>CM066913.1:19445252-20754952 GCA_033964015.1 Scolanthus callimorphus
AATTAAGTGTGCGAGTGTCCCATTAACCGCTCTAGCACTTTAAAAGTAATCGCGGTTTGTTACTTTTTGTCCGTAATATAGACGCGCGTGTAATTTTTACTTTTATTACGTTTTCAAAGCAGAAATCCTAGTCATTAGAATGGAATGCTTCAGCTCGTTGCTCAGACGTCTTTTCTCGCGACCGGCGCGATAACGAACTCCTAGTCATTAGAATGGAATGTTTCAGCTCGTTGCTCAAACATCTTTTCTCGCGACCGGCGCGATAACCAACAGCTGTTTACTCAGGCTGCAAAAACTATAGTACACTGTGTACAAAACTAGTACTGTGTACAAAACAAAGAGAACCTATTTCGTCCCATGTACAAATATAAAAAGATATCGCTATTACTATATTTCACCAAGAGTACATAAATAAGAGTGTACAACATGATAATAGGGCGTGAGAGAACCTTTAGACAGACCTAGTTATTTTTAGATTGGTACTTCTTTATACATCCCCTAAGGTCACGCACAGAGAGCAACAAAGGCAGAAAACAATAGGCCTAATTAAAGAATACAGTCTTACAGGAGCGTGCGTATTTTGATTGGCTACAAAAACAATAGCATTATCATTCAGCGAGAGAAGCAGTTCTAAAAATAACTAGGTCTGTACAAAGGATCTCTCACGAATACTGTATCGGAGTTGTTCACTCTTAATTATGAACTCTTGATTTCACATATTGCATCTGTATTTTTTGTTTACACCAAACTTGCAGACAATTTAGCTGTGGATAGTATTTAACAATTAGTCTCCGAAGAGCCTGAATTTTTCTAATATAATTATTCAAGTAAATTCAAAGATTTTCGACAACAAATTCGCGTTTAGGGGTAATGTTTTAGTCGTTTCGTAATAATGAGTGCGCGCGATCCCCAACATGCTGTCAATGTTATATTCACCTATAGGTGACGAACGTCTCGACCAATCAGCGCGCGACAGGAATCGCTTGAGTAATTATACTAATTTCTATTAGAATAAAAATTTCATACTCCAATTAAGTTGGGTGCCACCTACTGCTGGTTGCCAATGATTTTAGCGGACAGCTCTATGAGTTCTATGTACAGTCTGTTTTAAGGAGGCTAATAGTAGTGTTTCATGTTCCCACCCCGTCAACTGCAATGGTCTTTATATCACGTGCTAATGCACATAAAGGCAAGCTACTTTGCAAGTAAACATGCAATGGATTGTTTTGTCTCGAAATGCATTTTGTTTACATCGACGCTTCCATGGCACCCCTCATATTTGTTGATGAAGAATTCCCTCATTAAACCAAGACAAAGAGAAATTTTCAAAACCCAAAGGGGTCAGACTATAAGCATTACATGGACAAAATCTGAAGGAAAAGTGTAGCGCGGTTTGAAGATATAACGCGATCAATAGATTTTTCCACTAGCTATATTGCTTGATTCTTAAACTACACCGTAAGGCCAGTTTTTTAGATCCGCTGATCCACTGGGCATTTTCATTCAGCACAGAAAATTTCAGAGCCCCTGCTTGTTACGATCACGAATAAACTGCCCTCGGGATGTATATGACTTGTGTTACCTCCATTTTCGGTAATTAACTCTAACTACAATTAAATTGTAGAACAATTATAGGTATAACTCGTAATGGACTAGCTTGCATAACTGAACGATCATCGACCAATTCTTTCTTTTTTCCATTTATTAGTGTGCTCGGAGAAGAGGCAGCTAATGTATCAGTCAATTCCAGCGCTGACCATGCCCCCCCCGGGCAACCCCCGGGATTTTGGTCATTTCTAAAAATAAAACTGAAAATTCCCCGCCCCCGGGCTAGGAAAAATGCAAAATACCCCACGGCGGGGAACACAAAAAGCGGAAAAATGCCCCACCCCCGGACGAGAAAAAGACGGTAAGATTCCATCGACTCTGCGTGACAAAGCTTCACAACAAAAATTTCAACTCCATTTATACTGTCCGAGCATTTATAATTCGTTTCAGTAAATGTACTTTAGTTTTCTCGTCTTTGAACGAGTTCTCATTTCACTGAAAGTGAGACAAAATATAAATAAAGAAGTGAAACTAAGGTATTAGTACAATATCGGTAGACATTCCTAGGCCATTCGCCGTTGTAGCCATTTCTGCAAATTGTCTCCGGTCTCTCCGGAATCTCTCAATGCGAAATTTACCTTTATTCTATTTGCAGAGCAACTATTTCACAGTTATGTTACTTGACTTTTTGCGAAATTGGAACTCTTTTATAGTGTCAATTCATTTTTATGTTTTTCCACTGAGACGAAATTGCGAAATCTGTTTCTTCTCTATAGAAGACGTTAACTGCGAAATGTGCAAATGTGTCTTCCCCAAACGTGGTGTATACGGGCCATGCTCTGCATTATATTTTATGTGGCGTTATTTTCTGTAACTGGGACTTTGTAACTGCCAAACGATAGTTATTGTAACTGGTGTTGTAGTTCGCAAAACCCGACGCGCTGGAGATGAGAAAACCAAAATTCCCCACCCCCCACCCCGGGGAAAAACAATTCCCGACCCTGGGGCCAGCAAAATTTTCAAAATTCCCCACCCCAGGGAAGGCAGTGGTGTGCAAATGCCCCACGGTGTCCCGGGGGGGGGATGGTCACCGCTGGAATTGACTGATACATAACTTGGGGGAGAACTTGGGGAACAGAAAATCTCTGTTTCTTCTTCAGACGACTCAGGTGTAGACAATATTCCCCTAAATAAATCTGTCATTTGAAGCAGGCAGTACATGCGTAGCTAATTGTAGGTTTAACACTCTAGAGTGCGGAATAATGAGGAACAAACCAAAATCTTGTAAAATCTGATGACGATGATTATACTTATATGTTTGTTTATACTTATTGCCTTGTCCGCTCTGACTCGCACTGTAATTCAGTCTTGACGGCTAGAGTGTCGAATAAACACATCTATTTGTCTATCTATAAGCGATTCTCGATTCAGTTTGAAACAAGCCATAAGTTCAGCCGTCGTTTCGCTCTCGATCGTATCTCACTATACGAGAGCAAACTAGGAGCGCCTGAATTCACCACGAGGCTTTTCTCCTCCATTATTGATTGGTTGCTTCCGTTATATCCTCAGTAGCACTGAGGGAACCTGCTAGCCGGTTCTTCCGGGTTTTTTTCGGATATATATACCGTTTCACCCAAAAAGCCTATAAGCTTGAAGCGCAAAGGATAATGGGGGCAGCTCTGCTACTGTTTGGTCTGAATTCAGACAGTTATCGCAACCACATGTGAAATCATTAAAATTTCAGCGCATTTCTAAGCATGTTTGCTTCCAATATTTTACGGAAATTCAATTTAATATTTACGCATACTCCATAGCGCACCAAGCTTTGTTGCTTTTTCCAGTGACAACGTATCCCGGAAACGGTATATATATATATATTTTTTTTTTTGACGAGCCGGATTACTGTGTCGCGGGTACATCAGAAATCCCCCGCCCTACTCGCCGGCAACCAAACGAATGTTCCCCTCAACGAAACAAGCGTGTGAGAATAAACATAAATTATATGAAAACGTTTCTTCAATAAAGATTATTATTAGTATTATTATTATTATTATTTTAGAACTTCCGAGCCAGAAACCCAGGCGGAACAACTGCTAAAGAAGGCATGCTTTGTCTTGGATGAGAAAATCGACGAGAAAGGCCTTGCAGTGATTCAGACGACTCCTTTTGCAAAGTGAGGTACAATCGAGGGCACAGGAAGGCTGAACGTCAGACTAGTATACATGAAATTTGGGATTCCAATTGGGCAGTCAAAAAACGTCCCCCTACCCCCAAAGTGTATAGAACCAACAATAGGAGCGAGAAGGTGAACTTGATTTCCATGGTCATGCAGAAATATAATGGCATTGCCGAGTGGGTAGTTAGGCCTACTCTGCGACTTGCCCTATCTCGCCTTATCTCGCAGCCCCTAATTGGCACAATTTTCCTTATCTCGCTTCATTCCCCCTCGCAGATTTTTGTTCATTAGTGGTCTATATCCCATAGAACACTCGCGTCCATTCTCTAACCCTTACTTATCTCGCCTTGAATTGGTCATTTTCCCATTATGTCGCCTTATCTCTCGCTTCTCGCATAAATTCACTGCGAGATAATGTTCCAGAGTAGGCCTGTAATTTCCATAGCAGAGCCACGACAGGAGAGGTGGTATTAGAATAGGACACGTTAAAACAATCCGCAAAACAATCCCCTGTTGAGACCCCAATGCAGCTTCCCAAACTGGAAAACTTTAGCTGTCCCTACTCATCCTGGAATTCCAGTCTATATGATCTTGACCACACCTTGGAATTTATGTTTGCCTACCCTGGAATTCCGTTTTTGGGGGTTACCCACCCTGAAATAAATTTCAGTGTGGTAGGTAGTTAGAAATCCTCAATAAGGGGTGCAGATGTTTTTGTTTACAATTGGCAGTTTTCACGATGTTGCGCACGCAACATAAATGGGATGAGAACATTGCTGCCTGTTTTGAATAACAAAAGCCGTCTTCGCCAGAACGAGTCGGAACGACTCAAGGGTATTGTTCTCACAACATCGTGAAAACGGTCAATTGCCCATTTGTTTTCGCCGCGACTGGCCATTTTGGGATAGAGGACCAAAGATAGGCTTCCTGCCCTTGTGGTATCCCTATACAGCCTGATCCGACTGCATGCCCACCTTCCAAAATACTAAGATCCGATGTGCTCTAGATTATAAGAACCAGAGCGTTGATGCTGTGATTTGGTAAAATAATTAGAAAAACATTTGAAGAAATAGCTCAGACTGAATTCACCATTTAATCCCAATTCTTTGTATCTCGATTCCCTTATTATTTGAACTTTTACTTATTTTCAGTAATGTTCTCATGGCTATTTACGTTATAACTCGGCCAACTTGCCGAGAGAATGTTTTTAGAAATCCGCTTTAGTTCTAGGCGTGCTTCTTGTTAGCGTGAAGAGCTATATTTTCTAATTCTGGAAATTATTATACATTGTACTCACTATCTCGATTCTGATTGGCTAAAAGCGCGCGCTTTACTTTGGGAATCGGGCACTTTAAGGGTCTCCAAGAATCAGCATGCTGATTCTTGAAGAATCAGCTAGCTGATTCTTGATCCTACGCGCGCAATGTATCATGGAACTACAGTTCTTGAATGTTTCCCCTATTTAACAAGGCGCTTGTGTAAAAGAAATCGCTTGACAGAAAAAAAGTATTTTTACTGAATCAATGTATAATAAAACAATTATTGAATTCGGTTTTTGTGATTTCCAGAATAAACAATATCTCGCCAAGTGGAATCAGGCTCGGCCTTACGGCCTCGCCTGATTCCACTTGTCTCGACATTGTTTATTCTGGAAATCACAAAAACCTCATCCAATAATTGCTTATAGTTAGTTAGTTGATACCGAATAGCTAGGTACCGTGCCCCCCTGCCCCCCCCCCCCCCCCCCCTGGCTACGCCCCTGTATATGATGGTTATTTTTGTGTAAAAAATAACGCGCGTCAGATGTGTTAAGTTGGGCAGAGCGGAAACTTTATTCAGCTGCAGATATATCTTAAACTTTTCTGTGAAAAATATTTGTCCCTATTCCCATGATTATTGTTCCCATAATTTCATAATAGTAATCATTTTCCAACTGTTAACACGGTCTGGACAAAGCTGTTAAGAAATATTCAAGAAATGTTCATTTTTGTGCTGAGGATCGAGGTATCACCTCTCCCTACATTTAGGCCTTATTATTATTTATACCACAACGCGCGCGTTTCTCGAATTCTGATTGGCTCTCAGCCGTGGGTACATAAGAGGACATACCACGGAACGCGCCATCATAAGCGCGCGCACTAAAAAGAACCAACGAAAACACACGCGAACTGCTTTTGCCTTTTTATTTTTGCCTTTTTGTTGTGGTATAAAACAAATGTCCTCTTATATACCACGGAATGACGTAATAAAGTGGTCATAATGTACTGCGTGCGCCTCGTGAGTCCACAACATTTTGACCACTTTATTACGTCATTCCGTGGTATATAAGAGGACATACCACGGAAAATCAGAGGACATTAGTTAAATGGATGCCAGTGTTTTACCGGAAACTAAAACACTCGTATTTTTCATATCTTCACTAGTGAAAATATGAAAATGTTATGTACCGAATGTCCCGGATGTGCACGTTTGCAGTGTTGTTTTCCTATCTCGCTCGGTCACACGAGTTTTAAGTTAAAGAGAAAAACCTTATTTCAACTATGGCAGAGAAAGCTACAGCAACACAAAAAGGGAAATTAGTTCTTAACGACACTGGAAATCAGAAAGATTGAGGGAGCATTTCACAAGATAAACACTTTCGAATTTACCAAGTGAGTTTTTTAATTTGTTATATTTTGCCGTCAAAATGTTGTTCTTGCCACTCGAAAATAAAATCCATATCTTAATAATATCCTCTATATATCTAAAGGTCATATCCTCAAAATTTCATAAATTTGGAATAGTCCAGTTTCGACTCTGCTCTGCCGCTGAATAGGCATCAACAGCGCATTAAAACAGTGAAAGTCTCAGATTGAGGTCCTGAAATTAGCTGTATTCACACTAGAGACGAGTTTGCTGTCTGAGACGAGTTTCTCGCCTTTGTTTTGAAGAAGAAAGTTTAGACAGATAACAAGCAAGTGTTTCTGAGTAGAATTGACATAAAGCAGGAACTTTTTCTGACGAGAAACTCGTCTCAGACGAGCTAATAGCCGTATTCACACTAGAGACGGAAAACTCGTCTGAGACGAGTTTCTCGCCTTGAATATGGTTCCTTGTTCTTCTGTGATCACGCGAAAACAATTTTTTTGAAGACGAAAGTTTAGACGGATAACAAGCAAGTGTTTCTGAGTAGAATTGACATAAGACAGGAACTTTTTCTGACTAGAAACTCGTCAGAAGACCCTGGGGGAGGCTGAGTCACATGACCATCTCGAAACAAAGGACAAACCTCGTTCCCATGTTTTCAAGCAGTGGTCATGCGTGGTCATGTGACTCAGCTTCCCCCAGGGTCTTCTCCCGAGTCAACCGCCATTTTGAAAAACGACCGAGAAGACCCTGGGGACGAGGTTGAAATCTCGTCATTCGACCAAGGATCCGAAGTTTCTTGAGTACTGCAAATTCTGGGGAATTTTCCCGCTTTAGTTCACTAAGATATAAGGAATATTCACCGAATAAGGTACGGCAATGTTGTCGTGTTGAGAATATTTCCATACCGAGATCGTGTCGAAACAAATTATTGAGACCAGAAAAGGACCCGTCACTCTGTGACGGGAACGCGCGAAAGACAACAGGCTCATACATTTTGTCTTGCAGACGTTTATATTATTATCTATCCATTTAAATTTACGGGTTGTTGATGGTGTTGGGCAATGGCTAGGAAATACCTTCCCCATGCCGAAATAAATCAGTATAGTTTGGAAAGAAAGCGCATGCGCATTTTGGCCGTTGTCTGGCCCTGGCTATGCACTGGTCTCCCTGTGTCTCCTTGGTTTTGGCGCGAAAATTGCACACGGGCGCGAATCAGTCGTATGTGCAGTGCTTGTTCAAACCCCCAAAAATGCCACATTGGATAACTTATTGAAACTCATCAAAAAACAAATCGACAGAGTTCACAAATAGAAGCTAGCATTGTGGCTAAATTGCCTAAATGCAAACAACACTGCAGTTTTGATTTCTTTTCAATGGCAAAGGCGAGTGGGGAACTCGAGTGGGAAAAGAAAACTACAAAAATCCAACAGACTTGGGCAAAATAAGAAAGTCAACAATGTTCGAATTGTCCTCATGCGTCTCGCATGTTTGTTTACTGACATGTCACCATGTCAAATCAGGTGAGCTCAATAACAGCACAAACAAAATTCACTATTGCAGGGTCGTCAACCAATCAGAAAAAAAAACTGTGGAGATTTGAGGGTGTGTGAAACCTTTGTCATGACAGACAACAAAGCGATAAAGCGATTTAGAAACTGAGAGTGAGAAATGCTACATCCCAAAAACTTTTTTTTTTCGGGAGATCTTGCTAAGAACCCGGGAACCGGGAAATATTGAGACGACATCCCTTGCTATTGTGATGAAATGCCTCAGTTTCACAAATCAAAAGTCAAAACTCTCATTTCTCTTCCGTCCGGTTTTATTAAGGCAAGAGCAACTCTTTACAAATTCAGAGAACTCCTTGAAAAATCCAACTGACTTAAACAAAAACTCAAACAAAACAGCAAAGAGATCGGTATTTAACGCTATTTCAAAATGTAGCAATTACATTTAGAAATTCATGGCTTTACATTTTTCTGTATTCACATGTATTCATTTAGAGTTAGCGCTCTGAGAGGCAAGGTTTGTTTTAAACTTGAATGACTTTTTTTCTCGGCTTACAGCTTTCGAATTAGAATTATCCCAGCACATGCCTGCAAGTAATTTTAGGTCTGGACAGTTATGATACCTTATACTTTGTAGCTGTTTTTTCGTAATATGGAACTGCCGCGAGAGTCGATAAAATTGACAAACAAGCGCTCCATGTCTCAAGGTTATACGTTTCAGTTACAAGAAACAACTGCGAAAGCTGTGTAAAAGTACCTTTGCTTTCCAGCGCTTAATGGAAAGGGTGAGTCCCGCCCCTCCCTCGGTTAGCCCCAACGAATGAAGCTCATTCTCTCACCGATGTCCTGTGGGGACAAAGACGCAACGAGAAACATCAGGTTATAAATTTTGTGTTATTTCACATGACTACCCGGGGGGGGGGGGGGGGGGGGGAAGGGTATTTTGATATATGAGTGGATTATTGGTTGACATGGCGAATTGGTCGTGTCTGTCTCGTGGATAAAATTCGTTAAATTCGGTAACGAGGGACGCAGTAGAAACCCAAGATGACCAAAAAGAAATCTAAGAAGTTCTATGTTTGGTATACGAAATCAAATGCTGGAATTTCGTTTGACTACGAAACCTGCAAAGCTAATTACGTCGGTCAGCCAGGAGGGAGAAACCAAAGCTTCGAAAATAAAGAAGACGCGCTGGCTTTTTTGGAATTAAAAAGGAACGAGCTGGGACTTGAAGATCAAGCCTGTTTAAACCTGGAGAAACAAAACAGTTTTTACGTCAATACAACCGTCGAGCAAGAAGAACAACCGAACACTCAGCCAAATGGCAATGAAGCCGACGAAGCTCCAAGTGGTTCGGGAGAAACGCCTCCTTCTTCTCTAGACCCATCTTGGTATGAACAATTCTCCGAACTCAGATCAGTGCAGTCCGATTTTAATGCTAAAGTGAACAAATCTATATCAGATCTCTCGATCGAAATTAGCGAACTGACAATCGAAGGCTCAGATCAGAAGTGTAGATTTGATAACAAACTAAAAGAAATGAAAATATGGGTCCTTGAACAAATCGACGCCGTTAAAGCTGAAATTGACTCGGTAATGGAGAAATTAAACGACATCTCCAAAGGTCAGAAGTCTCTGGAAAAACAGCTCCAAAGAATGAAAAAGAAACAGGAAAATATCTCACGCAGTTGCTCGACCTTTTCGTGCAGTTTATTTGACGACAGCAAACACACCGTTATGGTTGAAAATCGTTTTGAGTTGCTGAACACAGTAGAGGTCGATACTGCCGATATTCCACAGGTCAATATTCCACAGGGCGATGATAACGAAGATGCGAGCCCTCCTGAAAATAATAACACCTTGGAATTTGCATCGCCGCCAAACACAGAAAACGTAAATATCCCGCCTATGAACTCCGGAGTAGTAAACAACGAAATCCCAGCCCCCTCTGGAGAGGTTGAAACGCCAAATCAAGCTCCGGATGAACCAAGCAACAGGTCCGCGGATATCTTAATATTATCAGACTCTATTTACAAGCGCATCGAATGCAAAAAAATTAAGCCAAACACTATAAATTGGTACGTTCCGGGAGGCACGTCTCAAATGCTAAATTATGTTGACGCGTTACAGGACGAGGTAATCAATGGCTGCTTGTATAACGAAATTGTTATTCACACAGGTACTAATGACATAACTTGTATGAGCGCAAACAATATCTGCGAAAACATCGCTCGCATAGTTGTAGATACGCAAGCTAAGTGGCCGTCGTCTAACATCACAATAAGCGGCATAACTTATAGGAAGGATGCAAACACGAAGCTCAACGAGGTTATTGATGATATTAATGCACAATCCAAGCTCACATGTGCGGAACTGGGAAGAGCTCGTTTCATGGATAATAGCCATCTAAACACTTCAGACGACGGTGCAATTGATGTGTCTACATTCCATGATGATCGCCACCTTAGTGATAAAGGAATCAGAAAGCTAGCCGCCAACCTCAAGAGGCACCTTGGTTTGT
This sequence comes from Scolanthus callimorphus, assembly GCA_033964015.1. Classification (NCBI taxonomy): domain Eukaryota; kingdom Metazoa; phylum Cnidaria; class Anthozoa; order Actiniaria; family Edwardsiidae; genus Scolanthus; species Scolanthus callimorphus. The sequence continues at coordinate 19,455,631 of CM066913.1, forward strand.
CTGCTAGACGCCGCGCTAGAAAGTCAAAAGAACAAGTAAGGCCAAATCGAGCAGGTGCTCGTGACAGTGTTTACACAGGTAACCCGCATCGTATTGCTCGTGACAGCGCTTACACAGGTAACCCACATCGTATAGCTTACCATAACAATCAATCTAATAAATTACGCGAAGCAGTGCAACTGCTCACTGAAATCCTGGGCCATTTATAGGCAGAATAATATATCTTGGTTCTCTACTGTTGTCCGTTCTCACCTTGCGTAATTTGATTTAGATCTAATCAAACTCCGATTAAATGCCGGGGGGGTTAGACCGCACTATTTTTGCTCAGCCCAACTCCTTACGCCTTTGCGTATGGAATATTCAAGGGTTTAACAGCAAAGAACTGGGGTCTAAATTCAAATTACGTGAGGTAAATGACATATTTTTGCATCATGATATAATTGGAATTGTCGAAACGCATGCTGGACCTCTCGCAGATCTGTCAGTTTCTAACTTCAAAAATTTCAATTTACACCGCGAGAAAACCGGCACGCGTTACGCGGGTGGTATAACTGTTTACATCAGAAAAACAATAAGTAAGGGTGTTAGCTACGTACCCTCTGACAACCCTAACGTGGTTTGGTGTAAACTGAGTAAAACATTTTTTAGACTAGATGAAGATGTATATCTAGGGACGGTCTATCTAAGCCCGCAAAACTCAAACTCTGATGACCTTATAAACGGGCTTGAACTAGATATTTTTAGATTTTCGAGTAAAGGGAGAGTTATCGTACAAGGTGACCTCAATGCTCGCACCGGTAACCTGCAGGAGTTTGTGAGCCAAGACAGCGATAAATATTTTGATTTACCTGACGATTACGTCGCCGACACCCAAAATATAAGGCAATCATCCGATCACGCTACCGATAGCAGAGGGAAGGCTCTTATCGACACATGCACTGCCCTGGGATTGCGAACAGTGAATGGGAGGGTGATAGGCGATTGTCCGGGTAAAATGACCTGCTTTAAATACAATGGGTGTAGTACGGCAGATTATATTATAAGTGATGAGGCTATCGTCGACCAATTCCGTTACTGTAGGGTTAATGACCTCATTCCATATCTGTCCGATCACTGCAGTATTTCTTACTCACTACGAATGCGGCGCGCTCGCTCGAGCTTTTTGCCTGAAACGCATTCTGAAACGGCCTATTGCACAAAAACTCAATTTAAACGTTTGATGTGGAACGAGGTCGCAAGAGAACGCCTAACCTCATTATTGAACTCTGAAAAATGGGTAACACAATTTACCGATACTGCCAAAGTAGGAGATACCTCCGAAGACGTAGAAAAATCGATTGTAAACCTTACTAACGTATTGACAGCCCTTAGTCTTGAGGCAGGCCTGAAATATTCAGAGGCAAAAAATACTAATAGACTAGCTTATCCCGACTGGTTTGATAGCGACTGTCGCAATAGGAGGATCCTTGCTGACGTCATTGTTTACATTCTCGGAATTTTGAAACGCCGTTTTTAACTTTGAAAATGCAACGAAAAGCTCAAAACAAGTTTATTTTTCATTCTTAAACAGTCTTGACCTGTTTCCTTTCTTTCTGTGTCATTTTTCAGGATAGTTGAAGCTTTTCAAAATTGTGTGAAAATCATTGGGGCAAAACGCTAATTTGCTCACATGTTTCCTCTAAATTGAACGTTGCACCACGCGCTTAGAATTCGAGATATCAGCTTGAAATTTTCCAATTATGTTTCATTTACAGTCCTCTATTGATATTCAGAACTCATCATTTTATAGCTCTCTCGAACGGTCTGATTCTGAACATTGCTTATGCTAATGAGCTCAAAATGTAAACAAAGGATCCTCCTATAGCAAACATAATTTAAGGAGACTTGGTAAAGAAATAAGTCGTAACCCTGGTGACGCACACCTTAGGAACACCCTGCATAAACAGAAAAAAAGCTATAAATATCTGTGCAGGAAAAGAAGAAGTATAATCATAGAACTAAAACTATCAATGAGCTTGATTTTAGAAACGCCAAAGAAACCTGGAGAAAAATAGCGCACACATTTACCGGTGCGGCGAAAAAGAATATCAACGTAACTCTCGAAGCCTTTTTCAGCTACTTTAAGGCACAACGTCAATATCTTCAATTTGAATCTAGTGCGCTATCGGTCCACGAGGAAAGCACGGCTTACCACAACGAAGTCGGTCCACTTGACTATGAATTTAGCGTGCCTGAGGTCAAAAATGCTTTGAAGAGATTGAAAAAAGGGAAAGCTCCAGGGTATTATAATATACTTAACGAGGTTCTTCTTATCGCCTCTGATAGACTGTTACCCACGCTAGTCAACATTTTTAACGCTATTCTGCGCAATGGGCAATGGCCCAATGTCTGGGGCATGGGAGTAATTGTTCCAATATTCAAAAAAGGAAAAACAGATGATCCCAACAATTTCCGAGGGATTACTTTGCTCCCAAGCCTCAGCAAAATCCTCACTTCTATTTTAAACGAGAGGCTATATTACTATTTAGAAGTCAAAGGGCTGCTAAGAAAAGAACAGGGTGGGTTCCGCAAAAAGAACGGTACCGTTGATAATATTTTCGTTCTTAAGGCATTAATCGATAAGTATGTTAAAAGCAAGCCCCAAAAAAAGAATAACTTACTGTTTACTTGCTTTATTGATTTTTCAAAGGCCTTCGATACAATCCCTAGAGAGAGGCTGTTTGACAAGGTTAAAAAGACAGGTGTCACGGGACACTTTCTGGCTGTTTTAAAAACAATGTACAGCAAAGACCTGGCAGTTGTCAAAGCCAACGGGGAAATATCGGAGTCCTTTCATTGTAACATAGGAGTGAGGCAAGGATGCGTCCTTTCAACTACACTTTTCAATTTATACCTCAGCGATCTCTCTGAAAAGCTATGCAATTTAACTCAGGAAAGTAACGAAACTCTGGAGATTAATTCCTTGAAAACAAGTCACCTGCTCTATGCAGATGACTTGGTTCTTATGGCTAGGAGCAGCCAGCAGCTTCAAGCTTTACTTGATGCAGTACATAGCTTCGTTTCAGAAAATGGTATGAAACTTAATTTAGAAAAAACGAAAGTGTTAATTTTTAATAACGTAGGCAAAATCTTAAGCCACTCCTTTAAATATGAAGACGATATTTTGGAAAATGTGAAGTCCTATAAATATCTGGGGCTTACTTTCAGCGCAGCAGGTTCCTTTAGCTTGGCTAGGAATGCGTTGAAAAAGATAGCACTCAAAGCCCTCTACAAACTTAAGAAAGCAATGGGTAAAAACTTTTTAACTGACGTTAAACTGACTATGCGGCTTTTTGATACTCTAGTTAAGCCAATACTTTTGTATGCTAGCGAAGTTTGGGGAGTTGAGAAGGATCAGAAAGGGCGCGACCCTGTTGAGGCAGTGCATGTGCTGTTTTGTAAACTTCTGCTTGGCGTAACAAAAACCGCTGTAAACAGTGCTTGCCTTGGGAGCTGGGAAGATACCCTCTCTCCATAAATGCCAAATGCAGAGCCCTCAACTTTCTTTTCAAACTAATCGAAGAGAGGGGATTTTTATCCTACGATACTTTTCTCGACCTTAAAGACAATAATTATAAGTCTCATTGGCTAAAATAATTACAAGCAATTGTCGCTTCGTGTGGGTTGGGCGAAACCCTCACCAACATTTTGCAAAACGATGCCTTGCAGCAGGATAAAGTGCTTTTTAAGCAAAGGCTGCAAGACATCGAATTTCAATGTTGGTTGGGCGAAATATTCAATGACTCCAAAAAGCCCGGTCAAAAAAACAAACTTAGAACCTATAGAACTTTCAAAACGACATATGATTTTGAGACATACCTTTCTAACATTCACAACCTCAACCACCGAAAAGCCCTCACCCGCCTAAGGATTAGTAGTCATAAACTTGAGATCGAGACTGGGCGCTACCAGAGGCCCTATAGAAAGCCTGAGGACAGAATTTGTTCTCAGTGTAATTCAGGGGAGGTCGAAGACGAGTTCCACTTCCTGATTAAATGTAAGCGACATGAGATGGCAAGAAAACGAGTGCTTGAGGTTTTAAAAGTTAAAAAGGTCATGAAAGATAAAAGATATATTGATGAAAGCCTCCTTTTTCAGAATCTAATAAATCATCCTATAACAGCGCAGAGGGAGGTCGCTAAATATATATATATGACTGTTTTTTAACTAGGGGTGGGTAATCTAAAACTAGCTGGACTCTTGCATTACTTGTTTTTTTTTGTATTTTTATTAATGTTTGTTAGCGTGACAGCCATGTACTTGTGTGTATAAGCTGCTAATAAACTATATATATATCTATCTATCTATCTATAAAAAAGGGTCTGTATTTCACAGGTTTTTCAAACTCAACGCGGGAGCAAAACCGTGTCTTTTTTAACAGAGCACAATGCTGATTCAAAGTCAAAGTGATTAATTAAAGGGGTACCTTTTTCAGGCTTGGTAAGAAAGGGGTACCTTTTTCGGCTTTGGTATAAGAAAGGGGTACCTTTTCTGCTCTAAAATTGGTATAAAGAAGGGTAAGGGGCTCATAATCTGGGCCGAGCATCCCCGTTCAAAAGTTTTGGGAGTTGAAACGTTAAGTTTATCATCAAGATACTGCATTTATATTACTTAAAGGGGCTATGTCACGGTTGTTTTAACAAAAAGGGTACAAAATAAGACCGGTGATCTACATAAACAATTCAGAATCCTACTATTATCCTATTATTTAGTGTTATAAAGAAAACGGAACGGAAACTTGCATTATATAGGCATTCTTACGTAGATTTTATAGCTTTCGCTATCAATTTACAAGTTTGAAAACTGTTCAGCCTTGGTAAGAAATCATAAATACCATTTTGTAATCTAATTCTATCCGCTCGATAACACACGGAAATACTCCAAATCTGTGCTTATCTAGAGTTGGAAGGTTATTTAACAAACTTAGATGATTATTTTGCGCATTTCTTTGAACTTCACTACATTTAAGCTACCTAAATTAACCCTGAAGCTATTTCCGGGAAACATAATGGAACGGCCATCATTTGCATGCTGGTATCTTTTTAGGCTAAAAAAGTTGGGTATTTTTTTGGGTATTAAATTTGGAGCTCCGTCGGACCCCGCCCCCCCGTCATTTTATATCCAAGTCACCACCCCCCCCCCCCCCCCTCTGGGGTTTTTAGGCTCCTGAGGTCTGTGTTAGGGTATCGTTTGTTGCTTGTTTGGTCGCGCTAATAGGGTATGTATTTCAGTATGGCTCCTCCCACTCGCCCTCCTCTCCCCCCGGGCGTCAAGGATGTTCGAGTGATTTTTTTTTGGCTTCTCCTTCACTCCCATCCGCTACGCAGGTTTATCAGGCTTGAGTAGATATAATGAGGACAAGGCTTATAACAATACAATACAATACTTGATTTTAAGTTTTCTGGGATCATACCGTACAAGCTGTGCTTATCGACATGCTACCCAGTCACTTTACATCAGCACATAACATATTATACAACACCTATTGTATATCTTGTAAAGTGAAAATAAAGATTGATTGATTGATTGATAACCAGGAGTTTCAGTTATGAAAGTTTTAGAGCTGAAATGATGAGCAAGAAGGGCCTTTTTTATCAATGGATCATTACTATTACTGAATACTCGATGTTAATGTTTTCAATATATGTACACGTCTATTATATATTTAGATTATTTACTTAACGGTTTCGAAATATGTACATATCTAATTGCTTTAGTTTGCAAAGTGTCATTGTAGTAATAGGAATAGCGCTACAGAAATAGGAGAAAGATTATTGTTGCTACTACTTTTTATTTTTATTACTAGGCCCCCTTAGGCTCTGAAATGAAAGCAATTGTCACTCTCTTGTCACCATAAGTGTTCTCCTTTACTTTCTGCCCTGTCACCCTTAAGTCTACAGGATTACACTCTTAATATAAAACGAGTCTCAACTTGGATGAAACCACAGCTTGAAAGTGAAAATATCGGTGGTTGCTTATCATATTGTGCACCACTTACGACGCTCAGAATACTTTAAACTTTTAACTTTCCAATGTGCCAAGATGCTGTACACTAGGTTTGGTTTGACATGTAGTTTATAAATAAGAACTTATCGGTTCTGGGCAAGCATTTCTCCTTCCTACTTCAAAAGGAAGATACATTGTCGCAGTTAATTTGCGGTTCGAATGATGAGGGTTAATATACAAATGCTGGCTGCTGTCTCGTTTTTGCTACTCTTCTTTGTTTCTCGACGAACAACAGGTAAGATTATTATGAATGCTTTGTAGCATTTAACAAATTTTTATCTGTGTATGTAGTGCTACACAAACATGATCCTCAAATATATGTTCCACGGTCTTACAATTTTTTTAAAGAAAAAATGAGAGAGACATACAGCTGTTCCATCTCCGGAAATAAAACAATTGGTATATGTGCAGGCGATATGACTAAACTAAATAAAAAATGTTGTAGGATATATTTTCCTTATGCTTATGATACCACTGCATTGTTTTAAAAGTGAGGTCTTTAGTGAAATACCTTTGAGTAAAATCACATTTGCTCTTACAGTTTTGTCGTGTAGCAATTAATTTAGCTGCCGGCCAAAAACATCCTGGTTTTTGTGGGCATTGATCTTAGAATAGTTTTTAATAGTAAAGGAGGAGGAACGTTTGAACCGTACTTTCAGTCTCCAAGGAAATCAACAAAGCGGAAATAAAAATCGACTTGCATTATTGGTCGCTTAACTCATTTTTAGTGTAAACTTTACGTTTTCAGTACCGCACTTAACGTTTGACACTTGCAGCACTTGACGATTTCTGTTTTGTTTATTAAAAGTGTTGGAATTTGCATGCTCAAACATGATTTTTATAAAATATTTAATATTTAATACACCTTATATCCAAGTATAAGATACATCGGTGAATCAGTAAAGAAATAACATTGACAATCATTAACATTTTTTAACCACTAACAGGCATAGCATAACAGTTATAGCTTTAAACTCAGCTGGTTATTTACGCTTGTAAGAACCTCATAGAAGAACTTTATAAATGATGTATTTGACGTCGAGCAGATGTTTTTAAAATAGACATTTCGGAACGATACACATTCAACGATAACGAAAACTTTCAAAGCTTTTTATATATCTTTCATCCTCGTATACCCGCTTCGTTATCGTCCCTTCGTTATTGTTAATTCGTTTGTTCGCTTGTTCATTCGTTCATTTGTCATTTATTTTCAGTTTAAAATTATCAAATAGGTCCTATTGAACCTTTCTTGGACTTCCCTTATTTAAAACGAACCAAACAATATATAGCTGATACAATTCACATTGGTGGTTAAACTAGTTTTTAATGATTATCTACCAAGAAACATTTGTTCCACTAAGGACAAAACTGCTACATGCCTATCCAACTCAAAGACAACATACAGTTGACCCTTTCACCCTTTGAACTACGTCACACCTTGTTTAATATCATGTACTATAATAGTATATAATACAGCACTATTTTTTCATTGGTAAGGCTGCATTCATTATGTTACTACAGGGGGGGGCAGAGGATTTTTTTTGACAATGCAAAAATTTCAGATCTCCCAAGACACAACATATTTTTTACGAATCCCCCCTCTTGATCAAAAGAAAAAAACATGCCCCCCCCCCCCAGAGATTTTTTCAATTTATATGTCGATGTAGGGTCGCGTCAATAACATTTTTTCAAAAGATGCAGAACAAAGCTCAATGATAAAAAAATACAAATTGTAAAAATGCAAATAAAAATCCTAGGTGGCTGTACTCTTTTGTGTGTAGTGACTTTCTACCAAGCCTCGACTGGAGCCTAACTACACATAGACTGAGTATCATTTATTTTGTATTTGATTGTTTGGTTTGTTTTCCGTTGTGCGCGCGAAGCGCGCCGCAATTTTGACAATGAAGCTACAAGATTAATCAAAAGCCCAAAGCGTTTTTGTCTGGCAGACAAAAGTCACTGAAGAGGACCTCGAGGAATTGTGGTAAAACAAGAAGGCCTTTTACGATTTTGTAAGTTTATAAATCTTTAGGCGCGCGCGCGCAGCTTTTTCCAACATATTAGTTGAAAGAGGGTAAATACACGAGAATAGCGTAGTGCAAGTGATATTTCTTCAGGAGGTTCAAACTCGGTGTTCAACAATTGAGCCTTCCTTCATTTACTTTTCAAACTGCACAACCTTGTCTTAAATATATATAATACCTCAACAAAAATATGCATCCCCCCTTCATGTTATGAAAAAAACTTGACATCCCCCCTTTTCCAGTTCCTAAATTTTGAGATCCCCCCTCAAAATCCTCTGCCCCCCCCTGTAGTATACCTAATGAATGCAGCCTAAGGAGGGTCCTTCTCCTCATCGTGAGGGAACTCGAAGCGGGCTTCATTGGGTCACGGGCTTCATTGGATCATGTACATTGGTGCACATTGCTGGCGCGCAGCTTACTCATTTAACAGTATGTAGTGCCTCCGTCGTGCCAGTCCTTTGCACCGGGAGTCAATCTCCTACTCTTACGAATACGATTTTTTTCCTGGAATTTAGTTAATAGAATCCTAAAGTATATTTCTAAAACCTCAAATGACGCGTCAACTGTTTTCCTAGGCTTCAATAGCCCATTCTTTTGTATTGCCCGCCACTCATTTTCTGTATTTTAATTAACTTTACACGCAATTTTCTAGCACTTAAATTTTAGGTCAAATTTTCACCTTCGCGAAGCTCCTGATCTCGCACAATTTGGGTATCGGCGTAAAATTTTCAGTGTCGTTAGAAGATGACAACACCTAAAAAACCGTGTGAGGAAATTTTGATTTTTTACTTGAAAAAATTTTTATGATAAATTTTGCGGCAGCACATTGAAAAAAATGCGACTTTCAACTTTGCGACCTAATATTTTCGTAAATATGCAAAACTATCAAAAATCGCTGACACGGTTTCACAGTTCACAGGGTCAGAAATGCGTTTTTTTAGTCACAAGATGAATTTATCATGTAGAGATGAGATCTACAAGCTAAATGGGCAAGAAAAATGCTTTCTTCATTACTGGATGTAGTAGCAGCACCAAAAAACTTCGCTAGAAAATGCTAGTGATTTTTTCCACACTCGATAATTGCAAATTTTACTCGCATTTAGCAAGTTAGCTTGTGGAATTTCGAACCCTGAGTTCATTTCTCCAAAAGATTAAAATCCGACAAAGTGCGAAAGTGTGCAGCAAATCGCTAATGGTCGGGAGCGTCTCAAGTAAACAAGGTAGTTTTTAGTTCGGGGACGTTAAGATATAAGAAAAATTCAAACTTCGCTTAAATGAGATAGAACAATCTTTTAGCTTTAAAACGATATATAACTGATTATCATAGCATAAATTGCGACGCGACGAGAATTTTTTTCCCGCAAGCATGTCGTTTCCCTGACCGATTAAACAAGGTATAGATAGGGAAGACAGACGGGAGCCCGGTTGATTGTCTTGTCCGAAAGCATTTGGAAATTTATATGTATTGCCTCCGAGTGCCAGTCTTGCACCGGGACTCAATCCCCTACTCTTACGAAAGAGGTGTAATAGGTTATTTAGTGTCCTCTTTAAACAAAGGTAGAAGGGAAGACAGACGGGAACCCGGCACATTGACTCGTCCGAAAGCCTTTGGACATTAGACATAGATAATCTTTATTGTGACAGTGCAAACATAGGGCGCATGTGCCGCTATTACAATAAAGTGTTTGGAAAGAACTAAGTTCAACCCACAATATGTATCTGTCTCGATTACGACTCGAACAGAAGGACAATTTCCTCTGATCGTCCCAGTCCCACACTGCATGAGCCAACCATGATTCAAAATGTGTTGTACTCCTGTACGTTTGTATAGGACGAGCCTTTGTTTACAATTTGAGTTCATAAGCATAAGCAATGTTCAGAATCAGACCGTTCGAGGGAGCTATAAAATGGTGAGTTCAGAATATCACATAGGACTGTAAATAAAACATCTTTAATTGAAAATTTTCAAGCTGATATCTCGAATTCTAAGAGCGAGCGCGTGGTATAGCGTTCAATATAGAGGAAACATGTGAGCTAATGAGCATTTTGCCCCAATGATTTCACACAATTTTGAAAAGCTTCAACTAGCCTGAAAAATGATATGGAAATAGGTCAAGACTTTTTAAGAATAAAAAATGAACTTGTTTTGAGCTTTTCGTTTTATTTTTCAAAGCTAAATGCAGCGTTTTAAAATTTCGTGAATGTCAATGATGTCACCAAGGATCGGCCTATATTCTCAACAGAATGCGCCATATGCGAAGAGAACCACGTGGGACTGGAAACTAGTCTTATTCCAGACAGTCGCTTCTCGTCCTCATCATCAAATAACAAAGACACGCATGCGCAGCAGGCGAGACTCAACAACTTCAAGTCATGGTGTGCAAGAGACAATGACACCTCGCCATATTTGGAAATAGATCTTGGTTATACGCATGTCATCTGCGGTCTATCCAGTCAGGGGGATCCTACGTCAGATCGCTGGGTCCAGGCCTACTCTGTCAGTTTTTCCACTGACAGGGCAAGCTGGACAAAATACAGAGAGAATGGTTATGTAAAGGTATGCCAACAACTTGTGCAAGGATCGTATAAGCTCTCTATAAAAAAAATATTCAGTAATTTACCATAGCTGCTAAAGGTATCTTGATTTGAACGTCTTTTGGAGTCTTGCCTTATTACGCAAAAGCTTTTGTGTTCGGTTTCGCCAACTCGAGAGAGAGCAACGGGAAGACAGCCCATTACGATAAGACCCTTCGTCATAACGTTGGAATGGACCAGCAGATGATTGGAAGATGATTTGTAGTTCCTTTCGGTGAACTGATCTATCAGTCGTAGATCTAAGGCTGCATTCATTATGTATACTACAGGGGGGGGCAGAGGATTTTGAGGGGGGATCTCAAAATTTAGCAACTGAAAAAGGGGGGATGTCAAGTTTTTTTCATAACATGAAGGGGGGATGCATATTTTTGTTGAGGAATTATATATATTTTGAACACCGAGTTTGAACCTCCTGAAGAAACATCACTTGCACTACTATTCTCGTGTATTTACCCTCTTTCAACTGATATGTTGAAAATAGTTGCGCGCTTCGCGCGCATAAAGACTTATAAACTTAAAAAATTGTAAAAGGCCTTCTTGTTTTACCACAATTCCTCGTGGTCCTCCTTCAGTGTCTTTTGTCTGCCAGACAAACACGCCTTTGGACTTTTGATTAATAGTCTTGTAGCTTTATGTCAAAATTGCTGCGCGCTTCGCGCGCACAACGGAAAAGAAACCAAACAATCAAATACAAAATAAATGATACTCAGTCTATGTAGTAAGGTTCCAATCGAGAATCGCACCAGAACACTTGGTAGAAAGTCACTACACACAAAAGAGTACAGGCACCTATGATTTTTATTTGCATTTTTACGCTTTGTATTTTTTTATCATTGAGCCTTATTCTGCATCTTTTGAAAAAGTGTTATTGACGCGACCCTACCTCGACATATAACTTGAAAAAATGTCGGGGAGGGGCGGGGGGGGCATGTTTTCCCTTCTGACCAAGAGGGGGGATTCGTAAAAAATATGTTGTGCCTTGGGGGATCTGAAAATTTTGCATTGTCAAAAAAAATCCTCTGCCCCCCCCCCCCCCCCCCCCTGTAGTATACATAATGAATGCAGCCTAATCTACTTCGTTTATTGGGATTATTGGGAGTATATTTCGAACAGGACATCAACATATGAAGGCGCGCGCAACCAAAGACAACTGTGACCTTTTGGCACTACCTCTCAGTACGGGGCAGCACCTTAATCCGATCCCGTGGCACGCCGGCTTTTGCGACTTTAATTTCTTATCCTTTTCAAAAGTTGTTATTTACAGAGGCAGCGGAGGGTTAGGGGCTGTTAAAAAGTTATAGCCACACTACCAGTTTTCAGAAATTGGCATGCATTTCTTGTATATTCAGCCCCGCCACATTCATGATACAATATTTCTTACAAGCCCCACCAATTGTTCAACGAAGGAGTGATTACCACCGAAATCATCGATAACTTTTAATGTACTGACTCACCAAATATTTTATGATACTTCTGCGGCAAATTTGCTAAAGAGCGACTGTCGAAATATATTATTCCGTGCCGTCTTTAATACTCGAAAGAGTTTGACGTCTGTCTGTCTATCTTCAGGAATTTGCAGCTAACTACGACAGGAACTCCATAGTCAAGGTTCTTGTGAAAGAGCTACTGGTTACCCGGTATATTCGGATTTTACCAGTTTACACGTATGCACTGCCATGTCTCAGACTTGAAATTTATGGCACTAAAGGTAAAGGGACACCAAGTCTTCTTAGTATTTAATTCAAGATAATGTGTACATCACTGTTTTATTTTGCTGGCCAACCATACACGAGTTCGCCGTTGCGGCGCTTTGATTATACTTTGTAATTTAACAATTGATGAAAACGATCTATAGTGATATGATGACGGTGCTCGTATGATGTTTTAGAGATGACCAATCTTTTCAGGTTGCGTCAACTCGACGGTGGGCGTGGCAAGACGCGCGGCTACACCTGATGCCAGATTCACCGCAACCTCTTCCTATAAGGGATATTATAGATACAAACCATTTCAGGCGAGACTAAATGGGCGATACGGATGGTTACCCAATACACATGCTCAGAGTGAATATGTCCAGGTGAATAAAGGGATGACCTATATTTATGGCCCGTTCACACGGCGCGATTTCAGCTGCGATTTCTGCGATGATCGTCGACGTCATCTCGCACCATATGAAGGGCCAGCGATTTGGCACTGTTATGCTTTTCAGTTTGTTGGCGATCTGAAGAAATTTGTACCCGCAGCGCAGTGGAATTTGGACAGTCTGTGACGTCGTGTAGCGATACGCAAGTGAAATCGCCATATGATCGCAGGCCGTTTAACCTGATAGGAGTGGATCCAAACTTTGTCTTTATCCAGCGAAAACTATGATCGAAGTGAAAATAGAACACACATCCACACTCATATGCCCGGATCCAAAACCTACAGAGACGAATTTATTGGTCAAATACGACACGTAAACCTGATCCGTCGACAGAGCGGAAATTGCCAAAAATGAAATGTCTAACTTCGCCATATTTCAATATATAAACTCAATATATAAGCTCAAGTGAGTTCCGTATACAAAGAGTTTCTGTGACCCAAAAGCTGAATTCCAATTTTTAAAGAAATTTGAAGAATATGACTTTTAGATATGATCGAGCAAAGTTTGCTGAATTCCTGGTCAAAGTACTAATTCTCCCATAGAATGGCACATAAACCAAAGTGTAAAGCATAATATCTCAAAGACGGATCCATTAGAAAAAGTCATTTTTGATTTTTTGTTTTCCATCAAATGAGGAGTCTGCATGCAAAAAATCAAGCTTATGTGAATTAACCTGACCTATTACTATTTGAAATTTAGTGATTTTAGCAGGTTTTTCCGCTCTGTCTGATCCGTCTCGTTTTGCTATTCAGGTTGACATCGGACAAGTGTTTGCTCTTTGCGCAATTGCAACCCAGGGTAGCGGTTACACGGGATATTTTGAAGACTGGACAACAATCTACAAGATGAGGTATTCCATGGATATGATTCACTGGAGTTATTACCAGGAAGGAGCTGTAGACAAGGTGGGCCGAATACGTTTAAGAGAGGGATAATTTTCTTTATTATATGGACACGAGTGTTTTACTTGGAAATACGCCACTCGTAGATCTCACATGAAGCTACAACCGGGACCTGAGTGACTAGTGAGGATATCGGTCCAAACAAAAGTGCTTGGAAATAAATTTGGAATATTTTTTTTCTGGTTTGTCGATATAATAAAAAGAAAATTACACGGTGGCTTGAAGATATGCGCTCATTCGTAAAAATATTGTTCTTGTCACTCGAAAATAAAACTCATATCTTCGCGCCACCGTGTAATATCCTCTATATATACTATTCTTAGAAGGCCGTATGCTAGATATTCAAATGATAGGCTTTCTAATAATTGAAAAATTTCGTGGTCTTCAACGACTGAAAATCTAAACGTGCTCATGGATGTGCTCGATGTCATTTTGTGCACTGCACGGCTTTTTATGCGTCATTGGCAATAAACGCACTCGCTCACTTTTCATATCGCCAGCTTCACGTGACCCATTGGTCAGTGGACGAAAGTGGCAGAGGTTGGATCGTGTGACGACGTTATTGGTTGGACCACAGGCTAAATTTTTTGAGTTGTAGCACACTTTCAATCTGTTTATCCTATCGGTCCAACTAGATGTTGCCATCATTGGATTTTGCAGATTGGAAAAGTATTGAAAGGTGATACTATTGTGTGCGATATAGATATGTTTAGCAGAAGTCACGAATCCGAATATGGGCAACTTAATTTTTCACTTTTGATTTAAGATTTACGGTAAGAGAATGAGAGTGGACAAACATTCTTGTGAAGGTTTATAAGACACGGAGTCTATAGGTGTAGCTTAACCGTTGCGTCAGTCAGAAAGAAAGAGAAATGTTCTTTTGCATTTTGACTATCATCTGCATGATCAACTTCATGCATCTTCATCACTATCATTTTTTCATCATTATTGCTCCTATCATAAAAAAGTCCAGCTCTATCAGTGTCTATCATCATGATCACCATCATAATTTTACCATTTCCAGGAATTTGATGGTAACAAAGACAAATACACTGTACATAAAAACAGCCTACCATACTTGGTGGAGGCAAAGTTCATAAGACTTCACAGCATTGCTTCTCAAGGGGACCCTGCATTCAGAATAGAACTGTATGGAGCTCAGAAAGGTAAAATCGGCCACAGCCACGTATGGATTTGTTTAACAAACTCTACACCCTTCAAAACGGTTTATATTCTTGCTTGGGTCTGCCATCGAAATTGTTGGTACAGTATGTTACTATTTCTAGTGCCAAATGGTTTAATTTTCTTCATTCTGTATTATACCAAAAATGGTGCTGTCGCAGTTCGCTGCTGTTTCAGATCTAGTGCCAAAGGATTTCCTTTTCTTCATTTAGTAGCATGCCAAAAATAACAATGGCACCACAGTCTACTATTAAAACGTATAAGTAACAGTGGGTTTTCCCTGCTAGCAGAGGCCTCTTTTCTCTGCATTTCGCTCTGGCTGAGGGTGAGAAAAGAGACCTCTGCTAGCAGGGAACAGTGGGTTATTCTTTTTCCTAGCTTGTACTGCAGCACTTGGTATGGAATCAAGGGCCATTGCCAACAATCAGATCACCGCTTCCTCCACTTCGTTCCCACCATATAACGGACGACTATATGGCAGCTCTATATGGTGCAGCAGCGCACAAAACACTAATCAGTACTTACAGGTATTACACGGGCTGCAAGAATAATAATCCTGTGTCAGACCCTGTGTCAGATGAGCTATCGGTAGAAATAGTGAGCTAAATTCGTCTAAATCTCATGGAATTTTAACCCGTCTTATTTTTAAACTGGTTTCAGTGAGTAGTCATAAATAACAAAGAAATGCTATTATTTTTTAAAGTTTTTTCTCAAACTCATCATACAATAAAAACATAAGCGTGAAAATAAATTACATGTTTTATTGCGCACAAAGACGCAATGAAACTTATTTGCATCATTTTTTATCTTATTTGAACTCCCCTCTATTCCTCCCTGTTTTAGTTTCTGTACACGGGGCGCGATACTGCCGCGGGTCGCGATACTGCCGCGGGGCGCGATACTGCCGCGGGTCGCGATACTGCCGCGGGTCGCGATACAGCTGTTTTAGTTTCTGTACACGGGGCGCGATACTGCCGCGGGTCGCGATACAGCTGTTTTAGTTTCTGTACACGGGGCGCGATACTGCCGCGGGTCGCGATACAGCTGTTTTAGTTTCTGTACACGGGGCGCGATACTGCCGCGGGTCGCGATACAGCTGTTTTAGTTTCTGTACACGGGGCGCTCTTATTATGATTCTCGCAACTACTTTTATCTGATATTACTACATATCAATGAATAACGAGGAATTCTATTTGATCTTAGTACATATCCATTAAGAACGAAAAATTATATTGATCCTACTTCAAATCTAT
This sequence comes from Scolanthus callimorphus, assembly GCA_033964015.1. Lineage (NCBI taxonomy): Eukaryota > Metazoa > Cnidaria > Anthozoa > Actiniaria > Edwardsiidae > Scolanthus > Scolanthus callimorphus. The sequence goes on from CM066913.1 coordinate 19,471,775, forward strand.
TAAGAACGAAACATTTTCATTACTCATTCTAAAATGGTCTTTTCACACCTGTATATTCTGCAACTTACAGCTCACCTGGAAAACTACTAGAATCTTACATGTAATTTATATAAGTTTACTGCATAATCATAGAGAACAAGAAATTGTACTTGATTTTAATACTTCTATTTTGATTTCACTGTATATTCTCAAAGATTGAAGAGTTCTACTGCTTATTGTTGTACCAGTAATTTACAGCTGCTTTAATTCGGAATTACTATAACTTATATGTAGAGAACGTAAAATTCTACTTAAGTTATCATTGCTTTTACGGAAGCACAAAATTGTCATTTCACCTTCCTATATTTTCCATATTTTTAGAGTAATAATTACCCAATTTATAAGAACGAAAATTCTATATTCTCGTGCAATATTATGTTAACCTCATGACGCTATAATTTATCAATTTCATAATTTTACTGCTACTAAACTCTTCCATTTAGTCAATATAATCCATCCTACAATAATCTACAACATTCCGACTTTCGTCTCCACATGGCTTTCGCAGAGAAAAAAACAAAGAACAGAAAATCAAGACGTTCTATGATGTATACATCCTCCAAGACCCCATTAAAAAGTATCAATAAAACCAATATGCAATAAATATAACAGTCCACCTTTTTGATTACATACCTTCTGATTTCTACCGAGACTTTTGGTATACGTCGTCACCATTCCTTCTCCCAACCGCCATTACAAGCTCAAGTCAAGTAAAGAACGAAAGATCCCCCACATTGTATGGCCTGTCTTCATCCATAAACAAGTCCAACTTCCCCTCCTGATAGCCAAACACAAAATCCCCATATCATAATGTGTCATGTCATCCACTTTTCATCTCAAAAATCAACTTTTTTACAGAAAACTAAACGTGTTCTGCCACCGCTAAAAGCAGGCACCACGATAAAACCGCTGACCACTGTCCCGCCGACTCGCCATATTACGCGTCATGCAAAAATATGACGTCACGCTGATCACGTAATTTCCGGAGTGTTTATTTCAGAAACATACACCTGAACCACTCCTTCTTTTTCTACGAAAATACCATCTTCATTCTTCAAACTTCATATATATCGAAAAGGTAAACTTTCAGTTCCATTTATAAGCGACTTAGCTCTCCTTTTTTGCAATTTTTCTATATATTTACACCGCGAGAGCTCGCTAAAATGAAGTTTTATTTTCACGCTTTTTTCCTCTTTCGCGAAAACAACTCCTTTTTACAGGAATTTGTTGCATCTATTTTTTCCAAATACGATGGATTTACATCACCTAGACAGTTGATAGTTTGTTTTATTTTTATTTTCACTCCTAATTGTTACATCCTAATTGTTACATCCAAACTAATAATTTCTTACAGTTCTTACTATATCGCGGTTTTTTCAGATTATAAACAAGAAATTACGAGTTACATTTTCACTGTAAAATTTTGTATATATATTTTTTGCAGCATCAAACCCATTCCTCACAACTCCTATTATCCATCAAGCCACTAAATTCTTACTTCCATTTTAAAGGTATTTATTTTCATTCTTTAGCTCTTACGATTATCGCGGTCTTGGTTATAAGTTATTTATGCACTAAAATTACGAGCTTGCCTTCACCGTAGTAATATATTTTTTGCAGCTCTTATACCTGTACTCCTGCTCAAATACTCCGCTTTCTTCTCCTACATAAGGTAAATTCTCTTCATATATTATGCGAAATTGTTTCAGTGTAGGTTTTTAATACATCTCGTATTTTTTTTAAAAGTACGATAACAATTAATACACGTATTTATACCTAAACTTATCAGCATAAAAAGCATCAACATAAATAGCATAAACATTTAACTTAAATATACGTTCCTAGATTAAACTATTAACTATATTTAATAAAAATAATATTAACTATATTTAATAAAAATAGCTTTTAATTTAACCCTAGGTTTAGCTCATGTCTTTCACTTCTTGTGGAACCAACACAAGGATGTCGGGCATTGACCTGGTACCAGGTTAGAAACATCCTTGCTCAGTTGTGCTTTGCCCCTGAAGATTCACAACTAATTGGAGCCTTGGTGTTGGATAATCCGCTCTCACATCTTACTTCTCCTTCTATTCCCACCGTCTGCTATATCAAAATTGGGTACCTATAAATAAATAAATAAATAAATAAATATTAATATCTAATTACACTATAAACAAATCCCTTATTTACAAAGATAGATACATCACAGGTAATCAGGTAATCAATTTTTCTACAGCTATCATCCACACTACAATGGCCAACTATGATCTCACAGCGCATAACATCCTGCAACTTTCCCGTCGGCAAATCCACCATCTACGCTCCTCCCTCTTCGACCTCCTCAATGGCGACATCTTCTACCCTCTACACACCTGGCCCTCTAACATTCGACTACTCTTTTGGAAAAAACCTACCAGCGACACTGACACCTTCAAACTCCTCCTTTTCTTCATCGGCAATGGCTGTCCTCCTTCCACCATGTCTTCCTGGATTCTCTCTTCTCAACACTGGACTACACCGCAAAAGACTGATAAAAGAGAACGACAAATTAACTTCATACTCAACAACCTGGACACTAAATCTAACATCTGGTTCTACTTCGACTTACATTATAACAAATGGCTTTTTTTAAACGGAACTGCAAGAAACACTTAATTTTACCTTCTTTTTCACCTACTTATTTCAATTTCTACTTAAACATTCGCTATACCTTTACTTTCACGATAATTATTCAAGTCACAACCAGAAATTTACATTTAGTTTTCTATATTACATGACAATTAGATTCAAAATTCTAGCTTGTTGTAATTTCCTTTCCTTAGAATTTTATCATAACCAGTCAATTTTTATGGAAATTTGTATTCATGTGATTTTTATCGACTACAGTAGATCTTTTATAACATTTTTAATGAAATTTTGTAAATGGTACATTTTTAATCTACCAGATCAATGAAATTTTCTTATTTAACTTTTTTCTTATAGATAGTCATATTTTAATTGATCTGTTATCTACCTTCTCAGAGTTATTAATTACAAATTTAATAAAAAATATTTTTTGCAATTTGCAATCATTGTGTACATTTATATTTCACTTGGCTATTCTACAAATTTTAGCATAAAGAAGCATAAAGTCGCTGGTTGGCTGTTAAATACTGCTAGTAATCACTTTGACTTTTCACTGCTGAGGTGACGTAGCTGTGCAATGCAGTATTTGGTCCCTCTACCACATAAATTTTCACCTAATTTTCACAGATAATCTCCTCCTTAAGCTATAAAAGCTGCTAAGATTCTAACTTTTCACCAAATAGAGGTTTGACGTAGCTGTACTACAGTATTTAGTCCCTCTACCATTATAATCTTATCACCTAACAACTCTTGACAAAGCATTAACATGGTTACTCTAATTAAACTTTAATAATCACATTATTAATTTACACTCCATAGTCTGATCCCGCTGTTCCCATGATCAGTGGAGGGGAACCCAATAAAACGGGATTCCTTTATACCAACAACCAATGAGCCACATGGACTTGTTAGTGGATCTACTGATAATGATAGCTTTACCTACAACTTTGTATTGTATCCACAGTAGGGATACAACTTTAATTCCTAGCAACTCTTTGGATGGACGGTTGTTGCCATTTGTTCTTTTAACACCCATTTAAACTAACACATAATTTACACAGGATGTATACCATGTACCAGCAATTATATATGCTCTTTATTCCCTACACAGCTAAATATGGTTATCCTGTTTTATAAAATCATGTTTTACAAATTGCTAGCATTTCTTTTTATATTCAGTAGTTTCCAGTCATATATCCATAGAGAACGTAATAATTATATTTTAAAATGATGCACCTGCTTAGAGAACGAAGAATTCTACTTATCATTCTTATTATGGAATCTTGCTGCTACATTCTACATCCAGAATTCTAATTGATATTACTGCATGAACGTGGAATTCCACTCGTCCTTAGAGTATGCAGAATTCTCATTGATATTACTGCATGAACATAGAATTCCACTTACTCTTATTATGATTCTCGCAACTACTTTTATCTGATATTACTACATAGAATTCCACTTACTCTTATTATGATTCTCGCAACTACTTTTATCTGATATTACTACATATCAATGAATAACGAGGAATTCTATTTGATCTTAGTACATATCCATTAAGAACGAAAAATTATATTGATCCTACTTCAAATCTATTAAGAACGAAACATTTTCATTACTCATTCTAAAATGGTCTTTTCACACCTGTATATTCTGCAACTTACAGCTCACCTGGAAAACTACTAGAATCTTACATGTAATTTATATAAGTTTACTGCATAATCATAGAGAACAAGAAATTGTACTTGATTTTAATACTTCTATTTTGATTTCACTGTATATTCTCAAAGATTGAAGAGTTCTACTGCTTATTGTTGTACCAGTAATTTACAGCTGCTTTAATTCGGAATTACTATAACTTATATGTAGAGAACGTAAAATTCTACTTAAGTTATCATTGCTTTTACGGAAGCACAAAATTGTCATTTCACCTTCCTATATTTTCCATATTTTTAGAGTAATAATTACCCAATTTATAAGAACGAAAATTCTATATTCTCGTGCAATATTATGTTAACCTCATGACGCTATAATTTATCAATTTCATAATTTTACTGCTACTAAACTCTTCCATTTAGTCAATATAATCCATCCTACAATAATCTACAACATTCATTTTACAGAAAACTAAACGTGTTCTGCCACCGCTAAAAGCAGGCACCACGATAAAACCGCTGACCACTGTCCCGCCGACTCGCCATATTACGCGTCATGCAAAAATATGACGTCACGCTGATCACGTAATTTCCGGAGTGTTTATTTCAGAAACATACACCTGAACCACTCCTTCTTTTTCTACGAAAATACCATCTTCATTCTTCAAACTTCATATATATCGAAAAGGTAAACTTTCAGTTCCATTTATAAGCGACTTAGCTCTCCTTTTTTGCAATTTTTCTATATATTTACACCGCGAGAGCTCGCTAAAATGAAGTTTTATTTTCACGCTTTTTTCCTCTTTCGCGAAAACAACTCCTTTTTACAGGAATTTGTTGCATCTATTTTTTCCAAATACGATGGATTTACATCACCTAGACAGTTGATAGTTTGTTTTATTTTTATTTTCACTCCTAATTGTTACATCCTAATTGTTACATCCAAACTAATAATTTCTTACAGTTCTTACTATATCGCGGTTTTTTCAGATTATAAACAAGAAATTACGAGTTACATTTTCACTGTAAAATTTTGTATATATATTTTTTGCAGCATCAAACCCATTCCTCACAACTCCTATTATCCATCAAGCCACTAAATTCTTACTTCCATTTTAAAGGTATTTATTTTCATTCTTTAGCTCTTACGATTATCGCGGTCTTGGTTATAAGTTATTTATGCACTAAAATTACGAGCTTGCCTTCACCGTAGTAATATATTTTTTGCAGCTCTTATACCTGTACTCCTGCTCAAATACTCCGCTTTCTTCTCCTACATAAGGTAAATTCTCTTCATATATTATGCGAAATTGTTTCAGTGTAGGTTTTTAATACATCTCGTATTTTTTTTAAAAGTACGATAACAATTAATACACGTATTTATACCTAAACTTATCAGCATAAAAAGCATCAACATAAATAGCATAAACATTTAACTTAAATATACGTTCCTAGATTAAACTATTAACTATATTTAATAAAAATAATATTAACTATATTTAATAAAAATAGCTTTTAATTTAACCCTAGGTTTAGCTCATGTCTTTCACTTCTTGTGGAACCAACACAAGGATGTCGGGCATTGACCTGGTACCAGGTTAGAAACATCCTTGCTCAGTTGTGCTTTGCCCCTGAAGATTCACAACTAATTGGAGCCTTGGTGTTGGATAATCCGCTCTCACATCTTACTTCTCCTTCTATTCCCACCGTCTGCTATATCAAAATTGGGTACCTATAAATAAATAAATAAATAAATAAATATTAATATCTAATTACACTATAAACAAATCCCTTATTTACAAAGATAGATACATCACAGGTAATCAGGTAATCAATTTTTCTACAGCTATCATCCACACTACAATGGCCAACTATGATCTCACAGCGCATAACATCCTGCAACTTTCCCGTCGGCAAATCCACCATCTACGCTCCTCCCTCTTCGACCTCCTCAATGGCGACATCTTCTACCCTCTACACACCTGGCCCTCTAACATTCGACTACTCTTTTGGAAAAAACCTACCAGCGACACTGACACCTTCAAACTCCTCCTTTTCTTCATCGGCAATGGCTGTCCTCCTTCCACCATCTCTTCCTGGATTCTCTCTTCTCAACACTGGACTACACCGCAAAAGACTGATAAAAGAGAACGACAAATTAACTTCATACTCAACAACCTGGACACTAAATCTAACATCTGGTTCTACTTCGACTTACATTATAACAAATGGCTTTTTTTAAACGGAACTGCAAGAAACACTTAATTTTACCTTCTTTTTCACCTACTTATTTCAATTTCTACTTAAACATTCGCTATACCTTTACTTTCACGATAATTATTCAAGTCACAACCAGAAATTTACATTTAGTTTTCTATATTACATGACAATTAGATTCAAAATTCTAGCTTGTTGTAATTTCCTTTCCTTAGAATTTTATCATAACCAGTCAATTTTTATGGAAATTTGTATTCATGTGATTTTTATCGACTACAGTAGATCTTTTATAACATTTTTAATGAAATTTTGTAAATGGTACATTTTTAATCTACCAGATCAATGAAATTTTCTTATTTAACTTTTTTCTTATAGATAGTCATATTTTAATTGATCTGTTATCTACCTTCTCAGAGTTATTAATTACAAATTTAATAAAAAATATTTTTTGCAATTTGCAATCATTGTGTACATTTATATTTCACTTGGCTATTCTACAAATTTTAGCATAAAGAAGCATAAAGTCGCTGGTTGGCTGTTAAATACTGCTAGTAATCACTTTGACTTTTCACTGCTGAGGTGACGTAGCTGTGCAATGCAGTATTTGGTCCCTCTACCACATAAATTTTCACCTAATTTTCACAGATAATCTCCTCCTTAAGCTATAAAAGCTGCTAAGATTCTAACTTTTCACCAAATAGAGGTTTGACGTAGCTGTACTACAGTATTTAGTCCCTCTACCATTATAATCTTATCACCTAACAACTCTTGACAAAGCATTAACATGGTTACTCTAATTAAACTTTAATAATCACATTATTAATTTACACTCCATAGTCTGATCCCGCTGTTCCCATGATCAGTGGAGGGGAACCCAATAAAACGGGATTCCTTTATACCAACAACCAATGAGCCACATGGACTTGTTAGTGGATCTACTGATAATGATAGCTTTACCTACAACTTTGTATTGTATCCACAGTAGGGATACAACTTTAATTCCTAGCAACTCTTTGGATGGACGGTTGTTGCCATTTGTTCTTTTAACACCCATTTAAACTAACACATAATTTACACAGGATGTATACCATGTACCAGCAATTATATATGCTCTTTATTCCCTACACAGCTAAATATGGTTATCCTGTTTTATAAAATCATGTTTTACAAATTGCTAGCATTTCTTTTTATATTCAGTAGTTTCCAGTCATATATCCATAGAGAACGTAATAATTATATTTTAAAATGATGCACCTGCTTAGAGAACGAAGAATTCTACTTATCATTCTTATTATGGAATCTTGCTGCTACATTCTACATCCAGAATTCTAATTGATATTACTGCATGAACGTGGAATTCCACTCGTCCTTAGAGTATGCAGAATTCTCATTGATATTACTGCATGAACATAGAATTCCACTTACTCTTATTATGATTCTCGCAACTACTTTTATCTGATATTACTACATAGAATTCCACTTACTCTTATTATGATTCTCGCAACTACTTTTATCTGATATTACTACATATCAATGAATAACGAGGAATTCTATTTGATCTTAGTACATATCCATTAAGAACGAAAAATTATATTGATCCTACTTCAAATCTATTAAGAACGAAACATTTTCATTACTCATTCTAAAATGGTCTTTTCACACCTGTATATTCTGCAACTTACAGCTCACCTGGAAAACTACTAGAATCTTACATGTAATTTATATAAGTTTACTGCATAATCATAGAGAACAAGAAATTGTACTTGATTTTAATACTTCTATTTTGATTTCACTGTATATTCTCAAAGATTGAAGAGTTCTACTGCTTATTGTTGTACCAGTAATTTACAGCTGCTTTAATTCGGAATTACTATAACTTATATGTAGAGAACGTAAAATTCTACTTAAGTTATCATTGCTTTTACGGAAGCACAAAATTGTCATTTCACCTTCCTATATTTTCCATATTTTTAGAGTAATAATTACCCAATTTATAAGAACGAAAATTCTATATTCTCGTGCAATATTATGTTAACCTCATGACGCTATAATTTATCAATTTCATAATTTTACTGCTACTAAACTCTTCCATTTAGTCAATATAATCCATCCTACAATAATCTACAACATTCCGACTTTCGTCTCCACATGGCTTTCGCAGAGAAAAAAACAAAGAACAGAAAATCAAGACGTTCTATGATGTATACATCCTCCAAGACCCCATTAAAAAGTATCAATAAAACCAATATGCAATAAATATAACAGTCCACCTTTTTGATTACATACCTTCTGATTTCTACCGAGACTTTTGGTATACGTCGTCACCATTCCTTCTCCCAACCGCCATTACAAGCTCAAGTCAAGTAAAGAACGAAAGATCCCCCACATTGTATGGCCTGTCTTCATCCATAAACAAGTCCAACTTCCCCTCCTGATAGCCAAACACAAAATCCCCATATCATAATGTGTCATGTCATCCACTTTTCATCTCAAAAATCAACTTTTTTACAGAAAACTAAACGTGTTCTGCCACCGCTAAAAGCAGGCACCACGATAAAACCGCTGACCACTGTCCCGCCGACTCGCCATATTACGCGTCATGCAAAAATATGACGTCACGCTGATCACGTAATTTCCGGAGTGTTTATTTCAGAAACATACACCTGAACCACTCCTTCTTTTTCTACGAAAATACCATCTTCATTCTTCAAACTTCATATATATCGAAAAGGTAAACTTTCAGTTCCATTTATAAGCGACTTAGCTCTCCTTTTTTGCAATTTTTCTATATATTTACACCGCGAGAGCTCGCTAAAATGAAGTTTTATTTTCACGCTTTTTTCCTCTTTCGCGAAAACAACTCCTTTTTACAGGAATTTGTTGCATCTATTTTTTCCAAATACGATGGATTTACATCACCTAGACAGTTGATAGTTTGTTTTATTTTTATTTTCACTCCTAATTGTTACATCCTAATTGTTACATCCAAACTAATAATTTCTTACAGTTCTTACTATATCGCGGTTTTTTCAGATTATAAACAAGAAATTACGAGTTACATTTTCACTGTAAAATTTTGTATATATATTTTTTGCAGCATCAAACCCATTCCTCACAACTCCTATTATCCATCAAGCCACTAAATTCTTACTTCCATTTTAAAGGTATTTATTTTCATTCTTTAGCTCTTACGATTATCGCGGTCTTGGTTATAAGTTATTTATGCACTAAAATTACGAGCTTGCCTTCACCGTAGTAATATATTTTTTGCAGCTCTTATACCTGTACTCCTGCTCAAATACTCCGCTTTCTTCTCCTACATAAGGTAAATTCTCTTCATATATTATGCGAAATTGTTTCAGTGTAGGTTTTTAATACATCTCGTATTTTTTTTAAAAGTACGATAACAATTAATACACGTATTTATACCTAAACTTATCAGCATAAAAAGCATCAACATAAATAGCATAAACATTTAACTTAAATATACGTTCCTAGATTAAACTATTAACTATATTTAATAAAAATAATATTAACTATATTTAATAAAAATAGCTTTTAATTTAACCCTAGGTTTAGCTCATGTCTTTCACTTCTTGTGGAACCAACACAAGGATGTCGGGCATTGACCTGGTACCAGGTTAGAAACATCCTTGCTCAGTTGTGCTTTGCCCCTGAAGATTCACAACTAATTGGAGCCTTGGTGTTGGATAATCCGCTCTCACATCTTACTTCTCCTTCTATTCCCACCGTCTGCTATATCAAAATTGGGTACCTATAAATAAATAAATAAATAAATAAATATTAATATCTAATTACACTATAAACAAATCCCTTATTTACAAAGATAGATACATCACAGGTAATCAGGTAATCAATTTTTCTACAGCTATCATCCACACTACAATGGCCAACTATGATCTCACAGCGCATAACATCCTGCAACTTTCCCGTCGGCAAATCCACCATCTACGCTCCTCCCTCTTCGACCTCCTCAATGGCGACATCTTCTACCCTCTACACACCTGGCCCTCTAACATTCGACTACTCTTTTGGAAAAAACCTACCAGCGACACTGACACCTTCAAACTCCTCCTTTTCTTCATCGGCAATGGCTGTCCTCCTTCCACCATCTCTTCCTGGATTCTCTCTTCTCAACACTGGACTACACCGCAAAAGACTGATAAAAGAGAACGACAAATTAACTTCATACTCAACAACCTGGACACTAAATCTAACATCTGGTTCTACTTCGACTTACATTATAACAAATGGCTTTTTTTAAACGGAACTGCAAGAAACACTTAATTTTACCTTCTTTTTCACCTACTTATTTCAATTTCTACTTAAACATTCGCTATACCTTTACTTTCACGATAATTATTCAAGTCACAACCAGAAATTTACATTTAGTTTTCTATATTACATGACAATTAGATTCAAAATTCTAGCTTGTTGTAATTTCCTTTCCTTAGAATTTTATCATAACCAGTCAATTTTTATGGAAATTTGTATTCATGTGATTTTTATCGACTACAGTAGATCTTTTATAACATTTTTAATGAAATTTTGTAAATGGTACATTTTTAATCTACCAGATCAATGAAATTTTCTTATTTAACTTTTTTCTTATAGATAGTCATATTTTAATTGATCTGTTATCTACCTTCTCAGAGTTATTAATTACAAATTTAATAAAAAATATTTTTTGCAATTTGCAATCATTGTGTACATTTATATTTCACTTGGCTATTCTACAAATTTTAGCATAAAGAAGCATAAAGTCGCTGGTTGGCTGTTAAATACTGCTAGTAATCACTTTGACTTTTCACTGCTGAGGTGACGTAGCTGTGCAATGCAGTATTTGGTCCCTCTACCACATAAATTTTCACCTAATTTTCACAGATAATCTCCTCCTTAAGCTATAAAAGCTGCTAAGATTCTAACTTTTCACCAAATAGAGGTTTGACGTAGCTGTACTACAGTATTTAGTCCCTCTACCATTATAATCTTATCACCTAACAACTCTTGACAAAGCATTAACATGGTTACTCTAATTAAACTTTAATAATCACATTATTAATTTACACTCCATAGTCTGATCCCGCTGTTCCCATGATCAGTGGAGGGGAACCCAATAAAACGGGATTCCTTTATACCAACAACCAATGAGCCACATGGACTTGTTAGTGGATCTACTGATAATGATAGCTTTACCTACAACTTTGTATTGTATCCACAGTAGGGATACAACTTTAATTCCTAGCAACTCTTTGGATGGACGGTTGTTGCCATTTGTTCTTTTAACACCCATTTAAACTAACACATAATTTACACAGGATGTATACCATGTACCAGCAATTATATATGCTCTTTATTCCCTACACAGCTAAATATGGTTATCCTGTTTTATAAAATCATGTTTTACAAATTGCTAGCATTTCTTTTTATATTCAGTAGTTTCCAGTCATATATCCATAGAGAACGTAATAATTATATTTTAAAATGATGCACCTGCTTAGAGAACGAAGAATTCTACTTATCATTCTTATTATGGAATCTTGCTGCTACATTCTACATCCAGAATTCTAATTGATATTACTGCATGAACGTGGAATTCCACTCGTCCTTAGAGTATGCAGAATTCTCATTGATATTACTGCATGAACATAGAATTCCACTTACTCTTATTATGATTCTCGCAACTACTTTTATCTGATATTACTACATAGAATTCCACTTACTCTTATTATGATTCTCGCAACTACTTTTATCTGATATTACTACATATCAATGAATAACGAGGAATTCTATTTGATCTTAGTACATATCCATTAAGAACGAAAAATTATATTGATCCTACTTCAAATCTATTAAGAACGAAACATTTTCATTACTCATTCTAAAATGGTCTTTTCACACCTGTATATTCTGCAACTTACAGCTCACCTGGAAAACTACTAGAATCTTACATGTAATTTATATAAGTTTACTGCATAATCATAGAGAACAAGAAATTGTACTTGATTTTAATACTTCTATTTTGATTTCACTGTATATTCTCAAAGATTGAAGAGTTCTACTGCTTATTGTTGTACCAGTAATTTACAGCTGCTTTAATTCGGAATTACTATAACTTATATGTAGAGAACGTAAAATTCTACTTAAGTTATCATTGCTTTTACGGAAGCACAAAATTGTCATTTCACCTTCCTATATTTTCCATATTTTTAGAGTAATAATTACCCAATTTATAAGAACGAAAATTCTATATTCTCGTGCAATATTATGTTAACCTCATGACGCTATAATTTATCAATTTCATAATTTTACTGCTACTAAACTCTTCCATTTAGTCAATATAATCCATCCTACAATAATCTACAACATTCCGACTTTCGTCTCCACATGGCTTTCGCAGAGAAAAAAACAAAGAACAGAAAATCAAGACGTTCTATGATGTATACATCCTCCAAGACCCCATTAAAAAGTATCAATAAAACCAATATGCAATAAATATAACAGTCCACCTTTTTGATTACATACCTTCTGATTTCTACCGAGACTTTTGGTATACGTCGTCACCATTCCTTCTCCCAACCGCCATTACAAGCTCAAGTCAAGTAAAGAACGAAAGATCCCCCACATTGTATGGCCTGTCTTCATCCATAAACAAGTCCAACTTCCCCTCCTGATAGCCAAACACAAAATCCCCATATCATAATGTGTCATGTCATCCACTTTTCATCTCAAAAATCAACTTTTTTACAGAAAACTAAACGTGTTCTGCCACCGCTAAAAGCAGGCACCACGATAAAACCGCTGACCACTGTCCCGCCGACTCGCCATATTACGCGTCATGCAAAAATATGACGTCACGCTGATCACGTAATTTCCGGAGTGTTTATTTCAGAAACATACACCTGAACCACTCCTTCTTTTTCTACGAAAATACCATCTTCATTCTTCAAACTTCATATATATCGAAAAGGTAAACTTTCAGTTCCATTTATAAGCGACTTAGCTCTCCTTTTTTGCAATTTTTCTATATATTTACACCGCGAGAGCTCGCTAAAATGAAGTTTTATTTTCACGCTTTTTTCCTCTTTCGCGAAAACAACTCCTTTTTACAGGAATTTGTTGCATCTATTTTTTCCAAATACGATGGATTTACATCACCTAGACAGTTGATAGTTTGTTTTATTTTTATTTTCACTCCTAATTGTTACATCCTAATTGTTACATCCAAACTAATAATTTCTTACAGTTCTTACTATATCGCGGTTTTTTCAGATTATAAACAAGAAATTACGAGTTACATTTTCACTGTAAAATTTTGTATATATATTTTTTGCAGCATCAAACCCATTCCTCACAACTCCTATTATCCATCAAGCCACTAAATTCTTACTTCCATTTTAAAGGTATTTATTTTCATTCTTTAGCTCTTACGATTATCGCGGTCTTGGTTATAAGTTATTTATGCACTAAAATTACGAGCTTGCCTTCACCGTAGTAATATATTTTTTGCAGCTCTTATACCTGTACTCCTGCTCAAATACTCCGCTTTCTTCTCCTACATAAGGTAAATTCTCTTCATATATTATGCGAAATTGTTTCAGTGTAGGTTTTTAATACATCTCGTATTTTTTTTAAAAGTACGATAACAATTAATACACGTATTTATACCTAAACTTATCAGCATAAAAAGCATCAACATAAATAGCATAAACATTTAACTTAAATATACGTTCCTAGATTAAACTATTAACTATATTTAATAAAAATAATATTAACTATATTTAATAAAAATAGCTTTTAATTTAACCCTAGGTTTAGCTCATGTCTTTCACTTCTTGTGGAACCAACACAAGGATGTCGGGCATTGACCTGGTACCAGGTTAGAAACATCCTTGCTCAGTTGTGCTTTGCCCCTGAAGATTCACAACTAATTGGAGCCTTGGTGTTGGATAATCCGCTCTCACATCTTACTTCTCCTTCTATTCCCACCGTCTGCTATATCAAAATTGGGTACCTATAAATAAATAAATAAATAAATAAATATTAATATCTAATTACACTATAAACAAATCCCTTATTTACAAAGATAGATACATCACAGGTAATCAGGTAATCAATTTTTCTACAGCTATCATCCACACTACAATGGCCAACTATGATCTCACAGCGCATAACATCCTGCAACTTTCCCGTCGGCAAATCCACCATCTACGCTCCTCCCTCTTCGACCTCCTCAATGGCGACATCTTCTACCCTCTACACACCTGGCCCTCTAACATTCGACTACTCTTTTGGAAAAAACCTACCAGCGACACTGACACCTTCAAACTCCTCCTTTTCTTCATCGGCAATGGCTGTCCTCCTTCCACCATCTCTTCCTGGATTCTCTCTTCTCAACACTGGACTACACCGCAAAAGACTGATAAAAGAGAACGACAAATTAACTTCATACTCAACAACCTGGACACTAAATCTAACATCTGGTTCTACTTCGACTTACATTATAACAAATGGCTTTTTTTAAACGGAACTGCAAGAAACACTTAATTTTACCTTCTTTTTCACCTACTTATTTCAATTTCTACTTAAACATTCGCTATACCTTTACTTTCACGATAATTATTCAAGTCACAACCAGAAATTTACATTTAGTTTTCTATATTACATGACAATTAGATTCAAAATTCTAGCTTGTTGTAATTTCCTTTCCTTAGAATTTTATCATAACCAGTCAATTTTTATGGAAATTTGTATTCATGTGATTTTTATCGACTACAGTAGATCTTTTATAACATTTTTAATGAAATTTTGTAAATGGTACATTTTTAATCTACCAGATCAATGAAATTTTCTTATTTAACTTTTTTCTTATAGATAGTCATATTTTAATTGATCTGTTATCTACCTTCTCAGAGTTATTAATTACAAATTTAATAAAAAATATTTTTTGCAATTTGCAATCATTGTGTACATTTATATTTCACTTGGCTATTCTACAAATTTTAGCATAAAGAAGCATAAAGTCGCTGGTTGGCTGTTAAATACTGCTAGTAATCACTTTGACTTTTCACTGCTGAGGTGACGTAGCTGTGCAATGCAGTATTTGGTCCCTCTACCACATAAATTTTCACCTAATTTTCACAGATAATCTCCTCCTTAAGCTATAAAAGCTGCTAAGATTCTAACTTTTCACCAAATAGAGGTTTGACGTAGCTGTACTACAGTATTTAGTCCCTCTACCATTATAATCTTATCACCTAACAACTCTTGACAAAGCATTAACATGGTTACTCTAATTAAACTTTAATAATCACATTATTAATTTACACTCCATAGTCTGATCCCGCTGTTCCCATGATCAGTGGAGGGGAACCCAATAAAACGGGATTCCTTTATACCAACAACCAATGAGCCACATGGACTTGTTAGTGGATCTACTGATAATGATAGCTTTACCTACAACTTTGTATTGTATCCACAGTAGGGATACAACTTTAATTCCTAGCAACTCTTTGGATGGACGGTTGTTGCCATTTGTTCTTTTAACACCCATTTAAACTAACACATAATTTACACAGGATGTATACCATGTACCAGCAATTATATATGCTCTTTATTCCCTACACAGCTAAATATGGTTATCCTGTTTTATAAAATCATGTTTTACAAATTGCTAGCATTTCTTTTTATATTCAGTAGTTTCCAGTCATATATCCATAGAGAACGTAATAATTATATTTTAAAATGATGCACCTGCTTAGAGAACGAAGAATTCTACTTATCATTCTTATTATGGAATCTTGCTGCTACATTCTACATCCAGAATTCTAATTGATATTACTGCATGAACGTGGAATTCCACTCGTCCTTAGAGTATGCAGAATTCTCATTGATATTACTGCATGAACATAGAATTCCACTTACTCTTATTATGATTCTCGCAACTACTTTTATCTGATATTACTACATAGAATTCCACTTACTCTTATTATGATTCTCGCAACTACTTTTATCTGATATTACTACATATCAATGAATAACGAGGAATTCTATTTGATCTTAGTACATATCCATTAAGAACGAAAAATTATATTGATCCTACTTCAAATCTATTAAGAACGAAACATTTTCATTACTCATTCTAAAATGGTCTTTTCACACCTGTATATTCTGCAACTTACAGCTCACCTGGAAAACTACTAGAATCTTACATGTAATTTATATAAGTTTACTGCATAATCATAGAGAACAAGAAATTGTACTTGATTTTAATACTTCTATTTTGATTTCACTGTATATTCTCAAAGATTGAAGAGTTCTACTGCTTATTGTTGTACCAGTAATTTACAGCTGCTTTAATTCGGAATTACTATAACTTATATGTAGAGAACGTAAAATTCTACTTAAGTTATCATTGCTTTTACGGAAGCACAAAATTGTCATTTCACCTTCCTATATTTTCCATATTTTTAGAGTAATAATTACCCAATTTATAAGAACGAAAATTCTATATTCTCGTGCAATATTATGTTAACCTCATGACGCTATAATTTATCAATTTCATAATTTTACTGCTACTAAACTCTTCCATTTAGTCAATATAATCCATCCTACAATAATCTACAACATTCCGACTTTCGTCTCCACATGGCTTTCGCAGAGAAAAAAACAAAGAACAGAAAATCAAGACGTTCTATGATGTATACATCCTCCAAGACCCCATTAAAAAGTATCAATAAAACCAATATGCAATAAATATAACAGTCCACCTTTTTGATTACATACCTTCTGATTTCTACCGAGACTTTTGGTATACGTCGTCACCATTCCTTCTCCCAACCGCCATTACAAGCTCAAGTCAAGTAAAGAACGAAAGATCCCCCACATTGTATGGCCTGTCTTCATCCATAAACAAGTCCAACTTCCCCTCCTGATAGCCAAACACAAAATCCCCATATCATAATGTGTCATGTCATCCACTTTTCATCTCAAAAATCAACTTTTTTACAGAAAACTAAACGTGTTCTGCCACCGCTAAAAGCAGGCACCACGATAAAACCGCTGACCACTGTCCCGCCGACTCGCCATATTACGCGTCATGCAAAAATATGACGTCACGCTGATCACGTAATTTCCGGAGTGTTTATTTCAGAAACATACACCTGAACCACTCCTTCTTTTTCTACGAAAATACCATCTTCATTCTTCAAACTTCATATATATCGAAAAGGTAAACTTTCAGTTCCATTTATAAGCGACTTAGCTCTCCTTTTTTGCAATTTTTCTATATATTTACACCGCGAGAGCTCGCTAAAATGAAGTTTTATTTTCACGCTTTTTTCCTCTTTCGCGAAAACAACTCCTTTTTACAGGAATTTGTTGCATCTATTTTTTCCAAATACGATGGATTTACATCACCTAGACAGTTGATAGTTTGTTTTATTTTTATTTTCACTCCTAATTGTTACATCCTAATTGTTACATCCAAACTAATAATTTCTTACAGTTCTTACTATATCGCGGTTTTTTCAGATTATAAACAAGAAATTACGAGTTACATTTTCACTGTAAAATTTTGTATATATATTTTTTGCAGCATCAAACCCATTCCTCACAACTCCTATTATCCATCAAGCCACTAAATTCTTACTTCCATTTTAAAGGTATTTATTTTCATTCTTTAGCTCTTACGATTATCGCGGTCTTGGTTATAAGTTATTTATGCACTAAAATTACGAGCTTGCCTTCACCGTAGTAATATATTTTTTGCAGCTCTTATACCTGTACTCCTGCTCAAATACTCCGCTTTCTTCTCCTACATAAGGTAAATTCTCTTCATATATTATGCGAAATTGTTTCAGTGTAGGTTTTTAATACATCTCGTATTTTTTTTAAAAGTACGATAACAATTAATACACGTATTTATACCTAAACTTATCAGCATAAAAAGCATCAACATAAATAGCATAAACATTTAACTTAAATATACGTTCCTAGATTAAACTATTAACTATATTTAATAAAAATAATATTAACTATATTTAATAAAAATAGCTTTTAATTTAACCCTAGGTTTAGCTCATGTCTTTCACTTCTTGTGGAACCAACACAAGGATGTCGGGCATTGACCTGGTACCAGGTTAGAAACATCCTTGCTCAGTTGTGCTTTGCCCCTGAAGATTCACAACTAATTGGAGCCTTGGTGTTGGATAATCCGCTCTCACATCTTACTTCTCCTTCTATTCCCACCGTCTGCTATATCAAAATTGGGTACCTATAAATAAATAAATAAATAAATAAATATTAATATCTAATTACACTATAAACAAATCCCTTATTTACAAAGATAGATACATCACAGGTAATCAGGTAATCAATTTTTCTACAGCTATCATCCACACTACAATGGCCAACTATGATCTCACAGCGCATAACATCCTGCAACTTTCCCGTCGGCAAATCCACCATCTACGCTCCTCCCTCTTCGACCTCCTCAATGGCGACATCTTCTACCCTCTACACACCTGGCCCTCTAACATTCGACTACTCTTTTGGAAAAAACCTACCAGCGACACTGACACCTTCAAACTCCTCCTTTTCTTCATCGGCAATGGCTGTCCTCCTTCCACCATCTCTTCCTGGATTCTCTCTTCTCAACACTGGACTACACCGCAAAAGACTGATAAAAGAGAACGACAAATTAACTTCATACTCAACAACCTGGACACTAAATCTAACATCTGGTTCTACTTCGACTTACATTATAACAAATGGCTTTTTTTAAACGGAACTGCAAGAAACACTTAATTTTACCTTCTTTTTCACCTACTTATTTCAATTTCTACTTAAACATTCGCTATACCTTTACTTTCACGATAATTATTCAAGTCACAACCAGAAATTTACATTTAGTTTTCTATATTACATGACAATTAGATTCAAAATTCTAGCTTGTTGTAATTTCCTTTCCTTAGAATTTTATCATAACCAGTCAATTTTTATGGAAATTTGTATTCATGTGATTTTTATCGACTACAGTAGATCTTTTATAACATTTTTAATGAAATTTTGTAAATGGTACATTTTTAATCTACCAGATCAATGAAATTTTCTTATTTAACTTTTTTCTTATAGATAGTCATATTTTAATTGATCTGTTATCTACCTTCTCAGAGTTATTAATTACAAATTTAATAAAAAATATTTTTTGCAATTTGCAATCATTGTGTACATTTATATTTCACTTGGC
Organism: Scolanthus callimorphus; assembly: GCA_033964015.1. NCBI lineage: Eukaryota > Metazoa > Cnidaria > Anthozoa > Actiniaria > Edwardsiidae > Scolanthus > Scolanthus callimorphus. The sequence goes on from CM066913.1 coordinate 19,491,581, forward strand.
TATTCTACAAATTTTAGCATAAAGAAGCATAAAGTCGCTGGTTGGCTGTTAAATACTGCTAGTAATCACTTTGACTTTTCACTGCTGAGGTGACGTAGCTGTGCAATGCAGTATTTGGTCCCTCTACCACATAAATTTTCACCTAATTTTCACAGATAATCTCCTCCTTAAGCTATAAAAGCTGCTAAGATTCTAACTTTTCACCAAATAGAGGTTTGACGTAGCTGTACTACAGTATTTAGTCCCTCTACCATTATAATCTTATCACCTAACAACTCTTGACAAAGCATTAACATGGTTACTCTAATTAAACTTTAATAATCACATTATTAATTTACACTCCATAGTCTGATCCCGCTGTTCCCATGATCAGTGGAGGGGAACCCAATAAAACGGGATTCCTTTATACCAACAACCAATGAGCCACATGGACTTGTTAGTGGATCTACTGATAATGATAGCTTTACCTACAACTTTGTATTGTATCCACAGTAGGGATACAACTTTAATTCCTAGCAACTCTTTGGATGGACGGTTGTTGCCATTTGTTCTTTTAACACCCATTTAAACTAACACATAATTTACACAGGATGTATACCATGTACCAGCAATTATATATGCTCTTTATTCCCTACACAGCTAAATATGGTTATCCTGTTTTATAAAATCATGTTTTACAAATTGCTAGCATTTCTTTTTATATTCAGTAGTTTCCAGTCATATATCCATAGAGAACGTAATAATTATATTTTAAAATGATGCACCTGCTTAGAGAACGAAGAATTCTACTTATCATTCTTATTATGGAATCTTGCTGCTACATTCTACATCCAGAATTCTAATTGATATTACTGCATGAACGTGGAATTCCACTCGTCCTTAGAGTATGCAGAATTCTCATTGATATTACTGCATGAACATAGAATTCCACTTACTCTTATTATGATTCTCGCAACTACTTTTATCTGATATTACTACATAGAATTCCACTTACTCTTATTATGATTCTCGCAACTACTTTTATCTGATATTACTACATATCAATGAATAACGAGGAATTCTATTTGATCTTAGTACATATCCATTAAGAACAAAAAATTATATTGATCCTACTTCAAATCTATTAAGAACGAAACATTTTCATTACTCATTCTAAAATGGTCTTTTCACACCTGTATATTCTGCAACTTACAGCTCACCTGGAAAACTACTAGAATCTTACATGTAATTTATATAAGTTTACTGCATAATCATAGAGAACAAGAAATTGTACTTGATTTTAATACTTCTATTTTGATTTCACTGTATATTCTCAAAGATTGAAGAGTTCTACTGCTTATTGTTGTACCAGTAATTTACAGCTGCTTTAATTCGGAATTACTATAACTTATATGTAGAGAACGTAAAATTCTACTTAAGTTATCATTGCTTTTACGGAAGCACAAAATTGTCATTTCACCTTCCTATATTTTCCATATTTTTAGAGTAATAATTACCCAATTTATAAGAACGAAAATTCTATATTCTCGTGCAATATTATGTTAACCTCATGACGCTATAATTTATCAATTTCATAATTTTACTGCTACTAAACTCTTCCATTTAGTCAATATAATCCATCCTACAATAATCTACAACATTCCGACTTTCGTCTCCACATGGCTTTCGCAGAGAAAAAAACAAAGAACAGAAAATCAAGACGTTCTATGATGTATACATCCTCCAAGACCCCATTAAAAAGTATCAATAAAACCAATATGCAATAAATATAACAGTCCACCTTTTTGATTACATACCTTCTGATTTCTACCGAGACTTTTGGTATACGTCGTCACCATTCCTTCTCCCAACCGCCATTACAAGCTCAAGTCAAGTAAAGAACGAAAGATCCCCCACATTGTATGGCCTGTCTTCATCCATAAACAAGTCCAACTTCCCCTCCTGATAGCCAAACACAAAATCCCCATATCATAATGTGTCATGTCATCCACTTTTCATCTCAAAAATCAACTTTTTTACAGAAAACTAAACGTGTTCTGCCACCGCTAAAAGCAGGCACCACGATAAAACCGCTGACCACTGTCCCGCCGACTCGCCATATTACGCGTCATGCAAAAATATGACGTCACGCTGATCACGTAATTTCCGGAGTGTTTATTTCAGAAACATACACCTGAACCACTCCTTCTTTTTCTACGAAAATACCATCTTCATTCTTCAAACTTCATATATATCGAAAAGGTAAACTTTCAGTTCCATTTATAAGCGACTTAGCTCTCCTTTTTTGCAATTTTTCTATATATTTACACCGCGAGAGCTCGCTAAAATGAAGTTTTATTTTCACGCTTTTTTCCTCTTTCGCGAAAACAACTCCTTTTTACAGGAATTTGTTGCATCTATTTTTTCCAAATACGATGGATTTACATCACCTAGACAGTTGATAGTTTGTTTTATTTTTATTTTCACTCCTAATTGTTACATCCTAATTGTTACATCCAAACTAATAATTTCTTACAGTTCTTACTATATCGCGGTTTTTTCAGATTATAAACAAGAAATTACGAGTTACATTTTCACTGTAAAATTTTGTATATATATTTTTTGCAGCATCAAACCCATTCCTCACAACTCCTATTATCCATCAAGCCACTAAATTCTTACTTCCATTTTAAAGGTATTTATTTTCATTCTTTAGCTCTTACGATTATCGCGGTCTTGGTTATAAGTTATTTATGCACTAAAATTACGAGCTTGCCTTCACCGTAGTAATATATTTTTTGCAGCTCTTATACCTGTACTCCTGCTCAAATACTCCGCTTTCTTCTCCTACATAAGGTAAATTCTCTTCATATATTATGCGAAATTGTTTCAGTGTAGGTTTTTAATACATCTCGTATTTTTTTTAAAAGTACGATAACAATTAATACACGTATTTATACCTAAACTTATCAGCATAAAAAGCATCAACATAAATAGCATAAACATTTAACTTAAATATACGTTCCTAGATTAAACTATTAACTATATTTAATAAAAATAATATTAACTATATTTAATAAAAATAGCTTTTAATTTAACCCTAGGTTTAGCTCATGTCTTTCACTTCTTGTGGAACCAACACAAGGATGTCGGGCATTGACCTGGTACCAGGTTAGAAACATCCTTGCTCAGTTGTGCTTTGCCCCTGAAGATTCACAACTAATTGGAGCCTTGGTGTTGGATAATCCGCTCTCACATCTTACTTCTCCTTCTATTCCCACCGTCTGCTATATCAAAATTGGGTACCTATAAATAAATAAATAAATAAATAAATATAATATCTAATTACACTATAAACAAATCCCTTATTTACAAAGATAGATACATCACAGGTAATCAGGTAATCAATTTTTCTACAGCTATCATCCACACTACAATGGCCAACTATGATCTCACAGCGCATAACATCCTGCAACTTTCCCGTCGGCAAATCCACCATCTACGCTCCTCCCTCTTCGACCTCCTCAATGGCGACATCTTCTACCCTCTACACACCTGGCCCTCTAACATTCGACTACTCTTTTGGAAAAAACCTACCAGCGACACTGACACCTTCAAACTCCTCCTTTTCTTCATCGGCAATGGCTGTCCTCCTTCCACCATCTCTTCCTGGATTCTCTCTTCTCAACACTGGACTACACCGCAAAAGACTGATAAAAGAGAACGACAAATTAACTTCATACTCAACAACCTGGACACTAAATCTAACATCTGGTTCTACTTCGACTTACATTATAACAAATGGCTTTTTTTAAACGGAACTGCAAGAAACACTTAATTTTACCTTCTTTTTCACCTACTTATTTCAATTTCTACTTAAACATTCGCTATACCTTTACTTTCACGATAATTATTCAAGTCACAACCAGAAATTTACATTTAGTTTTCTATATTACATGACAATTAGATTCAAAATTCTAGCTTGTTGTAATTTCCTTTCCTTAGAATTTTATCATAACCAGTCAATTTTTATGGAAATTTGTATTCATGTGATTTTTATCGACTACAGTAGATCTTTTATAACATTTTTAATGAAATTTTGTAAATGGTACATTTTTAATCTACCAGATCAATGAAATTTTCTTATTTAACTTTTTTCTTATAGATAGTCATATTTTAATTGATCTGTTATCTACCTTCTCAGAGTTATTAATTACAAATTTAATAAAAAATATTTTTGCAATTTGCAATCATTGTGTACATTTATATTTCACTTGGCTATTCTACAAATTTTAGCATAAAGAAGCATAAAGTCGCTGGTTGGCTGTTAAATACTGCTAGTAATCACTTTGACTTTTCACTGCTGAGGTGACGTAGCTGTGCAATGCAGTATTTGGTCCCTCTACCACATAAATTTTCACCTAATTTTCACAGATAATCTCCTCCTTAAGCTATAAAAGCTGCTAAGATTCTAACTTTTCACCAAATAGAGGTTTGACGTAGCTGTACTACAGTATTTAGTCCCTCTACCATTATAATCTTATCACCTAACAACTCTTGACAAAGCATTAACATGGTTACTCTAATTAAACTTTAATAATCACATTATTAATTTACACTCCATAGTCTGATCCCGCTGTTCCATGATCAGTGGAGGGGAACCCAATAAAACGGGATTCCTTTATACCAACAACCAATGAGCCACATGGACTTGTTAGTGGATCTACTGATAATGATAGCTTTACCTACAACCTTAAATAGACTAATAGGTTGACAGTGATGTTCTCCGTCATCCAGTTGATTATATATGCTAGACAATAATTCACTTACTGGACATTGATATAAAACGCAACAGAACTACGTTGCAACCGTATCGCACGGTCTTCTTCAGACGACTGAAGAGCTGTCAATAGGTTGTTATCGCTTATGCTGTGGGCTATATAGATTTAGCAAGGCTAGCTATATAGGCTTAGCTACTTAGCTACATGTATGGTAGCTAGTATATAGGCTGAAATAAGAAAGAAAAGACCAAGCAGAGGCAGGATTAAAGGCGACATTTCCCATATCGCGCGCCGCATAGTTTATACGCGTGACATGTAATTGTCTTTTGTAACCGCCCTGATGAAGGACAAAATAAATTATCCGAAACGTCGGCTTTAATCCTGTCTCCGATAGACTTAGTATATGTTAGCTATATAGACTTATTATATGTTTACTATATAGACTTAGCTATGTCAGCTATAAAGGCTTGAGCAAGTTTAACTATTTTAACAATTGGGCTACGAGTCGAGTTTTCTATGTGGTAATAGGTAGTTAACGGGGCGCGTAGCGCCGAATTCATAGTTCCGATCTGTCATTCAAAGCCATAGTTACTGTTGTTATGTCCCACAAACAAACCAGGGTTTTCCTTAAAAAAAGGCCAAAATATTCCGATCCCGCTAAGGTTTACCAGATACCTCTATCTTCGGATCATCTCAGTTTACACTGTCATAAAAGGCAAAAAAGTGCTGCAAATCGACTGATTTCGGAAGTCCTGAATACTAGTTTGTGGGACACGATCAGTTCCCGCGGGAGAAGCTTTCCATCGCTGATTGGTATCTCCAGATAGCGTGAAATGGCTTCATTGTTTGATCGGAACTATGAATTGACTATTTGACTAAGAGAGAACGATCGAGAACGAGTAGGCTAATTGTTTTAACAGAAACCCTTTAGCATACAACTTCGACTTGTTGATAAATCGTATTTTATTTTAATGGTTTTTGAAAGGTTTATATTAGCGTAACTTGTCGTAATAGATAGTGAGTAGCTGAGCCAGTCAGTGAAGTCAGATTCCGGGATTTGTGATAGTATGCGAGTGGGTTTCTATATAGTGGGTATATAGACTTAGCAATGTTAGCTATTAGGGACTTAGCTATAGCCATATAGACTTAGCAATGTTAGCTATTAGGGACTTAGCTATAGCCATATAGACTTAGCAATGTTAGCTATATAGACTTAGCAATGTTAGCTATATAGACTCAGCAATGATATATTGACTTAGCAATGTTAGCTTTAGCTGAAGTGTTACGGAAATGTAGACTATCTTGCGAAATGGTTTGATTGGCCGACCAAATTTTACTCGTACGTGCTCGTGAAGAAATAATACTCTTTTCGTCCTCCTCTTCTTCTTCTCACAATTTTTTCCTCCAGTCCTCCTCCTTCTCCTCGCTCAAACCTTTTTTTCTACCTCCTAACTCAAACTTTTTCCTCCTCCTCTTCGCTCAAACCTTTTCCTTCCCCACCTCCTGCTCACTTCCTCTTCCACCTCCCTCTCACTCAAACCTTTTCTTCCTCACTCAAACCTTTTCCTCCTCCTCTTCACTCAAACTTTTTCCTCCTCACTCAAACCTTTTCATCCTCCTCCTCACTCGAACCTTTTCCTCCTCCTCACTCAAATATTTTCCTCCTCTTCTTCACTCAAACCTTTTCTTCCTCCTCCTCCTCGCCTAAACCTTTTCCTCCTCCTCTTCCTCACTAAAACCTTTTCTTCCTCCTCCTCACTAAAACCTTTTCCTCCTCCTCCTCGCTCAAACCTTTTCCTCCTCTTCCTCCTCCTCACTTCCTCTTCCTCCTCCCACTCACTCAAACCTTTTCCTCCTCTTCCTCCTCCTCACTCAAACCTTTTCCTCCTCCTCGTCACTCAAACCTCTTTTCTCTTCTTCCTCCTCCTCACTCAAATCTTTTCCTCCTCACTCTTTCCTTCTCTTCACTAAAACCTTTTCCTCCTCTCCCTCCTCCTCACTCAAGTCTTTTCCTTCTCTTCCTCCTCCTCCTCCTCACTCACTCCTCACTCAAATCTTTTCCATCTCTTCCTCCTCCTACTCGTCACTTTTCCTCCTCCTCCTCCTCGCTCAAATATTTTCCTTCTCTTCCTCCTCCTCCTCACTCAAACCTTTTCCTCCTCTCCCTCCTCCTCACTCGAATATTTTCCTCCTCTTCCTCCTCCTCCTCACTCAAACCTTTTCCTCCTCTCCCTCCTCCTCACTCGAATATTTTCCTCTTCTTCCTCCTCCTCCTCGCTCAAACCTTTTCCTCCTCTCCCTCCTCCTCACTCGAATAGTTTCCTCCTCCTCCTCACTCAAACCTTTTCCTCCTCTCCCTCCTCCTCACTCGAATATTTACCTCCTCTTCCTCCTCCTCACTCAAATCTGTTCCTCCTCCTCGCTCAAATCTTTTCCTCCTCCTCCGTGCCCTCCTTTTCACGCAAACACTTTCCTACTTCTCCTTTTCATCCTCCTCACCCAAACTCTTTCCTCTTCCGCCTCGTCCACCTGCTCACCCAAACACTTTCCTCTTCCTCCTCTTCGTACAAACTCTTTCTTCCTCCTCACAAAACCTCTGTTGTTGTTCTTCTTCTCCGCCTCCTCCTGTCACGCACAAGTTTTCCTCTTCCTCCTCACACAGAAAGTATAATGTGTGTGTCGTCTTGACCACGGTGGAATGATTCGAGTCCTCACCTCTCTCTACTCGGCTATGCTAACTAGCAACCGTTTTATTTCACTGGTTGTGACGATAAATTCTAGCGCCGAAAAATTTTGTTCCTTTTATGTAACACTTTTTCTTGTGTAGGAGGTAACACGGAGTTAACAATGGGAAGCCACGAGGTAGCCAATGTGGTTGCGCAAGCCTATATAGCTAACATAGCTAAGTCTATATAGGCGAACAGCTACGTCGTTTAATAGGCAACACAGCTAGATTGTAGGTCTATATAGCTGACATAGCTAAGTCTATATAGCTAACAAACATTTTCGTGCCTAACAGCCGTTCAAGATGAACGTTTTAGCTTTTTATCCGCTCGTGAATAAATGGCAATCGCGAATGCAAAGGGCAGTCTTATAAGGTATCACTCCATTTTCATGGAAATGTTTTGGCCCTATCTTGTTCGACAATGTTCGCTGATACAATTGTCTTCATACTCGTATAACAAAAATGTAATAAATGACCAAAAATGAGAAGTTTCAAAAAATTGCGCGACAATTTTGTGAACAGGAGGGTTGTTTGTAAAAAAAATACCGCGGTTTAATCGGTGCAAAGTTCGCAGAATTATAAAAACCGCAGTAAATATGGAGATAATGGCTTCATATCTAGAACTAAAATACTATCCGGTCATTTTCGACAGGGCGAGAGCGATTAAAAAGAAAATGAAAAACCCTTTTACATTCTGTTGGAGACTCTCTAATTCAGTGCTAGATATGTTTTTTTTGCGGGGCGCACTTATAATATCCGCTTATAACGTTTTCCTCTCAGATATTCAGTCAGGTAACATGCAAGAGAGGATTTATAATCCAAGCCCTTAAAACCTGTTTGAGCCGGCTTTGGACAGGAATTTATAATAATTGATAAAGGCATTCACACTGTGCTTTCTTCTGCTTTTTGTAGTAAAAAACAACTTGTGGAAAACAGGGGAGTTAAACCACTGCCGATACTTCATGGAATCGCACAACATTGAATTAAAAAAGTAAAAACACCAGAAGCAAAACCTTGCCGCAATTTATTTGTCTCTTCTGTTTAATAACAAACACCATTGGTTGCCACGGCAACGTTTCAGGAACTGTGCTTTCAGATTATTAACGGTATAAGCTTTTTTTCGTAATTGTATGAGCAGTTTAATATTCTTCTACTTAAGCGTAAGGGGGTTCTTGTTTTCAAAATAGGAAATTAAGAGCAATATTACTTTTTATTTGACTGTATTATCGAGAGGCTTTTGAATGAATATTTAGCACATGGGGTGCTCTCATAGCCAGAATGCCGCCATAAAATTAACTTTCGGTCTTGTTTCCTGTTAAGGTAGCTCTTCAGAGGTTCCAGCTTGTATTTTTGTGAATTTATTTCCTTATCTCGTCCACGTTTAAACTGGGAAAAAGTGACCAGTAATTTGTGGAGCTTCGCCATTTGAACGGTGTATTTTTTTAAATTTTTATTTCAACTTATTTCTGAATGCTGATTGGTCGGGACACAGTCACGTGATTTGTGGGATCTAAAGATAAATTTATATTTTCCTGTTACCGGCAGACAGTTGAAAAGAACTTCAGAGTGAGTACATGTAGCTTCCCTCAAATCGGTAAGTGGATGATGCCTGTTAAGAAACACTTACGCCTGAGTTCATTTTAGCATTTTTTCGTTCGAGTACTTTCTGGGATATTGCTCGGGTAATATATTTTGTCTTATACATTTTGTAGAAATTTTAGTCTAGACGAAAAACGACTTCTTAACACGTCGATAGTTTAAACTTGTTCTTTTGTCGGTCCTTTGCCGTTAAGATTGGTTTTATTAGGTTTCCTTCAGTTTTATAGTGCTTAGAATTTCTCTTGGTAAATGCATGGTAGTGCATAGCATTTCTCTGTGTAAATAGCGCGTTTATGATATAATATATGCTAATCTCTCTGGTTAACAGTGTCTGGATTGCCTGGAAAATACGCCATATCGTATACGTTAATCCTTCATGAAAATGGATAGGCAAATGTTAAACGATGGAAGAATACTAGTGCGAATCGATAGTTCAAAAAATGCGGTAGATTAGTTGGAATATCATTCTAATATTGCGTTATAAGAAAACCCGATGCTTTAATATTAGATCGCAAAAAAAATGAATATTTCATAATATTTCATAACATTTCATATAAACATTATCAACCAAGATGGGTTTTGATGAATTGGTTATAAGTTATTTCTTAGTGGCTAGTTGAACAAGTAAGTATGGTTTGCGACCAATCTGCCTCATTTCTCACGCATACGTCTTTCGAAACCGTTTTCCTAATGAAAGCCGGAAGCCGCAAGTTCTTGAATTTTATCAAAGAACAATAAACTTCAAAAGAAATATTTAATGGATTGTTAATCATAAGAGGAGAAAATTAAAATTTACCCGTTGTTGTCTTCATGGTATTTCTCAATAGTTTTTAAATAAATTTTATACTCACTCAAAACAAGACAAATAAAATGAAAACAGCGGACACGGTGCAAAGTATAAAATCGAAAACGCATTAAAAGTGCTGTGGGTAAGAACGTTACAACATAGAACAGAGCGGAGCAAAAACTATGTACAATTGGATCGATTGCCTCAAGTGAAAAAAAAAATCCGAAACATTACCCGTCTTGCTGTCGGTAACCTTTAGCCGCCGATGTTATTCGTTAGTAGTGGGGAATAGGGAAAAGTTACCGTTAGTCGCAAGTTGAGCAAAAAATAAACGAATGATACAAATTATTGGATTTCCGAAATTTAAAAAAGGAAACACTCTACTTGCTGTCTTAATATGGCTAACCGTTAGCCGTGAAATTTCTAAAAAAAAAATACGGTATAGTCGCGAATAAAGGGTTAAACGTTTAATGTTATTTTTTGGACGTGAATTTGCCTGAATAAATGTCTTAAAAATTGGCCGTGAAAAATCGAAAATCAATTTTTATCCAATTACCATATCAGACTTTCACCCCAAAAATCGAAAATCAAATTTTATCCAATTACCATATCAGACTTTCACCCCAAGGGATGGGAAAAGTTACCGTTAGTCGCAAGTGGAGCAAAAAATATAAGAAAGATACACATTTACTGGATTTCCGAAATTTAAAAAAGGAAACACTTGCACTTGCTGTCTTAATAGGGCTAACCGTTAGCCGTGAAATTTCTAAAAAAAATACGGTATAGTCGCGAATAAAGGGTTAAACGTTTAATGTTATTTTTTGGACGTGAATTTGCCTGAATAAATGTCTTAAAAATTGGCTGTGAAAAATCGAAAATCAAATTTTATCCAATTACCATATCAGACTTTCACCCCAAATCATTGAGATGTTTTATAAAAACATAGATTGTGCAAAAATGTCCCCCTCTCCCCTTAGTTCGATAGCTCGCTACGCCGCTGGTCTAGCATTTGCAGCGGAAAACCAGAAATAGGTTTATCGTTGAAACCTTTCGTCTTATAATTATAGATTGAAATTTGCGGTTCCATCTCCCGTATATTCAAGCTTTCACTTGTTAATTAACAAGATTGTTTGTGCTAGATAGGTGCAGGAAACGTTTTAAACAGTTCTATATCTAAACATTTGTTCGATTCCTACATTAGATATTGAAAGAGACTTCATCTGCACTGAGCATCTCAATTTTACGTCGCAAAACGCCCTCAAATGCGATCCCCTAAACATCCTGAAATATTTCCTCGTTTCAATTTGGGAGTTTTCTTGTTTTAGTTTTAACTCACTTTAGCTGCCATGATCATGGACGGATTGTTTAAATGGGGACCATTAAGTCTTCCTAAAAATTAAGTCTTCCATTAAGCCTTCCTAAGCAACACTCTCTGAAGGAACTTTAATACTGGGTCATTCCACGTCAAATCGACCAAAGCCGTAAATTGACCCTCTCCGATTCCAATAAAAATCACATTTTGAGTGCCTTTCAAGGTCAATAACAAGATTCCAAAAAAAAAAATCACATTTTGAGTGCCGTTCAAGGTCAATAACAAGATTCCAAAATTTCAGCGTCAAGGACTTAATAATTTTCGAGATACAGGTACATGAAATTTGTCGACCACGCCCCTTTTGTATTTTTGCTGAGTGAAACTCCAATTTTGAGTGGCTGACAACCCCACTCGCATCATAACAAGCCGCAAAAACGTATATGTTTGGTAAACTGTACTGCTTACACTTCTCATAACAGCCATTAAAGCCACCCTATAAGTCTTTGAATGTGTTGTTTTTTCACGCCAAACATCGGTCCAAAATGCATCTCATTATCTCAGGGTGATATTTTCTGTAAATATTTTTTTACCAAATGTTACGTTTTTGTACAACATGCATTCTTATAATGTTATATGGGTGGTGAACAACCAGCAGTATGAGCGGGTTTGTTTCTGCTTATTTTGATGCTTTTAAAAACGCACAGTGGTAAAAGTCCTAAAATTACCATATTTTCGGGCTTAAGAATCGGACGGTTGACAGTTAATGTAGACCGCGATATTTGAACTAGATATTCTTTCATCCTTATTTCTTACGTATACAAATTCATAACACCTATGTCGAACTCCTTCACTGTCAAACAATCAGAGGAATAAAACATGGTTCGACAATGAAATTAACAACATTATGAAAATTCGTTTTTAAAATATTTATGTAATGAGTCAGATAAGGCTAGTATGACACCAAAACTCTTTCTTGTGTTCATGAATACTCCTTAGAACTCTACAGTTTAAAGTCTATATCATTTTGAAAGCCTTTTTATCTTGAGTACGTCTGGAATGATGTGAACGAGTACCAACGACTCTGTTTCGGGCGATACCCGTTACTTAAATGATGTGCATTGCTCGTGACATTGTTATCGGGCACATAGAAAAACGAGTGTGTGTTCTGTCGCCGAGTTGTACATTTCCAAGGGAGACAAAATGTGACTCCCAGTCATTGCCTGCAGGGTAGCCCATACAGCATGATAGCAATACCACCAATGCCGTCGCATGGGCTTTTCTTTTCCCATGGCCAGTGCCAAAAACGTGCCTCGGCATCTAATTGGTAGCCGGACTGGTGAAGACAAAGATTTAGGAAGCTCTTATAATTTGTATTGGCCCGAACAGCTGTACAAGGTTGTTTTTAGATATGACATCACTGACGTAATCACGGAATGGATCGTTATTGTATCGTGATGTTTCATACAGTCTGAAATCACGCATGTGTTAAAGTGTTCGAGCTTATGTGGTATTTATCAAACGAGCTGGAGTCCACCCTTGTACACCCATATGCGCTTTGAAGTGTCGAAATAGGCACTGCATCCAGGGTACCGTGTCTATTACTACGATAAAGACCCTCATTAATTAAACATGAGTGTCTTGATCGTAGTTATAAACACGGCACGTGACCAATATAGGGTTCACCCATTAGTCACAAACCTTATGAATAGTTCACGAATGTTAGAACTGATTTTCTGAAATAGGATGAAGCGTGGCTTGACAATCTTGTACCCAGAGCCCGTCATCTTTTGGCCAGCGGCAAGATTCAGGGCTCTGGGGGAATCGATTTTTTTAAAACCCAGATTCTGGGTTTCCGGTTTGAACGTTGTATGAAAGTTCGTTACGTTTTTGACCTACCACGCATGCTCACAAATCGGATTCCCCCAGAGCCCTGAATCTTGCCGCTGGCCAAAACATGACGGGCTCTGGGTACGAGATTGCGTGGCTTGACTGTTGATCCAGTTGTAGGCCTGCGCAGCTTCCTGTTAAATTAAGCGGAAGATCTCAAAAAGTCGAACAGGACAACCACCTCCCCTTTGTTTTACAGTTGTTAAATTAAGCGCATTGCCCTTTCGCAGTAAAGTGGCGGGAGATCGGAGGAATTCATAGTAGCTGTCATAAAGTAGAATTCAGAGTGCGTCGAGTGTCTCGTTTTTGAGTTTTTTTTTCTCGTTTCGATTGGCTGGGCATCGCGACATTGCTCTTCCAGCCAATCAAATTGTAAACAAAAATCAAAACAAATGATTTTTACTTACGATTAGTCCTGCAGTCGTCGGTGTTTCTCTTGGATGCTTCATGAATGGGTGTTGCTTCTGATTGGCTTATCTACTTTATCTGAACCTGTCTAATATGATTATTGTCTAATATTTATTGCCACCCCCCTCCCCCAATTTTTAATGGTCCACCCCTAAATAAGTGCAAATTAATGACATTTTAGGCAGTGCTGGCTCATATGCCTTACGGCACATGTTTGGTTATTTGGCCACCATGTAGTAACCAAAAACAGCGTTTATTTACCGCTACTAGTACTGGTAGTATTTTATGTAATAGAATATTATGTAATAAGAGATAATGTAATTGGTAAAAAAAAGAAATAAATCATGTGTTCTAAAAATAGCCTATGACGTCATCACTTATCCGGAGATGTGGCGTATAGGTAACCTGATACCCCTAGTGGCTTATATCCACATCACTGTAGGTAACCTGATACCCTAGCGTCACATCACTGTAGGTAACCTGATACCCTCAGTAGGCCATTTGCTAGTGTAGAAAGCGTAGTGTAGATCCACATAACTACAGGTAACCTGATACACCCACTAACCATCCCCAAACCAATCGATAATCAATCGATAATGCTAGTGTAATATAGATTTAGGCAATGCCTAAAAGCGGAGCTCGAATAATTACTGACATACCAGCGTTACTGTCATCGCGGTATCGACTTTTCTAGTTTTGATGACGTCATCGATGACGTAATGCCACGTGATCTTGGTGGTGCAACTTAATCCAAGTTTGGTCTCCTAGCAATGTTCCCTTCTCGAGATAATGACTTTTCCAGTATTGATGACGTCATCGATGACGTCATGCCGCATGACGTTGGTGGTGCTCCCCCTTTCCACCAAATAACTTTACCCAAGTTTGGTCACCTAGCGATGTTACCTTCTTGAAATATTGACTTTTCTAGTTTTGATGACGTCATCGATGACGTCATCCCACTTGACCTTGGTGGTGCACCTCCCTTACCTCTAAGATAACTTTACCCAAGTTTGGTCACCTAGCGATGTTACCTTCTTGAGATATTGACTTCTCTATTTTTGATGACGTCATCGATGACGTCATGCCACGTGACCTTGGTGGTGCACCCCCCTTGCCTACAAGATAACTTTACGCAAGTTTGGTCACCTAGCGATGTTACCTTCTTGAAATATTGACTTCTCTAGTTTTGATGACGTCATCGATGACGTCATCCAACTTGACCTTGGTGGTGCACCTCCCTTACCTCTAAAGATAACTTTACCCAAGTTTGGTCACCTAGCGATGTTACCTTCTTTAGATATTGACTTCCCTAGTTTTGATGACGTCATCGATGACGTCATGCCACGTGACTTTGGTGGTGCACCCTTCTTGCCTCCAAGATAACTTTCCATATCAAGATAGTTCCCTTGAAAAAGTGTCGACATTCTCCAACTTCCTTATAAGGAAATATCTGCATACCATATCTGCATACCATATTTGGAAGTTTTTCACTATTTCTATTGGCTTAGAAAGCGTAAACCTCAACCAGAACTCAAATATACTCGAGGAAAGATGCTAGGTGCATTTTCCACTCTCGTGTTCACGGTCAAGAGCCTGGCAACGTGGTAGACAAGATACCACAGGAAGCCCGGTCAATCTCTAGAAAGGCGACACTGCTATCTTGATATGCCAAGTTTGGTCACCAAGCGATGTTACCTTCTTGAAATATTGACTTCTCTAGTTTTGATGACGTCATCGATGACGTCATCCCACTTGACCTTGGTGGTGCACCCCCCTTACCTCCAAGATAACTTTACCCAAGTTTGGTCACCTAGCGATGTTACCTTCTTGAGATATTGACTTTTCTAGTTTTGATGACGTCATCGATAACGTCATGCCGCGTGACCTAGGTGGTGCACCCCCCTTGCCTCTAACATTTTAAATTAACCCAATGTTGGTCAACTAGCGCCGTGCCGGAGCTCCGTTAAAACTAAACACGAAGGCGACAAAAATAGAAGTGCACGCGCGCGTGTGTGCGTTCTTGCCTATTTTCCCGCCTAAAATTGGGATGCCTGTGTCCCGGGCGGACACACACACACACAAACACACACACACACGGAATTACACTATACGTTTTATTCAGGAATGAAAATAAAAAAATCATATCTCCAGAAGGAAAGCTCCAATAACAACCAAACTTGGCAAAAGTTGTCTTTAGATTCATACCTGTCTATTGTCAAAGTCACGTGACATGACGTCACTGTTTACGTCATTGAAATTGACAAAAACCTCTGAAACCACTCAAAAGCGACTTGATGGTTATACGTCTGAATTCTGATACCACTTTTCCTTATGTATGGTGCTCCGCTCAGGAGCTCCGCTATAAATGCTAGTCTATAATCCAACTTGCTAGCCTCAATCCGCAACCACGTGGTTGCTAGTCTATAAACCACTTCCGGTGCTGGCTTATAAAGTGCTGGCGTCAATCCACATAACTGTAGGTAACCTGATACCCTACATTCTTCACATTCCTGACCTCCGCCTCAACATTCCTGACGTGACTCTGGCGTGACCTTTGACCTCCGCCTCAAAATTAGTATTCCGCCTCAAAAAAAGCACTTATTCCATACCTGACTATAGTACTAACCGCGGTTTGGCATCCGTCAATCAAACGTCAAGTGAACAGCTCTGGGTGATTTCACGCAGGCTTTGAGAGGTTTTGTGAACTAATAAGGACTGGCTCGGCTTCAAAACCAAATTTTCCACCATAAAATGCAAACGAAAGTTTGAAAAAATCCCATGCGCCTGTCTTAAAAGGTTTGATTGACGGAAGCCAAAACGCAGTTCGGCGTTCGGAAAGTGGGAGTTCGCAGAATTATGAAAATCGCAGTAAACGGCGCGCATGCGTATAAAAAAAAATCAACTGCTCTATCTCGCTTTTGACAAACATTAACTTACACCCAAAATTCGTTTGCTAGTCGTATTTTCAGCCTATGCGTCGACTTCTGTACGCAATACATAGTAACTTGAGGCATAAAAGGTTCATTTTCTGATACGCATGCGTCAGTGCTCAGGTATATTAAGGCATGGGTGTTTTTCAAAAAAATAGGAAAAAACTGAAAAAAAATCTCTAGGTTGTACAAAATGTATTCTGTAGAATGTTTTTCGTTAAGGTTGGTACACCCAGTGAGACGTTTCATTTGATGTATTTGGTTACCATGTCAACGGGTTGCGTGACTTGTAAGAGCGTGACAAAGGCACAATTTTCTTTCAGGTCTCTGCATTCGATGGGGGTCATACCAATGGTTTCCCAATGGGTCTTATTATGACCAGTGTCGGGCGAACATTACCATTCCAACAAGGATGGGTGTCCAAGTTATCCACATTTTAAGAAAAGGAGAAGTATCATATTACATCATCACAAATAAAGCTATCCTAAAAACCATTTCCAGCCATCCTCGTTGGATCAATAAGCTACACTATATAACAAACGCTATAATGCACTCTGGGGAACGATTTCACTTATCCCCATTGAATGCAGAGGCCATTTTCTTAGAAATTAAATTTAAGGTCAGAGGTCATGCATTTGTTGCCATAGAGACCAACCTTGGTGGAAATGATTGAGAATGATCAATGGTATTCAAATGTAGATTGCTTGGATCCATCAGAAGCATTGGTTTAGAGATGGACCACCCCCCTCAGTTTTACGTCCGCCATTTTGGATCGGGCTTCCGCCCAGGCCTTAAGTTACCTGAGTGGCTGCCACCAGAGCCTCGCCCCGCGAGCTGACAAGCCGGGGAGCTCTGGGTACGAGCATGATTTGTATTCATGAATTT
Source organism: Scolanthus callimorphus (assembly GCA_033964015.1). Lineage (NCBI taxonomy): Eukaryota > Metazoa > Cnidaria > Anthozoa > Actiniaria > Edwardsiidae > Scolanthus > Scolanthus callimorphus. The sequence continues at coordinate 19,508,874 of CM066913.1, forward strand.
AGCATCGCTGGCTCGATTAAGAGGCTCATAGCAGTATTTCATTTTCACTCATTTTAATGGTCCTTATCTCACGTGCTAATGCAATGAATGACAAGCCACAAGTAAACATGCAATGTTCTTTGTGCCAACATTGAAGCTTCCATGGCAACGAAATGGCGATCTTCCAATTGTTTTATCAGTTGCAGAATCCAGACAAAGCAATTTTTGTAAAACCTTCTTAAAGCCACAGAGTTCACACTAAGACTTGAAGAAAAAGGGTTAAAAATACATGTGAATCACTACTAAACGTTATTAGTATATACCAAATCAGTGAATAGTCATTTTCGCGCGCTCTGATTGGTTCCTCAACTAGTAGATATCCAGCATTATCGGCAACCTCCTAAGAACGACCAATTTGATTGGTTTAGAGTCTCGGAATCTGAGACATTATTTACCTCCGAAACAGTAGATATTGTGTTGGCAAGCAAATTTCATGTAGAGGCGAAGAAATGTCAGTCAACAAAACTAAAGAAGCAACAAATTAGATTTCTTTGTCTCAAAATCGGTCTCTCTGGATTTAATATGTCTCACAAATCGTCTGAGCATTGTTTGTGAAAAACACGCTTGCACTGTGAAACCCGAGTTGAAAAACTTTAGCTGGCAAAGCATGAATGAAAATTCTTTTTAGGCATGTACTTTCCCTTTATTTTATTTATTTGACAAAAATCAAAATTATAATCTACAAGATGTCGAGAAAATACAGTCGAAAGAGCTAATTTTCAAAGTACCTGAGGATGGTTTGTGTCTTGCAACGACTGATCGGCAGCTTTCTTGTAGTTTTTTTGCGAGCGAACTGTCCGCCACAAAGGAGACTTCTGTTAGTAGTTAGTTATCCTTCTTCTTGCCTGATGATAACCCCATAAAGCCTTTTCATAAGGTTTCGTGTAGCTGTTTTATCCTGCTAAATCGTTTTTCCCTCAAATATCCAGTGTTTACGGTGTTTGCTCACTCCATTTTTCCAGCAAACTAAGATTAAACTTACTTGTGCAACGACTGGCTGCCGACAAATAATTTTCATCTCGGAAACTTTTGGCGAATTGCTTACAAATGCTCTCCAATTTGCAGCTATATTCCTTCTTGAATTGAAATGATGCAATATATTGCTCGCTACATGTCCAAATTTGTTGAAAATCCCTTGAATTGTCCACTTTTTTCCGCAGCTTTTCGAAGTAAATGCTTGCAAACTTTCTAGAGCTGTCAAAATCGACCAAAAACGTGCTTATGCAAATCATCTATAAAGTTTGTGTGAGTTTTGTCACGCACGTAGTTTTAAAACGCTAACACAACTTTTCTTATTGTTTTCCGACTGAAAATTCGGCAGGTTGCCTTGCTGGTATATACTAAAACACTTATTCTATTTCATTTCGGTGGATAGTGGCTTTAGGAATATTTACCTCGAGCCTGCGGCTCTCGGTAAATATTCTGCCACTATCCACCTCAATTGAAATAGAATAAGTGCTAACTATTTACTGTTTTGTGAAAACTCTCAAAATGGCGGCTCGTTTGGAGCGCGATATTGCGTTTGGACATTTTAATCACCGTATTTTATTCTACTGATTGGTATATACTAAAACAACGATCCACCTCAGGGTCGGTGCCTAGCGGTGGATATATACCTTGACGCTTCGCGTCTCGGTATATATCCACCACTATTCACTTCCCCTCCGGGGGATAGTTGTTAATTACATCGATTAATACACAAAAAGATATAAATACCCTGTCGAAAAAATCTTGCCGAACCAGCAAGTGTAAAAAAGAAATTATAATCGGATGTTCAAAAGAAATATATGTTTCATCTTTGATCACTTTCCTAATGGTCCTTCCCTTACCATATGAGATACAGACCATTGAAGTGCAAGGGCCGTGAACATGAAAACTGCTCTTAAAACATCATCGAGACAAAATAACGCGTAACGCCTACACAGATTTCAGACATTTTGCAGATTTTTGCGTTATTGAAAAGAATGTTTAAAAACTCGAAGATCTTCATGAAAGCCTTTTCAACCACTTGGCAAGGCAAAGTAATGTTCCTGAAGAATTTGACTTTAAAAGGTTTCTCTAGAAGTAGAGTAAGAGCTATTGGGCACTCACTACGTCCATGTTGAATTAGTACTTTTAAAAATATGAATTTTTAAAACATTTCTCCAGGCTTGACAATCGAACCTTTTACTCTAACTCTAAATGGCCGATATCATTTTTTAAAACAGGGTTTATAAAAGCTTCGCATTAGTCGATTTTGTTAGCATGATTCTGGCGTACTTGAACAAAACAAGCATACAAGATTTTGTCTACCAAAACGTGAAATTGCTCGATCTCTAAATGGATTTCCTCTTAAATTAATTTTGTCTGAATGCAAAAAAAATCCTCATTTTAATAATCGCGTGCAAGAAAAGTGCATTATAATTCTGCTTTATGCTTTCTCGTTCATCACATGCTATTCAGGTCACTCGAAGGTAACCAGTTTTGACGAGTCTGATAGTCTATTGGGTGCTTACTAGCCGAATAAGGCCACATAGTGCTCTCAGCTTGCAAATCAAAATGGCGTCTGCAATTCTCATAAGTTTCGTTTCTGAAAGAGATGGGCGAAATTGTTCTCTTAAAAGTCATTTATCAAAACAATCACGTCGCAGTAGATAATGTACAATGAGTTACAAGAGAGGAGGAAAAGCAGAACAGCGCGAAAAAGACCCGATTGGGGAGGGAGGGGAGGGGAGGGACTCCCATATTTTTGGTCGGGGACGGTCGTTGCATGTTTTAGGGGTTAAAATCACCGGGTTGGTCTCTTTTAGGGGTAACCTTGATCAACAATAACATTTAAGGGAGACTGGTATCGTTTAGGGCTCTAACCACGGCGGCAAACCTTCAAGAAAGAGAGAGTACTTGTTGACAAGACGATAAAGTACCCTAAATTTGTTTTACCACGCCCTTTTTGGTATCTTTTAGGGGTGAAACTGAAAATTCCCGACGATCATCGCCGACCAAAAAATATGGGAGTACCCCCCCCCCCCCCCCCCCTTGGGGGGAAGGCCCCCTGAAGCTTTTCTTTTTACAAATAGAGTACTATCATGACTCATCTACAATGGGCACACTTTGCGAATTTGATGTGCGCCACAAAAATGACTAGTTTCAACCTCATAGGACGTGTCATCAGCAGAGTTGAAAAAATACTAATGGAAAAAACGCCAAGAGCGTCAATGGATTAGTTTAATGACCAGAGTCGGGATTAATGGAGGTTTATTTAAGGTCTGTATCATATAATTTTTCATCTGGTCCTATCTGTGTTTGGTCAGGAAAACAAGCCGCCGAAAGTCACCGTATGTCGTATTATATAAATGGGGCAAAACTGGTAATAATTTTAAAGTAGTTCGGGCAATGTTGACAAGTGTGAAGCAAATGGTTGTGTGACAACAATGTCATGCCAGATCACGGAAGCGATCAGGGAAGTGTGCACTTTTATGGGCACAGTTCACTAATTTCTTGCTATTATAAATATAACAAAACGCTGGTACAAAATTTCTCTAAGCGCCACCAGCTTATAGGCTTTCCTGCAAGAAACTTGACGTACGGCGTGTCTCTTTAAGAAACTAGATCAATTTTTGGAAGAAAATCCATCATATGCAAATTAGGTGTCCCTTTCCTGATGTGGCCAAGATATTAGAATTATTAGAAATATATTAGAAATATTAGAGTTATAGAAATTTAACTCTTTTCCTAGAAGATCTGCGATTAAATGTTTTTGGAGTTTGGCTTTTTTTTTAAAACAGTTGTTTAAAATTTCAAAAACTAACGGAGCTATCTTAATAAGAGATTTAGACAATGGTAACCCCAATCCCAAAACCTTTAAGGGATTAAAATCCCTCCAAACATTTATGGCGGAAAGAATGGCCAGTTTTAATTAGAGCGCTGTTCATGCTGACGTCATCCCTTGTTAAAATATGCCAACCAGAGATCGATTGGTTCACAGAACAAAGCAGTTCCGAGGCAGTTCTAACAAACTTTCGCTATTCATGTATTTTTTATGTATTTAAGTGAAACATTTTCGCTTGTCTGTCGTAGTAACAGTAACTAGAGAGGTAGAAAAATGAATTAGGAATTCTTTAGATAATGAAGTCATGGTGATGCCGAAATGGCGAGAATGAGATTTAATTTAAAAATATGAACACAGGTTGCTTGATTAATGAAAAGTGGGCTTTCATGGTATTATTGTTGTAATATGACACAGAATCAGTTTAATCAGTAGTTTTTGAGATGTCTGGACTTTAATAAATAGTTCACAATAATGCATCAAAGCTTAATGGTTTCCACTTCAGTTTTGTTAGAAAAATATCAATGTACCAGGTGAAATAAGTAAGAACTTCAAATACCCACAACGGAGGCGGTTAAATGCTCTTTTCATTTGAAAGTGTTGTGAGGCTATTGAAGCAGAAAATGTAGAATCTTCAGTGTCACTACTGATTAATCAATATGTCATTGATAATCCGCTCAAGTATAATGTCTTACGGTTTCAGATTACGAGAACTGTTAATTTACTAGGATAAATAGGCGTAAGAGGTTACTGAGGTTACTATGAATACAGTATCATCAGAATGCACAAAACAAATCTTCCTTTAATTTGTTTTTTTTTCTGGGGGTCTGCTTTCGAACAACGGAAACGTCAAGAAAAAAAACGCCAGACATTCTAGACAGCTTATGAAGGATTTCAAAGAAAACACGTTTACTAGGGCACACTATTCACCGGCGACTTTAGATAAGTGATTGTTCTCACACAGGTTATAGCATTTAAATGAGACACCGCAAACTTCAGTTCATCAAAAGATGCTTCCACACAAGGGGGTGATCTATCAGGAGTAGTGCGAGACGTCGCCAGATTCGTATTTGACTTATTCAATTATCACCACGATCAAAATCTTGCAGGAGAGCAGCCTTTTAGAAGAATATTACTTTTCGATTGCTGCTGCCATTTGCTGTCAGAATAATCCTGCCAGTAGCCAATGTCAAAGCGGATATGCAAGTGGTATATTTACATAACGTGCATATCAGACAAATCACATTTAACTCTTTCCAGTTGCGTTCTCTACATACAAAATTGACAACGGAGATGATTGATCGCGGCTTTAATAACAACTTTTTAAAAAATTGCAGTCAAAATTAATACATTTAGAATAGCTCATAATTCTTAAATGACAATTTAGAAAGGGCTGTAAAAATCGTAACGTTGAATAGCTGATGAATTAAACGAAATTTTTCATCATTTAAGCTTTCAACGAACAATTAAGTGGACCCCTGATGACCACCCTACACAAATTGAATTCAAACTTCTTGATGATTGGTCAAAGTGTTTATATAAAAGACACTCTTTTAGAATATGAACAGGAAGAAAAATAGCGTGCCTCTTACCAAAACCGCCTCTAATAACATTGTCGATGTAAGGAATTTCCTTTCAAACAATCATGTTACGAAAATCGAATCACAAAAGAAGCAAAAAATAGTGAAATTAAATGGTCTTCTTGCCATATCCTGCCGTTTTGCTTCAGGTACATTTTATAGGTCATTAATATTTGAATCTTCTAGTATTAATATTGTAATTTATTTTTCAGACCATCGTTTATTGACGTCTTCCTGAAATGATGCTTAGTCACAAGTCAGAACAAATTAGAGGATTTATACTAAAAACAATCCGACAGCAGTTTTCGTAAAAGTGGGAAAGTGAGGTCTGGAGGAAGTAAGTGCAAAAGCAAAAGGAAGCCAGTACGCCAAGCAATTTATTCCAACTGAAAATACCACTTCGCGTGTCGTTGAGGGACGTAGAGGGTTTGGCACGAGTATTTTCTAATCGCAGATTAGACTTCAGCGACCAATTCAAGTGGAACAGCAACTATGTCCTTAAGGGAAACAAAACACAACCTAACATCCCAGGGCAACGATTCTATAGGGAACAGAACAACCTTGTGTAATTTCTCGTTTGCGACGAACGGTACGAACTCAAATGGAGGAAACGGAGGAAGCTCCGCATACACTAACATTATTGTACTTTTCTCGTTTCTCGGATTGCTTGCCTTTCTCATTACATTGACTAACTCGTCGGTCATATATTTTGTCTTTAAGAAGCGTTACCTCAAGACAACCACTAATATCATCCTAGCTTCATTAGCATCCTCGGATTTGTTAGCTGGGGTTTTGGCCATACCCCTCATTGTAGCGTGTGCCTTTGAAAAAGGTGTATGCACCGCCATGGACATCACGTCTCGTTTCATCGCTTTTTCTACTGTTCTCCATCTCTTGGTGGTCACTTTAGAGAGGTACGTTATGATTGTGCATGCAATGAGGTATAGAATCTGGGTCAACAAAAGAAGAACTCGGTGTGTCCTTACATTTATCTGGCTCTTCGCTGCTTTCTCCTCTCTCATTCAACTGAGCTGGATTGACCTGGGCAGGAATAACGGGGCGCGCAAGGAGGCAACGCGGATCAATGATCTTATCTACTCACTCGTGACCTTCATTGGTATCGTTATCTTCTCGTTACTTATAATGGCCGTTTCCCTCTGCCGCATTTTTGTGGTCGTCAAGCGTCAACTTCGAGACATTAAGAGACTGGACTGTTCTGTGGAGAAACCGTTTCGCGCACGAGAGAAGAAAATCCAACGCAAGGCAGCCATCATCTTCTCCGCCATGCTCTTCGCATTTATCGTCTGCTGGTTCGTATATTTCTTGGAGAGCATCAGATTTGACTTAAAGATGCAGGCGTTTAGTATACCGTTCTGGGGACATGCGCTGCTTGTGGTGCTTCGCTTTTCAACGGCCCTGATTAATCCTCTTTTGTACACGTACATTAAAGAAGATTTCAAGAGAGCCATGAACCTGCCCTTTCTGAGGTATGAAGAAGTCCCAGTACAGTCTTCTTTTTCGAGATCAACTACGGTTGGGACCACAGTTTAAGATGATCATATCTTATAACATACAGCTTAACGGACAGGTCTTTGCCTTGCTTGACACTCGTATCGTACGGCGACACACACACAGGATCGATGGTAAAATATAACACGGAAAAGTTCTATCATCTAAAAGGCACAGTTTAGATCCTAAAAGATTAGGATGCAATAAATAGTGAAGCGAAAGTAGGTTTAGAGGAAAGTAACCTTCGTTATTCAGTTATTCGTACTTTTCATCATCCCTTCTTTATACAGTATTTCTACTATTTTCTAGTGTTTGGCAAAATATAGGGTCTCAATTTGTTACACGCTTTGACGACAGTTCGGCTCTTGACTCAACTGTTGAGGATTTTTTTTACGGTTAACAATTTTAAGGTTTAAGAAAATAACAAAGCATATTCCAGATAACCAAGCTACTATATTTTCTTGCTCAGTTGTCGGAATAGCTCAAGAGATGGTCTGGAAAGACTCAGCAATGGTTATCGGCTAAGTGCACCGCTTATGTAAAAAAATTCAAAAGGAAATTGGAAGTTCTACTAAAAGTTACTACTAAAAGTCCTTATCCTGTCGGAAGAACATATGATTTTCCGACCATGATTGTTTTACCGGTTGACGGTTATTACTTCTTTCAAACTGAGGATTGACACCACTGAGACGCCATACAGGACCGTTAATGTTAAGACATTGCAAAATATTAAATTAAAATTTCTATATTTATATATACATCAAAACGGGCCTAAGCCACCCGCCGCTCTCGTGGCGCCGGTTTACTCAAGCTATCAAAACTAACCTGAGGCATGGAGTTAATATGTAACTCCGACCATGCCTGAGATGAAGCCGCTCCCTGTGTTCGACCCTATGTGAGGAACTGGACTCTGAGCAACGAGCTAAAACATATTGGCGTTCAAAACTGGATCAATCAAAAGCCTCAGCCACCATTTTGTCAGCCTAGCAACATACCGAGTCAGAGAAGTCATCCATTTCCATCGGCTGATTTAGGGAATGGAGAGCGATATTTTTGATTGAATTCGGTAAATAATAATAATAATAATAATAATAATAATAATAATAATAATAACAATAATAATAATAATAATAACTTTATTAAAGTGTCTGTAAACCTAATAGCTTGGGATAAAATAATGAAATACTCTATATCATTTATACTACGAGCTACATAAGCTAATATATAGATTTAGCCACTGGCTAAAAGCGGAGCTCCTGGTTATAAAATTTTCTGTGTGAATGAAAGGGATTCCCATGTGAGTCTTACCTTCACGATATATTATTTTTTCAAGCATAGATGACGTCATCGATGACGTCATATCACGTGACCACTTCATTTCACTCATCTAGTGACCTAGACTACACTACTAATGTTTGGTTGTTTTCGAGTCTTCCCTTCACGAGATATTAATTTTTCAAACATATATGACGTCATCGATGGCGTCATATCACGTGACCACCTCGTTTCGCTCATCTGGTGGCCTAGACTACACTACCCAAGTTTGGTTGTCTTAGAGTCTTTCCTTCACGAGATATTGATTTTTCAAGCATAGATGACGTCATCGATGACGTCATATCACGTGACCACCTCATTTCGCTCATCTGGTGGCCTAGACTACACTACCCAAGTTTGGTTGTCTTAGAGTCTTCCCTTCACGAGATATTGATTTTTCAAGCATAGATGACGTCATCGATGACGTCATATCACGTGACCACCTCATTTCGCTCATCTGGTGGCCTAGACTACACTACCCAAGTTTGGTTGTCTTAGAGTCTTCCCTTCACGAGATATTGATTTTTCAAGCATAGATGACGTCATCGATGACGTCATATCACGTGACCACCTCATTTCGCTCATCTGGTGGCCTAGACTACACTACCCAAGTTTCATATCAAGACGTTTGCAGCCTTACCTTGTCGACTTGCCGCTTTCCTTATTAGGAATTCCCCCTTACCTTATTTGGAAGGTCTGTAAGTACTTTTCCTCATATTTTAGCGAAAAAAGCAGAGAAATCCACCAAAACTTGCAGGTATTCGAGAAACATCGTTCTCATGGCCGCCATGTTGTTTTTGTCTCCGCCAAAGGGCCTGGGGCAAAACACAGGTAGCCCGCGCGTATTCACAGAAAACGACAACGCTATCTCGATATGAGTTGTTTTAGAGTCTTCCCTTCACGAGATATTGATTTTTCAAGCATAGATGACGTCATTGATGACGTCACATCACGTGACCACTTCATTTCGCTCATCTAGTGACCTAGACTACACTACCCAAGTTTGGTTGTTTTAGAGTTTTCCCTTCACGAGTTATTAATTTTTCAATCTCTGATGACGTCATCGATGACGTCATATCACGTGACCACTTCATTTCGTTCACCTGGTGACCTAGACTACACTACCAAAGTTTGGTTGTTTTCATATCAAGAAAGTGCTGTCGTTTTTATGGTAAATCCGCGCGGGTTGCCTGTGGTGTTCAAAACGTGACTCAGGCCCCTCGGCGGGGGGTAAAAACAAAATGGCGACCAAGAGAACTAAGTTTCTCGAGTATCTGCAAGTTTTGGTAAATCGTCCTGCTTTTTTCGCTAAGATACGAGGAAAAGTACTTACAGACCTTCCAAATAAGGTAAGGGGGAATTCCTAATAAGGAAGTTTTGCGACGTCGGCAAAACGACAGTTTTTGGCGAAATTTTCTTGATATGTAGAGTCTTCCCTTCACGAGATATTAATTTTTCAATCACTGATGACGTCATCGATGACGTCACATCACATGTCCGTGTTACAGCACCCCCCTTGTGGCATAGACAAAATATCCCAAGTATGGTTGTCTTAGCATGTCCCTTGAGGAGATATAATTTTTTCTTTGCATACCACAGGGTTCCCATGTGTACACGGACGGACGACGGACGACGGACGGACGGACGGACGGCGTACGCTATAGGTTTAATACCAGAAAAATAAAGAAAAAATCATATCTCCCGAAGGATAGCTTCTATAGAAGCCAAACTTGGACAAACTTTCAAAGACCATAAGAGGAACTCTACACCAAGGTCACATGCCCTTACGTCATCAATGACGTCATCAAAATGATCCATAATGCCCGTGACGTTCAAAAATCAACTTGATAGTATACTATACGTTTTTTCCTTAGGTATGGTGCTCCGCTTGCGCGGGCCTTCGGCCCGCGCAGGAGCTCCGCTACAATTCTTACATCCATCATTTAAAAATACAGCCAAGTCCTTGCTTCTTATCATTCTTTTAAAAGAGGGCAATGGTTTGACTGCTCTTTCCTCCAAAGAGAGCTTGCCCCATAACTTCGGCCCTAGATAGCGTAGCGAGTGTTTTCCATATTTTATTGTGTCAAACCTGGGTACTGAAAAATCTGGCTGTCTAAGGTTATGAAGAATAAGACTTTGTTTGTAGATGGTTTTTTCGACATTTCGTAAAAATAAAATCGTCTTCTCATATCGACTGTAAACAATAACAATGGAGTGGCTGACAAGCAGCTCTTTGACCTCGTAATCACGTGGATTTGGATAGCAAAGGAAACAGTCATTAAAGGGGCACTCGCACGCTTGCCTGACAAGCAATTAATTCAAATCTCAATTCAATTCCATCGTCTTGATAATAGATAAAAACACTATAGATTAGTATTTATTTAACAGTTAAAAGATCATTTAACAAACCTGGACTGTTATTTTGGTTATTCCCGGTATACATGTATTTTTGGCGATTAGAATTATACTTCTTTTTTGACAGGTTGTACAAAAATTAAGTGTGCGAGTGTCCCATTAACCGCTCTAGCACTTTAAAAGTAATCGCGGTTTGTTACTTTTTGTCCGTAATATAGACGCGCGTGTAATTTTTACTTTTATTACGTTTTCAAAGCAGAAATCCTAGTCATTAGAATGGAATGCTTCAGCTCGTTGCTCAGACGTCTTTTCTCGCGACCGGCGCGATAACGAACTCCTAGTCATTAGAATGGAATGTTTCAGCTCGTTGCTCAAACATCTTTTCTCGCGACCGGCGCGATAACCAACAGCTGTTTACTCAGGCTGCAAAAACTATAGTACACTGTGTACAAAACTAGTACTGTGTACAAAACAAAGAGAACCTATTTCGTCCCATGTACAAATATAAAAAGATATCGCTATTACTATATTTCACCAAGAGTACATAAATAAGAGTGTACAACATGATAATAGGGCGTGAGAGAACCTTTAGACAGACCTAGTTATTTTTAGATTGGTACTTCTTTATACATCCCCTAAGGTCACGCACAGAGAGCAACAAAGGCAGAAAACATTAGGCCTAATTAAAGAATACAGTCTTACAGGAGCGTGCGTATTTTGATTGGCTACAAAAACAATAGCATTATCATTCAGCGAGAGAAGCAGTTCTAAAAATAACTAGGTCTGTACAAAGGATCTCTCACGAATACTGTATCGGAGTTGTTCACTCTTAATTATGAACTCTTGATTTCACATATTGCATCTGTATTTTTTGTTTACACCAAACTTGCAGACAATTAGCTGTGGATAGTATTTAACAATTAGTCTCCGAAGAGCCTGAATTTTTCTAATATAATTATTCAAGTAAATTCAACGATTTTCGACAACAAATTCGCGTTTAGGGTAATGTTTTAGTTGTTTCGTAATAATGAGTGCGCGCGATCCCCAACATGCTGTCAATGTTATATTCACCTATAGGTGACGAACGTCTCGACCAATCAGCGCGCGACAGGAATCGCTTGAGTAATTATACTAATTTCTATTAGAATAAAAATTTCATACTCCAATTAAGTTGGGCACCCACTGCTGGTTGCCAATGATTTTAGCGAGCAGCTCTATGAGTTCTAATGTACAGTCTGTTTTAAGGAGGCTAATAGTAGTGTTTCATGTTCCCACCCCGTCAACTGCAATGGTCTTTATATCACGTGCTAATGCACATAAAGGCAAGCTTCTTTGCAAGTAAACATGCAATGGATTGTTTTTGTCTCGACATGCATTTTGTTTACATCGACGCTTCCATGGCACCCCTCATATTTGTTGATGAAGAATTCCCTCATTAAACCAAGACAAAGAGAAATTTTCAAAACCCAAAGGGGTCAGACTATAAGCATTACATGGACAAATTTGAAGGAAAAGTGTAGCGCGGTTTGAAGATATAACGCGATCAATAGATTTTTTCACTAGCTATATTGCTTGATTCTTAAACTACACCGTAAGGCCAGTTTTTTAGATCCGCTGATCCACTGGGCATTTTCATTCAGCACAGAAAATTTCAGAGCCCCTGCTTGTTACGATCACGAATAAACTGCCCTCGGGATGTATATGACTTGTGTTACCTCCATTTTCGGTAATTAACTCTAACTACAATTAAATTGTAGAACAATTATAGGTATAACTCGTAATGGACTAGCTTGCATAACTGAACGATCATCGACCAATTCTTTCTTTTTTCCATTTATTAGTGTGCTCGTAGAAGAGGCAGCTAACTTGGGGGAGAACTTGGGGAACAGAAAATCTCTGTTTCTTCTTCAGACGACTCAGGTGTAGACAATATTCCCCTAAATAAATCTGTCATTTGAAGCAGGCAGTACATGCGTAGCTAATTGTAGGTTTAACACTCTAGAGTGCGGAATAATGAGGAACAAACCAAAATCTTGTAAAATCTGATGACGATGATTATACTTATATGTTTGTTTATACTTATTGCCTTGTCCGCTCTGACTCGCACTGTAATTCAGTCTTGACGGCTAGAGTGTCGAATAAACACATCTATCTGTCTATCTATAAGTGATTCTCGATTCAGTTTGAAACAAGCCATAAGTTCAGCCGTCGTTTCGCTCTCGATCGTATCTCACTATACGAGAGCAAACTAGGAGCGCCTGAATTCACCACGAGGCTTTTCTCCTCCATTATTGATTGGTTGCTTCCGTTATATCCTCAGCAGCACTGAGGGAACCTGCTAGCCGGCTCTTCCGGGTTTTTTCGGATATATATACCGTTTCCGGGAAACGTTGTCACCCAAAAAGCCTATAAGCTTGAAGCGCAAAGGATAATGGGGGCAGCTAAACTGCTACTGTTTGGTCTGAATTCAGACAGTTATCGCAACCACATGTGAAATCATTAAATTTCAGCACATTTCTAAGCATGTTTGCTTCCAATATTTTACGGAAATTCAATTTAATATTTACGCATACTCCATAGCGCACCAAGCTTTGTTGCTTTTTCCAGTGACAACGTATCCCGGAAACGGTATATATATATATATTTTTTTTTTTGACGAGCCGGATTACTGTGTCGCGGGGACATCAGAAATCCCCCGCCCTACTCGCCGACAACCAAACGAATGTTCCCCTCAACGAATTAACAAGCGTGTGAGAATAAACATAAATTATATATTTTATGAAAACGTTTCTTCAATAAAGATTATTATTAGTATTATTATTATTATTATTTTAGAACTTCCGAGCCAGAAACCCAGGCGGAACAACTGCTAAAGAAGGCATGCTTTGTCTTGGATGAGAAAATCGACGAGAAAGCCTTGCAGTGATTCAGACGACTCCTTTTGCAAAGTGAGGTACAATCGAGGGCACAGGAAGGCTGAACGTCAGACTAGTATACATGAAATTTGGGATTCCAATTGGGCAGTCAAAAAACGTCCCCCTACCCTCAAAGTGTATAGAACCAACAATAGGAGCGAGTAGGTGAACTTGATTTCCATGGTCATGCAGAAATATAATGGCATTGCCGAGTGGGTAGTTAGGCCTACTCTGCGACTTGCCCTATCTCGCCTTATCTCGCAGCCCCTAATTGGCACAATTTTCCTTATCTCGCTTCATTCCCCCTCGCAGATTTTTGTTCATTAGTGGTCTATATCCCATAGAACACTCGCGTCCATTCTCTAACCCTTACTTATCTCGCCTTGAATTGGTCATTTTCCCATTATGTCGCCTTATCTCTCGCTTCTCGCATAAATTCACTGCGAGATAATGTTCCAGAGTAGGCCTGTAATTTCCATAGCAGAGCCACGACAGGAGAGGTGGTATTAGAATAGGACACGTTAAAACAATCCGCAAAACAATCCCCTGTTGAGACCCCAATGCAGCTTCCCAAACTGGAAAACTTTAGCTGTCCCTACTCATCCTGGAATTCCAGTCTATATGATCTTGACCACACCTTGGAATTTATGTTTGCCTACCCTGGAATTCCGTTTTTGGGGGTTACCCACCCTGAAATAAATTTCAGTGTGGTAGGTAGTTAGAAATCCTCAATAAGGGGTGCAGATGTTTTTGTTTACAATTGGCAGTTTTCACGATGTTGCGCACGCAACATAAATGGGATGAGAACAATGCTTGTCTGTTTTGAATAACAAAAGCCGTCTTCGCCAGAACGAGTCGGAACGACTCAAGGGTATTGTTCTCACAACATCGTGAAAACGGTCAATTGCCCATTTGTTTTCGCCGCGACTGGCCATTTTGGGATAGAGGACCAAAGATAGGCTTCCTGCCCTTGTGGTATCCCTATACAGCCTGATCCGACTGCATGCCCACCTTCCAAAATACTAAGATCCGATGTGCTCTAGATTATAAGAACCAGAGCGTTGATGCTGTGATTTGGTAAAATAATTAGAAACATTTGAAGAAATAGCTCAGACTGAATTCACCATTTAATCCCAATTCTTTGTATCTCGATTCCCTTATTATTTGAACTTTTACTTATTTTCAGTAATGTTCATGGCTATTTACGTTATAACTCGGCCAACTTGCCGAGAGAATGTTTTTAGAAATCCGCTTTAGTTCTAGGCGTGCTTCTTGTTAGCGTGCAGAGCTATATTTTCTAATTCTGCCCCCCCCTGGCTACGCCCCTGTATATGATGGTTATTTTTGTGTAAAAAATAACGCACGTCAGATGTGTTAAGTTGGGCAGAGCGGAAACTTTATTCAGCTGCAGATATATCTTAAAATTTTCTGTGAAAAATATTTGTCCCTATTCCCATGATTATTGTTCCCATAATTTCATAATAGTAATCATTTTCCAACTGTTAACACGGTCTGCACAAAGCTGTTAAGAAATATTCAAGAAATGTTCATTTTTGTGCTGAGGATCGAGGTATCACCTCTCCCTACATTTAGGCCTTATTATTATATGGATGCCACGCCAGTGTTTTACCGGAAACTAAAACACTCGTATTTTTCATATCTTCACTAGTGAAAATATGAAAATGTTATGTACCGAATGTCCCGGATGTGCACGTTTGCAGTGTTGTTTTCCTATCTCGCTCGGTCACATATCAAGAAAGTGCTGTCGTTTTTATGGCAAATCCGCGCGGGTTGCCTGTGGTGTTCAAAACGTGACTCAGGCCCCTCGGCGGGGGGTAAAAACAAAATGGCGATCAAGAGAAGGATGTTTCTCGAGTATCTGCAAGTTTTGGTCAATTTTCCTGCTTTTTTCGCTAAGATATGATGAAAAGTACTTACAGACCTTCCAAGTAAGATAAGGGGGATTTCCTAATAAGGAAGTTTTGCAACGTCGGCAAAACGACAGCTTTTGGCGAAATTTTCTTGATATGCACGAGTTTTAAGTTCTAGTTCTAAAGAGAAAAACCTTATTTCAACTATGGCAGAGAAAGCTACAGCAACACAAAAAGGGAAATTAGTTCTTAACGACACTGGAAATCAGAAAGATTGAGGGAGCATTTCACAAGAATAAACACTTTCGACTTTACCAAGTGAGTTTTTTAATTTGTTATATTTTGCCGTCAAAATGTTGTTCTTGCCACTCGAAAATAAAATCCATATCTTAATAATATCCTCTATATATCTAAAGATCATATCCTCAAAATTTCATAAATTTGGAATAGTCCAGTTTCGACTCTGCTCTGCCGCTGAATAGGCATCAACAGCGCATTAAAACAGTGAAAGTCTCAGATTGAGGTCCTGAAATTAGCTGTATTCACACTAGAGACGAGTTTCCCGTCTGAGACGAGTTTCTCGCCTTTGTTTTGAAGAAGAAAGTTTAGACAGATAACAAGCAAGTGTTTCTGAGTAGAATTGACATAAAGCAGGAACTTTTTCTGACGAGAAACTCGTCTCAGACGAGCTAATAGCCGTATTCACACTAGAGACGGAAAACTCGTCTGAGACGAGTTTCTCGCCTTGAATATGGTTTTTCCTTGTTCTTCTGTGATCACGCGAAAACAATTTTTTTGAAGACGAAAGTTTAGACGGATAACAAGCAAGTGTTTCTGAGTAGAATTGACATAAGACAGGAACTTTTTCTGACTAGAAACTCGTCTCAGACGAGTTTTCCGTCTCTAGTGTGAATACAGCTAGTAATAATAGACAAACGTGAGAAACGTTTCGGAATCGATGGTATTCGCAAGTTTTCCGACTTTCGACTTTTAATTGAGGCTCCCACTGTATTTATGGGCCGTTGATGCCTATTCAGCGGTAGAGCATGCCCCCAAGCATTCGAAACTGGACTATTCTGTCTTTGGCTATAAGAATTACTTGAGCTTACACCTACTACACCTACACCTAATTCGATAAACGTTGCTTTGGGAATTGGTCGCTGAAGCGCGAAATACAATTCTTTGCTTAAGTGACCACCAAACAATGACGCTCGACGACCAAAGACCAATTTCCAAAGCAACCTTTTTCAAATAGGTGTATGTTCATAAAATGCGAAGTTGGAAAGTTCGTTTCCGGCCTGTCGTATTGTGATTCGTTTCTGTAAAAATCTTCTAGTTTGAGCATAATAAAGCCATGCAAAGTGTTGTAGTTTTTTTTTATTACGAATCCGCGTAGGATGCCTGTGGTGGCCTGTGGTGTCGCCTGCATGCAGTCTCTCTTTGTTTCTGGTGAAGCTTTTCGTTTTCTAAATGCTTTCTTTAGGCGCGCGCGCGCGGGCGGACGAGCTCTACACGCGCGATGGGCTTCCTGTGGTAGGCTCGCGCACGTTTTTTTGAGAGCTTTCGTGTACATTCAGAGTACACAGAAACCCCACAAAAACGAGTGTGTAGGAATCCCATACAAATGTGCGCACTAGAGCCACAAGGTGCTCTCAAGAAAAAAAGAGAGCTTGCCGGGAGGCTACCTGTGGTTTTAAATCTCGTCAACCTCGTTCCCAGGGTCTTCTCAGTCGTTTTCAAAATGGCGGTTAGCTCGGGAGAAGACCCTGGGGGAGGCTGAGTCACATGACCATCTCGAAACAAAGGACAAACCTCGTTCCCATGTTTTCAAGCAGTGGTCATGCGTGGTCATGTGACTCAGCTTCCCCCAGGGTCTTCTCCCGAGTCAACCGCCATTTTGAAAAACGACCGAGAAGACCCTGGGGACGAGGTTGAAATCTCGTCATTCGACCAAGGATCCGAAGTTTCTTGAGTACTGCAAATTCTGGGGAATTTTCCCGCTTTAGTTCACTAAGATATAAGGAATATTCACCGAATAAGGTACGGCAATG
The DNA here is from genome assembly GCA_033964015.1 of Scolanthus callimorphus. NCBI lineage: Eukaryota > Metazoa > Cnidaria > Anthozoa > Actiniaria > Edwardsiidae > Scolanthus > Scolanthus callimorphus. The sequence continues at coordinate 19,526,313 of CM066913.1, forward strand.
TTGTCGTGTTGAGAATATTTCCATACCGAGATCGTGTCGAAACAAATTATTGAGACCAGAAAAGGACCCGTCACTCTGTGACGGGAACGCGCGAAAGACAACAGGCTCATACATTTTGTCTTGCAGACGTTTATATTATTATCTATCCATTTAAATTTACGGGTTGTTGATGGTGTTGGGCAATGGCTAGGAAATACCTTCCCCATGCCGAAATAAATCAGTACTAGCTGATGCCCGTGAAAAATTCACGGAGTGAGGGGGAAATTTATTTTACTTAAAGTGTTCTCTGTTTAAAAAAAAAACGAAAAAAAAAATCACAATGGCCATATGGATGTGGGGAGGGGTTGATGATTTCCCCCTTCCATAAACTGCTGGATTTACATTACTAATAACCTCCCATCAGCATGATTACCCCGTCCCACCATGCCGAAATAAATGAAGTGAGCCCAAAAGGAATTTTTTTTTTTTGCACTGGTCTCCCTGCTTTGTTTGACAAAATCACGCGTGTGTCAGTCTCTCAAATCGGTCAAAGAACCCGTGAAAATCGAAAGCGCAATTTGACTTCGGAATTGTTTGTATGTTTATCATATCTCAGCGAGGGGAGAGAAGAAACAGGTCAAGTAAAAATGGTCTAAGGACTAATAAATGTTTTTATTTAGTTTATATTATTTATATTCTTTTCGGCTTTATTCCTCGCTTAAAAATTGCTTGAATTAGAACTTTGCCCAAAGTGAATCTTTTCCAACAAAAACATGCCCACTGGAGGGATTTCCTCTTTCTCTTCGGGATTGTGTCCTTCGTTTTGCGATAGAGCCGTCAGGATTTATACTTAGAGAAGATTATTCATGACTTTCACGGACTTTGTTTTGTAAATGTGTCATTTCGACTTAGCATGACTTAGCGCGTGCTCCGAGGGAAGCAATGTAGTGTGTACGTTTGTTGAAACTTGAATGAAAATTTTTCTCAGCTCAAATCTTTCAAGTTAGAATTATCCCTGCACATTCCTGTATGTAATCTGTAAGAGAACCATTTAGGTTGAATGTCAATGGTGCTTTCGGCTGCGCGAACCGAGTTCTTTTTAGTTTCTGTGGTAGAATTCAACATGGCGGCGATGGCGGCTTTGTCCCTCGCTTAAGAAATCGCTTGAATTAGAACTTAGCCAGAGGTGAATCTTTTCCAACAAAAACACGCTCATGGTCCAGATTTCCAGATTCTCTTCGGGTTTGCGAACTTCTTTTGGCGGCACAGCTTCAGGGCTGAGCGGAGCGAGTGTCGACACGATTTTCCTTACGGTATTAATATATAGATAGTTTGGAAAGAAAGCGCATGCGCATTTTGGCCGTTGTCTGGCCCTGGCTATGCACTGGTCTCCCTGTGTCTCCTTGGTTTTGGCGCGAAAATTACACACGGGCGCGAATCAGTCGTATGTGCAGTGCTTGTTCAAACCCCAAAAAATGCCACATTGGATAACTTATTGAAACTCATCAAAAAACAAATCGACAGAGTTCACAAATAGAAGCTAGCATTGTGGCGAAATTGCCTAAAAGCAAACAACACTGCAGTTTTGATTTCTTTTCAATAGCAAAGGCGAGTGGGGAACTCGAGTGGGAAAAGAAAACTACAAAAATCCAACAGACTTGGGCAAAATAAGAAAGTCAACAATGTTCGAATTGTCCTCATGCGTCTCGCATGTTTGTTCACTGACATGTCACCGTGTCAAATCAGGTGAGCTCAATAACAGCACAAACAAAATTCACTATTGCAGGGTCGTCAACCCATCAGAAAGAAATTGTGGAGATTTGAGGGTGTGTGAAACCTTTGTCATGACAGACAACAAAGCGATGTAGAAACTGAGAGTGAGAAATGCTACATCCCAAAAACTTTTTTTTCGGGAGATCTTGCTAAGAACCCGGGAACCGGGAAATATTGAGACGACATCCCTTGCTATTGTGATGAAATGCCTCAGTTTCACAAATCAAAAGTCAAAACTCTCATTTCTCTTCCGTCCGGTTTTATTAAGGCAAGAGCAACTCTTTACAAATTCAGAGAACTCCTTGAAAAATCCAACTGACTTAAACAAAAACTCAAACAAAACAGCAAAGAGATCGGTATTTAACGCTATTTCAAAATGTAGCAATTACATTTAGAAATTCATGGCTTTACATTTTTCTGTATTCACATGTATTCATTTAGAGTTAGCGCTCTGAGAGGTAAGGTTTGTTTTAAACTTGAATGACTTTTTTTCTCGGCTTACAGCTTTCGAATTAGAATTATCCCAGCACATGCCTGCAAGTAATTTTAGGTCTGGATGTCTATGGTGTTTTGGCTGTACGAACTCAGTTCTTTCTTAGTTTCTGTGGAAAACAACATGGCGGCTTTGTACTTCGCATAAGAGATCGCATGAATTGGATCTTCGCTGCAGATTAATCTTTTTCAAAAAAAGAGGGGGGGGGGGGGGGGGGGGGTGACCCGAACACTGACAATGCCGAACACTGACACGTATAGTATAGATAAGGTTGACGTTGGCACGACTCTCGCACGATTGTTATCGAGGTTGGCCGAGCAATAAGACTCGACATTTTCTAACCCAACTGCGGTGTAACTTGGCTCTAATGCTGAGAAGAAATGACAATTATTGTCGAGCCAAATGGAATCGATCGATTTCGAAACGACTTTTTCTTGACGTTTGCACGCGGGCCGTGCGCTTTTTTCCCTTCCCTTTGCTAGGAAGAACATAGAAGACGACTTGGGTCAAGTCTACTCTGACAGTTATGATACCTTATACTTTGTAGCTGTTTTTTTCGTAATATCGAACTGCCGCGAGACTCGATAAAATTGACAAACAAACGCTCCATGTCTCAAGGTTATACGTTTCAGTTACAAGAAACAACTGCGAAAGCTGTGTAAAAGTACCTTTGCTTTCCAGCGCTTTATGGAAAGGGTGAGTCCTCTCCCTCGGTTAGCCCCAACGAATGAAGCTTTCTCTCACCGATGTCCTGTGGGGACAAAGACGCAACGAGAAACATCAGGTTAGTAAATTTTGGTTATTTCACATGACTACCCGGGGGGGGGGGGGTATTTTGATATAAAAAAGGGTCTGTATTTCACAGGTTTTTCAACACACGGAAATACTCCAAATCTGTGCTTATCTAGAGTTGGAAGGTTATTTAACAAACTTAGATGATTATTTTGCGCATTTCTTTTGAACTTCACTACATTTAAGCTACCTAAATTATCCCTGAAGCTATTTCCGGGAAACATAATGGAACGGCCATCATTTGTATGCTGGTATCTTTTTAGGCTAAAAAAGTTGGGTATTTTTTGGGTATTAAATTTGGAGCTCCATCGGACCCCGCCCCCCCGTCATTATATCCAAGTCACCCCCCCCCCCCCCCCCCCCTCTCTGGGGTTTTTGGCTCCTAAGGTCTGTGTTAGGGTATTGTTTCTTGCTTGTTTGGTCGCGCTGATAGGGTATGTATTTCAGTATGGCTCCTCCCACTCGCCCTCCTCTCCCCCGGGCGTCAAGGATGTTCGCGTGATTTTTTTTGGCTTCTCCTTGACTCCCATCCGCTACGCAGGTTTATAAGGCTTGAGTAGATATAATGAGGACAAGGCTTATAACAATACAATACAATACTTGATTCTAAGTTTCCTGGGATCATACTGTACAAGCTATGCTTATCGACATATGCTACCCAGTCACTTTACATCAGCACATAACATATTATACAACACCTATTGTATATCTTGTAAAGTGAAAATAAAGATTGATTGATTGATTGATAACCAGGAGTTTCAGTTATGAAAGTTTTAGAGCTGAAATGTTGAGCAAGAAGGGCCTTTTTTATCAATGGATCATTACTATAGAATAGTTTCCGGATCACCTGAATACTCGATGTTAATGTTTTCAATATATGTACACGTCTATTATATATTTAGATTATTTACTTAACTGTTTCGAAAATATGTACATATCTAATTGCTTTAGTTTGTAAAGTGTCATTGTAGTTAATAGGAATAGCGCTACAGAAATAGGAGAAAGATTATTGTTGCTACTACTTTTTATTTTTATTACTAGGCCCCCTTAGGCTCTGAAATGAAAGCAATTGTCACTCTCTTGTCACCATAAGTGTTCTCCTTTACTTTCTGCCCTGTCACCCTTAAGTCTACAGGATTACACTCTTATATAAAACGAGTCTCAACTTGGATGAAACCACAGCTTGAAAGTGAAAATATCGGTGGTTGCTTATCATATTGTGCACCACTTACGACGCTCAGAATACTTTAAACTTTTAACTTTCCAATGTGCCAAGATGCTGTACACTAGGTTTGGTTTGACATGTAGTTTATAAATAAGAACTTATCGGTTCTGGGCAAGCATTTCTCCTTCCTACTTAAAAAGGAAGATACATTGTCGCAATTAATTTGCGGTTCGAATGATGAGGATTAAAATACAAGTGCTGGCTGCTGTCTCGTTGTTGGTACTCTTCTTTGTTTCTCGACGAACAACAGGTAAGATTATTATGAATGCTTTGCAGTAACATTTAACAAATTGTTTTCTGTGTATGTAGTGCTACACAAACATGATCCTCAAATATATGTTCCACGGTCTTACAATTTTTTTAAAGAAAAAAAGGGAGAGACATACAGCTGTTCCATCTCCGGAAATAAAACAATTGGTATATATGCAGGCGATATGACTAAACTAAATAAAAATACATTTTCCTTATGCTTATGATACCACTGCATTGTTTTAAAAGTGAGGTCTTTAGTGAAATACCCTTGAGTAAAATCACATTTGCTCTTACAGTTTTGTCGTGTAGCAATTAATTTAGCTGCCGGCCAAAAGAGATCCTGGTTTTTGTGGGCATTGATCTTAGAATAGTTTTTAATAGTAAAGGAGGAACGTTTGAACCGTACTTTAATCGCAGTCTCCAAGGAAATCAACAAAGCGGAAATAAAAATCGACTTGCATTATTGGTCGCTTAACTCATTTTTAGTGTAAACTTTACGTTTTCAGTACCGCACTTAACGTTTGACACTTGCAGCACTTGACGATCACTGTTTTGTTTATTAAAAGTGTTGGAATTTGCATGCTCAAACATGATTTTTATAAAATATTTAATATTTAATACACCTTATATCCAAGTAAGATACATCGGTAAATCAGTAAAGAAATAACATTGACAATCATTAACAATCATTGACAATCACTAACAGGCATAGCATAACAGTTATTCCTTTAAACTCAGCTGGTTATATACGCTTGTAAGAACCTCATAGAAGAACTTTATAAATGATGTATTTGACGTCACTAATGTCGAGCAGATGTTCTTAAAATAGACATTTCCGGAACGATACACATCAACGATAACGAAAACTTTCAAGGCTTTTTATATGATCTTTCATCCTCGTACCCGCTTCGTTATCGTCCCTTCGTTATTGTTAATTCGTTTGTTCGCTTGTTCATTCGTTCATTTGTCATTTATTTTCAGTTTAAGATTATCAAATAGAGTATTGAACCTTTCTGGGACTTCCCTTATTTAAAATGAACCAAACAATATATAGCTGATACAATTCACATTGGTGGTTAAACTAGTTTTTAATGATTATCTACCAAGAAACATTTGTTCCACTAAGGACAAAACTGCTACATGTCTATCCAACTCAAAGACAACATACAGTTGACCCTTTCACCCTTTCAACTACGTCACACCTTGTTTAATATCATGTACTAATATAGCATATAATACAGCACTATTTTTTCATTGGTAAGGAGGGTCTTTCTCCTCATCGTGAGGGAACTCGAAGCGGTCGAAATAGAGGTTGGAGGGCTTAACGGGCTTCATTGGATCATGTACATTGGTGCACATTGCTGGCGCGCAGCTTACTGTTTAACAGTATATGTAGTGCCTCCGAGTGCCAGTCCTTTGCACCGGGAGTCACCGGGAGTCTACTCTTACGAATAGTGTAATAGTTAGCGTCCACCTTAAGGTCTCAGTCAGGGTAAATAATTAAAAATCAATAGTACGACAATTTTTTCCTGGAATTTAGTTAATAGAACCCTAAAATATATTTCTAAAACCTCAAATGACGCGTCAACTGTTTTCCTAGGCTTCAATAGCCCATTCTTTTGTATTGCCCGCCACTCATTTTACTCATTCATGCGCGCGCAGCGCAAATGAAGGAGTATTGGTATGATGTGGGACTTCTGCGTTAGCACGATTCTGCGTTAGCACGATTTCGATTCGATTAGCGCCATTCGATTATCGCCAATTAATCGTTCCACTTTCTTTCAACCTTTTCACTTATCCACTTTCTAACCTCGCCCGATCGGGCTTAACTTTGGCCTATCAGCGTTCAAGTGCTATACACGGGTTGCCATCTTGCCATGCAGTTGCTAACTTCCGGTACAAAAATAATTTTATAGTCGACCATGCCAGCAGATCTCGCAAACGTCACTTCCGGATCAAATTTCAAGATGGTGGGAAACTATAACTCGGGATACGAAGATGTTTCCATTTGCCTATAAAGCATAGCTAGTCTTTCCTAAGAGTTTTCCGTGGGGTTTTTGCTTTCTGAGAAAACTGGCGGATTGCGTTACGATAATTAGTCATGTAGAGACGTCTCAACGATTAGCAGCTCTGCAAAAGTTCGCATATTGGGAAGGATTTCTGTATTCATGCACTCCCAGGCAGCTTCAAGTTTGCACAGTGGAGTATTTAGGTGAGTCCCGTGAATCTGTGGTGGAGAGAAACTGTCTTCTGTTTTTCGTTAAGACATTCGTGAAAGAAATGGACGACAAAGTGCAATTGAATTATTGAATTGAGCAATCTTTTTTTTATTATTATTATTTACGACAAACCCAACATGTTCCTTTAATTTAACAGAAAAGCAATGCTTTCTCCCGGGTAGGGATTTTGACATTCTCTTTTCGGGCTCTTTGGTCATGAGTCTGGTAACTATCTCGTAGGTTCATTGCCATAAGTCACACGACTGACAAATTTGATGAAATCATGCAGCCCGGGGTAGGAATATTGACCAAGATTTGACACTGTGTTTTGGCCCAATGGTGGGGAATTTTTTCTGTCCACCCCTTGTTGCACCTCCCCCCCCCCCCCCTTCCCCCCCCCCACCACCAGCGGCTTAACATTGTGTGTGGGGGTGGCTTGTGAAAATGTATCAGAAAATAGGGTCTGTATACAAAATGGTACAGTTTACATAACAGGACTAATATGAGTATTATATATTGGACTCCATGCTTTACAATTAAGAAAAAAAATTTGAGTGAAAATTCAGTAAAGGCCGGATCCAATTTGGTGTTCCTGAGGAATTTTGAATTCATTTTTTTCATTGAACAAGTATGGAGCACTGTTATTTATTAATAATGTAGCATTCATACATAGACTTAAACTATCCAATTACAAAATAATTGGACACTTAGCAAAATTCAAGAAAAATCAATCTGCCAGCACTATTGGATTTTGTGCCTGTATATATGCTTGTCATGTCCATGCTAGGGGTAAACCAACTGGAGATCTCTTTCAAAGGCAATACGACAACATTTGAACAAAAATCAGAAACATTTTCTTGAATTGCCCATATCTTCCATGTGGCTATTGATTTTCCCAGCGGGGGCTCCCCTATTCTAGGGGTGCTCATTGGGAAATTTCGATTTTACCCCTAAAAGGTACCAAACATGGTGTTGCTTAGTTGATTTTGACCCCTAAAAGGTACCAACAAGACATATTTTCCTGATATAAATTCATGTCCAAGTACACCAATATAGATTCACCCAACAAACCACCTATACCAGTCTATCACTATCTATCATCCAGGGTTAGGCAGGGGCGTAGCCAGGGAGGGTTCCAGGGGTTCCGGAACCCCCCCCCCCTCTTCCGCAGCGGAACCCCCCCTCGCCTCTGTTCTGGACCGACTTACTACTAAAATTGTAAATATCTAATAGACAACAAAGCTCCAATAAAATGTAGATCTTCAAACGCTAGTTTTTCCCCGAGATCTATGTGGAGTTTTTTATTTTTTGAATTTTGGAACCCCCCTCTCATAAGTGCTGGCTACGCCCCTGTTAGGTTAGGGTCAGGTTTAGGGTAGGGTTAGGTTAGGGTTATCCCTAAAAGCTACCAGAGGCCTGATTTTTACCCTACAAGGTACGACATGCACCCCGCCCCAAGATAGGGCAGTCTCCTCCCAAAGCAATTTCAATATCTGAAAAATTATCGATTCACTAATTCCAAATTCATGAATGGGTTGGCTCATAGAGCCCTTTGATCTGTATTTTAATTAACTTTACACGCAATTTTCTAGCACTTACATTTTAGGTCAAATTTTCACCTCGCACCTTTTACAGTTCATTTCTCCAAGATTAAAATCCGACAAAGTGTGAAAGTGTGCAACAAATCGCTAATGGTCTGGAGCGTCTCAAGTAAACAAGGTAGTTTTTAGTTCGGGACGTTAAGATATAAGAAAAATTCAAACTTCTCTAAAATGAACACTTCATTAGATAGAACAATCTTTTAGCTTTAAAACGATATATAACTGATTATCATAGCATAAATTGCGACGCGACGAGAATTTTTTTTCCGCAAGCATGTCGTTTTCACTGACCGAGACCTTAAACAAAACAAGGTAGATAGGGAAGACGGACGGGAGACCGGTTGATTGTCTCGTCCGAAAGCATTTGGAAATTTATATGTATTGCCTCCGAGTGCCAGTCCTTTGCACCGGGACTCAATCCCCTACTCTTACGAAAAAGGTGTAATAGGTTCTTTCAGAAACATATAACTTAGTTGAAACATGTAACCAGTAACGGCGAACCAAGCTGTGGATTATTCGAGATGAATTTATGACCATATTTGGTCAATAATGAACTCTCGACTGCTAACCCAAGTAGGTTTTCTCTTCATAATATTTCATTTTTCGCTCATATAAAGTAGAGCAACAGTGGTAAGTGATAATATACTAACATTTAACATCTTGAAGTCTTGCAACAACATTATTTTCAAAACCTGTTCAATTACTTATTCTGCAAATATTCCGCAGCTTGGCACTAAAGTAATGTATGTTTGTTACACGTTTCAACTCGCTTATGTTTCTGGTTCTTTAGCGTCCTCCTTAAACAAAGGTAGAAGGGAAGACAGACGGGAGCCCGGCTGATTGACTCGTCCGAAAGCCTTTGGACATTAGACATAGATAATCTTTATTGTGACAGTGCAACCATAGGGCGCATGTGCCGCTATTACAATAAAGTGTTTGGAAAGAACTAAGTTCAACCAACAATATGTACCTGTCTCGAAAACGACTCGATCAGAAAGACAATTTCCTCTGATCGTCCACAGTCCCACACTGCATGAGCCAACCATGATTCAAAATGTGTTGTACTCCTGTACGAGCCTTTGTTACAATTTGAGTTCATAAGCATAAGCAATGTTCAGAATCAGACCGTTCGAGGGAGCTATAAAATGGTGAGTTCAGAATATCACATAGGACTGTAAATGAAACATCTTTAATTGAAAAATTTCAAGCTGATATCTCGAATTCTAAGAGCGAGCGCGTTGTACAGCGTTCAATATAGAGGAAACATGTGAGCTAATGAGCATTTTGCCCCAATGATTTCACACAATTTTGAAAAGCTTCAACTAGCCTGAAAAATGATATGGAAATAGGTCAAGACTTTTTAAGAATAAAAAATGAACTTGTTTTGAGCTTTTCGTTTCATTTTTCAAAGCTAAATGCAGCGTTTTAAATTTCGTGAATGTCAATGATGTCACCAAGGATCGGCCTATATTCTCAACAGAATGCGCCATATGCGAAGAGAACCACGTGGGACTGGAAACTAGTCTTATTCCAGACAGTCGCTTCTCGTCCTCGTCATCAAATAGCAAAGACACGCATGCGCAGCAGGCGAGACTCAACAACTTCAAGTCATGGTGTGCAAGAGACAATGACACCTCGCCATATTTGGAAATAGATCTTGGTTATACGCATGTCATCTGCGGTCTATCCAGTCAGGGGAATCCTACGTCAGATCGCTGGGTCCAGGCCTACTCTGTCAGTTTTTCCACTGACAGGGCAAGCTGGACAAAATACAGAGAGAATGGTTATGTAAAGGTATGCCAACAACTTGTGCAAGGATCTTATAAGCTCTCTATAAAAAAATATTCAGTAATTTACCATAGCTTCTAAAGGTATCTTGATTTGAACGTCTTTTGGAGTCTTGCCTTATTACGCAAAAGCTTTTGTGTTCGGTTTCGCCAACTCGAGAGAGAGCAACGGGAAGACAGCCCATTACGATAAGACCCTTCGTCATAACGTTGGAATGGACCAGCAGATGATTGGAAGATGATTTGTAGTTCCTTTCGGTGAACTGATCTATCAGTCGTAGATCTAATCTACTTCGTTTATTGGGATTATTGGGAGTATAATTCGAACGGGACAGCAACATATGAAGGCGCGCGCAACCAAAGACAACTGTGACCCCTTGGCACTAACTCTTGGGACAGTACGGGGCAGCACCTTAATCCGATCCCGTGGCACGCCGGCTTTTGCGACTTTGATTTCTTAGCCTTTTCAGAAGTTGTTATTTACAGAGGCAGCGGAGAGTTAGGGGCTGTTAAAGTTATAGCCGCACTACCAGTTTTCAGAAATTGTCATGCATTTCTTGTATATTCAGCCCCGCCACATTCATGATACATTATTTCTTACAAGCCCCACCAATTGTTCAACGAAGGAGTGATTACCACCGAAATCATCGATAACTTTTAATGTACTGACTCACCAAATATTTTATGATACTTCTGCGGCAAATTTGCTAAAGAGCGACTGTCGAAATATATTATTCCGTGCCGTCTTTACTACTCGAAAGAGTTTGACGTCTGTCTGTCCATCTTCAGGAATTTGCAGCTAACTACGACAGGAACTCCATAGTCAAGGTTCTTGTGAAAGAGCTACTGGTTACCCGGTATATCCGGATTTTACCAGTTTACACGTATACACTGTCATGTCTCAGGCTTGAAATTTATGGCACTAAAGGTAAAGGGCCACCAAGTCTTCTTAGTATTTAATTCAAGATAATGTGTACATCACTGTTTTATTTTGATGGCCAACCATACACGAGTTCGCCGTTGCGGCGCTTTGATTATACTTTGTAATTTAACAATTGATGAAAACGATCTGTAGTGATATGATGACGGTGCTCGTATGATGTTTTAGAGATGATCAATATTTTCAGGTTGCGTCAACTCGACGGTGGGCGTGGCAAGACGCGCGGCTACACCTGATGCCAGATTCACCGCAACCTCTTCCTATAAGGGATATTATAGATACAAACCATTTCAGGCGAGACTAAATGGGCGATACGGATGGTTACCCATACACATGCTCAGAGTGAATATGTCCAGGTGAATAAAGGGATGACCTATATTTATGGCCCGTTCACACGGCGCGATTTCAGCTGCGATTTCTGCGATGATCGTCGACGTCATCTCGCACCATATGAAGGGCCAGCGATTTGGCACTGTTATGCTTTTCAGTTTGTTGGCGATCTGAAGAAATTGTACCCGCAGCGCAGTGGAATTTGGACAGTCTGTGACGTCGTGTAGCGATACGCAAGTGAAATCGCCATATGATCGCAGGCCGTTTAACCTGATAGGAGTGGATCCAAACTTTGTCTTTATCCAGCGAAAACTATGATCGAAGTGAAAATAGAACACACATCCACACTCATATGCCCGGATCCAAAACCTACAGAGACGAATTTATTGGTCAAATACGACACGTAAACCGGATCCGTCGACAGAGCGGAAATTACCAAAAATGAAATGTCTAACTTCGCCATATTTCAATATATAAACTCAATATATAAGCTCAAGTGAGTTCCGTATACATAGAGTTTCTGTGACCCAAAAGCTGAATTCCAATTTTTAAAGAAATTTGAAGAATATGACTTTTAGATATGATCGAGCAAAGTTTGCTGAGTTCCTGGTCAAAGTACTAATTCTCCCATAGAATGGCACATAAACCAAAGTGTAAAGCATAATATCTCAAAGACGGATCCATTAGAAAAAAGTCATTTTTGATTTTTGTTTTCCATCAAATGAGGAGTCTGCATGCAAAAAATCAAGCTTATGTGAATTAACCTGACCTATTACTATTTGAAATTTAGTGATTTTAGCAGGTTTTTCCGCTCTGTCTGATCCGTCTCGTTTTGCTATTCAGGTTGACATCGGCCAAGTGTTTGCTCTTTGCGCAATTGCAACCCAGGGTAGCGGTTACACGGGATATTTTGAAGACTGGACAACAATCTACAAGATGAGGTATTCCATGGATATGATTCACTGGAGTTATTACCAGGAAGGAGCTGTAGACAAGGTGGGCCGAATACGTTTAAGAGAGGGATAATTTTCTTTATTATATGGACACGAGTGTTTTACTGGGAAATACGCCACTCGTAGATCTCACATGAAGCTACATCCGGGACCTGAGTGACTAGTGAGGATATCGGTCCAAACAAAAGTGCTTGGAAATAAATTTGGAATATTTTTTTTCTGGTTTGTCCATATAATAAAAAGAAAATTACACGGTGGCTTGAAGATATGCGCTCATTCGTAAAAATGTTGTTCTTGTCACTTGAAAATAAAACTCATATCTTTGCGCCACCGTGTAATATCCTCTATATATACTATTCTTGGAAGGCCGTATGCTAGATATTCAAATGATAGGCTTTCTAATAATTGAAAAATTTGGTCTTCAACGACTGAAAATCTTAACGTGCTCATGGATGTGCTCGATGTCATTTTGTCCACTGCACAGTTTTTTATGCGTCATTGGCAATGAACGCTTTCGCTCACTTTTGATATCGCTAGCCTCACGTGACCCATTTTAAACAAAAAGTGTGTGCGAATTTTGGTCAGTGGACGAAAGTGGCAGATGGATGTGTGACGACGTTATTGGTTGGACCACAGGCTAAATGTTTTGAGTTGTAGCACACTTTCAATCTGTTTATCCTATCGGTCCAACTAAATGTTGCCATTTTGAACATTGGATTTTGCAGATTGGAAGAGTATTGAAAGGTGATACTATTGTGTGCGATATAGATATGTTTAGCAGAAGTCACGAATCCGAATATGGGCAACTTAATTTTTTTCACTTTTGATTTAAGATTTACGGTAAGAGAATGAGAGTGGACAAACATTCTTGTGAAGGTTCATAAGACACGGAGTCTATAGGTGTAGCTTAACCTTTGCGTCAGTCAGAAAGAAAGAGAAATGTTCTTTTGCATTTTGACTACCATCATCTGCATGATCAACTTCATGCATCTTCGTCAATATCATTTTTTCATCATTATTGCTCCTATCATAAAAAAGTCCAGCTATATATTCGATTTTGCTTTACATTGTCTCTATCATCATGATCACCATCATAATTTTACCATTTCCAGGAATTTGATGGTAACAAAGACAAATACACTGTACATAAAAACAGCCTACCATACTTGGTGGAGGCAAAGTTCATAAGACTTCACAGCATTGCTTCTCAAGGGGACCCTGCATTCAGAATAGAACTGTATGGAGCTCAGAAAGGTAAAATCGGCCACAGCCACGTATGGATTTGTTTAACAAACTCTACACCCTTCAAAACGGTTTATATTCTTGCTTGGGTCTGCCATCGAAATTGTTGGTACAGTATGTTACTATTTCTAGTGCCAAATGGTTTAATTTTCTTCATTCTGTATTATACCAAAAATGGTGCTGTCGCAGTTCGCTGCTGTTTCAGATCTAGTGCCAAAGGATTTCCTTTTCTTCATTTAGTTAGCATGCCAAAAATAATAATGGCACCACAGTCTACTATTAAAACGTATAAGTAACAGTGGGTTTTCCCTGCTAGCAGAGGCCTCTTTTCTCTGCATTTCGCTCTGGCTGAGGGTGAGAAAAGAGACCTCTGCTAGCAGGGAACAGTGGGTTATTCTTTTTCCTAGCTTGTACTGCAGCACTTGGTATGGAATCAAGGGCCATTGCCAACAATCAGATCACCGCTTCCTCCACTTCGTTCCCACCATATAACGGACGACTATATGGCAGCTCTATATGGTGCAGCAGCGCACAAAACACTAATCAGTACTTACAGGTATTACACGGGCTGCAAGAATAATAATCCTGTGTCAGACCCTGTGTCAGATGAGCTATCGGTAGAAATAGTGAGCTTAATTCGTCTAAATCTCATGGAATTTTAACCCGTCTTATTTTTAAACTGGTTTCAGTGATTAGTCATAAATACCAAAGAAATGCTATTATTTTTGAAAGCTTTTTCTCAAACTCATTAAACAATAAAAACATAAGCGTGAAAATAAATTACATGTTTTATTGCGCACAAAGGCGCAATGAAACTTATTTGCATCATTTTTCATCTTATTTGAACTCCCCTCTATTCCTCCCTGTTTTAGTTTCTGTACACGTGGCGCGATACTGCCGCGGGTCGCGATACAGCTGTTTTAGTTTCTGTACACGGGGCGCGATACTGCCGCGGGTCGCGATACAGCTGTTTTAGTTTCTGTACACGAGGCGCGATACTGCCGCGGGTCGCGATACAGCTGTTTTAGTTTCTGTACACGGAGTCGCGATACAGCTGTTTTAGTTTCTGTACACGGGGCGCGATACTGCCGCGGGTCGCGATACAGCTGTTTTAGTTTCTGTACACGAGGCGCGATACTGCCGCGGGTCGCGATACAGCTGTTTTAGTTTCTGTACACGGAGTCGCGATACAGCTGTTTTAGTTTCTGTACACGGGGCGCGATACTGCCGCGGGTCGCGATACAGCTGTTTTAGTTTCTGTACACGGAGTCGCGAAACAGCTGTTTTAGTTTCTGTACACGGAGTCGCGATACAGCTGTTTTAGTTTCTGTACACGGGGCGCGATACTGCCGCGGGTCGCGATACAGCTGTTTTAGTTTCTGTACACGGAGTCGCGAAACAGCTGTTTTAGTTTCTGTACACGGGGCGCGATACTGCCGCGGGTCGCGATACAGCTGTTTTAGTTTCTGTACACGGAGTCGCGAAACAGCTGTTTTAGTTTCTGTACACGGGGCGCGATACTGCCGCGGGTCGCGATACAGCTGTTTTAGTTTCTGAACACGGAGTCGCGAAACAGCTGTTTTAGTTTCTGTACACGGGGCGCGATACTGCCGCGGGTCGCGATACAGCTGTTTTAGTTTCTGAACACGGAGTCGCGAAACAGCTGTTTTAGTTTCTGTACACGGGGCGCGATACTGCCGCGGGTCGCGATACAGCTGTTTTAGTTTCTGTACACGGGGTTGGGTCGCGATAGCTGCTTTAGTTTTTGTACACGGGTCGCGATACAGCTGTTAAGTTTCTGTAAAAAGGATTGTTTCTTTCTGATATTGCGATCGTTATGTCCATCCTATTCCCAGGTTGACTTACAGTCCACTAAGAGGATATCTGGTATCGCCACCCAAGGGAACGCCAACAGCATAAAATGGGTCACTTCTTATGCTTTAGCATACAAACTGGCCCGCAGTACAACATGGCGTGCCTACAAGCTAGAGGGTGATAAAACTTTCACAGTTAGTATCTATCTTCAGTTACACTTTCGTTTTGCATGAATCCCCATAATTTTGTAAGTTTAATTTGTAGAAATTGTAATATTTGTACTCAGAACTACTGTTACAATAATATGTTAAGACTTATCCTGCCTTGATTAGCTTTGCTATTTACGGGATGTAGTATATGCTGATAACACCAAATAAATAACGTTGAAGTTGAAGTTGGAAACTGCAGGCTTCATGTTTATTACTATACGTTGGAATTTTCTTGCAAGTTTATACTTATAAAAGTGTCACAACAAATTCTATAGTTAAGAAGAAGGTGAATAATAGTACTTAAGAGGAAATCCGCTGAGAAATCGAGTAATCTTGACACAAAGTGGAAACAATTTTTAGATAGAGTATTACAAAACCAATTTCCTTGTTTCAGCATTTTATGAAAGGTCTTGATAAAATACAGAATTGGCGATAACACCGAGAAGAAATTCCCAAGGAAAACCTGAGAAATAATTTTTCAAAGTTGTGAAGATATAGTGTTGCCTGTTGATGTTCATTTCATAGTTCTGTCAACCTTTACAAATTGTATGGATTTGGACAACTTTCAGGATTCATTTTCGATGTTCGGTGTTGTAAGAAATGATTTTTTTAGATCAGTTCTCAAAAGCAGTAAAACAGAAGTCTACAATATGATGTAAATAATTTTGTTCCAAGAATTTTTCCAATTGTTACTCGATTTTCAAATGGATTACGTCTTAAGTTAATTGCATATTTCTAGTGTGTAAAAAACGTGCTCTAACTTTTGGTGCCAAATTAGGATAAAACAGGAGGAGCAGGTACATATGGCTTAGTGATGGATCATATAACAGAATCAATCATTTCGGAGATATTTGTCACCGAATGATATAAACGTATAAAAATAAACTTCCTGGACAGCTTTATAGATTTGTCATCAGATAAATAATTTTGCGCGTACGTCATTTGTAAAGATTTTCGTTGTAAGAAACAGGTCCGTTGTGCCCTTGGACTAGGAATTAGCAACAATCTGTAAATGTCTCATTTCCGAAGTCACCGCAAAACCCGAGGTTCTATCCTTTTATAGTACTAGCACGATGGACACGTTAATGGTCAGAGAACGGGTGGGTTTTACAAAACGTATCAAAATTTTACGAGCCGATTTAAGTAAAATTCCAGTTCAGAGTAGCCGAGGACTTTTGATGTGTACAAAGGATTGGCGTTCTGGTCAAGTCGGCACATTTGCCCTTTCCAATCTATTACTGGCAGATCCGAATAAATAGAAGGCTTGTGCATGTTTCATATGAACGACAAACATAACACCATAACGTCCTTTTTATAATACAGCTACGATTGGTCCAAATCTATATGCTCTATTACACCGATAAAGTCATGGTTCTCCCCCGCTATATCATAAAAGTATTATAGCACAACTTGCTATGTCGATGCTATGACTTTATCGGCAAATAGAGCACTACATCACGCGTGCTCTATTGCGCCGATAAAGTCATAGACAGTTGTGCTAATGCTTAATTATACTTTCCAACAGATCTTTCAGGGTAACAAAGACAAGAAAAACGTGGTCGTTGCATGGCTGCCGTACGTACTAAACGCACGGTATGTGAGAGTGGTTCCACAAACGTGGAGAGGCGCCATCTGCATCCGGATGGACCTTCATGGCTGTAACATAGGTAAAGAGATTCCACAATTAACCCATTCACGCCCTGGGGCGATCAACTGTAAACTTCTCCCAACAATATCAAGCCATTGTCACAAAAATAAGAAGGAGAATTTCATGAATCATCTACTACAGTGTTGAGGAAGAGATTCAGCACCAAATGCTCCCATCAAGGGATTGCAGAAGTGTATTTCGGAGGAGAAGTGCTATGGTCTAAACGGCTTCCTCTTCCTGTCACACGTCGTCTTAAAAATGAACCAGACGGATCACTGGATGACTGGTCGTGTCAGTCGTCAGTCTTGGGACACCAGAGTTCTTTTATCTGTCATAGTCTTCTCCTAGCACTATCATCTGATTTCTCGCTCAAATTAGAGTTTCAGAACGATTTTTGTTGCATCGCCAAGCGTTTCACACAGATTCTAAAAAAAATCTCAATTGAACATAAAATCACTTCAGAAACCCTTGCCTTGCCTTAAACTGAGTTTGACTACGATGATTAAATCTACTTTTAATTGCTTCCCAAACTGCGAACATTCGTGTAATTCTCGATGATCCCAGGATCGTTTCGATTTGACAAACAATCCTTCGCGCATTGTGGGGTGAGATCAGCTGGTATGCAGTTCAATGCCAGCTCATCAATGTAGAACTACATTTTGGACAAGTTCCAGTGTTAGAAAAGCATTTCAATAGCCAACTGTTGTGACGTCATCAGATCTAAAAACTATCCCAAGAAGGAATCACTATCAAAAAGCTGTAGATAATCTTCTTGATGGCAAGTTTTTTTTTTCTGGTGGTTCATATGCACGCTTACTAAAGAGAATGTCACTGCATGTTTATTTCTTCAGCTCAACGTCCCTCAAGTAAACTGTACCCTGTTAAAGCACGCCTTCATCCCTTACCAGGGAGTCATGTGACCATTCAATGCGACGTCACAAGCCAACCAGACATAGTTCTAGTTTGGAAAGACTCTGATGGAAATGTAATTGAACCTGCATCGAGCGTCACCTATCCTTCTAATGGGGCTGTTAATGGTCTGACACGCTCAATATACCGACTGAACTTCACGAATATTACGGATACCCTATCAACGTACAGTTGTAAAAGGGTGTCGCTACAGAGCCGAGAGCTGGTGTGCAGGAACGAGATTTACTGTGTTGCATTTTACTCACCACTGGAGAGTGAAACGAAGATCCAAAAGACGTCCACAATTAAAGTTGTGTTACGTGAGTTTATCTATTTGTAGTCATCGCTTCCTTAGCCGACATGTTTCCATAGTTTTATTGTCTTAAGGGTCTGGTTTTTATTACTTTTCGCGAACATGCAACAATTTGAGGAGAGTTATATGTCGAACAAGCATAGAATGAAAGTAAAGTTGGCCGCAATTTTGGCCGTAAAAGTTTAGCGCCCGAGGGTTAAGCATGGATATTAAATTTTGCCGAGATAATATTCTGCGCATAGCAGTCATACATGTGAAGCCGAATAATTCCTTAACCTAACTAATTTTATGAAGTACAGCACAAAAGGGCATACTTCCAATAAACAGGTTACTTTTTCGTTTTAGTTGTTCCAGGAGTACCACAAAATCTCCATGCGCGCGATATCGAAGCTCGGTCAGTTCGACTCTCATGGCTGAATCCCGTGCCACATCCTAGCGAGAGCCCCCTGCTGCAGCTTATTTTACAGTACAGCAATAGTACTTTTACAATGCTGCCAACTACCAATAGAAAGCAGTTAAAGGGGCTGCTCCCATACACAAACTACACTGTGCGGGTAAGAGCGACAAGCGAAGTTGGACAAGGTCAGGAGGCAGTGATTCACTTAACTACAGACACTGCTTGTAAGTTGGTATTTTAAGAGCGCTCGTCTGTAAATATCGACCTAGCGGCGAAATTAGAAAATTTTCGAAAATCCCCAAACTTTGCCAAGCAGTATCCCTAGTGGATTGATGGATGCTGCGAAAGTTTGAGATCGATCCACTTAATACTTTAGGAGAACGAGGCCCGAATTAGATCGTACGACAGACGGCTCATTTCGAGTAGTTTTTAACCCTTTTTACCCCACTACAAATATGGTGTAAAATCTGAAAAGCGCGCTTATTTTTAAACCTGAAATATGTTTATATCAACAGAACAGATGTTAGACATCACTATGAGTCACATTGCAGGACTATAAATCAAACGAATAATATTTTGTAGATTTTAACATCATTTTCTATTTTGCGATCATCATTTCGGAGGTCAAATTCACAGGCTTATTTCTCCCAATGGTATCTAGAAATCATACAGTTTTACACATCCCAGCCCGAGAACTAATCCTATACTTGCATTTTATCAAATAAAATCATAGGGTACTTCGAAATCTTGACTTCGACAAAGCCGAGTAAAAGCCCAGCTGGAAGCCATTTTGTGACAATGCAGACACCGCGAGTCACGTCCTGGGCTAGTTTATAAGCAGTAAAAGCAAGAGCTCGCGTCAAAAACTGAAATGAATATCAATGAAAACATGTTTATTTGGCTGCTCTTTAACTTACAAGTCAGTAGCGACCATCAATTTCAGTTGAGTTGAATTTATAACAACACTCGAGGGAGTGTAGGTTTTGGTCGAGGGTCGAGTGTCGAGGGTAAGACGTGAGGGTCGAGGGTAAAATGTCGAGGGTCGAGGGTAAAATGTCGAGGGTCGAGGGTAAAATGTCGAGGGTCCATTTTTTTTTCTTTTTCTCAGGGTCGATTTCTTTTTTAAATGCAAATTCTCGGTTTTCCCCGCTTTATTCGCTCACGTGCCCGCATGTTGGTGAAAGCGTTCTTGCAGATGTTTTATTTCTTCAGACTTGCCGCTACAAGTTTTCTTATCGCAGACATTTGTCAATCAAACCTTTTGCTTCGCTAATTAGACTGCACGTGAAGGGAAGCAAAATCTTCTGTTTAACCGTGGAAATCTCTAAAGTTAAACAGCAAAATTCGAAGCAAACTTGCCGAGTCTGAGTATTTTGGGCAAGAAAAGATTTTAATGTTTTGCTTTTATTCAATCTTCGGGAAAACCAAGATTTCCGCGGCATTTTCACAACCTATTTCTAGCGCTCACTTCACTAGAGTGCTTCGTGAAAGATCGCAAATGATATTCGACCTAACTTCATTTCGCTTCGTTTTATTGTGCTACCTATCCCTGAGTCTCATAAAAGTTAGCTGTAGTATAATGAGTAGCATGGAAGCAAAACTAATAAGTGCTGGGTATAAAATCACGTCGGCGATTGCTTTTTCTGCGCTGGCAGCATATCGCAATGGGACTACCAACACTCCAGTTCATTGCCAGTTGAAGAACGCCGTGTTCAAAATCTTCGAAAAACACCAGTTCGATGAACGTATAGTGGACTTCCTTTGGTTTGATATTATCTCAGACCAAAAATATTTTATTGTTGTTCTCATTTGTGTTCTCCTGTTTGAGCAAGATCCGCGTGCTTACACGCTCGGTACGCTCTGTCGAAGAAACCTTTCTGAGAACTCCTGGCGAAAAAGCACAACAAATCTGCCACAGTTTTAGGGAATTTGATTTTGAAAAAGATTGCCAGAAACTTACGCCTGGAGTTTTCGGAAAACATTTTGTTTTATCCCGCTCCGCGCAGGTCGAAAAAGGTGGGAAAATTCTCAGCACAACTGTGTCGGAGTCTATCCACGTATCAGTCAGGAAAACCAAAATTTGCATTCTTTAAAAAATATTTCAACATGTATCACGGGAAAAAATTATTTCATTTATTTGCAGAAAAAAATTGGACCCTCGACATTTTACCCTCGACATTTTACCCTCGACCCTCGACGTCTTACCCTCGACACTCGACCCTCGACCAAAACCTACACTCCACTCGAGGCCATTGGAATGGAAGGCTCTGGCCTGATCAAACAACAACAAACTAGTAACTACACTTGCCGTTCAGACTCGTACTTGTACATTTCGATCATGTTCGATGAAACTGTAATTCCAATTAAGCTACAAAATCAGTTTTTAAGGCTCATACCTTGTTTGATTAGCCTTGTGATTTATTTTCTGCGAGAGATGACTTATCGTGGAGTGCAGGCGAACTGTCAAATAGACTCGCAAAGCAAACAGAGTGGAATGCGTGACACTAGGTGTTTTCCCACGCTGTCATATAAACATGATAAACAAAGTAAAGTACGTCTTGGCATTTTTTTTTCTACAAGTGCTGCTATTATAGAAATAAGTGTCATTATCACAATACCTAAGCACAGAATAGTAAAAACCTTTAAGCATAATGACTCAAATGACTATAAAAAAAACCGCAGTTTCGTTAATCTAGGTTTTTGTTGTTTTCTCCGGGTATGGAGATAATTACCAGAAAAATAGAAATAAGAACCCTGTTGTTTAGTCACTTAGTTGTCTGGTCACTTGAGTAATTTATAAAACAACAAATTGCCTCAAAATGTCAACTTCGAACTCTGCAATGACCCTGGTCTAATCATGAAGGCATGTTTCGCTCCCCTTTCTGGGGCAAAAAATGTGATAGACGTACCTTTCACGCGAGATGCCGAGCTGCGCTCGAGCAGATAAGAAACCTCACGTTTCACGTTTTCTGGCACCGCAAAACGTCTACCGTTTGCGTAAAACTCTCACTGATAGTGCTAATTAAGTTGTCTTCAGTTTTCCCGTTTATCAAAGCTATTACCGAGGAATTATCTCGTACGAAAATGCGCAAAAAGATACATGGCTTTCAAAGGCAGGCGAGGGGGCTTTATTGCGAAAGTAAAGGAAGTTGTGATCAAGCTAAGAAACTCTTTCCGTGATCAAGGCCAACTGCTTGGTCTTCCTGTGGTCATGCCTGGCCTTCCTGTGGTCACGCCATTGCATATTTACGTCTTCAAGGGGAGCTCGATCGCCGAGGACGTGTTTTGACCCCAAAGACTCGTGAAGAAAGTTCAAACAAGGTATGGGCCTGATAAAATGCCATTCTTATCACTTCTAATTTATAATAACCAACAAATACACGAGAAGTCGACAGCGTTGCTGTTTGAACCGGTTTTCAAAAACTACAGCAGGGTCCGTGTCATATTCTTTTGAAAAGAATTGAGCTTGCGTCCCAAAATCGAAGCTCGATATTGTTTTTCAAATAAACCAGGAGCCAAATAGATTTGTTTTCATCGATTAATTGTGATTTTTAACGCGAACGCTAAGGTAGTGCTGCTTGGTTGTAGCTCAGAACGTATTCGGCCAGGTAGTCGGCGGTGTCACAAAATGGCTTCCAGCTGGGCTTTTACTCGGCTTTGTCGAAGTCAAGATTTCGAAGTGCCCTATGATTTTATTTGATAAAATGCAAGTATAGGATTAGTTCTCGGGCTGGGATGTGTAAAACTGTATGATTTCTAGATACCATTGGGAGAAATAAGCCTGTGAATTTGACCTCCGAAATGATGATCGCAAAATAGAAAATGATGTTAAAATCTACAAAATATTCTTCGTTTGATTTATAGTCCTGCAAAGTGACTCATAGTGATGTCTAACATCTGTTCTGTTGATTTAAACATATTTCAGGTTTAAAAATAAGCGCGCTTTTCAGATTTTACACCATATTTGTAGTGGGGTAAAAAGGGTTAAAAACTACTCGAAATGAGCCGTCTGTCGTACGATCTAATTCGGGCCTCGTTCTCCTAAAGTATTAAGTGGATCGATCTCAAACTTTCGCAGCATCCATCAATCCACTAGGGATACTGCTTGGCAAAGTTTGGGGATTTTCGAAAAATTTCTAATTTCGCCGCTAGGTCGATATTTACAGACGAGCGCTCTTAAGGCTTCGCCCTTTGTAAGGGAATCCGGAATCCAACTGGGCTTTGGAATACGTAATCCACCTTTTGGAATACGTAGTCCATCTTTTGGAATACATAGTCCACCATTTGCAATACATAGTCCGCCTTTTAGAATCCGTTGTCCACCTTTTGGAATCCGGAATGCAGTTTCCGGTCTCTAAAATCCAGAATCCAATCGATTGTCTTTTATTGGAATCCAGATTCCAAGTCAGTTTGGAATCCGGAATCCACTGGGACTGGAATAGCTCTTGGATTTCCTAACATGGGGCGATAGATTAGTCAACCCCTTTTGCTATCATCTTATAGCATGTTCTCGTCAATGTAAATTCGCAATTACAGAAATAGATTAATGGGAACGTGGTACAACCAATTTTATTGGTTTTACCACTATTTAACAATTAGACCTCGAGGCCGAATGTGCTATGATGAATAGACCATGAGGCCGAAGGCCGAATGGTCTATTGATATCATAGCACACGAGGACGAGAGGTCTAATTGTTTTAGTATAAACCAACTAGTTGGTCAGTTTTGGCAATGAATTCCATTATTTGATGTTGAAAATATCAAGTTTTCTTGCAAAGAAAGGTGGTGGTTTTGCCAGGCACGGTCTATCACTAATAGACCATTAGTAGCTCAGCCAATCAGAATGCAGGATTTGTAATAGACCATTAGTTGGTTTATACTAAAAAACATTATTCGTTTCATTACTCAAGTGATTTTAAGAAATTCTGCGCGCTGATTGGTCGAGGTGTTTGCTATGACCGTGAAAAACAACAACTTTATGAATCACTTGAGGCTCCGTGATAGTCGACGATAGTCACCTCAACTTCGTATCGGTGACTATTTGCCGACAATCACGGATCGAGGCGTCTCGAGGCGAGTGTTAAAAGGTCATATGGAAAAAACATTGTGAATTTGATTCATCCCATTTAATGTGAAATGTTTGAATGGAAGCTACATCATTTCACTTCCCAGAAACAAACACATCTGTCTAAAATGATGCCAAATAAGTTTCATCACATTGAATCACTAAAGTAAATCACTAAAGAGACGAGTCAGCCTTGTAAACTAGACGAACTTTCGGAAAATCGTACTTCATGAGGCATTTTTTAGTAAAAGCTGGCAACAAGTGCCATCTTATGCGAAATTTTACGCTGAATCGGAATTTTTTTGTTGCCAATGCGCAGATTTTGATTTTAGGAGGTGAAATGACGTCATGATTGACAGCTGTCACACAAACCTCTACAATGAATTTCGCCGATTTTTCTTTTCAAATTCATGTTAATGGCCAGTGAAATTCAAATGTGTAAGTGGCAATGTGATATTCAAAAAAATGTATCTATATTATGGGATAGGGTGATTGATGGGCGTAGAACGTCATCCAAAATGGTGGATCCAAGATGGCCGGCGCCGTGCCGCCATTTTGGATATCTGTTGATTGTTTGAGCCATCACGTTTAAAGGCTAAACTTTAAAAAAATAAAAGACAAAACTTAAACGATTTTGCAATGCATAAGTAGCAACTGACGATTATGGTGGAAAGAGAATAATATATAGGCAAATATATGATTGTTGTTAGTGAATTTAGGTAGGAAGCGCAATCCACAAAATTATAGCAAGTTAGTCGTCCCTACTGTAAAAGTTCTCACTATGACTATTGATTTCAAAGCCTATCACTGAGTTAAATACATCTACGACTATTGTTTTAAATGCATGCAGAATATTCCTCTTACACACACAGGAATAATAATGATAAGAAAAAGGCAGGGATAAAGGGGGAAATCATTCTATGGCAATTTAGGCGTTGCTCCAGCATTTTCCGAATTTGTTTTAATAGCCTGGTGGTAGCAACTTTGAACTTATAAGCAAAAGTAGCGAATGTAAGACTTTAATTTGTCCTCGGAGTAGCTTTCCTCTTTATGCTTGAATGCCCTTTCCTATTCCAACCCCTTCCTTGTCTGAGGTTTCCTTGTGAGGTTTTCTGCTGGTCCTGAGGTTTCCGCTATTTTTCGATTATGCCACGGGGGCAGCAGATTGCATGATGATCGTTGTGAACGAACTTTTGATATAAGGACTTCAAAGGCACAGTTTTGTTGCCGGGACTAAGGATGATAATCGAAAAATGGTGATATCGTTTAGATCGTAAAATCGAGCGGCGGTGAATCTGATTCACCTTTTCATATTGATTTGCCTTTTATATATTAGATATGGCTTCATTCGACCAGCAGCACTGCATTTCATACTGTGATACCTTGAATTCATTGTCAGGTATTTATTTCCATGTCTTTTTTGACTACCAGACTGATAGTTTCTAAAAATCAAATTTGACGATATGGCGGCCATCTTGGATCCGCCATTTTGAATATGCCAGCAGCGCCATATCCGAATAATACGACAATTTTTCGTATAGAACATTCTAAACTATCCTGTTCAAGTTAAATATTCGTTCGAATTTGAAATATAGCGACAAAACTATTTTAAGCGGTTCGCGAACAGCTGTCAATCATGATGACGTCATTTTCACCCATTAAAATGCAAAATTAGGGATGGCAACAAGAAAATTCGGATTCAGCGTTAAAAATTACATAAGAAAACTCTTGTTGCCAGATTTTACTAAAAAATGCCTCATGCGCCTTAAATATTGCAATTTTCTCATATTTCGTTTAGTCTATTGCTGATTTTATTTGCCTTTTAAGAAAAAAAAGACACAGTTTTCAGCTTTTTTTCTGATGTATCATACTTTCCATTGATGATCGAAAGATGAGAATCTCCAGAAAGTACATCATTGTAGATCAACTCAGTAGAAACACGCAAAACATATGTTTGTATTATATGGTTCCCACAGTACCAGAGGATGCTCCTTCAGGAACTACTGTCGTGGCCATATCTTCTACGAGTCTTCAAGTTTCTTGGAAGGTAAAACAGGGATAAAAAATTCAATAATTTCCAGGTCCTCAGTCCATTAAATAGCAGAGCAAATGGACTGTTATTTCCCATGTCGAGTGACGACGTCCTGAGCCCCCCTGGGTCGTGCGGCCAATGGACCACACCCAGTATGACGAAGAAGTTTGTATCGTGTCAACATTTTCATTTTTATCACGCTCATGTTTTCACGCTTCAATCTTCTTTTGATTAATCACCAAACAAAATGAAAATTTCCATGAACTTCAGCAACAAACTCGAAGAATGTGTCTTACAAGAAGGAAAGACCGAACGGCAGTGCACGCAGGAATGTCATGAATTTCTTTTGTTGGACAACACCTTACTGGATGAAATGAGAAATTTTCAGAAATCAGAAGGTTCCAAGTAAATCTCTGATCAATTTTTCATGGCGCTGAATTTAGCCTGCGAATGCCGACACCACTTGGCGCTCGTCGAAAGAGACTCTCGCCAAGAGGCGTCTGCGCGCTCAAGCCAAACATTCCATACTGATGACGTATTCTGACCCAGATCTGGTCAGAAGAATTACGCAGCCTGTTTAACTGTTTGATATTTAATTTTTATAGCATACAAAGCATTTTATAGTAAGGTATTCAAATAAGACGAAAAAAGATGCAACAAAGTTAAAATGGCCACGTAATTCTTCTGACCAGATCTGGGTCAGAATACGTCATCAGTATGGAATGTTTGGCTTGAGCGCGCAGACGCCTCATGGCGAGAGTCTCTTCCGACGAGCGCCAAGTGGTGTCGGCTTTCGCAGGCTACGCTGAATTGTGAGAAAATCGTATGTGGGCAACGTTGAAAAATTCAATGATTTCAAACCTGTTGTCTTTGCCTGTGCTGATTGGCTGATGCTGAATTTCTTGTTAAAAAAGCACCAAGAAATATATTTGTTTTCCGTTTTCAACTTCAATTTGCTACTATTTATCATAATTGGCGTGTCGAGTTGAATTCGACGAATCTGATTTTGGGAAATGTGAAATGCGGTTAAACAATGGAAACTGTTTTACTTTTTGCATGAACTATTAAAGCCAGGATGGTAGTACAATGAATGAGGGATCGGTGCGCACCATAGGCCCTTGATGACCGTCGGTGCGTGGAAATACAGAAATCAGATGAAAGAAAAACTTGGTGTCTACCAGAATTTGGAAAATGCAGCTGTTTTCACCTGTATCACTGCCCTAAATTCGAAACTATAAAGAATCAAATCACAAAAAGCAAAGCAAAATTCTTCAGTCGATAGAATCATAAGCACTATTATAGTAGAACAAGGAAGAAAGGGAGGAAAAGCACACGATGCATTGACAGGGGCGTAGCCAGGTCCTCAGAAAGGGGGGTCACAACCTTAATGTTTACTGTATTTTTCGTCCCCAAAGGGGGGTCACAACCGATTTTTCCTTAATGTTTACTGTAGTTTCCGTCCCAAAAGGGAATCACAACCGACCTTTTCCTTAATGTTTACTGTATTTTTCGTCTCCAAAGGGGGGTCCTGGGCACCCCAGGACCCCCCTGGCTACGCCCCTGATTGACATTTGCTCCCAATTGTTAACGGTTTGATTTTTCTGTCTTTTCAAGCGTCCAGAAAGAATAAACGGGCCTCTTCGTGGGTACAGAATCATTTATAGAAGCAAGGGACATAAACAAATAACCCATGACGTTTGTGGTCACGTGACCAATTTCACGATTGGTAACCTTCAGAAATGGACCGATTATGAGGTGGAAGTGCGAGTATATAACGATAAAGGAGAGAGTCCACTAGGCCGTATACACAGGTTACGGACCCTTGAAGATGGTAAGGAAACAAGACGCTTTATCGTGTGTTTATCGGGCTTGTACCTGTTCAGCCCGTCTCTGTAGTTCAACATGTACATACTTACTAGAAGTTACGTTACTACGATAAAAATCGGCCCAAAAGTTTTGGATCCTGGACCCGGACCCATGGATGCTGGATCCCATCTCTGGATCCCATCTCCCATCTATGGATCCCTTCCACACCTCGGGATCCCGAATCCCTCACTCTGGATCCCGGATCCCAAACCTCAAATTTAGCATGGGCCGATAAAAACATCAGTGGCAGTAACAAAACTTAGCGATTTGGGCCCTTAAACATAATTTAGTACTTTCGAGAAAAATGTAAAATAATATCAGAATTATAATACCATTATAAAATTGGAAATTTAGGCTGCCAAGCTGTGAGAAATGTGGATGACTGCAATATACTCAGTGTCTAGATACCTAACACTCTTCAAACAGAAATTTGGCAAAATACTGTACAAGGTCCGTTTTCGCTTGATGAGAGGCCCGTACAATCTATGTCAATATAAACAGAGCTACTCATGAACACTAACGAGGGATATTGATATTTAGTCAAATCACACTAGTGGTCTATTGTCAATGCGGCGTTCTGATTGGTTGAGCTACAAGTAGGCTATAAGTTATAGCCTACTAGTAGCGAAAAGTTTCGGATTTAAAAGTCCGAAAATGGCAAATGACCAGACTAGAAAACGTTTTTAGCTATATATTGACCTACTAATGTGATTTGACTAAAATAATTATTCCTCTCGCCCTCATGGCCTCTGAGTCAATATCCCATTTGGCCATTTGGGCTCGAGGAATAATTGTTAAATAGCCATGTGCAAAACGAAGCAGCATGTCGAAGCGTGCGGTTGTTGATTTGAGAAATAAAAGTCTTCCTTTTTGCCTTACTTAAGCATTAGAGCACACTTTGGATTTTATCGGATGTTTCGAGTGTCCCTCCCAACATCACAAGTGCTCTATTCATAGAAAGTTGCGCTCTAATGCTTTCATGATATAGCGGGATAGAACCATTACTTTATCGGTGAAATAGAGCATAGATTTGGACCAATCAGAGCGAACGTTACATCTCCGCACGGAAAGCTTTTATTTGAGTCAAACCAGTTGTAATAAACAGATAAAAATTATCCCGTGGCAACTAGAAAGCTTACTTGTAAAAGCAAGAGTTTATATTTATTTCTTCAAAAAGTCGCGTTTTGAATACAAATTTTGAATTTCGCGACGTTAACTCTACGGCAGCTGAGTGACAACTGGTAATCAAAGGCCCAGGGCCCGCTCCAACAGTCAGGCTGCAATGGTATATTAATGGTCCAAAACTAACCCTCTCGAAAAAACCAAAGTCGACTTGAACAATACTGTAAAATTCAATGCGCCAAGAACCCTTCTATACTCTGGACTCTGAAATATTATGGTTTTATATTTTTTCCGACCAGGTATTTTTAGGGCCAAAATTCGAGTTTCCCGACGGTCACCCCTAGCATTTTAACCTTAGAGTCCCCCCCCCCCCCCCCGGGTTTTATATACACGTGAGAAAATCCACTATGAAGAAAAACAACTATAACGGACTGGCCCTTGGCCTCAACGGCCCGACATGTTTTATTACCAGCAAAACATGTATTTATAATAACCAATGTTTACTTAGATGCCGAGAGAACAGCTGTGTAAATGCTTACCATAATTCTACCTCGAAACATATTTTATTGCGCTTCTATTAGTATGCCGAGCATAGATATCCAGAAAGCAGAAGGCTACGCTAGGCTAAAGTAATTAAAACAGATTTTTTTAGAACTTCGAGCAATTTTTCCAGAAAGCGGCAAAAAATCTTGTTACTCAAAAAAAAAAAAAAAGTTGGTGTTTTGAATTTAGTCTCATTTCAAAGGTCTTCATGGTAGTGTTCGTGTATTATCGCGCCGGTAAAAAATTTCCAGAGGAAGCTGAGAAAATAAATTTTAGTTTTTACAGATAGACGTATTTTTCGCACCTAATATATGGTGATGTCAATCACAGCCTATATAGATTCTATAGAATTTTTCCATTTTTGAACGCTTATTTCTGTGGCGGCGCGAACCCAGTCCTCTGCCTTTTGTGATATTTCGAAATGTGGACCACAAATCTACAAATTAAGATAGAAATCATCGAGTAACAGTATCTTTGGCCAAACGTTGCTCGAAGTTGTAAAATAACCTGTCTTAAACAAAAGAAAACATTGAGTACCCACTGAAAGTAATATTTCATACGCGGCTGAGAGCAATGTGCTTCGAGTAATGTGAATTCGAATAAGCCAAAAAGGAACGGTTAAATTTGCCTATTAATTGCGACATGTATAGCCGGGCAGTGCGCAAGAAACTCATGAAATTACTTACCATTTGGGCTCGTCTTTCCAATTACATCGAAAATAATACTGTCCAAACGTCAGTGTTCTGGCTCCATACCAACTCCAACAACCCACATGTTATGAAGTAATGACCTCGGCGTTCTTGCCTCAGCGGGAATGGTGCTAAATTCTTCACGTGCGGGCACAGGCAGCCTAAGCTAACGATGTGATTATTTTAGGGAATATTTAATTGAACATTTGAGTAACTGAACATTTGAGTGTTATAGAAAATGTTTGGAGATCGCTCGATCACTATAAATTTGCTGTAATTACTAATAAACTTCACTTGCGTCTAACTCCTCGACTGTGTGTATTCTATGTATAATATCTATACTATTATAATCGGGTTGTCTGCGCAAACGTTTCTGATTGGCTAAATCGTCCTCACTCACTCCGCTTGGCCCTGAAGCTGTGTCGCCAAACGAAGTTCACAAACCTGAAGAGAAATTGGATATCTCCACAGTGGGCGTGTTTTGGTTGGAAAAGATTCACCCTGGGCTAAGTTCTAATTCAAGCGATTTCTTAAGCGAGGGACAAAGCTGCCATCGCCGCCATTTTGAAATCTCCCACAGAAACTAAAAAAGAACTCAGTTCGCACAGCCGAAATCACCATAGTCATCTAAACCTAAATGGTTCTGTCACAGATTACTTGCAGGAATGTGCAGGGATAATTATTATTCGAAAGCTTTATGCTGAGAAAAATTTTCATTCAAGTTTGAACAAACGTACACCGCCGTACACCGCCTTGCTTTCTGGAAGCACGCTAAGGCGAAATGCCACAAAGCCATGAATAATATTTTTAAAGTGTAAATCCTGACGCTGTATCGCAAAACAAAGGACACAAACCAGAAGAGAAAGAGGAAATCTCTCCAGTGGGGCAGTGGGCGTGTTTTTGTTGGAAAAGATTCACCTTTGGCTAAGTTCTAATTCAAGCGATTTTTTCACGAGGGACAAAGCCGCCATCGCGGCCATGTTGAAATATCCAACATAAACTAAAAAAGAACACAGTTCCCTTAGCCGATAGCACCATAGACATTCAAACTTAAATGGTTCTATTACAGATTACTTACATTTGTGTGTAGGGATAATTCTAATTCGAGAAAGATTTTAACTTAGAAAAATTTCATTCAAGTTTGAACAAACTTACACCTGGCACTGCGCGCTAAGTCATTAATGATATTCTCTAAATATTCCTATGATAAACTAAGAAATTTCTTAGAACAGTTTAACTTTACCTGTTTCTTCTCGTGCCTTACTGATAAGCATTATACAAACAATTCCGAAGTCAAATGTTTTTTCTGTAATAGGCTGCGTTTTCAATTTTAGCGGGTTCTTAGACAGATTTGAGACCCGGACTGCCTCACCAAGACACATACACGTGCGTCATTTTCTCCACCAAAATCAAGGAAACCAGTGCAAAACAAACACATAAAAAGGGAGGTCATTAGTAATGTAAATCAGCAGTTTATGGAAGGGGGAACTTAGGTTGGGTCTTCTAGCGTCACGAAGTGACGGGCTGTTTTCTTGTTCACTTTAAAAATTAGCATCGTTACTTTGGGTTGCCTGTGGTGCGGGGCTTTATAATAATAATAATGATGTTTTAGGGGCATTACAAAAAGTCTCAATGCTCTTACAATTAAAAAGTATAATATACAATCAATTAACAATCAATTTGAATATATCGATTTACAAATATTCTAAAAACAAGAAAAATATTGTAGCTATAGAGAAGATTGAATATAAGAATAAAATAAAAAATTAAAAATAAAATTCAAATTAAAAATTATAGCAATACAACTAGTAACTATAAAAAACCCAAGTACAATACTAAAAAAATATAATTAAAAAAATGTATAAGCAATACAACTAGCCACTATAAAAACCCAAGTAATGCTAAGAAATACTAAAAATGTATAAGCAACTAATACAACAAGCAACTATAAAAGCCAAGTACAATACTAAGAAAGACTAAGAGAACTGTTTAAAA
Source organism: Scolanthus callimorphus (assembly GCA_033964015.1). Taxonomy (NCBI): domain Eukaryota; kingdom Metazoa; phylum Cnidaria; class Anthozoa; order Actiniaria; family Edwardsiidae; genus Scolanthus; species Scolanthus callimorphus. The sequence continues at coordinate 19,558,502 of CM066913.1, forward strand.
AGATGGGTCTTGAGACGTGACTTAAGGTATGAGTATACCTTTGCGCGAGGGATGTCAATTTTTCGCGAAAAAAATCACTGTCGCGTCATTATTTACACTACAAGGGCAATTTATATATCGTTTTAAAGCTTGTGGAACGGCCTTTCTTACTAAGTGGTATATTTATATGCAACGTTACTTTTGATGGATCGTTTTCGTCGTTTTGTGCTTCAAAGGAAAAGTATCAATTTTTGCTTTTTAAAAGCTCCTGCCACTTCCAGTTAATGTTGAAAGCTCCAGATTTCCGCAAAATGTATTCCTTAGAGGGCGATCTGAAAAAAGGTGTGCGGGATTATTGATATTTTACATATTTGCGGAAATATCACGTAAAACAGGTTGAAAATCGATATTTTTGGCAATGATAACACAAAAATTAGCATAAAATATGTTTTGAAAGGAAAATCAAAAATCCCGCACACCCTTTTTTAGATCACCTTCTAAAGAATAGATTTTGCTTAAATTTGGAGCTGTGCAATTTACTTGGAAGAATGTGGACAGTCGGTACTTTTTCTTTAGAGCTAAACAAATATATGTTAATGTACAATATAGTAAAAACAAGTTACTCATCAGATAGCCCAACCTTTTAACTTTAAAATGATATATGAGCGACGTTTGTGGTGTAAATTGTGACGCGATACGATTTTTTTTCCCGCGACACCCTTCAAAGGTATACTCATACCTTAAAATGTACAATAGAAGAAGCATTCCTTACGGTCTCAGGCAAAGCATTCCATAGCTTCGGTGCGCATACTGAAAAAGCTCTATCTCCATAATAAATTGTGTTGGTTTTGGGGACGGTTAATAGAGATAGGCAAGAAGATCGCAAAGTACGTATAGATTGGTAGCGGTGAAGAAGTTCAGAAACATATTGAGGAGCTGCGCCATGAAATGCCTTATAAGTTAGAAGGAGGATCTTATAGATAATCCGCGATTCAACAGGTAAGCCATGTAGGTTACGAAGGACAGGAGTGATATGCTCATACTTTTTTGTACGTGTAACCAGCCTCGCCGCAGCGTTCTGGATGCGCTGAAGTTTATAAACATCCTTTTTGGGAAGGCCATAAAGAATGCAATTACAACTTTATCAAGGCGTGAGGTTATAAATGCGTGCACAAGTTTTTCACAATCAGACTGCCCAAGATACTTGCGTATTCGCCCGATGTTCTTGATCGCTAAGGAAGCTGACTTGCAGATATTATTGATATGCTTTTTTATTTTAAAAAATAGAAATATTAGTAGTCAAGCTCCATTGTTTCTTTTTTTTCTTTTTTCCAAGATGGCAGAAACTGATAACTGTGATAATCTTAATGTGCTGAAATTTAAGACCCCGTGTTTCAGGCCCTTCGGGGCTGAGGATGTCGCGCGTAAGAAAGCGAGAGGCCCTAGTTTTGTTTATTATGGATGCGTATTGTGCTGGCAAAAAAAGTTTGAATGATCGTATTTGTAAACGATTTTTTTATTTTATAAACTTATCTATTGAATTACGCCTTGTGGAAATGCGAAGCTTGTATAAGTCTGAGGCAAACAAATTTAAATTCTCTTGATCTTTTCAAAATGAGCTAAGGTGAGGTCTTCTTACAATAAATTACACGCAAGAAAGTATTGTCATTTATTGTAATTCGCGCGGGTTGCCTGTGGGTTTTAAATCTTGCCTCAGGCCCTTCGGCCGAGAAAGAAAAATGGCGCCCAAGGGTACAATGTTTCTCGAGCATCTGCAAGTTCTTTAGTCAAAATTTCCTTTTTTTCCGGCCTAAGATGTGAACACTTACAGGCCCAAGGAAGTTTGGCAGCGTCGGCAAGTCTTCACTTTTTGGCGAAATTTTGTTGATATGTTTATGTGTTTTTTTTTTTCCCTTTTCAGTTCCAACAGCTGCACCGTCATCTTTCTTGGTCAAAGCCACCGGCTCAACATCCGTAAGATTAACTTGGAAGTTACCACCACAGGGTGCCCGAAATGGAATCATCAGAGGTTTTCACCTTCGTTATAACAAAGTGCCTATTTATCGCAATGCGTGGTTACGAGACATTTCAGGAAACACGACGCTTAGTGTAGATATAATCAGGCTCAAGAAATACACGAAGTACTGGTTTTGGGTGAGAGCGGTTACCATAGGACAAGGGGTTAACAGCCGGCCGATTGCGGTCGTAACTGAGCAGGATGGTAAGAGGTTCTTTTCATCCATTCCAATAGCGCTGCGCACAGACTCTAAAATTAGATCACGAGACTCAGACAAACAATCCCTCTGAAATCCCATTGAGAAGCATCGCGCTCGAAAGGGTAGGAGTACAAGAAGCTCTGCTCTGATGAGTGGAAATACCAGTTCACCGATTCATTTTGTATCGTTCTTTAGAGAGAAAACTGAGAAAATGGGAGAAACGCATATTTGCATGTTTTTCATTAGTGTGACGTCACATGTGCGCAGCGCTATTGGCAGTTTTCACGATGTTGCGCACGCAACATAAATGGGATGAGAACAATGCTTGTCTGTTTTGAATAACAAAAGCCGTCTTCGCCAGAACAAGTCAGAACGGCTCAAGGGTATTGTTCTCACAAGATCGTGATAACGGTCAATTGGTTCATCCCAGCCATAGGCGCGAGGACAGAAATGATTTGATCGCGACTACCAAGATGCAGCGCGCGCTCTGTTCACGTTGTTCACCAAATCCTCCACATTTTGCCGATATGCAGCGCGCGCATACGAATTACATAGCGGGAATCATTCCCGTACCCCGAGCTCCCCGTAATGAGGTTCAGAGTTGCGTGACCTCTTATTTACTACGGTCCACGTCATCGACGTCAATTGCGTTGCCGCGTATCGAGTCCATAACCATTTTATAAATCAAGTAATAACGTGAACCCACGGGGGTTGTTACCTGACAATATAGGATAGATCAGATCCTTTTCAAGGATTTCAGACCGCGCGGAACTGCATTTTGGCGCGGCAAGAAGAGGAATTAAGGCGACCTTTCTAAGGATCGGACGATTCAATGCCAATGAAAAAATGATACCCTCAAAAACCGTACCCTTAATTGGGGCGGCACATACCTTTATAGAAAGAGGGTTTTTGAAAAATATAAATGCTCGAGGTCGACTCCCCAGACCTGTAGCTCATAAGCTAAATTACACAGTCTTCATATGGAACGCGCAAATTTATGCTTCTCTTTTGCATACTCTGTCAATTTATATATTCACCTCTTAATGTCTCTAGCTCCTTCAGCACCCCTGGATTTCCGTGCTTTCGTACTCCCCCCTGAACCAGATTTAAGTCCGGGGCTTAGCCTAGCATGGAAGCTTCCAGCAGACAAGAACGGAATAATCCAGAGATACACGCTGTACTATAGAGAAAAACAGGCTGGCTACAAGGAACTGATGAAAACACTTGGCGCTAATGAGAACTGTACTGTGATAAGGATCTATGGTGGAGCTATCTATGATGTAGCTCTGACCGCAAGCACAATAAAACAGGGACCAAGAGCAGTTGTTAGAGATGTGCTTATACCAGAATACAGTTAGTATATATTTTTTACGGATGCGTTAAGTGAAGCCCTAGCTAAACTAGGGCACATGTAGCGCGCAACATTGCAGCCGGACACATGTTTCCTTCATGTTTCCCAGTTTAGCCACGCGAGAAACATTGTTGCGCGCAACAAATTTTGTAGCCGGGACACAAAGAAATGTTTCTGCTCAAGACAAGAAACATTTCATGTGTCCGAGACACACGCGTGCGATGTTTCCTAGTTTAGCCACTCAGGGAAACATGCAGGACACAAACGTTGCGCGCTACATGTGTCCTAGTTTAGCCGTAGCTTGATACAATGCGTGAAGTTACAAGAAAGCGAGAATATCTAATCGCAGCTTGCAGCATGCGGTTTCTAATGGGTATCGTACAGTAAAGGTCTAATAAAATGCGCGCAAAAGGTCACTAGATTTACAGGCGAGTAAGTTTGGCCGGACCTTGGACTGACAAGTCTGCTGTCCAGCCTGTCTATGTCTTGCTTTGTCTTTGTCCTCTTGATCTAATCAAATTATCAGGATCTACATAGAACTATGTATACAGGATCTGCAGCTATGCCAATGGCGTACGCAGCCTATAGGCCTGCAAGTACGGACATGCAAATATTTTTTGGGACTTTAGTACAAGTACTGTACTGCATTCATGAGCTTGGCTTGTAGATTTGAATAAGCCTGTGTCACCCGAAAATGTGCCTGCAATTTGTTAAAATCCCAGCTACGCCCCTGTGTATGCAGTTCTGTGTATTCCTGTCTGTAACATCCAACTACAAATATTTGTTTTTCAGAACCAACTGCAGCGCCTGCTGCCCTTTATGTTAGAGAATACAATGAAACGTCATTCAACATTACGTGGCAGCCGTTATCACGAGGCGAGAGCAATGGCTACATCCGAGCCTACGAGGTCAAGTCATCTCTCAAGGGAAGATTGACCAGACGAGATGTTCAAGAAAACAACAGGCTTGTGAATACCACTTCCACGTACCTCGTTCTGGGGGATTTAATGCTGTGTACTCGTTACGCCGTCTCTGTTCGCGCCTTTACCGGAGCAGGAGCTGGACCGTACTCTGATGAGGTTGAGAAAGGCACGTCAGGTGAGTTTTTCATTTCCTTAGAGATAAAAGTGGCACTCCGAGCGCAGGCGACAGCAAAGCAAAACTAATATTAACTTCTAGTTTTACCATATAGCAAAAAATGAACAGCTACCAAATTGCATGTATACCAATTCTTTATATAGCCACACCGTCAACATGTTTTTAATTTTCTGGCTGCGTCATGTACGACATCATGGCATGGACGACAGCATGGACGACATCGCAAAGAATGACCCCTAAAAAATCGCCGAGGATTTCTAATTGATGTCACGATGCCAAAGTTTCGAAGAGTGATCAAAATGTCATCGAGGCCTTTTTGCATGGCCTAACTCTCCTGACTGGGATTGCTGCCAAGTATCCAAAATATTCTTATATGCACGCCTACATTCACAGTAAAATGCCTCTGGGAATACTCGGACTAAACTTTGTAGGTATTAACATTATTTTCTTGTTATTACTGTAATGTTAGAGCCTTCTGCTCCAAGTGAACTCAAGGTGCTTTCAACTGGCAAAACGTCCATAACATTTAAATGGCTTCCGCCACACCTTCTCAATGGCGACGTAAAATTTTATACGGTAAGTAATTTGGACCTGCGTAACATCAACACCAGGAGAGCAATAAGTACCACTTCCTGGGAATTGCCCTGCGATAAATTTTTCGTCAACATTTGACATTTCTAGCCGCATTCAAGTTTCTTTTTAATTTGCAATACTTCAAATTCATGGATCCCGCATTCATTGCTCTACCTCCCTTATTACTGCTGCTTCGTGGGACAAGCCAAAATGCCCCTGACAATAGAGCATGAAAAAGACATCGATTGCGGGAAATTTCTAGATGTTGTCTCATAATGAATACGTTTGATATTTTCATTAGGAAAAGCTTAAGATTTCATTACAAATCTTCTAGTTTGTGTTTGTTGAAGGGACATTGAATTCCACTGGGAAAACCTGCCCATTACTTTGTGATTAATCAGTCAGCAGTCTATTGGGGCTACTTTCATCTGTTACTGAGTTTGTGATTTTTGTCGATAGATACATTACAACGGAAGCAAGAACTACAATCTTTCATTCCATGACAGCAACTCTGTAGATGTTCCAGGTGTTGTGACAGAGTTCAAAGTCCGGGACTTGACTCCCTCCACGAGTTATACATTTCATATCTCTGCCACCTCTAAGTGTGGAGAAGGACGGAGCAGAATTCCTACCACTACCAATACATTAGTTGACGGTAAGGAGCTCACTTTATCAGGAAGGTGCTGATCGCGCAGGAATTGAGTAGTATAGTAGGTACAAAATAGACCCCCTTTTGAGCTGGAATGTCCCATTATATCTTGAGCTATCTTGTGGTGACATACAACTTGGATGAAACCGCGCGCAATCTTTGGCGATCTTAGGACCCGATCTTAGGCCCATACAAGGTCCCTGAGAACAACGATGTTGTGTTTTTATACTCTAGCTCCATCTCTGTATTGCTGGGGCGTGTGTTTCTTCTTCGTTTCCCGTTAAAGGTGAAGAAGGAAGAATTAAACGATTAATGAAACAACCACCTGCTCCCAAATCCGATGATTACCTTAACGACAATAGTGGGATCACCTTTTAACCTCCCTATGTATGTTTTGTTTAAACAATAGAGCTGTCATTGTCTTTTGTTACTAGATAATACATTATATTAGAACACTTTTGTTAGTTGCTGAGTTAATATTAACAATCCTTCTGTCCTAGTCCCCAAGCCGCCAAAGGTAAAAGCTGCATTGTTTAAGAACATCTCGTCCGAATCAGCTAACGTAACATTATGGCCTGCTTCAGACATTAACGGGCCCATAAGGTAAAAATAAAGACTTTTAACTTTAAGCTGCATTATTTTTATATACTGAAACCTATAAAAAATCAAATGCATATTCTAAAGGGTTCTTTCAATAAAAGTTTTTTTTCTTTAAAACTAAAAGCTGCATTATTGGTACCAAAAGGCAAACGCAGTGTGTAAAATATTGTACATATTTTGATTTCTTTGAGCTTCCTTACTAGTGAAGACCAATGATATTATCATTATTATTGCTATCAAGTAATGATTTATTTGTGTGATTACCTTCCTTAGTTTTTATTTACATGTTCCCATGCGTTAATATTTGGAAATTGGAAATGATATAGTTGTATAACCCAAAGATAAAAACTGTCACGTGAAATGAGTCAGATGTTGAAAAAAAATTGTTTGTCTAATATTTATTTATTGTATTTCAAGTCATTATGAGGTGATTGTACTTGGGGTCACAAAAGAAATCTCCATCTTGCCTGATGACTACAACGCACATTTAACTGACTTCAATACAGCCCACGAGAAAGACATCCCCTACTATATTACTGCACAACTGGAAGCTTCACAGCTTAACGCCCCATCAACGTTCCTAGTCGGAGACATGAAAGAGTACGGGTTATATCTGAATATGAAGTTGACCAAAGGAAAGGTGTTCATGGTGTATGAGCGTGCAATATCAGCAACTGGACAGGTAACTTTTCGCGCTATTCTACAATAAGTACAACCCCTTCACACGTTAAATGCGCTTCATGCAGTTGTGAGGAATATTAGACGTTATACCGCCTTGCTTGTATGGAAAGGTAAGGCATTTTCTTTGAAAATCTGGTACATATGTGCTTGGAGCGGGAAGGATAAGGGTGGTAGGGATCGGAAGCATAGGGTTTTCTAAAAGTTGCCCACAGTATAACAATCTTAGTAATGCGCATTACCAAATAATCACAAACAATTCGTCTCCTTCCTAGCTCTGACTTATAAATACGTGACAGAAAATGTAAGGAAACTAGATCCTAAAGAACAGTTATTTCTTGGCTTGCTGAAACGTACCCGTCCCGAAAAGTATATAAAAGGGACACCTTCTGATTGGGTATATGAAAGGGGTATCTTTTGGAGCAAAAATAAAGGGTAAGGGTTCAAAGGCTGGGCCGAGCATCCCCGTACAAATTCCCCGCGGGGGTGTGACTACGCAATAATTTAAATACTACGGTTCATATGTTCTGCATAGGGGATTCTACTAAGGAGGACACGCCTTGGTAGCGACACTTTACCTAGCTCAAGATTCACAGAGTGGTATTGGACTTCCGTCTACTTCGGAGGGTTCGACTATATATATTATCGCTGGAGTGTGCGCGCTTGTCTTTGTTGTTCTCGTCCTTTTTGGTTTAGCAGTTTACATCAGGTAATAACCACATCAAGGGGTCATCTATGAACACAACTTTTCATAAGCAACATCTCTGAATAGTTTTCTACATACATACCTTTTAGTATACATGGGACCGTGGGTTAAGTTACTTATATTGTGTTGTAAAGACACTTCTACGACCTCCATGTAGTAAAGAGGCACCTCTAATAGAAATGAAGAAAGAAATACATCTGCATTAGGACGGACTTCGATAATGGAAATCTAAAGCCCTGTTAATATGTTGACTGTTACAAATGTCGTCAAGCACAGCCACTGTAACTGCATTTTAAAAAGACCAGAGTCATTGACCAATAGGAGCGCAAACCGAAAAGTGTCCTAAATCCGCTTTATACTTGCCACGTGACATTAAAGCAGGAAACAACGGCATGAGAGCTGACTATCATTAATCACTCTCACATTCTCTTATGGGATCGCAATCAAATGGTCGATGAGAGTTGCAAAGCTCTTAGCAACGTTCATGCCGAATTTGGACATATTGAAAGGAGTGGATGAAAGTGCATGAGTTTGCTATCAAACGAGTGTAGCTGAGTGTGACAGTAGACACTCTTATTAACTCTCGTCTGCTGATCCCGCCTTAAATGTTGTCCTTTCTTTAGTCGCCGCCGTCGTCGTCGTGCGAAACAGGAAGAGGAAGAACATCTGGAATCAGAGGCCATAGGGATGGCGAAACTCTCCACGGCCGAAAGAACGGCGTGCGGGAACCCTGATTACGAGGACACAAATCCGCTGGCTCTGGTGAATGTAGGTTCAGTGAAAGATGATGAGAATGAAGAGTCATCGATAGCAAGTGGCAGCTTTGTTGAAGGTACATTTGAAAATCCTTCAACAGCGGTACCATTGCTTCATTTTCGTGAAAGGTTCTGCTTTAGAATATTATGCTGCAGAGACCTAAAAAATCATTCTAGAAAAGTAAACTTCATAATTGTGCAAATTATGGTGAAAAAGAGGGCGACGTTAGCCGCAAGGTTCACTTCACACCATCATATTTATCATTTTCTTAGATAAAAGAGAAGATTCTCATCTGGCAGTCCCCTCGGGTCCAAGCTCTTACCGAGAGTCAGGTGTATACAGCGAACCCATAGAGGTCGAGAGTACCGAGATACCTATTGATCAGTACCTGGAGTTCTTCAAACGAGCCAAGGCCCACAAGTTCGCAAGACTCAATGACGAGTACAAGGTAGACGAAAGATTAAATGAAAATGACCTAAAGTACATTGAATTCTGCATTTATTTCATGTTTACAATATTTCTTTAATACTGAAAAGGAACATACATGCATACCTATCAAGCATATCAACTGCACTATCCGCCTCAAAACTGCTGAGACACTTGAAGCGACGTTTTACCAGACTAATATTGTTTTGTAGCGATAGGATTGCCAGTTTGCGTGATGCAGTCAAAGTTTCCTCATTGCCATAACTGAGCTAATGAGTTTCAATAGAGTTTTGGCGCGGGTTGTAGCTATATATTGGCTTATTGACATGACATCATTGGCTGATTGCATTTTTGTTCCGCACCGGGTCGAGGACCCTACCATTTGAAGATCCCCCTCTGAATATCCCCCTAAACACCCCCTTTTCCACAGCTTAAACAGACCCCTCCCCCTGCAATTTCCAGGATTTCCTGGGGTTCTCGACCCCTTCCCCTTGGAGTTTTCCAGAGATCCATCCCGCCTGGAATTTTCCGGGCGGTGAGGAAAGAAGATGCAACCATTGCCATTGTCATTATTCTTGACGATTCACCGATATTAAAGTTTGCGTGGTAGACATAAGGCAACATTGCTCTATCTAATGACTGATTCATCGCAACAGAAACTACCTGCGGGCCAACAATGTTCATGGAATGCAGCCAAGAACCACAAAGACAAGAACAGATACGCAAACATCATTGCATGTGGGTATTCTCAATCATCCATCCTTTCGTTTCCAGTGCCAGCTTCGAATGTTTTACTAAGCTCACGACGGCGAGACATCGATGAAGCCAACCAGAGTTGCCTTCAATCATCTGTTATCAGTTGTGCGACGATCAGCTTGACAGAGAGGCTTTTCAACAAGCTTACGAGTTGAAATGACGAATATTTCATATTCGAAGCGCACTAAAGCTTCTTCTGAAGGAGCTGTTTTTGGACCATTTTTTTTTTCAGTTCAAAAACCATTACTATTCAAAGGTCCAAGGATTGCAATGAACTGCAAATAGACTTATACGAGTCGTTTTCATTCTTTTTTTATGTAGATGATCATTCACGCGTCATCCTCAAGACGTCAACTGATGGAAAAGATGCCGACTACATCAACGCCTCATATTTAAATGTACGCTAATTATGCTCGATCAGTGATAAACCAACGACAAAACACGCTATTCAATACGCTATTTAATTACGTGCTGCGATTTATTTATGAATAAAATCTATCTATTTATCCAGGATAATGATAACAGCGATACACTTGAAACTTACTCAAAAGGTTTGGTACACCATCCGAATTATGGTTCCAGCCCTGAATGTTGTTACTATATATCTTTACATTACAATTTTCTTGGTAGACAAACCTCAGTAGCTCTCAGTCTTTGAGAAAATGAGACAAAGCAGGGTAATTTATTATAGATTCTAATAACTCATGCGTTGGGTCTAATACATATCTCTTCACCAAAACCTTTTTTACAGGGCTATGATGGCTCTCCAAAAAAGTACATTGCGACACAAGGTATAGCTAGATAATGCAGGACCTTGATCACATTCGTTTGATAGCTACAAGCGATCGGGACAAAGACGGAGAGCGCGAAGATATGAAAGAATGGCAAACATTTATTACTCTTTTGTTATCTTGGTAATTTGATGCACTTTGTTTGTTCACTATGAGTTTCGTGCTGTATTTTCAGGACCAACCACTGCGAGTTTTGACGATTTTTGGAGAATGATATGGCAAGTGGAATCAGCTGTTATTGTGATGCTGACAAACCTCAAGGAGAGTGGAAAGGTACGCTATAGAAGACATCGCTAAAGAGGAGAAGATTCTAGAATAGACCTTGTACTAATGAAATGTAAAATTGAATTACTAATGACCTCAAAATGGCGTTACAGTACGAAGTCGTACTCAGCAGCTATTTATAGCCCAAGATGGCCGGTAGATAAAGACATGGCAACTCAAAGGAATGTCCAGCATATATGTCGTATAATCAACACTATATTTTGCAATTTCATCCAAGAACGTTTTCATGGCAAAAAGGGCTGCTGCTTTTTTTGCACACATCTATAGCGAGTTGTGTTAGCATTTTCTTCGCCGATGCAATTCGAACAGTTCGAATATTAATTTTTGCCGTTTCTGTAGGTCAAATGTCATCAATACTGGCCTGACATGACGAAGGTCTATCGTGAGATCATTGTTACTTTACATAGCACGGAGATATTTGCAGATTACACCAAAAGGACGTTCTTCTTATCCAAAGTAAGTGGTCCTTCGTGTCGGATAGTATGGTCTCTTTTTCAGGTGGCCTTTAGGTTTCCTGTGCAGATTTCTTTTCATTAAGCAGCTATCCCTTTAATGTATGAACAAGTAAAAAGCAGAGGGTAAATAAAAAGTGCTTCAAAATACTTTTGGAAGTAAGCGCAATAAGAAAAAGCAATTTTGAATTATCACGGTGATTTTCTTTTTGATAATGCTCTTCAATGTAATATATCTTGTTTATTTTCTTTATTGATCTATCGCTTTAAGCATAGAATTTTAACTCCATGCTTTTAGCTGTATCAGTTAAAGCTCATATAGCCCTGAGTACGGATTATATTCTATAAGTTATCACTCTAATATCTGAATATCCAGAAACAATGTTCCGATAAGCGGCAAGTTGTACAGTTCCAGTTTACTGTCTGGCCCGATAAAGGCGTCCCTCAACACCCTACGGCGGTGCTTGGGTTTAGAAAGAAAGTGAATGGCCAGAACCCTTATTGTGCAGGTCCTATCGTAGTCCACTGCAGGTATGGATAGAAAATCAGGAGGCATTACCAAGAAGCTCCTCCATCTCCTTTACCTGGTGTGTGAGAGAGCGCATCTACGTGTTTTGTTCTAAAATATAACTAAAATGAAAAAAATATTATTAAAACTGGTTTTGCGATGTGCTTCCATTTTTCAGCATCTACCAAAAATGCACGTTTCTAGTACACTGCTCCTTAATTAAGATAAGTTTCCTTTTATAAGGAAACAGTGTAACATACACGGCAAGACTAGCACGTATTTGGCAGACATTAGAGACTGTAATATACCATTTCTATGCCTCTGCCGCAAGCTCTGTTTTAGGTCCGTTCAACGATTGAATCCGTCGGTCAATGTGATTGCACCAGCACAAAAGCTACTATCCTAATTCCCTTGTTGATCGGTCATGCTGAAGCCGAACATGTTGCGCACACATACCGCTGAGAAAATCGTCCGCTAGACATATTTCAACCTTCTATGAAATATTTCGCATGCAACCTCTTGCCTAGTTTAGTATATTATGATTCATTTATTTTAGTGCTGGAGTTGGTCGCACAGGAGCATATGTCGCCATTGACGCTATGCTGGAGCGAGCTCTCAAGGAGAAAAAGGTTGACATCTACAGCTACGTCAAGAACATCAGGAAAAATCGTATACACATGGTGCAGACAGATGTAAGTGCGCGTGCGGCGTAAAGCGTTTTTCCCCTTTCTCCAATTTTGTCGTCCGTTTAATTGGCCATCTATGTTTGAGTACTTGTCGTTATACCCTAGTTCATTCATCTTAGTGTGTCCTTCCAGCCATTGTCGACTTCATTGTTCTTGTAATCATCATAAAAATAGCCATCATCGCTATCATTAACGCCAGCACAATTAACGTCAACAAGAACATCATTAGCATACAAACAACAGAGACGTCACCATAAGCAGCATTAAGAACGACATCGTACCTACAGTGAAGGTCCTCAATGCCATCATATCATAATTAACCTTTTCGTCATCCTCCGGCTTCTTCTTTTCAACTCGTGCTCCCCCCCCCTCGTTGTCTCCCTCCTTCTCCTAATCCGCGTCGTCATCATCACATCTACATCGTATTTGCTGTTGTTATCATTATAAAAATGTTATGGCCATTTATGACATTTATAGGGAAGCCTACATAGCTACCCAAGCCATTCACTGACACTCCACTCAATAGAATCAAGTACTATGTCAAAATTTAAATGGACAAGAAAACAGCCCGTCACTTCGTGACGCTAGAAGACCTAACCTAAGGGACGTGTCATTATTTAGCGGGGGGGAGGGCCCCTATTTTTGTGGGGAGGGTCCTAATTTTTTTCGCGTGTCTAAAGGGAGGGTCCAAATTTTTTTCACTCCTATTTGGGGGAGGGTCATAAACAATAACATCTAATATACTCTTTTAGCTATGAGGACACTACCGTTGAGAAGAACAAGTTATCTTGACAAGGAAAATCAAACTTTCCCAAAATGTCCCTGCAAATGATAGGCCTGGAGGGCAAGTCACTACATATGTTTGAAAGAAGACCCCTTAGGTAAGCGTGAGTTTTTGACGTTACAAGCATATAAATTCGTCCGTTGGGCCGCGCTTCGCGCACATGAATGTTAATAACTTCGTCATTTGCGGAGCGCAGTTGTGCGCATGAATAATTTAACCTAACATATATAGTTCAGGATGGTATGACTAGTTTTACGGGAAAACTAGGTGGTCTGCGTCGGCGGAGACGTGAACATGAACAACAACAACCAAAGGTTGAGATTTATGTTAAACGCCGTGGAAAAATGGTGTTTTGCTGACGTTTCGAGCGTTAGCCCTTCGTCGGAGCAAAAAGGAGGTAGTGTACTTCCTGAGTTCCTGACAGACTTGACTATGCCATACACAAAACATGTTCATCTACCTTTTCTCTGAGGCTTGATGAAATGCGATGAACAAACAAAAAAACGATGAACAAACAGACAAACGTTTATCAAAACTTGGACACTCTTCGCGCGCAAAAGGATATTCGAGCACGATTTTCTGTAAAATGTCTACAGTACTAGGTTAAACAGGGGACGGGAGATGTGGGATTACGTTAATCATTGCACTTAAAGGGAGGATCACTGCATTTTACCTGTGTATTATAAACATCCTCACGTAAATAATCGAGGCGATGAATAATAACCGCCGGTTCCTTTATGCACCAGTCAATTGACACCCCGGCCCCCACCCCCGGGACAGGGCGGGAAAGTAACGCGGTCAGGCCGGGGATTTAACACATTAATCTACGGAAGGGCAGGGAATTTAACACGGACCTTCTATAGCGGGAATATTCAGCGGGGCATTAACGGGGAATTAACGCTGAGCCAGAAGTTCGATTATCGTGCGAAAATGTATTGGTTTAAGGACCGAGGTCGGAGGATTTTGGGAGGGATCACTTCATTTTTGGGCGAGTGAAAGGTTCTCTCGAAACCTGAAGCCTTGAAAGAGAGATTCCAGCAACGAGTTCTATATCATTTTCTAGTTTTATTGCACTCATTATGTTGAAAATTTCGGAATGACAGGAATGACATCTAGTCTAGTTTTAAAGAACTTGCCCAAAGAAAACAATACGCTTGTGGCGCTTAAATGGAATGCGTACGAATGTCGTTACAAGCATGTGTATCTTGGCAAGGACAAAAGAAAAACCCCAAAAGCCCTCTAGTGATACGCCTGGTTGGCAGTCAATATGTTCACGAAAAAAGTGAGTTCGACGTTACAAGCTGCATAGAAATTCGTTTTTTGGCTGCGCTTCACGCACATGAATAAAATATTTTGTAGCGCGTGGAATAAAACAACAGACTTTTTTACTACACGCAGGAAATAAACACGTTTATCTTTTCTCTGGAGGCTTGATGAAATGCGTTTATCAAAATAAAGGCGCGTTTCGCCATGTTGCAAAAGTGTCCCCGGGGGCCTGGAGCTTTAACAACGACCATGCCCCTGGTCACCAGGGAAATAGTAACATTTAACACTTAGTGAATGTTAAATTGGGGGGCCGTAATGTCAATTGACTGGTGCATGACAGAAGTAAGAAAAAAGTAGTTCTGTTATTAAGAAGAAAGAAAGAGACATTACATCACTTGGACAATAGTCTATCCAACAGGTTTTTCAGAAATAAATCGCATGGGGGAGGGTCCCAATTTTTTTTACCTATGACTGGGGGAGGGTCACATTTTTTTTGTTATGTTCAAGGGGAGGGTCCTAATTTTTTTTTAGCCTTGTTTGAAATAAATGGGAGCCCTCCCCTCCCCCCCCCGGTAAATAATGACACGTCCCTAAGTTCCCCCTTCCATAAACTGCTGATTTACATTACTAATGACCTCCCTTTTCGTGTGTTTGTTTTGCACTGGTCTCCCTGATTTTGGTGGAGAAAATGACGCACGTGTGTGTGTCTTGGTGAGTCAGTCCGGTTCTCAAATCTATCTAAGAACCCGCTAAATTGAAACGCAGCCTATTACAGAAAAAACATTTGACTTCGGAATTGTTTGTATAATGCTTATCAGTAAGGCACGAGAGAAGAAACAGGTAGAGTTAAACTGTTCTAAGAAATTTCTTAGTTTGTTCAAACTTGAATGAAATTTTCTCAGCTCAAATCTTTCTCGAATTAGAATTATCCCTACACACAAATGTTAGTAATCTGTAATAGAACCATTTAGGTTTGAATGTCTATGGTGCTATCGGCTAAGGAAACTGTGTTCTTTTTTAGTTTATGTGGGAGATTTCAAATCGCTTGAATTAGATTAGGTGAATCTTTTCCAACAGAAACACGCCCACTAGAGATATTTCCTCCTTCTCTTCTGGTTTGTGTCCTTCGTTTTGCGATGCAGCGTCAGGATTTATACTTAGGGGTGGACCATTAGAAATTGGGGGGGGGGGGGGGGGGGGGGGGGGGGGGGGGGGGGGGGGGGGGGGGGGGGGGGGGGGGGGGGGGGGGGGTGGCAATTCCCAAAAAAAAATTCGAGCAAGGCCAATACTTCCAAAAAAAAATCTTGCGGAGATCCAAACTAGTAAAAAACATGATATAAATTCCGAAAAAAAATTCTTGCACAACCTGATCCCTGAAAAACAATTTCATGCACAAAAAAAAAATTGCCACCCCCCCTCCCCCAATTCTAATGGTCCACCCCTTAGAAAATATTATTCATGCCTTTGTGGCATTTCGCCTTTTAGCGTGCTTCCAGAAATCAAGGCGGTGTACGGCGGTGTACGTTTGTTCAAACTTGAATGAAACTTTTTCTCAGTTTAAAGCTTTCGAATAATAATTATCCCTGCACATTCCTGCAAGTAATCTGTGACAGAACCATTTAGGTTTAGATGACTATGGTGATTTCGGCTGTGCGAACTGAGTTCTTTTTTAGTTTCTGTGGGAGATTTCAAAATGGCGGCGATGGCAGCGTTGCCCCTCGCTTAAGAAATCGCTTGAATTAGAACTTAGCCCAGGGTGAATCTTTCCAACCAAAACACGCCCACTGTGGAGATATCCAATTTCTCTTCAGGTTTGTGAACTTCGTTTGGCAACACAGCTTCAGGGCCAAGCGGAGTGAGTGCGGACGATTTAGCCAATCAGAAACGTTTGCGCAGACAACCAGATTATAATAGTATAGATAAGATTCCTAACTGACAAAAGAGGTAAACCAGTTAAACTATTTACAGGCACAACTAAGAGGGTTAGTTTCTCGGTTAGTTCTTTTCGACTCTTTCAGTATACCGAGAATGAGATCCGTCCAACATCGTCGGCACCGTCAAAACCCTGGGCATACTACATTCCTATGTTAGTCCTAGTCATCTCGTCGTCATCATCATTATAGTGCCAGCACCTTTG
This sequence comes from Scolanthus callimorphus, assembly GCA_033964015.1. NCBI lineage: Eukaryota > Metazoa > Cnidaria > Anthozoa > Actiniaria > Edwardsiidae > Scolanthus > Scolanthus callimorphus. The sequence continues at coordinate 19,575,199 of CM066913.1, forward strand.
CCCCCTTTCTGGGTCTAGTTCGTTTGAGCTGTTTAACGTTTCATTTGCTCGGCACTTAATAATTCGCCTTACTTCTTTTCTCAGGAGCAGTATGTCTTCGTACATAAAGCTATTCTTGAGGCAACCATTTGCGGAAACACGGCAATAATGACACAAGCTCTGACAAGGACCATGAAAAGCTCTCAGCAGTTATACCTGGGCGGGAAATCACAGGATACGCTGACGAATTTCAGGTTTGACGAGAATCATATTACGCACTTTGCAGTTTCTTTCTTTTGCACAGTACTTCCCTAGGTGTTTACGATTAGTAGCAATAGTAATACATCCTCACTTGGGCTACCCGCAAACAATGCCACGGGTAAGGTTACGATATGGGAGGAGCAAGCCCGAGGCGAGGGTGAGCGGGTAGCTCACGTGGGCGCGCATGCCTTCATCGCTGCGGGGAGGAGGGAGGGTTGCACTCAAAAATTACGAGCAGCCAAGCAGTCGAAAGGACTTTTAGACAAAAATAGAGAATTTGAGCTGTAATATATAGCTAGAAAGCTTCAAATATTACGTAACCGAACCCCACGCAGATATCCATGGCGTTATGGGTGATGTAACCTAATCAAACAGGCCATTCTTCGCAGGAATCCCAAGTGAGAATACTTCTTTGCACTTCTTTTTCTGCTCCAGCGCTTACACCTTATAAGCAGTGAAGTACTTCAAGACGATGGTAACGTTGCACAAAGCCCACAAAATGTCTCCAAGAACAGAGGCAGCGATTACCTACCGTGTAAGTTTACCTTATGTACAAGACAACCTGCACGAGCCGCGCGCGTTGCAATGAACCTAAACGTGTTGCTGAAATAAGAAGATAGGAACAAAATGGAGTTCGGTTTAGCATTGCAACGGCTTCAGCAATCACAAAGCAGTTTCCAGATAAAAAAGAGAACCGGAGAACTGCTAAGTGAAAGTGCACTTGGTAGAGATAACAACAATTCTACGCAACGAAAGTGCCCTTCGGTGTTTGCTGCCAACATGGGTCATGTCTCATTTTCATGAACATCAGCAAAAAAGCCTTTCACTTTTCGCGCTTCGTTTTCTGTCGATTCCCACTGACTGACTCATCAGAGCACGATAAATGACCTGGTTTGGCTTACTCACACTCTCCTGGAGAGACTTCAGTTGGACAATTATTTGCTTGATGTTTTTTTCTCTGCCAGGAATTTGCTTGTTGCATCGACTCGGTTCTGTAAAACTAGAACTGGTTGACAAACAAATACCTTCCATGTTTTTACAGTGGATTCTTCAAGAGTGATACTATCATCCAATAAGCAAGGGATGGATTACATTAACGCAAGTTTTGCAGATGTAAGCGTCTTTGCACTTATTGCATCCTAGCAATGGTAGTCATATGGTAATCCCTAAAAGTAATGAAAAACCTCGTTGAATTGTCTTATTATGTACTTTCAAGACAGATACTCTATGGCAAGATTAGGATTTTGAATATATCCACATCCAGTTCCCGGAAGAAAAAAAAACGTGATCCAAAACTCAGATTGTGAAAGCCAACACCTACATTATAGTAATCGTTTCTGTACATATAATGACATTGCTGTCTGAGAAGTCACTACAGGTGCACATAACGGATCTGTTCCGCAAAATATCTGTGCCGAAGCACTTAACTGGCTGGGAAACGTTTCAAGCAAAGTTCTGCCGGGAAAAACTGTTTTAAAGTTTCGGGGAAAAAACGTCCTGTTCGCTGAGTTTTTGTGCTGTTCCCGCTTTGCTGGGAAAATATGATCGTTCTACAAACGAATTTTTCAAAAATATCAAGCAGCGTTCCATATATTTTGCAGGATGGGAAAAATTGGAGCTGAGAATTTACTTTTGAAAAGAGTAAATTGTCGCTTTTACCAAACAGAAAACGCCTGCACGGAGTAAAATAAGTCGTTTCAACGCACTTGAGGAGGGGTGCTCCTTGTATGCCCCCGTCACTACGTCGCACCTTTTGTGGCGCACCTTTTGTCATGACATTGGCAGTTACACTGTATCACTTTGTACTTAATGTTGTATTCTTGTAGGCCTATAAAGAGCGTAACATGTTCATAATGACACAAGCACCCTTGCTCGGTACGATCGCAGACTTCTGGCGAATGATTCTCCAGTACAAAGCGGGTACAGTAGTGATGCTGAACAACCTTGAGGAAGGCACCGAGGTAACAATTGAAAAACAGTCTGACTTTTGCCCGAAAAGAGCTTGCTAGATAAAGGTCCATTTCGAAGCAGCTCGTGCTAACAGAAACAATTATGAAGCGAAAAGTAAAGGCTGTGGTAGGGTAGAGGAATGAAATGCGGAATACAGCAAGGAAGGTTCTGAATTGTGAAAAACAGAGGCCTCTCATGTTGTTGTTATATATCTCTTTCTTGTATTCACCGAATCGAGTTGCCTCTGGCCGCACATTATCACTGGCTGATAAAATAGTAACGGTCATGTTTCTCTTTCTGTTAGAAATATCCCGAATATTGGCCGACCGAACACGCCGAAATCTACGGCAATATTCTTGTTGAGCCACTGTCAGTCGATATCTGCGGTGATTTCACTATGAGAAGGATGAAAGTCAGCAGTTACACGGTAGGTGTAGTTAATTAGAACAGTCAACATGACATGTCATAATCGTAATCACCATTGTCTTACCCTTCTCTTCTTCCTCCTCACCAGCATCCGATCATCAAATTCGTCCTCCTTCATCCCCCTTTTGAAGTACGAAAATACAGTCAACATTTGAACATTTTGTTTAATGTATTGAGAAATTATTACCTCCCTTTGGGCTCTCCCTTTGGCAAAATTCTGGCTACGGCACTCTCCTCCTCCTCCTCCTCCTCCTCCTTGTTCTCCTTATTATCATCATCCAAGAAAGTCCTGAATACTATTTATTATATGATCATCTGTAACCGTAGCGAGGTCTGTGATGTTCTATAATGGTTATGCGTTACTTAGTGCTTGTGCTACCTCAACGTCACCCTATTTCTGTCGCAGGAAAAAGACCACTTAATTGTGCGTCACTTCCACTTCCCCAACTGGCCGACAAGTGCGTACCCGCGAATCATCAATCGGTGCTGGAGCTTGTAAATGAGGTGCAGAGGTCACAACAGCAGTCGAAAGGAGCTAACCCATCGTCGTACAGTGCAGGTAAAGGATTTCCTATCTTATAGAATTGATCTACGATATGTGTTCTTTGCTCTATTTATGCCATAGCACGTAGAACAATAGCATAAGCAATAAGAACAATAGAGACCATATGTGTTGATTATCGTAAAATATGACAGGTGAACCTTTAGACCTTTCTAGACAATTGATTTATTGCGCCACGGCTACATTCTGTCACCTGATTATCCAACTAAACGCTTAGAGCGCACGCTAAGAAACGGCGATGGCCAAAACACGCCCCACCAATCAACCATGCAAGATTCTGCTTGTTTGTCCTCGAGCTGCGGTCCGTATGTCTGTAATCACCCTACATGTCAAGCAATGAAGACTTCTTTCACCTTTTTAAATCGAGACTGTTCATCATTCTTTTAGAAATATATGTGATCTAAGGAATGTACTGTAGTAAATCTGAAGGAAATGTTATAAAACGAAGCTACGATTGCCAGAATCCATTGTGTTTCTTGCCATCTTTTAGGCTTGTTTTGAAATCCTTGTTTCTGATATTCAATGGCTCATGGCATTGAAACATGGATAACGCCACTTCTCGCTACAATATGAAATACTTTTTGTAATTCCAGTAACGGTACTAGTCGAAGTGGAGTGTTCTGTGCCATCTACTCAGTGCTGGAAAGGCTTAAGCTAGAACAAGTCGTAGACGTGTTCCAGGTCATCAAGGTTCTACGTATAAAGAGGCCTCAGTCTGTAATCTCTCTCGTAAGTAGAGCGGACGACAACAAGACACACTCCATTGGTGTGACTGTGCTCACAAATCTTTTTGCAGCGTTTAAAGTCTCAAGTTTTTCAACTGGAGGTTATTTTTGCGTTTTTGAAGCCTACTAATTCAGAAAAAGTAACCTTTATCGCGACACGGGTTCGACTTTCACAGGCTAGAAGTAGAGGAAGACTAACGAGGATTAGTGCCCACAGTTGTTCTCTTCTTTTCTCCCCAGACCCAATACGTGTACTGCTATCAGATTGCTCAGAAGTACGTGGATAACTTCAGCGATTACGCGAACTTCACACCAATGGCTTAGTTCCACGTACCTCCACGAGAACTGCAGAACTCCGTCGATTCTATGAAAGAGTCTCATCGAAACGTCGATAGTCGCCACATTTCCCTTGTTTCGTGATTGTGAATCCAGTATGCTTTCAGACATACCAGCTTCTGCCGACTTCTAAGGAGTCCTATCAACCAATAGCGCTATGCACAGTTTATCGACATGTCATTCTAGAGCGGATTTCACATGACCAATCGCAATTGAGTAACACTAGCCAATTAGAATCAAGAGAAATCACGACTTGCTCCTAAATGGCTTTTTTCTCAGCCAATTGCAAGCCGAACCAATTACTAAGCAATTACAGAATTGTATTTACTATCGAATTTGATTGGCTGAGAAAAATGAGTAGCCAATGAGAACGCAAAGCAATCGCAATTAAATAACAAGTCTTGACAGTCATCTAAAATCCGCTCTAATGCTAATGTGCCAACCGTAGATTGAATGGTCACCCTTTGTTAGCCCTCTAAGGTTTGAGTTTGTTAATTAATAGGCCAGAACTGATGTAAACATCAAATTTGAGAAATGCGCGTGAAAACTGAATATACATTATATCTTTGCCACTGCTGTTGATCACTAAATATTGTATGTAAGATTCTTTTTTATATATATTTAGTACTTTTTATTTGATAATACTAGTAATACAGGGTCCTGAAGGAGGGGTCCCAATCCCGTTTCCCGGCCGTTTTTTTTTCGCAAAATCCCGTTCCAGTAGGTAAAATCCCGTTCCCGTAGGACCAGTCGGTGAAATCCCGGCACACGAAAACTGTGATGTTAAATTGAAATTCCTGCTTTTATCGGTACTATCTCTTGGTTCTGTAGGTTTTATTGTTCATGCACGCCACAGATGACGAAATTGTTATTACCGCAACCAAATGACGAATTGCTATGCTTGTAATGGCGATTTCTTTCCAACATAGTGATTGTCCGCCAGGCCTATCACTATAAAGGCTTTTCGTGATCCCCCTATTTGAACTAATGGATATATTTTACATGAATTTCTCTTCTGTTGCGCGTGAAGCGCGCTTTGTTTTAATTGATAAACGAATTTCATCAGGCCTCAGAAAAAAGGTAGATGAACATTGCATTTTTTGTGTGCCTGTAGTTTGTATTCTTCGTGCACGACGCAAATGACGAAATCGTCATATTTGCGGCCCAAATGATGAATTTCTATGTTTGTAACGTCGATCTCACGCTTACGGGCTTCTTTCGAACATAGTAGTTGCCTGCCAGGCCGATCACTGGAAGACTTTTCGCGGGGAGTTTGTTTTTCCTCGCCAAGATACAAATGTTCTTGTAACGGGCATTCCATTTAAACGGCACGAGCATATTGTCTTCGTTTGCGGGAGATCTCAAACGCAATATTACATGTTTCTTCCTTATGCGAATTTTTAACGTATTGAAAGAAGAGAACTGATATAGAAATTGCTGGAATAACTCCACAGGAAATTTCTTGTGATCCCCCCTTCCAGGGCTTCAGGTTTCGAGAGTTCCCCCCTTTCGCTCACCCCAAAATGAAATGATCCTCTGCCCGTATGATATCTCGTCCTCAATTTTGATACAAAAGATATATCATACGATTCTATTCAAAAGTGTTTCCGCCGTTTTGAAAATGCCTATGCCAAGTTATCAAACCGTTGACCAAAACCTCGCAGATTCCGAGGGACCAAAGAAAGCAAAACGAGGGCCTTAATTTAGAAGGGGTGAGAAGTGAAATTCTATTTTCAGGTAGCCTGCTGTTAGGATACTCTAAACAGTCTTAAAATGCGAAAAATGATATAAATTGACGATTTTTATTAGGATATACAAGGAGAGATTTGAAAAATCTCGTTCCCGTCGAAGCATCTTGATTCGATTCCCAGTAGACAAATCCCGTTCCCGGTAACCCAAATCCCGTTTTCCCGGCCTAAAAAAGGCGAATCCCGGCTCTCGTTTTACCCCTTCAGGACCCTGGTAATAGTATTACAGTATTGCATTTTTCACCGTCATATAATCATATAATTACCCCCCCCCCCCCCCTCTCCTCCTCCCTGAGTGTTCTGGTATCGTGATAGTTTATATATATATATTTATATATATATTTATATATATATTATATATATATATATATATATACCAGAAAAGGACCCGTCACTCTGTGACGGCGGGAAACGAAAAGATAAAAGACGTCTGTATTTAAATTTACGGGTTGTTGATGGTGTTGGGTAATGGCTAGGAAATCGCCTTCCCCATGCCGAAATAAATCAGTATTGTTTGGAAACAAAACTTCATGCGCATCATTCGCCGTTGTTTGGCCCTGGCTATGCACTGGTCTCCCTGTGGTGTCTCCTTTTTGGCGCGAAAATTACGCACGGGCGCGAATCAGTCGTATTTGAATAACATCAAAAAACAACTGAGTTCACAAATAGAATCTAGCATTGTGGCTAAATGCAAACAACACTGCAGTTTTGATTTCTTTTCAATGGCAAAGGCGAATAGGCCTTTATCACGCAATATTGATTATTAATATATAATAGTTATCAGAAAATGAAACCCAGTATTCAATTCTACACATCCATATTAGTAAAATTGCAAAGTTTGGTGAAGATTGCTTGAATACTGACTGAGATATGAATTTTCAAAACTGCGTATTCTGGCTTATTTTTTACAAGAAATGTATGGGAAGATAAATCGAAACGAGGCTGGACGGGCATCGATGCCCGTCCAGCCTCGACTTGACGTATTTGCCCATACATTTCTTTGTAAAAAGTAAGTCAGAATAGGAAGTTTTTAAAATTCATATCTCAGTCAGTTTTCAAGTAATTATTTTGAAACTTTGCAGTTTTACTAATACGGATGTGTAGAATTGGAAACTGGATTTCATTTTCGGATAACTATTGTATATTATTAATCAATATTGCGTGATAAAGGCCTATGGGGAACTCGAGCGGGGAAAGAAAGCTACAAAAATCTAGCGTAGACTTGGGCAAAATGAGAAAGTCAACAATTTTCAATCGTCCTCATGCGACTCACATGTTTCTTCACTGACATGTCATCAGGTGAGCTCCATAATAGCATTCACTATTGCAGGGACGTCAACCGATCGAAATAAAAATGTGAAGATTTGGGGTGTGTAGCGGGAATCTTGTCATGACAGATAACAATGCGAGTGAAAGTGGCGTAGAAATAAATTGTAGAAACTGAGAAATGCTACAAAAATACCTCTAGACCCCCGAAAAATTGTTACGGGAGATCTAAAAACCGGCCCGGAAGACCGGGAGATAGGGTAAAAAAATATTGAGACTCCCGGCAAAGATGAAATGCCTCAGTTTTCACAAAAACAAACTCTCATTTCTCTGCCGGTATTTTATAGGCAAGAGCAAACCCTTTTACAAATAATTTAGAGAACTCCTTAGAAAATCCAGCTAACTTAAACAAAAACTCAAACAAAACCCTTTTCAACAAAAATATGGGGTTTAACGCTATTTCAAAATGTAGCGATTAACTTACATTTAGGGAAATAATCATGGCTTTAACCTTATTACTTAGAGTTCTGAGAAGCAAGGTTTGTTTTAGACTTGAATGAAATTATTTCTTAGTTCAAAGCTTTCGAATTATCCCAGCACATGTCTGCAAGTAATTTGTAACAGAACTATTTAGGTCTGGTGTTTTCGGCTATGCGAACTCTATCAGTTCTTTCTTAGTTTCTGTGGAAGAATTCAACATGGCGACTTTGTCCCTCGCATAAGAAACCGCATGAATTGGAACTTTGCTGCAGACTAATATTTCCCAACAAAAACACGCCTACAGGTGAGATTTCGACTTTCTCTTTAATTGACTGTGAAATATTAGAGTTTGAAAACGGTGTTTATTTTTTATGGCCCTTCGCCTGCCCGTGGAAACGCGCTAAAATGCTGCGATCTGATTGGCGGGGGGTGATACGATGACAATGCGATTTTAATAGTATAGATAATAAATTTATTTCTTTGACTTTAAATGTTTGGTTTATTTTTCTTTTGAGATGTATTATAGTAAGGGTTCCCATTTGGATAGATGGGTAAGCATTTTTCAAGAGAGTCTTGTGGATGTTGGGGAAAAGTTAAAGAACGTGAAAAATTTGGGTACCTAGGTTATACCATCTCGAACGCAAGCGAGAACACAGAGAATCTCGGCTCTAGATTGGGATCTGCATTTGAGAAATGGAATGAACTCAAACATGTCTTAACAGACCATCGCATACATCTGTCCACTAGAGTGAAGTTCCTAAATGCCTGTGTACGATCGAGGCTCCTATATACAGTGTCCAGACGTGGGAAAGGAATACAAAGGAGGTGGTTTGGAACAGTTTCCTCAGGAAGATGGTGAAGGGGCGGTACAGGCGACAAAGGAGGGAGGGAACTGATAGTGAAAGTGAAAGTGAGGGGAGACAGGAGTGCTACTGGAAGTTCAAGTATTCAAACACTGACTTGCGTCGTATGACTGGCACTGGATCCATAGGGACTTTTTGTACAATACAGCAGTTGAAATACCTGGCTCATATTTGCCGGATGAGTAACGGGGATATGCGAAAGCAACTCTTTGATGAACGATCCAAAAAGTGGAAGAAGCTGGAGGGACTGCTGGGGATAGATGCCCAGCAGCTCAGGAGAATGATGATGGAGAAGGAGAACTTTTTGCACTTCATTAATCAGAGTGGGGAAAATGATGATGATGATGATTTCCTACCGTTTCCGCCATTGCGGAGACTGAAGCGACATAATTTGGTCACGTGATACTGTGTGCCGCGCTTGATTTAAAATGCGAGTTCGATTGCCATTTGTCTAATACAAAGGAACGTGACCAAAACACGACATTGCCCGATACTTGTCCTAGAATTTGAGCCTCTGAGTTGTCGCTGAAATAAAACGCACTACTGATTATTGTTAACCAAAGAACAATCTGTGTTATTCGCTGTTTTACCAACATACTATGTGTCTTTTTCAAGTATTATTTTTTGATCAAAGAACGGCATAATTCAGACTAAAAACATGTGAACTCGATGTTAGCGGCTTCTCTCACTTATTACAAATCATCATAACAAACGCACTAGTGATTATTGATGTTAAGTTATCAATCTTTTACTACGCTGTTTTTCGTTTTGTGTGGTTGAGGATTTCAGGTATTAAATCAAAGTTGAAAATTGGCAGCCTTTGTATATTGAAGTCTAGTTCAGAATTAGAATTTTAATTAGCAACTGAATCTCCCGCGAGACCAGAAAGACCTTCATAATCTCCTCCCCCTGGATCTCACAGGGAATAGGAAACAAAGACCCCTAAGTCGCAAGGAAAAATTGCCTTATCACAACGAAAAATACATTAAGAGCAAATTTTACACGAATCTCGTGAGTAAGTTAGAGTTAATTACCGAGATTCGAGGCAATAGCCCCAATACATCCCAAGGGCCGTAGGCCCGAGGGATGTATTGGGGTTATTGCCGAGAATCGAGGTAATTAACGGACTTAGTTTACAGTTGACAAGGTTTTCAGAAAACAGGGACAAATGAAATGCATTCTTCTCATTGAATTTAACAGTTTTGAAAAGGAGTACAGTTTACAATTGAAAAAGATAGCGGATTCCAATAGGAACTATTGTTAGTTATTTAGCTGCTTTCATAGAAGTGGGTTCCCCAGAGAAACTCATTGCAATTAATTTTTACCACGCACAATAAAGTTGTGATGCTGAAGAAAATGAATGACAACTTTTATTCAACTATGATTGACAAAGGTTTCCAACACGAATTACGTCTTTTGTTTTCGTACAACAGCCAGTCCAATCAATCAAGCGGCCTTTTGTAAAAGCGCAACTCATTAAAGCGCTGTTATTTTGGTCGGTACGTAGCTGCGTAAAGCTCCTCTCTGGTTGGATAATACAACAAAACCCTACCTCAACACAAAGAACGAGGATAATAGACTACAGACAAAAGAACTCCTTTGTAGAACGAAAATAATAGAGACAAAAGCAACTACGTCCTTACTGGTTATTTTCATTTGTACCACGCCCTGACAGCTTACAGCTTCTACAGCTCAATTTGCATAACGTTCTGTCTAGCAAAACGGATGGAACTGATTCAAGATGGAGAAACTGAAGGCAAGTTTCAGGTATTTTGCGCTCGTTGGTTGCTCTCTACGATTAGATATGCAATTAACTTGGGCATGATTTTATCTGTATTTTCAGGTTTACGTCTTAAACACACTCTATGGGCAATGAGACCAAGCAAGTAGACTGGACAAACGCTTCTCAATATGGTTCAAGTGAAGGCGTTCTCGGAAATCGTGTTTTGTGGTGTTCAACGGGATTCGCATAAAGGATAATCAGAAGCAAATATTGGTTATAGACAGACAGTCAGCATAGATGCATAAACTGAGATTATTGGATGTTTTTTTTCTCGGGTAAGTGTATGGATTTGAATTCACTAGTTAAATGTTTGGGTTGATAATTGAATTAGTCATTGTGAAAGGGGCAACTGTCATGGTCTATCATGGATTTGGTCTAACTTGGGGTCATTTTAAGTAGCTTAAATGCAGTCAAACTCCCTACAAATCAACAAAATAATGGTCTACGTTTTATACCTAACCTTTCAGCTGCTAGATCAATACAAATTTGGAGTATTTTCGTGTATAATCGAGCGGATGGAATTGGATTGCTAATTGGCATTTTTGATTTTCGAACAGGCTGAACAAGTTTCTTTTTCTTTTTAAGACTAATTTGAAACAGAATATAGGTTCGGAGTTGTTTCTGTAGAACACTTGTCTTATTTTAAAATATTTTGATGAAACAAACGTGACAGTGCCCCTTGAAGTCTTGGTAAAAATGGCTTATTGTGTGGTTCCAGAAATTATCCATAGGAAGGATAATAGGAAAGGATATATTTTCCATACAAATACTGTATTTTTCTTCGGGAATTCCAGAGAGGTGGGGGGTCACTTTTCAACACTCTTCCGGGGGGGGGGATATTTTCTGGAACCACACATTATTGATTTACAGGTAAGTATATGGCTTATTATGGATTCATAGGTAAATAACTAGATATTTACCTATTAATCCATAATGAGCCATATACTTACCTATTAATCCATAATGAGCAATATATTTACCTAGAAATTCAATTCAATTCTATTGATCAACCCCAACCTTTCCTTGGAGAATTCAAATCCCTCCCCGACTTTCAGTTTGTTGAGAGCCATTATCCGAGTTAATTCCCTACGAATAACAATGGAAACCGCGTCAACTGTAAACTAATTGGTAATAAACACTGCGAGTACTACGTTGTTTAGGATTGTTTTAAAACGTTTTAAATTTGGATTAAACGTCCAAACCAACGTTAACAGTTTAAGAATTAAAGATATTCTTGAAACGAACACTCAGAATTAGGCTTTTCGCAGAAGGATTACAAAAATGTCTTTCTTCAATTGGACCTGAATCGAACCATGCTTTTATTCTAATAAATTACGCTTAGGGTATCGCAATCTCAGCTATCAACAACGAATTGTCATTTTTATAATTGCGCGCGAATACACAAAACTACCAGCTTAGTGTCAATTTCACAATAAACACACAGAAGACCAGCTAATTTATCCTTCTTTATCCTTTGGAAATCTAGAAGCCAGCCCCAGTATCCCCTACCAAAATCTTCGCGTCCGAAGTCGCCAAAACGTCCACGTTTGGTTAGACAGGACGCGAAGTGGGGAAAGGAGCTTATTGCTGCCTTGACTAAGTAACAAGGACAGCTATAAGCTCTTTTCCCCGGGAAACATTAGTTTCCCACCTCAACTAATAAATGTCAACATACAATGTTTTCGTCGGCGAAAGCGGGCCCGGGTTTAAGCAGCCAAAGAACTGATTATTCGGATTATTCCTTTAAAGTACAGGCATGACAGAGCAATCGCTTGTTCGCCATATGCTTCTTTCTATTCTTTGGTGATAATTCAAAAAATTGATATAAGTTGGGATTTTTTCTGAAGCTCTAGATTTGTAAAGCAAAAGCTTATAAATTAGTATTAAAAAATTCAATAAACTTGAATGGTCAGAAAAATCTATAAGATTCTTATATAATGCCTATTGTTGTTGTTATCAGAGAATATACTTTTTGTAAACAAAATGAAAGATTGAGGCAACATTGCCTTTGTTAGGTAGAATGTTACTGAAATATTTAACCGGATCGTGTCCCATCAAATGAGAAGGAGCTGTGAAAGCGCCTCACAAAAGGTACTTTTATCTCGACGAGCGATGTTAAAGCTTGGTGTGGGGTATGGGACATACCTGCGCTAACGCGTTAAGAATAATTTCAACTATAAACTCAAACTCGCCATAACTCAAAACTGTATTCTTATAGCAGATATTTTTTTCTTCTCTGTTTTTTTCTCTTCTAAATTTTCTTTTTATTTAAAATATGATCCAGCGTTCTTTTGTGCAAGGTATTAGTTTATGGAAAATAACCGCAAATCTATCGCCCATGCGCAAGGCAAGGCTTATGAGTGACAGGCAGCGGCGGTTTTTTACGTTAAGTGCAGTAGTTAGCTGAAGCAATGCACTTTTTAAAGAGTATTTTAAAAACACTGTATTTACCCTGTATTTAGAGTTGAGACAGCATTAAGTCGAGACAGCATTATATAAGGACAAGTTCCCCTTTCGCCGACCTAACACGATTAGCGGTTAACCAAACATGCTCTAATCGTTCCTTATCTTGCACGGCCAGGGTATATTACCATTTATCGTTGCTGGGCCGATAGTGCAAGATAACCTCCTGCATTACCGCTACCACTCAACTTCCTTTCTAGTAACTCCTACTCGGCTACATTTCCATGTACTAGTTTCTAGACCTTAAAGGTGTTGTTGACTTTAATGACATGATCATATAAACTAATTGGAATTTTGGGGCAGACCTTTTTTTAAATGGCGATAACCCGGGAGGGTTGGAAGGTCCATTACTGGCATTCAAGTGCAATGACATTTCTAGCGCGGCAAAGCAAACCGGCACTGAGCTTTCTAATGGGATGGTAGGAACTCTAGCGCTCCTGATGGGGGATTTGAATATTGACCAGTACTTTGATAATTGAGCAGCCAGCTTTAAAAAAGTGACTATACAGGTGAGCAATGCTATATTGGCCCGGGTTTTATGTGGTTTGTTTATAAGTTATTTGTTATTCTTTTCACGTTGTTTATGTCGAGGTCGAAAATACTTATGTGCACTGTATGGCATCCTTTCATTGTTCATCGGTCACTTTCCACTTTCATGACTTTAGTTTTCTTGTTGAAATATCAGATGTGGTTGCCAAATAACTACCTACACTATACTATAGTTTTCTCAAGTTTTAAGAAATGCTTTCACAAACTTGAGATGGTCCCAATTGTTCCCTGTCGTATACTCTTCAAGCAGAGCTTTTAAACATACACAGTGGTTCTTTGTTTTCTCATTAAATTTGCTTTATGAAAATCGAAATGCTTATACTGATATGCTAAAAATGCAAACATCCTTGAATACTTCCTCCATTCTTAATCTGATGAACATGATTCTGTGATCAATAAAATTCTGGATTTAATAAGTGTCACCAACTCAAGTCGTATAATGTTAAATAAGCAAATGTGGGACATGGTGGCGAGATGCTATCGCTTTGATCACACACAACACCACAACAAACTATTTGATGTAAACGAAATGGGTCTAAAATGCTTGATAAGAGAGTACAATGACTTTCCCCTGTGAAGTCTCGTCTCCCGGAAACATCTCCTACAGTCATTGAAGACAGGACAATTCATCGCGACTTTACGGCAAACAGCCTCATTGCGTTTTACTTCAATTCCTAGTGAAAGAAGATTTGCCACGCAACCACGCTGTTTTAGTTCATCATTGGACTAGGGCCGAATTCGTGTTTGACTTTTCTAAGAAAACATGTACACACTTCTGTGTGGTCATACTTCTGTCATAACTCTAACAATTCTGACATTGTTTAATGCCTTGCATAACATTATCCGTGTGATTGACATCCCTGTGAGTAGCTAGTTGCACGTCATGTTGAACCCCGTTTGTACTAGCAACTCTGGCGGTAATTTTTGTCGCGCGAGTCTGGGCGATGTTTCGCGCACGTACGCGTCAACTCGAAATCACTTATGTAAACTTGGCGCGATCTGTCGTGATTTTGTCGCGTGATGTCGCAAAGATTTCAAGCATGTTCGAAATTCTTTGCCACTTGATGCGATTTGAAGAAAAGAGAGCACATAAATCGCATCACTTTTGCATCTCGTTTATACAAGAGAGAGTTGGAATTGTAACTCGCGCGTGTTGCGACAAATGCAACACAAATCGCAAGTGTAAACCACTGCGCTGCTTTACGCTGCCACTTCCGTAAAAATAACTATCTACCGGTTGAGATTATTTGCGTTTAGAGTATGTCGGGGCGAATATGAGCGAATCCGTGGACAGGCAATTCAGTGAGTAGATAGCTAGCTATCGAATGCCGACCAATCTTTAATGGTGTGATGTCCAGGGGAGTTTCTTATCAACCCATCAGGCCATGCTCCTGTTCAAGTACAAGAATTACTGATAACCTTTGAAGTGTAAACAGTAATTGATTCCTGCCACTTGATAAGTGATTGAATAGTGTTTATGTTGGGGAGCCTGCCGCAAAGATAACCAACATTACAAGATCATTAATAGCTGCATTAGCTTATAAGTTGGAATTACTCCAATAGGTTGCTAAACAGGAGATCAAACGAAACGGATGTGATTTGTTGGTCCACTCGGCAGTTTTCTTTGCATTATTTACTTAGTCTTAATATCAGTTGTCCGATGGAGAGAACCCGTTTGGAAAAGGAATGCCAAGAAAGCAAGATGGGGCACGCATTAGAACACATTGACAGCTATTGGAAAAAGGTTGTCGGTTGATTGACCATAATCACAGTTGATGAATGAGAAGGCTGTGGCAGAAACATATAACTTAGTTGAAACATGTAACGGTGAACCAAGCTTCGGATTATTCGTATCCAGTTTATGACCATATTTGGTCAATAATGAACTCTCGACTGCTAACCCAAGCAGGTTTTCTTTGCATAATATTTCATTTCTCGCTTAAATAAAGTAGAGCAACAGTGGAAGTGATAATATGCTAACATTTAACATCTTGAAGTCTTTCAACAACATTATTTTCAAAATCAGTTCAATTGTATATTCTGCGAATATTCCGCAGCTTGGCACTAAAGCAATGTATGTGTGTTACACGTTTCAACTCACTTATATGTTTCTGGCTGTGGTCATTAACCCCGCGAAAAAAGGGGTCCGCGTTCTGGTAACTGCCATATAAGATTCTGTTGCACACAGGTATCTCGCTCGCCCAAAAAGAAAAATATCCGAAAAAACCCACTGGATCGGGCTGGCTCGCAGGCTTTAATTCTGTGAAAGTCTGAAGCATGGAAGCAACCGTCAAACCGTGTTTTAGCGGCTTCCTTCGATCGCAAGTATCACTCATACACTCTCATACAGAGAGGGTTGGTTTGTGATTGGGTTGCTGAGATATTTGATTCAGGGGGTGCGCTTTGAAAACAAAATTACTGATTAGTCGGTGCCGGAGTTCGCAGAATTATTTTATGAAAGGCCGCAGTCATAATTACGCAGTAGGTTGTAAGATATTATGTCGCATCAAAAATTAAATAAATATGAAACACTAGTTTCAGTGATTGGGCAATATTAATTTACCGCACGCGCATATGTCGCCTTTGATATATATACAATCACTGCCTTGGAAATGTCTATGCACTGAATTCTACATAGCAGGGACACAAATTAAATTTTCAATTTCTCTTATCTTGAAACAACTGTTAGATAAATGTTTCAATTGCAGTGACGGAAAATACTTATGTTAGAGCATAAGCCGCGAAAAGGGAGCTCCCCTAGGGTTGTAGCCTCTGGCTCCGCCCGAGGGTTTCACAGTCTAATTTTTTTTTAATGAATAAGTATTTGAAGTTGTATAAAATCACTTGATTCAAAAGATTTTGTTTCGCGAAATGCTCCCTCAAATTTCCCGTGTTACTAGGATTTCATTTGTCTTTGTAATGTTCTGTCTTCTATGACTAAACGAAAACCGTGGTTTTGTGGCTCGTATGCCGTGTAACCGAACAGGACGTCACTGCAGCAGACACTTTAGGGAAAAAAAACACTAACTGGCGAGAAACGAGAAATTAATTTATCTGAATTTCATTGCGCACATTATTCTGCGCACGTTCTCGTGCGCTTTCGTTCGAGAACGCGTGATCGCGCGCAAAATAATACATTTTGTGACATTCTCGTACTCAGAGCTCCCCAGCTCGTCTATCGCAGGGGAGGCTCTGGTGACATCCATTTGAGGACCTTCGCTGATTGGCTGATTTTGAACGTTCGAGCACTCCAGTGCATGGCTCAATTTGCCTGAAAAAATGGATTATTCATAACTCGTGTTCTATAATATGGATCATCATCAAAATTTCTCAGCACAATAACTTTAAATATATTTTGTTGCCATGGAAACGCTAATCACATGACTCAGTGGCGGCCATCTTGGATTTTATATTTAGACCTTCTGAGGAAAGCAATGGAAAGGTGAAATTAAAAGGTAATCAGAAATTTAGATACAGGGAAACTACCTTCAAATGAAGCTTGGATAAGTCGCATTTCTTCAGTAAAAAAATAATACATAATTTCCCGTGTTTTGAAATATATATGTTGAAAAACTGTCTTTATTAAAACATTATCCTAGATATCCAATTAGGTTTACAGAAAGATCAATGCTACAAACATTATGCTAAAAAGAAATGTTTAGATCTGATGTTTAGATCTCCTTTCCATACCTACAACGGGCGATAAAAGTTTAATCCAAGATGGCGGACGGTGAGTCACGTGACATCGTTACCAAGGCAACAACAGCTTTATCGTAATCAGAACTCCAAAATAAGTTTGAGGCCCAAGTTTGAAAGATTTTCGTTTAAAAAAACGGTCCTCTTACGCCATGCCTTAAACTCACTGAGCATGCGCATAAAGTTATTTCTCTCAACGGCTCTGTATTAAATCTCGCGCATGCGGCAGTGGCTGTCACAAGAGCCTCCCCCGCGAAGTGACGAGACGGGGGGCTAGCTGGGTTCGAGAATGGAAGATCCTAGTTTTAGATTACGCGAAAATGGGCCCCGGCCATCCCTTTTTAGAACGAGTTTTTTGTTAGGGTCGAAAACGTCTCCTAGTCTTTAAGGTTGTTGTATAGGGTTTAAGCGGTATCTATAATATTTACCTTGAAGAGCATTTATACCAGCGACATCAACCACTAGCTCCATGCCACACTCGGGTTTGTTAATCGTCTTCATCTGGCCACGAGTCCTTTTTACAAATGTTCCCGGAAATGACCTCTTCTGTTTCGGGTTCAAAGCCCCAAAGCCGTCTCTTCTGTTGTATTTTTAGGCCATTGGATGACGGCAAAACTATGATGTGAGAGCAACCAGGCCTCTCCTATATTTATCGGTTTTCAGGGCAAATCAAACCTTTCTGATGAGTGAAATACTGACCGTGAAAGCATGAAAGATTGTACGAGAAACCATCCTTTAATGTCTGTTTCATTTCGCTCTTTTGTTCGTTAGGCTGGTGGGTTGTTTGTGTGTAGGTTAGTTAGTTAGTTTGCGTGTTTTTTCGCTGTTGTTTTCTCTAGAACTGTTTTTGTTATTGTTCATTTCTTCTTTGTCTATTTCTTAGTTTTATTGTTGGTTTGTACTGTTGTAGGTTCGTTTGTTCGTTTTTGTTTCTTTACTTATCCTTGCAAGTTCTTGCGAGCCCTGTCAGAAGTACAGGCATGAGCAGTCTAGCATCGAGAACCAAAATAATAATAATTTCCCGGTTATCCGAAAACAATGTTATGGGTGACTCTAACAGCCCGGAAGTTGCCGCCACAAATGCATGCTGCTACCCAGGCCTAAATCCCGTCAATGAAATTGTCACAAGGATAGACGGTTTTTACTAATCTCACGACAAAGCCATCTTCGCTTAGCTTTTCAACACATTTTTTATTAGTCTGGAACTAGTAAGTAATCCCTTTAACACCGCAGGCGGGGTGATAAGCCGAAGGGTGGTTCTACTTCGATTCCTAGAATGAAAAGTAAGCTAATGCTAGATTACGCCACTGCCAATCTAACGTGCAATACAATACCGAAAGCTACTACATTTGTATATCTTGACTGTGGGTCCCATAACGTTTTGTCAACAAGCACAGCTTTTTCAAGGCCTTTTCACGTACCTGGGCCTGATCATAGGACATTTCTGTAAGAACCCAATGATGAGAACAGCCAAAATTCCCACGGTAGAAGAATGGGAAGTGTTCGGATGTCCCATGGATAGCCATGGGAAATCTGAACACTTCCCGTTCTTATACCATGGGAAATTAAGCTTTTCCCATCATTTGGGCCTTCCGCGCAGACAATCTCCGTGGAGGCAAGCCACTGTTTACCCTGAAGCAAATCCTCGATCGAGCTGAACGTCGCGATAGTACTATACTGTGTTTTCTCATCTAGATCCCGAGGTCACACTAGAGAGCGACGAGGTTTAGAGCTCCACGATATTTTTTGATGTCTATGGTAGTTACCAGTCTTCGACGCAAAAACCCCGCAGTTAAGACTATTCTAGGGTGGCCGATATCAATCATCAAAATCTATTGTCTTGTAAGGCCCCTCCCATTTTATAATGACTTTATTAATTTAGAAAATATTAATTACCCTCAACGTTAAGAGCACCGGGGAGCAGGAAAACATGGCAACAATGTGTTAATATTTCCTTCCAAAGTCACCGGAATCCTGGTTTTAAGCTGGAGACTAGCTTACTTGGAGCTTACTTGAGGTTTATGAATGTCTTGTTGGGGTTTATCTTGTAAGATAAGGAGAGGTGAGATTTTATGCTCTGTGTTGTGTGTCACGAAGGACTCATTGAAAAGTATCCCCAATGCCTGCATTTCATGCACTTATCTCTCGGTGGAGCCCAAAGGATTGACCTTTGCCTATGACGTGATAAACACATCGACCAATTCCGCTGCACAGCTATTTCTAGGGACACTGGACCATTCTGCCATCTGGTTTGAGTTTGTGATCCGAAACTGTGCCGTCCAGCGCGCAAAACGGCACAAAACTTATGCATTGAACAAACATGAGGCCTGCCTTAGATCCATAAAGGCAACTGCTTCATAGCATCTGCCAATTTCGTTCTAGGTGTAGAACATTGAGGGAATTTAACGTTGAGCTTAAGCCTGAGTTTCAAGATGAAAGCAAGTTGCTCGGTTCTCTTCTTGTTGACCCTGCTTGTGGCAGAAGATGGATTGGGGTCTGCAAGTGGTGAGTATCCATTGTGTTTTATGTTTTTGTACGGTCTGTTGCTTCTGTTTAATCGTTAGCTCGATAATATCCTGACCAGTAAATATAATTAGGACTGGAGAAGTGCATTAACGTGGTGTTTTGGGAGTGTTATGAACTTTTAAGCAGATAAAAACCTGCCCGTCATGCGCTATCTCCATTTTATAGAGTTTCTAAGAGGCCTCACATTACAGAGGATCAAGAACCTCCGTTCAGTCAGATTTTGTACATAATACAGACGTACATCGTACTTGTTCGACTGAATCAAAGAAAACGCTTTGTTGTTTCTCTAGCGGGTTTTAAGATAGCGTTCTTATCGCCTTGGCGCGGCCGATGAGTATCAAAAGGCTGTTTTACGAATATCCCAATTGCCGGGTCCTTACAGATATAAGTGATATGTATTTGATAACATAACAAACACCCTTTCTCTTGATTTAATAAACGTCACTTTGCGAAATACTACAGCTTAATCTCTGTTAAAATTTAACATCAGGTTCTTGAATTTTCTTAATTCATTTACTTTGAAAATAATACAGAACTTGATGTTGATTTTTTAGTTGCGTGTTTTTCAAAAAGAATGAGAAGCAAGATGAGAATTTCACTCCAGGAGGCATACATAATCAAAACGAAACAAAGTTTCTAGTGTTTGTAAAGCCATTTCCACAGGGCAGAGTTCGAAAGAAAAATTGTTTAACAGAAAAATGTCAAACTTACGTAAACTACAAGGAAACATAGGGAAACCATATGTTATAGAAATATTTTCAATGTCTCTCCGCTGTCACAGTGCTTGGTGGTTTATACCACATGGTTCAAAATTAAGTACAAACTTGCAGCTATGAACAAACCCTTCTCAAAACAAACATTTGAGTATCATCTTTCTGTGGTTAACAGAACATTTCCTGCACGGAGTTAGAAAACACGCAAAATATTCTATGTTGCTCGGGTGCGTCAAGAGGGCCAGCGTTGTCAACAATTTCTCACTTTACTTCGACTTAACCTTTTCTAGTGAGCTTTTTGGAAAAGTTGCACTTTTCAGACATACCTTGAAATGGCTTCTTGGTTCTTACAATAAACGCTGTAACACTGGACCGGGTTTGATTTTCGAAAGACATAACAGCACTAATACTTTAGACCCACAAAACCGTAATCTATTGCAATTGCTAATACAGAATATAAGTATGCAGTTTTTTTTCTTACATAACCAACCTTTGACATTTTGTTTGAGTAACATTGTACTTTTTCCAAGTGATGTAGGCCATCAAATCAAAAGTGAAAACGGAGTGAAAACTGCTATAATTGCGT
The DNA here is from genome assembly GCA_033964015.1 of Scolanthus callimorphus. NCBI lineage: Eukaryota > Metazoa > Cnidaria > Anthozoa > Actiniaria > Edwardsiidae > Scolanthus > Scolanthus callimorphus. Next base: position 19,596,111 of record CM066913.1, read on the forward strand.
TGAAAAGTTAACAGGGCACGTCAACAACTAGAGACTAAGTGCGAACAGAAAACGTTGAATCCTTCTTACGCAAAGATTTTTGCGCTCCTGACGTAAAGCTTTGCAGTAGACTTCCGTAACGCGCATTAAATGACTGCTGTGGTTAGTAAAATAATACTATTTAATATCCGTTTTATTTCTCTTGCAAAGTTGAGCTTACTACAGGAATAATTTAATGGTTTGCTTATTTTACTATTGTTGCACACTAAGAAAAAAAACTACAAACCAATTTGATAGTGGAACTAGTGGAAGTTGAAGTCTCTTTATTCGCGCCAAAATTGTATAGCCACTTTAAAGGTGGTCACGCCATTACGTAGTTCATGTCGCGTTACTTACTATAGAATTTTCAATTGTTCCTTTGAAGGTTTAAAAAATGATTGCACTTTATAATATAGCTACGATATAACGCGCGCTCTGATTGGTCCAAATCTATGCTTTATTACACCGATAAAGTAATGGTTCTTCCCCGCTATATCAACAAAGCATTAGAACACAACTTTCTATGACTTTATCGGCAAATAGAGCACTATTGGGAGAGACTGTAGGGAGAGACTCTCCCAACATCACGAGTGCTCTATTTGCCGATAAAGTCATAGAAAGTTATGCTCTAATGCTTAATTAAATTTCCAGAATTTTTCTAGAGAGCAACAGAGAACAGTCACACCTTTCTAGTTCTAAGGCAAAGGCGTAATGGATTAGATGTGATTAGTCAAAATATGGTTGTGGTTTACAAGGAATATCCGGTCATTAGGAAGGCTAATAAACCAGGCGGACATTAAGAAGATAAGAACAGACCTTTTGCCCGGCCAAAACATTTAATATTTTGCAAAGTTGCTTCCCCGTTTAAGGTTAATAGGATAGAGTTATTGCTTTCTAGATTAAAAACGATCCAAGACAAGATCAGAAAGTTTCCCTAAATTGAAAAATGTGTATATACCATTCTACACGCGATTTTCATTTCACCGATATCTTCTCCGGCCTTTCTTACACTAATAATAGCTCCAGGCCATTCATAAAAATGTCATAACTAAAAAAAAGTTAGACAGGTGTCTGTCTCGATAGTTCAAAATGTAAGACCTGCATAGTCCGAGTACAACACGGCTGCCTTTAAAATAATATAAACCTATTGTGTTTTCCCATGTACATTTAGACGCCTCTTGATTATACCTGCATTTGTAGGGGTGGCTTGCTACATGTAAGTTTTCCGAGACAGCTAGTCATGGATTAAAAATTAAAAATTCGAAAAGCGAGGCGATCGAAGAATGCTCCTGATAATAAATTATCTGTAATTTGTCAAATTTGTCATAAAACGAGATTGCGAGAGAACTCTCTAAAAATCCGAGATCTCGAGAATCCCTAAGAATTTCGCATGAGATAATTCTGGATTTTCCGAACGACCATTCGCCATCCCTATTTGTCGTAGACCATAAGGCCTACTGCCATTTAGGATAAAAGTTCCAGTAAATCTCGCTAATCCTTCCTAAACCCCTAGAATCCAATATAGATATGCCAATATAGATGCGACAAAAATAAGGGTATCCTGGGCCGCATCATACTACTTGCTACCACACGTTTCTGTAGCATGTAGGCCATGTAGGCGTTTTTAACCTCTCCAAGATGCCCCTCGACATGACATCCACACGTTAATTATAGTTGTTATCTACGCTAAACAGCCAAGCTGGCTTTGACGTAATCGAAAAAACAGGAGTATCATTGAGTTTTAATCGAGTGCATCCTTCCCTAAGAGGATCATGTACCATAAAATTGAAAATGTGGTCGCTACACATGTGTACTTTAGTCATTAAATTAGCATTCTTCATTCATCAAGCAAACACCCTGTAAACATTTCACTTGCCGAATGCTACGGCATTAAAACTTCTCGCCGATGTTAAAGGTAAAATCATAACGCCGAGTGTGTTTAGAAATGGTGATTTTACCAAAGGACTCGATTTAGACTTAATCCCGGGGTGCATTCATAACAGGATTAAAGTCTAATTCCACAATGACTGAATAAATAGGTCGGGATTCATTCTTATTGTCTATGACCTTCAATAGCCCAGTGTAGACTATAAAAAAAATTGCATAAGGCAACGATTTAAATGCTATTATTCTTATAAATTGCTTAACATTGCAATTTGATGAAATTCGATTGTTCGAATATTTAGTCAGTACGAAATGATTGAGCAATCGATTGCAATGTTATATGCAGGCTTGAATGGACAGTTTAATTGCCCTTCTCCCTACTGTATATTGACTGTTTCCCAAACACGCTTCTCAGCACATCATGTATATGCATGCATTGTATTCTGTCTTTTGTTTACGAATCTGCACGGGCTGCCTGTGGTATTTTTAAAATCTCGATCCAGACGATATTTCTCGAACATCTGCAAGTTTTGGTGATTTTTATATTACCTAAGATAATGGAGAAAATGCTTACAGACCTTCCAAATAACGTAAGAGGGACTTCTAATAAGGAAGTCTCGACGGCAATTCGACAGTTTTGGGCGACATTTTCTTTTGCACTTTCTAATACTTCATTACCTCTTCTTGTCATTAACATTTTTCTATGATTTCTAGCAAGTTTTGACAAAAAGTGACCAAAAATCCAGACCCAAAAATTGTGACAACCTCTTGGCTTGTCTTTGGTTTGTTTTGGAAGAATTACGGGTAAGCATTAACAATGGTTCATCCTTTTTTTCATCTTTCTTTCCTTGTTCATTTATAGCTCTAAAATAAGCTTGTCTTGTTTTGTTGGTATTTTTAGGGGGTGGTTTTTTTATATCCTGGTATTTTTTAGGGTATATTTTCCGATGTCCCGACGAGCACCCCTATCACTCTTACACGGGAGAACCCCCCCCCCCCCCCCCCCGGGGGTTCATCTCACCATGAAATATGAAAAACGGAGAAATAACCTTCAAAGTTCACCACCTGGAAATTTCATACTATAATAAGAACATTATATGTCAACCGTACATCCCCAATACATTGCATCTAAATTTCGAAATGTATTTTCCTAGGTTGCCATCAAGAATTCTTAACGGATAACACCGTTAGTCGCCTCAGGCTCCGTGATTATCGGCGAATAGTTACCGAGACGAATTCGCCGATAATCACGGAGCCTGAGGCGACTAATTGTTTTAGTATAATTGCTCGAGTGATTGATAAGGTTTTTAGATAAAAACTTGTTTTTGTTGGACTTTTTCACGATCACAACAAAACTCTCGCGCCCAATCCTTTCAATGTTATAAATCACCCGTAGGTGATTATAGCGAGAGAAAACGAATCTCTCGACCAATCAGCGCGCGGAAATTCTTATAATCACTTGAGTAATTATACTAATAGGGTTTATAATATAGCTAAATTAACGCGCGCTCTGATTTGTCCAAATCTATGCTCTATTTCACCGATATAGCAATGGTTCACCCCCGCTATATCATAAAGCATCAGAGCACAACTTTCTATGATTTTATCGACAAATACAGCACTTGTGATGTTGGGAGAGACTACAACGTTAGTCTCGTCTCTCCCAACATCACGCGTGCTCTATTGCGCCGATAAAGTCATAGAAAGTTGTGCTCTATTATGCTTAAAGGCCCATATGCGACCGGGAACCTTTGCGCCTTGTTTTCAATTAATGGATATATTGTCATTCAACAGCTGTGATTGGCTGATACAGTAGGTCCCAAGGGGTTCCTATCACTGGACGAAAAACGGATTTACTCAAGTTTGCTCATGAGCAAATCTAAGCAAATTTGGTGTAAACTTATATAGTAAATCCAAAGCAAACGTGGTGAAGACCGTACTTACCATACCCTGCAAATATGGTTGCGTAATACGGTCTTTACCACGACCCACGTTTGGTACGCATTTACCATAGGTTTACACATAATTGGCTCACATTTGCTCATGAGCAAACTTGAGTAAATCCGTTTTTTCGTGCAGTGTATTGTTCTTCGCATTTCAAAAGTTCAAACTGCAAATTTGCATAGAGTTTTTATTCTCTGTGAGCCTGCAAAGCGACTTGGGTGCTTATGGGCCTTTACTGCGATTTTCATAATTCTGCGAACTCCCACTTGACGTTTCCGAACGCCAAACTGCGTTTTGGCTTCCGTCAATCAAACCTTTTAAGTCAAGTCCACGTATGTTTTCTGAGTTTGGTTTGCATTTACAGTGAAAATTGTGTTTTGAAGCCTAGCTAGTCCCTATCAGTTCACAAGATCTATAAAAGCCTTCGTGAAATCACCCAGAGTTGTTCACTCGTTTGATTGATGGAAGCCAAACCGTGGTTTGTTGGTCGGTGTAGAGTTCGCAGAATTATGAAAATCGCAGTAAGTAAGCCTTTCAACAGATGCAAATAAAAAGCAATTTTTGGCCACACGTTGCTCGAATAATTAAAAAAGCATCCTTGTTATTTATTTACGAAGTCGTATTTTCATTTTCAGGATCACTAAGTCCGCCAAGTTTTTTGTACACACGAATCATCGACCCATACACGATCAACCTCCAATGGCCGACTCCAATGAACCCACCACAGGGTACCCGATACAGAATAGGCGTACGAGAAGGCTCACGGCAGGCTCCCGAAAAGTACGTCGTGGTGCACGGTGCAAAGGGAATCTATCAGTTCAGGAAACTCCGACCTTACACTTATTATTTCTTCCGAATTCAACGCGGCGATATCTCTGACAATTATGGAAATTTTACGCGGATTATTTGGGCGGAAACACTGGAAACTGGTGAGTGTAGATATCAAATGCACGCGTACGAAATCAACTGTTAAATGAAGTCGCCAGTTGTGTACTTATCGTGAAAAAATTGGTTTCCAATAAAACGGATTTCAGCTATAATGAATGCACGCGCGCTGCATGTCGGTAGTTCTGTTACATTCCACGTGTACCAAGTGCCTTGTGTGCGCGCGTTGCATCTTGGTAGTTGTGTTGCACTCTAAAGAAGAAAGCGCGCACGCTCATAGCTGGAATATTCCATTGGTTACCAACTTTGTCGCCAGTGTTTTTGATGTTCTTTCAAATTAATTCGCCAGATAGCGACTCCTTGAGATTCATATCGTAATTAATTAAGTAATGGTCCATGCTTAGCGTGCGTATATCCAGTTCTGGAAGCACGCGGATAGTTGAGAGAGCACGAAGGTAGCATAAGAGTCGCACGAGGCGTTAGCCGAGTGCGACTCTAGCTAGCTGAGTGCTCTCTCAACTATCCAAGTGCTTCCAGAACTGGATATACGCACAGCTAAGCATGGACCATTACTTTTATAACATAGCCAACAGATTTTAACATAGATAAGTGAAAAGGCAGCTCTCCGAACACGAATAACACCGAAACGTTCAAGCGAACACGGTAAAACTGAAACTGAAAACATTGCATTTTTAACAAAGTCAACTGGAATGAAATATAATAAAACTTTCATAAACAAAATGTTAAATGACAATTTAATTAAATAAACTTAAGCTTAAATAAGTTTTTCACGGGTTTTTGGAGAAAGAAAAAGTTTTTTGTCAGGGCGAAACAGGTGCACAAAAACCACAGCACTATAAAACCAAAACAACATTTTATTTAGACGTATAAACTGTTCGAAAATAAGCTACAGAAACGCTAATTTCCATAAACTAACAAAATTGTTTAAATACCTCTTGTGTTTGTCCATTTAGTCCCTTCATATTGAATCGCTTGCAATTTCCATTGTCATTGAAATCTGAATTGAACTTGTTCTGAATTTCACCGGCCGGCTTTTCACCCTGATGTTTGACACACAGCACTCAAATTTTCACTAAATCCAGGGAAATTAACAACCTTGTGCATAACCCACAAATTGACATGCTCTCAATTGCTTGATGAACTCCATTTTAGACTTGTTAGCCATATTTTTAGTGAATAAGACACGAAATCTTTCAGCGAACCAAATCAATCTTTCGGCGAGTTCAAACTGTGTTCCTTCTTCGGTTGCCCTTGACTACGTGCATCCCGCCAAAACTTCTTCATAAAAATTGACCAATCAGAGCGCGCGTTATATCGTAGGTATGTTATAAATATTGATACGTGAACCTAGATAAAATTCTAGTTGCATATGGGACTGTATTGGTCGCAGTTTCGGGCCCTGAAAATGAGAGGCTCGTTTTAAATGTTGCGAAATGAAATATGTAGAACATGATAGAATGTTACGTGAAAATGCTACCCAGGAGGCTGTTACGTGGTTTCAACTTTTCGCTCAATTATGGTATACATATAAACACTCCATGTTTACATAAATTATCACGAGAAAAACTTCTCGGTAAAACAAGAGTCAAACAACAATGAAAAGTGAATTTACTTTTCATTGTTGTTTGACACCATGTAAATGTATGTATGTATACATCTACATAACAAAAAATGCAGGCTTTTGTTAGTTGTTTACTAGTAAGTGGGATCATAACCTTTCACGCAGTGGCTTGTAAACCATGATCGTATGCAAAAATTAAAAATAAGAGTAAAGAAAAACTACCAAATCATGGCTTTACACAAGACAAATGTTTATACTGCCTGTTAGGTACCAGACGAAAAGACAACCCCTTTACATGGTACAAAGTGAAGTTATTTATTTATTTATTTTATTAATAATGGTATTAGTTGCAACGATTAACACAAATCTATTTTTTCTCGTGCACTGTAGCGCCCAGTGCTCCTCCGTCAAACGTGACCGCGTACAACACGAGCTCCATGGGGATATTGGTACTATGGAACCAAGTTCCGAGAGCGCATCGTAACGGGCACATATTGGGATACAAGTTGTGTTACCGCAAGAGATCGGAACCTGCCCAGAATGAAATGTGTATGCAAATGTATCCGTTGAGTATGCACCTTGGAGGTCTGGAGCCTTTTACTGAGTACGCCATTACCGTGTCTGCATACACCACTATTGGAGATGGACCTCGCTCAAAACCAGTTTTCGTATGGACGGATGAGTTCGGTAAGAATACTCAGTGGTAACAGAAGTCCATGATAGCTAACCCTTTGATAGTTAACTCTTTGATAGCTAACCAACTACCCCTGTGATAGGTAACCCTTTTGTAAGGGACGTGTCATTATTTAGCGGGGGGAGGGCTCCTATTTTTGTGGGGAGGGTCCTAATTTTTTTCGCGTGTCTAAAGGGAGGGTCCAAATTTTTTTCACTCCTGTTTGGGGGAGGGTCATAATTTTTTTCAGCAACATTTGGACGATGAAAAGGGTAAAACAAATAGCGATAGTGGTTATTTCAGCAACTTCTCCATAAAAATTTCGACGCGCTTCGCGCGCATAAACAATGACATCTAATATACTATTTGAGCAATGAGGACACTACCGTTGAAAATCAAAAAGGAAAATCAAACTCTCCCAAAATTTCCCTGCAAATGATAGGCCTGGAGGGCATGTCACTATATGTTTGAAAGAAGACCCCTTAGGTAAGCGTGAGTTTTCGACGTTACAAGCATAGAAATTCGTCCGTTGGACCGCGCTTCGCGCACATGAATATTAATAACTTCGCATTTGCGGAGCGCAGTTGTGCGCATGAATAATATAACCTAACCTATATAATTGAGGTAGTGTACTTCCTGGGCCCCTGACAGGCTTTGTTTATTATACCGTACACAAAACATGTTCATCTACCCTTTCTCTGAGGCTTGATTTGTCTTTGGTATAATTTGTCTTTTGTTTAGTTTTGATGAAATGCGATGAACAAACAAAAAAACGATGAACAAACAAACAAACGTTTATCAAAATTTGGGCACGCTTCGCGCGTAACGAAGGATATGCGAGCCCGTTTTTCTGTAAAATGTCTACAGTACTAGGTCAAACAGGGGACGGGAGATGTGGGATTATGTTAATCATTGTACAGGGAGGGAGGATCACTGCATTTTACCCGTGTATTACCAAACATTCTCACGTAAATATTCGAGGCGATGAATAATAACAGCGGTTCCTTATGCACCAGTCAATTGACACCCGGCCCCCACCCCCGGGACAGGGCGGGAAAGTAACGCGGTCAGGCCGGGGATTTAACACATTAATCTACGGAAGGGCAGGGAATTTAACTCGGACCTTCTATAGCGGGATATATAGCGGGGCATACGGGAATATTAACGCTGAACCAGAAGTTCGATTATCGTGCGAAACCGAGGTCGGAGGATTTTGGGAGGGATCACTTTATTTTTGGGCGAGTGAAAGGGGAGGATCTCTCGAAACCTGAAGCCTTGAAAGAGAGATTCCAGCAACGAGTTCTATATCATTTTCTAGTTTTATTTTACTCATTATGTTGAAAATTTCGGCGCGCTTCGCGCGCATAAGGAATGACATCTAATCTAGTTTTAGAGAACTTGCCCAAAGAAAACAATACGCTTGTGGCGCTTAAATGGAATGCGTACGAATGTCGTTACAAGCATGTGTATCTTGGCAAGGACAAATGAAAACCCCCAAAAGCCCTCCAGTGATACGCCTGGTTGGCAGTCAATATGTTCGAAAGAAGTGAGTTCGACGTTAAAAGCTGCAAAAAAAAATCGTTTTTGTGCTGCGCTTCACGTACATGAATAATAATAATTTGTAGCGCGTGAAGAATAAAACCAACAGGCTTTTTTACTACACGCAGAAAATAAAATGTTATCTTTTCTCTGGAGGCTTGATGAAATGCGTTTATCAAGATAAAGGCGCGTTTCGCCATGTTGCAAAAGTGTCCCCGGGTGCCTGGAGCTTTAACAACGACCATGTCCCTGGTGACCGGGAAAATAGTAACATTTAACACTTAGTGAATGTTAAATCGGGGGGCCGTGATGTCAATTGACTGGTGCATGACAGAAGTCACTTGGACAATAGTCTATCTAACAGGTTTTTCAGAAATAAATTGCATGGGGGAGGGTCCCATTTTTTTTTACCTACGACTGGGGGAGGGTCACATTTTTTTTGTTATGTTCAAGGGGAGGGTCCTAATTTTTTTTAGCCTTGTTTGAAAAAAATGGAGCCCTCCCCCCCCGGTAAATAATGACACGTCCCTAAGTAAACATGTACTATGTAACCCTGTGGTAGCTGACCTTGTGATAGTGAACAAACATTCAACAAGTTGGCCTTTGCTATACTACGTGACTGACGTTGCATGGTCTCGCAACTTTTCTTCTCGACAAAGAGGCCGATGACCTACAGCCTGCATTGCACGGCGCCTCTTTGTCGGACACACCCCACAGGTCTCCTTGGTAATAAGCTCCCGTCAGAATTTCCGAGGTCTATCTGCTCTATAACACACGCAAATACTTCAAATTTGTGCTTATGTACAGATGAAAGGCTATTCAACAAACCTTGACGACCAATACCCCCCCCCCCCCCCCCCAAAAAAAAAGCGGAACATTTAACCTATATACAAATTGTATTCTGGTCTTGAGTGAAATAAAATATGTATGTATGTATATGTCATTTGATTAACAGTGATTATTTATCATTTGTTTCTCAGTACCATCACAAGCTCCCCAGATCAAATCCATATCCTCCACGACCACAACAATATCCCTCACTTGGGCCCACATACCTCAACAGTTCGTGCACGGAATACTACGTGGGTACTACATCATCCTGTACGAGCTGCCAATATCTTTACGCCGCAAGACTATTATAAGAGTCAACTCAACCACGACGTCTACAGTAATAAGGGGTCTCAAAAGGAACACCGATTATGGCATCACGATGGCCGGTCTGACGCGCGTGCGAGGGCATATCAGAATGGGACGTGGGATCCGATCAGGAATATATCTACGAAGCTAGGTACGATGACGTTACGATTTTACGGAAGCACGGTTGGCTCCAGTGTTACGGCGCTGGGTCTCTCGCCGCTGTGGTCCGGGTTCGACTCCTGGCCGGGACAGAGGAAATTTTCTTTCTGTTCTGGTCTCAGTCGAAATTGGTTCATGTAAGTTGCTTGAACGTTGTTCAACTGTGTTTCACGTCATTCGGATGAGCCAATAAACCGAGGTCCCGTCTCGCCTTTCTTCTCTACTCAGTATCAGAGGGGACGTTAAAGAACCACTGGGGACGTATAAACCCTCTGGTACTGACCATCCTCAGTGTCTGTGCTAATTATGGCCGCTTGGCTGCCAGTGGCGCTGTTGAGACCCAGCGCATTTACATTTACATTATGAGGAGGAAGGGTTCAGATGGAATATTGGCCCGTGGCGAGGATGGTGGAGCGACAAAAGCTCATTTCTAAAAGCATACAACTCACTATTCGATTCGAGTGATCCCTATCGCAGATAGAACTGCGATTTCTCTTTTATAGACAATGTTATCGTTTTAAAACTCATGCATCTATAAGGCCTGCCTTACACCAGCTTGTTTATTGCTCTCAAATTAGCCAATCAGAGCGATTTTTGTTGCATCGCAAAAGTTCCAAACAGATTTTGAAACAATATTGCAATGGACGATTCCAGCTATAACGAACGCGCGCGCTGCGTGTCGGTAAATGAGAGAGAGGGACATTTATCGAAAAGATTGTCAAAAGTCAGAGTGCACTGCATTTCAGTAGTTGTGGGGCACGGCTTGGACTTTCTGAATAAAGAAGAGCGCGCGCGTTTAAAGCTGGAATCGTCCATTGAGCAGGAAAACTATCCCATCTCTTCAGAAAATCTTGTTTTGCATCAAATATAAACTGGGTTTGCCTTCTACGACGATTAAATCTAGTTTTTGCTTTCCAAACTGCACAAATTCAGGTAACCCTTAGAACGTTTTCCCTTGACAAACAATCCTTTGTGGACCATGAGGTAAGATCACCATGAGGTGATGATTGTCACTTCAAACTTTGAAAACTGTTCATCCCAACAAGTGACTCATTGTTGCGATCCGTTTCCATCCGCTCAGTAAAAAGTCCATGAAGCCTACAATCATGATCGCTTTGTTGTTGAAGAACTATAATATATAGATTTAGCCACTGGCTAAAAGCGGAGCTCCTGGTTACATATTTTTCCATGTGAATGGAAAATTGCAATACTTTATTTGACATGAGTTAATGTGTCATTCCAAAATCTGGGATCCTACAATTAGATTACAAGCACAAAACTTATATGTATTTTAGAGCAGGATTGCGTGAGCGAAAACTTGAACAGTCAATAAGACTATTTATTGGGTAAGAAGGAATGGGCAGCAGTCGCAACAAAAGCTACCCACCCTGGATTTTTTAAATTTGAACCAACCACCCTGCAGTTCCAGTGATTTTATCATGACCACCCTGGAAATTGTGCTTACCCACCCTGGAATGTCGTATTTAAGGGTGCCCGCCCTGAAATTTCAAGCTCTACTTCCACCCACAGTGGAATTCTGAGGAATTACCCAACTGCCCAATTGGCATGGGGTGAGGCACTCCATCGTACTAGATGGATATGCTAGGGTGTTTTTTTTGGGATGCTCCTGAGGTCTGCCATAGGCATGAGGAGGATAGGTAACAGGTAGGTCTGCCATAGGGTAAAGTTTTTTCTTGTCTCTGATAGGGTATGTATTACAGTATGGCTACCAGCACTTAGTGATAAAGACAGTTTATTTTAGAACCTTTAACACATTAGCAAATTTTTTACTTATTTTTCAAGGAATCACTTCCAGAGCCAAACGGGTTACCATGGAAACACTAGTTAGCATATGGGTTTATGAGGTCTTGGTCATTCTTTGTTGTTACCAAGTTTGAATTGAATCGAAATATCCAAAACAGAATTATACATAAAACATTGTTTGGCCTCTTTGCCCAAGTCTTGTTGCGACGTCATTTTTGCTAATTTGCATTAGTACAAATCTTGAGTATCAAAAAAGCTATGAACCAAAAGAGCTATGAACACGAAAAAAAAATTCTTTCGTATTTTGAATGTGCAATCAAATAAGCCATTAAAATTTCAGCCTTGCGTTGCACTTTAACCAACCTATTATACAATGGCTGACTGCATTTATAAACCGCACCAGGGGCTGAGGACCTCCCTTAAAAAGACCCCTCCCCTGGAACTTCCACTCGTAAAACCGACCCCCACCCCTGGAATTTCCACTCATGAAACCGACCCCCTCCCCTGGAATTTCCAACCCCATAAATGACCCCCACCCCTGGAATTTCCATTTTTTCTGGCAAAATACCCCTGGGAAATCTCTTTTTGGATAAAATGTCCCTGGAAAATCACCTTTTTTACTCCTCCCCCTTGGAATTTCCAGTCTCCAGACACACCCCCTCTCCTGGAATTTTCAGAGTTTAATACAGCCCCCCTGGAAAATTTTCCATAGGTCCTCAACCTCCCTGGTTCGGTTTAAAAATGCAATCAGCCAATGAGTAAGACAAGAAGTTTATATTTCATGCTTAAAAAAATCTTGAATAGTTTATAAGAACAATACAATAGAAACACAATAAGAATCACAGGACCGTAGCATCCCGAGGGAGGGGGGCTCCCCCTATTTTTGGGGTGCAGGTACTTGTCACACCTTTCAGGATTTAAAATCAGGCCTCTGGAAAAATTAGAAAACTTGCAAAAAAAAATTTCCAGATAGGTACCCATTAGAGGTCCATTCTAGCAAATCAATCAAATTACACTTGTTAGGGACCGTTCATTTTTTATCAGGGAGGGGGGCTGGTGGAAATGAGGGGGTACCCTGTATTTTTTGGTTGGCCCCCCTTTCATGTCCGTATTTTTTTAGGTGGCCCCCCAAAATCCAATGTATTTTTTCTGGTGCCTCCCCCCCCCCCCCCCCCCTATTATAAATGCTTGCCCTGTAAGGTAGACTCTTGCCTAAGTGATGCAGTCTCATTCTTCTTAAAGTTTTCTTACTTCTGTCAAAGCTAAGGAACTGATCCCCCCTCAGAACTATTAAACGTTTTCGTGACACCCACCTCAGGTCCTAGTAGAAAAGATTTTACATAAAGAGGGGGTCACATAATTCTTTCGTTGCGGCCAACTTTTGATAACCGCATTGCATCAAGCCTCAGTAAAAGGGTAAATGAAGGTTTTTTGTGTATAGTCTGTCAGGAGCCCAGAAAGCTCCTAGTGAAGGGATCCTGAGCCTTTAGGTAATATTTTTCATGCGCGCCGCAAATGAAGAAATTATTATTATTCATGTGCGTGAAGCGCAGCCAAATGACGAATTTCTATGCTTGTTGTAAGTAAACGTTGAACTCACGCTTATACCTGTGGGGTGTTCTTTCGTACATAGACTGCCCGGCAGGCCTATCAGTGCAGGGCATTTTTGAGAGGGTTTATTTGTTCTTATCAAAAAAGTAAAAGAGCATATTAGATGTTAAATTCGTCATACGCGCGAAGCATGCCAAATTTTTTATTAAGTATTTAGTGAAATCAGAAACATATAAGCGAGTTGAAACATGTAACAAACATATTGCATGCTGTAAAAATACAAACTTTTCGTTTCCTCCCTGTTATGTGCTTGTATTTTATTGGGTGACCCCCCCCCCCCCTCATTTCCACCAGCCCCCTCTCCCTGATAAAAAATGAACGGTCCCTTAGTTGCCTGAATTTCAGACGTATTCTCTCTCGTAAAAAATATATGTCTTGCTGATACCTTTTTAGGAGCCCAAGTCAACTAAGCGATGCCATGTATGGTACCTTTTAGGGATGAAATTGAAAGTTCCTGACAAGCACCCCTGCCCCAAAAATAGGGGAGTTCCCCCTGGGCATACTGTAGCATGTTGTAAATCTGATACAACCACTGGTTGTAGCTAATTTGCATAGCAACTTTAATGAAACATATCAAGTTTCACTTCCAATTGTTTTAAAACAGACGACACTAGAAGGGAGGATGTCTTCTCCATTTTTTTAAGTAGTTTAAAACATTTGCAACAATTAACAACTATTTATAGTAAAAATACACTGTATAGCTGCTTTCACATAAACTGCTGTGAAAACAATTCATGAGTAATTCATTATCCTATCAAATGCATAGAAATTCAACAATTAACCAATCACAGAGCGAGAGGTGATTCACAATCTCTCTTTTTTGTCAGCAATTTAATTAGACATATAATTGTGTAATTATTTTCTCTACACAATCTGATTGGTATAAGGATCAAAGACCATGCTCTTGACCATCACAACCCAAACCAATCACAATTAGCAAGTTATTTGTAATTACTCATGACAGTCATGTGGAAACTGCTCTAATTATGTTTTACTTGTGTCATGGTATGGTCTTTCCGAAAGCCGCCTCTGGCAAAAGCCACCTCTGGCTGCTGTTGTCACTGAAATTTAAAGAAAATAACCAATAGTCTGATGAGCCTCGAAGACAAAACCTGCTTATCAAAACTATGGGCCCGCTTCATGCGCAACGAAAGAAAAGTGTGATCCCCCTCGACTACCTGTAAAATGCCTTCTACTATGTCAAACTAATTATTTTTTTATATTTAACATATAAGAATACGATTGCATTTGTAAAAGGAACAGCCCTGAAATAGGTCTGCACACCCACAGAGCAATATTATTCACCATCTACAGAGCAATATTATTAATTAAATGACTAGAAACCGCTACTAGTATCTTTAAACATGGGGAAATTCGGTAAGACAAAAAAAAATCATGTGAAAAAATACAGAAAAAATTCCTGCAAAGCCATGGCTTGCTAAAAAAACATTCCTACACAAATTCTAACCAGGAAAAAAATCCTGCATAACCAAAAACCTCCTACCTAACCCCCCCCCCCCCCCCCCCCCCCGTAAATTTCTAATGGTCCATCCCTTTTAAACTACAGTCTATGAATTATTGTGTCTATGTTGAGCAAAATTTACATCTATGTTGTGCAAAATGTATACATTTCCAGTGCATATTGGCACTGATAGACAGCAATAATTATTCCTAGATAGATTTCCGCTTGCCTGTCATATGTGAAATACTCTGTGAAGCTTCCCCGCAGCCAGGAATACATCTTAGGGAATTTCTACAAAATTAAATTAGCGCACAAAAGTTACTCGTTGTAGCCGAACCAAATTGAGAAGTCGAAAATGTCTCAATTTGAACTGAAAATGTCTCAGTTTGAATAGCTTAGATACATTAGAAAATTCAAGAATCATTGTACCATTATCTAAACCTGAAGTTTGGAGCTGGACGAGTCCTATGATGACCAAAAGCTCGCGAGCTAAAGATGGCAGCCATGCCGCCGATGCGTGACAAGTTTTTCTTTCATGACATTCTCCCGAGTCTCTCCGCCAAAAGTAAACACAGCCACGGCAGTTGTCAGCTCCACTATAACTTATATATCACTAGAAAATACGGTATTCTGATTGCAATACAGAAAAAAGCTTAAACCCCAATGGTTGAGCGTGTAAAAACGACTAATCTCACGAGCGGCCACTATCGTCGCATTCAACTTTCATCTTTTTCAAACGAGTGAGAAAACAGCCCGCAAAAGTTCGGGAAAAACACGAATGAAAGTTTGAAGTTTGCGGTAGATAAAATCTGATTACTGCTGAATGCTCATTTTATACTCTAGCTACAAAGTTCAAGTACCTACCTTGAAAATGGGTTTCTACGCTAGCTCTTCGTTCGTCCGTCTTCTTTTGTCTTTTTCGACTTCACCATTCACTGGTATTCTTCCCTACTCCTTCTTTCCCTAGCCTGCGAAAGCAGCCGCCACTTTGCGAGTCGCCGGAAAACGACTCGCAAAGTGGCGGCTGCTTTCGCAGGCTATTCTTTCCCTCGACAAACTTTTTTTTTCTATAATCATGACATCGGTCACTCTTCTTCCCGCTGGTAACTCATTTTCTAAAATCGTGATTTGTCAGCTTGATTTCAAGAGTTTTGTCGTGCGTTGTTTCGTTTGTTCACTTTGCACTCTCTTTGGCGGTGGTTCATGCTTTGCCCGACTTCTTCCCGTCGCTGTTTCTAGCTCTCTCCTCGAATAATTTCTTCCGCTTCTTCTATCAAAATTCTCTGTTTCATTTTTCTCGTCTTGTCATCGTTTTTTTTTTTTTATCAGTCAGGAAAAAGAACTCTGTACAGACGAACAGACGACAGAGTCCTGCAGAAAAATGACAAACAGTTCCGGGGTTGCCTGTGGTGGGGCGCGCAGACAGACACGGACGCGCCAGCGATACCATAATGGGAATACCGCTGAGCGTTGAAAAATGAAGTCGATAGTATACCTGAGTTCTTACTTGAGCTATTGAATTCTTCATACGCGATACCTATGGTGCTCCGCTCTGCGGCCTTCGGCCGCAAAGGAGCTCCGCTATAACAAGCCTAGACTAGTATTTTGGCTATCCGTCAGTTATTTTGATGTTTTTTTGTATCACCAGGGAAGTGTGCTAAAATAGTGACACCGCTTCTTTAATGACGATGCGGGTTTTGGCACGGTTAACCTCTTATGTGTTCAATAACAGGATGCAGCCCTCCAACGAACGTGCGAGCGCGAAGTGAATGCCCGAAATGCATGACGATTGAATGGAATCCATCTGTCGTGGGTGACCCTGGCAAACGCATCCTGGGATATACGGTTACCATGACAACTACAAAACACCAAAAGGTTACCCAGGAAGCCGATGGAAATTCAGTGAAAGTTGAGATAATGACCTTAAGGCCTTATACGAGTTATGAGATCACTGTGGTTGGACGGACGAACGATGGTCTGGGTGAATACAGTCAAACCATTACACAAACAACAGAAGAGGATGGTACGATCCATTGAATAGAGCGGTTTTCACATGACTGTTGTGAAAACAATTGCAATTGAGCAATCACTAGCCAATCAGAATCGAGAGAAATCACGACTTGCTCCTAAATGGCTTTTTTCTTAGCCAATGGCAAGCCGAACCAATTACTAAGTAATTACACAATTGTATTTACTACAGAATTTGATTGGCTGAGAAAAACGAGTAGCCAATGAGAACGCAAAGCAATCGCAATTACATAACAAGTCTTGACAGTCATGTGAAATCCGCTCTAAACCTCTTCGGCTTGGGCGTAATGTTTTCCCATTTCAGATCACGTGCCATTCTCCTGAGTATTATTTCTTTCTTTTTCTACTACGCACCAAAGGATATATGAATATTGAAGCATCCCAAACAAAGAAAGATTATTGAAATGAATGCAATGTGATCTCATGAAATGGGAAAACATTACGCCAAAGCCGAGGAGTTGCGATATGTCTAATCTGTAAGATTTTACCAGTACAGTTTACAGTCATAATACGTTTCGTATTGAGACACGGGACATCGGTGCCATGTTCCGTTCCGTTGGGATCTGTTCTTTTCCGCTCATTTTGTTTTTTACTGTTCTGTTCTTTTCCGTTCAGTTTTGTTTTGTTCTGTATGGCGCAATGTTGTTCCGTTCCGCTTTGTTCTTTTCCGTTTGTTTCTGCTCTGTTCTGGTCCATTTTGTTCCATTCTGTTCTATTCTGTTCTATTCTGTTCATTCTGCGACCCTAATAGTAAATACTTCATCATACACCAGATATTGAAAAGCTGGAATAACTATGCCTGTTCGTTGATTTTTTTTTAGCACCAGGCATTGCTCCTGAGCAAGTGACTGTGCAGAGCACTGGGCCGAACAGCCTGCTGGTAAAGTGGAGTCCAGTACCTCCCGAACGTGTAAACGGGGTACTTAGGGGGTATCATGTCTACTATAACATGTTAAAAACCGCGTGAAGCGGTCCATACAACAACGTCTCAGAAGACGAACTGCCAGTGATGCCAGGCAATCTAAAAGTCACAAATTGCGTATTTCCAGTCACGCAAGACGATCTCCTAGTCACACGAAAGGGTCAATCAATCACGCAAGAATTGGTCCCAATCACGCAAGATTGCTTAGTCACGACAGATCTATCAGCCACGCAAGACAATCAACTAGACGCGCCAGGCGAAGTTCAAGTCACGCGGGCGTTATGCACGCACTGGCCGTCAATGGTTCGTCACTAAGCATGGAGATCACAGGGCTGGAGCCCCATTCACAGTATAGCGTCCAAGTAGCGGCCTTTACGGCAAAGGGAAATGGACCCAAAAGCGCCGCTGTTATCATGCGCACAGATGAAGATGGTAAGTGGCTACTGTTATTGCCATGGCAACGATATGAGAGCAAATATCGCGACAGTTACGTGACAATTGCATGGCAGCATAAAAGATTGGCAATGGCACGTTTATTATTAACGTTTTGCTGTAACATGTTTTATCTTGTCTTGTAACGTTATTTTAACACGGTTAAAACAACAGGACTTTAAGTCTCGTTATAAGTGCATGATAATTTCAAAGAAGATCACAATCTGGCCGCCCTTTCGCACAGTCAAGGCCAGAGTTGTAGTGAGCTAACATGCGCATGATTTCTTCAGCTGCACAGAGCCTGACAGTCAAGTAATGACGAATCTAAAACTTTATCACACCTTTAACAACCTGCTCACTGTTTTTTCTTTCGTCTCTCAGCTCCAAGTAGAGCACCTACCAAAGTAGAGGCCAAAACCCTGTCTGCCGAGTCACTCAAAGTCACGTGGAACCCCATCCCATCGCGATTCGCCAATGGCAAGCTTCAGGGATATCACGTGATCTACAAAAGAAAACCGCTGACCGGAAAATCATCCAGAACACAATATCTGTGAATGAGACTATGTCGAGTGCGACATTGCACGGTTTGGAGCCTGAGACCGAGTATGAGATGTGGGTCCAGGCTTTCACGGGGATAGGACCAGGGCCTAGAAGCGAGAAAGCAACGGCAAGCACTTTGAAAATAGGTATTTATAATGGCTTGATGGGCATTTGCTGCAAAGGATGACACGCAAATTCGTGAAGCGTTAAATTTTTTTTAGAGTTCAGAGTCAGAGTGGCCGAGTGGTCAGAGCCCTCGCACTGACTCCTCGACCATTCTTTCTACATAGCCGATTTGGTTTGCCTCTCGTCCAAGAAACTAGCTATGGCTGCATATCAGCGGTTACAAGCTACTCTAAAATTCAAGTTAAAACAAGGAACATTCTTTATCTCCCTTCTACTCCACTCTTACCTTCCATTAAAACCCTGACATGCCGTCCCCCACAGTGAAATCCCACACGAGCCTTATAATAAATGTTTCTCCTTTTCATCCAAGTCCCCGGTCAGCCTCGGCGAGTGCGCGTGATGTACCTTACCCCCAGGAGCGTCAAGGTCACGTGGGAGTCCCCCTTGAAAGGGAGGGGTGAGGTGACAAGTTACATGGTGAAATGGAAGCTCCGTGGATCCAAACAGGATAACAAGGAAGGAGATGGGCAGAAGATTGTCAAGGTTAGAGGAACGTCTGTTAAAATGGGATCTATCTAATAAATCGCATAAAACGACTAATAAATCGCATCCCATCAGTCTTTGCTCTAGCTACACCTCGTTTTCATAACATTTCATCTCAAGTCTTGAAATACTCGATGATACGGTTTTGAATGGCGTGAATGTCTTGGTGTTACGGAGCACCAGAGGTATGAAAACAATGGAACAAAAGCCACGAACAAAGATCCTGGAACGATACAATGGAATAGAGCACCAAAAATATAGCTCCAATTTTTCAGATTTTTTAGCGACATTTAAATTATATGACGAATTTAAGTGAATAATTTATTCATACCTCCAGGTAAACCAACCATATCATCGTCGCACCAAGGTTACAGGTCTAAGACCCTACAGCATGTACACCTTTACTGTACGAGAGGAGTCGGCAGGGAGCTGGGGACCTTACTCTGAACCTGTCGATCAAATGATGCCAGAAGATGGTAAGCATGTAACCAGGAGTCCATGAGTAGGAGCTTTCATCTCTCATACTAGGCTATGGAGGCAGCATCATATCAAGAAATTCCCTTAAAAATTGTCGACTTTCTTCAACTTCCTTATAAGGAAGAATCTGCATACCATATTTGGAATCCCAGTAAGTTTTTCACTATTTTTATTGACGTACAATACTTCAAACTCAACCAGAAGTCAAGTACACTCGAGAAAATATGTTATGTGCATTTTCCGCTGCGTTTTTCACGGTCAAGAACCTGGAAACAAGGTAGACAACACACCACAGGAAGCCCGCTCTATCTCTAAAAAGACGACAATGTTTTCTTGATATGTTTGACTGACCTGGCTACTTTTAGAAAACATTTTCTATTGTTTTCCAAAAGTCTGATTCCCTTGAAGGGCAGAACAATCTTCATTGTGGTCGGATATTATTTATTCTTTTTGCAGTTATACTATTGTTTAGAGTCGGTTATTTTAAGCAGACTTCTAGTATAGCCACAACTCAACTGTGTTGAACAATAGAAAATTGTTTCGAAAGATAGCTTGGTCAGTCAAACGCTGCCTAAAGATGCCTCAGATGGAAGCTCCGATTCAGGGGCTCCTGATGTATGCCATAGCCTGCTTGCGGGCGTTCCGTTTAGATTCTCAATAACGAGCTTCCAAGCCGCGTCAGGAGCCCATCGACAGGAGCCTCCATCACCTATTGGTGGGCGCCCGAACCAGCACAGGAGTAGATGAATTTAGCTTTTGATTGAAAGTAATTTTGAATTCCGCGAGAATTATGTCCCCTCTACCAGAAAGAAAAAATAGCTGAAATCAGCATACTCACTCCCCAAGTACAATTTAAATACCGTGAGATCATCTCTGCGCGTACTTAGCCGCGGCAAGCTGAGTGCAGAGGACGCATCTGAATAGCTCAATGCTGGATGTACAATTCTGAAAGCGCGCTTTTGTAGACTTTCTAACTTCATTCTGAATTGGCAATTACTGTTTCTGAGGTTCCGCCGCTCGCTTCCGGCGCCCATGACATATATCGTAGGTAAACTTTAGCTAAAATGTGTTCCCAGGGTTTATAAAAACATTGTTGACTAATGTCCATACATACAATGAATTGTAGCGCCTACAGCCCCTCTGGAGGTCTCCGTTCACAAGAAGGAAGGAGTCAAGTTGGTCCTGCAATGGAAGAAACCCGAGTCAGCAAATGGAGTCATCCGTAAATACGTCGTGTATTATACAAATGGCGAGGGCGCACTTTTATGGGAGAAAACAGTTGACTCGGGTATAAGCGGAGACACAATATATCATACGCATACCCTACCGGAAGAGACCGCTGAGTACAAAATAAGGGTGAGTGTAGTTCTTCCGAATCCAAGGTCACACAGCGGTCCTCTTCATAAAAAAACTCCTTCCTAAGACACCTTGGCTTTAGGGTGGTCCCCTTAGCCTGAATAGGCCATTTGCAACTGAACAGTCATGTGCTTGTTATTTCGCTACGAGCCTATGCATAGACCACTAGATTCCCAAGGGCAAATCAACCCAACATGACTGAAAATTATCAGTTGACTTATTGGCGAAATCGCAAAGAACGTTCTTAATGAGAAGGTAAAAAGATTACTGATCAGATACGGGATATAAATATGGATGAGCATACCGCTCCTATTGCAGGTCCAAGCATTCAATTCCAAGGCAGGTCAGATGAGCGATGTGTTAACTGTTCAGCACCTTTCAGATGATGTAGTTGGGTTTGGTAAGCATGTAAATAAGAAGAGAGGACATATTTTTCAGCCAAGTATCCAGTATGCGAAGTGTGCGAGAGAACAATGTAGCAATCGAATTTCAGAATTAGAATTTCTTGGTATATTTGAACCCATGACCTTTTGCTCTGCTACTCTTCACCTTTTCCCCGTCATTTTGCAGAATTCAGAGAGATCCAGGAGTGCACGTAAACCATTTTTTAACGTAGAAACCATTTTAGATCAGTCCAAAATGATGAGCAACACAATATATTTGTAAAGTTGTGATTATTTCGTTAGTCATCTCTCCTGATTTTCCTTTTTTTTTTTCAGCAAAGAGTCCTAACCCATATGTTACGCACTTACCATGGCTGATTATCGGACTCGCCGCGATTGTTCTTCTTCTTGTTGCAGCTATGGTCTTTGTTTTTATCAGGTTAGACATTTTCTTAATCCCTTCACATCAATTTTCTGCTACTTTATGGGATAGAAAACCAAACTGAGTACAAAAGGCATCAATAACCATCATCTGAGAAAAAATGCTCTACCAACTGAGCCACTGAAAAGCTCAATCATCCAAATATTAAACTCATCCTGGAAATATGACGAGTAAACTATCATCTTATTAAATGAAGTAAATTAAGTTTGTCAGGCGTAGTCAGTCTATAGATCCTTTGCCTACATCAATTTCCAAAGTGCCGTGTTTGTTAAATGTAGGTCAAGCATGATTTCGCTCTAGAACAACTTTTACAAAGTTGGGCTACGTCCTTGCATTTCAAGATATAATTTATTTGTCAATTCTTCACGCCTCTTCTTCTAAAACCAAGACAAACCAAATACTCCGTGACCTTCCTTAAACCATAAACTACCCCGTCAAGAAAATAAAGAATAACGCGAACAGTGTTAAACTATAAACGACCTTTTTAACTTTAGAAGATCAAGAAGGCGAGCGAGAAAGAATCAAGAAGAATCCAGTAAGTTTATTTGTTGCTATTTTTTTGTCCGAAAATGCGACATCACTAAACTTACTTCACAATGCTTTCATGGATTTAAGGTAAATTTACTCAAACTTCAATCTTGGAGAATCTCAGAAATGGAATGCTCGGAAGAATTCTAAATCAGTTTCTGTTAGACCTGTTACCCGATTTTTTTTTTTTTTTGGAGAGTTGGTAGAATGTTTGTTTGAGGGTTTCAGAATGATATAGTGTGAAAAGATCGAGAATATAGTTGGCATTCTTGACCTTTAAACTACAATGCGGGACAAAATTGTTGTCGAGTATGCAGAACGTTTTCAGTAAACAGGGGTTCTATGTACCACTCATCTTCCCTGCCCTTCCTCTCAGTACAATGTACCGACGACCGGTTAGATCAGTGGTAGAGCACCGGGCTTATGTGCAGGAGGTTGGGAGTTCAAACCCCGGCCGGACCAACACTCAGGGTCTTTTGTAAATATTGAGGAAAAGGTGCTGCCTTTGCTCTAATATCGCCAAATGGTTAGACCTTCGCGTCTTTTCAGAAAAGGACGTGAAACCGTAGGTCCCGTCTCTGACATACACGACACTAACCGGAACCAGAGGGTCGTTAAAGAACCACGGGGACGTCGGAAGTTGTCCATCCTCAGTGTAGGGCTTACAACTTACTAACCCACCACACTGACCAGGGAACCTCGTAATTAGAGCCTCGCTCTTGAGGATTTCCCGGCCCTCGGGCAAATCATATAAATAAATGTCTTTTTGCCACGGGCTCTCATCCTCGCAATTTGAGCACTGTTACCTCCAACACTGAAATGAGCTAAAAGGGAGTTCAATTGATGTTGTCATAGGAAGAAATACAATTTTGGGTTACCAGAAATCGGCTATTTTTGATTGGACACGACAACTAATTTTGTGCGGCATTGTTGTTGGAAATTTTTAAAATGCTGTGAAAGTATTTTGTGTGCCCCTGACGTTGTTGATGATGAAAAACGTCCTGCCCATTGATATTTTCCAGTTCCTTTGACACCGAAAACGTTTGGGGCCCACCGCCCCGTACCAGTGCCTGACCTCAAGAAACACTGTGAGCGCTTCCATGCATTCGATGATGGTCTATTCGTGGAAGAATACAGGGTAAGAAAAAATGGCTGAGGTATTATATTTTCTGTCATCGATGATCTATTTGATTAGTCCTCTCGGCCTCACTGGTCATGATTTCTAATAGACCATTGTAGTGAATAATAGCCCATTCGGCCTAAAATAGTTGTTATTTTTTTTTTCTTATTTTGTAGAGCTTAAATCACCATACACTGAGAACAACCTTTGAGGCAGCACATACTCCGTACAACAAAACCAAAACCGCTACCCCAACATCCTGCCGTGTAAGTGATAGACAAATCACCTAGTGTTGTGATAGGATCAGTGTGATAAAATCAAAATACACAAGATAGAGACATTTGTACTTCGTACTCCCTCCAATAGGTGATGCAGGCTCCTGTTGATGAGTTGACACATCACAATTCACTATACCCCTTCCGCAGTTTCCAATGCTTTAACTGGCTTATTCCTCTACAATAGTTATAATTTTCTTTAAAACTAACTCTTCGTTTTATCTTCAATAGATGACCACTCACGAGTTGTTCTAAGAGTGAGAAAAGATTCTCCCGGCTCGGACTATATCAATGCTAACTTCATAGATGTAAGTGAAAAATTCATTTGTCCACGAGCAGATCATGGTCAAAAAACATTTCATTATTTTGGGCTTCTCTTTCAGGGATATGGATGTCCACAGAAGTATATAGCTGCACAAGGTAAAGTGAACCAGAATATTTTGGCTATTCATCAGTTGTGTGGATGTTTTACATCACCAAAAGAGTGCTAAATTCGTGACACCGCTCCTTTAAACATTTGTAGGCCCTCTGACGGAGACAATTAAGGATTTCTGGCGTATGATATGGGAGAAAGGATGCTCTACTGTCGTCATGCTTGGAGACCCAGAGAACAGCCTCAAGGTGAGAACCCTGACTCAATAACATCGTCCAGTTGTAATTCGTCTCCCTCGACCCTGTCCTATTGCAAAGAACAGTCTGGAAGTGTGGCTTCAGCATAACTTTGTCATCCTTTTTCACTGAATTACAGCTGCGCACTGATTGTGAGCGTTACTGGCCTGAGCATGGGCACCAGGAATATGGTGATATTGCGGTGTCGATGGTAGATATTGTAGAGATGACAGATTGGACGATACGCACGTTCCTTGTATGGGTAAGGTAGTCATTCGAAGTGTTACAAGTTTCAATGCATCAAACATTACATTGCGTTACCAGCCGAATGTGGTGATATACACCTATTTCAAGTAACGTTGCTCTGCAAAACGTAAAACATGAATCATGCATCATAATGAAGACGCATATTTTCTCGTATTTTCCTCGAGTTTGGCAAACCAAGCTAAACTTAACCACCCAATGACACTTTGTTTACTACTTTGAGACACAATTTGGCGTGAACCACTTCGTTTTAAGCAGGAATTACCACTACGACTTATAAAGTATGGTTCATGGTTTACGTTTTGCAGAGCAACGTTAATTGAATTAGGTGTATATTATGGCCAAATGTTTGATTGCGATGCCATGAATACGACCTCGTTTGTTCATAGTTACTTTCCTTTAAAGTGGCACTAGTATAGTATGAGCTTTGAATTCTTCCATTCTGTTGTCATACCATATAGTCTATTGAACATTGGGAAGTACGTTTAGAAGATTGAAATACTCAGCCCTCTGCTCTTACGAAGAGTACAATGGTTCTGTAGCGTCCACCATGTACAGGGTTAGAAGGGAAGGCAGACGGAACTTTGTCTCATAAGAATAGGAAAGAAGCGACAATATAGTCAGGGATATTGATAAGCAATATAATGTGCAGTCAACAGATCCTGAGTGCATGGACAAACGGGAGGTAACGCAGTTCCAATACACTGCATGGCCCGATCAGGGTGTTCCAGAGAGCACAGCCTCAATGTTCATCTTCCATCATAAGTTCAAGATACAACTACCTCTGGAACAGGGCCCAATAGTGGTACATTGCGGGTAAGATAGAGCCATCCGCACTATAAGCTAAGCTACTAAGCTAGTGGCAAGTTGTAAAACTTAATGGGATGATGGCTCCTGAAATACCTACCGAGTATTAGCAAAAATTGATCTATTTCTCATTAATAGTTTCCATTTTTGTCTGCACACATTTCCTGGCAATGTAGGGACAATTTGGCAGTAAAACAGTAGTGAACAGTAGGTACTTTATACCAGACAACAATGCCACCACCGGAGTAAATATCCCTTATCAGCCACTCCATTGTTACGGTTTTCATTCCATACCAGTAAGCCTAAACGTGTAGAAATCTTGACCATCTATAGATCAAGTTTTAAATTTTATTTACGGAATTCAATCGAAAACATCGAATTACATTCCCTAAATCAGCTGATGGAAATGGATGCTTTCTCCGACTGCGTATGTTGGTAGGCTGAGAAAATGGCAGCTAAGTGGGGCTCTTTGACGAATCTAATGCACGAATTTCACAGACAAAAGTTTCAGAGAGACATACGAGAGGCTCTACCTTTACGCCCTCCATCCGAAAAAGACAGTTGATGTTGCGAAGCAGAGAAAAACATGGGAAGCGTATAGTGCAGTGTGTGGGGGATGCATCAAATAAGAATGTGATTTTAGTGTTCTCTCTCCTTAGCGCGGGCGTTGGTCGTACCGGTACGTTTATTGCTATCGACTCGCTACTGGACCAATGGTTATGGAGGGACAGGTAGACGTGTATGGTTTTGTCGCTCAGATGCGGACCATGAGAAACTTTATGGTACAAACAGAGGTGGGTAAAATGATAATACAAAAGACTGATGAAGCCAGCATGTAAGCAAGATATCCCCCTATAATAGGTATTGCGATGACATCATCATCATCATCAGTCTCCCCTCTCTGAAGTCTTTGTTCCAAAGGGTGCGCTTATCTCGCTTATAAAACATTGAAAGTTCCCCCTGTCCATCATCATACGAGCTGCTGGGCATTTTTTGGATTGTTCTTCAAAGAGCATCTGTTTTCTTAAATCTGCATTGATCATGCTGCATAAGCGAGCAGGATACTTTAGCTGCTGGATCGTACAAAATGACTTGATTGACTTAGTTCCGGTTATTCGGCGTAGGTACGCGATGACATCGAGAAAAAGGGAGCTTAACCTCACCCCGCTATGTCAGTCATCCGATACCTTCGTCGTGTTAGAGCCATCATTTCTTCAATGGGATGCGCCGCTACAGATATAAATTTAGCCTCGATGGCACAAGTGCGTATCAATATGTCGTCGGGTGGTACTCAGTTGGGGCATGTTGTTCGCCTTGCTCGGCGGATCGAGTGTTCGTTTTATTCATAGAGATCAATTGCAAGCATAAAGCAACAAAGTCATGCTGACTTGCAAATTTAATATCCGTTGCATTCCATCCTAACTGAATCATAGTTTCCACTTTCCCAACCCGTTCCTCTTCAACTGTTTGCTCCATAAGACTCTTTTTCAAGTCCATCTACATTTTAACATGACCTGTATTTTCCCCCTGCTGTAGGAGCAATACACATTTATTTATGATTGCCTGCGTGATGCCTCTCTGTGCGGCATAACGGAAATCCCATCTCACGAACTTGCAAACAGTCTCCTAGTCCTACGCGAGAATGACCCTGATGTGCTGCAACGGCGCCAGGAAGAATTTAACGTAAGTTCGTGGGTTCTAAGCGAAACCAGTGTCCCGACGTTCATGCCTTAAATGAAGCAATAATTATAGCTATATCACAGACCGCGCAAACCAAGACAAAGTGTGTGGGAGGAGTGTGTAGGGGAGAAAGCAAGATACTAACGATGTATGGGAAGGATAAAGGGGTTACTGTAAGTGTACGAAAAAAAAAATGAAACGCCACACTGTTTTCTTGAATGCCCAAACGTCTATGTTATGCCCTTGAAAAAATCCAGAAAAGGGCCCTCGCTATTATTTGTCCGGGATTAAACTACGGAGACGCTCTCTATCAGGCAAACCTATACAGCATGGAGAACCGTAGAATTGAACTATGTAAAAATACATAAACAATTTATCAAGTGACCATCCTGTGAGCAAACTTATTTTGTTAAGAACAATGCAGGTCCCTCAACACTCTAATTTACGCTCAAACGTTGCTCGCCGCCAAGCTCCTGTGCGCACAAATAGGCTTAGTCAGTTCGTATCTGTTAAATATTTAAATGTCTAGTTGCCCGCTTGCTTGTCGTTCCTGTAATTCAGTCTTATTTTATATCGACTGCGAAAGGGATCATTAAACACATTATTTGTTGACTTGGGTCTTCGATTGTTTGTTAAAGAATCTACCCGTTTGCTGTTCAGAGGACTTCGAGCGGAGTGTCGCGTATATTCGTGAGAATATCGTCAAGAACAGATGCCCTGATGTCGTACCTCGTAAGTCTTTTCTAGAAAGGTTTATCACAGACCTATTGTCATAAAATACACAAATATCTTCTGAGTTAGTTAAATGAAGTAAAATGTCCGGGGATTCCGATGAAGGATTGCTAAAACATTGAAGATTGCAAGGGTGAGTGCTTAAAAAAAGGTTGAGGTAGACCAATTTCAAACTAGTCAAATTTATTATGTCTCTATGCAAGCTGTAATTAGAAATCGCGAATCTGAGCAATCGTACATCGAAATAAATGTTCACCATATAAAACTATGAAATCGGCGCGGTGATACTCAAATTTTGCGTATTCGTTGAACATTTCTACGGCCGTGTTTCCATGTAACTTGATTAGTCTGAGACTTGTAGTATTAATTTTCATTCTTTCCTTGCCTGGCAGTCGACAGCAATCGACTACGGCTCGCAATAACAAACAGCGTCCCTTGTTCTGAGTACATCAACGCAAGTTACATTGACGTAAGTGTAGTATGTTCGCTCAACAATAGTTACGCTGCCGTGACGTTAGAATCAAGCTTCCATACCCTGCGTATTTCATAGGTGTCAGTGAAACATCCCTGTTGGCAGTATCCACTTTTGCGGAAGCTCGAATGCATCTTTTCCAGGGGCGGAGACATTCTTTCTATAAAACGTTTCAGCACAGTACGAAAGAGTAGCGTTTGTATGAACGTTAAAACGAGATTTGTGTTCAGTGCTGTTCAGTAGCTTTTGTCCGCGCAAACGGTCGTAGTACAACCAATGTCTAGATCATCGCTGACTTTGGATCACGGACAGGGTTTTAATGAAAGTGAAAAGCATTTTTCTCACACCTAAAATGCACTCTGGGTGTGCGAATAGAGCGGTTTTCACATGAATGTCGTGAAAACAATTGCAATTGAGCAATCATTAGCCAATCAGAATTGAGAGAAATCACGACTTGCTGCGAAATTGCTTTTTTCTCAGCCAATTGCAAGCCGAACCAATTACTTAGTAATTGTACAATTGTTTTACTACAGAATTTGATTGGCTGAGAAAAACGAGTAGCCAATGAGAACGCAAAGCAATCGCAATTATATAACAATTCTTGACAGTCAATATGTGAAATCCGCTCTATTTCCCGCAATGTGCACTAGCTTTGTATAGTCCACGATTTTGGATCAATGATTCAAATCAACACTGACTTTGGATTGGAGTTATGAAGGTTGTGATTGTCAGATTAGGTAAACAAGTTTAAGCAAGATGGTCGCGACAGAGATGCAGAAGGCATTTGTTCGTCAGCTGCAAAAATGTATATTGAGGTGACTTAACAAAACCTTTTCTCTAAAAAATAAGAAGAAATATTCCAGCAGTTCTAGTAAGCAGTTGAAAAATATTGTGCCAAGATCATTTTAGTTGCAAACATCTGTTGGACTGTTTCAATATCATGTGAAAAACAAAAACGATTTCAACACTGTAAGCTGAATTTTGAAGTTCGTACAAAACACTGACAACACATGTATTTTTGACGTGTTTTTTGGGCATTTGGGTTATTATAGTTAATGAGAAACATCTAAAACATTGAAAATGCAAACAGAATGTTAATATCCCCGATATAACCACAGGTTCCCCAAGCTCCGTGGGAGTTTAAAATAATTATTTAAATAAAGCTAAAGTAGTTTCAATACCGTAATGTTTGTTATTGACTTCACTTACATGAACTGTGCTTCGCTGGCGACTGTATTGAGTAATCACATATCCTTCTGTAAGAGAAATAACAGTACAATAATAAACTTTCAATAAACTTTCATTTAGCCATCCTGTACATCCGATAAATTTGAGTTTTGAGTCCGTTTTTAGCGATTTCTGTTTGACCCCTCTTCCCTTTGAGATATTATATAGAAACATTACGGTATTGAAACCACTAAATCAGCTTTACTTAAATAATTATTTTTAACTCCCACGGAGCTTGGGGAACCTATGATATAACTCTAGTATAATATTTTTGCCCACCAAAAAATGTTCAAATTGCTCGATCTCCAAATGTATTTGCTCTTTTCTTTTTGTTTCAGGGTTATAATGAAGGGCATGCCTATATAGCTACGCAAGCGCCGTTAGAAAACACAGTCACAGATTTCTGGCAGATGGTTTGGGAACAGAAATGCACCGCTATAGTGATGCTGACGGATCTGACAGATCACGGACAGGTTAATTCAAAACGCGCTTTATTTCATTACCATCCTAAATCTCTTTTGGTCGTCACTGAGAACTAGTAATGAATATAAGAAGAAAATCCTAAACCCCGTTTCTCCAGCGTAAGGTAATAATCGTACTAAATTGAAGTCTAAACACAGGATAAAGAATTAGGGAAAGTGGTAGCGCTGACTTTGCAGAAGAAAAGTGCCAAACGTTATTCCCGTCCACTGAGATTACGTTTTGTTGAATACGATGATTCGTGTAATTGTCATTATACCTTATATAAGACCTTTCAAAATACAAAGAATACACGCACTGGTTCCTATTTCGTTATGTCTGTACTTAACGTAAGTTATTTTATTCACATTCACACTTCTTGGTAACAGCACCCAAAATAAATAAAAGGAATAAATAAGAGATAACCGACATATTGTTGGAGTCGGTACAATTAGTTATACAGTTAGAGACGTCTGCGGTGTCAGGAGTGTAAGCTTTCGAGCCATCATTCATCATTCATTTCAACATTTATTTCCGATGTCTCTATAATATAAAATAAATAAACGGACTGGCCCGCAGGTATAGTACTTAACAAATAGATCTCGTTTTGCGTGCGTGTGTACTGTTATATATACACAGATGACGTCATAGAATGTCATGAACAAAATAGCACGCAACGAGACGCAGTCGAGTTGCGTGACTGTTGTTGATGACATTCTGTGACGTCTTCTGTGTATCTATTACAGTACATACGCACAAAAAACGAGATCTATTTGTTTTATACAACAACAAACAGGGATTTTTGTCAACCGTGTATCTGTACTCTTATAGCAACATGGCTCTCGGCCAATCAGAGCGCGCGAATTACAAGTGCTGTTGTATAAAAACTAATCGACGCGGGCCAGTCTTATATCGATTTCTCAGAGTAATTATGTGTATACATTTATAGGAATTCGATGGTATTTTAGTTAGTGGCCAGCCATCACCATATATATCCAAAGAATATTCAGGGACTGTTTTTACTTAGTGTTTTTACGCTGAGGTTTGATCTCTTGAAGGTCGAGTGTGAGCAGTACTGGCCAATAGAGGGTTGTGTACGGTACGGGAAGTACATTGTCACAAAGATCGACGAGGAGGAACTAGATGATCACACGCAAAGAGTTTTAAAGCTGCGCTGCCATGGGGTAAGAGGGCTGCCCCTGTGCCCTAGAGTACTAAGAGTACCCTAGTGCCCTAAGAGTACAGAGTACCCCCTAGTGCCCCGAGAGTACCGTAGTGCCCTGAGAGTACCCTAGTGCCCTATGAGTGCCCTGGTGTGCTAAGAATACTGTAGTGCCTGAAAGAGTACAGAGTACCCTAGTGCCCTGAGAGTGTTCTAGTGTCCTGAGAGTGCTCTAGATCAGACTCTTGTGGTGCTAGATGGAGCCAAGCTAGTAGGGCATTACATGTGGAGCTGTAAAGATATTCTTAGTTTCAGCAACCACGTCATTTGGAAAAAGGAAAAAAATACGGCAATCTTTCCTTTATGCATAAAACGGAGCCAAATCGAGTGTGGAAAAGATAGGGTTACAGTAGTGAATGCAAAGGAGGTTATAATGTTCACGAACAAGTCGTGTCATCCAGTAAGTTCCTATCCTAATAGAGCCAATCAGCTGTGTTATCAAGAGCGATGGTACAAACGGATTTTGTGTTGACTACAGGATGATTTCAATGATGTTTCAGTACAAGCTTTACTTTTTTATCAAACTTTGTTTCTGTGTCTTCAGAGCATGGATAGCCTTCTTGTGTACCACTTCCAATATCACAACTGGCCTGATCAAGGTCTACCTCCTCGACTAAATGGACTGGTCTGCCTCCACGAGCAGATAGAAAAAATACAGGTAGCGGAGGACCATGGACCTACCATAGTGCACTGCAGGTAAGCGACACCATCGAACTTTTGCAGCTGAACATTTTAATTATCATTATTTAATAATTTCCGTAGTATCTTCGTAGTTTTTTCAAAGCTCGCGAATTGCTTTTCGTTGCACTGGCGGATCTAGAGGAGGGGGCGGTGTGGACCCTTGTTTCACATCTCAGAAGACAATGTGTGAGCACGCTGGGTGTCACAATTTCCTATGTCATATGTTTCACATAATGCCCCCTCCTTCGGTGGAATGCATCTCCATTCTCAAATGTCTAGATCCGCCCCTGTATTATGTTATGTTAGTATAAAAATGCTTTTTTCGTTAGCATAAAGAACTCTACCAGTGCGGTTATCCCACAACAGCAAACGGATTTTTGGCAAAATAAAAGCAGCGTCTATTGTAACAATGCGCGTTTCCAAGGAACTTTTTCTGGGCTTAGTTAATCCCTTTACTTCTTCAGAAGGTTGAAGATTAAAACTGAATGTTCATAATGCTATGGTAGAATTGAATGTTGCGTAATGTCTGCTCTGGAAACACGATCCCCAGCAACCTCTCTAATGCGTCTTTGTGCTGTGATGTTTCTCTAGTGATGGTGCAGGCCGCACGGGCGTCTTTCTCACACTGGCCATCGCTATTGATCGCCTGGAGTGCGAAGATAGCGTCGATATCTTTCAAACCGTACGATGGCTCAGATCTCAAAGACCTGGCATGGTTTCTAACGTGGTAAGATATTGATGGCTAAGCATTTGGTACTGCTGCTTACACTGACGCTTGTTGTGATTCAATATGACCCAATTATTTACATGTACGAAGTGAGGTAATATGGGCACGTATAAAAAAAGCACTCGGGCAAATTTGACAATGGGAGCCTAATTTTTGAGACTTGATGTTTCCGAGCATTTGTGTACAGTTTTCTTTAAAAAAAAGCGCGAGAGAGGAAAAATGTCCTCAAGCTCATGTGAAAAAACAGTCAATCAACAAAACAAGTCTACCCTGAAACTATAAGTCTCGAACGTTTACTCTGTTTAGTAACCAACGAAGCACGCAAGGGCGGCAATGCACTTTGCATTGCACTTTGTTTCATTCGCCCAGATCTGTTTAACTAAACATTTTACTTTCTCAAACTCATTAATAATTGACCAAGCTGCAACAAATATAATCATAAGTGAGAAGGAAGTTTGGATAGACGAGCTCAATTTGCATGCATTTTTGAGAGTTTAGTCCTTCTTTTTCTCGACATAAATCACCCGGTAGACAGTTATTGACTGACAGTTTTGACTGAAATTTTCTTGATTCAACAGGAGCAGTACGTTTGTTGTTACCAAGCGGTGAAGAACTACTTGGCTTGGCGAACACGAACTAGTAATGACTACTGTACAGGATGATATATTATAGTAGACTTTTGAAAGTGAAAATACCCTGGAGAACTCGAGAGTGGTCAAGAGTAGTCACGGGAGTGTTTACCTAGAGAATGACTACCCTAGGGGGTAGGGTATATTTTTATACTGGAAAAGAATGCTGACTTTTTACCGATCTGTTTCACGCTTCACAGTCAAGTCGCCTGCAGAGTGCCCCAAAGGGAGGGGGTGGTAGGGGACTAAGGGGACTGCTCGCTTGAGTTTATACCCCCAAATGTCCCTCCCCTCCTCCCCGTTGTAAACTATAGTAAAAGCGGAAGCAAGAAAAGAAAAAGGAAATCTGTAAATATACACATATAAAGAAGAATGGTTAGACCACTAATATTTGAGAGTGTTTAGTCCTTTTATACTGCACGAGGTAGACTCCGAAAAAGATGACCGTGCGAAGGCGATGGTTGACCAAAGAAATCGAGCATATACGGAAAGCGTCCTCCACCCAATGAAAATTTTAATGGCTCGTGACTGCCTACCACCGTTTCCAGGAACATTAAACTGGTTCTCTCGTATAACTTAACCTGACATGTACGAAACTTAATCTATTTGTCAAATACTGCAGTCCTAGAATACACTGGATACCAGAGTCTGAAACAGTCACTCGTCTTTGCTTATTGAATTGAATTTGAGGTTATTTTCCACACAGCTTACATTAATCACCTGTTTGACAGATAGAGTAAAGAGGAGGTGGCAGGGGACCCATGAAACCATCAGGTTTATCGAGTAGGGTCCCCTGTATTTAAGTTAAATAATAATAATAACACATAAGTGAATATATGGATTATGTCTTGATAATGTTCATTTGCGTACTGTTCTATATATTTTTCGTTTTTTTATATATATATTGCTACATTGCCAGAAAAGTTGAGAGATTTAATTTGAATGAGGGAAGGTTATTAGACGATGTTACAAAAAGAGGGAGAGAATTCCAAATTTTAGGACCTTGATGTAAACTAGTATAAAACATCTTGCTTAGCGTGTCAGTAGAGCAGATTGAAATGATTTTCTGTAAAAAGTGCCGCGACTACGTAATTTTATCTTGTTTCTACAGCAGGCACTTTTCACAGTCATACGGAATCTGCCCTAAACGAGTGGGGCTTGGAGTATCTGGTACCCAGGGTAGTCATAGAAGATTTAAAGCATGAAAAAACACGAGTGTATTTTTTTTTCTGTGGAACACTTCCAGATGCCTTTTATAAAATAAAAAGGAAAATCAATTAAAAATTTTATTGGAGTGTCAAAACGTCTCATTATACATCTAGTTGATAATTCCAATGGATGAAAACACCTGCACAATTTTATTATGCCTTGTCTATAACTAGAGGTATTTGTTTGAAGTGAGAAAACGATTTGGCGAAGAAAACCTGTTTCGGAAGATCTGTAATTAAAAGTGAGAATGAAGTGACTGACAAAAGAACTATGGATATTTAAAAAATATAACATTTTTAATCATGAAAGTGACATCTATGTGGCATTTTTTTAATTATGTCCAATCCTAAAGAAAGTTGGACAGGTGCCTCCCAAAAGATTAATATCAGCCTTTACCTCATCGTAAAATGCACAGTAGAAGCACAGAAAAAACCTTAACAAGGAAAACCTACAGCTATTAGCTGGAAAAGGAACATAGAACATGGAGAACAATTCGCGCAGTTGCGCAATGTGCTTCGCTTTTTTGTCAGTGACTTTGTTGCTGTTCAATCAAGTGCGAAATCTTGACGGAAAACAGGCTGAGGAGTTTTCTATGGAAAAGCATACTACCTATCAAGCTCAAGTTGACGATTCTCAACGAAATTCGCAGAACGTCGGGCATATTACTGATATTATGTATCAATATCCAAAGGAAGGACCATATGCACTTTTGGGAGAGAAGTTTTCCTTTAAAAAAGTAATAGATGAGCATCCCAAGCTGCGTCGAGAAAAACAACAACCTCTGATAGGAGAGACCATATACCAGGAGACGAAACGAAGAACAATACGCTCAAATACTCCCACATCAAACGGTTCTACCGCCGGCTCTTCTGGCGCTTATCCAAGTAGAAAGAAAAGTAACAGTATTCTACCTTCTACGTCTGTGCCAAGATATCGTACACAATCTATCAGGAAAAAGTATTTCGTCATTCGTCCTACTAGTTCTTCAATGACTATGAAAAAGGCAGTCGTTTCTCGTGTCAATGTATCAAAACCTTTTCCGAGAGTTGCTGCAATCAAAATACCGACTTGTCCAGTATACGCGTCTTGTCGTAACAAGTGTACGAGTGATCGACAAGTGAGTAGACTAGACGTCGGCCGATGCTACTGTGACCACCTCTGCCAATATTTCACGGATTGTTGTGGTGATTATGCTCTGTACTGCTTTAGAAACCCCGCCCTTAGATCACCCGATAATATGACAAGCGATTTGGTTGCTTCTACAGATGAAAATCCAAAACTTTGGAAATGCGTGGCTACGCCTTCGACAGACCACATCAAACCACAATTCGTAATGATGATCACCAAATGCCCAGAATTGTGGACAAACGAGGACGTGTCACGTAATTGTACCCATGTTCCATCTGTTCACAATATCACCAGGAAAAATATCAACATGATAGTTCCACTTGTGGTCCCTGTTTTTACTGTAGACGGGCTTATCTACCGAAATAAATACTGCGCACTTTGCCACGGGAAGACGAACACAACTTATTACCAGTACCATTTTCCCTGCAGTGTTAAGTTTATGCCAAATTACAAATTGCTTGCTGAAGAACTAGATGAACTCCACAATAAATACTGCAACCAGTTTACCTGGTCTCCTAAGGAAAATCAACCCAGGCGAAGGTGTTCAACGGTGATAGATTATTGTCCGGATGTAACTGGCAAGGAGCTGGCGGGGAATTGTACCTATGGTTTACCTGGACTTATAAGTGGAAGAGGAGGGACCTACAGGAATGTTTATTGCGCCATTTGTAATAGAGAAACTGACCCTAGATGCGGATTAGTGTCAAACGGGTGTAACCGTTCTACTTGTAGTGTCAATATTGTATCTATGTCTGTGCTTTTGCTACGACGCCCTGTTAAGACTGAAATCGTACCAATATTACTTCCTCGGGTCCCGCGCAGAAAGGCTCCAGTGGTACATTTCCCACTGCCATTCATGGCGTCTTTTTACCATAAACAGCAACCGTTTATTCGCATCGTGATGTTGTTTGCGGTAACACCGACACTGTGTGTGAATAACAACAGTGATTTGGATTTGAAATGGTATGGCAACGCTCTTCGTGCAACGTTCGGTTTCAATCAATCATCGATTTACGGGCTGTCTGAGACAAAGGCAAAGAACGCATGCGAGAGAGCTGTGATGTTTTATTTGTACCTTGGACACAACGGTCAGAAAATCAACGAGACCGGACAAATCATGCGTAGCTTACTAAATTCAAAGGGAATGTTCTATAATGGGGCCAAGAAAGATCCTGCCTTGAGAATCCTCTACGTAACAAAGGAAACAGTCTTCTGTGTTGTTGCGAAAACAATTCTGCGCAATAGTCGTGTGAAGACGTCCACCTCTAATTGCACAAAACTGAACGATACTGACTCATGTAACGAGACTTTAATTTTGTTAAACGATAAGGAATATTTTATATACGAAAATGGGCTGTTGTACCTGAATGCCACTCAATACATCTATAGTCCTTTCCATTACAAGATCATCAACGGCGCTGTGTACCTCTGCCTTGTTGGGTCAGAGAGAGTCTATACCACGAGAAAACGTGAAGCGGTTGGTGATTTACCTCTTAAGTGGTTAACTTTAATTGGAATGGCCATTTCAATTGTGAGCTTGGTCTACGTCCTGGTCACGTATTCTCTATTTCGAGAACTCCGCACACCTCCCGGGTTAATATCATGAATCTCAGCACCGCCATTTTGTTCAGCCAGCTTCTATGGCTGACAAGTGGTCTACCTAGGCTCGGATACCCTGTTCTGTGCACGGCAATTGCTGTACTTCTGCACTACCTGTTTCTTGCCTCTTTTACGTGGATTGCCATGATAGCTTTCACAACTTGGAAAGCCTTCAGCTCATTCATGGCTTCTGAGCGCATTAGCAAAGCGAAGTTCATCCGTCGAGCGTTTCTGGCATGGCTTCTGCCGCTACTCTACACGTCAATCACAGTGACTCTCGACCAATCAGGTGTGGTTCACATTGGATATGGTAGCCCGGATGCATGTTGGATCAATGATCCGACATCCAGTTTGCTCTTCTTTGGTATACCTGTTGCGCTCTGTATCCTCTGGAACGTGTTCTTTTTCGCCCTGACAGTCAAGGCCATCACCCTCTCGGCTCAGCAAACCAAGATGGCGCTTCAACACAACCGGAAAAGAAACAGTTTCTTCATCCACGTGAGGATTGGGTCAATAATGGGCTTCACCTGGGTGTTCGGTTTTGCCGCCTTAGGCTGGTCCTATCTACAGTACCCCTTTGTGGTCTTCGGTTCTCTGCAAGGTGTGTACATTGCAATGGCGTTTGCCTTTAACCAGCGTACCAGAGCTCTTTACGCAGCGCGCTTCCGCAGGAAAAACACGATCAAGGAGAACCTATCGTCAAAAAAGACCAGCACGAAAAATAGGACCGCCACGATGGAAACTAAACTTTAGACTACCGATTAATTACAGTATTATTACTGAAAACACTACTGATTGATGATTATTTTTAAATTAAATTACTAAAATCCTGGACATTAGATTCATGGTCAAATCAGAGGAAGTCAAGGAACTTTGAAATTGCCCCAGTAAGCCACTCCTTTGTTATTCTTTTCATTAAATATTAGAAGACGAGTTACTAGTAGAAATCTTGAAATAAAGTGAAGTGCTGTATTTATGTACCGCGTCATCCAAAAGCTCTATGTCTGGACAAGTTTCACCATAACCTAGATCCTGGAATTCAATCGATTTGACTACTGATGATTTACAACCCCAGATTTTGTATCTAACCAAGCTGAGATTTTGTCAAACAATGTGTAAATACCCAGACTGAAGGGTACCCACCCTGGAGATACAAGCTCAGTTTTCACCACCTTTCCCTGGGATTAAATGGTGGATTATGTCATGAAAAGGATGAGACTCCAAATTGGTGAACTTTTTATTGTGCTATTTATAACTAACAGAGTATTCTGACAAGTTCTGTAATAGTGGAACCTGGGCAGTTGACAAAATTACACCTGTTGACAACATTGGGTTTTCAGGTGGCAACATAATTTTCACAAGAAAAATTGAATCAAAGAGGATTTTGATACAGCACTGTGATGTTCTTCTGAGCAGTAAACTATCTGTAGTGAAAACTCTTAAAAGTAGCCCCTGCTATAGTTCTACTTCTGAAAATCAATCGATGAAATGCTCTCGTAATACTGTAACATCTAACATGTTGCATCCCTGAACCACCAGCACTTGTACTAGAAATTGCTATTTGGTTGCAGGATGCAGTTGTTTTGTGTCATCCAGACAAGAATGGCATTATGTTCCTTTTGTGAATTGGGCATATACATGTACACCTACACCTTCGGGACCTGCAACAAACAATGCACAACAAGTTACTTCTGAATGAATTACCCTCAATTATATATTTTATCAGGTGCTTCTAAAAAGTTTCCTTTTTAATGCATAGTAACTAGAAAAGTGAAATGAAATTTGTATTATTACAGTCACACAGGTTGTTCTCTTTGCTCTGATGGACAACACTGATGGACAACTTTGGTATCAATTTGCAATTTCTCGAGTGAG
Source organism: Scolanthus callimorphus (assembly GCA_033964015.1). Lineage (NCBI taxonomy): Eukaryota > Metazoa > Cnidaria > Anthozoa > Actiniaria > Edwardsiidae > Scolanthus > Scolanthus callimorphus. The sequence goes on from CM066913.1 coordinate 19,635,261, forward strand.
CAACTTTAATTTGCCACATGTCTGAGCACTGGAGGGGCAGACCATAATTGAACGATTTTGGAAACAAAATATTTCAAGTTCTGGTACAATATCGTGAAGACAGATACAAAAGATTTTTTGGAATTTGATTCAAGCAAGTTGTCCATCAATGTTGCTAGGCAATATTGCAAAATTGTAGGGAAGAGAACATCTCGTTTCACTGTAACATGATCTACAATTTCCACTCACAAGTCAAATGGTTTATCAAAAATCAAATTTCTCACCAAATTTATTTTTAAGTTCAGTAAGTATACACAACTAGCAGTGCTTTTTTATACCAGCTCAATTTATTTTGCTTTCTGGGCAAACAAACTGAGCACTTCAGTTCTTGCAACAGCTATTTCAGTGAAAATATTTCTAAGGAGCATGCCCGAACATAGGTGTCCTGTAGGTGAACACACCAAAAAATCCTTAACTTCCCCATTATTTCCAAAAACTTAGCACCACACAATGAAGACATATAGAATGTAGTTTTGTTTTCGAGAGACACTTCAGTGGCACAACGAGCAGTTTTCGAAAAATGTTCAATTAATTAATATTCATGAGACAACATTTTCAAGCAGATTTTAGAACTCGAGTGAAGACCCGATTTTGCTGCCGATCTCAAGGAAATGAAATGGCTTCATTTAAACTGGGTCCTAGAAACTGCGTGTGACTTATTTCCAGATCTAAGATTCCCCGTGAGGAAAGTGGGAGTCCAAGAACAACAACCACTGAAACTCATGTGCGTAACTGTCGAACCAAAAACTCATAACTTCCCCCATTTTCTGTTTCATCCCCGTTAGGGACCGATCGTTTATTACGTCTACGGGGGGGGCGGTGGAATTTGGGTGGGGGTAAAAACTTAGAAGACATAGATTTTAGAGGGGTAATTTTTTGGCATCTTCTCTCAAAACAGGGGGTAATTTTTTCAGAGACACTGTGGTTCAAATTAAATAATAATATGTACAAGCTATCGTGTCGTGGCATACAGCGCCAAGCCCTATAGCGAGTACGCCAATTTCGGCGCGCTTCGCGCGAATAGGAATGTACAGTACAGTTTTTGAGAACGTGCGCAATGGAATGTCTACGAATGTCATTATAAGGAAACGTATCTTAGCCTGGAGAAAAAACTAACTCTCCCCAAAAAGACGCTCTGCAGTAAAAGCATCGGAACTGTCTCAGTTCGAAAAAAAGAAGGCCTTATTATTAGGCAAGCGTGAGTTCGAAGTTACGAGGATAGAGCTTCGTCAGTTGGACCCTGCTTCACGCACGTCATTTGCGATCTTTGTTTACTACACACAGCAAATGGAATTAGTTCATCTACCTTTTCTTTGAGGTTTGGTGAAATGCGTTCATGCAACAAAAGATAAATTTTGGTATTGTTTTCCATTAGTTCCAACAGGGTTAATGGTTGGTTACAGGGTGGGGGTAAGCTTTTTAGAACATCGATGTTATGGGGGGGGGGGGCATTTTTGCGTCGCCTTTTTAATGAGGGGGGTGCGAATTTTAACATTCAATAAATTTAGAAAACCACCGCTCCCCCCTCCCCCCCTCCATTTTTCACTGACAACTCTGTGGCACAATGACTAGATTTTGAAAGCACATTCTGGCAAGACGATAAGAAATCTGCTTTTTGCATTACAGCAAGGAAGCTCAACGTAAGATTCCACAAAACCCCTTGGTGCGATTTCTCAAAGAGAGACCTACATAAGCCAACAGTAATTAAAAGCTTACCTTGGCGGATAATTTGACACTTCACCTTTCAGCTGCTGGCAGAAAGTTAACTTGGGAATTCCACCACAGATCACAGACATCCGCCATATTAAATTGAAATCCCTGAATAGAGCTGCTTTGCCGAAGCGAATAGCGTAGCAATCTCAAGCTCAAACTGCTCAAAATTCATTACCCAAGTACAAATATTGTTTCTGTTGAACTCCGTTTGTGGTTTGCATTACTTTTTCCCGCATAAAAACACAGGTGGCCCAAGTTCAGTGTTTGTACTTTGTGGTGTCCAGATCCCTTTTCTCTTGGCCGCGCGTGACGGTTCGTCATAGTAAACAGTAAACAATGCAAAACCCTATCGCTCGGGTTACGTATAGGTAATACCACTTCGAGTTCAATTTGGGATTAATTGCGCGAGTGAGTTTTTCACATATGAAACTCCTCTTTAACATTTCCTTGTATCGCCGTTTTAGTCATAATGTCACGCAACACCCGTTAAGTTAAGTAAAAAATATCGCGTAAAAATTACTTGTTTTATGTTGTGGGATTCTTCAATATTGTTCACGTGAAATTTAAGGCGAATTCAATAATGTTTAGGGTGTTTTTTCGCTTTTCAACGAGAACTGCCCTCTTTCTCCTTATATACGTTAGTAAAGGTGGGAAGTCTTCAACCGTCTCGGGCGAAACGGAATTTGAGCGTGACATTCACTAAATCGCCGAAAAATCACATTTCACATAAACCTTCAGAAAATTCATTCCCAACACGTTTAAACTGGAGATATAAGGGACTGTTCGTTAATTACGTCGCAGGGGGGGCTGATGTTTTTTTCTGCTCCCAGGTTTTGTGAAAACTTACCCCCGTACAAAAAAAGTAGTTTCAATTTCTACCCCCTTCGAAAAACGGCTATTTGAAATTTTACCCCCCTCCCCCTGCGCGCTAATTGACTAAGCTACGATGTAAGCATCAATGGCGTCTAAACTAAGTACGATTGTTGAAGAGGATGTACCGGTAGAACAAGCTCTAACTGGCAAGAAAAGAGAGGAGAAGTTCGACAGAAACCTTTAGTAGGAAAGCTTTAGTTGACTTAGGACACTCCGGATTTATACAGTGCTCTGCGTTTCACGCAATTGCACTCAATCTCAGTCCTAGTCTGTTGAAAATTTGCATGACACTGAAATGCACTCCCCAAAAAGTTTCGCTTGTTCTAAAAATTTACCCCCAAATTTTTCAACGTTCTGCAAAATTTAACCCCCCCCCCCCCCCCCCCCCCCTATAAAACCACCAGCCCCCCCTGCGACGTAATTAACGAACAGTCCCTAACTCAGTTCCAGAGATGATTTATTCGACCTGAAAACACGCGAATTTCCACTAAAACAACAAATCGAGTGAAAACGACCTACCGTTGCCAGATTTCTGAAATACAGATCTCCCGCCCATCAGCCGGCACAAAGTGCGTTACTTGCCTTGCACTTGACTGGGTTTTGCCCTATATACGTCAGACGAAGCTGGCTCGTCCAAGCGATTGGAGTCCGACAACAGTCCGAAAGGGTTTCGAGACAGCAAAACCCAGACAAATCAGGCCGTGCATCTGCGCATGCGTCACATAAAGGTCCCCTGCTAGCGTATTATACATCAAAATGCGCCAAATTTATCGAACGTCTCATTTTCCGGGGTAACGAAAGATTTGGTGGTCGTATTACAAAGCTAGGGGCCAATAATCGTCGAGCAGTCTTGCGTCAGTCGATCGTCGAAAATGTGCTCGATGCCGGACTTTGTTTTTTTAATTTTTAGCTTACACGAATAAAATATAATAATCCAAGTGTTGTTATTTCACAAACCGTAGGTAACAAACAAGGCAGGGAGCCAGAAGTGCTAAAAAATGAGAAAATCTTCAACATTTGCTATGAATTTATGTGACGGGTGTTGCGTGACATTATGACTAAAACGGGATACAAGGAAATGTCAAAGAGGAGTTTCAGATGTGAAAAACTCACTCGCGCAATTAATCCCAAATTGAACTCGAAGTGGTATGATTACCTATACGTAACCCGAGCGATAGGGTTTTGCATTGTTTACTATGCAGTCGATTCAAAGTTCAAAGCGCCATATTTTCCTTGAATGTAGAAGCGAAACTTCATGTCAGAGCTAAGGATTAAAGGTACTTTTAAATAATACCTGTAGCTTATTGATTGCTTATTGATTTAGTCTAGAATTTTAAGCGAAAAAAATCAATCATCGTGTTCGGTCGAGCTTGTGTTTTTGCATGTCAAAAATTACGCGATGTGTTTTGAAATTATGTCTTTTTTCTGCGAGAAATCCAAGCCTCTGATACACACAGCTTTTCTGGACAGTAGACAAATCGCCCTTCTATGCAATTAATCAGAGATTAAGTGTCACTTTGCCAGACGTTTGATGGTAGAGCCTTCTAAGTCTCTGTATGTAAAAATGTGCCATTTGGCACTATTGGGACTGGGCATTTATTTCCCTCTCCCCCCCCCCCCCCCCCCCCCCCCCCCCCCCACACCACCCTCCCCCCCCCCCCCCCCCCCCCCCCCCCCCCCCTCCCCCCCACACACACACCCTCTCCCTCTCTCCCTTCCGGGCAATCTCGTCTGCTCGCTCGATCTGCTCGCTCGATGTTCTCTCAACGCAGGCTACGCTGGTAGATTGTCCGAATTGTCGAGATGGTGGTGACTTCTGTATTCTTTCGTTTTTTTCGGAAGATCAGCAGCGGCAGGCGTCTTTATGGGAAATATCGAGTATTGCTTGTAGTGATTATCCTGTTCATGATGGTATATTTCTCTTGGCGAGTTATACACTGCTCTATAAGACACAGTAGCAGTGTTTACTATCCAGATTTTCAATTCAAGCTAGTGGTACCGGAAGTTAAGCCGCGTTTGAATGAAAACGCAACCTATTTTTTGATTGTGGTCGTCAATTCTGGTCCGTGGAAAAGAGATTATCATCGGAGGCAAACCATAAGGAAGACGTGGGCTTATGTCTTCGACGAAGAGACTGCATCAACTGGAATTAAACAACAGCCATGGAAAGTATTCTTTGCATTAGGAAAGAGCAGAATTGAGAGCCAAGATGACATCAATAAACAAGAAGCAAGATTCTATGACGATATGTTGATAGGGGATTTCAATGATAACTACATCCATCTAATTATAAAGACCTTCATGAGCCATCTTTGGGCTTTGTCATTCAGAAACAGCTATGTACTGAAAACTGACTCTGATGTCTACGTTCGACTCTCCCTAGTTATAACGTGGCTCAAAGATCAAGGCCTCCCCAAGCAGTTTTATGGTGGATGCGTGTTTTACTCTTCCATAGTTGTTCGCGACGTGTGTGGTGGTGGACGAAAGTGGGCTATTAGCAAGAAATATTACGACGGGGAATACTGGCCGCCATTTTGCTATGGGGCGTTTCATATATTGTCTTCAGATATCATCCCTGATGTGATACGATACACCTACGTTCGTAGACCATTTCACATGGACGATGCATACATCGGCTTGGCTACCCAGTATTTAGGGTTAACTCCTGTTCAAATCCCAGGATTCAAAGCTCGTGACTATAGTTTTATTCAGAGGTTTCAGGAGGGCGGTATTAATCGGTCAGAGATGGCGTCGAAAGTTGCAATTGGACATAGGATAGAACCCTACTGGGTAGAACGTTTTCATGGGTATTATACTAAAAATTGAAGTGTAGAAAGCTCATACATGTTGTATCCAGGTAAAAGAGTTGACTCGGTTTCTACCAGCACTGGTTGAGTTAGAAATGGTTTTGATCTAAAACTCGTGGTCGGATTCGTGCGCGAGGCACCTGGGAGACGACGTCCCGCCCGTACTATCAGTGGAGGCAAAATTATGTATGGGGGGGGGGGGGGGGGGGGGCAAACTCCAACTTATTTTATTTCTATGTGACAGTGACAAATGGAGATATATTTTGTACAGTCTAGTTTTAAGTTCAAATAATAAAATACATTATTTCAGGTTAACAGACTCTATTTCAGATTTAGAAATTTTATGGAAGTTCGCCAAGGTCAGCGTTCAGGAATGTATGTCCAAACTGATATGTGTTGTTAGTGAAATCACACTAAATGAAACCAAATGTAAAGAGCTAAGGATCAATTTCTCTAGGAGCGAGAAAATTTTTACCCCAGTTAAAGTGAACAATAGAGTCCTAAAGTGATGACGTCACAAAAACAAAATTTTCGATTTGCCAATATTTGTTCCTTGATTTCGCAAGGGCATATAATCGATTGAAAGCTACAGACCAAAAATGAGCTTAATCGGTCTGTGTCTGTGGTCTGTGTCAATAATAATAATAATAATGTTTGTTTATTGATCCTCTCATAGCTTATAGCTAAATTACAGGATTTCCATGAATATTATATATAGAATTCGCACAATAAATAGATAAATATACATAGATAATAGGGATTATAGATATATAATATAGATAAATATAATTATCAAATGTGATCACTAGCTGGGCAGCTCAGGTAGCTTGCATACTTGTTGGTAGCAAAATCGCCGAACCTATTTGTCTTGCATACTTTAATGCGGCTGCACTGGTCTTTCCTTGGTCTTAATTGGTAGGACGACCTGTTTGCAGGGGCTTCAGTACGGTCGACTACTAAATTATAAACTGGGTTCTGTGAGGTCAGACCAGATATGAATTTAATGCAGGCTGTTGTTCTCCGCTCCCTAAGGGTAGCTAAATTGGCTCTGCCTAAGGCCTCGCTGTAACTCACGCCTGGAAAGATAATTGCAAGAGCACGCTTCTGGATTCTCTCCAATGAATCGGAGAGGTACAGCGGTAAGTTGGCATAAACAACGCTAGCGTACTCGAGCGTCGAGCGGACAAGGGAACAGTAGACCATAACGATGTCTCCGACGGGAACACCACAGCGCTTTAGTTGCCTTATTGCGTAAAGTCGCCGATTGGCTTTTTTCACCATAGAGTCGCAGTGCACCTCCCATGTCAAGTCTTGTGTGATAAAAACTCCGAGGAATTTAAACGACTTGACTTCCTCTAGAATGGAGCCACCGGTGGCAATTGGGGGGCACTGGTAACTATTATAGTGCAAAAAGTCAACCGCCAGCACTTTGCATTTTGCTGGATTTAGGCGCATGTTATTGCTAGACGCGAATGACTGGACCTGTGAGATGATAGACGGCAAAACTGACGGCGCGTTCCTAGGAATAATTTCTATAGCTGTAAGGTCATCTACAAACTTTGCGCGCGGGAGCCAACATTGTAGGAGGTCATTGACCATAACTGCAAATAATATGGGTCCTAACCGGGTTCCCTGTGGTATGCCTCCGTTTAAGTGAAGTGACGATGAAACTGAGGATCCTATGCTGACTACCTGCGTTCTACCCTCCAGAAAAGACGCTATCCACCTGAGCAGGCAAGGGTGGATGTCTAAGCTACTTAGCTTCCGTAACAGGATGTGGTGATCTATTAAGTCAAATCCTTTTCTAAAGTCAGCAAAGAACCATCTAACCCATACACCACCTCGATCTAGAGCTTCGAGTGTCAAGTGGAGAAGGTAGATGATGGCGTGTTGTGTCGATCTCCCGGCCACCGCAAACTGCCGCAGGTCAAGATGACTCACAATACCTGGGAGGGATCGGGAAAGAGTGAACCTTTCCATTGTCTTTGCGATGTGACAAGTGAGAGAGATCGGTCTGATGTCAGTGTCGATACCTCTTGGGGGATTCTGTTTAGGAAGGGGGCGTACTGTAGCTGACTTTAACATACTCGGGAGATACCCTTCCTTCAGCGACGTGTTATACAATTCAGCTACTACTGGTGACAGTTCGAAGGCAAACATTTTTAAGATAAGGGCTGGGACCCCATCTGGGCCAGACGCTTTGTTTGTGAGCATTCCGCGAAGAGCCCTATACGCCTCATGAGGAGACACCAGGAGGTTGTCTGGGACATCAGTAACAACAATAACTGCGACGTCGTCGGCGAGCAGAGGGCTAAAACTGGACGTCAGACCAACGAAAAACTCGTTGATTTTTGAGCAGAGGGTGTCGACACCATCAATCGCGGTGCCGTCAATCAGCTGTTTATACCATTCCTCTTGACTTGCTGACTGCCCAGAGAGGTTCTTGACTTCCCTCCACCACCTTCTCGAGTTGGTGTTCTTAAGCTTTTTCACTTTCGTCTCATAGAAGGAGCGTTTGCACGTGCGAATGGCGCTGATGACCTTGCTGCGCCACGCTTTGAATACATCAGAATACATCATACATCATCTTTGAATACATCATCTTTGAATACATCATGCTGCGGGAGACTGTGTTCGTTTATCTAGCATTTCAATAACGATGGTAATAAGTCCATTGATCTCTCTTATGAAGTGTTACGAGGCGTTTTTGTGCGGGATCGATGCGCAGTTCTGGGTTTATTTCCTTGGTTTATTGAGTAGAATACAGGTTACAGTGCTTGGTGTCACGGGAGGTACAAATGGTTTTACTCGTAGAGCTTCAGAACAAGAGCGTCCGGATGTCGATAAAGGCAAGCCCCAGAAGGTGAGGCCACAAAAGGGATTCCTTGCTAGAACCTCTTCTTAACTAAGAAATGGTCCTTAGTAACGGACAACCGTCACTCTGTCCTTCGACTCACCTCGCAACAGGTTTAGGGAAAAAGCTCTCGTTACTCCAGGGCATCTCAATTTTTAGTCAAATCACACTAGTGGTCTATTATCAATGCTGCGTTCTGATTGGTTGAGCTACTAGTAGGCTATAAGTTATAGCCTACTAGTAGCGAAAAGTGTCGGATTTGAAAGCCGGAAAATGGCAAATGACCAGAACAAAAACATTTTTTGGCAATACAAATTTACCTACTAGTGTGATTTGACTAAAACAATTATTCCTCTCGCCCTCATGGCCTCTGAGTCAATAGCCCATTCGGCCTTCGGCCTTAACTTGGCCGCGATGGCGGCTTTGGCCCTCGCTCAAAAAATCGCTTGAATTAGAACTTAGCCAAAGGTGAATCTTTTCCAGCGCCCCACTGGAGAGATGTCCGCCTTCTCTTCGGGTTTTGTGTAACTTCGTTTTGCGATACAGCGTCAGGATTTATACTTAGAGAATATTATTCATGTTTTTACTTTGTGTAAATGTGTCATTTCGCCTTTAGCGTGCGCTCAGGAAAGCAAGGCAGTGTAGTACGTTTGTTCAGGCTGAATGAAAATTTTTCTCAGCTTAAAGTGCCACCAGCACCTAATTTTCACTTGCCTGAAATTCCACTAAATTCGGCAAACAAGTAGCAGAAATCATGATCTTTAGCACTACTCCATTTGTTTCGCCAGAGGTTGAGAGGGGAAATAGCGTATTTTCACTCCAAAGTTCGAAGTTAATTAGCTGTCTTCGTCCTGATGATATTCTTACATTCAATTCCCAAGGGACGCAGCGCGTGTGACATGTGATCCCAGCACAGGGAGCCCAAACTGCAGATCTTAATAACGTTTTTCCCTATATTTTAGGGCAGCTCTCCAAAAAATAAATCGTATACTGTAATATGTCTTACTTCCTCGGTTCTTAACTGGTTACTTTTTCTGGTGTTATATGCATGAATGTCTCTTCCTTTTACGTGCTCTAATACAAATCTTTTTTCACAGACAAGACCGACGAAGTTGACGCCTTTCTAAAATATAATTCAATTTAAAGTACTTAGAGTTAGTGCTTGATAAGCCGTTGGAGTTTAAATTTCGTGTTCAGTGCGCATGCGATTTTAGTCCGAATCTTTTGTTTAACTTCTTTTTGTTCTTGTTAAACAATAATTAAAGAAGACAAGGACAAAAATCGCATGCGCACTGAACACGAAAACTAAACTGCAACTAGGCTTATTCAAAGTCTGGAAGATCTAGCACAGCCTTAACAATCTTAGTATGTAAGTACGAGCGATAGGATAGTATACATCAGTATTATTGTGTAAACCGACGAGTTTTGTGTGTAATAAATCAATTAAGATGGGTTCGTTATTCAGCTAGCAAAACTTCACGAATTACCCTGAAAATGAGTCAATTTATACAGCTAAAAATACTCGAAACACACTTCGAATTGTTTATCTAGTACTAAATTTATTTATTTTTTGCTTACAGAGACAGGGTAGGCAACGGAGCTGGATACCATTGTCTTCTCGTCAGCCAACTCGCTTAGTCTCTTTTCTCTTGTATGGGGAAAAGGCGTTGGTTATCGATTAAGTTACGTTGCGTGTCGGTTAGGCCGAATACCTAACGGCGCGTCACTTGAACAGGGAGCATACACAACGGATCCGCTCTTCGTTTAAAGGGGAAAAACATCTCATACAAACCGGTAAGCAAAAAATAAATGAATTTAGTACTAGATAAACAATTCGAAGTGTGTTTCGAGTAGTTTTTAGCTGTATAAATTGACTCATTTTCAGGGTAATTCGTGAAGTTATGCTAGTTGAATAACGAACCCATCTCAATTGATTTATTACACACAAAACTCGTCGGTTTACACAATAATACTGATGTATACTATCCTATCGCTCGTGATGTAAGCATTGCAAATTGTGCATCGACTAGCCTTCTCGAATAGAGTGGTAACAGGCGTTTGAGCATCCCAAGATCCTCTTGGTCATCTTCTTCTGTAGATATACACAGCATGCATGGGCACTCAGCTAAGAGTTTCGTTAATTCCATATTGGCTCTACGGTAGCCTGTAGACACTCCAAACACTGGACTCGTTCATCTGTAATACCACTATTTAGCAAGGTAGCAGCAATAAATAGGCAATTTATTAAATATATGTATAACTTTACAAGCAGCAGAAAAACAGCTTTGAAACGCTTTGAAGAAAATTGGTTCTCAACATTCACATGCCAAAAACAGCGCAATCATGCAACTTGCCGTAACAATGGAATAGCAGAAGGCCTATGTACAGACAACTTATAAAAAATGGAAAAGTAGAGCGTATAATTGCAGAGTGATCTGATTGCGCGAGTTAAACCTTATGATATGAAATTTGACATACTCTTGCAAAAGTTTGCAAATCATCAAAAAATCACGTTAATTTGTGAGGAAAAAAAATACATCGTTTCAAGAGTGGATTACCAAGAGTTTCCATATTTACTATGTACGCCCGAATCACAGTCAGAAAAGTGTCTATTTTTAGAACTAGGATGCCCGCGAAAATTCGTCATCCACAGGGTTCCCACTTTCTCGTCACGCGAACAGTTGTGAGATCCAGCCTAAAATTAAATCGCAGATCAATGGAAAAACTATTAAAATCGCAAAGATAAGGTAGGATATTCTCTATTTTGTTAAGCATTCGAATACTTTCGCGCGCGAAACTGAAATCTAAAAATAGACACTTTTCTGACTGTGATGTGGACAAATACAGTAGGGAAAGATTCTAACTCTTGTTAATCCACTCTTGATCGTTTGGATTGGCCTGGAAGCAGTACCAAAATCTGGCTCAAGTGCAAGCTTGAGAGTGCAAGATTAAAGAGCAAGTGACGACAAAAATATCACAAAGTTAATAGCGAGAAGAGTAGTAGTTGATTTTGTCATATGTACTTTAAAGAGTTATGATTTAAAGGCCCATCACCAACCGAGAGCCTTTGCGGACTCTTAGCCAATCAAAGCACCCGAAAAACAATGGATCAATTTGAAAACAAAAGAAAACGGGGCGCAAAGGCTCCCGGTTGGTGATGGGCCTTTAAAGGAGCCGATGCCCCTTCCCACAATGCACTGCTTCGCCGCTATTTTTGTTACCATTAAAATTCAGAGACTGCGCAAAAAAATTGTTTATTTTTGTCCGTTAGTCTTACCACACGTGACATGCTCCTAAATTACAATCTATTTGCATAAAGTCAGAGTTTTTGATGCCCTGTTATCATAAACAAAAATAACGCAATGCATTATGGGAAGAGTAAGTCGGCTCCTCTAGGTCATGGGGTTATAGACCAATTTCGATATATTAAAGGGAGCCTGTCACGCAACTGCGCAGCTGTTCCGCGCATCTTTAAAACCAGAGAAGTATTGTCCAGTAACGATGGCCAGCGAAGGCTAAAAACTTCGAAAACAAATCGTTTCAAATCTCGATATTTCTCGATCCATCGGACAATGTTTTTTTTTTTTTTTGCTTTACATATTCTTAAATAGTTATGTGTTAAGATGGTCTAATGAGCTTTGCTGATGAATGAATGATCGCTCCTGGAGCATGCGCGTTTCGTGACAGGCTCCCTTTAAACTCCTTACTTGATTCCGAGGCTCAGGCGAAATAAAACAAAAAGTCGCATCGGCATCGAAAAATGAATAACTTATGAGGCTGAATTTTCTGACGTCATTTCTTCCTACACTCCGACACTAGTTGTTATAGTGTCGGGGGAAAACACGGCTGAAAGAATCCAGGCTTCTGAGCCTCGTATTCACGTAACAATTTTAATAGAGCGGATATCAGATGAGTGTCAAAAACCGAAGTCTCTGAACCAATCTTAGCCAATCAGAAACAAGAGACAACTTTGTTTTGGTTTTTCTTGCATTCTGATTGGCTGACTAAACGTATCCAACGTTGTCATAGTGACCAATCAGAGGACGAAGTACGATTTGCGTTTAGCCGTGACCAAAGAAACAAGAGTCAACTGTGTGTTGTTTTTTCTTGGCATTCTGATTGGATGAATCAAACAAGAGTCAAATGTGCTCTGTTTAATTGTCTCGTATTCTGGTTGGCTGACTAAATTAAGTCCCAAGCCTCAACCAAGCCAAGGAACAAGCAGAAAACGCAAATCCGCTCTCTATTGGTTCCTTTGTTAGTACCACTGCGCAGCCTTCCAAAAAGGACAAGAGGGGCACGTGCCATTAACTGTCTTCATATGAAGTTTTCTGCATCCATCTGCGCACAGAAGACCGTAGATCATAGTTAGTAGAGGGAGTCTCCATCTGCTATGATCTACGGTCTTCTGTTCCGTTACCCGTTATTATGTGCAATAACGAGGGTTTTGTTTTCGTGCCCGCTTTGTCCCTTCTTTTGGTGCATCGTCCCAGTAAGAAAGATTAGCTGTTTCGGTGGCGGAAGACTGCAAAAAGAAGGATAAGGGTGTAACTCGGCATTATACAGAGTAACGTGATAGACATTTCAAAGACAAAGCCGCATTTTTAAGAGCGTTTCGTTTGTTTATGTGCTGTTGTTGCTAGATGGCGGGCTTTCTGTGACGGGTGCGCGTGACAAAAAGGGCGGGAAAAACAATTTCTGCTTAAAGAGCCTGTGTCAGCCGCTATTTTGACAGCATAGCAATATGCCAAGTCGGAGAAAGCATCCATTTCCATCGGCTGATTTAGAGAACATAGAGTAATTTTCTCGATTGAATTTGGTAAAACAAATCTAAAACTTTGTTTTTAGATGTTGATTAAGAGGTTTCTACACGTAATGCATCTTCTAATATCAAACCAAAAGAGTGACAAAGGAGTGGCTGACACGGGCCCTTTAAACAAAAACGAAGGAGAGATCGTTTTACTTCTTTTGGGGCTCCAATTACAAAAACGTAATTATTATACGGAGAAATACTTTACATTTTAGAATGTTTATTTTGAGAAAAAATTTTCGTTTATATTTTACTTTATAAGTCGCGATGCTTTGTATTTAAAAAACAATTCGCACCTCAAGAGTTAAGACTCACCAAATTATCAACAGAAATCCAACAATCGGCACGTAAAAAATGCTGCGAAGAATTCATTTTTTTTAACAGATCGTAAAATCCATGCTTTTAAGCATGTAGACTCTGTAGACTTTAGTCTGCCCTCACTTCAGGGTCGCCTATGTTTTTACCTCTGTTTTTTACCTCTGTTGGATGGCGCACGGATTTTTTGCATTGAACCGAGAAGCGCAAGAAGAGCAACTGCGCGCTTACTAATTCCCCGTCACTTCCCGTTTAGTTGCGCCTCGGGCTTTTGGAAAGAGTCCATGGGAGTCGATCAAATTCCAAGCACCTGTTTGATGAAAAATCAGAGCTACATTACTATACTTACCATCCTCTGTCGTACTCGTTGAGGTAAATCTTCTCGCTCTTTGTAGACATCTTCACGTCGGACCCCCAAGCATGATTCGTCTTCAAATTCAATCTAAAATAATCGTAAGCCAATGCCGTGAGGTTTCGAGCTATAGGTCTAGTACTCAATGCATGTTTGTGTAGTTCCTCCGTTAAACGTAACTACCAAGCCATGACGCTGACCCAGCGACGCGTCCACGTCCTGAGGTGTTACTGAACATGGCAATGGTGATGGCAACGGCAGTGATAACAGCAATGCAATGCCAAAGGCAAAGACACGAGCAAATTTCGCAGGACCTCGAAACGTTACTGCACGGACTACACGTAACGTGACTGTATTAAAACGTAGCAATAACAAAGCGACCAGGTTCCCTGCATACAGCAGGCGAGATCAAGCGAAGCTTCCGCTATAATGGTGCACTGCTCTGGAACAGCCTCCCCGCAGATGCGAAAAAGGTGCGGATACGGTAAACTGCCTTCCCAGAGTCGTGCTGACCCTCTTCTACTATACGCTACACCAGCCTCTTCAGGAAACCAGCTGGCTTTCTTTACTTTTTAAAATTGTTTTACTGTGCGACTACGTCAACCGGGCCATTTTGTAAGAAGTTAGCCAATCAGAAAGCGAGTACAGAACAAATAAATTCCAAAGTTTACCACCTCTGGAGTACAATATTAGGAAAACGCCATGTCAAGCGCAAGTCCTTCCAAGTCCCTATACCATTGTATATAAACTTCGAAATGTATTTTCATAGGTTCCCTTCAAGATTTCTTTCTGGAACTAACTGGAGTTACTTCTAGCATGCAAATCTTTCAAAAGATGCTAAACTAAAGCCAATAGGTTTTGTACTTTCTAGGAACCTGATTTTTGGCCACACGTTGCTCGAATCACTAAAACAATCTGTCTTAATTACTCATCGTCAGACGTATTGCAGTAATTAAATTTCCTTAAAATGGTTTGAATCTCTAAATGACAAACTTTTTACGGGATGGCCCGGTTGACGTACAGTAAAAGTTATGAAGGTGTTGCGTGTGTAAATAAAGATGTGTATGGATTGTATGTATAAGGTTCCGTAGCCTTGCCGTGCTGTAACCATGCCGTGTTACGTGTTCTTGTAAGACGCCCGCGCTAATATCTCAGATTAAAATAAAAGGGAAAATGCATTTGCGCATATCATTTCTTACCTGATAAGTCACACATATCCTTCTGCTCGTCACTCTAGCCCTATACGGGTCTTTGCCGTCTTTCCAATTCACTTGTACCATGGATCCCTCGGGAATGGCCCCTTGTCTGTTATCATATCCCTGTTGAATAGAGCAGATTTCGAATGACTGTGAAAATGTTGAGGCGCGTTCCGTGCCGTTTCCGTGCCGTAACGGTACTGTGCCGTGCGCTATGTTTAAGCATTTTGATTGGTTGATCAGTCATTTCGTGCAGTCTGTACAGTGACCGGACCGTGTTCCATGCCTTTTCACAGACACGAAAACTGCTCTAATCGCAACGGAATTTTGTTTACTCTGAAACTTCTTTCTCGTCCTGGTATGGTTAGGAAGAAGAGGAACTCGAAGATAATAATTTTGAGAAAAATTTGATACGTTATGCAGTGCCGACGTTTCGGCACTGCTGCCTTTATCAAGGTATCAAGGTGAAGAGAAACTACACTCGCATGCTTGTACGCGTATTACAAGCATGCAATTGCGCGCGCTTATCGAGAGCGGGTGCTCTTTACACATTAGAGCTATAATATTCTAAAATACATAGAAAACGTGCTGTAGACCTGTTCTAAATAAAAAAAGTATATGCCCGTTCGGTGCCAAGGTCTTAAAATTGTAGATCCTCGCGTTTGTGTATGTCTTCATTCAGAGACCTGCTCTCACAACAGCAACCTTCGTACCCTCCTTGTAGTGGCCAGAGAGACAGAAGTGTCGGAGAACTGGTAGTGCGGTTTTGCTGCGATGTACATCTCTACGGTGTTCTCTAATGCGGTCGCCCAATATTCTACAGTTGCTCCCACGTAGTCTGTACCTGCAGGTATCTCACGCATGAGATACGGTAAACCATGTGGCTAGATGTACACGTATAGTGTCTGATGGTCTTTATGGTACCGCCTCTGGTGAGGATTGCGTTGCTAGGGTTCGTATGGGAACATTCCATTCCTGAGACAATTGAACGTGCCCACTGGATCCTGGTTCTCAACACAGAGACTGGTTGCCATAGTGGATCCTGTATAGTGGATCCTGGATAGTGGATACTGGATAGTGGATCCTGGATAGTGGATCCTGTATAGTGGATCCTGGATACTGGATAGTGGATCCTGGATAGTGGATCCTGGATAGTGGATCCTGGATAGTGGATCCTGGATAGTGGATCCTGGATAGTGGATCCTGTATAGTGGATCCTGGATAGTGGATCCTGGATACTGGATCCTGGATAGTGGATAGTGGATACTGGATAGTGGATCCTGGTTCTCAACACGGATTTTAGTTTTGCACTAGCACTATTTATTTATACGCACTACCCTCACAAGAATCTTCTCTTGAAGGAAGTGAGGTTTCCTGAAAGAAGAAGAAGAAGACTACTCCGGACCAATAGATCTCTCAGATGTTTACCTCGACGGAAGGCCTTGAGGAGTGGTTTTAGTAAAAACTATCTTGGTGAAAGTTCTGTACGAGGATGCTGCAGATTTGAACATTCTTTTAAAATGGTGATACGTAGTCACTAGAGGAGTCCTGTCCGTTCGAGACTCAGCTCGTAGTCGACCTCTCTGGATAACATCATTTGGATTACCACGTGCGGAGAAGAACGATTCCATGGGGTCCGCCTCGCTTGTCAAGTCCTCCTCTTCACTGCAAATTCTCCGCAGACGAAGACATTGACTGTAAGCTAAGCTTTCAAGATTATCCTGCTCGACTCTTCCTCTTCAAACAGGTTCACATCTTTATCGCATGTTTTGAGATAGAAGGCATGTAACAGATTGATCATTTCTTGTCATTATTCGATGATTTCATAGTAAAAGTACGAAACTTCACGTCCCTTCTATGTTCTTAGACATGTGCATATGAATCGCTTATCATTTAGAATTTGACACATCGCTGTCGAATTTTACGCAAAGTTATACCGTACAATAGGTAGGTGTAGATAGGTGTAGATACCTAGCCAATAGACAGGTGTAGATACCTAGCCAATATCGATACAGGGATCACTATTGATAGTGGACGCGTTTGGCTACAGCGCCAGGTTTCAGATCAGAAATGCCAGACGATTTTAGGCTCAATTTTTTTTCTGGGGGGAGGAGAGTGTTTCTGTGTGCGCCATTGTGGAGACAAGCAGAACATTCTCATTTAACGCAGGCTCAGCCAGAACTTGAATCCTTTGAAGGGAAATTAGCACTGTACATGTGAACCAAGACTTTCCAATACACAAGAGGGTCTTTGTGACTTTTATTCAACTAGGGGTGTCGAAATTCGTGGCGCGCTCGATTCATCATGCGCAATTTCGTTTGACAAAAAATGATAACGTTTTCACGGTGTCGAGTACGGAGTCGTTCTTTTTGGTCCTCTTCATTGGATTTGCCCAGATTTTAGACATAGGCACTTGAACAAGGGACGGGATCACGCAGAAGATTAAATGATCAAAAAATTCTTTTCGCGCTCCATCTTGCCATACTGAGAAAATGATTCGCATTTTGGTCCTCTTCATTAGATTGCCCAGGTTGTAACATAGACACTGAAGGAGGGATGGATCACGCAGAATATTAAAAGGAATAAAGAAACCTTTGCGCGCTCCATCTTCGCAAACTGAGAAAATGCTTCCCAAAGCAAAAAGATAAAAAAGTCTAGCTCAGATCAATACAAATATAGAGAATGTAGTAATATAAGTTCTTACGATAATATCACTTGGAGGGAGATTTTCGCAGAATGTTCCATCGTTAAACGAGACGCAGTAGAACTCCTCTGAAGTCATGCTGAGTACGACACCTCGATAATATCTGTGAAATAAGTCACAACATTTTCATAATCATTAATACACTCTTTTTTTTATAAGAACGTCTAATTTTCAGTTGAGGCTGGGCCGTTCTTATTTTTCGAGCAGTTTGAGGCTGGAAATGTTCTTACGATGTTCTTCAATTTGAGTGACGTCTCATGGCAGGATACTTACCAATGAAGTATTAAGAAGAGTTTTAAACAAATTATAAACTAGAAATAATCCAAGATTAATAAGTGTGTTTCCTTGAACAATTGGGCTGTTCCCCCAAATAAATTGTACCCTCCAAAAACTCCAAATTTTCAAAAATTGCTTTACCCCTTCCAGACTCCTGTACAACTCCTGTGGAAATTTGAAGCAACCCCTGTGGAAATTCCTCATTCTCTTGTTGGGCCTGTGGAAATTCCACAGTAATGTTGCAAATTGATACCCTGTGGAAATTCCAGGGTCAAAATCAACAAACCCTGTGGAAATTTCAGGGACAAATACAGCGACCCCTGTGGAATTTCAAGGTTCCTCGATATGGCCGGGGTTACAATTTTTTTTGGGAACAGCCCATTGTGATGCCTATTAGACTGAGATCATTAGAATGTAATTGCTTTTGAGCTTTTTCATTCATGGCGCATGTACTTTTCGAGGAATATTTTGGTCCTGGCTCAGACAGACTCCTTGATGGCTCTCTGTCAATTCTCTTTGTCAATTCGCTTTTTCTAGTAGGACTCCTTACTGTTTTTCTAATATTATGCATTACATTGCCAACTGGCAAAGTGTCAAGTTCATCAGAAGCATAACTTTTTCTTTTCTGGAAACATTGATCACAATGTCAGAAGCTCTGCCACATACAACATAATTTAAGTCATATATACAGGGTTCCATGATTAAATTTTGAAGACACACAATATGTGAAAAGCTATATGTAGGGCTGTGAACTGTCCATTCTGACAAGTAAGTAGGAATTGTATTTAAAGTCTGATCATAGAAAACTGACATTTGGCACAAATCAGAGCTGGGATTTGAGTTGACTTTAAGACCCAAATCAGGCCACAGCAAAGCAACTGGGATTTGTGTTGACGTTCAAACCCAAATCAGGCCACCCAGCGAAGGAACTGGGATTTGTGTTGTCGTTGAGACCAAAATCAGGCAACCCAACGAAGAAACTGGAATTTCTGTCTCTGTGTTCTTCTGACATTCGTTCGGAGACACGCACCCTCGTGGCGAAGATCGATTCGCCGTAAAAACTTGGATGGATTTCGCGCTCAGAGAGAAATATAACGTTGTTTTCTTAGCCAAAAATGTACTGTAGAGTGATTTGATGTTGTGATCAATGTCCCGTACCTTTCGTTGAGTCTTTTGTCCAAGCACAAGTAAAAAAATCCACGCACAAAAACTTCAGTGACTCGTCAACAGTTCACCTCGAGGTATAAAAACAGCCTTCCCGTGAAAGAGCATGTCTCTGCACGAAAACGAGGCATCTTTCTGAGCCCGCGATCTCTATGACTTACGCAAACGGTCGTCCCAAAGCAATCTAGGGTCTGGGAACGTCAGTGGCGCTAAAATATTACGTCACTTCTCTAGCATGAAAACGAGGCCATTCCTCAAAGTCTCAAAGTCTCGAGGATAAAATGGCATAGCATCCAGCCGAAAACTCCCGAAACCTCCCCGAATAGGTAGCATTTCCTCCTTCGTCGGAAACGCAATTACAAATTGAAGGTCGTTATTATAACACATTTGATGCTGGACTTTAGAACGCATCACCTTCCAAACTTGAAAAGGCTGAACATCCATCTCAAAATATAAACGCGGGAACGGAACGTGCTCCGATCGTCTAGAGGTGGATAAGAGTCAGAGGCTTCAGAGGAACGATATAGTAAAGCGACTAAAGGATGTACTCTATACACTTCAGTTTATCTTGCCCAGCCTATACAAAAACGATTTACCGATTCTGGTCACATTACGTTGTGATCTGAACGTATAACTTTTCTCTCAAACAGAGTTCTGGCAGCCAAGCCAACGGCTTATTTGAAATGCTATGGCATGCTTCTCGCTATCGGAAGGTCATTTTACAGAGAAGTTAGCTGTGATGGTAAATTCTTCTTGACCTCACCTTCCATTTTTGTGCTTGGCGACCACCTTCTCCCTGACACCCATCTCGGAGAAATCACGCTCCTCAGCCTAAATGGCGGAGATAAAGAACAAAGTCTCAGCTTAAAGATCTTCGATTAGACAAATACTGCGACCAGAGGTTCATCACTTGGAGCGTGACAGTAATATAGATTTTGTGTCACATCAAATTAGTTTATTAATCTTTATTTAGAAACTTTATTCCGTTTCATCTGACAGGAATCTGCCAACCTCTGGACTGGCTTTCCAAGTTGCTGAACTTTATGGAAAAATGTGCTTCTAAAATAGACACATTTTTGCTGCTGATGGGGAGAGATCTAATATGGGAGATTCTTACTCTTAGTAATGGACTCTTGCAGGGAACTATAAATCATACTGATACGCCACTGATACAGAATAGAGGAGTATTCTGCCGCGCATGCGCATTGCATCTTAGGAACTTGACTTGTTTGGTTATCAATGGCGGAGAAAGATTACCGAGTGTGTCGAAACATGCGCCAGTTGTTCATCGTGTAAGGATTAACTTCACCCAAGAATCTAAGAAATAGCTAAATGGGCTTTTGGTCTGTAATTGTGGCTGGAATCAGCGAGTGAAAGAACACAGTTTGACTTTTAAATTACCGAACAAACATGCAAAGTTGCTACTCACTTACGAGGCTGACACCAGCATGTTGTGGCTTGCTCGGGTTTTTCGATGTGGATATCTGATATGCAACGAAGGCTACTGCTCCGAAACCCTGTCTTATGGTAAGTTTTAGTTCTATAGTTTGTTCATAACATACAAGAATGTAAATCGGTTGTTCTCTTTCAGCGATCCAGCTCGAAAATATTACGATATTTATGTGTAAAAACCTCATTTTAGACTTAGTTGACAGCGAATTTCCCGTAATCGTAGAAAGAGTATCACAGTTCGGACATTTGGACTAGTTTTATCGTCCTTTCCTGGTTTGTTCTTTGTGGGTTTTATTAGCCCCAAAATCGGAGAAAGTTTTCCGATTATTTCTTGAAAGTATGACCACACTTTTACTCAGTTTATTGTCTGGTAAAATTCTTATTGAATTTCACACTCGACAAGCGTGTTGAAAGTTCAATACGTGTATCGAACTCATTACTAAGTATTTATTGTTGTTTCAAAGTGATCGGTGGCATATTTTCGAGAATATTGCCTGCTAAATTATGCCTAAAATTTATTTGCTAATGAATATTTATTATTATATTATTGTGGACGATCTAGGAAGAGTATCACACAAGTATTCCTATCATGCTGAGCCTCACTAATGATATTATCATCCTGTCATATTGAATTAGCTGGCAAAATCGGAGAAAACATTATTAAACTTGTTTGCTGTAAGCTGGTTTTTCATCACTTTGTTGCATGTGATGTATTAAAAGTGATAATTGAGGTTTTTGCTGTACTACACTAATATTGGCCCCTGATATGGTGCTTCCCCAGTCACGCAATCACATATATCCAGGAAAGAGAACAAAGCTATCTATTTTTCATATCTTGCTATGGCCAGCAGTCCTCCCTGGTTACCATGAGGTTGGCTTTCAAACAATGAAACTTTCCCCTGTGTGCTAGTGCATTTTTCACTTTTAAAAGGCCATAAATGGTGACTTGTGAGTGGAAATGATAAAATTATTGATGTTACAGTCAACCCGGATGTACTCTTCCCTACAATTTCACAATATTGCCTAGCAACATTGATGGACAACTTACTCAGATCAAATTGCAAAAAAAATATTTTGTATCTGTCTACAAGGTATTGTACCAGAACTTGAAACTTTTTGTTTCTGATCTGATTTGCCTAACGCCGTCCTACTCTAGTGCTGAGACATGTGGTGAATGAAAGTTGCTTGCTACGATTGAAATTTGATACCAGGCAAGTTGGCCATCAATGTAAGAGAACTAACTGGCTTGACTGTAATGTGCCAATTTCATTTCACTTCTCTGAGTTACTCTGCATTAAAAAAGGAAATATGTCTCGAAGCATAATAAAAGATATAATGGAGAGTAAGTAATTCAGAAGTAACTTGCTGTGCATTGTTTGTTGCAGGTTCAGAAGGTTTATTACAGGGATAATGCCATTCTTGGCTGGATGATCACAAAACAATTGCAGCCTGCAACCAAAGACCACAATTGCTGGTGGTTCAGAGGTGCAGCATGTTAGAAAAGCACTACAGCATTTCATCAATTGTTTTTCAGAAGTAGAACTATACCTAAGAGGGAACTATACCTAAAGAGTTCCCTTTCTGGAGAGAAGAGACTACTCAAGAGTTTTCACTACAGATAGTTTAGTGCTCAGTAGAACATCACAGTGCTGTATCAAAATCCCCTTTGCTTCAATTTAACTTTTTTTATAATTAAGCGCTATAAAAATTCTATTATTATTATTTATTATTAAATGTTATATTGCCACCTCAAAATCCAATATTTTCAACAGGTGGAAGTTTTGTCAACTGCCCAATTTTCTCTGAATTGGATTGCAGTTGACAGAACTTGTCAGAATACTCTCTGCCAGTAATAAATAGCATAATAAATTGTTGACAATATGGTGTTCTAATAGTTTCTTGGACATAATAATCCATCATTGAATCCCAGGGAAGGGTGAAGATAGAGCTTGTATCTCAAGGGTGGATACCCTTCACAGCCTTCAGGCTGGGTATTTAAAAATCGTTGACAAATTCCCAGCTTGACTAGATACAAAATCCGGGTTTGTAAATCATTGTAGTCAAAGAGATTTAATTCCAGGATAGGTGATTCAAATCCAGCACCTCGAGGTATCATCTGAAGAAACGGTACCTGATTGGGGAGGAGGCGGGGGGGGGGGGGGGGGGGGGGGGGGGTTGGGGGGGGCTGGATGGTGAGCTTGTCAAGACATTTTCTAAGGTTACACACACACTAATCAACATGTTTCTTTGGTCACCATGACATATTGTAGTTTTTTTTATTACTACTAACAGGTCAGTCAAAGTACACTGAATGATGCTCATTTTGTTTTGTAAGTGGTTGGAGTTCCAGCAAAATCTATGTGCAGAACAACGGGTCAACTTATATTTCTCAACCCAAAGCTATGATATGTTTCCACTTGATCTAACCGGGATCTAACCCCACTGGAAGGTCCCGAAATATCAGGGTAAACTGATAGGATAAAAAATGAAATCGTTACTATTGCTAAACATCGTCTTTTTTCCGGTTCTTGCAGTCTGGATTTCAGTCTGGATTTCAGTCTGAATCAGTTTTAACAGTCGCAGATGAAGGTCCACATATCCTCAAATCAAACACGTTTATTTGCACTACACAGGCAGCTGAATAAACCTTTTATTTTATCCCTCCCGCTTTCAGAATAAAAGAAGCAAAACAAACGAGAAATAGAAATAGCGCGCTATTTGATTACAAATTCGCGATACTCAACAGTGCTTTTCCCTGAGTTGAGTCTGCAATGTAAACATGGACAGCAGCGGTTGTTGCGCATGGCATAAGCAAAATACTCCTCTGTTCTGATACAGAGAAATCAGTGGACCAGGACGATACCTTGTACTTGTCCCGTCGATGTCTGTCGCAGTACGTCTCCACTGGTTGGGGCCAATCGCTAGGCTCTAAATATTTGCCCGCCAAAACGCAACAGGTCACGTGGAACGATACCGCACACTTGCCCGCACAGCATTGTACGCATGCGCTGTTCCCACCGGCGCTCGGTGGCTGACAGATTGAGCATTTCTGTACGGTACAAAATAATTGAAATTTATGTTAAACGCCTATGAAAAATGGTCGCTTACTAACATCTATTCTATTTCGCCGCGCTCAGCCAATTAGAAAACACTTAAGACTTAAGATTCGAGCTGAATGCTTGGCCAAAAATATTGTTACTAAAATGGTTTGATACCTATTGCCTTTACTTTGGTTCCCTTTTGAAGGTTCTCATGAAATATATATACTCGCTTTGATACAACCGCTGTGCACGATGATCCTTGACGGTGATCCCAGAAGGCATGCTCCGTAAATTGATTACTGACGACCGTTTCAGCCTGCTGTTCACAGGGCCTGCTTTAAATGTACTTCCCCTGCATGTTTCTGTACCCGCGCAGTTGAAAAGGAGTGACAGCTGTCATACGGGGCAGACAAATGAGCGCGGTCGCTAAGTGACGATTGCGGATGCTCAAAGCGAATTTCGACCCAGCGTAGAAGTCTCATTTCCTCGTGGCCCTCAGCCCAACGAAATACAGAGAAAGAGGTATATTTACTAGCAAGGTAGGGGAAACTGCAAAGGAGAGCGGTATATAGCGCGGCTGTGTTGTCGTTAACAGGCAACCGGAACACGCAATGCATATTTCACTGAAGGAGATATTTGAATGGGAAAAACTAAAGCAGATTTCGTATGACTGTGAAAAGTGCCGCGACACGGCGCGGTACTGTCGCGGTGGTGGTACCGAACCTGGCCTGCTGTAGATACCGAATGAAATCACTTAGTCGCGGCGCGGTCACGGTCGCGAAGCGGTACAACTTTGTCGCGGAACTTTTCACAGTCGTACGAAATCTGCTCTATGATATAAAGCAAAGTTACCAGTTTTCTTCTTCCTTGAGGCAATTTTCCAGTGTTTATGCCAGCTCGATTACCGCAGTCTTCAAACACGATCTCTGGTATGGTCACTGCGCATACAATATGCGCCCATCTAGAATTGAAAGATAAAAATGAAATAAAAGAAAACATTCACAAGTACGACAGTGGCGGACCAATCAACGTCAGAAAGGGCTCCCCCGGACATTGAAATGAAGTGACACGAAATTGAAAATTTTCATTAGTAAATACAGTAAATGTATGGAAAAGTTTTCAGGAAAAGGGGGGCCTCGGCTTTCCTCTAATTCCGCCCTTGTATGGGTCCCCGAATGTTTTCACTGAGTGGAAATCGATCAACTTACTCGTTGTCCGTCGTTCTCTTGAGGGCGCCCCCGCGTAAAGAACAAAGACAACAACTCTACCAGAAATAAAATCATTAAACACTGTGTTAGCTCGACGTTGAAGTTGAAGTTTGTGTTACACGTGAAGATCACTTACAGTTGCCCTTATTGCATCTTCGTCGGCTTGACAACAACGATCGCACTTCCACGTGCCACTGTCTAGAACGCCATTGGCACCATAGCAACCTGAAAATAAGGTTAAGGTGTCTCAGTCAGAAACTCATTTGTGGAGGTCATTCTCGGCCCAAGTAGACCAAATTAAAGAGCCTGTGTCAGCCGCCATTTTCACAGCATAGCAACATACCGAGTCGGCCGGAGAAAGCATCCATTTCCATCGGCTTATTTAGAGAATATGGAGCAATGTTCTCGGCTGAATTTGGTAAGTCAAATCTGAAACTTTATTTTTAGATGTTTATTAAGATATTTCTTCACATAATTCGTCTTCTAATGCGATCGAAAACAAAACAAAAAAGGAGTGGCTGACACCCACGAGTACTGGCTTTCAAAATTCCAGGGCTTTCAAGGACTTTTTCAACGATGTTTGAAAAAATTTAATGACCTTTCATAATGAAAAATGCGGGTTTTCCCGCATTAAAAGAACAACATGGTTATCCTTTGTTTCAAAGAAAGCAAGTTTGATAATTTTTATTCAGGTTCCTTTATTTTTATTTTACAAATTTTTATCCTGGAAAATGTTTCCATGACTTTAAATGACTTTGATAGGTTTTTGTAAAAAAATCCGTGACTTGTCAAGCCTGTAAAAGGACATTTCTTAAATAAATGTTTTTTTTTAAAACGGGTCCTTAATTAAAAGGACCCGTGGGTTTTTTTAATAAAAGACCAGAAAATAACCCGTCACCTTGTGACAACTGAAAATTTCTCACTGAAAAGAACTAGAGAGAAGACTCCGTATTAATTTTCAAATTTGTAGGGTCAGCAAAATAGTTGTTGTGGGCGTCCTGTGCTGCACGCGTGCGCGCCAAAAATGGCGGGAAAAAATCAGCCAATAACAAACGTTTCCCAGACAGGATTTTTTAAATACATACGACATTTGAGACTCACTTTCATGGACGGCGATCCTACACGTCTCACACTTCAACAGGGGACTCTCTCTATCACGTGTGAACCGAGTATCGAGCCAAGAACTCATACTCTCAGGGCTCACACCTTCAGACATGAAACAAATCTCCGGTATGACTGGTATGGAGGCCTGAGACCGTGTTCGTACCCCTGGACTAGGAGATAACGGGGAACTTGTCCGTGGGAGGGTCTCCGTGAGTTTAGGTAGGCGGTCTTTGAGGTGAGTTGGCGGATAAACCTAGGAGGAGTGAGAATAATATCGTATGAACATATCTGTAGACACTGCCAGGAACTATAGCCACGCCAACTACATTTAGAATCTAATATATAGATTTAGCCACTGGCTAAAAGCGGAGCTCCCGGTTACATATTTTTCTGTGTTGGGGTCTTGGTTTACCTGTGTGGGGGCGCGCAGACACGGACGCGCCAGCGATACCCAAATGGGAATACCGCTGAACCATGAAAAATGAAGTCCATCGTTATACCTGAGTTCTACTTTGAGCTATTGTATTCTTCCTGCGATAACTATGGTGCTCCGCTAAGGAGCTCCGCTAAAATGGCTTTTGATTAGCCACCACTTCAACATCGATCGTATCTGACTTTGCGAAATGAAACGTCTGAATTGGCCACGAGATTTTGCCATCTATTACCTTAGTTCTGCCGTTTTGAACGTTAATAATAACAGCTCTTTTAATGATACCTCTCGCAGTACAAGGTACACTGTCAGATATTACAAATTACTACTTCAGGTACGTCAGTACTTCATTTGAGGATCTGGGATGTGGTTTAGCAGTGTGAGCAAGCCGACAGTACTGACATTTGTATGTTCACACAAGTATCTGTAACATTGGTGTCAACACAAAGTCATTTAGAAAAGAGTGTACGTCGAACTATATCTCTCATAAACCGCTAAACAATCCGTAAAGGAAGAGAAAAGTTTAGCGGACTGTGCGTGCGTAAAAAGTTGAAAATCGCGCGCAACATGTGTTTGGGCGATGCGCGAATAAGGGTCAAGGTCAGCTGGTGCAAACTCTTCGCGAGCGCACTGATCGTTGAAGTTGCTTTCTCTCCCTTTACGGATGTTTGTGAAGAAGTCTAAACTCGAATAGACCGACGGTTTCCCAGCTGAGCTAACCTAGAGACCTGGGGCCGGTTCCTAGAATGTCAGATAAGAGTTATCAGTAGATAAACGCTTATCCAACGGATAAATCCAGAACAAATCCTATACAACAGGTAATTATATAGCCAGTGCGAAATCCATTGTTGTCAACTGTCCAATTATTTTTAAATTGGATCGCGCACGCAAAAATTGGTCAATTTTGGCATTTTATCATTCTCTATATAATTAATAAATAACAGAACTCCATGCTTGTCCAATTAAAAAAAATGGATGATTCCTCGGAACTCCAAATTGGACTCGGCCTGCGGCCTCGTCCAATTTTAGAGTTCCTCTGAATCATCCAATTTTTTCTTAATTGGACAGCATGGAGTCCTATTATATATACTAATTGTTATCCGTGGATAACTTTATCCAACCTTTCAGAAACTGGGCCCTGGATACAATGAATCCTGGTGTAGCAGTTTATATATCTTTACCTTGAGTTTGGAGAAACACTGGCAAATGCAACAATGTGGTGCTGTCTCCGCCATCGCTGTGTTGAAGGCCTGCTCCAATCGGAAGTTCGGCGCGTCGTGCTTGTAAAGCCCTGACAGCACTTCAACAATGGCAGGGTGTTGGGACTTCACTTCCTTTTCTGTCAGACAAAAAAAAGATGCCTGCCGCTACATCAAGTTCATTCGTTTCTTAAAACAGCCTGGTAGGGGACAAGGCATCTGGAAAGCTCGAAAAGGAGGGTGTTTATTAATAAGCTCAGTGTTACAGCGTGGGATCTCTCGCAGCTATGGCCCGTAATCGATTCACCGAGTTCGGACCGAGGGAATTGTCTTACTGTAGGAGTCGTGGTCAAGACTTACTACTTACTAACCGATGGTGAGGTCATTACGGGAAATATCAAACCGAAGCTTTGGTGTATCAACCGAGCCGTCTTGAGGTTTGATATTTTCCGTAATGACCGAACGGCAGAGGTTAGTAAGTTGTTTATTATATGGCACTTTTCTCAAACTTTTTACGAACCGGAAGTCGCCTCGTTCATTTTCCCGCCGAAGTAACTAAAAAAAACACGCGCCCGCGTCGACTCGCTCGACAAGAAACCCGTGTTTGAAAACCATGCCACATTTGCTCAAAAGTGATCAATCTCTTACTAGTATGGATGTCAAAATACTTCGGAATCAATTCTTTTACAGATATTTTTGCGAACATGCTTCACTTGAACAATTCTAATCTTAAACTTGAGCTTGTAACGCTTTCAAGAAAACACACTTAGTCTTGCAAAAGCTGGAAAGCTGCAAAACGTGTTCTTCGAAAACGCATTTTCAGATCTACACTAAACAGGGAGCTACAGGGAGCCAGAACTGGTTTCAACAGCATTGATAATAACAGAAAATTGCAATGGTTATTTAGCCGACTGTATATTGAGGAATGGGTTTTGTGCAAAAGCGGACGTCAAGTAAAAATAAATTCTACTCAACGAGATGGAAAAAGAGATCAACGTTATCGGTAAGCACAAAGTTTGAACTCGCTTTCTGTTATTATTTTTAGCTTCCAAGTTTCTTAAATTCCTAATAAATTTTGACTTTATATGTAGCTTTTACCTTTTGCTGCTATTAGGCTCCCTCTAGTTTTCATTTTCTCCGGATAGACCCGAATTCATAGCTTAGAGTAACTTTTGGCTCTGCTTTGCCTTTTGTAAACAGGTCATTTCTGATATTCAGGCCTTTATTTTCCTCTTGTCACATGTTTAAGATTTGTATTACAAGACACAAATACTGTGTCAAGTATACTTTGTTGTGAATTTCGCTGAAAATCTTTTTTTAACTTTTATTTGAAGGAGATTCGAATTTTTGCGAGTCGTGAACTGCGAGGTCATTACGGGATTTCTGAGAGGTCATGCCGGGATTTTCTTGACCTCGAAACAGCCAATCAGAGCGCGCGTACTATCGTTGCCATATAATAAAGGTTCGTATTGTGTGTTGAACGTTGTTCTACTGTGTATCCTTAGTCTTTCAGTCGAGATCCCGAGGTCCCATCTGCCCTTTTCTAACTTATAAAGGGGGACGCTAAAGCACATTGGCTATTGTCTCCGGGTGCAATAGACCAAATCGAATAACGGTGTTTTCATCTTCTTGCTCCCCAATTCCGATCATGTGACGATTCCTTTGGGTGGTTACAATTGTCCAATTTTTCTCACTCGACCGAGTGCACGAGTGTATGTGCAGAACTAACAAAAGCATCCACCCAAAGGAATCATCACATTGATCTGAATTGGATGGCAAAAGATGTGAAAACCGTTAGCCAATTAGGTCTATGGGCCTGAATTTTGTTTCAGCTGACCTATCAAAGAGTCGATCTCAAGTCCCATTATTCTTTACTCATGGTGCTCTTCTCGTAGATGCTGCTATATAAATGGGTATTCTCATATCAGCACTCATACCTGTCTCTTTCCTGGGTTCGTGAACCTTCCGTCTTGGGCTCGGCAGCGTCACAGATTTGGTGACTGGAGGTTGACGCTTGGGCCGAGGAGAAACAACTCTACGAGGTCGGTTACTTACAGGAGGTCTAAAGTAAAATAACAATAGAATGCGTCAATGTAATAAGCCTATGTGCAAGAAATCAGTTTGTTGCTGCTTTCACTAATTTATTTGATTAGAGAGCATCCTAACATTCCTAGGAAAACACGTGACCTGAAAAAAAAAAACACGTCTCAAAGATTTTGGACACGTCAATCACAGTACACTGAGCCACTGATCAACCAATCAAAATGCTCCGGAGATTCGTTGCGAGGGATACGACAATGTAAGATCATATCAGAATTTTTCACAGTAACACAAAATGTAACTAGTGCCATCCGTTTCTTTGTGCTGTTGAGAGAAAATAAAATGAAAAAACATACTGTTTGATCTTAGTTGGTCGTATTTTCTCCACTCGTCTTCTTTTCGAGGGCGGAGCCGTCTCGACGTCGACTTCATCCTCGCTATCATCTTCACTCTCCTCCTCCTCCTCCTCGCTACTACTGTCACTGCTTTCGTCTTTCTTCTTGGCCTCGAGATAACTATCCCACTGATCTGGCTGTAATGAAAGATTTTGATAAGGAAAACCAACCGTCATCAACTCATGGGAGATTTTAAAGATAGGGCAAAGTTGGCGAATTCAATAATTTTCGACGGGTGGAAAGGTACCATTTGAGTATGATCTGGGGTTTTTAACTTTGAGCCGCGATTTTGAAAAAAAAAAAAGGTATGAGATTTCTGTATAGGCTTTTCCTGTGAGACGACAGTCACGTAGATGAAATGGAGGCCCAGTAAGATGTTTTAAAATTTATAATAAGCTACATCGTAGTGTCCTCTTCATACACGCGAAGCGCGCTGCGATTTTGAACATATAATGTCAGTTTAGCGAAGTTTGACTTTTTCTTATATCTTATCGTCCCCGAACTAAAAACTACTTTGTTTACTTGAGACGCTACAGACCATTAGCGACTTTTTCGGAATTTAATCTTGAAGAAATGAACTGCAAAAACTTGTGAGCGATTATTGATATTTTGGATATTTACGAAAACATTAGATCGCAAAGTTGAAAGTCGCATTTTTTTTTCAGTTTGCTGCCGCAAAATTTATCATAAAACATTTTTCAAGTAAAAAATAAACATTTCCTCACACGGTTTTTTATTTGTTGGCATCTTCTAACGACACAGAAAATTTGACGCCGAACTCTTATATTGTCCGAGGTCAGGAGCTTCGCGAAGGTGGAAATTTGACCTTAAATTTTAGTGCTAGAAAAAAACGTGTAAAGTTAATTAAAATACAGAAAATGAGTGACGGGCAATACAAAAGAATGGGCTATTGATGCCTAGGAACGCGTCATTTGAGGGTTTGGAAATATACTTTAGGATTCTATCAACTGAATTACAGGAAAAAAGTCGTATTATGGAATTTTAATTATTTACCCTGACCGAGACCTTAAAAGATTTTACATAACATTAAAAATCGGTGAAATTACGCACCCCTTCATTTGCTTTCAAACTTTTATTACCCGTTTGCTGATAGTGAATTTACTTGAATTCAAATTGTCAATACAACAACAAAATTAATGTCAAGAAATGTTAATATTGTAGATGGGAGCTGACCATTTTATCACTCTGCTTACAAAGACATCGGGTTCCCTCAAAAACAGTATTTAGAAGTCACTACGTATGATGCTACCTAACATTTCCCAAGCACTGATCATTTGAATTACCTGGTATTTTCTGACGAACGCATCCATGCAAATCTTGACGGAATCCGCCTTGCATTCACACTAAGAGGAAAGGAAAACAGCATTTCACATTAAAATGTCATAATTATCTCTTTATAGTCTTTCTGCGATGTCCTAGTACTGTAGGCACACAATCGCAAAACATATTATAGCAAGTATCTTTCCTTTTCAGTTAAGGTGACTCATGCGAAAGTCAGAGCGCATTTCACGAAATATATTTTCGTCTACAACTTTAAAAATATACTCGCTATGAACTTCAATCTTGGAGAATATAAGCAGGAATCTTTTGGCAATATGTACGCATTATCAGATCTCCATTAGCATAAATACTTTTAATAATATCTGAGCTTAAATGGACCCCTTTCTTAACTCCGTTAATCATATTGAAGTCAGTTGGACTAAGTGTTAACGAAGTGCAAAGTGCGACTAAAACTCTAAAATAGGCACTTTGGCGCTCTGACTTTCGCATGAGTCACCTTAATACTTTGTCGATGTAAAACATATTAGTCGACGTAACAATATTTTGTTATATGACCACGGGTAAATAGTAGTCCTGAGAAGGACTGTTTCATGTGGCTGACGTTTCGACAACCTTAGTGGAAGTCATCTTCTTCAGAGTCAAGGGAAGATGGAATTGTCAGATCGCTGGTATTGATACTGCTATGTTGCGCAATTATCTAGTTTAATGGCAGATGAAATTGTGTTTCTCTGAATGGCTAAGAATATCCACTTTGCCTTTGGTGTTGCGACACCGTAATTAATTTAAAACGGATTACCACCGAATGCATTGCTACGCGACCCTCGAAATGTACTGTTGCGATTGGCGATTTTACAGAAGAAACCTTTAATATCAATTTTCTTGATTGACAGCCGGGTTAGTTCGGCTGTCAACGCAGGCTAACGCAAGGAAGCCAAAGGATTGGTTAAAACCATTTTGGTTGATTTTGCAATCAATAACGACCCCCACTGAAGCAGCCGAATCCAGCGTTTTCGTTTGATTGACAGCTAAAAATCGCCCAACGCCCATCGCAACATTGAATTTTGAGGTCGCGTAGCAATGCATACAGTGGTAAAGGGGCTGGTGAAAACTAAACACGAAGTAAATGCCAATCTGAGACGATCGAAAGAAAATAAGCTTTGCGTCTCTTCGTGACACAAGAAAACACGAGACACTGTGTGTTTGGTTTTACTTTGCATACTGATTGGCTGGCTAAACAAAAGACCCCAGGTCTCGACCAATAGGAACGTATAGAAGCTAAGGATGCCATACCACGCTGGCCTTCTTGCCATAGTCTATCCATCTTTCAGACGCGAAGTTGGTGGATTCGGCACAGTTGAATCCCTGATTAAATCCACAGTGATAACCATAGGGGAATGTTATCATGAATTCACCCTCTTCCTGGACAATCTAAGAATTGGAATCATAAAACATTTTAGAGTAGACACTCTGGGCTTGGGTCTCATGACCCATACAGTGCTTGGCGTCGCAGACAGAAAACCACAGGGAAGCACGTTTTTGGTTTTGCTTTTTGACGTACAATAGATGTAATCTGGTGAAAGCCGAATGCTTTCTACAGCTTCACGTTGTGGTGCATATATTTGTCCACGAAACACCACCTGTGCATCTATCAAATTTTAAGCAATTATTGGATGAGGTTTCTGTGATATCCGGAATAAACATTGTCGAGACAAGTGGAATCAGGCGAGGCCGTCAGGCCGATTCCACTTGGCGAGACATTGTTTATTCTGGATGTCACAAAAACCGAAATACAATACAATACAGTTTTAATGTGAAAAAAGCACTTAGCTAATAAGGGTGTATACACCCAGCTAATTTACAGGCTCTCCACAAATAATAATAAATAAAATATACATTTAAATATATGAATAAATCTGTTAAAAGCTATCTAAAAGTTAATTAAGACCTAAAACTATAACTATTTACATGATTGCACTTTAATTCAATAACGCTTAAAAAGTTTTCCTATTCAACCAGTTTGATAAAGTCTATTTCTTTGATTTGTTTTTTAAAGATTTAAAGCTGGTGACAGTTCTTAATGAATTAGGAATTGCATTCCAGAGTTTAGGACCGAGGTAGCTCCACGATTTAATGCCGTAGGTAGTGGAGTTACATTTTGGTAGGGTGAGTATAAAGTCGCCCCTTAGGTTGTACGTGACCTTGCGGTATTTTATGAGCTCTTTGATGCTTTGTGGCGATTGTTCATTATGGATAGCATTAAATACTAGCGACGTAATCTTAAGAAGTCTTTGATTCTCTAATGTAGAGAGTCCTAATTCACGCAATAGTTTAGGGTAACTAGTATGTCTATCTCTAAAAACAAATCTGATGGCGCGCTCATTTAATTTCTCTAATTTTGATGTAGCAGTTTTACTGCAAAAATGCCATGTCTCTGAACAATAATTGAAATGTGGAAGGATGAAAGCTAAATACAAGTCCCGTCGTGTTTCTAAAGGGAGCATTTTCTTCATCCGCTTGAGCACTGCGATCTGCTGTGAGACATTTCTGCAGATCTTGGAAACATGCTTGTCGACAATTGTTTAATTATAGATTCATTCAAAATACTTTTCCGATGAGCAAAGTTTAATTTTCCCTCCAGCAATTTCAAGCAATTTCTTTTACACAAGCGCTTTTTTAAAAAGGGAAGCTAAGCCATTCGACAAGTGCTCTAGGAGACATTATGCGCGTCAAATGGCGTGATTCCCAAAGTAGAGCGAGCGTGTATAACAATATACATAAACACTAGCAAAGCGCGCGTCCTGATTGGTCGGCAGGCCAAATGTGATTACAGTACCCACGCACGAATGACGCCATAGCGCGCGCATACTACCAAAACCGCCTGTGAAATGCGCGCACTATTCAAATAGTTCTCATTTTCCCGTGCGTCTGTTGCCATGAACAAAACCGTATACCACGAGACGCCGTCGAGTTGTTGAATATGACACACTTTCTCGTCTTCTGTGTATCTATTAGAGGACAGACGCACGAAAACATGAGATCTCTTTGTTGTATACAAGAACAAAAGTGATTTTTCTGAAGATGAAAAGCCTTGTCTCATGTTTCCGTGCGCCTGTAGTGTATTGCAATTTATACCACGCACAGAAAATACAGCCAATCAGAATGTAGGAATGGCGTTGTATATTCGGCGGTATTCCACTCAACCTTCCCATCGTGCACTGCATTTAGGTAAAACGTTGCCTTTTAATTTTCCCGTGGCAGACTACAGAATATCCCACTTGTCACTTGTATTTTCGTAGCATACACACTCTTCTGAAGGCTCGTGTGTATATCAGAAAATACAAGTGACGCGTGGGATATTCTGCAGCATGCCACTCAAATCATCATCATCATCATCATTTTTATTCTCATTTCAATTTTTTGTGTATGTTTATATTTTTTTTTATATCGTTTTTTTCTATAAATAGTTTGTTATAAAAAATTGGATAAAAAGTATTATATAACTGGTATATATGTACAAAAGACGTCATAGCGTGCCATGGACAACACGCAACTCGACTGCGTCTCTAATAAATGTGTCGTGCACGCAAACATTCAAAATTATTGATGAAGCACTATGACGCCGTTTTGGTATCTATTACAGTACAGTAGCACGGAAAATGAGACATATTTATTAAGCAACTTAAAGAAAAATGGCACATAAATGCGAGCATTAGCAAATGGCGTACCTTGTCGAATGGTATAGAGAACTTCTTCAGAACTTGAGGAGAAATTATTGTCATCTTGTGTCTCAAGAAATGTGGGCAGTTTTGATAGCTACCGGGAAAGAATCCTAAGGAAAACAAAAGAGAAAAATGTAAAGTAAAAAAAAAACATATACTCGCAACAAAGCGTCAAGGAAATGGAGCAGACGTCACTTTCTCTGTACCTGCAGCAAGTCTTTCCAGCCGCTGACCATGCTCTGGAGGAACAACATACCTGAAAATAGAAAGCCACGATTGGATGAATAAACATGAAGGTTTTGAAAATAGCAGCGTGATTCGTTTCTTTCAAACACTTTCCTTATAACTAAAGCTATGTCGAAGCTGCGGCTAAACTAGGACACATGTAGCGCGCAACATTTGTGTCCTGCATATTTTCCCGACTGGCTAAACTAGGAAACATCGTGAGCGTCCTACAATCTCCCAGCTTTTCACCGCGTGCCACAGGCCTTCCGAAGTATTGCTAAAAAAGTGGGAGCCTGTTTCCAGGAGGCTGAAGAAAAAGGTTGGAGAAAAAGGAAAGCTTTGTTGTGATTGGTCCGTATTCCCACGTGATTCTCATCCAGAACTTTTCACTCGTGACGTTGGTCAGACACGGAGGTAGGAAGTGCCAACTACCTCTACCGTAGCGGGTGATAGGGCAGATTTCGTATGACCCTGAAAAGTGCCGCGACTACGCGATTTCATTCCTAGCTACAACATCTACCCACTTTTCTACACTTTTCGCAGTCATACGAAATCTGCTGTAATCAGGCATAGTTCCAGGCTCACTTTGTACGTCGCACACTTTCCCCAAGCAAACAAGCGTACGACTTCTAAACCAGACAACCAGCCGCCACAACTTTTGAAGGCGGTCGTTGTCTTGGAAACGCAGTAAGAAACGTTTTTTTCTTCGCTTTGATTGCATAATGAATGAAAAAATCTCGTGGTGAATTCAGACGTGTCCTCAAAGTGGGGTATGATCGAGAGCGAAGGGAAAGCTAAAATTTAGGCTAGTAAAAGGCTATAATTGGAATTAGTCAAATCACACTAGTGGTCTATTATCAATGCTGCGTTCTGATTGGTAGAGCTACTAGTAGGCTATAAGTTATAGCCTACTAGTAGCGAAAAGTGTCGGATTTGAAAGCCAGAAAATGGCAAATTGACCAGAACAAAAACATTTTTTTTGGCAATATAAGGGACCGCTCATTTTTTATCAGGGAGAGGGGGCTGGTGGAAATGGGGGGGGGGGGGGCACCTAAAAAAATACGGCCTCAAAGGGGGGGCCACCCAAAAAAATACGCCCCTAAAGGGGGGTCACCAAAAAAATACAAGCACATAACAGGGAGGGAACGAAAAGTTTGTATTTTTTATAGCATGCTGTAGGCAAGAAAATACTCACAGTACAACTACAACCCAGTGTCTATTCAAGGCTTGGTATAAGGAACGTGTGAGGGCTCCTATTTTTGTGGGGAGGGTCCTAATTTTTTTCGCGTGCCTATAGGGATGGTACAAATTTTTCTTGTTCTGGAGAGGGTTGTAATTTTTTCAGCAAGATTTGGACAATGAAGAGAGTGAAACAGCTACAGATAGTAGTTATTCCAGCAACTCTATCATATGCATTTTTCTACTTAACTTCACCAGAAACATATAGCTTAGTTGAAACATGTAACGGCGAACCATGCTGTGGATTATTCGTGGCAAGTTTATGACCATATTCATTAAATGAACTCTCGCCTGCTTATCCAATCAGGTTTTCTTTTCATAATATTTCATTTTTTGCTCAAATATAGTAGTGCAACAGTGGTAAGTGATAATAAGTGATAACGTCCTGCAACAACATTTTTTTTTTTTTTCAAAATCTGTTCAATTTTTTACTCAGCGAATATTTCGCAGCCTGGTACTAAAGCTGACTTCACTCAATACTTAATAAAAAATTTGGCGTGCTTCGCGCGCATGAAGAATAACATCTAATATGCGTTTTGATTTTTTTGACGAGAAAAATAAGCCCTCCCTACAATGATAGTCCTGCCAGGCAATCTCTATTTTCGAAAAAAGACCCCTTAGGTAAGCGTGAGTTCAACGTTTGCTTACAAGCATAGAAATTCGTCATTTGGGCCGCGCTTCACGCACATGGATAATAATAAGTTCGTCATTTGCGGCGCATAGTTGCGCGCATGAAAAATATAACCTAAAGGCTCAGGAGCCCTTCACTAGGAGCTTTCATCATAGTTAGCGTATTTAATTCCTGGGCTCCTGACAGGCTTTGTTTACTATACACAAAAAACGGAATGTTCATCTACCCTTTTTATGAGGCTTGATGAAATGCGCTTATAAAAGTTGGGCGCGCTTCGCGCGCAACGAAAGAAATATGTCCACCCACTCTTTCTGTAAATGTCTTCTACTAGGTCAAAAAGGGGACTGGAGGGGGTTTCACGAAAACGTTTAATAGTTCTGAGGGGCAATCGGTTCCTTAGCTTTGACAGAAGAAAAAAGTTTTATCTGCTATTAAGAAGAATGAGACTGCATCACTCGGACAAGAGTCTATCTGGCAGGGCAAGCATTTATAAGATGGGTGGGGGGGCATCAGAAAAAATACATTGGATTTGGGGGGCCACCTAAAAAAATACGGACATGAAAGGGGGGGCCACCCAAAAAAATACAGGGTCCCCCCTCATTTCCACCAGCCCCCCTCCCTGATAAAAAATGAACGGTCCCTAAATTGACCTACTAGTGTGATTTGACTAAAACAACTATTCCTCTCGCCCTCGAGTCAATAGCCCATTCGGCCTTCGGCCTCATGGGCTATTGACTCAGACCCTGTCCACACCACTCCGTTTTCAAACGAAAACGGATACTTTTTGCTCCGGATACGGCTATCATCCACACTACAACGCCGAAAACGATCACCGAAAACGGCGAAAACGATAAGTGTGGACGCAAATCTTTTTGAAAACGGAGCAAAAAGTATCCGTTTTCGTTTGAAAACGATGTAGTGTGGACGGGGTATCAGAGCCCATTCGAGCTCGAGGAATAATTGTTAATTAGTATATACTACATGGGAACCTCCAAATTAGTATATACTACACGGGAACCTCCATAGATCGCGCGTTTTGATTGGTTCGCTACCTCGGAATATTGCCACAATATTCTGAGATCGAAAGCATTACCCCGAGATTGAGGAGCCCGAGCGCAGGTGGTTCGGGTTGCTTTCGATTTAAAACGCAACAAAAATCCTTCTCAATTAACTTACGTTGTTTCTTTAGTCTTTCTAGGTGAAAGGGAAAGAGAATTTGTTTCTTGAACTTCTAAAATTTCCTAAGTAAGTTCTTGTTTCTCAGTTCTTCGGAATCAGAGGTGGATGATTCGTTCGTGGTACTTTTGAGAAGCGAATTACATAAACGCTGAGATGCCTCGAATCGATCGGAACGGTTAAAATCAAGTATATTTTGAATGTTTATGATACTCTTGGAATTTGAATTCGTTTCGTACATACTATTTTAGTTAGTTCGTCTAGTTCGACGAGTTTCGCTTCGAAATGTTCGATCTAAATGAGGAAATATTGTATTTATTTTGAGGTGGAAAGGTTTGATAGGCTCTTTTTGGTGACTGAGGAAAGAAAACTTACAGAAATTCCAACAAATGTGGTCGCTTGCAACTTTTTTCCTGTACTAGAACAAGATTCTGGAGATTTGTTAGCAGACGCTTCCGAATTTTTCTTCGCATATCCCATAACTCTCTGTGCGCCCTGATAAAACTATCCCACAACACCCTGCGCGCCCTGCTAAAACTATCCAACAAATCTTTGCGCGCCCTAAAAAACGGAAAGCGTCCGAAAGTTTTCTTCGCATATCCCATAACTCTCTGTGCGCCCTGTTAAAACTATCCCACAACAACCTGCGCGCTCTGCTAAAACTATCCCACAAATCTTTGCGCGCCCTGTTAAAACTATCCCACAACCACCTGCGCGCTCTGCTAAAACTATCCCACAAATCTTTGCGCGCCCTAAAAAACGGAAAGCGTCCGAAAGTTTTCTTCGCATATCCCATAACTCTCTGCGCGCCCTGTTAAAACTATCCCACAACAACCTGCGCGCTCTGCTAAAACTATCCCACAAATCTTTGCGCGCCCTAAAAAAACGGAAAGCGTCTGGGTGCAAGACTGCATCGGTGGTGAAATGGCGACCAAAGGCAAAGTATTTTTCAGCGAGGTAACTACCGCTGGAATCCATCCTTGCAACCTTCTAAAAACTTCTAAAAACATATTTTATCGTAGTCGATATTAAGGTTTTAAAACAAGTGATTTCTAGCGTTTTTGCTTCTCTAAAACAGCAGCAAGTTTCCACCATGTGTTGAGTAGCCGAATGCTTGTAGTGCAGTGACGTAATGTCGCGTGGGTGACAAGCGTCACACATGCAGAAAGACGCTAGACATTATCGGCAAATGCCACATTTAGTGTAGTTCGGATATTTTTTGGAGTGTTACTGTGTAGTATGTGCTAAAGCAATTATTCTCCTCAGACCCCGTTCACACGAGACCGGTACAAAACCGGACCGGTACAATTCTGGTACGGTACCTCGCGCGTTCACACAGGACCTGCAGTACTGGACCGATTTCGGGCCCGTGTGAACACCGTTCAAAACGTGCCAGAATTGTACCGGTACCGTATGAACAGGCGGCACCCGTACCAGAATCAGGCTCCGTGACAATCTCGTTCCCAGACTTCCTCCTCCGCTTGTTTGTTGTCGTAGGATGACCGAGAGGCTCTGGGAACGAGATTGGCTCCGTGAATATTTATTTTATTTATTTATTTATTTATTTACTAGCCTTTGCCCGAGGGCCGGGAAATCCAGAGCGAGGCTCAAATGACGAGGCTCCCTTGTCAGTGTAGTGGGTTAGTATGTAAGCCCTGCACTGAGGATGGGCAACTTCCGACGTCCCCGTGGTTCTCCCTCAGGTTCAGGTTAGTGTAGGTGCCTCCGGTCTCGGGAACTATTCGCCACTATTTACTTGTTAACTATTTTGCTTTAAACCTACCATGTCTTAGGAGCTCCATAGTGGATATAATTAATGCTGTACAAATCCATGTCTTCCGTGTGCCAGGCAAATGTTGCTTTCCACATCCCAAAGTACAAATAGGGTGTATTCACCCCTTCTACCTTCACGCGATATTCAGTATTTATCAGGTCTAGGATTGTCCTCAACCGGCTAACATTCCATTCATTCACGTTTTTGTCAAAGATTGAACCAGAAATATCTGCTGCATAGATGGCCGGATTGAAGGTTAAATTCTTCCAGTACTTTCGCTCAATTTCATCAAAGTCCCCCTTAGGGGGCAGATGTCTAAGAGAACAAAATACAATGTTTTAGCATTGGGCTGGGGGATTTCTAGTCTCCCTCGCAGCCCGTTCTTTGTGTAAGCGTTGCGTGACCGACACAAAGAACGGGCTGCGAGTGAGACTAGAGAATTTCTTCCCGCTCTTAAAAGGGGCACTCACACTCTTGCATGACAAGCAAATAATTGAAATCGCAATCCAATTCTATCCTCTTGATAATAAACAAACCTTGAGTGTTATTTTGGTTATCATGGGTCTTTGTGCCCAAACCTCACAATGGGGGGGGGGGGGGGGGTCCTTACCCTGTCCTTGCCCTGTTTATACTTCCCTGCTCTATCTAACATGAAGAGAGATGATACGTAAGTGTATGCTAATAGAAATAAGGAATGAACCCTATGTGTATGCTTAAGTGCTAATGGAATATTCCATATGTGAGAGAGAAAGAGAAAAAAATCTCTGACCTTCAAGGGTTGTGCTGTACCTTTC
The DNA here is from genome assembly GCA_033964015.1 of Scolanthus callimorphus. Taxonomy (NCBI): domain Eukaryota; kingdom Metazoa; phylum Cnidaria; class Anthozoa; order Actiniaria; family Edwardsiidae; genus Scolanthus; species Scolanthus callimorphus. Next base: position 19,676,093 of record CM066913.1, read on the forward strand.
ACTTTGGGCTAGCTTCTTGAACTCCTCATAAGACATTGGTTTCTTCTGGACATTAAACAGCTGGAATAATCCTTCAATGAAATAGCAGGTAAAGTAAAATGTTGAATGTTTTCAGAGGCATTAGGAAAGGGCACACACATGCTCCAACCAAACTGAGGGGGGTACTCAAGAAGTACCCTAAATGGGCTTGACAACAGTCTAGCACCATTGATTCGGTTCAAACCCCAGCCAAACCAACAACCAGGATCTTTTTAAAAATAATTGAGGAGAATGTTCTGCCTTTTGTTCCAAGATCTGCAAATGATTAGACCTTCCGATCTTCTGATGTAAGGTGAGGATGATCCACTCTAGCATAGAGCAGATACCAGATGACTGTTGTGAGTAATTCGTAATACTTTTTACTCCGATAGGTTTTGTTCAGAATTGCACTTGGTTTCACTACAGTCATATGAATCGCCCTAAGAGTGAATGCAGCTGTTTCAATTATAACCACCTACAGTACAAAACACTTAGCTTGGCTTCTTTCATAAAGAAAGCCAGGTCAGTGCTCTAGGTGAAATAGGGAAAGGACTTGATTGGTTCAGCTTGTTTGATTGACTACACAGAAAACCCCAAAAGCCTTAGAGTCAACTTAATGGACAAGGGGCACATGCTACCTAACACAACTGTAAAATTATTTCTTAAGTTAGAACTTCTTCACACCAAGCACCTTTTCACTTTTCTAAATATTGCTGGTTTTGATGTGGCAGAGCGAATTTCATGACTGTAGTGAAATCAATCGCAAAGTGATTACACCAATTCTGAACAAAACCTATAAGGAGTGATTACAAAGTAATTGTGAACACAACAACACACTCATCTGAAATCTGCTCTAATGTGGTTTTTCTGTTGGAGTAATCATGATTACTGACTTCCTATTAAATACCTTTTTAGTTCACAGCACACAATGCAATCTTATTTAGCTGTTCTAGTGCAGATAATTTGTAATAGAAACCTTTTAAGTGAGTGTTTGTAATTAAAATAAAATCACTTAAATATCCTCCATAACCTAATGTAGTCATCAGAGACTATGAACTTTCAACGCTTTAATTTAAAACTCTTAGAAAGACAAGTCTGTTTGCCTAATAGTTCAATTATTCCATGTGCTTTTGTGCTGTTCTGAACAAACACCTTTGTGTAGGTTAAGCTTTTCTTTTCAATTTGGCTGTAATCTGCTCTTTTTAAATGGCTCTTTTTAAATAAGGTGAAAACCACAAAAATACCGCAGGCATCGATTTCATGAGTCTATGAAGCATATGGGTCTTAGTTTTCTGACAAGGGATACAATGTCCTCTATTGCAAAGCTCAGCATAAACATGATTTAATTGTACCTTAGCGTATGTACTGTACAATTTTGCAGTTCTCAGTTTGAAGGTAATATTTCCAAATTTTGGTAAACAAGTATAGTCAACTTAGAAAAGTGCAGCTAGAATTTTTTTTTTTTGTTGTTTGTTTTTTTGCACATATAGCAGCCTGCTAGCCGGTCTCCGTTTTTTTTTTCTCGGATATTTGATTTTTTGGGATTCCTACACAGGAATCCCGCGTGCCAAAAAAATAGAATATCCGAAGAAGGAAAAAACACTTGATGCCTCATATATCTGAAGAAAAAAAACACTGGAGCACTGGCTAACAGGCTATATAGAATACAACCACACGATTTACTACAGTTTTTAAAAGTCAGCCAAAAACTTGGACAGAAAAACTTAGAACTAACAAACTACAGGAAAAAAATAATTTTAGCTTTGCAATTCAAGCTGGCTTTTACATATTTTCCCATATAATGACTTTAATTTAAAGAGAAATAAAGCTTTAAAACAAAAATAAATTGTACATAAAGCTATTCACTTTTTCAGGCAATAAGTTAAGTTCTTTAAAAAGGTGAAAATATGGCCAGAAAAATATTGCCAAAAATACAAATCAACACAAGTCATACAAAACTCAAGTAAAAAGAATGTGATCATTTCTATTTTGTTGCGTTCGTGACACAAGAAATACACTGTGTACAGTTTCGACAATAAAATTCAAAGCAACATTTATTGTGACATCCACATGTGGGACAGGAAATGCCCCAGATGCAGAGGAAATGAAAGGCACGTCTTGTAAAGTGTGATGCTTTTATTAAGTTCATGTTTTGTGGTTCATAATTTTGCGACCAGAATATACTTTTAGACCAAAATACTGTATTCAAAGCTTTGCTTTATATCTGAAGAAAAAAAAACACTGGAGCACTGGCTAACAGGCTATATAGAATACAACCACACGATTTACTACAGTTTTTAAAAGTCACCCAAAAACTTGGACAGAAAAACTTAGAGCTAACAAACTACAGGAAAAAAATAATTTTAGCTTTGCAATTCAAGCTGGCTTTTACATATTTTCCCATATAATGACTTTAATTTAAAGAGAAATAAAGCTTTAAAACAAAAATAAATTGTACATAAAGCTATTCACTTTTTCAGGCAATAAGTTAAGTTCTTTAAAAAGGTGAAAATATGGCCAGAAAAATATTGCCAAAAATACAAATCAACACAAGTCATACAAAACTCAAGTAAAAAGAATGTGATCATTTCTATGTTGTTGCGTTCGTGACACAAGAAATACACTGTGTACAGTTTCGACAATAAAATTCAAAGCAACATTTATTGTGACATCCACATGTGGGACAGGAAATGCCCCAGATGCAGAGGAAATGAAAGGCACGTCTTGTAAAGTGTGATGCTTTTATTAAGTTCATGTTTTGTGGTTCATAATTTTGCGACCAGAATATACTTTTAGACCAAAATACTGTATTCAAAGCTTTGTCATTGCTATTATGCTGTTTTTAATTATACTATTAGCTTGTGTTTACGTTTTTTGTTTTTTTTGTTTTTGTCCCTAAGCGATTTTCGCTTATCATATTCACAGCTACAACTAAAATAAAACTTGAGGTCAAGTTATCAGATTTCATTGTTGCTTGACCCAAGTCGTACACATTGCAAAGCATGGATTATATTAAACAACAAAGTTGTATCTCTAAAACTAAAACATGTAACCAATATTGTGAATGAATAACATTTTCGTGACCAACTCCAAATTAAGATAAACAATATCTTTGAGCAGATCTGTCTGAGTGAACAGCGAACATTCATTGATGTAGCTGAATGATTCTCATCTCGCAGCGCAGTGACATTCGTTTTCAAAATAAAATGATAACCCATCGTACCTTGTGTACCAGTGACGACTTGTTGTATTGGAGCTGGGATATCTATGTTTACGTTGTTGTAGTTTTGCCTTGCAATCCAGCCTTTTGGAGGAATGATCTAGGTTTTGAAGAATCACAACGCGGGTTTAGTTTAGCAAACAGAGCGTGGTACGAAACGGGTAGACGTCGTGACAGTGTTTTAAACTTGCCGTCACAAAACTGTTCTCAGCCTTTTTTATGGAGGTTTTAACGGTAAATATCAATTAAAATTGTCTCTAACCTTTGCAGCACCTGCTTTATGAGCTCCCTGTGCCTCCATTTTCCGAATATAAGCAGGGAAATCCGCGAACTCGGAGCGAGTAGGCCGAAACACCATAATTCCTTGGCTGACCATTTTTGCCGGCTTTCAAATCCGCTGCACCCCAACGTAACGGCACTTTTTAAGCAACTGCTCTTAGGTAAATCGTGATTTAAATATGTGAAGGAAAATTAAAGAGAGGGTCTCCATAATGTAGAGCGAACTCCCTACGTAAAATCTCCGCTCGTAAACAGGCACCTATCTTCTACGGCCTTTCTCAGTTTCTTTTGTCTGCTGACTGACTGCTGGGATGTTGTGACAAGACCGCATGACAGTTGAGCCACGCCTCTTCAATAATTCAGTGTAATTTCAAGGGAGGGAGGGGTGGGAAAGGCATTAGACTCTTTTTAACTTGTGGATATGCGAAGCATATAGAAAGCTAACTATAGAGAGCTAACTATAAAGAGAGTTATATCGTGGGCTCTCACGATAGATACCACCTGAAATTTTACGATTTCACATATTTCCCAAAGGTGTTGCGTGACATTTTGAAATTTGATCCGGTGCAAAGTAGAGCAATTAAATTGAGTGCGTCATGAGTGGGTTATAGCTTTATTTTGTAATGCTAAACCAGGGTTTCTGAAACCCGATAGCGAATAGTTAACAATTAGACTACGAGAGGGCGAGTTTTCTATGAGTCATAATAGATAGTTAACGTGGCGAGCGCCGAGTTGACTATTTGACGCATAGAAAACGACGGAACGAGAAGTCAAATTGTTTTAGTATACTTCCTTCGAGTTGCTGCTAAAATGTATTTATTTTCATGGTTTTAGAAGGTTTTGCGCTAGCGTTTTCGCTTCTCCTATCTATGGCCGAATGGGCTATTGACCCGTGGCCCTTTCGGGCTCGAAGCCTAATTGTTTTAGTATCACCCAACTAGCAACTAGTTGGACAAAAAAGTGAAAAATTGTCTAAAAAAATCACCAGTAGAAACCTCGATAAAACGAGAAGCGGCCGCCATTGTTTTCATGTTCAAAATTGGCGCTTTCGCTACTAGAGGACTATTGATAATAGTCCCCTAGTAGCGTAGCCAATCAGAATGCAGCATTGACAATAGTCCACTAGTTGGGTGATACTAATTAACAATTATACCTCGAGCCCGATGACTCATGAGGCCATGAGGGTGAGAGGAATTGAATAATTGTTTTCGTCAAATCACACTAGTAGGTCAATTTGTATAGCCAAAAACGTTTTTTGGTCTGGTCATTTTCCATTTTCTGGCTTTCAAATCCGACACTTTTCGCTACTAGTAGGCTATAACTTATAGCCTAGTAGTAGCTCAACCAATCAGAACGCAGCATTGACAATATCCCACTAGTGTGATTTGACTAATACGTGATAGATAGTAGCGGAGCCAACCAGATTGCAGGATTCGTTGATAGTATGCGAGTGGGTTTCTACTAATACCGAATAGTACCGAATAATGGAAAAGGACTATTCGTTTTCTTCTTAATTATGAAATTCGAGGTTATGCAATTGAGAATGGGGAGTTTGCAGGTGTTGCGTGACATTTTGAATTTTGATCCTAGCAAAATAAAAATACCATATTTGAAACGAGCTCACCGAAATATGTGAAATCCTAAAATTTAAGGTGGTTTCGATAAATAACAAAGAAGTTATGAGCGTCAGAAGTTGGTCGTTTTCCTATAGGTTTAATGTTGCCCACCACACAACATTAACGTATTTAGAAATTAACACCTATGTTGTATTGTGAATGTGCGCATTCTGAGTGGTTAAAAAGCGTGTTTGTAAGAGACCTGAGAAACACGATTGTCACGCAACGCTGTCGCGCGTGTGTATGTTATTTTCTAAAAGCAATAAAAATACTTTCTGCGTGCTCTCTGGTTTCTTACAAACACTCGGGGAATTTGGTCGAACTGATAAAACTTGAAAGACACTCGTTCTCCCAACATCCCCCTCGTGTTTGTAAAGAAAGCAGAGAGCACGCGGAAAGTACTTTTATTGCTTAAAGAGAAACAGCCTTCTTTGGGCGCCAATAACTTTGCTAATATCTACCCAAATGAACTCAAATTTTCGGCTTTTTTCTAATTCCGGCAAGCTTTTTTCAAATATGGCATTTTCATTTTATTAGGATCAAGATTAAAAATGTCACGCAACACCTGCAAACTCCCCATTGGCTCACATCAAACAAGAATGACAACATTTAGTTACCGAATTATTCCTCAGTTCGGCGTTGGACGACGTTTACGTTTTCGGATTGTCATACGACAACTGAAAGGACTACAAACAAGAATTGTCTATGAAGCAAGGGGGTGCATATGGTATGACGTCATGGACGATGTCGTCAAGACTACAAACAAATTATTTCTCAAAAAGGGTAGTTAGTACGTGACAGGGGAGCAGGCAGCTTATTTTCGGAATTTCTCAGATCATAATTTTGTAATATCGCTACGGTGAACAAATATAGAAGATAGGTAATAGGCACTAGGATTTTAAGGAATTTAGAGCGGTTTTCACATGACTGTCGTGTCAGACCTGTCATGACTGCTGTGTCAGATAGCCTAGACAAAGCAAATGGGCATTTCCAGAAAATAAAGGTACCCCCCCCCCCCCCACGGGCGGCATTTGGAAATTCCGAAGGGATGGGGGGGGGGGGGGGGTTTAAGAGCTCGGAATTCTGATTGCAAGGGGGGGTTTTCGAAGCTGGACATCTTGTCACAAGGGGGGGTCTGAAGATGCCCAACCTCTGAAGGAGTCGGTGTTTTTCAGTCTGCTAAAATAGCGTTTTTCAGAAAGAAAAGAACGTCATTTCACGCGCGGAAAAAAGTCTTCGCCGCCATAGTCGATAGATAGAGAATGCTTACCAGTTCGTACTTGTCCCTTCTAAGACAGAATCTCCATAATTTTCTACTGATTTCGACTGTTAGTTCAATCACGCATCAGGTTCAACTTTGTACAATCACACATTGAGATTAATATAAAGGATGTTGGCGATGCGGGATAAGTTGAGCTTGCATGGACGCGCAACTTTCGCCAAAACCCGCAACTTTCCCTAACATACTGTATCTAATGAAATCCCGGAACAAAACGGTATAGTTTAATAAACGTTTCTTAAAAATGGTACATGTAAATATGCATGTTGAATAATATGTTTTTCTTTTGCTCCTTTTTAGAGTTTCTATATGAGTTTTTCCTAAGCCTCAAATATTCGAAGATCCGCAAAAAGGAACAACTAGGCTTTCCAAGCTTGGTCTAGCTCATTCTATTATGTGTTTTCCTATTGGTTATATTTGGAAAAATTGTTTTAGAAAGCGATTGAAAATGTGTGTTGCAAGTAAATAGCTTCCACACTTCATTTTAAATGTCTATTCCCCCATTTCACGATCGAATGGCGAAAGTCTCAAGTTTTTCCGTGATAATATCATCCGATTCTTTGCCCCTACAATTCAAATCTTACAAAATAGCCAGTTAGCTACTAACACGCTAAAAATGTAGAGCTCATATTCAGTGGATGTTGTGAATGCCAGTGTTATTTTTTTCTTCAAAATCAAACTATCATGCTCTGTATTAATATTCTGAAACAAGATTATGCGCTTTTTGTGTTTTCTTCACTTTGCAAATTTAATAAATTCCCGCAACCCCCGCAACTTTTGCCTATTTCTCCGCAACGTTTCCCTCTCGCAAATTTTTACTTTTTCTCGCAATAATAAACAAGGTGGTGCTTATTTGGATTCCGGAGGGGAGGGGGGTAAAAGTGGAAATTTCTGAAGGGGAGGGGGGTTTAACCTGCCCGGAATTCTATATGCATGGGGGGGTAAACCATTTTGGAAATTCTGGATGCATGGGGGGGGGGGGGTCAAAAACTAGTGCCGCCCGTGGGGGGGTACCTTTATTTTCTGGAATTGCCCAATGTTCTCAATGATTACGTTTTCTCTATATTTACTAAAGAGGACACCAGTCACATGCCAAGATTAGATCCAACTTTATCAAGCCCAGGCCATGGGTAAGATTTTGGTTACACCATGGAGTTCAGAGGCTCTTAGGTTTGCTTAACCCTATTCAGCAGACTGGCGGGGAGTGGGGGGGGCTTTTCGAGCCTCCCCTCCAGTAAAATCCTGATTACTCTAAAACTACTGCAGCTATGATGGTGAAACTTCGTGACTTTTCCTAAAATTTATCTGGGGATATTTTGGTGTCAATGACATGTCAGTGTCAACGGCCCAGTTTCCATGGCAACCAATTTTTGACATGCATGTTTTGCAAAAATCGAAAAAAACGTGAATTTTTAATATTTCAAGTTTAATGTTGAACACATTACCCATTTTTTGACTATTATAGCTTGTACTCATTAGTAATTTATGTATAGGCTAATTAATTTTTGACACAAAAGCTTTGGGGGGGAGGGGTAGGGGGATTTTGTTCATCTTTACATATGGTGCAAAACTAGCTCTGGAATTCACAAATATCCTTTATAATTCAACTTTTTGAATGTCAAACACTTATTTGATGAGTATTTTGTACTTTCTGACCATTTTGTTCTCATTGAGTATTTATGTGAAGAGTCAAATCGAAATTAAATGAAATCCAAGATGGCGGATCCAAGATGGCGGACAATATTTTCAAAGTTATTATGTAGCAAGTTTAATAAATTATTACATTTACATTATCTTGATGTTAATGTGTTTGCTTTTAGAGCATTATTTACCAAGTTTTTGGACGTTCATTGAAATAACTTAAAAATTGATAAAAACTTAAGAATGACGTCATTGTGACGTCACATTTTGCTCCCACGTGACAAAAATAGGTGTGGTGATTTGTCTAAGGCTCATGGTCATTGTGTGAGAGTTTGATGATTATAGCTCCAGTGGTTCCCGACATATCAAGATAGTTCTTTTGAAAAAGTGTCGACATTCCCCAACTTCCTTATAAGGAAATATCTGCATACCATATTTGGAATCCCAGTAAGTTTTTCACTATTTCTATTGGCTTAGAGAGCTTAAAACTCAACCAAAAATATTCTCGAGGAAAGATGTGCTGTGCTGCTGTGCTGCTGTGCTGCTGTGCTGCTGTGCTGCTGTGCTGCTGTGCTGCTGTGCTGCTGTTGCTGTGCTGCTGTGCTGCTGTGCTGCTGTACTGCTGTACTGCTGTACTGCTGCTGCTGCTGTACTGCTGCTGCTGCTACTGCTGCTGCTGCTATTTGTTTAGTGAGACAACATGCCATCGAAAGACTCAGTTCTCGATTCTATAGCCAAACGCTTTCTGGTAACTTGTCTCTAGATTCTCTCCATAGTGATAAGGCATTTTAGCTGCATTTTTTCTCGTGGCCTCATAGACAATAGTATTAATTTCTGGTGTATCTAATGGCCGTATGATCGTGTTGATGTTTGGCTGAAAGAAGTAAGTCACGGAGTAGCGGTTCTTGTTTGGTGAGTTTTTGACTCTGTGGACAGGTCTAGGAGCTCGGTACACGCCATTAGTCCAGCATTCGAACGTATCACCAAGCATGACCACAAACGTGCCTGGAAGAAAACATGAATAGAAAATAAACAAGGACCCATCACACTAGGCCCGAACAACCTATGTAGCTGAGATACGGAATATGGAAAAGTGGCATCGGGTTCTCATGAACAACATTTACTCTGTTCAGATATGGCTAGGTTTGGATGTCGCACTAGCAGAGTACTGGCGTGCTGAGCGGGCTTGCTGTGGCATGAAGTGAGCCGAGTGGACGTATGAGAACTGGGTGAGCTCACAGTTCGAGAGAGACGTTTCCTGTGACGTCACACCTCAATTAGCACAGGGATCCCAGGCGAATGCCGGACTGGGTTAATGATCACAAACCTTTTTTGGGTGGTACGTCTAACCACTCCCCGTCTCGGGTTTGTGCCTGGAGCCCTCCTACTTCATCTTGTAAAAGAATCGTCACTGCTTCATAATCTGTATGAGGGCCTATTCCCCATACTCCTGGAGGGTTGCTAGGGGAACCATCAGGCAAGGCAGGGTAGTGCCAAAGCGCCAGATTATAGAACGGGGGGTTGAACGTCTTGTGCATAAAATCTTTGTTAATTCCAAGTCCCTCAACAATTGCTTCAGTCAGCGTCGATCTTGGGAACAAGAAAACAATCTGTTATCATATGCTGATGTTACAATTTTATTTGGGCCTCAAAAGTATAAAACCGCGGAAGTAGCATACAAAGTAAGAGTTTTGGACCGGGTGGATCATTGTGGATCTGTGGATCCACCATGGGTATCACGCAAAAGACCAAACGAGTCACGCAATAGGCTTGTGAGATTACTTAACGTTACTTGTGACATCATAGTTGAATACAATGAACTGTTGGGACTTGCCCGGGCCTAAAAATATGTTTCTGGATTAAATACGGTGCGGGCATCATGCCCGGGCAAGTCCCAACAGTTCGTTGTTTTCAACTATGATGTCACAAAAGTAATCCCAGAAGCTTATTGCGTGACTCGAAATTTGTCGGAAAATGATCCACCCGGTCCAAAACTCTTACTTTGTATACTAGCCGTAGATGCGGAAGCGGGTCTCGGCACACTGTTCTCTGGGGGACGTGAAGTCGCAGGGACTAGTCCCATGGAATTGATTCGAGGACAAGTCCTCTCTAGGACAACTCGTCCCCTCCGCTGACGTTGGCTGCCAGTATACGGGAGCTAAAGTTCCTCCGGCGCTAGTCCCACAAAGTTAAACAGGTTTGCTTTCTGGGACTAGCTAGCGTGCACTATGTATTAGAACTTTCCCCTCGCCAGTTCAAAGTAGGGGACTGATCGCTGCGATTTGTACCCTCAACAGTTCACGCACTAGGGGACATCCCTGCAACAAGAGCGGATTTCGTATGACTATCGTATCAAAAGTGCTGTTACAATTCAGGGTACAAGGCATGGGTCTTAAACAGCAAGAATGCTAAAAACAAATACTCGGCTCTCGTTCTTTTAATTGGCCGTCCTTAATTTTCCGTGTCGTTGCCGCGATCGCGGCAGTTACTTTTTGTCCCTGATTTGCAAGTCTGGCGGCGAAGGCTTGGTTCCGTATCTACACAGCACGCCACCAGGTTCCGTGCCTTGCCGCGACCGTGATCATACGCATTCACAGTCATACGTTATCACCGTTCTAGTCCCTTGTCCCCATTTATGGTATTATGACATGTTTGCCAGTCACAGGAGCCAAAGGAGGGGACGTCGGAGACCACACCCCCTCACAAAACCCTCCCCATGTGAAAAGGATTACATTTATCAATGTTTTTTTATAAGCAATTGCAGGGCAATTTTAAGGGGCTATGCTTTGGAGTCTTTCATTTTACCAAATGTTTCTTTCACTTTACCCAATATTAGTCAAAGCGTCGACATAATCATTTACAGCAACAGAAAATCGTGGCACATCGTCTTCACTAGGGACCTGTTTGGCGCTACCATCGGTGCACTTTGAACGACTGAAGAGTTCAAAGCAGATGCAGCATCAGCTCCAAAAAAGAATCCCTCTTTGATGTCAGAAAGCCCGTCAGTCTTTTCTGCACCTTAAAAGACAAAGCAAGAAAACGTTTAAAAACGTAGTCTGAAATGAAACGCGTCTGCATGGACGAGTTGAGCGACGTTGCCAGAGCCTTGTTAATAACAAGGAGGACGGCGGACACCCAGAGGATGGTAGCGGCCCTTTTCCTCTGTACATATACGTTATTTACCGGCTGGGAGGAATAACTGCGCTCCCCCTCCCTCCGAAACTCACGTGTTAAGGCCTGAGTTGGGGGTTATACGCGGGCAGAAACGAATTTTGCCAATATCTCGAATAAATAGCTACAGCAATGAAACTTTGCATCAATATTCATTCTAGTACTAGCACAATTTTGACAGTTGATATTTCCATGGCAACCAAAATTAAAGGGACGTGCACCATATTTTTCCTTTTTTGGGACATAACTTAAAATGGGGAACAGAAAACCTCATCCGGTTCTGAAAAAACGATGGAATTTTCCTTTACTGCATTGATTCAATATAGCGTCTTTTAAGGCAGACCACCTTGAAAATTAGCGGAGATAGGAGAGAAACTTGGTTGCTAGGGCAACAGTTCTCACGATCACGTGACCCTGGACACGATTAAAAAACGCTATCAACTGCAGAAGTTCATCAAGATTAAGAATTTAGGGTCAAAAAGTAAGAAAATTGGCAGTAAGTTTTCCCCGTTTTTGATTGAAAGTAAATTTTAAACGGTACTTACAGATACCATAAAAAGGTGTCTCCATAGCAACTAAATGCATGGAACAGTTAAGGTCGGGGAACGTGTTACTCATACCAAGTTCCATCTCGGTAACTATTTTGCTAAGTATTATTTGCAAAAACTGCTTTTTGCCTAAGAATCCGCGTATTTAAACCCCACCTCCTTTCAAGTCAGGCCTAACACACCTGAGAAATTCCTGGATCCGTCACTGAGGGGCTGGCTGTTTGCGAATGATTATCTACGTAGCATAGTTACCTCTCTCGACATATCCTCTAAATGCAGGACTCTTGTCAAATGATAACTTCTTCTTGGACGTCAGAGGGAGATCAAAGAACCGTTGGCTTTTTTCGAGTAGCTTTGTTTTCGTAGCTTCAGAGATACCGTGCCCTTTGATATAGAACAGACCCAGAGTGTTGCAGGCCGCCTTTATAGAGGTAACAACTTTGCTTTTTTCCACATTATTACCTGATGAAAAGATGAATGATAAAGGTATAAAGTTGGGTCTTACGATCCCCCGAATCTCCCTAACAATTGAACGTATAAGCTAAAGTAACGAAATGCAAGCTTGTGCAAACCTCGCAACTGTATAAAATACAATGCTTCTCGTAGTTGGGCATGTCATTAGCATATATCAAAATCAACAGAAGCCCGAGGGTAGATCCTTGAGGTACCCCTGACATCATAGGTAGCCAAGACGAGAACACAGCGCCATCAAACGACAACACTCTGCCATCTTCCAGCTTAGCAGCTGTAGCACAACTCAAACCATTCGAGCAGAGAACACGTGATCCCGCACTGCTGCAGCTTGGATAAAAACAGGTAGTGAGGGACTTTGTCAAAGGCCTTGGAGAGGTCTAGGTGAATGACATCGAAGTCCTCTACCCCCGCCACTCCGTCCGCGATGTCATGGTAGACTTCAAGAAGTTGCGTGTCAAAGCAGATTTTTCCTTTAAAAATCTGCGTTGTAGATGGTAGATGATGAAAGTACTTGAAGCAACGGTCAAAGACGCAGCGTTCAATAACTTTTGACACAATACAGATGGGCCTGTAGCTTTATGCCACGATGGGGTCTTCTTTCTTGAAGACAGGTGTAATGTTCGCATCCTTCCAAAGCACAGGAATGGTCCGAAGTCGTGACAGAGACGAGTTAAACAACCGACACAATTATTGTGCTATTTCAGCGTGTATTTTTAAGCAACTAAACACACGGGCACACAACGAGCCCCCCTGGTTAAAATGCGTTTAAATGGCGTATTTGGACATTTCTACGCGCGTAGAGCACATAAATACATGTTTTAAAAGTTGCTGGCAAAAATTTAGCTGTTCCTTTTTGCCAGGGGAGGGTCTCAATTTTTTCCAGCCAGCAGCTGAGTGTTAAAAAAATTTCCCAGCCAGGAGAGTAACATTACCACAGGAAGCCCGAAATAGTATAAAAAATCGGGTATCCTTAAAAACGAGCACTAATAACTAAGTGCATTTTTAAGTGCTGTCACTTAAAATTTCATTTTTCAACATCCATGAGCAACTTGTGTTTCCCAGCAAAGGCGATATGCATAAATTTGTGCCAGGAACGGAAGGCGATGAATTTTTGCCAGCCAGCAAGAGACCGCGATAAATATTTGCCAGCCAGCAGCGAAAGGGGGTGAGGAACAGCGTTTTTGAGGAACAGCTCCGTTGTGTGCCCGTGTAAACATTCTCCACAACAATGTTTTTGACCCGATATTTAGGAGAGGTGCATGCTGTTAGTTTGGTGACTTGACGTTTAAACATGCTCTCTATCATCATCATTACTTGTCCGGACTGTTTAACAATTAGACCTCGAGGCCGAATGTGCTATGATGAATAGACCACAAGTCCGAATGGTCTATTGATATCATAGCACATGAGGACGAGAGGTCTAATTGTTTTAGTATAAGCCAACTAGTTGGTCGGTTTGGGCAATGAATACCATTATTTTATGATGAAAAAATCAAGATTTCTTGCAAAGAAAGGTGGTGATTTTGCCAGGTACGGTCTATCACTAATAGACCATTAGTAACGCAGCCAATCAGAATACAGGATTTGTAATAGACCATGACTTGGTTAATACTCTAATACTAAATTGAAAAAGTTTTGAAAGCACTAACAGCGGCGGACCTGTATCCAAAATGGATACAATGCCCCAATAGAGAGAAGGACAAGACAGACCAATATTTGTGCTGACATTTCGGACTATTTACTTCAGTCCTTCATCAGGGCATATATACAATCATACCCTGCGCGCACAAACAAACTCTGAAAAAGAGGAGAAAACGAAACTGAATACAATCGTACAATGTTCTATATAAAAAGCTAAGTCTAAAGAGCTCTAAATTTCTTCTCTAAGGTTAAAGTCCATCAGGTCTCATGGTTCTTAACTTGTCGATCCAAAAGACCTCGACAGCAGTCAGGTCCTCCTGTTTTGCCACCTTCTTCATGCCCTTGATGGCGAGGTCTGTTATTTGATGACCATTGCTTGAGTTGAAGTGTGCCGCGACAGGATTAGCTTCAGCGTACTTCTGCCAATTTTTGAACGTGCACTTGTGGGTCCTGAAGCGCTCATGTAACGGGAAGCTCGTTTCTCCGACGTACTGCTTTTGGCATTTCTTGCACGAGATAAGGTATATCACGTTGCGGGATTTGCAGTTTAAATCGCTATTGATAGAGTAGCGCTTGCCTGTGTTGGAGCTCGAGAAGGAATCATCCGTATCTACAAAAGGTGCACGTGCCACATCTCGTGTCCCCGCATGGCCTCATGCCGTGTTTTGTGGTGTTCACCTGCGTTAGGTGGGCTCTGACCAGGATGTCCCGGAGGTTATGGGGACGTCTAAAGGCTACCATGGGAGGCTCTTTTGTCACTTTCTTCATCCGTCCAGAGACGCAAAGGATAGGAAACGCGTCTCGTATTATTCGAGGTGCATTCCCTAAGAGTTGATGGTTAAGGTGACAACAAGTGGTACACTGTTGGATGTGCTTTTTACAAAGTCCTGTGAAAAGTCATACTCTCTTTTCACGAGGTAGGCGGGCGGACAGCTCAGAACAGCGTTCTGCGGAGGCGTAAGGCGAGGGAGTATGGGATACTTGTTTTACAATGCACGGGGTGACATGATCTCCACAACAAGTACTGGAGGGTTATGTTGGTTTACATGGTCCGTATGGAGGGAGCCATCTGATTTGATTATCATCATTACTTTGACGCATAGAAGGTCAACAGTACTAACAGACTGGGTTTCGCCGTGACTTTTGAAACACATTTATTTAGTAGTTTGACCATGCGTTTGGAGAAAAAGAAACGCTTTACTTCATTGTTGCAATTGCATGTGACTGTATTATTTTGAACATTCCATTTTTCGGTAATGGAGGACCTGATTTGAATAATCGTCGATGATAAGAACATGTGACGATCCATAAAATACTGCCATTTTGTTAATTGACCCTACAAATGTCGGTTTTATTTCCTTTACAACGTTACATACTTGAAAATGGTCAATTTGCATACGAAGGTACAGAAGTCTATAGTGCTACTAGTCATAATTAAAAAGGTGAAACAATAGAAATGACGTTCATAGTGTATAGAGCGGATTTCACATGACTGTCAACACTTGATATGTAATTGCGATTGCTTTGGGTTCTCATTGGCTACTCGTTTTTCTCAGCCAATCAAATTCTGTAGTAAATGCAATTGTGTAATAACTTAGTAATTGATTCGGCTTGCAATTGGCTGAGAAAAAAGCCATTTAGGAGCAAGTCGAGATTTCTCTCGATTCTGATTGGCTAGTGATTGCTCAATTGCAATTGTTTTCACGACAGTCATGTGAAAACCGCTCTATAACATCAGTGCGTATTTTGATAGTATCTAATTTCACAGTCTGTTGCAAACCACGCAGCTACAGTTATCTTCTAACAAATTAAGCGGTCCAAAAATCGTTTAGGATATTTGTTTTTACCAAGCCCACAATATCAGATGAGTAAAAATCGCGAAAAACGGTCACCACAAGAGATAGCTGACTACCGACAAAACGGGTTACAATTAAGGGCACCGAACAAGACAATGGTGTAAACTAGCTAAACATTCCATTATAAGTCATTGCTGAGTATACAAAGGACGGTAAACTGGGAATTTTCATTCCCTAAAAATTTTGTATCTGTTCGGATTTCGTAGCTGAATGTTATGGGATGCGAAATCAAGCCTTCCGAAAATGCCTGGGGAAAAAACTCTATCCAAAAATTCTAGGTGACCTATTTAGTGGCAAAAATACCCCCAAAACCAAAAAATTTCAGCTTCTGCAATTCGAAACACCCAGGGGATCTTATAATCTACATACGAAAATTAAAGCTTCAAATTCTTAAGCGAAAATGTCTTCTCTCCACCCGAACAGATATTTTAGCCAAAATGATCGTTGGTTGCCCCTGTATAAATACGTCTTCATGACTACCAACAAAAAGTATCGCTCTGGTAACCGATTCAGTCACAGTTTAGGAATTGTAGCTGATGTGCGAACACCTCCATCCGGCATTGTCCTGACTAATGCATAAAGAACAAACCTGTGATCAAAGGTCCTACGTCGATGACTGGAAGTGACTCCATAATTGATGCACCACGACGAACACAGTGACGATACATAAGTACACAAATTATGCCAGTATAAACTGAATGTTCAAGTATGTAGACACCAAATTCAATCAACTTTGCTTGAGGAAATCGTAGAAAACAATGCGCGCGAATTCAAGTGAATCCAAACAAGAGCGTCTGGCTAATTCTTCAGTCATTCTGTGAGTTGACCCGGAACAAATTAGTACAGAAGCTTTCTCGTCGAAAATATTTCAGAATGAATATCCTTATGAACATACTGAAAGTCCCCCAAAATCCGAGCACCGGGAACATTGCGAAATTCTAAGCAGCTCTAAGCGGAAAAACTTTAAGCAGCTCTCTCCGGCAACATGGAAACGAGGCTGGAAGTGCCTAGTTTAGGCTTCCTTTTTACAGCAGATCTTGATATTTATAGAAAACAGATTATTAATTATATTTTGAACAATGGCGCAGCCGGAGTTTAATATCATCATCTTCCTCGCTGGCTTCGACAAGAGTGTTATTTATGCATGCTGTGACCCGGCGCTGGCCGCATGCTTTACCCGAAGTGGGCGTGTCGTCAAACCACCAAAACTCTTTATGTTTGAACATTGAAAGACTAAACATTTGTTTTGTTATATTATATCAGAATCAGGACATGAGACACTTTTTCAGAGATGTTGTTATTAGGATTAGGTAAACATCTTAAGAAAGGGAGATGTTGTGTGATTCGATAGTCACGTGACTTGTGACGTGACAACCACGTTGTACTAGAGCAGACAGCGACCTGAGTTGTCAAGTGTTATGTTTGTTTTGGATCAGTAAAACTATGAGCTCGATAGCTTGTTCTCTTTAGTTCTTTAAAACCAAGGACTTAACACACGGCCGGTAGATCGGTAGTCACAGGTAGGACTTGCCCCTCATTTTCCATCCCCAGTCTTCCAGTGCCATTTCTTCGTCCTGCTCTTGACATTGCTTTGTTGATTGCAAGAACAAAGCTATGATATCTTGCCGCTGTCGATGTCGGAGGGAGGTTCTGTGGTTGCACTTGACGACCTCTGGTAGCCACTTTCTCAACGTATCTACGGTAACGAAGACTGTCAAGACTCTCGCGTTCCTTTCCTCCGTGCAACGAGTGTATTCTCCCCTGCTGTTGCTACTTCATTTGGAGGCGAGAGTCTTGAGGACCACAGCCTTTCCAATCCCATAAGGGCAAGATGTTGTGTCGCAGTCTAAGCGTCGAGAAACAAGATGTTGTGGCACATTGCTGAACCAAGATCCATGTCTTAACTTTTTTCATATTCCACACACTCTCCGGATCATTCGCCTTCGGTTCAGGTCTTAAAGACAGGTCGTACGCATCTGTCCTGGCGAGGTAGCACAGTAAGACTATGAAGTCCGTGTTCTCTCCAATGAGCAATATAGGCCGCGGGCTTACCAGTTCAACGACTGTCTTTGCAATCAGAACGTCCGCGTCTCCCTCCGCCGGCCAGCGTCTTGCAAAGAGCGGTGCAACATAACTATAAAAACGCCTCTTGTTTTCCACGAATCCTTTTTCACGGTAATCCTCATTTCGTCCGGGATTAAGGTGAAGTTCGCATACGCCTTCCCCGCCCGAGCGCTTATTATGCCTCATGCATGCTCTGGTCCGTCAAACACAATTACCGGTTGACTTCCATATCTCTGGGCCACGTAGTGGCAGTGCTTACGGAACCAGGTCTTGCGATGTGACTTTTCAAGGCCACGGAACACAGTGAAGTAAAGCGCCGCCATCAAGGACATACCGGACGTTATCAGTTTGGCAGGACTTGGTACCAGGCGATAGCTTTGCCGACAAAGCCGGCTCGGCTAGCGTTGCTTTCTAAGTTTGATGTAGGGTCGTAGGATTATCGAAAAGTGCTGCTGGGTAGCTGGACAATTCGTATTTGAAGACGGCTTCTATGTCATCGATACTGTTAAACGCAATGATAAGGCGTTGGAATATAAGTTGCGGGTCCACGTGCACTCTGTTGTCGTCAACAATTATTGAACCTTGCTGGCAGTATAACAGACTGCGCTTTACGCTCTAACGAATACCTGGTAATTAACTGCCCAGCCACTATGACAAGATCCTCTCTCCTGTATAGCGAGCCTTATCGACGTCGACTGCCTCGACAGCGTCAACTCCAGTCATGATGTTCCTTAGAACTGAATCTGGCGCAAGAGGATTTTTGCCGTCCACAAGCGTCTTCAAGATTGCGATGGTATCATCCATGTCCCGCTTCTGTCTCGACTTCGTTATGTCTGCTCATGTCGCTGGTTCTGTTCACTAGCATCATACTGGACTCCTGTCATCTCTTGCATGGCGCAGTTGGCCTCGGCGCATGCGGGCATCGGCAAAAGCCAGGTGAGTCGTTGACGTCCCGTCATGCCACTGCCTCTCGTCAATCCACCAGTAGTTTTCAGACTTCTCATAAGGACTTGTTCGATAACAAGATCGGACGGTAACTCCTCCTCACGACATGATAGCCAGTTGATAGACTTGGGGATTTTCATCCTATGAGGTTTTTTTCATCTCATGGAGAAACAGATGGGCGCACGTGGTATATACGTTGTGGCCTGAAGCAGCAATGTATGGCAGCATTTGCGACAACATTGGCAGATGCATCTCTCCCAGTTGGCGGTGCGTTCTGCTTTGATGAGCGCGCGCCTAACATCTATCATTTCCATGTACAGCAACCAGAGGGCGGCCGTCTTACTGGCAGCTAGAAGACCCTCTCGTTCTTTGGCAACTCGGTCACGAATTCAGGGTATCTGACGCATTGGCGTTCATGTAGCCGCTTCTTGCCATTCATAATATATCTAGGTGGGTGCATCGTGACGTGATCGTGACGTCACGAAATCTTCAACTTTTTGATACAGGCGTCCAAGTTAAAACATATCCATACCACGGAAAAGATCACATTGACATTAGTCAGAAAACCAATACGGTTTTATAAAAACGTAAACTATTGACCTCACCGACCAACTTCCGGCCGTTATTGGGTCCAGCACTAGTTTAACTTTAATCTTTTTAGATTTGGGATGGCAAACGTTTTATGGCATCCCGGCATGCCATTTTTCGCATACAACTCTGATTTGATGGATGAGGTTGAGCCAGAGCATATGATTGGACGAGGCCTGAGCATTATAATGAGATTCTCCTTTTCCGTCTTGTGTGTGTTGTAGTTTTTCGTGTTCTTGATTTTGTTGTGTCTCTGCGTTATTTATTTTTTCTCTTTAAACTCACCCCACCTCGAACAAGATGGATTTTCGTTTTACAATGTCTAGCATAGGGACGTCACGAAAAGCGCGCTAACAAGATACCGTTGCGTACTCTTAGCCAATCAAAATCGAGATAGTGGTGTGAATCAATAATAAATCGCTCTCAAACTTGCCAATTTTACTTATTTAAAGGGATAAAGGGAACTCTTTCAAGTGCTGGGTTCAAATTTTAGCTTACTTGTCTATAAAAATTTTGCATCTTTACACGCCATAGTTACACCGAGTATTTTCCTTGCAATAGTGTTGTGTTGCGAGTTCTACATCTACAAATGGGGGGGCCTTGCAACGGGGGTTACCCATCATGCAAGACATCAGGGGCTCATAAGTAGGGGCGTTCCTCTGATATATATTCTTGATAAGGCGTTTTGGCAGACCTTGTTATTTTTAGATTGGTATTTCCTCTTGTTTCTATGCCGCTGTGGTCACGGTTATTTTGAATAAGAATAGCAGAGAACAACAAGAAATCAGTGCTTTCACGTGCATATCTTGCCAATGACAGGCGTCTGTAAAGCTACTGATCAAACGAATCTGATTGGCTAGTAAAACAAAAGCTTTACAATTTTAGCGGTAAAACCGTTCTAAAAATAACTAGGTCTGTCAAAATGCTTTATCAACAGGGCAATACTAGAGAGGGACGCCCCTATTTATGAGCCCCTGAAGACATTAGTGGGGATTAACAGAAGATAAGGGGAATGGAAGAAAATAATAATAATAAATAAATAAATAAAATAATAATAAAAGGTTAAAATGGTGGTTAAAATTGGGGAGGTGAATAAGAAAGAATACATAACACTACTCCATCAGGGAGTTGCAGGAAATGTAGAACCTACCTCTACTTTTCTCAACGTTGACAAGTGGTTTACGTGTAACATGTTTTGGCAATTTATCGCGCAAATGGCCATGGGTTCCAGTGCCGCTGTAATTTAAATTTTCCATGCGGGCGCATTGCAAGTTGCAAAAAAATATTGCGATCGTGTAACATCCCGCGGCAACTCACAATGATTTTTTTTAACGTTGCACGTTGCACTGCGAGTTGCAAGCAAAATTGCCTCGTGTAACAAAATTCGTGTGCTATAACAGTGATTTGCATTCTGGAGTCAAACCAGCTCAATTTTTAATTGTTCCTAACGCCCTTGTATTTTGGACATCATGCATCGCAAAGCCGAGCGAGATCTGGTACTAGTAAACAATAACAGGTGACTTGTGGCGGTGCGAGATAATGGCGACTCTCTATACATAAAAACTCGCTGATACTGGCCTTCTGAATGCTTTGATTATGCGGTATTTTGCACAGTTTTACTCAGAAATTAGCAGTTAGCAAATGGCAAGTCAACGAAAGCAAGAAACGGACTCTGAATCGAGGTAATGGAGTGAAATTTGCACGTCGTTGTTGATTCAACTTCGGCTTCAGCTCGCTTTGAGTCTTGACCAGTTTCCTTCCGACTCGACTTCTTCAAGCATGACATTTCTCAAGTTGAATGAGATTTGAATGAAAATGGCCTTGGTTAAGGAATGAAATGCAAAAGGAATGGTGTCCTTGCGTACATTATCAACGTTAAATATTAACATTCATAATCATGGTTACCCTGTATAAACCGGAATCTGAATGATACAAGATGTTTTTGTTGTCATAATTGTAAACAATTTGAATAATAGATTTCACTATGAGATAAGTTGATTCGGCTTCATTATTCGGCTGGTTGGTGTAGGAACTGACAGAAATTATTAAGTTCCCTGTTTTCTTTCTTATTTATTTAAAATATAACACTTTGGCAATAATAATAAGTTATAAGCTTACTTATAAAGTTTATCTTATAACACACAGGAAAATATAATCAGCTTCTTCAACTTCCCAACAGGAAGTGTGATATAAAACGTTTCAGCCAATGCAATGACCAGCAAACATGAAACCAAGACGTGCAACTATAAACTTACTCAGAAATTTCAGGAAAACTAGCTTCAATGATGTCTGTGATTTTTAGTGACAGTGCAAATGGTATAGAGGGTGACCAGACATCTCTCCCAGATGCTATCAAGACCACAGCAATCGCTATCAATCTCTGCTTGTCAAACAAGTTTGGGAAAGCACAAGCGAAGCTCGAGCCATGGTGGGTAAAACTATTATAAATTATAGCTCCCACAAATGCAGAGAAGTTTGAAAAAATTGTAGGATTCTTGAAATGTTGGAAATTTTTGTTACTTCATAGCTGTAAATTATAGCTCCCACAAATGCAGAGAAGTTTGAAAAAATTGTAGGATTCTTGAAATGTTGGAAATTTTTGTTACTTCATAGCTGTCACCTCTCTCACATTTTATTAGGCGGGAGTCTCAAGAACACAAATCTCCCGTTTTTTTAGTGTTTTTGGCTACAACAATGGTGCGGGATTTCATGATTCATATTGAATGCAGTCAAAATGTTACTGCATGCTGGGCTACAATTGTTGCTAACATGGCATTACTTTTCCTTTGCTGACATAATCTGGAATGTAAATTGGTATTGTCATTTTGCAAACTAAGAAGCAATGTTCGGCAAAGATTCGGAAGAGTTTGGACATTTTCGGAAGGGATTCATAATTCTCCAGATTTAACTACTGCGAGTTGACAGATATGGCACTGGTACACAAGCTGCATTATTTCCAGAGCTATATAATTCAACTTTTCTTTTGACATGTACACCCATGTTTTTAAACCTGGGAATCCATTTAGAAACTTTATAAGCATAGCTCTCAGACTGTTTTATAAAAATTCACAGCAGAGAAATAAGGTTCAACTGTTGTGCCATCCCTTAAAGTTTTATTAGTTCACTGTTATGATTGTTCATAAATAAAAAAGATAACAAGATACCACACTTTCCTCAGATAATATTATCGGGAAAAACCTTTATGTTTATGCAGGGAAGTGCACTTCCCTGGTTTATGTGTTCTTGAACTTTGATTATTGCTTGATATAGATTTCTTTCTATACCAGGGCAAAAGAAAGCATGTATCATGCCTTGGGATATGGTACGATCATGTATTTACAAGCCATCATGACTTTTGAGCCAGTAAGTAATAGTGGTGCATCCAGAATTGTGCTTACATGCAGGGACTGCTGAGAGGGAGGGGCTGGTACCAGGAAAAAATTCCTAAAAACCATAATGGTTTTTATGGTGGTTTTTGCTGGAAAAACCATTCAAAACCATGAATGGGTTTGGAGAACCAAATCCATTCATGGGTTTTACAACAAAAACATTCTGGTTAATGTTATAATATCAGAATGGCCGGTTTCACAGCAAAATACAAGCTGTTTTCTGCATATTTCCAACATGTTTTTTCCGATTAAAAACGTTAATTGTAAGATGGTAAGTATGTGAAATCCATTAACAATAAATAGGAAAAACTGTGGATTTTATTCATTTCTTATATTTTGAAGCGTTTTTCCACAATAACCACTTAATGCAAAATGGTTACTGTGCAAAATCCATTTTGAAAGCCATCAGAAAACATGATGGATTATGAAGCAAACCCATTCATGGGTTTTACATAAATACCTACCAATTTTTCCCACGTTTTAAATGGTATTTCTTTGAAAACCATTGGATGTAAAACGTTTTTTCCGTAAAAACCGCTTTCAAACCAAATGGGAAAAAGCTTTTACACATTTGAGAGCTAAAAACCCATTACGGATTTCAATAAAAAACGGCCGGGTTTTGCTTAATTACCAACTCATTTCTTCTGCATCGAGAATGGTTATTCGTTGAAACCCATAGCAGGGAAAAAAGAAAAAAAAAGTCCTATCACTGTTGCAGCGTGATTCGAACACTCGGGTTGAAAGTCCTTATCGTGATTAAAGTCCGTCGTACTAACCATTAGGCCACCCCTGTTAGCCTGACTTACAGGGATAAGATTTAAAGTTCTATATGGCTGACCAGTCAGATTTTTTTTAATATCTAGGAAATGACGTCTTATGACAGCCAAAATGTTTTGTTTTAGGAGCGTCATTTTAAACCTCAAATCTGCGCATGTAGAGTTTTTGCCGTTGATGAAGTTTTGGCCTAATTGTTTGAGCGTCGCGCCATTCGCAAATTCTCTATTTCAATAAGATGCAGAGACGTCTTCTCGAGACATTGAGCTGCGCCGTCTTGTATTTTGTACTTAAGTGGCAACAAACCATCAATGAAAGCTTGAATCCAGATTGTTTTAAGCTAAAAAGCGACATCCTCTTACGGGAATGCACAAACCATCCACGTTGTTGAAACACAACCAATCGCTGATAACGTTGAATCCAATCTCTTTGCAAGTCATAATCCTTTCATGGGAAAATGGAAACCATTGAATCCGTGGGACATTGTGCCATTTCGTTTTTATGGTTGATCTACAAAATTGAATAATAGTAAATCAGCGTATTTTGTCGATTTTACATTTCATATCAAATAATAAGGTAATGAGAAATTGGATTTATTAATTTTTCGTTTTCGCTCTTTTTCGAAATGATTTTTATTTATGTGTTTATTGATTATGGATAGTTATCTAATAATCGTTTTTCTTTTGCCTAATGAGTGTTATAAAAGCGATGCTCAATCGACGCTCAAATGATTCCCATTCGGAATCGCTCCCTAGCCGTTCTTGTCCTCAACCCTAGCTGTACCAATGGGAATTGTCTTTAACAAATCCGAAATTTCACGGTGACATTTCCCTTCCCAGACAAAGGCCTTGATGAATTTTCATCAACGTTTTTGCCATTACTATTTGTAGCCTGCTTTGAGGTAGTTTCAGCGCCGCCGCAAGAGAGCTTCACAATCAGTTTGCAGTTACGAAAACGAAACGATCGGGAGTCGATCCTTGATTTCGTGCCCGAGAAGCAACTCCGGTTTGGGCGAAAGCCTTATACGTTAAATAACTTTTTTAACAAATCCATACAAATGTATTAAGAAAATCTGTTTATTTAAAAATTACACCGAAAACGAAATAAGAATGAAGTGTTTTTTCCATTTTTTTGCTAGTTTAAAACACACGAAAAAACACTGTTTTTTTCCGATTTTGTAAATCAACAAGAAAAACGAAACTGCACAATGTCCCACGGATTCCATTGGCCGTTTTCCATAAATTCAAATTTCGAAAATGTTTTTGTAAGCAATAATCCATAAATGTGACATTTATGGGTTTTGCGTAAAATACAAATTAGGAACGAAAATGTTTTTTGTAAGCGATAATCCATTTATGGGAAAGCGGTAACCATTTATGTGTTTTGCGTAAAATCCATATTTGGATCAAAAATAGTTTTTGTAAGTGATAATCCATTTATGGGAAAACGATAACCATTTACGGGTTTTGCGCAAAACCCATATTTGGATCGAAAATGTTTTTTGTAAGCGATAATCCATTTATCGGAAAACGATAACCATTTATGGGTTTTGCGCAAAACCCATATTTGGATCAAAAAATTTTTTGTAAGCGAATTAATCCATTTATGGGAAAACGATAACCATTTATGGGTTTTGCGCAAAACCCATATTTGGATCGAAAATGTTTTTGGTAAGCGATAATCCATTTAATGGGAAAACGATCACCATTTATGGGTTTTGCGCAAAACCCATAATTGGATCGAAAATGTTTTTTGTAAGCGATAATCCATTTATGGGACAACGATAACCATTTATGGGTTTTGCGCAAAACCCATATTTGGATCGAAAATGTTTTTGTAAGCGATAATCCATTTATGGGAAAACGATAACCATTTATGGGTTTTGCGCAAAACCCATATTTGGATCGAAAATGGTTTTTGTAAGCGGTAATCCATTCATGGGAAAAAGGTAACCATTAATGTTTTTTATGCAACAAACAATTCTGGTTGAAAACCGTTTTTTTCAAAGATATAACCCCATTCATGGAATTAAAAAACAAAAATGGTTTTTACTGAGAACACGGAAGTGGATTTTATAAACCCATAAATGGGTTTTAACTTCGTGTGGTTTGGTGAGGTATATGGAAATTTCCAGATGTTTATTCCATAAAAAACATTTCTAAAATGGAAAAACCATAAATGGTTTTCTCTAAAATACATTTATGGTTTTTATCAAAGATGGGAAGTACATAAAAACCATTATGGTTTTTAGGATTTTTTCCCTGTGGGTACTGGGCTATAGCCCTTCTACCACTTTATCAGAAATTGTCATACATTTCTTGTATTTAGCCCTACCACTTTGTGAGACATTCATCCTTATCAGCCCCACCAATGAACGCATGCTCCGCCGTCCTTGACATGAAGAGCCAAGAGGGAAGTTTATATAGCTGCCCTTTTTGTTGCTAAATTAATTTCCACTCCCATACATCTAGAAATTTTGTCACATCTTTATTTACTGTTATTTAAAGTATTCAAAAGACAAGGCCTAGTTCCAGAGAACCCCCTCCCTGTCCCTCTAGATACACCCCTGAAGTATTGTGGCTTTGCAGGTCACATGGAATCCTAGCTGGTATCCCTGCATTTTTAAGGGTACTATGACTATAATTGCTATAGACATCGTTGGACCCTCCCACAGCCTACAGCTGTCCATCTGACAGAACTGAAAGCCTTTGGCTGCAGGTGGACTTTCCCCCCTGCATCAACACCATATCCAGATTCTGGTGTGGATAGTTGGAGCCATACTCTACACCATTATACTGCACCAAGGGGTACTTATGTTTCCTTTTTAGGCGTAACAACACAATCTTAGGCAATCCTTTGCATTAGGTACCTTTTAATTATCAGCCCATACCATTTATTGTGCAGTTCATTGACTGGGTATATAATTTGTGCTTTTTTTGTTGCAGCAAGCAATAGAACAAGCCTGTAATAGCATCAAGACTGCTCTAGAAGTGTGTCAAAGGTACATGTCTTAATCAATGTTTGTTTAGGGGATTATTAAGCTGAAAACATAACCAAGAAATAAAAAAGCACATATTAACTTCTTACAGTGGAACCCTGAATTTACAATATGCCATAGCAGGGGCAGGAAAACTGTTAATTGTAACGTTGGGGTATCATTGTATCCTGGTACTCCTGATCTCCTGATAAAGGTGAAGCCATATATATATCGTTTATCAGGGTCTGGTTAATTAAAAAAAAAATTCATTGGAAATTCCAGGGTATGTCCTAGGTAAATTCCCTCTGTGGTAAGGGTATGGATCATTTCTGAAATTACACAAAAATAAAGCCAAGGACATACATGTAGGCGAGATAATGAATTTAGGATCAACTTCTAGACTTCTTAAGTTCACAGGGGGTGTCTATGTGTGGTAATGAACACAAGTATTAAAATTCTATTCAGACAAAGGCACAAGAATTCTTGGTCAGAATCCCTCTCTAGCTGGATCTGGAATCCATCCTATGAGAGCCTTACAGAGGAGGAACGTCATGCAGAGTTGTGCTATGCTGAATGCCTACTACAAAGAGCTTTACTCACATTCATACAGGTATTATCTGTGTTTCCAAATTGAGCTTTTCACAGGTGATCATATGATTTGGTGTTGTTACATGTACATTGAAACCAAGTTGGCACCCTGTCTGTCTGTCTGTTTGACTGTTAGTGTCTGGACATCTGTCTGACTGTCAGTGGCTGGCTGTCCATTATAATAATTTATGTCTGTCTGTTTGAACTTGTCTGTCCCTTCCTTGCCTGTCTGTTTGTCTGTGAGTGTCTGTTCCTTGTATATCTGTCTGTCTTCCCATTATATGTCTGTCTGTGCCTAGTGTCAGTCTGTTTGTCTGTCTGTCACTTTCTGCAGTTTTGCTTTGCTTGCTTCTTTGTTTCATTCAACTGGTTTTCTGTCTATCTATCTAGTCTGTGTATCCGCGTTGGTCTTTCTATGATGTTGCTAATGTTTTGCTTAGTTGTTTGTTTCTTTTAACTGGCTGCCCATACATCTGTCTGTCCGTCCCTTTGTCTGTTTGTCTTTCACTGTCGCTCCCTGTGTTTCTCTCTTCTAGTTGCTTTTATGTGCAAATTATACACTTGTTGCCTAGCCAATCAGATGATTTTCTAATCCATGCAATTATCGCATTTTACATTATCTTTTTAGGATGAAAATCTCATAAGTTTTATCAAAGGAGCCCTAAAGATCCGTGCATGCTACCAGTCTTACAAGTAAGTGCAAAGCAGTGTCCCTAAACTATTTATGACAGTAGTTTCCTCCTTGAACTTTAAAAGATACTTCATGGTATGCGGCTTGCACTGGCAAAGGATAATTTGTAAAGGGCCAAAGATTATGGTGCCCTTTATTCCCACTAGTCCCAAATTCCAAGACGACATCCCAGCTGGGACTATAATGAGAAAGATTTTTCAACTTCTTTAGAACATGCATGCACATGGTCAAGAGAAAACCCTTAGAGAAACACGATTTGCCACAGAGAAAAGACTTTGAAGGAGGTGTTCACCTTGGCATTGGAACCTTCAATCTGGTGAGTAAAATTTCAAAACATTCAGGGTTCAGGAACCAGATAGTCACGAAATGGAACGACCAAATTTGGGGTGTTGGTAACCAGAAATTAAAACATATAGTCGCCAAATGACGACCTATGTTTGTACAGCGTGACTTGACAAAGTTATTATAATAATTCCCAAATTTGGTCATAATAAAAGTCGCCAGCCCGTAACAGCGCCGTTTTATGTAACTGTTAATATAATGTTAATGTAAATGTTGGAGACCGACTCCACACAGTACACTCGCTAGCACGAATGCAGAACTTTCGCCAGAACCCGCAACTTTCCCTAACATATCTAATGAAATTTCAAAAATGGTGATCTGCACGTTGAATAATATTTTTTGCTCCTTTTTTTAGAGCGCTTACTTTTTCTCAAAATGATAAACAAGCTTTCCAATTAATTCTGGTGTTTATTTGGATTCCGGAGTGGAGGGGGGATAAAAGTTGAAATTTCTGAAGGGGAAGGGGGTTTAACCTGCCTGAAATTCTATATGCGGGGGGGGGGGGTGGGGGGGATTTCCCGGTTTTCTAGCAAATGTGAAACCATTTAACACAATAACTTGGTTTGGGATTTTGGATATTGTCTCGCTACAGTCTTTCCCCTTTTTCTACTTTTTCGCTTTTTCCCTTTTATGTATAAACAAGTGATGCAGCTCTAATGAAAAATATTAATAATAATCTGTTTGTAAATCTAATGCCATCCGCCTCGACTAGTTTTTCTATCTGCGGATGGCGTTACCTTATTTCCCTACTCTATTTATTTGCAAAATACTTCTTCTTGTCTTGTTGTTGTTTTAGGAAATCTGCTCTTTTCCTTATAAGACAACCGAAACACTATTAAATGTGTGCATGTTTCCTTTCCAGCTTCTTTCACTTTTGCCTGCCAAGTTGCTCAAGATATTGGAATGGGTTGGATTCTCAGGTGATAAGGTATGGCAAAAACCTTATTTTGAGTATAGTTTGCCATTCATGTAAAGCGTGATGCAGATAAATCAAAATGAGTGACTTAAAAAAAAAATGAGGAAATGCTCGAGATAAATGCCAATGCTATTTTGTCACTGAAATTTCTCGCAAGTTTTGATGCTTTACGGAACGTGTATACCCAAATTAGGAGGGGCTCGATCGTAATTGCGCCCGATACAGGTGAAAATACGCATTTTACGACTAACTCATCTAACGTTTCACAAGGCGTAAAATAACGCCTGCGTTTTCAGTTTTTTTAGTGTCTTCCTAACGGATTTAAGCGTAGATTTTTGATGAATTACGTCTACATAATGCTGGTACAAGGCCTGCAGTTACGACTATGGTTATTTCCTAATTTCGACCCTTCAAAAATCCATTGGTTCCATGCATTTACTAAACATGCACTTATTTTAGGCAATTTGACATACATTCATTGTGGGCAAATCCTTACTCTACTTTTCTACTAACTGGTATTTCAAACTCCTGTCTAGTGCATTTTACAAGCGACTTTGATTGTTTCACTTCCCTTTTGTCTTAGGACTCCGGCCTTGAACACCTCGACATAGGCTGTAGGGCAGAAAGCCTCAGGTCCCCGATGTGCGCAATGATGCTGCTAGCATATCACTGTCTTATAACGTATTATCTAGGTAGGTACATACGTCGTATTAACCGAGCGCGAGGGCCATACAGTAGGTTAACTTTTTCGCGCTGAGGCGGCAAAAATGTGAGCAGAAAGGTCGCGGAAAATTATTGTGTAAACAGAGCGCGCGATAACAAATTGTCAAAATCAAATTGAGTTCAAGAAAAAATAGCCATTCAAAATAATAACAACGAAAAATGTTTTAAAAAAGAAAACTTTTGTATTTTCATTATGGACGCAAGAAAACTTGAGCAGGACAACGAAACTTTTTTTTTTTTTAATCGACAGAGGGACGGAAAAGCAAGTCTAAATAAATGAGCTAAACCAATTTTATTTCAAGGAAACAACGTGATTTTTGGGCAAATTTTTATGTCGTAGCTTTTGTTTATTATGTGGTTATTTAATTTAAATTTGCAGCTTCGAAAAAAATCACAAATGAGAAGCCACAAAAGTCGCTGTCCGCTACAACGGCGAAAAAAGTGAATTTATTTGTTTTCGTTGTTGTTTTCGTTCCAGGAATTGGTGATGGTGACGTCGATTATGCAGAGGAAATTTTAGAGCCGTTTATAAAAGCCTTCCCAAAGGTATCTACATTTATCATGCATGGAACAAAGCCATTCCAGTTCCACTGACGGGGGGGGGGGGGGGGGGCTCCCTTATTTTTTGGTCGGGGATGATCGTCGGGAATTTTCAGTGTCACCTCTACTAAAAGATACCAAAAAAAGGCGTGGCTCAAAAAGGAAATTTCCGACTTTGATTAAAATGATGCCGTGTCCCTACTCTGGCTCCTTGACCTATATCTTTGTACATATACTGCCGTGATAGCCGACTTGGCTTGTCTCCCGGCCAGTCTTAAGTGATGTGTTGTATATGTGTGATACCCGAAGAAACTAGCTGTAACAAAGTACTCTAAAATTCGAGTCTCTGTAAAGGTATTCCACGTGCTTACGGAAAAAAATGATCGTCGCGTCGCCGCTTATTCTAAGATGATCCGTTATATATCGTTTTAAAGCTCAAATAATGCTCTATCTTATGAAGGTGTTCATTTTAGTGAAGTTTGAATTTTTCTTGTATTTTTAAGACCCCGAACTAAAAACTACCTTGTTTACTTGAGAAGCACCTTTAGTTGTCACTCAATCGCCGAGCAGGAAAGAGCTCTGTTTCAGTGCTGATGAATTCTCCCTTCAACCCAACGCGATATTCTCTAATTTTACATCCTTCAAAATAACAAAACGTATTCTCAAACATTTTCATGGTTTATAGTAAAGGAATCTCACGATTCCATTTAACAATTTCAGCTTTCGGAGGGTCTCTTATTCTATTCTATCCTCGTTTATAAACACAAAAAGTACGCTGTCGAGTTATACGTTTGTACGGCTCCGATTTATTAATCGCACTCACTACATTTCAAATATCTTTCATTTAACGACAAGAATATTACTGTTCTTAACCACAGCACAGTTACTGCGGCATGCGACCAACTAGGAGTCCAACAAAATACGCCGAGGAACGACGGCGAGTCGTAACTGCTGTTATCTTTCATAACATGAGTTCGTCTTCAATTCAAAGCTTGATGCAAATATTCCCGGCCTTAGTGATCCTTCATTGCCAATGCACTTTATGCATTGCCAGGTTGATCTTCAAAATTCTCTTGGCCGACAACGCTTATGTTGTTCAGAAAACGGAGCAAACACAGAGTCAGTGAGTAGATTGAAGAGACTCTTGAATATTGTGAGCGTTGAATGGAGGCGGCCTTCTCGTCGCACTCTGACCAATAATAATAGGAACATTTACAAGGTAAAACAAAGTTCTGGTATTCCATAGGCTTAGGAGATTCCTTGAGACTATTAATTGCACTTTCTCCTCCCTCAAACGACTGAATAAAACCATAAAATCTCTCATGGTTAGCTCTCCACGATCGACGTCGGCCCGCCATTACTGAATAACAACGGGCTTTCGATATCGGCCTCTCGCGTCCCTTATTCTTTTGTCAGAATCACTCGAATCCCGAGGGACACTCATACGCATGTATATGGTTGAATTACTGCTGTAAAAGATTATTGTGGGCTCTACAAAATGGCGGAAGAAGCCCGCTTCTTCAGTGGCTTGAATAAATCGGCGCGTAATTCAAATTGTAACAAAATCTTGACCATTGTTTGGCTAGAAACACATACATTCATACTTTATCCTTTTATAGGTAGAATTGTTTTCAGTAAATGGTGTAAGTTTCTTTATTTTTAGCACGAAAATGGGCAGCATTAAGTTGTATTTTTAATATTACTCCTCTCTCCTCCTCTATAAGGTTGGCTAACCGGCCATTTTGAATAACCGTTTGAATTCAAAAGGTGTGAAATGGGGGCGGACCTATCCCTTTTATAGCGCGGTTTCGTGTTTAACGTTTTGTTGCATAATTTCACACTTTGTCGGATTTTACTCACGGACAAATGAACTGCAAAACCGTGTGTCAGCGATTTTTGATATCTTGCATATTTACGAATATATTTGGTCGCGAAGTTGAAAGTCGTATTTTTTTTCATTTGTGACCGCAAAATTTATCAGAAAAGCGGGCAATACAAAACAATTGGTAATTGAAGCCTAGGAGAACAGTTGACGCACCATTTAAGGTTTTAGAAATATCCTTAAGCTAAAAATGTAAAAATCCATAATATGACTTTTTTCCCGGAATTCATTTGATACAGTCCTAAAGTATATTTCTAAAACCTCAAATGACGCGTCATCTGTTTTCCTAGGCTTCAATAGCCCATTCTTTTGTATTGCCCGCCACTCATTTTCTGTAAGGGAAGTGGTCAAAACATCTGTACTCGAATGGGACCCGATGGGGTGGTGTATGCCGCAACCAACCTTCTTTTAGGAAAAAATGGCCATTTTTAAATGCAAATATCTCGTAAAATAATAAATGAATACAAACGATAGGCTCAGCACACCGTCTTCTTTATAGTGACAGTAACGCATCCATGCAATAAAATCCAACACCCCTTACTCGAGCATGGAGAAAATGGGCATTGAAAAAACGGTTCCCTAATTTAATTAACTTTACGCGCTTTTTCTAGCACTAAAATTTTAGGTCAAATTTTCACCTTCGCGAAGCTCCTGACCCCGCACAATTTCAGATATCGATGTCAATTTTTCTGTGTCGTTAAAAAATGATAACAACTAAAAAAGTTTTGAGTTTTTAGTTTTTACTTGAAAAAAGTTTTATGATAAATTTTGCGGCCACAAACTGTAAAACTGTTCAACTTCGCGACCTAATATTTTCGTAAATATGCAAAACATCAAAAATCGCTCACACAGTTTTGCAGTTCATTTCTCCGAGACTAAAATCCGACAAAGTGTGAAATTGTGCAACAAACCGCTAATGGTCTTTAATGATTTTTTTTTTTTACCTTTTTCTTAACTTGGTTTGTTTATTCATGTTCAGGGTGCCATATTTTTGTATTACGCTGGTCGTATCAAGCAGGTGCAAGGGAAGCTGGATGAGGTCAGTGATCCGTGGGATTACAAAATACAGTGCAAAAGCACAGTACAACAACAATATAATACACCTTCGGCACTCGCTCGCGCCTTCGGCACTTCACGCCATCGTCGCGCCTTCGGCGCTCCTCTGGCGTTCGTCGGCGTTCGCTCGGGTTCGCGTTTTAGCAGTCTAAAACTACAGTAGTAGTACTCACACTAGAGACGAGAGCATCGATTCCTTCTTAGTTGGAATAAAATCGGAAGTTTAGAACGCA
The DNA here is from genome assembly GCA_033964015.1 of Scolanthus callimorphus. Taxonomy (NCBI): domain Eukaryota; kingdom Metazoa; phylum Cnidaria; class Anthozoa; order Actiniaria; family Edwardsiidae; genus Scolanthus; species Scolanthus callimorphus. Next base: position 19,709,544 of record CM066913.1, read on the forward strand.
ATAATAACACTTTTAACTGTAACTTTTGAAAGTACCGTGATACTTAATGCTGCTAGTGCTCAAGGCTTTTTGAGATGGACTATGAGCGCTTCATGTAAGTGCTCCAGCTCTCGCAAGACTTTCTGATACTCAAGGTATAAACCCCTGGCTAAACTAGGACACATGTAGCGCGCAACATTGTAACCGGACATGTGTTTCCTTCATGTTTCCAAGTTTAGCCACGTGAGAAGCATTGTTGCACGCGACAAATTTTGTAGCCGGGACATAAAGATATGTTTCTTCGCAAGACAAGAAACATTTTATGTGTCCGAGACACACGCGTGCGATGTTTCGTTAAGCCCTTGCTAAACTAGGACACATGTAGCGCGCAACACTGTAGCCGGACACATGTTTCCTTCATGTTTCCCAGTTTAGCCACGCGAGAAACATTGTTGCGCGCAACAAATTTTGTAGCCGGGACACAAAGAAATGTTTTTTCGCAAGACAAGAAACATTTTGTGTTTCCGAGCCACACGCGTGCGATGTTCAGGGAAACATGCAAGACACAAATGTTGCGCGGTACATGTGTCCTAGTTTAGCCGTACCTTTAATTTAGCCACTCGGGGGAACATGCAGGAGACAAATATTGCGCGCTAAATGTGTCCTAGTTTAGCTGTTGCGACACATCAAATCAAGGGATAAAATTATAAAAAAATAAAATAAAAGAATGGGTCACGCAAACGGCTCCACTGGGTAGCTTTTTGTCCGTTGCGGGACCCACGGTATTATACATTCTTATCCGAGAAGACTGATTAGCCCATGAATCGATTTGACAGCTCATCAAGCTAGTTGCTACTGGAAACTTCTTGTATCATTACAGCCAAATTCTTACGATGGTGATTCGGTGCTGTCAATCAAAAGTGTATTGAAGTGTTCGTCCCGTTTTGCCTGCTTCTTGTGTGAAAACAGAAGTAATAATGACAAGAGAATATTCAAGAGGGTTTATTTTTGTGCTGAGAGAAGATGGCATGCGAGAGACAACAGCAGCGTGCACGACAGCGCCGAATCGCCCAAACGAAGCACGGATTAATTCTTTACTTTCGGTCACCGCGATACAAAGAATTCGGCTCGGAATGTTCCCTCTTCTGAATGTTATCAAACCAAACTCAAACCATCATATTTTTGCAGGCTGAAGAACGCTATAATTATTCAATAAGAGTTCAATCCGAATGGAAGCAGTTCCATCATATTTGCTATTGGGAGCTTATGTGGTGCTACAGGTACGCCAACGTTTTTGTTCTTGCCTTCTATGTTGTTTGCCTATCATTTGCGCAACATTTTAGCATGCATTCGTTGCATTCGTGGAGCTGAACGTTGTCATTTCCTTTCCATATGTACCGCTATAGTGATTTTACTGTCCAATTTCACCAAAAAAAGCAAGGAACTTTCACACTTAGGCCAATCGTCGAATGATTGTGGCAACACAGTGATAGCACTATCAATACAGGCAGTGACATAAAAAAAAGTTCCAAGTTTGATGTCAAAGCAAATGCCGCCTTCACATCTTTGCTAGTATGGATGATGTGCACTAATTATCTCACTCTGAAATGTTATTAGGTAAATAACCCCGCTATTTCGCACTCTCGCTATTACGGACACTAAAACCTCCCCCATAGGTGCCCGCTATAACGAGAGCCGGTTTACAGAAGCAGAATATCGCACTCGTAGTTCCCAAAATTATAAGGGAAACAACAGAATGTCATTATGTCTTTACAGTTTTCAGTGTAACTGGGCTAAAGCCTTTCACTATGCAGCAGTGTTACTCAAAGAAAGCCGATGGTCCAAGGTGAGAATAAACCTCCCTAAATTATACGCAGAATCTCTTCATTGAACGCCAGTAGTATGATTCTCTTTTTGTGATTCATACGAATGATATAGTCGTATAAACAGATATGTAAATGGTGCATGAGTCGGTCCGAAGGGCGTTTTATTGATTAGATACAACTCATTGATTGTTATTCATGCGAATGATTCTATGCTGGATATAGTCGTATAGACAGATAATATGTAAATGGTGCATGAGTCAGTCCGAAGGGCGGTTTATTGATTTGATACAACTCATTGATTGTTATTCATACGAATGATTCTATGCTGGATATAGTCGTATAAACAGATATGTAAATGGTGCATGAGTCAGTCCGAAGGGCGGTTGATTGATTAGATACAACTCATTGAAAGAGTTTGCTCGACGAAGCTCGCATAATTTGGAATTTGAGTTCAGATTAAAGCCCAGTTTTTTTGAAATCGTGATCGATTCCTGCCAATGGCGCTCACGTTATTTGGCCTCACGTTACTTGACGAAAATTTCGTATGTTGTGGGACTTTCTTCTGTGTTAGTTTTCTCTCGGTCGTGAGCACAGACTGACCTAAACTTCAGAAGTCGTAAATCTAAATAACCTATCTGAGGCCTAGTGCAAACGTAGAAGAGTCGAGTTCATTTGGGACACTTATAATAGATACCTTTTATTATGAAGTGAAATGAGGCGCCTTCTTTTGTATACATCGCAAATTTGTACAACTTTATATTGGTTTTCTTTTTAACTTGGTAGACAAGCTACATGTATCTTAAAGCGTCATTCAAATTCATGGCAAGAATCACGAACCAACCGATTGACAAAGAAGACGACACAAGCGAAGAAGATGGGGAGGAATACATGTTTAGGTATACTGTTTCTGCAACTAAGGCCTAGGACTAATGCCGGCCAAATCATGAGCCGCCCTAATGCCAATGAAGCTAGACAATAGAGGTTACTCGTGTGCCAGGCCGACGTATGTCCTTTTTTAACTTGTGCTTCCTATAGAAGCTTGGTCCTTTTCACATCGTTGTCATTGTCATTGCCTTCGTCGCAGCTTAAAGTACCAAGTCTATGTTTTCTCCGACGTAGTATGACGCAGCGAATTTATCTAATTTATTCATGCCTTTGTAGACACCTGCCTGACTTCAAGCAACGTATAGCCGGTAAATCTATTCCATTTGAGAAGTACTGCATTCATAAAGCGAATAGATACTTCAAGCACGAAAACTGGCTATTCCTGCCGGGACTGGTAAGTACCCGACTATTCCTTAGATATTCGACTATTAGATATTCCACTGTTCCTTTGATACCCGACTATTCCTTCTGATATTTGAGAGCGAATTTCAGATGATTGCAGTAAGACCAAATACACCTAGCCAATCAAAAACGAGAGTTATTGCAAGTTGCTGTTGAATGGTTACCTCGTCAGCCAATCACAAGCCAAGTAAAACCACTATCACGCGTTGAGCACGTGACTAGTTACTTTGTAAGCCAAGCCAAGTAAAACCACTATCACGGGTTGAGCACGTGATTACTCAATACTCAGCTAGCTGTATGAAAATTTGATTGATTGTCAGAAATGAGGGACCAGTGAATGCAAATAAAACGCAAATACAAATGCTGATCTATCAAAATGACGCTTCTCCTCCTATATTCTGGAGCTCGTCACGCCACTCATTTGTAACATTGTTTACACTCTTCTAGGAGCTGATCCACATGTGGAACGGGTTTCGCCAGTTACGCCGTCGGCCTGACCTCATCAAGCCTTTGCTAGCGCTCGTACAGCAGTCACTAGAACATGTAGAACAAAACAATGGTACGTGTCACACTCGTACAGCACTCACTAAAACAAGTAGAACAAAACAATGTTACGTGTCACGCACTCACTAGAACAGGTACAGCAGAGCAATCGCACGTACGCGCTCGCTAGAACAAGTATAACAAAACAATGGTACGTGTCACACTCGTACAGTACTCACTAAAACAAGTAGAACAAAACAATGTTGGGTGTCACGCACTCACTAGAACAAGTACAACAGAACAATAGCACGTGTCACGCACTCACTAGAACAAGTACAACAGAACAATAGCACGTGTCACGCACTCGCTAAAACAAGTAAAACAGAACAATGGTACGTGTCACGCATTCACTTGAACAAGTAGAGCAAAACAATGGTACGTGTCACACCCGTACAGCAGTCACTAAAACAAGTAGAACAAAACAATGGTAGTGTCACACCCGTGCAGCACTCACTTAAACAAGTAGAACAAAACAATGGTACGTGTCACGCACTCGCTAGAACAAAAGAACCACATTGTTTTGCATGCAGCGTCATTCTGAACATTGTTTTGTTTGTTGGCTTATTTGCTAATTTATTTGTTTTTATGCTTTCTTTTTTAATGAGTGTGTTGTCTAATTTGTTCGCTTTCTTGTTTGTTTGTTTGTTTGTTTGTCCGTTCGTGCTTGTATTTTTGTTCGCTTGGTTACTTGCTTGTTTTTGTGTGGTTGGTTGGTTGGTTGGTTCTTCATCTTTTTGTTATCAATCCCTTATCTGTTATTGCATGTTTGTGTTCTTTTTCCTTCGTTTGCTTGCTTGTTTTCTGTTTCTTCAACTTATGCATTCTCATCTCTGCGACATCTAGACAAGGACTACTACTACGATGACTGGTGTCTCGGGAAGATACTGGAAGGGATGTGCTACCAGCACATTGGTCAATTCCAACAAGCCCTAGACTGTCTTCATGCTGCCGTTGAGAGGTAGGTGGAAATGATCATGGTGATTTATGCCTCTGGGATCTTTTATTTAGCGATTTTTCACATAAAACGTATACGACGCCACTTAAAGCTCGTGTTAAAAATAAAATTTGAATTTCGCATCTCATCGATGTTTATCAAAAACAAATAACTTAGTTGAAACATGTAACGGCGAAGTAAGCTGTGGATTATTCGTGGCCAGTTTATGACCATATTTGGTCAATAATGAACTCTCGACTGCTATCCCAAGCAGGTTTTCTCTTCATAATATTTCATTTTTCGCTCAAATAAAGTAGAGCAACAGTGGTAAATGATAATATGCTAGCATGTAAACATCTTGAAGTCTTGCAACACCATTATTTTCAAAATCTCTTCGATTGTTTATTCTGCGAATATTCCGCAGCTTGGCACTAAAGCAATGTATGTTTGTTACACGTTTTAACTCACTTATATGTTTCTGTGTTTATATAAACAGAACATTACATGGTCGCTTGGAGATCCTCTCGTGTTTATCTTCTCGTGTTAAAAATTTGACACTCGTTTGCTGCGCTCACTTGTGAGGTAAATTTTCAACACTCGAAGATAAATTCGTATCTCCGCGCGGCCATGTAATATCCTCTATTTATGTCATTGTTTGTTTCTTACAGGTCCAAGTTCGCTGCATTTGACAACCATTTGGGAGCGTATGCCAGTGCTGAGGTTGGATTTGTTTACATGGAACAGGGAAATAATGATCTGGCAAAAAAGTATCTCAATACTGCAAGGTTGGTGTTTCCTGTCGCTAACTCAAAACGTATCTTACTAGTACCACCACGAACGACAGGAACGTATTTCACCTGTACGACAGGGTTCGTACACGTCCTGGAATATCCTGGATTTTCATTTCCTTCCTGGAAAGTCCTGGAATTTTAAGGAAAATCCTGGAAAAATGTTTCAACTCAAATGTGGTTGAATCACACAGTTTTGTGAATCTAATTTTGGGCTGCAAATTATGGACAATTCCATTTTTTAGGGGAAGCCCCCTTCGGAAGAGGTCATTTTCTTTAGTAACCCCCTCGGAAATTATTGCTCTACCCCCTCGGAAATACCTACGGAAGAGCCTTTTTGAGATTGCAGCCCCTCGGAAAAACCCACGGAAGAGGCTTTTTATTGCACCACCTCAGAAAAACCTACGGAAGAGCCTTTTTTCGGTTTGACCCCCTCGGAAAAGGCCATTTTGCTATGACCCCTCGGAAAACCTCTTCTGTACAGGGGGTACGGCTAAAAAATGAAATGGCCCTATGACATCCCCCAGACTTATCATGTTTTTTTTCGGGGGAGGAGGCATTTCTACCCAATAAAAACAACTGGAAAACTAACTAAAGACTTCCTGGAAAATCTGGAAAGCGTACAAACCCTGGTACGAACAGTTGTTAGACGACCAAACGTGGATAGAACATCTAGGAGGCACTAACATCCATGCAACAAGGTAGAGCGGATTTTAGATAGGGAATTTCTGCAGAAACCCATCAATTGTAACAGCTGAATTTCCCATGGTAGAAGAATGGGAAGTGTTCGAATTTCCCATGGCTATCCATATTTCCGAACACTATGTAATCTGGATTTTGCTTTTTAGAAATAACATTTATTTATTGATTGATTGATTGATTGATTGACACTTCCCATGCATGTGCCTTGGGAAATTTAGCTTTTCCCATGGATGCGTTTCAGCAGAAATTTGATCAGTTGATCAGAAACTGATCAGTTTCAAGGAAAATATTAAAGCAATATATTACAAATGCCTTTTCTGCTACCGAAATTTCAAAATTTCCCCGGGGCATCCCCCCGTACCCCACTACAAGGCTCAGGCCTTACGGCCTTCGTATGGGACCTCCAAACCCAGTCGCCTACTTCAAAACTTATTAAAACCCCTGAACGCAATTCGCAATTACTTCACCTCCTTATTGGTTGGTGGTTGAATGGGTTTTGTTTCTGATGGGCTAAGTGTATTTTCTTCGGCTTTTAGTTTTCTATGCTTATCTGAAATCTGATCTAATAACGTCCTATGTAATAATCGATGATGAAATAGAAAAATGTATATTTTACCAAGAAAACGCCGAAATAATCCCATTTGGTCTAGAACTCATGTATTTTTAGAAGCCATGTTTCTAAACGTTTTCTTTTCATCCTCAGGAAAGACCACCAAGGTTACATGATGGAAAACCGTCTTCACTTCAGAATTCACGCAGCTCTGGACGAGTTAAAGGCGATCAAAAAGAAGCAAAAAGCCATGAAGAAAAGAGCGTCCAAACGCGCTAACAATAACGACGAACCAACTACAAGCCAAGAAAGCTCAGAAGTGGGTGAAGATGCCGGCTCCGACTACGGTACTGCTTCCGAGGGGGAGGGGAGTGAGGATGAATTTGTCGAGGCCGATGACGCACTAGAAACCCTTGCTGGTGCCTCTGTCCTTGCCCCTTCTACTTCGCGTGGCGTCGCGGAGAAGTTGCATGACAGCGTCACGTCACGCAACGTGACGAGCGACCAAGCTCAAAGCAGCATTGTTCGGTCTGAGACTTCAGTTTGAGTTCGATGATTCGACGCTTTATGCTGGCGTAAAGTGGATTTTCACATTGGGCTGTTCCATTTTATTACCCCCTCGAGTTCTACAGAAATTTCCACAGAGGTTGTTGTTTTTCGACACTGGAATTTCCACGGGGTCCTTATATACCCCGGAATTTCCACAGGGTACTCAGGTATATTAAGGCATGGGTGCTTTTCACAAAAATGCGAAAAACACTGAAAAAAATTCCCTAGGGTAGATTAAATGTCTTGCGTAGAATGTTTGTCGTTAAGGTTGCCGGTGAGACGTTTCATTTGATGTATTTGGTTACCATGTCAACGGGTTGCGTGACTTGTTAGAGCGTGACAAACGCACAATTTTGTTTCAGTTCTCTGCATTCGACGGGGATCATACCAATGGTTTCCCAATGGGTCTTATTATGACCAGTGTCGGGAGTACATTACCATTCCAACGAGGCGCGCTGTCCAAGTTATCCTCATTTTAAGAAAATGACAGGTATCATATTACATCATCACAAATATAGCTATTCGAAACGACATTTCCAGCCAGCCTCGTTAGATCAATAATCTACACTAGATAACAAACACCATCACACGTTCAGAGGAACGATTTAGCTTATCCCCATCGAATGCAGACCATTTTCCAAGAAATTATATTTAAGGTCACATTTGTTGCCATAGAGACCAACATTGGTGAAAATGATCGAGAATGACCAAAGGTATGGAAATGCAAATTGATTGGATCCCTCAGAGGCATTCGTTTAGAGATAGACTACCCCCCTCAGTTTTACGTCCGCCATTTTGGATTTGGCTTCCACCCAGGCCTTAAGTTACTTGAGTATTCGTTTGCAACTTAGAATTTCCACAGGGGCCAAAAGGAATGTGGAATTTTCACTGGGGTAGAGCAATTTTGAAAATTTGGAGTCCCTCGATAGGCGGGATTATTTTTTGGAACAGCCCATTACAACAGGCAGGGATGGTTCCAGGGTGTGTCCGGCCCGTTACACGACGCGATCTTAGCTGCGATTTGAGGTGCGATTTTTGCGGCGATCGTCGGCGTCATATCGCGCGGTGTGAACGACCGGCGATTTGGCTCTGCGATATTTGTCAGTTGGCGATCTGAAGAAATCGCACCCGCATCGCAGTGGAATTTGAATATGTTCAAAACGCCTGCGACGTCGTGGCGACATCGCAAGTGAAATCGCCATAAGATCGCCGGCCGTTCACACCGCGCGATATGACATCGCCATATGGGATCACCACAAATATCGCACCTCAGATCGCAGCTGAAATCGCGCCGTGTGAACGGGCCTTTAAGGCTGGTTTCCATATAGTCTTATCTGTCGTATCTGTCTCATCAGTCAACCGTGAAACAAAAGAATAATTCTGATTTCCATTGTTTCACGGTCGACTATATGGAAACCAGCCTTTAGAGGCGAGATATTTCCTAGGGGTCGAAATATCTATTTAATTAACGAAAAAGGCTGATCATATTTCCAGCCGGAAACATGCTCTTTATATATTCAAGGTATTTGTGTATTTATTCATCCAAAAATATTAAACAAAATTCAATTTTTCAGTAAAAAGCACGATGTCATTAAAACAAAACAATTTTTAAAGTAAATATTTAATATAACATTATTTCAATTGTACAATCTATTTATTTTCTGTATATAATAATGGCAGATACGTTGAGTCATGATACAGCTCTCGTAAGATCTAAGCCCATTGGATTGATACCCTCATTGCAAAACAATAGAGGGTCATACAATACAGTCATACAGGGCCATACAATAGAACGAGGAAACAACTGGATACTTTGTTCTGCCTATCCAATCACACAAGATCTGTATCACTTCTGGATACGTTTGTAAAACATATGTAGTTATTAAGGTTTCGCCCTATCTAAGGTAATCCAGAATCCGGAATCCGACTTTTTGTTAGCTTTGGAATCTCGAATCTGTAGAATGGAATCCGGAATCCATATACCAGGAATCCAGAATCCAAAGGCCTTGAGAGTCCGGAAATCCCAGAATTTATTCAGATAAAGAAATATTGGAATCCGGATTCTTTGAGAATTATGGAATCCGGAATCCATTGGTATGGAATCCGTAATCCAGTAGGTTGGAATCCGGAATCCAAGGGCTGGAATCCGGAATACAAGATCTGCTTGGATTACCTTACATGAGGCGAAAGGTTTGGCCATTAGATATTTAATGACCAAGTTAATGGAGAATGATACTAGTCTATTTAGTCGTTGGGTATGATAATTTTAGTGGATGGGGGTCCCCACGGTCTAAATATGGTGAAGGTAATATTTATGTCGTATTATTCGTGTGTTTTGGCGTGGTTATACAGGGATGTGTGCCGCCGCCGAGGGTATGGCTGGTGCCCTTTTTGAAGCTGAACCATTGATGGAGCAAAGTTTAAAAAATGCTTAAAGTCTGAATCAGTAGTCTGAGTAAACTGCGAGAGGACGAGAGATTATGAACAGGTGGGCTTGACCCCACAGTAAATGTGCTGCTAACAGTAGTGTATTGGTTTGTAAAATCTTTAGTTCAATTGTACAATAAACGCTTGATATAATATGTATTTTGTCTGGGATTGCTTGTTGTGGGGCGGCCGGCGGAGCACCCTAAAAAGTGGGGGTGCCGAAGAGGCAAAATATGAAACAATATTTTTCTTCCATCTCACATTCAACAGTGGAATGACTCCATTTTTTTGTTCGTGCGCAAAAAAAACAGAAACACACTTTGTGAACAATGTGAAAAAGCGCCCGTAGTTAGGTTTGAACGAGCTCTAGTTCTCTTGCAAATAACAGAAACAAAGCTTCTGTTCCTTTTCCTCTTTACGTGTAAATACAAAAAAATATATCTAGCTTCAAAAAGTGGGGGTGCTCAGCCCCCCCCCCCCCCCAGTTAAAAAAGTGGGGCCAGTTAAAAAAGTGGGGCTGCTCGAGCATCCCCTGCCCCCCCTGTCCGCCGCCTGTGTATAGTGAACCATTGTTGGCTTTCGAGGGGCGCGTAACATCGACAAAAATTCCATACTGAACGTGCATGATACCCCGCTAGCAAGAAGTCTAATTGAAAACAAATATTTACAGAGTTGTTCATAAGAGCGCATTTCCCTTGCGTACCTTTGGTAATGAAGGCTCTTGTTGAAGATCGCGCGCCGAAATCCATACAGAAGCGGAGTACTCCGTCTTTTTTGTGATCAAGAACCATACGCACTCTGCAACTTCTTTACTGTTGGAAAATGAAGCGACATCTCTCACTGCGATGTTTCGCTGCTTTACTAGCTTTCTTCGTGCAATAATATTAGTGATTAACAGGTTGTTTGCGTTTATTGTGCTGTTTACGTTCCGCGTAAGTGTTCAATTTGTTAACGTCTGTTTATGGCACTTGCATGTAAATACAGGTTACTCATGCCCTATGCAAGGTTTTGTCGGTAGCGGGTAGCGCGGATATCGCGTCTTTATAAGACAAGGCATATTCAGGGTATCAAAAGGTGGTCTTGAGAAAATAGGAATTCTACGAGATGGAAAATAGGAGGTAGGTGTAAAGCTAGGCCAGCTATAGTTGAATGCTTTTAATAGTAAACGCCGATAGAAGACGCATGCATATCCGAGAACAAAAGCTTAGATGATAATGTTGTGGTTCTTTTTGCTAGGGGGTCTTGAGGCATGCTCCCCAAGAGAGAAAGTTTGAAATTTAAGGTTGCTCATGGCTATTCACTGGAAATTAATGGGAGGTTTTCTAATAAAATGATTCTGTTCAATATTTTCACACTTTTCGGAAAACTGCGTTCAAAATGAAAATGTTGCAATTTTGTTAACATGATGACAATAGGACAACGACGTCTATACCATGTATTTGTTACAAAGTTTATTCTTTCTCTATCCTTGTTGAACCTTTAGGCCTTAATAAATAAACTATTACAATATTACATTATTTTAAGTATAATTTTAGTTATCTTTCCTTACATACAGGAGTTATATTCTGCACTTCCTCGATTGAACGCTTTAAAAGCATGTGTTAATAATTTTCTTCCCCTTCATTCTATATTTTAACACAAGAGGTTTACAAATTTTGTGAGAGGCCAACTGCTTAAGACCATTCAACCAACTATGTTCAATAGCATGCTGATGAATAGTTTGTGTTAGTGAACTCGCAAAGTTATGTGACATCTGTGCAACAACAATATAAAAAGACCAAGTACAAACATGTACCCACTAACAATGGAAAAGCTTTTTTCTTTATCGCAGTACAAAGTCTTCACCGAAAAATTGACAGCTCCTGTAAGAAGATTAGCAAGAAGGAAATACACTAGCTGGTTGCGGTTGATTGCGGCAATTAAACAGATACAATGGGGCGTTCTGATTGCTTCTCTCTTCAGATCAGGGTGGGTGTAGTTAGGGTAGCAAAGGTCGCATCCTCCTGGGGGTGAACTTTTAGCATGGAGCATTTTCTGGACGGCAGTCATGGCGAGATCCACCAGAAGAAAACACAGAAGTAGGTGAACATTGAAGGCCATCTGAGATAGAAATTCATTGCAGTTTCAGGCGGACACAGAAAGCACGTCATGCTGAACAAAACTGGTCAATTAGATAACTGGCGTGAAAACAATTGCATATAGACAATCTGCTTCAAATAATGAGAGCGAACCTAAACGAAATTTCATTTGTAAGACAAAGTTTTGCTTTTACCCGAAATCTGATTTGGTCACTTTTGTTTAGCATGGCCGACTTTCTGTGTCTGCACTGTAAGTTCTTAGTATACAAATATTTCAGAAAAGGTTGCACCATCACGACTGTCTGTTGCAGCCCGCGATGCATCATGGGAGCAAATATGAATACCGAAACAGTCATGAGCCCGCTCTCGTAAGTCGCAAAGTAAATAAAAATATAGTCAGTAGTAGTCTTAGATTGTGAATTGTCGTGGAACACGGGCACGGGCCCATTAGCCCTGCCACTGGTGAAGAAAGCTGCTCTTTATGGCAATAAACCGTTCTCATGTGTAGTAATCCTCAGATAACCTCCTCTGGAAGGCCAGTGGTTCAGCATGCTTCCGATCCCACCGCTGCCACCACGCCATTAGGTTGAAAGGACAAAGAGTCGGGTTAACATTCACCACATACTTTAATCAAGGCGGCCATTGCGCCCGAACCGTGAACGATGATTTTAGGGAGCATGCTCACAGAACACGAGGCAGTGTACACAGGGTACCCAGTCTATACAGTGTAAACTAGCCTAGCCATACTACGGCGCACTTATATCTCGGTCGGGAAAAGCGCTAGCGTCTTCAAACTTTCTCTCCAAACGTAATTTTGTATGCTCTGTACATCCATGGTTTATTTGGCATTTAGAGCATGATTTTAGGAGATAATTCTATTCACGTGACAAGTTAAAGCCAATAGACCAAACGCTTGTATCAAAATCTTTTCAAAACACCCATTGATTGATTTTGTGATTTTCTGTCCTGAACCATCAGAGCCAATCCAGTAGTTGCCTTGTTTTTCCTAGTGCAATTGTCTGACTTCCTCAATGATTGTACTAGACAAATGTTGTGATGGAGGACAGGTCACAAAGTGAAAGAGGCCAAGGGCCTGACTTGGCACAAATGGTTTCACTGACAGACCAGAAAAGGCTAAAATATGGATCTCAACAACGGGTGGGTTTAGGAGGGCTGAGGTGGCCACCCCCTCCTTTTGTGTAAATTTGATGAAGCAAATTTAGAGCATTGGCCCCCTCTTTTTATACTACCCCACCCCACACTCCACCCCAAATGCCCCTGTGGGGGAAACCTTGCTCAGCATACCTGCCAAAATATGTAGGTCAAGTTAGCAAGTCTCCTGGATACAGGGCTGACATACTGGTCACAAGCCAGAGTCAGACCCCAAAACACTGCATCCACTGTGACTAGCATTACAAATGCCTTCAGCCAGGATGCAAATGTGTCCCTGCAATGAATGAAGGTCAGAATGTAAATGACACAAATACAGCAGCCAGTCAGGGACAACAACTCTCCTACATTCTACATCGCATTTCATGGTGCTTTTATCATCCCCAAAAAACATTTTTGGGGGAGTCACCCCACCCCCAAGTATGGTTAATATCATAAAACCAGCAATGCGGCAGTGTAGGTTCTTATATTTGTGTGAGAAGTTCAAAGAACAGAGATGTAAGGGTAAACTTCCTTGGTGTATGCACCACAACACAGTAAAACATTGAAAAATGTTTAATAAAAACACTGCTGTAGCCACCGAGGCACTCACCTCGGTAAAAATTTCAAAATTTTATTTTTCTTACTGAAAGAACCAGAATGAATTTTTTTAAAACCAGCCTTTAACCTTACTCTGCCTCGATATCGATTTTTTTCTGGCTACGGCAGTGAAAAAGTGAAATTTTGATAATTCTGGTCTATTTTGTCCTTCTTTTACACTTCCATTGATTTGATTTTCACTAGAATGAAGCAATGGAAACAGAGAAAGAAATGCGAGAAGAAGAAAACCTTCCCTTCTGCTACCTTCATTCTTGTGTCTCTGTTACCATCTCCATTCTTTGATTTTCACAAGTTTCCTTCTCTGCTTACTTTACGGTAAGGAAAAGAAGGAGGAAAAGAAACTTAGATTCTCACCTCTTCAAAAACAGAAACTTTCCCAGCTGTAAAGCCATAAGATATAGAGCCAAGTAACCCACACACGAGACAATCCCCTCTCTGTTAGCTTCAAGGAGGGTTAGTCTTGAATCATCACCATGACTCCCATGCAAAGCAAACTGCCTTAGTCCAGTATAGGACAGACAATACTGGTACAATACTGCTAGCAGAAGGCCAGTGATCCCATATGCTTGAGATTGGGAATAAACCCCACAAATATGGTAGACAGAACCTGCAACAAGAGTAAGCAAAGATTGAAGTAAAAACCCTAGATCACAAGGAAAATGATAATTAGCCTGTTTAGTGGCTCTAAATGGAAGGAGAGGGGAGACAGGGGCTAGGGGAGAGGGGGGATTGGCCCAGCCCCTCTCCCCTGCTTGCTTGATTTTCTCTTGTCCCTGATTCCCCATAACCCTTTCACCACCGGCAAAATTCCAGTCACAGAGCCCATCGCACCTGCAGTTTTGCTTTCAACAAGCAAAATAACTCAAACTTGAAGATCTTACAAAACTTGTACATTGGGCTGTTCCAAAAAAAGGCTAACAAGAGAATGAGGAATTTCCACAGGAGTTGCTTCAAATTTCCACAGGGGTTGTACAGGAGTTCCTTGATAGGGGGGCATGTTTTTCTTGGAACAGCCCATTGCTCTTAGTAAAACTCACTCATCTACAACAAGCTATGTCAAAGAAATAAACCCCAAGACTTACCCTGACTACAAACAGAGTAAAGAAAAAATTCCAGTGAGTTCCATATTCACTAACATGCTCTTGGTAGTCTGTGCTCTTGACTGCTAAGCACCTTCCAATTCCAAGCACAAGCAATGGAGAACCAGACTTGATGGATTGAAACAAAGATTTAACAATATTTTCACCAGTCTTGTAACCTTGTCGAGCTTCACGAGAAACAACAGCATTAGAAAATACAAACGCTCCAACTCCTATGTCCATAAGTCCACTGCCATAGGTTTCAGCTTTGGCAAACCTCCTTGGGAAAATGTGAAAGTCCACTGCAAGAATGGAGATGGCAGTAGCAATCAAGACATAGGCTCTGAAGTTACAGATGAATGGCTGGCGGCCAGACATTCTTGCTTGCATTAGATTGCTAGGTGACATGTGTTTGATGCTCCAAGAACTTCTGAATATGGTTGCCATGACAACCAAACCACATGCTATGGTTGCCATGGTAACCATACTTGAGTACAGTTCATCGGCAAGGATAGTGAAGCAGCTTAGTACAGGCATGATTAGGGTCATGTAGTCCAAGAGAATGATGAAGCTGAAGTACAAGGAAACAGCATTTTAATATTTAGTAATAAAGGGAACAGGAAATGAAAAGGGATAGTGGTTGTCTTCTGGCCATTGCACCTCAAAATACTTCTTCACATACACAGTTGTTGGAACTGATATTGCCCTCCACAGGGAGGTGAAGAAGTTTTCTATGATCCATAAAGTAACCTTATTTAGGGCTGTGATTCATCAAAAAAACAAAGTTGGCTGGTGAATCCTGGAATCAAGCATTCCTATTATTCATGTAGAATTTTAGTGCTGTGATCCGTGAATACAGATTTGAAATTCTGTGAAAGAAAAACAGTTGTGAAATGTGCTCATACTTGCAATTCAAGAAAGATTGTGATTGGTTCCCTCTCATCTCCCAGTACCCAGGTATGTTTTTTTTTCAACTAGGCTGCACAACCCCCAGAACAGAGGATCATTCTGAGTTTTTACATCGCCTTTCCAGTCTTTTAAAAACCAACTGCACTTGTTAAAGTCACAACCGTAGCCACTTCACTCAGAATACAGACTAGTGTATTTCTTTTTTTTTCATGTCTTCAAACCTCTGATGTTTTCCAGTTACTCAATATAATTTCATTTTTTTTCTTTGTTTTTCTTTTTTGTCTTTTTTTTTGTTACTTGTTTCCTTTTTACTCTTTTAACTATAATGCACTAGTCATTTGCTTCCACCGACCCCCAACCCCCGCGACATGCGGGGATTTTGTAAGGCAATAGTGGGGGAAATATCAGTGGTTTGTCTTGTATTCGTGCCCCGATCCCCAGGGAGTTTACTTCAAATTTGCTATGGCTCAGATAACCGGCCGGTGGAATGGCAGGGGAAACAAAACATCTGTCTTTTTCATTTCGGAAAAGACACTCTACTGGTTTTGATAGTATTAGGAAAGTTTCTTGTATCCATCTTGTGGGGGTGCATGGAATTTGTCCCTTGGGTGTAGGAAATGTTTCCCCGGGGTGTAGGGAATTTGCCAAGGCGTTCTCCCCTGGTAGGCGGTGGAATTATTTCAAATTTGACAACATCTGTTTCATATTCCCCTGCTATGTCGTGGGGGTTGGGGGTTGGTGGAAACAAATGACTAGTGCATAACATTGGTTGGAGTCAACATGAAAACTTTGGCTACACTGACTCCCATGGCACTCAAAAAAAAAGTCAAGCAAGAAATTTAAATCATAACTAAGTAACCTGTATATAAATTAATCAAAAACTATGTAACTACTAGAAGAGCTGCCAAAATAAAACGAATCTGAATCTCCCAAATTTCAAACAGCCATGCCTTAGGGACCGATCGTTTATAACGTCTACGGGGGGGGCGGTGGAATTTGGGAGGGGGTAAAAATTTAGAAGACATAGATTTTAGGGGGGTAATTTTTTGGCACCCTCTCTCAAAAGAGGGGGTAATTTTTTCAGAGACACTGTGGTTCAAACTAAATAATAATATGGTACTTCATACGCAGACGCGCTGTTGTTGGCGCACCTTGATCCACTTAGTGACAGACGCAAGGCGTCATGCGAGAAATTTATTAGTACAATCTCTAATGAGAACCCACTCTATAATATCGTTAAGGGTAGGCTTGCCTATTCCGGTTGTCAATACAACTTGAGAAACACTGTTAACCACCTAAAGATATGTAACACAAACCGCTTAAGGGACTTTGTCACGCACAAATATGCTAGGGTCATGGACATTTAGTGTGAACTTTATTATTTTGTATGTATTCGTGCTTTATTATCAATGTATTACTATTGTATTTGCAGACCACCGCCTGCAATTCAGTGCTTGCACTGCAAGAGGCGTAATTAAACTTATCTATTTAAACTTATCTATCTATCTAAGCTATCGCGTCGTGGCATACAGCGCTACGCCATATAGCAAGTACGCCAATTTCGGCGCGCTTTGCGCGCAACGGAATGTACAAAATAGTTTTTGAGTGCGTGCGCAATGGAATGGCTACGAATGTCATTAAAAGAAAATATATCTTAGCTAGGAGAAAAAAAGCTAACTCTCCCCAAAAGACACTCTGCAGTAATAAGCATCGGAGATGTCTCAGTTCGAAAAAAGAAGGCCTAATTATTAGGCAAGCGTGAGTTCCACTTTACGAGGATAGAGATTCGTCATTTTGACCCTGCTTTACGCACATCATTTGCAATCTTTGTTACTACACACAGCAAATGGAATGTTCATCTACATTTTCTTTGAGGTTTGGTGAAATGCGTTCATATCATGCATAAAAATTAGGGCGCGCTTCGCGCGCAACAAAAAGAGAAATTTCTGTAAATTGTCTTCCATTAGTTCAAACGGGGATCTGGTTACAGGGTGGGGGGTAAGATTTTTAGAACATCGATGTTATGGGGGGTTATTTTTGTATCGCCTTTTTAATGAGGGGGGTGCGAATTTTAACATTCAATAAATTTAGAAAACCACCGCCCCCCCCGTGGACGTAATAAACGATCGGTCCCTTACATTGTAAGCTTAGTATGCTAAGAATAGCCCTTGCAAACAAAGTAAAGCAAATTCAAGCAAACTGCAAAAACCTAGCGCAACTGCAAAGCGCAATGGCCTTTTTGTAAAGAACAATTCACAATGCATTCTCGCTAGATAGGAGAGCAAACAAAAAAGGCGCGCGGGTCCAATATCGACCCAACCTACCCGGACTTGGAAAAAGATGTTGAAGTCACGCTACTAAACAGCACCAACATAACACATGCTCTCAGTAAAACGGATAAAGGGGCAGATGAAGTTGCCATTGAGACTTCCCACAATGAGGTACCATTATGATTACTAACAAATAACTCTTGTTGTTCCTTGTAACTCAAATTCCCCGCTTCGTCCGCCATATTGAATTTGGGAGCTGAGCCTGCTGCGGCGGAAGTTCAGCGGTAGCATGAGTAAATTCCAGGCTCCCTCGGTTTAGTTCTAGGAACGCCTGGTAGTTATCTGCTTCTTGACTGTCAGAATGGAGAACGGCTTACAGGTCTGTTATTTTCGGCAATTTTAAAATTTTTCTGAAATTTCTTTAACGAAATGACGACAAAAGCTTGGTTCGTTTTACAACGTATTTTTCAAATGCCTTTTTTCTCTTTCGAAAACATTTTTCCATGTATTTTAGTCTTCGCTATGAAACTAAAAAAAGTTTTATTGCGTCGGTGCCGGCGGCGGAGGAAACTGTTAGGGCTATAGCTCTATTCAATCCTTAGTGAGAGCTCTCTTAGCCTTGATGTTATCTCTGTTATGCTTTGTTAAGAATGTGGACTGATGTTTCATATTTCTTGAAAATTTTATTTACAAACAAGAAAGCAAAATTGAACATTTTTCCCAGACATCAACCACACACATGTTGTAACATGTTGCCCTCTTGTCCTTGATTCGCTATATTTAGGAAGAGATAAGCTTGAAAGATCAGATCAAGCAATTTTATATGCGACAGGAAGACAGAGTAAAGACCTATAAAGTCTTTGATGAGTAAGTAATCATACATATCATGCATATAGTATTTGGTATAACTCTAGTTCTTGAAAAACTTTTTCTGA
Source organism: Scolanthus callimorphus (assembly GCA_033964015.1). Classification (NCBI taxonomy): domain Eukaryota; kingdom Metazoa; phylum Cnidaria; class Anthozoa; order Actiniaria; family Edwardsiidae; genus Scolanthus; species Scolanthus callimorphus. The sequence goes on from CM066913.1 coordinate 19,728,170, forward strand.
ATAACAAGTTTCAAAACCGTTTGAAATGGTTTTACATGCAATTCTTATTATTATAATCAAATAATAATATAATCATGAAAGAAGATGCTACAGGATGTGCTATTTTTGTAGAGATGAAATCTGGCATTGTATTTTCTTCTTTGTCAGTTTGAGCAAAATATTCAGGGGCGGATCCAGGGTCTCTAAAAAGAGGGGGCCCAAAGTAAAAAAATGGAGGCCAAAGTTGAAACCTTGCTTAATGTTTACGTTTACGTTTAATACTTTACTTCACAAAGGCATAGCCATGACGTGAAGGTATAAAATACAATCATATAACTAACAGAAAGAAAAAATAAATAAATAATATACATGGTCAGTATAGGCTAGCTTATGAATGTTAGGAAACTGTCAATAGTGGGCTGAGTTATGTCAGACCATTCCATAGTTTTATTGCCTGTGGGAAAAAGCTTTCTTTAAAGACATTTGTTTTGCAGGTTATGGGTGCAAATTTTTCGGGGTGATCTAGTTCTTGGACCAAGTTGCTCTTGCAAATACAGTAAATGTAAAAAGGGGGGGGGGGGGCCTCTAAATCTGCATATGATATTAAGGTTAAAACTTAAATAGAAACTTTCTCCAGGGTGTTATTTCTACAAATACTGCCTAGAAACTGTTGAAAACTACAAGGATTGAACCCTAGATCAATAAGACAGTTTTTGTTAGGGTCTAGATAAAACTTTCAAAAGTTTATGCCACATTAGCATGTCGAGGGTTCTTTATTTCTGACAGTCTTCCTTACCTTGATGTACCCTGCTACTGAGAAAAGAGGCCTCTGCTTGCAGGGTCCCCTTTTTCGGTAGATTTTCCCATACATTAAAACTAATCCCTACATTATTACTGTAGGCCCCCCCCCTGAAATTCCTGGATCCGCCCCTGGTAACTTGAGGCCCCATCCCACTGGGAAGAACATGGTACTTTGTTTTGTAAATTAAGGCTCATTACACGACAGGGTTTTTTGGTACAGCATGGATAACAAGTGATATGGGTACTAAATTTATTGGCATGGCTTGGGTATATTTGTGCTGTGTAAATTTTCTCGTGTAAAATTTCTCTTGTGTAAATTGGGCTTACCTGATTTCTATATAATTTCTTCTTGTTAGAGTTTTCAAGGCTTATCTGAAAGATGCACCAAACTATGACTTCCCGACGTATCGAACATACATAAATGAGATTACCATGAAGTTTAGTAGTTTGTCTCAGGACATCAGAGAAATAGAGCAAACCTTCAGGGAAAATGGAAAACCAAACCTTGCTGATATTATCAGAAAAATCCAAGATCAAGAAAAGAGTAAACTTGAATTGGTATGATACCACTTACTTGATTTAAGTATGAATTTTCATTTAATGCATTCTGCTTCTTTAGAGCCAAATTCTTTGTTTCCCAAAATTGTACAAATTCTAAACATCGATTATGTGATTTCACAAATTATCCAGGATCCCCCACCCCTCTGGAATTTCAAATAACAGTGAATATATGCGGAATTGACTCACTACCCTCTTGAATTTAAGTTTCCTTCCATTCCCTTCCCAGTCTTGTACCCAGATGCTACTTTTTTTTTTTTAGGGCAAGCAAATTTGTGCAATAGTTTTAACAGGGCATGCAGAGTTATTGGATATACGTACAAAAAGCATTATATTTTTAGCATCTGTCCCACAATTCAATGCACACCCTAAAAAAAAAACAGAAAGCATCTGGGTCGGCTCCAAAACAATTTTCATAGAGAAATCACTGCAAAAGACAAAAAAATTACGTCAGGTATGAGACTGATTCCCTTTAGTGCATTATGACAACTCAATAAAGTTAGCTTTTTCCCTTTAACAGACTGCCAAGCTTCAACTTGTAGAGCAGAGCATGGTTGATCATCTGGATCAAGACAGTAGTGAAGAAATAAAGGAGATCAAATCATGGTAATCTTTTCTGTTTCTTCCCTATAATCAACTCTCCCAGTTTTGCCGGGAGTCTCAAGATTTTTCATTCAGTCTCCCAGTAAAAATTTCCTGAACTGCCATAATTGTTTACTGGGACAGGTGTACTTCTCCCCATTTTTTTTCATGGAATTTTCTCATTTAACTTTTGTATTTTGCCTGAACTACAAGGCTTCTCAGTTTCTGAAGTCCTAGGGTTGACATCCCTACCTAATTAGGTATGGGGGTATGAAATGTAATGGGCTACAACTACTTGAAAATCATACCTGTTGGATGGCGGGAAGGTCACATTTTGGATACTGCATATCACACAAACAAAATTGGGTACTCCCTGTGACTGTACATGGATATAGGGTACTGTTTTCTTGCTGAGGGTATACAAAAGGGTTGGGAAAATTGGTGAACCCTGGTTCACCCCCTACCCTCACCAAGTGCTCAATATAATTATTTACATCCTTAGTTTGCAGGCAGCAGTTGCAAAGATCAATGAGCTACTTGAAGAACTCAAATATGAAGCAGAGGATATCCTGCTGCGAGAAGATGAGGAGGAGATGGAGGGAGACAGATAAATGATCATTAGTTCAGATTTGATTTGTAAAAACAAAAAATAATTACAAATCAATCAGTAGCAATGTACAAATTCCGGCATGTCCGTCAGTCTAGCATGCAGAGGATCTTGGGTTCCACAAGGAGATGCATGCATAAAATTATGCCAATACTGAACACTGATGCATTCAGTGTTCAGTATTGGCATAATTTTATGCTTAGTGAACAAAATTTTAGCCCCATTTCCCAAAATCTAGGCTTAGTTTAAGTTTTATTTATAGGCATCAATTTTTAGTGAAGAGTTGAATGCAAACCCCAAAAAGCTACATGTATTTGAATGCTCAAATATCCAGCACAATGGAAACCTAAATTGGTCATGATATTAAAAAGAAAGTTGCACTTCTGTGACAAGGCAATTAACCATTGTTTTATAATTAACAGCTCAAACATAGCTGCAATTTTCAATTGTCACTGTCTTAAAGTGAACTCCAATGTGTGAAGCATTCAAGACATCAAACTAATGATATTTTAGGTACCTAGTGAACAGGCTACCCATCTGAGCCAACAAAATCCCATAAAATCCAATTATTCAAGTTTTTTACTTTTTTTTTGTTTCTGAAAATTTGCATTCAACTATGCAACTAGATTGGGCTGTTCCATAAAAAAATTGTCCCCCCCCCTATCGAGGAACTCCAAATTTTCAGAAAAAACCTCCACCCCTGTGGAAATTCCAGACTTCTGTACAACACCTGTGGAAATTTGAAGCAACCCCTGCGGAAATTCCTCATTCTCTTGTGTGCCTGTGGAAATTCCACAGTTGCAAATGAATACCCTGTGGAAATTCCAGGGTAAAATGGATGACCCTGTGGAAATTCCAGGGTCAAAATCATGGACCCCGTGGAAATTCCAGGGTCAAAATCAACAAACCCTGTGGAAATTCCAGGGCCAAACACAGCGACCCTGTGGAATTTCCAGGTTCCATGATAGGGGGGGTACAAATTTTTTTTGGAACAGCCCATTGTCAAGTTTTCTCCTTTTTTGCTACCAAATTAATTATCAGGAGGTACAAAGTTAAGCTCTGTATAGGAGTATAGCACGCATAAACATCCACAATCAAATTTTGATAAGATAAGTTTTGACAACTCTCCTGGCAGTGGGGAGATATTATCAAAGGTTTAGGAGAAGCCTGTATGCAGGTGTTATCAGTTTACTGGGGGTGAAGGTGGATGCAAAGAATGCCCAAGGAAATCTTTGTTATTTCAAGCCATGGAGATCAGGGGATCTCATGCAAACTTTTGACTGAGTGCCACCCCTGCTCGCAGTCTAATTTAGGAGAGACATCAAACATCAATAGATCAGTGTGTAAAAGTGATCTTTATTTTAACATCCAAATCTCACTGATTATATATACAATAGGAAGTAGAAGAGAGAAGCTGCATACAAAAGCAAACAACACAACCATTTTCAATTGTTATATCAGTGTTAAAATTAGTATCACTCCATCAGTAGCAGTCATTGATGTGACCAAACCAACAAGTAATTTCCAATTGCAAGTTACTCCAAATAAAAAGCTTTCAATTAGATTTGTGTTCTTTAGTATGTTGAGTAATACATAATTTGCAGAGACGTTTATTCAGGAGAATATGAGGGACCTGGTTGCTTGGCTGAAATGGCTTTGATTTCTTGAATTTCGCTAAAAGGAAACGGAAAACTAGCATTAGAGGGGATTTCAGATGAGTGTGGCTGCTCTTTTTGCCCAAATTTTGAACCAACTTGCCTCTAGTGCTTTAGCTTTGCATAATGAAGGTCCTTATAAACAGTGTAGACTTTAAACTGACTAAACAAGTAGCACTTTAAAGCAAACAGTTTTTTTGGTAAGGTCCCACATGTATAAATTTAGCGGCAACCTGTAGTGTATATACATTCCAGAAGGTACAAGGGTAGCACAGAGATGACCTTGGGTTCTAGTCCTACAGATGACTTGCTGGAACCCGCAGCTCAAGGGTGTGATAGCGGCTAGCGGGTGTCCCAGGGGATTGGATGGATAACTTCAGCATAAAATATGCTAATGTAGTGCTAACCCATTAGTGAGTGACATCGAACCAAGCCCACCCCCTAAATAACTCTTTGGCTGTTGCTATGCAACTAGCCACAAGTTAAGTAAGTCTATAAATATCAAAGAGAAAGCACTGACAAGACTAACCCTCCTTCCTTGGGTTCTAAAAGCTTCTGATGACTATAGACCACGGTTGGTGGGGCTGCCTCCCGTCGCGAGTCCCTGTCACAGTAGTAATTAGCACTGAGCGTGTGAGCTGGACCAACAGGTAGATTTGGGTCTGGCTGAGTCCTTAAAATTAGAAAACATAATCAGGTGGTTTTACTGTGAAAATGTGTGGTTCCAGAAAATATCTACCCCCTCCCCCCAACCCCCCTCTGGAACCACACAATCTTTAAGAGCGAATGTCAGCAAATACCAGACCAGGTGCGGCCAGTGATGAGTAGTGGCTTATCTCCGATCATCCTGTACGTCAGGCTACAAATTGTCCATATGTTGTTCTTGAACGTCATATAAACATTGGTTTGGGTTTTTGAGGCAGCGCTCCGAAATTATTCACTGAAGTTATTGCAAAACTCGAGATTTCCAGTAAATTGTCACTTTGTTGACTTCCGAGCCGAGTTTTAAATCTCAGAATAATGCTGAGTTTTCGCGACTAAAGAGCAGCTTTATACCTATTACCCCAACAAAATACAAAGGGAGGAATGCTATAGCAGGAAAAGTGTGAATTTCTTTCTGAAATGGAGTTATTTCAACAGAAAATTACGAGTGCCATTGAAATGGAATTGCTCAAGGTCAAGTGTAATACGCAAATGCAGGAATAGGTAAAACTTTACCTGAAAAGAGATCCTTTTCCTCCCTTCTGCATCTACATGGTGATTCTAAGAACTATTTGCAAGCAGATATAGCTTGAAATGCCGAAAATTTAGGCGGCAATTCCTCAGTACACGGCGATAAGCTGCAGAGAGACACGTGAAGGTGACTGAGGATGCAAGCGTGACAGGTAACGCGTTGGCATGGCAGGCCCTCCATGCTTACGCGTTACTTGTCACGCTTTCATCTTCAGTCACGCGGCTGCAACAATTAGAATTTACGTGTCGCTATGCTGAAGAATTACCGCCTGAATTTGGGAATTTCCAGCTATATCTGCTTGCAAATGGTTCTTAGAATTACCAAGTACAGAGCAGAAAGAACTCTTTATCAGGTCAAAGTTCACTTATTCCCGCATTCGCGTATCACACTTGACCTCGAGCAATTCCATTCAATGTCACTTGTAATTTTCTGCTGAAATAATCCCATCTCAGAAAGAAATTCTAACTTTTCCTGCCATAGTCTTCCTCTCTTTGTATTTTGATGGGGTTATATGAATAAAGCTACTCTTTAGTCGTGAAAACTCGGCATTACTCTGAGATTTAAAACTCGGCTTGGAAGTCAACAAGGTGACAATTTACTGGAAATCTTGAATTTCACAACAACTTCAGTGAATAATTTCGGAGCGATGCCTCAAAAACCCAAACCAATTTTTATATGACGTTCAAGAACAACATATGTACACTTTGTAGCCTGACGTACAGGATGATCGGAGATAAGCCACTACTCGAAATAATTATCTTAGTTTTCAAGGTAAAATCACAGTTGCAAAATTCCTCTCCAAAAATGTATTCCTAGACTGTCAAAAACATCAAATAGAAAATTAATTCTGCTGCTTGTGAGCTGATAAGGGTCTATTTTCTCGGAATTAGGTGTTTATTTGGTGGTATTCGAGCTCTTTGTGTTCACGCGAGGAACTTTTTGTTTTGGGGTCCTCGGACGGCTTTTTTCAGGGCTTGAGGCCGCAAAATCGATTTTCTCATTTAATTCATAAATTCCTTCGTATTTCGCAAAATAAACACCAGAACGTTGCGAAACTCATTAATATCTACCTGTAAACCTACAATAAAGGTAGATTGAATTTTCATCACTGGCAAAGAATTTTGATTTTGGTCTGGTTTTTCCTGACATTGGCTCTTAAGAGGAAATCTGCTAGGAAATTGAGTAATTTTGACGCACGCCTGTCCCAACACAATGACGTAGCAGACACAAAATTATTAATACAGTAAAAACCCGCATAAAAGAACATGTGGTTTAAGAACACTCAGGCTGAAATTTGGTCAAAAAGGTACCTTATACATAAGAACACATGCAGCCTGAAAAATGAAAATTGTTCTTGTATAACAAAATTGCTGCCAGTTAGATTCGAGTACAGTAACCCACTTTGTCATAGAGTACCCAGGAGATCAATATGATGTGCTAGACCATGCATACACAGTTCTACAGCAGGAATTCCAGGGTAATTTAGCAATTGTTTTTTAGACTTGACTAATTGTTGTTACTAAATGAATGTCACCTTTCTAGTGTATGCAGTATTTGATGTTAAGAAACAACTTTAAGAACACCTTAAGAACATTTTCAGGCTGATTTTGCAGAAAACACCCAATATACAAGAACAAAATCAGCCTGATTCTCCAAAACACCTGTTCTTTTATGCGGGTTTTTACTGTAGTAAAAACTTCAAGTTGCCACAATCTAAAAACCAATTATCACATGTACTCATTTATGTCAAGAACATTTTACGGGACTGGAACCTTCTACCTGAGGAGGCTGTGAAGGCACATAGCTTGCCTGCCTTCAGAAAGGCCCTTCCTGCTGACTACTAGACTGTTTATTTGTTTTTATTGCACTATCAGTGATAGTATCACTATTTTCTTAATTTTGCACTAGCACTTTATTGTTTTGTATTTTGTTACCCTTACAAGAATGTTCATATTAAGGAGGTGAGGTTTCGAGGAAGAAGAAGAAAGGTGGGAAGATTTCTTTAAACATTAAAATAAACAGCCAGATGCCTTTTGCAATGTTCGCAGTATTAAAATTATAGGTTTCTCTGAATTTAGTAAGCCTTACACATTTAAATTTAAGAGCTTACCTTTTTGATAGCAGTTCTGCATATCTGTGAGGCACTAAAAGCCTTTTCTATAAAATAAAGCCAAAGTTGAATAATAATTTCATCTACAGCAATCGTCAAAGTAGCCAAATCTTCAGCATAGGCCTTACCCCAACCAAAAAGTTCCTCAGAACTTCCATCGCCTTCGTGACGTGCGCCATCTTGGATTTGGACTGGAAGCTCCCCGTGGAGGATTCTGGGAGCACAGGGAACCCAGAGTTGAGGTGATGTGGAAAGATGGCGGCTTGAGCCATGAGGAATTCAATCGCAGTTTAGACGATTTTCTGGCGAGATCCGAGGCTCTTGGGGATGACTGGGAATTAAGAGAAGCATCACAATCTCCAACGGTATTTATAGCGGAGCTCTGGCGCGGCGCGAAGCGCAGCGTGAGCGAACCAATCGCCCAGTGATTATGTATCAGTCAATTCCAGCGACGACCATGCCCCCCGGGACACCGTGGGCATTTGCACACCACTGGGTTCCCTGGGGTGGGGAATCTGGAAAATTTTGCTGGCCCCGGGGTCGGGATTTGTTTTTCTCCAGGGGAGGGGAGGTGGGGAATTTTGGTTCTCTTTCACAATCTTTTAGCGCGTTGAGTTTTGCGGAACTACAACACCAGTTCACTTCCCTGGCCAGTTATAACTATCAATTGGCGTTACAATGTCCCAGTTACAGAAAATAACGTCACACAAAATATAATGCCGAGCATGGCCGTATACACCACTCTAGTTTTGAGATTGAGCGATGCCGGGGACGACAAATGAATGGAGTTTCTAGCCAAATGGCTACAACCGAGAATGGCCGAGAGAAATTAGTGGAGACGTTTGTTGTATGTCACTACTATATTGCAATACCTTAGTAGAAGAAGAATTTCAATTACGACTTGAGACTGACGGATTTGTTTACTTGTATTTTGTCTCGTTTCAGAGAGGAGAAATCTAAAAGTATAGTTTAAAAACGAATTATAAATGCTCGGACAGAATAAATGGAGTTGAAGTTCTGAGCGGGAATATTTTGTAGGGAAGCTTTACGCAGTGTCGATGGAATCTTTGTCTTTTTCTGGTCCCGGGGGAGGGGCATTTGTCCAATTTTTGTCTTCCCCGCCGTGGGGTATTTTACACTTTTCCAGCCCCCGGGGTGGGGAATTTTTACTTTTAATTTTAGAAATGACCAAAATCCCGGGGGTTGCCCGGGGGGGGCATGGTCGTCGCTGGAATTGACTGATACATTACACCAGGAGTCGCTACGAAGGGTTCTTCTTCCCGTGTCCTGTAAACTGCTAGTGGGCTCTCTCTTGTAGGGTTATTCCAAAATGTTTGTTTTGGGGTTTTTAGGATTCCTGTGGGGGAGGAGCAAAGGAGAGGGAGGGCCTTGGGAAGGTAGAGCTGGCAGGCAAGGGAGGAGGGGTTGTCCTCCCAGGGGGGGTACTCAGATATAAAAATGACGGGGGGGGGGGGGGGGGGGGGTCCGACATTTTTTTGGGTATGAAATTTGTAGTAAAAGTATTTTTTGGGGTTGAAAATTTTACCAGGTATTTTCTTGGGGGTTGCAAAACCATGGGTATTTTTGGGGGGTTGAAACGTTTGACAGGCTACAATAAGTTGATCATCAAGATACTGCCTTTACTTAAACTGAAGCTATTTCCAGGAAACATAATGGGACGGCCATCATGTGTATGTTGCTATCTTTTTAGGCTAAGAAAGTTGGGTATTTTTTGGGTATCAAATTTTGGGAGCAGGTTTTTTTGGGTATCAAATTTATGGCTCAGGTATTTTTTTGGGTATTAAATTTTGAGCTCCGTCGGACCCCCCTCCCCCATCATTTTTATATCCAAGTACCCCCCGTGTCCAAGATACTGCATTTACTTAAGCTGAAGCTATTTCCAGGAAACATAATGGGACCGGCCATCATGTGTATGCTGGTATCTTTTTAGGCTAAAAACATTGGGTATTTTTTGGGGTATAAAATTTATGGCTCAGGTATTTTTTTGGGTATGAAATTTGGAGCTCCGTCGGACCCCCTTGTCATTTTTATATCCAAGTACCCCCCCTTAGGGTGGGGTTCCACTTAACTTTTACTTCCCATACAGTCTCCTATATTTTTCACTGGAAACTCAATGTGCGTGATATATCAACCCACTTCTGTGGGGCGGATATGGATAATTTTTGGAATCACACATCTTTTTCTGTTTTCCTTATAGATTACTAAAGGTCATAAAATAAGATACCTTGTAAAGCATGTAGTTCAAAAAGTGTCAGAAAATTATGGCAGTGCAAGCCATGAACTGGACGATGATGACATGTTGGTGGGAGCTCCACAGGCTGAAGTCATAAATGATGAGGTGATTATTTCCTATAAAGAAAGTTAGGCCCAGGCTAACATCAAGCCAATGTCAGCCTTTTGCTTTTGTTTCTTAAAGGGTAGTCTACATGCTGTGATTTGTAGGGCCCATTCTTCAAGCATTATTTATGTGTTGTGACAATGCAACATATTTTTTGTGTTGAGCCAGATTTTACTTGGGACAAATCAAAAGCAACCAACCTGACAAAATTGCAGTGTGTAAATCAGCTGTAATTCTGACACAACTAGTAAAAAAATGTTTTTTGGCTTCCATCAGTTGAACAATGGAAACAAAGCAAAGAAAATGTTTGTTACTACTGTTTTTGATTTGCGGCATTGTTTCAGAAATGAAAAAGGGTTTAAAGGGGCTCTCGCACGCTTGCTGGCCACTTCTCTGACAAGAAAATGCTCAAATCACAATCCAATTCCATCCGCTCGATAACAGGTCAAAACAACCTACAATTGCATTTATCTAAGACTTGAAATGGTTTTCTATTAATTTGGATGATTATTTTGATTACTACGGGCAATTGAACATGCGTTTTTATGGCTACAATTTTACTTATTTTATGTCCACGGTGGACGAATATTAAGCGTGCGAGTGCCCCTTTAACAGGATTCCATATTTTATTTCATTTTCTTGTTAGGAATGCAGCCCACATGAAGACACAAGTGACTGCTTTGGAAGTTTGAGTACCATATAGTGTTCAGCCCAAGCTATGGGGTTCCTGTGTTATATTTTACAGCTACTAAATTAGGTAACAGTCATTAATTGTAAAGTGAATGGCAGTAGGCATGATATCACTTTAACTTAATGCAGACGGCAATTACCTGACCCATATTAAATTTTGATTTAAAGTGGACAGTAAGTAACATGCATTAGACTTTTTGCCTGCTTATCAGTGAAGTGACAGGCCATATGCTTTTTTAATTTGCAGATGGGAAAATCATAGGACTTGATGAAATCTGGTCAAATATTCCACCCACCTATCAAGGCAGATTAAATGAGGAACGGTGGACATTTCTCACACAGCAAGTATGAAAATGTAACTTTCACTCACTCTCTGATAAGCACTGTCTGTTCCCTTTCTCTATTTTGTCTTTATGTTTTGTTTTTTGTTGTTTTTAGGAGCACCCTATCCTGGGAACCCCTTTCTACCAACTGCACCCCTGTCATACTGCAGATTTGATGAAAGGTGCATCTTTCTGTACTCAGAAAGGCAATGGTTCAGGAAATTCAGACATTCCACTCAGGTTATTTGACATACTTTCATATTGTTTGAGTGCTGTAGCTACAATATAAGCCGTTAAGCCTGGCCTAGCACCTTGAACAGGAATTATATATTATTTTAAGCAAAAATTTATATTATTTTTTGACATTTTTTAAATAGGACCTCTACCATATCCCGCTGGCATTTTCACAAATTTGTGAATACAAGAATGTTATTGACATGTAAAAGTAGACTTTTGATTAAAAGTACACCTTCTTCAATGAAAAATACAATATTGTAAATTGAATACAGATCGTTCGCTAGAAAATAAAACAAAGAGAAACTAATCAATGTTCTTCTATTCCTTAGAAATCCAAACTATCTTGTAACATGGTTAAGTTCAGTGGGACCTGTAGTTGGACTTGTTCTTCCTCTGGATTACAGCTAGTTACAAAAAATTGACTGAAAGCTTGGATACAGTGCACTAGATTATTGATTCATAAACTATTCTACTTTCACATGTTGATTGGTGTATTAATTGTATTAGTGACACTCTCTCCCCTCCATGGTGTAGGAATGGGTTTCTGGAATTACAGGTAGCAGATTTGATGATGTCAAATGCCAAGTACTTTTACTTATCACTATTACACGGTCACAACATTTACATTTGTTGGGCAATTTGGAATACTCATCTGCATACCTGCCAACTCTCCAGGTTTTCCCGAGACTCCAGGTTTTTTTAACAATCTCCCAGTCTTGGTTAAAGTATCAAATCTCCCGGTTTTTTTAATGCTATGATTCATAGTCAGACAAAAAAGTCAACCAAAGTCAACCGAGTTCGGACATTTTTGGAAGGAATTTGGAAAGGTTTCAGGAAAGACTCGGGGAACAAGATGGTTCCGATGAATTCTCCAGGTTTCAGAACTTCTGGAGTTTATAGGTATGCAGCTACAAATCAAAGTCCAAGTCCTCTTGATGGCGAAATGGCTACTTGTAATTGTGTGGTTCCAAAAAATATCCATACCCCCCTCCCCCCCTACGAAAGGGATTGGAAATTCCAGAGGGGTGGGGGGTCAATTTACCTAATCTTTTCCATACAAATACTAGGGAGGGGGGTATGGATATTTTTTGGAAACACACATTGAGTTCTTTAAATGATTGACAGCTGAGAATTTCAAATCTAAAAACAAAATGAAAATAATGCAGCCCTGTAACAGTGAATTCAGTGGTAACTGAAGTTTGACTGGACAGATGCAGGGCTAGGGGGTCCTAGGGTTGATGACCCCCTTTTGGAACAAAAAATACAGTACACATTAAAGAAAATGACAAAAATGGTCAGGGTCATCATACATTTCCAGTAGTTGTGACCCCCCTTTCCCACTTGCTGGCCACCTCCCTGCTGGACTGGATGTATTAAGTACATATGTGGTGTACAGCTAACTAACTTGTACCTGATCTATGCCATCTTATGTTGTTTACACGCATCTGTACACCTTCCATTTCCAGTTTCATCTTGACTGCATGAACATTGAACATTTCATCTATAATGTCATCAAATGACCTGTCGTTTCGATCTTCAATGAACTGAAGCTTCAGTTGCCTCCAAATATCTGACAGCTTCTGTGGAGAGACACAACTCTCCCCATCAGGGTCAGGGTCATCATACATTTCCAGTAGTTGTGACCCCCCTTTCCCACTTGCTGGCCACCTCCCTGCTGGACTGGATGTATTAAGTACATATGTGGTGTACAGCTAACTAACTTGTACCTGCTCTATGCCATCTTATGTTGTTTACACGCATCTGTACACCTTCCATTTCCAGTTTCATCTTGACTGCATGAACATTGAACATTTCATCTATAATGTCATCAAATGACCTGTCGTTTCGATCTTCAATGAACTGAAGCTTCAGTTGCCTCCAAATATCTGACAGCTTCTGTGGAGAGACACAACTCTCCCCATCCCAGATTTCAAAAAGCTGAAACCAATCATTTGGTGCTCTTCTTTGGCATCAGTATTGTATAACATTGTGATAAGTCTTAACTGTCCCTTCTGTTCCAGCGATATTTTTTATCTGTGTTACAAAACAATGCTGGAGACTTTACCCATTTGTGTCTGCACTGGTAAGGTTCCTCGTTCCAACTATTGTCGACACACCCTTCCAGTTAATGTTTTTATATACAGGAGTTCCTGGTTTCGTATCAGTTAGGCAACGAACTGCTTCATCTAGCATTGCTGTTTCTTCAACAGTCCATGGACCCTTGTTGCATGATTCAATCAGTTTATAATACTTACTAAGAACAGATAATGGACTGCGTCCCATAATTGTGCCAATAAGTTTCCATTTTCTTCCATGTATTGCATGTAAATCCAGAAGCTGCTGAGTCTCCTCTGATGTAAACACTCCAACATGAGCAAAAGATCTAGCTGACCTAAACACGTGCATGTAAATTGATGGCATTGTTCTCTTGATGCCAGCACTGACTTTTCTAAAGAACCCTGTACGCCTTGCGTATGTCCTCCAATCAACCATTTCCCCATTCTCTGCCAAAAAGATGTCCTCAAAAAGCTTCAAGACACTGGGATTGTCAGAATTATTTTGCTCCTCGATGAAAGCTTGGATATTCTTCTGTATCTGTTGCCTTTCTTCAAATGACCACTTGCCTTTGTTCTGCAGGTTTTTGCATTCTTGACATTGGCAATTCCATGCATGTACATTTTGGTCAAAGTATCTGTTAGAGCGTTTTAATTTCGGTGTTTTAGACTTCCTTGGTTTGATCACTACACGTCGCTTTGTTTTCCTGGCCTGTTTAATCGTGGTACGCTTTTCTACATCATGCCTCTGTGTTGTTGTGGCAATCTTTTTATCTTCGGGCTCCAACTTCAATTTCTTTTTTGGCACTTTGCATTTGGAACTGTATTTGCTTTGTTTTCGTTTCTTTTCTGTCTTAAGCATTTCTTGTCTTAGCTCCTTAAATGTTTCATTTGCTTTCGCTAAAAGATTCGGCTCCGTGTTCGTCTTGGACGCCATTTTGATTCTCACGAGCGCAACCAGCACGAAACCACAGGTATACCGTTCGCAAAGTTGTCCACCTCTCTAACAACACAGGGGCGTAGCCAGGGGGAGGTTCCAGGGGTTCCGGAACCACCCCTCTCCCGCAGCGGAACCCCCCCTCGCCTCTGTTCTGGACCGACTTACTACTAAAATTGTAAATATTTAATAGACAACAAATAAAAGCTCCAATATAAAATGCAGCAAATTTCTTCGAACGCTAGTTTTTTTCCCCGAGATCTATGTGGAGTTTTTATTTTTTGAATTTTGGAACCCCCCCTCTCATAAGTGCTGGCTACGCCCCTGCAACAGAGCATGACAGAGGACCTCTGTAGCCTCCTTTGCAGCTAGCCGCAACGAAAGTGAAACGAGCGACACACCAGCGGCTGCAAAGGAGACTAAGGACCTGTGTTACACGAGGCATTTTTTCTTGCAACTCGCAACGCAATATTTGTTGCGTTGCGAGATGCAGCAAAAATCGCGCGTGTATCTCTTTGTGTTGAAGTTTTTGTTTTTTTGGGGTGTGCGCGGGGGACTACACGCGGCAGGAACGGCAGAGCGCGCGCACGTTGTTTTGAGGCTATTTTTTGGTAGAAGCTTTTTTAGAGCTTTCGTGTACATTCAGAGAGAAGCCCAAAAAACGAGAGTGTGCAGAAATCCCATACGAACGTGCGCGCGCAAGCTGCAATTCCCGGCGTGCTCTGAAGAGAGCCTGCGGGGAGGCTATCGCGCGTGTAACATCCCCCTTCATCGCAATATTTTGTTAAGCTCTTCAGGTCTTGGCAATTTATCACGCAATGGGTTCCCTGAATGAGCCAATCCGCGCGTTTGATTTTGATAGTGCTGCTGTAATGTAATTTTCCGTGCGGGCGCATTGCAAGTTGCAAAAAATATTGCGATCGTGTATAAAAAAAGCCATTTCATTGTCCAATAATATGCTTTCTTAGTATTACTCAAGTGATTATAAAATTTCTGCACGCTGATTGGTCAAGAGGTTTGTTTTCTCTTGCTATAATCACATAGCGGTTGGGAGTGCATGTGAGTTTTGTCATGATTTTTTTTGTCTAAAAGCCTTATGAATCACTTCAAAAATTATACTAAAACAATTAGTCGCCTCGGGCTCAATGATTATCAGTGAATAGTCAGCGATAATCATGTCGTCCCCCCCCCCTATCGAAGAACCTGGAAATTCCACAGGTCGCTGTGTTTGGCCCTGGAATTTTCACAGGGTTTGTTGATTTTGACCCTGGAATTTCCATGGGTCCGTGATTTTGACCCTGGAATTTCCACAGGGCCATCCATTTTACCCTGGAATTTCCACAGGGTATCTCAGGCATATTAAGGCATGTGTCAGTGTGACCACGCCCTATTTAACGTTCAATTGGTCCTTAATTCGCTCAAATTAAGAGGAAGCCTATGATTCCTATACGACATCATAGATAACATTAATCCTGATATTTTGATACTCTTTAGTTCCAATGGAAACCAATACCTGACCTTTGACCTAGAAATTCATAAATTTTGTTTCAAAGCCTTTTGGGAATAGGAAAATGCACCGCCATCGGTAATCAAACCAGTGCAAATAAAAGTGCTGACCTTGAGTATTCTCAGTCCAACTGGATATCGCGACGATCGTTTCTAAGTAAGAAGTAATTAAAGGGTATCAAATTTCATAATGCACTAAAACGCAATTCCCTTTTAAATGATCATCATATCTAGTTGGATCAGGAATGCCTTCCTCGAACTTTATCACTTCGCAAATAAAAACTTTGAACCTCAAATGTTTTCCTCTTCCCAAATACCATTTTCTAAAAATTAGTCAAATCTAAGGATCAAAGGTCACATTTTATGTTGCTATGGAAACGCTTGCGAAAATGAGTCTGTTTCTTGATCCCCTCAAACCTTAAAATGGTTCCATAGTGATTCCACTGAACCCATGGCATATAGACCACCCCCATAGTTTTTGCAGCCGCCATCTTGAAAGCATGCAAGACCCATGCCTTAATATGCCTGAGATTCATTTGCAACTGTGGAATTTCCACAGGCACACAAGAGAATGAAGAATTTCCACAGGGGTTGCTTCAAATTTCCACAGGGGCTGTACAGAAGTCTGGAATCTCCACAAGTTCCTCGATAGGGGGTTACAATTTTTTTATGGAACAGCCCAATTGTTGGATATTAAGATATTAAGTAATCATCCATGGAAGAAGGAACCGAAACTCCATTGTTCTCTGTGTTCTACGCCATTCAGGTTCCCCACATAGGATGTGTTCCATTCTTTACCACAGAAAGTTGTCATGACTAGTAACAAAATACAAGTGAAACATTATTGATTTCGACTTGCTTGAGAAAATAATATAGCGATAATAACTCTCCAGACCAATCAGATTAAAGAAAAACAAAGGAAAGAGAATCACTATTTTACGCTAGGTTCCCCATATACGAAGTCTTCAAAAATCGTATATCCTGTATAGGAGTACCACATGTGCTTATATCTTACCATAAATCCTGAGAAAAGTCTTTCTTTCATGGTAATTTTACCAATTTTTGTGTCTAAGCCATGAAATCGCCGGTATTTTCAAAAGAAAATAATTGCATTCCAGCAAGCTCTGCCGTTGGCTTGGGTAGTTCTTATACGGACCATTACTTAAACAATTAGACCTTGAGCCCGAAAGGGCTACGGGCCAAATAGCTCATGAGGCCACAGGCAAAATGGGCTATTGACCCGTGGCCCTCGAGGGCGAGAGGTCTTATTGTTTTTGTATCATCCAACTAGTTGGACAAATACGGTGGCCCACAACTGTCACGGCTAAAAAGAACAGCTCGCGGCTAAATACAAACTCCCGCGGCTAAATACAAACTCTCGCGGCTAAAAGAAAATGCTCACGGCTAAAAGAAAATGCTCACGGTTAAAAGAAAATACTCACGGCTAAAATATAATACTCACGGCTAAAAGAAAATGCTCACGGCTAAAAGAAAATGCTCACGGCTAAAAGAAAATGCTCATGGCTAAAAGGAAATACTCACTGCGGCTAAAAGGAAATACTCGCTGCGGCTAAAAGGAATTATTATTCAGCACAGTCGATGCACTGCCCAAATATGGTCATTGGAACGCCAATAGCTGTCTTCTGTACATGACAGCTATCCTGCGATATCCGTCTCTGAGGAAAATGTGATGTTTTGAGCTCGTAAATAATACACAAAAGTCACTTTTTTCGGGGTTTTTTTGTGCTATCGATGTGCTGAATAATAAAACCATTATCCTGCTCGATTTTGCAGAATATCGTCTGATTTTAGCCAACTCGGGACTTCGTCCCTCGTCGGCTAAGTATCAGACGATATTCTGCGCAATCTCGCAGGATAATGGTTAAATACTTCGCCGCCGCCGGCGGTTAATTAAAGCAAGGCTCACGGCCAACCTACCTCGGCCGAGTTTCCTCGAACTGTATCATGGGATGGGATGGGATGAGTATTTTCCTTTTAGCCGTAGCCAGCGTAGCTGGCTCTCGGAGTTTTTTTCGAGGAAGGATCACCGCGCGAAGCGCGGTCCGGAGCCGAGCGCGCGATCGCCCCATGGAAAGGCGCCTCGATTTCGTGTGCGCCCCATGGGATCTGTCTCGTAACACAACAACAGAGCCGGCTACGCAGGCTATTTAGCCGCAGTGAGTATTTCCTTTTAGCCGTGAGCATTTTCTTTTAGCCGTGAGTATTTTCTTTTAGCCGTGAGCATTTTCTTTTAGCCGTAAGTATTATATTTTAGCCGTGAGCATTTTCTTTTAGCCGTGAGCATTTTCTTTTAGCCGTGAGCATTTTCTTTTAGCCGTGAGCATTTTCTTTTAGCCGCGAGAGTTTGTACTTAGCCGCGAGTTTGTATTTAGCCGCGAGCTTTTCTTTTTAGCCGTGACAGTTGTGGGCCACCGTAGATCTATTAATAATAGTCCCCTAGTAGCATAGCCAATCAGAATGCAGCATTGGGAATAGTCCACTAGTTGGGTGATACTAAAATCATATAAGCGAATATAAGCATCTGAAGTTCTCACAATACACCAAAACGAGACCAGTGAGGCCACTATCGAAAACCCCATACAAAACTGTATTTGTGAGCTCCTATATTTCCGTCAATATTTAACAAAATCACACTAAATTTTCTAAAACTGTGCGTTCTGATGTAATTTCTTGAGCAGCAGGTTTTTGACTACAGTAAATATTTCTTTCGTCTTTAACTAGAAAAACTGAATTGGGAAAGCGGTATATAGTTTTATAGTTTTATAGGTGTGAAATTGAAGCACTTTCCAGGTTGTCCATCCCCCCTACGAACACTGTGTTGAATTAAAAAACCAGCAGCAATCCGCGCCAAAACTTGTTGACACACTCACTCCATTTAGTAACGCTAAAAAATGCTCGCAAGAACGACCAAAGACAGGACAACATTAATGCACCACCCCCTCTCCCCCCTGTGCAATGTTGAAATCCCAACTGCACCACACAAAACTCCGATGATAGAGCGGATTTCAGATGACTGTCGTAATTAAATTGCGTTTGCGATTGGTTTGCTTTCTCATTGGCTGCTTATTTCTATCAACCAATCAAATTGCGAACTAATTACAAGCAAGGAATTACTAGCCAATTGGTTCGGCTCCTGATTGGCTGGGCTCGAACCATTCAACAGTAAGTTGTAATTACTTTTGTTTCTGATTGGCTAGTGATTGCACATTGCGTTTATTTTCACAACGGTCATCTGAAATCTGCTCTATCCCTACAGGAACACATTGATTGGGGGAAGGAAAAGAGCTTGTTGGCGGGAGACTCTTGCTAAGGAACCAAATTTTAAGAATAACGGTTCAAACGTTGAGAAATGGGTCAATGAGTTTTGGCGGGGATTGAGGCATAGAAATTAACAAACAATTAAGTAACAAAACAATGATTTATTGATGAATATTGCTGCTTCTAGATGACATAATGTAAGCCAATTATTCAGCAAGCCATGTCTTGTTCTAATTATTTTCTTGAAACATTGCAGCCCTGAAAATGAAAGTGAAAGCAGAATATAGATGAGCTTTTAACATCGGATTTCAATCTTAACAAGTTTTCTTAGCTTACATGACTGTTTGCAAGAAACTTAGTATAGGAAATGTGGGCGACATTATTGTACAGGTGATGTTACAGGGATGTAATCAATGGTCATGAAGAGGAACGTTTGATTCCTTTACATTGCACGGCTCGTCCCTTTTGCGAGTAAGAAATTATGCATGCCATGCCTGTTTGAAATACAATAGGATTTTTGTAAAGCAGGAACCCCCCAGCCTCCAGGCCTGATCTGGCAACTCATGCACAATTACTTCTCTCTCCCTTCCCTTGCCCTGGTTGATATGTTGTTGTTTTTTACATCTCTTTGTGCTCCCTTTGGTACTTGAGGCCAATTTAATCCTTCTGCATTTCAAAAATAGGAGTTGACTACCCCTAACCAATGAAAGCCATCTTAGAAACATGACAATATACCTACTATCTTAGCCTTCTTGCTTCTCTCTCAGACTCTAGAAGACATAAAACGTCGCCTTCCTCACTGGTCCCTTTACATTTCGGATGATTGAACGGCTGTCATCAAGGAATTCAACACGGACCTAAGAGGGAAGAACAATTAGTTCCACTTTCATATCATTGGACTGGCTTACTGGCCTTTCAAGGAACCTGAGCAGCAATGTGTCCACAATACAATTCATATAATATTTTGGCATTAGTTGTCACGTGGCATCCCTTACTTAACACAAGAAGTTTGGACAGTGTCAATAAAAATTATTATTGAAAACTTTTCATTAGGCAAGTATTTGTAGACCGTTGTTGAAATGTTTGCTGTTTAATTACATAAAGAAATATGTGAACATGGTAAACCATAGTTTTAAGAGGGGAATGGTTAGGGAACCTGACACCCTGTTATTGCAGTTTCTTTGTTCACTAATTCAGAGGAATCCTTTCATTTGTGCAGGGTCACGGTACATAAGTACCAAAATCCAGCCAGTAAGATTAAGTGTACATCCAGACATATTAGATGAGCATGGAACAATAGATTGTACAGGGTCAATATCATGTGATAGCTCATCTCAACATACAGCCCATGCTATTGTATTGACCCTTTGAAGTTTACCCCAGGCTTCCCAATCATTTCACTCCATAAAATAAACTATAAGTTTATGAGATGTAAAATATGCCTAGAAATGTTTGTTTTACCCCAAATGTTTTTCACATAGGGACTGGTCATAAAGTACGGGGGGGGGGGGGGAATCATATAACAGCAAGTTACTATTCATGCCACCCACCCTCTGTTGTTGACCAAAATAATCAATGCCCCCCCCCCCCCCCCCCTTATTTGCAAGAGCAGAAATTAAGGACCCACCCCAAGTAGCTACTGGTTGCCCTTGTACTCCCTTTCTACTTTTTCTTAGAATATGCAATGATATTTCAAGTGATACTCTAATATTATTTACCTTACTTGAGTACAAAATGTACCTTTATTCAGAGTCTCCAAAAATTGCCTTGATTAGTAAGAAGTTACAGTTTTCCAGCCCCCCCCCCCCCTCCTGTACTTTACGAATACACAGGAACCCCATTAATATGGCTTATGATACAGGGAACCCAAGTCAGCTTTTTCATGTAAATTCTCTCCCCGGCTCCACATATATTTCTAAGCAAGGAGGAAAGTTATCTACTTCGCACAAAAGACAGTTTTTCCCCCATTCCTTGGGGCTGGTGGTCCTTTCTTTTTTTTTGCCATAAGAGCTTTGGGGTTCCTGTGTACCTGTTTATTATTCAAAATGGCGCCCAAGGACATAAAAACACAATTATGCGTCTGCATATTCCATTCTTGTTACAATATTTTACAAAAGAAAAGAACATGGGCCTTAGCAAGAGTTGAAGAGAATAGAGCAGTAGATGGAGACTTGAAAAAGATGGTCAAATTGGAAGAAAAGCCAAGACATCGCTGGCGACTGAGGTGAGCCAAAAACATACTTATTCCTCATTTTCCATGGGGTCGGTGTTTTTCCTGAGTCTGCGTTTTTTCCAGGTCTGCACTTTTCCCGGGTCTGCATTTTTCCTGGGTCTCAGGTCTCAGTTTCATCCGAGGCTCAGTTGCTCTTAGTGTTCATATAGTGCGGAGCTAGTGCCATAATTGTAAAGGCCTTATAACACAACTTTATGTACAGTTTTCTTCCCTCCCTCCCGCCTCTTGGTGGGATGAAGTTTATTTTCCGGTAGCTTGCATGTATGTTCGGTCTGTTTTCTGCTGGAAATAAACTTCCTTTCCCAAAGAATGAAGTGTGGTGTTGTTGTTTGTTTTGCACGTTCGGGATCTTAAGCGCAGAATTACGTTAGTTTAAACCGAACTGTTTGGGCACACAAAAAACTCGGGTGAAAAACAATGGAAAGTTTTTCGGGAGCAACTGATCTCCCAAGAATTTTCGGGTGATTTTTCTTAGACTTGAGGGATTGAATGAAATCATAAATTTCTTTTTTGAGACGTGAACAGTATACATATTCACAGATAGGAAGTTGTAGACTGTTTAAATCATCAGAGGAGAAAAGAAAACGAAAAACATGGGGATCAATCTATTAACATGTCAAAACAAACTTTTCCGGCCAGAGAATTCTCGGGCGTTTTGAGAAACGGCCCCCAGGGACTAAATGCTAAGTTGCTTGTGCTAATAATCTACTTATTTTGATGAAGTTACAATTTTCATTACCTGTGTACACTGGCCCTGTGAACCGGTTCGTCCAAGAATCTTTATAACCTGAGAAATAAGAAGAGAGAGCAGCATTATATTATGATACTACAGATCTCACTGAACAATCACTTTGTGTTTGAAATTCATGCTGCTACCATGCCCACAAACATCTACAAGTTTGCCTACATTCCTTTGCTCACATGAAAGTCATGGTCCGCCAATTTCACTGAATTTTCTTGGAATGCTGCAAAAGCTGAAGAGCATCAAAGAAATGGTGCTTATGAAGGCCTAAATTAGCTGGAAATGCAAACAATAATCCTCCCTTGAAGTCTCTATAAACCAGTGAGGTGTCTTTGGAAAAAATTCTCGTTGCGTGGCAATTTATGCAATGATAACCAGCTACATTTAAGCATTACAGCACAACTTTCTATGATTTTATCGGCACAATAGAGCACGCGTGATGCTGGGAGAGACACGAGAACGTAACGTAAAATCACGAACCGCAGGCTGTAGGTGGGGGCAGGGCCTCGATTCACCAACTTTCCTATTGATTTTTGTGGCACTTGGCTATTAAAGCCACAGCAGTTTTTCCCTGCCAATGAAACCTTTACTTCATGTTCCACATAGTGTATTATTGATGTTTCTAAGTGGCACCTACAAAGCAAAGAAATTGGCGGCCTTGGGGCGGGAGACACAAGATGTGCCTCGCATTGCGGGGAATTAGCGGGGCTTTCCACTGACTAGTGCATAAGTAAAAAAACATTTGGCGTAATCACACGCGCTGTGTCCCTTGGGAGTTGACTGTATGAATATCTTGAGAATATCAGAACGAAGCGAGCTAGTAATACCTACGAACTTTGACGTGAATTTTTCAACCTATCATGATGTCTTGTACTTGTGTGCCGAATTTGGTGGTCAAATTAGGTACTAGTGGCACTTTAGAGCATGTATTAGAGAACATGTTCATTAAATCAAGCAAAATACCTTGCCGTATCTAGGTTTGTCCATGTTGCAAGATGGCCGACGCAAAAGAGAACGAAAACCACGTGATTACACAAATTCAGTACGTTGCATTATGGGATTTACACAGGTATCCCGTGACCACTAGATATAGCGCGCAAGTGATGGGGGATCCTGGGGGGACCTTTCCGAGTTGCTCTTTTTTTCTGGGATTTCGGGATGCAATAATTTCTTTTAGGGCTTCCTAGTCCTGCCGTTCTGGGTGGGCTTCCTGTGCTCGGAGATGAACCGTGAGGATGCGCGGAGGGTCTCCCGTGACGTCACGTCCGGATCAGACACGTCTTACCAACCACAGAAAGCCCACCAGTCAAAACGTCATGGACTAGGCAGGGGCTTAGAGGAGGCTTACCCCGTCCACACTGACGCATTTTCGTTTGAATCCGTACACTTTTTGATACGTTGAGGCCTTCGGTCCACAGCATCACGCATCATTTCATCGAACCCGTATAAGTTTGAAAACGCTCGAAGGGGCGCACTCGGAGGGGCACAAATTAAACATGGCGGCTCCATACAATTTACTGTAAGTCTTGACGCGTATTACGTTACTCAATTCAGGCGAGGTAAACATCTGCAAAACGGATGAATTTTGCGCATTTTGCGTTTCTAAACTACACAGAGGACTTGAATTGCTCGAGCAATTGTGAATTGCAACGTGTGCTCTTTGGCTATATTGGTAGAGAGAACGGGGTTTCCAAGTTTTTGTGCACGTCCTTCCAGATCTGATCACGCACAGTAGGCTAGTAGGCTACTGACATCATCTTCGCGTGTATCATTTTTCGATGTCTTCGCCATCAAAATATTGTCTTTCTCCTGGTTTTCTTCTCTGTACCACTGTCACTTTCATCATAGCGTGCATCACGTCTGCTGTCACTTTCTCTCAATTTTTAAAATTCCTTAATCTTAATTAATTTTAAACTGTAAAGCGCTGAGCTATAGCGCTATATAAAAAACGTATTATTATATTATATAATGACTTCCGAATTCTTCAAAGACTAGCGCATCTTCGCCCTCTTCTTTCTCGTCTCCTTCCGCTTCGGAATCCCCCTCGCCCTTCTAACGATGTCTGCAGTTATGGCATCCACTTGCTTGCTTAAACATGCTTCTATGGCACGGCAGGTTATTTTGTGTTACGTACAA
Organism: Scolanthus callimorphus; assembly: GCA_033964015.1. Classification (NCBI taxonomy): domain Eukaryota; kingdom Metazoa; phylum Cnidaria; class Anthozoa; order Actiniaria; family Edwardsiidae; genus Scolanthus; species Scolanthus callimorphus. The sequence goes on from CM066913.1 coordinate 19,752,192, forward strand.
CTGGAGTTCGAATTTTGTACTTTCCATACAAGGCTCGGAAACTCGAATTTTGTTTGTCCTGGCCAAGTATAATGACATTGATAGGCATCCATTATGCACCAGTCAAAGTAAACCCCGAGACCCCCCACCCCGGGATATGTGGGGGCATTAGAATGAAATTGGCGCTAAAACTTCCAAATTTCCCACTCTGTGGGGACAGGTTCTATGGGCTAAATAGCAGGAAATCCTCCACCCCCAGGGGCAGCCCAAGAACATGTCAATGCAACTTCATCAAAGAGTCTTGAGATTTTCCCTCCCGTGCCGTGGCAGAAAAATATTGTACAGTATGAAAACCCCAAGAATGTCGATGCGGGTCATATACAGTAAATGTATGAAAACTTTCGCAAACATTATGCGGATGACAGGCTTCATGTGACACCCGACTATTTCTTTAACTTCCAAGAGAGGAGAGACCCCACCAATGCCCCACATATCCCGGGGTGGGGGGTTCGGGGTTTACTTGACTGGTGCATTACGCGAGGTCTCAAAAAACATTTTTCTGCACATTAGATGATATCCGTTACGCGCGAATGAATTAGCGAATAATGATATATGCGTTGTTGCAATAACTCCTTCGAACATTCCTTATGGTCTCCTTGATCTTTCGGGGCTTCAAGTTTCGTGAAATCACCCCCCCCCCCCCCCCCCCCCAACCCCGACTACGCCCCTGATGATAGTGGGATTCCGCAGATTCTGTGGTAGTGGGCATGTTTTACTACTCGGGCTGCAGCTTCTATTCCTTTATCAATTGCTACGAACAAATGAAAAAAATTCCAAAAATTACTTTTGGATAAGATACTATAGGATTATTCAAAGCTTCAGGAGGCTAGATTCCGCTAAGAAAATAGCACGAAAAAAGCGATATTTTGCCTTTTTGAGTGCTATTTTCCGCGGAATCTACCGACTGAACGCTTTGAATAGACTTGAATCCTATGATATCTCGTCCTCAATTTACACAAAAAAGAGATATCATAGGATTCTATACCAAATGCCCCAGAGAAACCCAAAATACAGAATACAGTAAAAACCCGCATTAAAGAACAGGTGTTTTGGGGATTCAGGCTGATTTTGTTCTTATACATTGGGTGTTTTCTGCAAATCAGCCTGAAAATGTTCTTAGGTGTTCTTTAAATTGTTATTAACATCAAATACTGCATACACTACCAACAGTCAAATAAGAATACGACTGGCAGAAAATTAAGCCACATGGCTAAATGCACCTGGAAATCCCCATACAGTACCTGCTCTAGAAATCTGTGTGCAATGGTCTTTTGATCTACTGTACTCTACCACTAGGTTAATTACTGTACTCAAATCTAACTGGCAGCCATTTTTTTACAAGAACAATTTTTCATTTTTCAGGCTGAATGTGTTCTTATGTATAAGGTACCTTTTTGGCCAAATTTCAGCCTGAGTATTCTTAATCCACTTGTTCTTTTATGCGGGTTTTTACTGTACCTGAAATAAAATGACTGTGATACCAATATACCCAAAACCCCTGGCAGGGCTTCACATGTTATAAGCTAATCACGAGGGGCAGAAAGTTGTGTATCACAAATTTGTTTCGTCCATGAATTTCAATTGCCAGATAACAAGACTTTTATATTTATCTGCAAGTTACCGTAAAAAACAAAGAGGTATTCTGACACAAGGGAGAAACTTGCTGTATATAGAAACTGTAGAAATGGCACCAGTCCCACACAATGTGTGAAAAACGGAGCACCTTGGTGGATTTTCTTCTAGGAAATTGTTCGGCGCTATTAACAACTTGCTCCACACATAGTTCAGCAATGTTGTTCAGCAATGTTGCAAAGTCGTGAAGATCGAACATCCGGTTTGACTGTAACACTTTTCTAACGGTGCAACAGGCAAAGGAATCAACAAACAATTAAGTAACAAAACAATGTTTTTATAAATATTGCTGCTTCTAAATAACATAATGTAAGCCACTTGTTCAGCAAGCCATGTCTTGTTCTATTTATTTTCTTGAAACATTGCAGCCCTGAAAATGAAAGTGAAAGGAAAATATTGTTGAGCATATAGTTGTCAACACTGCATTTTAAATCTTGTTCACAAAAGTTTGCTTAGTTTACATGACTGTTTGCAAGAAACTTACTATAATTCTTTCTCTGCCTAGTAAAACTGCATAGAGATCTGCCGTAGGCTGGGTTGTAAAGGCCCATTACCAACCGAGAGCCTTTGGACTCTTAGCCAATCAGAGCACACCAAAACAATGGATCAATTTGAAAACAAAAGAAAAAAGGGGCGCAAAGGCTTCCGGTTGGTGATGGGCCTTTAACATTTCATTTTAGAAAATGGTATACCAGTCATCATCTTCATACTGTTAGAGACTTATAATTCAGATCATCTGTTTTTTGCTCGTAAGAAATAACGCACGCCACGTCCGTGGATTCTGGTCTCTTTGAAATACAATCAGTCCAATTTTTTTCATATGTATATTTTTTGTTACCAAAAAGCAGAGCTCTATTGGTAAAACCCCCAAATGCATGCACAATTGCTTCACTCTCCCTTCCCTTGCCCTGGTTGATATGTTTTTTATTTTGTATATCTCTTCATGCTCCCTTTGGTACTTGAGGCCAATTTAATCCTTCTGCATTCAAAAATAGGAGTTGACCAACCCCAATGAATGAAAGCCATCTTAGAAACATGACAATATACCTACTATCTTAGCCTTCTTGCTTCTCTCTCAGACTCTAGAAGAGTCAAAATATCACCTTCCCTCACTGGTCCCTTTACATTTCGGATGATTGAGCGGTTGGTGTCATCAATGAATTCGACGCGGACCTAAGAGGGAAGAAGAATGAGTTTCCACTTTCATATCATGAGACTGGCCTTGCAAGGAACCTGAGCTTTCCTGCTAGAAAAGGCTTCTCTTTTCTGCATTTCACTGGCTGAGGGTTGCTTGGAAAAGAGACCTCTGCCCTGGGTCGAAATTTGCTTTGCTTTGCCACTGGCCATAACCATGGACTGTTTGCTGACTGTTTCTTGAGCCGACTATATTAGTCCGGTCAATTTAGCGTATAACCTGGAAAAAAATGCAACATGGGATTTTTATACAGCAAATTCTCAGGAACATATATGAGAAATATGTGTCCAAATTTTGTGAAAATCCGTTTGGGGGAAGTTGGTTAAATTTGTTATTTTTTTAAACAGGGAAAGCCCGTTGTTTTCGGTGGCACTTAGGCAATGAAAGCGAACAATTCGAAGGGAGGACTATGGACTGTGTAGCCGTAAATCGGTGTGATATTGAACGAGATATCCAGCATTTTTCTACTGCATAATGTGATTGCATAGATGTGAATTTTGTGTTTGTTTATAACCAATTCTGCAAAATAATAACTAAATAATCCTGAGTTTTCACAAATCCCATATGATCCTTGTATTTCCCTCGTGGTGATACAATAAATAGAGGATATTACACGGTGGCGCGAAGATATGAGATTTATTTTCGAGTGGCAAACAATATTTTACGAATGAGCGCAGCGAATGAGTAAAATATTGTTTTTGACACGAGAAATAAACTCATATCTTCAAGCCACCGTGTAATTTCTTTTTATTATATAGACAAACCAGAAAAAATATTCCAAATTGATTTCCAAGCACTTTTGTTTTCATATCCTCACTAGTGAGGATATGGAAAATATGTCACTGAGGACCCGATGTAGCTTCGTATGAGATCTACGAGTGGCGTATTTCCCAGTAAAACACTCGTGTCTATATAATAAAGTTGAAATATTATACGCTAAAAGAAATAAACTGATCATAGCCATAGCTCATCGCTCAGAAATTAGTTTCAACCGAAAAACCTTATTAAATTTTCCCTGGTTTCATCTGTACAGTCTATAAACATTCTCCCAGTTTCTATGTTTTCATTGTGTAAGTGCTGCCAAAAACAAAAGGCGCCCTTGACGTTGCCGGTAAAACCAAACATTTAACCAACTTCCCCCGTCGGATTTCTATGAAATTTGGATATGTTATTCCTACTTATGTTTTTGACAATTAGTACCAAAATTTCCCATGTTGCAATTTTTTCCAGGTTCATTTTTTTTTTTTTTTTTTTTTGGGGGGGGGGGGGGGGGCTAATTTGACCGGACTATATGTACACACATTTTCAGCAGGAAATGTCTGTAGATATGCGCACAAATATAGTGGGCTCAAGAAACTGTCAGCAAACCACCCAAGGCTTTGGATAGCGGCAAAACAAAGCAGGTTTTGACTCAGGGAAAACCTGGGCAGGAATGAGTGCAAAATACAATTTATATTTTGGCATTAGTTGTCATGTGGCATCCCTCACATACCACTCATCAAGAAATTTGGATGGTGTCAATGAATTGTTATAGAAACCTTTCAATAGGGACTGTATCGTTGCTGTTGAAATGTTTGATGTTTACTGCGATTTTCATAATTCTGTGAACTCTCGCTAACGATTTCCAACCATCAAACCGCCTTCTGGCTTCCGCCAATCAAACTCCCGAGTCCTTTCGTCATTACTCGTGCTTTTTGATTGGCCAGCACCAGAAACGTATAACTTAGTTGAAACATGTAAAGGCGAACCAAGCTGTGGATTATTCGAGATGAATTTATGACCATATTTGGTCAATAATGAACTCTCGACTGCTAACCCAAATAGGTCTTCTCTTCATAATATTTCATTTTTCCCTCATTAAAGTAGAGCAACATTGGTAAGTGATAATATACTAACATTTAACATCTTGAAGTCTTGCAACAACATTATTTTCAACATCTGTTCAATTGGTTACTCTGCGAATATTCTGCAGCTTGGCACTAATGCACTAAAGTAATGTATGTTTGTTACACGTTTCAACTCACTAATATGTTTCTGCCAGCACGTAACCTTTGGTGGCGTGACAGGAAGTCATTTTAGCCCTGCTTAGGCGCTGGTCAATCAAAAAGCGCAAAGAGTAATGAAAAAACACTCTGGAGATTGATTGACGGAAGCCAGAAGGCACTTTTACGATTGGAAATTTATAGCAAGAGTACGCAGAATTATGAAAACCGCAGTAATTACATGAAGAATGCTCAAATACAACGTGAATATGATAAACTATGAATATATATGCCTATAAATTGTTTTACACGTATTCTGTTGTTCTGCAGTGTACGTTCTCCTGATGGTTTTTACACCTAGATTTTTTATGAGTTATGCCTTCAATTATGGTTCAAGCCCCAAAATTAATTTCATGCCCTGAAGTAGTTGAAAAATGTCCACTGATCCTATGTAAATTCCTTTAGAGAAACATTTCAAGATTTTCAATACCGTACATCATGTGGAAAACAATATCTACTAGTCAGGTGCTACTTTTTGTTGTTCAAGTTAAAAAAATGTATTGGGCAGTGCATCAAGGTAGTATTTCATTGTATTTGTTTTTTCTCCAAGAGGGGGTTGGGGGCAAGAACCCCATCTTTGCCACCCCAGCAATCCCAAAAAGGTCCAATAATTTGACTGTTGCATCAAACCAGAAACCTCCACTTCTCATTCTTTAACAAACTTGTACACAATGGTGAGGCCACTCATTACCTGTGTACACTGGCCCTGCGAACCAGTTCGTCCAAGAACCTTTGTAACCTGAGAAATAAGAGATGAACATTTATATTATCACATGTATAGGTGTAATACATGCCTTAATGTATATATATTGAGTATATACTAAATCAGTGAATAGTCATGATCGCATGCTCTGAAATAGTAGATATCAAACACTATGTACTGTTCTGAGAAAACACTCATTATAGCAGCTCGTTTTGTGAGTGAACTGCATTTTGAATCTTTTAATTCACCGCATTTTGTTCTACTGATTTGGTATATACTAAAACAACTATCCCCCTCAGGGTCTGTGCGTAGCAGTGGATATATACCTTGATGCTTTTACCACCACTATTCACCTCCCCTTCAGTCAGGGGATAGTTGTTAAATATTATATAGAATCATTAGCTTGATCCTTAGTTTCAGGTTTCTGGTAGTTTATAGCTTCCAGCCTCATCCCTTGAGAAGAGAAAAGCCCGGGAAAAACTCATGGATCACAAAACTACTATTCAGCTGCATTGTCAGCGCGTGGTTGCTCTGGTAGTGTAATGGCCATCACATCTGGACATGAAACTGGAGAACATGGGTTTGAATCCCATTCACATACCTGCCAACTCTCCTGGTTTACACAGGAGACTCCTGGCAGAGAATAAGGTCGAGCTTTTCCTGCTAGCAGAGGCCTCTTTTCTCTGCATTTCGCTGGCTGAGGTTCGTGAGGAAAAGAGACCTCTGCGCACGCATATCTACAAACGTTTTCCGCTGGGGGGCTCAAATAATATCAGCGGAAAACATCTGTAGATATGTGTGCACATAGAGTGGGCTCAAGAAACGGTCAGCAAACCGTCCAAGGTTGTGGACGGCAACAAAACAAAGTGAGTTTCGACCCAGCGCAGAGGTCTCTTTTCCTCGTGAACCTCAGCCAGCGAAATGCAGAGAAAAGAGGCCTCTGCTAGCAGGGAAGGTCGAGCTATTCTCTGCCTTCAATTCGTACTAATTATGGTAAATTTAGCATTCGATTCCAAGGAGCAGTAATCTGGGATAGCATTAATGAATCATTCAAATCTCTTAACCTAAACAAATTTAAGTTTTCTATCAAATCCGATTTTCTAAATTCATATTAGTCTCCCCCATATCGCTTTCTCTTTCATGATTAGCTTTTGTTATTTTCTAGGCAGCACCATATTTAACACGTTTAAACACGTTATAATATTCAGTGTGTGATATTTAAATAAAGAAATTTGTTGTTGTTGTTGTCCTGGCTTTTACTCTCAGTCTCCTAGGCAAAAAAACTAACTTTTCTTATATTTACTATTTATACAACAACACTAGTAAAGTGCGCACTCTGATTGGCTGACAGGCCATGTGTTATTAGAGTACACACACACGATTGACGTCATAGCGTGCACATGCAAGCAAAACCAAGTTTTAAATTCAAGCACTGTTTGAACTCATTCATCTTTAGAAAAATCGCTTTTGTTGTTGTATAAAACAAATAGATCTCGTTTTTTGTGCGGATGTACTGTAATAGATACACAGATGACGTCACAGAATGTCATGAACAACAGTCACGCAACTTGACTGCATCTCGTTGCCTACTTTTTTGTTCATGACATTCTGTGATGTCATCTGTGTATCTATTACAGTACTCACGCAACAAAACGAGATCTATTTGTTAAATATCTCCTGGGTAAATTTCATACAGTTGTTGTATTTGAAACACAATATCCTGGTTTTGGAGTTTCTGGGGTTGGCAGGTATGCATTCAGGGCATTGCACATTTAATCAGTGAATTAAAAAATAAAGGGGAAAAAACGAGGTCGCATTTTGGACAATGCTTTCTTTAGTCACATTTTACTGACTGTGGGTGACAAAATGCTGATCTCCAGGTTTTGACCCCAATCTCCAGGTTCTTTTTTTATGGCCAGTCTCCAGCTACCAAGCACTTAGAAAAGGTTTATTTTGTTTTTATTTTCACTCATTTTCATCACTGTATAGTTTATTCACAGCCTTCCTTTCGCTGACATCGATCCGTTGAGTTTGAAACAAAAAGCCACGCAAAAGACTATCAAAAAAAAAATCATCGATTCGCATGCGAACTTGTAAAAATAACATCGAAATACGATACTCCCTAACTTTAAGCATGTATCGGAGAACCTGTTCATAAAAGTAAGCAAAATAACCCTAAAATATCCAAATACCTTCGCGAGTTTCACAGGTTTGTCCATGTTGCAAGATGGCGGACGCAAAAGAGAACGAAAACCACGTGGATCGATCTACGATACACAAATTCAGTACGCTGCCGTTGCATTATGGGTGTTACACAGATATCCCGTGACCAATGCATCACCGGACAACCTGATTGTCACATTGTAATTCTAGTTTACTCGTAGTTCTTCTTTTGTTATATTCTTTTGCCACGTCTTAATAGAGCTGGTATGCTTTGTTCTTCTGTGTACTGTGATATAAACAATATCAACCAAAGGTTGAGATTTATGATCAGTGCGAAAACTTGTAGCGGCGCGAGAGAAAAAAGTACCATGCGCACCCCTGTTTCTCGCCTGACACGCGAACGTTTCACTTTTACAGTTCTCAGAGTTATTCTCGCAGGATAGCAAACTATTGAATGCAAAAGAGAAAAGTCTCTCGGCACGCAAGCAGTTTTAATATCAGCAGTATATTGCTAAGCAATGCTTGAGCTATGAGTCGTCTAGACTAGGTTCGTGACAGGCGGGAAGAATTCTGCAGAAAGCCAAGCGAGGGAAAGTCTATCCGTAAAATATTTTTGTTGTGCGTTCGAAGGTATTTTTCTCTTAAATTGGAATTCCTTTCAAGAAGGTCGTAGAGCCAGTTAATTTAACCGTAGGAAGCAATCGAGTGTTTTGACCCGGGCTGTTCATTGTGATTTATTCTTGCACTGAAAGGTATTAATAGAACTAATAAGCAAAAAGAAGGAAAGGCATAAACATTCTTCATGTTTCTTCTTTATGCTCCTGTTTTTAACGAAATTTAAAGGGGAAAATGCATCCGAAAAACTGAAAGATTTTGAATATATTTTTAGACGTATAACGCACTGATAACGCTCATAAACAAGTCAGCCGTGTGTACTTTTTATGTAAATTCGGTCGGACCTCGCTTGACATGTTTGCATTGATGATATTTGTACTCCCACACCCGATCCGGAACCAAGGTCACTGCAGTGAGCTGAAATCAATGAAAATTGTTCTCGTTTCTAAATTTCTGTAAGAAATTATTATTTGTGTTACAAGAATTCACTATTTTCTCTGCCCGCATCTCAAAAAGGTTATAAAATTGCTCCGGAGAAATTGGGAGTGTAGCGTTGACCTCCGGCACTTAACGGAAGTGACGTCACATACAAGGCGGAGCTTACTTTGTACCGGTTTGATTGAAGGTGACAACTTCTTTGTTTAGACTGTCTCTGCTAGACCATCTGCCAGCACGCACAAAGACCCCAGTTTAGAACGATATGGGAAAAATAGACTGCTAAACGCATGAATGTTTAATTTTTCTGTCTCAAAATTTTGAGTTGTCATCTCGACCTGTTGTGTTTCACGCTGCGCTGGGAGCCAAACACGAAACACGTACGTTTGCGCACGCTCATAAATTTGCCCCTTCGCATGATGCCATTTCATGTCTGATCATACAAATTGACAGAGATGGTGCTCTTTCGCTAACTGCGCAGGATTCTCTGACATCCACGTGCAAAACTGAACGCGATAAGATCATTCGGGCAAACACGAACGCTGCGCCGAAGAGTTCACAGAGTTGACAGCAGAAATGTTTTTTGACATCACTCGAGTGGAAGTGAAAGTAACATAGCTTTGCCCGATAGTTATGTAACGGATTGAGTTCACTACCTTTACATGGCGTGCTGCCAAATATTATTCCTCTTCTTTGAAATGCCCTCTCTTTCTATGAATAAAAACAATAACAACAAAGCTAGGAAAAAACATCGTATGGATTTTCCCCAGTGAGTATAAGTTTAATACGGCGTATCATATGTAAGGAGGCTTTCATTGACCTTGTGTGTAAAATATTTTTTAAGTGGTTCGCGAGATCCTGAAACATGCTATATTTTCGAGTACGTTAGAACTTCGCAGCCAATCTCACAGCCGTGTTTTCTGTGAATTTTCCAAGAGAAAGAATGTTTCTTTGACTATGTACGATGTATCGCAATCGATTCATGGCGCTACTTGCGAGACAGACCGTATCGAACACAAAATCGAGGAATCTTTACACTGGAATGGACTCCGGACGGTAGGAATGCGTCAGTATTATAAATTGAATTCCGCTGGTATTTCCATTCAGCAAATACGGTTTCCTTTTAAGCAGAGCTCTAGCCATACTTACAAGAGCTGTTTTAGCGATGCTTAGTTTTATAAGGGCGAAGAAGAATACCGCGCAAAAGATCTGCGGCGCCATTTAAGTGGGATATGAAGTGGCAGCCGTAACGGTGTATGCATTGTTTAAAAAGACTTCCATTTTGCATAAAGTCTGATCTTAACTCGCTCATTCTTTATGATCTCTTGTCTATAAATATTACACGGCACTAGTCTGCCTTTGGCAAAATAGATTTCACATGCGCACATTTATAAATGCACTGCGCACAACATGAAAAAGCCCTATCAATAAACACGAGGACGCGATGAAACTCTAACGAGCCACCTATCTCGTCAAGTTCACAGAATGCGAAATTATTTGCTAGGGACTAGAGTGATATAGAATTCACCAACTGCTTGCTATCGTTAATTTTTGTTATGGAGTTATGACGGATTGAATACTGCTGCGCCAATTTTTCAGCTGGCATAGGCTACGGCTGCTACCCCGGAGCGACCGTTTTCAAAAACGAGTGACTATGTAGGAGACTGCGTAGGATACTGCCCTGAAGCCTCATGATATATAAGCACGAATGACGCACAAAAGGGAAAGAATAAGAATAACAAAAGAAAATCTTTGTTGATGTACGAGATTTGGAAACTCGACCTTGCTTTTTTTTAAGTGGGAGGAGCTGGTCTACAACCATGACAACGTAGGCTGCGGAATCACGTAATAGTACCTTGTCATCACCCGGCCTTCGTGCTTATGGGCCTTAGATACAAAAATGTCTTAGTAAAGGCAAGCATAGCATTTTTCAAATTTAGTTGCATTGAGTGAGCAAGTTGAACAATCTTTACAAAATCGATTAGGAAGTGTGTTGGAAGTGTGTTGTGGAAATTCAAAATTTGTTGATAAAGGGGTCATACTAGGGCCCTCGAATGCCCCCCCCCCCCCCCCCCCCAATTAAATGCTCGCAACTTTATCCGATGGTCGCGCAAATTTTTGAAGCATGCTTGCATTGTATTTTATACTGTGTTCGAATGCTCACCATCAAAATAAACTAAAATGCACGGTCTCGCATAAATACCGAGATGCTCTCCAAGGACCATTTGGGAGCACTACAGCTCTTTACGGATGTGTGACTGGTATCCATTGCAACAGCAAAATTGAACAAAACCGCAATTTTTTGGGGGCAAATTCCTGAAACGTGGAAGTCATAATTTTCATCTGAGTCATACCGCGAATGAGCCCCCCTGGCAAAAGTTATGGTCACAATTTTTTTTTCTGAGCAAAATTAGTAGGCATACTCCGACAGAAATATCTAGGCCACCTATAAAAAGTTATATTGAGAACATTCTGTAGTACTTTTTTTTTCAATCAATGACATGGCTTCAGTAAGTTCACCCAACCACACTAGAAACTAGAAACTAGCCCTGCTAATTTCTAAAATGGCAATCATTTTTTTTCTCGCTTTTTATTATTTGCCAATAAAGATAAATAATAATAAATAATAATGTTTGTTTGTTTGGGTGGGTGGGTGGAACTTTCTGACACTGTCGCACCAAACGTAGTTTCAAACGAATTGTATTTTTCGCATGAAGAGTTTCGACGAAATGTACTTGGCTCAACAGGGAACATCGGCACAAGCTCGACACCGTGATTATTGTTATGCATACATTATACTGTAGGCCAAAAGAAAGCCGTATGTCTTATAAAGTTTTACTCAGGGAGTCGACGGAGTCAGAATCAAAGTCCATCCTATTTCTATCTACATTTATTGGAGCCACCCTGATATGTAACGTTGTTTTCACCAAAGTAGATTATTATTATTAGAGTATATAGCACACGGCCTACTTGAAATAACAGTTCATTTCTAATCTCTGTGCACGTGCATTATCAACAACAACAACATGTGCCTCATGCGACAGACAATAGCCGAGAATGTAGACCGTGGATAAACAATAAAGTTATTATTTGTTATATTATAAGTGTCATAAAAGTATCTGCCTGTAATAATGTCGTATTGTCCCAGAATGTTGCACAAACTGCTCGTTTATAAAGGTCTCCACCATGCAACGAAGCGATTTTCACTGTCCCTAGACGCTTTCGCTATATTCCTAAGAGAAATCCAACTTCCTCTTTTCATATGCCATTCCAAACTTTACATACAGCAGCGTGATGCCAAGTTCTAACCAATCAATGACCGGTCCTTAATGATCACCATGGCAACCATGCTGGGCCCAGCAGTGAGCGGCGCAGTGCGAGCCACTGGCCATGACGAACTCAAGTGACACATCTCTGACAACCTCCACACAGCATGTACTCTAAAGGAAAAGCGAACACAGTGCCTTCAGATGCCCAGGCACGGGAAAAGTAAGCTTTCTACAAAAATCCACTCCTTATGGACCCCAAAATCGCAATCTACAGGGTCGAAAACATATATTTGCGTGCTCAAAATGGGCGATTATATGGCGTACTCGATTGCAAACTCCGAGGACTAGCCGCCTAGTTTTACTCATGTCGACCGTTGTCGATTATTGTAGCAGTGAATGCGTTGACGATGTGGGTGTTTTATTTTTATCTCAGGCTGGCTTTATACGTCTACGAATATCTACTGCATGTTGGAGCACAAAAGAGTGCACAAACGTTTCTAAATGAGGTAATATTTTGAGTAAAAGTTGAAGCGTAAAGCGGAGCAATGTTGAAGTTGACCGTTTCGGCATCAAAGAATTGGCAGGCGCTATTGGCAGTAGTTCGACTAGTTGGCCCTTGTCAGGATGGCTGATCCTTTGGCTCTATTTTCTCATTTTGCAGATAAGATGGGAGAAAAATATAACGCTAGGCGAACCTCCAGGATTTCTTCATTCATGGTGGTGGTGAGTTATACTGACTGAACTAATTATGAACAATGTTTGATGTGAGTTTTAAAACTAGGTCCCTCATTACATTCACCCGTAGTAAATGAGGCCTTCCAGCTTAATGGCCGATCGTACTTTCAGAACTTTAAATCTTCTAGCCAGCCACACGTTAATCCCCTATAGAACCAATTCTTTCAGGTTAAAATCAGGCTGTTTTTTAGATTTTCCCGCCCAAATTTGAGCGCTTTCACCATCTAATGGCTGTGTTTTTGTGCTGTTCTAGTGTTTTCTGGGATCTCTATTGCGCTGCACCAGAGAGAAGAGATAGTTGTGATCATTCTAGTGAAGCTAAAGCCTTCCACGATTATGTGAGTTCAAGTTAAAACTCCAATATTAACAGTTCCTATTGCAATTTCCGAGTTTTAATCTCGAAATGCAAGATAGTAGCCTTTGGCAGAGGGGGTATATGCTGTCACGCTACAAAATGCATTGTTACTCGAATGAACATCCACGCGTTGAAATTTTACCACTGAAAAAAACTCCCCCGTTCCAAAGACTCCTCAACGTGCATTAATTATTTCATAGATTCGATTTTCAAGCTCTAAGATCGGATTGATTGCCATATATCCTGTACTACTGTAGTTTTATTGATGCGAGAAGAAAGCACCTCGCTCGTATTAATTTATTCTAGTTGTTCCCAGACAATTTTTGCCTGCAGATGAAAATTTTAAGGCTAGGAAAAAAGCGGGTTTTCGAATTTGGAAATTCAAACTTGTGCAATCTCAAATTTCGGGACCAATCATACTAGTCGTACACCGGAGTCTCCAATTATTCCGTATAAGCTTAACGAATCGGAGCATATAAAAGGCCCTGAGAGAGGTTTATTGTCCCTCACTGAACGATCGCGATATTAAACTAAAACCTGCTATTTGAAATAAATCCTGTGCTGTTTGGCTTGCACGGTCGCGCACAAATGCCCGCCGATTTCAGCACGTGAGAGAGTTGTTGCTGATCTTTATTATGGGCAATAACTGGTACAGTACCGTTCAGGGGTTTTGTCAGTTGGTTATTTTTATGAATGAGATGCAGGGGTTTTTGGAGATAGTTTATTGTGGTCTTGCCACCAGTTGAGTCGAGTTTTGACTAGGGGGACATTTCATGATCAGAATAGTGCTCAAAACTGCAATGGGTTGGTTTGTTTATGCTCAGTGAACGGTTCGTGAGTTCCAGCTAGTTATTCGATTCCCAAACTATCGTCTTAAGCGCGAAGCGTCCTCGATTTCATTCGAAGCGCGTCGTGAATAAATTAACTCGCAGAGTTAAGTTACAAAATCTTGAATACGAGAATAAGTTGGCGTCTGGGTTTTATTTTGCCCTTGCTAACGCAATCGTGGTGTTATCTGACTAAATTTTCCCCACTCATGATCGAGGCAAGGATTTTTACGACTAAAAAGTTATCCAAGAGTCACTGTTTTGGTCATGAAATTTTTTCTCGGTCTTTGTTCGGTTCATTATTGTCGCTCAGTGCCGGGAAAGCTCGCAAAGAGTCAAAGAATTAACATATACTCAGGAAGGGCTGGAATCCAGTTCTTATTGTCACATGACGTGGCCGAAATATTTGAACGAATTTGTGTGTAACATTTTGAAAACAGTCTAAACTTCGACTTAGAGTCACAGGAAATCAATGCGATGAAAATTCAGGAAGCCATTTCAAAGTCATTCTAGAACACCTGATCGACATTGAAAGGGGTTTCCAACTTTTGTCAAAGCCAACGCGAAAAAGAATACAGTAGTAATCTTTTCCTTTAGGTAATCATATCGCTGATTTTATTGTCTGTAGAGGAAGACAGCTAAGTTGAGATTCTGGGTGGTCTGTGTTTTCTCGAGACGCTAAACTCTTGACATATCTGAAATTTGCATTGGTCAAAAATCTGAGTTGTTTCTTGTGCTCAATGCAAATCGACTAAGACAGGTGTTGAATTTCGTCCCTGAAGCATTTCGGGTAGTAGCGCTGTTACAGATTTTCTATTGTCTCTAGGCCTATAAGAACGTGAGCTGTATTCTCTACTAGCATTTTTATCATTTACCCAAAAACGAAATTTTGTGGTGATATCTAGCAATAGCAAGATAGATTTTTTAAATCAAAGAGATTTTTAACTTGTCGTTTTCATCTAGTAGAATGCATACACAGTGTTTGTGACACAAACAGTGGGTATTCCATGGATTTACAATAACATGAATAAATAAGTCTCATCCCTGAACTGTGGTTTGCTTCTGTTTTGACATTTCTGTTTGCCATTTTACTCCTTTGATATTTCCTTTCAAATTTGACACAATTTTGGGCATTTAAAAACTATGCCATCTGATCCTTGAGTCAACTCAATCTCTTTCTTAGCAGTTCTAAAAGGAAGTAAGAGCAGAAGACCTATATCTTTGACAGGATATCTTAGGAGTGTTTTATCCTTATGACCTTTGAGAAAAACCCAAATGACCCCAAGAAAATCTGTACTGTGTTTATGCGAACAATTGTTTTTCTATTGTTGGTATTTTGGTTTATACAATCACTCTAAATGAGTACTTTGGAAATATTTTGGGTCTTCTGGGCCGACTTGTTTACAAGTTAGATGTGCCCATTTTGGTTGTCGTATTCCTTGATCTTTTGAATTAATAATGAGATCCCTGAGAAAAAGCACAAACTTACACAGATATGAGCTATGGTAGATGCACAGGTTTAGGCATTTAATTGACTTGAAAAAGCTGGTGAATTCTTCTAGAGAAAATCAAACTAATGGTTTTTGCCCCTTCTGATTATAGTTTCCTGCCTGCACTCATTGAACACAAGAAAATTTTCAGATTGACACTTTGAATATAAAAACCTTCACAGACAGACCCCTTTGTTTGCTTGAATATTCCATGCTAAAAATAGAACCTTGGACTCAAATAACACCTGCCTCAAGAGCGCTTCACAACTGAGACTAAACTTTCTTGCCCTAACTGTGCCTAAATTGTTGAGAAATTAGCATCTTTTTGGGGTGATATTGAAATTAAATATATCTTTCTATCTATGTTTTTCTGTACAGAAATATTCATGCAGGTTGATTTTATTTTAATGTTATTTTTCGGGTTTAGTGTAAATTTTGTTTCAGAAATTATGTGAGTAAGAGTTTGTGATTTAGTATTACCCTGTATAGTTCATGATATCATACTATATTTCAATTTTAGCAGTGAGTTTTGTAAAATGCCAAGCATAGATGATTTAATGTGGAATTGGTGGTCAATAATATTGTAACTTGAATCTATAAACAGGAAGTCTGATTCCAATCGTCGAAGGGTTTTAATGCATTTTTATGATTTATTTCCCAAACTCCAAATCAAACCTTGGCAGTTTTACACTAGATGGTAACCACTTGATTAGGAACTCTATTGATCTTGCATTTATTATAATTTTTTGGGGTGTTGTCATCTGCAGTCACTTGCAATTATAGAACTCGATCATTTCTGTTTACAAGCAGGGAAACGTCATGAAATCAGTTATAAAGTTAATAATCAGAGTCTTTGAAGTTAGATCATAAACAACAAAAGTTCACATGCATATTGAACACTGTATGATTAACATTAAGTGTTCAGGTTTTCTTCTACTTAAAATTTCATGCAATATAGAGTCCTTTAAATGTGCTAGTGAAATCAAGAGCATATGAAGACATTCCAGACACCCACATCAACTCCAGAATCTTGGGAAGCTTGAACATTTGTTATATATATATAAATTAGTTTTTCCCCAAAAGTATAGCACTCCGTCTGAAATTGCTATAGAGTTTGAAAGGTGTCCCTTGAGATTGAAGATTTCAATGCAAGAAAGAGAAAGATAAGGTTCAAAGGAAGTGACACAAAAATTCTGAATAACACAGCACACAGCAATTCCAAACCACTAAATTACCAATATACCTTATAGGATTAGCTGCCCCCTTCAAAAAGTTTTTTTCACCTCTCACAAGTTTATTATTGCAGTTTCACATACTATTGGGCATGACAATATTTTGTATTTTTTACCGCAATATTGCATAAAAAACAGCCATATTACTGCAGTACCACAAACTTCAAAGACTTCCTCAGTTAGTATGATGCAACTAGATGTAGACAGGATATTTTAGCCCATCCCTGGTGAAAAACTTCAATGTCAGTATCTAAAAGATCTTGCAGGTTCCAAATAGGATTCAGGTCCTCAGTTCCTGTAAGATCTTAAAAGATCCTGCTTAGGTTTTTCACCAGGGATATTATCATGGACGTCAACCCCAAATCAGGAGAAATACAGTAAATGTATGGCAGTTGTCTTGAATTTTTCCCAGGAGATGGAGCAAAAAATATTGAGACTCCTGTAAAACCGGGAGAGTTGACGTCCCTGTATTATACAATGTATTATACAATGACAAATGTGCACTCTTATGGCATACCTGGCAACTCTCCTGGATTTCACAGTTTTTACCATTAGTCTCGCACGAAAAAATTGAACTTTCCATATATTTTCCTGTATATCTCCCGGGTAAATTTCTTGTGATTTTCTCATACAGTAGCCTGAATTTCAGACATATTTTCCCTCTTAAAAAATATGACAGCAAATTATGTCCGAATGCTGACAGCAAAATTAAAGCCCAGCAGCCCCAGACATACATACGAAAACTCAAACATGACTCGAGCAACGTGATCATTGTATTCAATGCTGATTCATTGAAAAATTAGCGAGAACACCAAAAGCTAGAAGAGAGAAACAATGAAAGCTTAAAATCAAGACATTATGTAAATCTAATGATGAATCCACTGGTGAGATCGGTTTGTTGGATTGCAACAATGCAGCGAGGGTGATTTCCTTTTTCCACAGCCATCCCATGTGCTAGTCCAATCAGAATCGAGTAACAAGATCTTGGTACTTGAGGCATATCTGGGCACAAATTTTGCTGTCAGCATTCTGACATAATTTTCTCTCATATTGCTTTCATAAGGGAAAAAACGTCTGAAATTCAGGCTACTCATACAGTTGTTGTATCGCAATCTCCCGATTTGGAGCTTTCAGGTTAGGTGTCATTACAGTACACACACAATTGACATCATAGCATGCACATGCTACTAAAACCCAGTTTGAAATCTGTGTCCTGTCTGGCCTTTTCATCTTGAAAAAAAATGTTGTATTAAACAAATAAGTCTCATGCTTCATATAGATAGAAGGTGTAATTGCATCTGCTGACATTCATTTTTGCTCATGACACATCACTATGTTGTCATCTGTGAATGAGTGGACCATAACAGGGGAATAATAAGACCAAGTATTATTAAAAACAATAATTATCATAATCATAATTATATTACAGTAGATAAATACCTTGTTTAAGGGTTTCCAGGTCCATTTTAGGACCCACTAGCTAGGCCAGGACCATTTAGGGCCACCTAGAGACCCGCTAGATGTAGACCTCTTATTTAGAGCTCTTTCCATTGACCAGGTTATTCCCAACCTCCAGCAGGGCGCTGTCCCATCTCCAGGATTTGCACAGATGTCCAATGAGGCTGGAGCAGGAGGTCCTGGAATGCAAGGAGGAATGCCAGGATATTTCCAGGTAATATAATTGTAAACATTACATTTATAGTGTGATTCCAGATAAAAAATATAACCCTGCATAATGTTGAAATATGACCTCCACCCCTCTGGAATGTCCAGTCTGTGATTGCATAAGGAACTTTCATTGGAAATCACAGAGGCTGGGGTCATCTAGACTTGCCACAAGTCAACCTCTCCAACAAAAGCGAGCCAAAATGAGTTGCAAAGTGAGATTTATGAGTCAAGAAGCAACGAGCGACCAAGCATGAAAATTTTTTTTAAAGGACTTTGAAAAAGTCTAAGGGACCATCAGATATTACTTTTAAGGGCTGGAACCATTGCTTGAAATATGCAGCTTAGAATGATTAAAGTTTGTATACAATACAATGTAGAAGAATTCCTCTAACTAATTAGTTTTCCTTCTCTAAGCATGTTTTGCTTTGCTAACAAATTATTATCTCTCAGTCATCACAGCCGACAGCATCACCACACCCTCCACCCCCATCACATCAAGCACCACAGTACATGCAGAATCAAACGCCGCCTGGCTACATGCCAAACCAGGTAATATATGCATAATCAAACAGGAGTGTTAAAGACCTTGCGTCCGATGGGTGTGACAATGTTATGATTGTTTTGTAGGAAATTTTCAAAATAACACCATTAGTTTGTTGTTCTATGATTCACATCACATAAATAGGGTTTAGACCAAAGGATGGCTCAAAATTCCACAAGATTTTAACGGATTGAGTTCCCTACTTTTACCATCACCTCATTAGCATAGAGTTTTGTGGGTACAAAACTATTTGTCACGCCCATCAGTTCTATAAGAATTTTCACACTTGTCTCTAGCAAAAGTTTTCCGTATCTCTTCATTAACGATGCTAGTAGACCATTACATTTACTTTTTTTTAGATGTGCCATTTGTTTTGTCACCTAACTCTAGAATTCTGGTTGCCATTTCTTTCTCCAAATTTATGCTGTTGACAGCTAATTTTCAGAAGAGCATTATATCCTTTAAAAACCTACAGATTGACTAAAATTTTGCTCTGTTTGATTCTGCAAGTTATGGTTGCAATGTTTGTCCCTGATAGATTTTATTGTTAAATCAATTTTTATTGATTTTGTTCATATATTTTATGTACTCTTAAAGAAAATGCAATATATTGAATTTACACAATGTACGGTATAACTTTGTAAAACTAAACTATCTTTTTGTAATTTAATAGCCACCATACATGTCTAGATACCCAGCAGGTCGAGCACCAAATGTCAGAATGCCAGGCCAGGTAGGTTCCCTTCAGTTTTATCTAGTAACCGTATAGTACATACAGTGGCAGATCCAGGATGTTAAGAGGGGGGTTCGTTTTTGCTGATGAAGTGCAACGGATGAGGAAACAATCTATACCAAGCCTTCTCTGTTGTCCGTGGCCCTACTCACGAGGCAAATCGTGGTTGCTACATCATGAATTTAATATGCTGGTATACATTGGGTCACAAAAAAGAAAAGAACCACTCTGAAATGAGAAAAGGTCTTTAGCGAACCGATCTGAAAAAAACAAACGGCTCCTTGGGAGAGGGGGTTCATTTGCACCCTGCCCCCCCCTCCGCTGGATCTGTGCCTGACATAGTATATCATTCTGAAATCAGCTGCACAATGTAATAACAAAGAGGGCTATTTTATGTTAACAAATGGCTGGGCTTACAAGATACAATGGATCATTAAAGTGGTGTTGAACTAAGAAAAAAACAATAAATGTATAACAATTTCTGGAAACATTGTATAAGGCTACAGCCCCTTGGGTGACAAGATTCTGCCCTATGACGCCTAATTTTTTTTTATTAGGCGCCATTGGCACATAGAGCGGATTTCACATGACTGTCGTGAAAACAATTGCAATTGAGCAATCACTAGCCAATCAGAATCGAGAGAATCACCACTTGCTCCTAAATGGCTTTTTTCTCAGCCAATCACAGCCGAACCAATTACTGAGTGATTACACAATTGTATTTACTACAGAATTTGATTGGCTGAGAAAAACGATTAGCCAATGAGAACGCAAAGCAATCGCAATTACATAACAAGTCTTGACAGTCATGTGAAATCCGCTCTAACAAAAAAAGTTAACGTCTGGCCCTGAATGCCCACAGTGCTAGACCAAGCCAAACTTCCTCTTTACTGTGCATGTCTGTGTGATACACTCATAAGGCAATGTAATTTTTTGTCTTATTTGCATTGCAATTTTTCTTCTTTTTGTCCTTGTGTGAAAGCAATGTGATGACGTCACAGAAATCAATTTTTCGATTTAGCAATATTTTGTCCCTTGATTTAGAATGGGCATATTGAATAAAAGTTACCCACAAAAAGTGAGGAAAATCGGTTGCAATCCAGCCAACTTATGACCCCTGAATACATGATTTTTTCTTAAAGAAATCACTGTATTTTTAGTTCAGTTCATAAAGTTTTTAACTGTGTCTAAAGTACAGTGATTTTGTTAAAGAAAATTATGTATTCAGCATACCATATTGTGGTCACGTTTCAAACCGATTCACCTCATTTTTTGCATGCAACGTTCTTTGGATTTGGTCTTTCATTATTCATGACTACAATCTGAAATTGAAGTGACGTCACCACTTTAGGACTCTATTGGAGTGTATCTGGAGTGTTTTTTTCTTGTTGTGCTCTTCCTTGGAATTCTGCATTCTTTTGAAAATCGAAATAACTGATTCTTGAACCAGACAAAGTGATTGATCTGTAAAAAAATTAAATGCTTTTTCAGTTAATGAAATGGCAGGAAATTTAAAACCTCATTATAGTGCTATTCACTGTTTATCAACATTGCATTGTAATGCTTATGTGCCAACCATAGATTGAATAGCGCCATTTGTCCTGTGAACCATCAATGTCTGGTTGGCACATTATCTATATATAACCATCAAAGAGCTTTTATAAATTAAAAAATATACTTCAAATCTCCAAAACAACTCTGATAAACTACTCATTGCTATGAATGTGCTACTGTGGTTCCTATAATCTTAAACTAATAATACTAAATATTAATATTGGTTCCTACTAATCACATAGTCTGTGGAGTTGTGTTATCGTTGTCACCTGAATTTGTTTATCATTAATGTGTCCACTAGATAATATGTATCCCTACCAACCTGCCCCTACTCCCCACACCCCATCCCATAGCACACACATGGTCCAATAGCGCTGCTGCCCACAGATGACATCAACTAATTAAAACTCAGACAAGCAAAATACATGTTTCTTCCATTTTCTCAGTTTTCTCTCTAAAATACCTAACAAAATGAATTGGTAAACTGGTAGTTGCACTCATTAGAGCAGAGCTTGTATGTACTCCTACCCTGGCTCCTATTTCGAGCGTGATCCTTCTGATGGATTTCAGAGGAATTGTTTGTAACCATGGAGTGGGGGGGGGGGGGGGGCACTTTTCAACACCCTTCCGTAGGGTGGATGGTATATAGCAGATTCTATTAAATATGATTCTATTTAATATTGCTAAACAAATCCTTGTAACCTCAAACAAAAAGAACCAGTCGTTTATATGAAACTAGCCACCTAACATCATCCAATCATTTAAATAAACAAACAATATTGTTATGGCAGTGAGTGTCTAGCCTGTTTTTCACTATAAGCTCACCTTTAGACATCATTTACCACAAATTCAGAGAAAATACTTAGAGCACTTCACTAGTCCTATGACTATTGGTTAGCGCAGGATTTAAAGGAGTGTTGTCATGTTCCTGGCAGCATGAAAGTCATGTTAAATGAAAAGTAGCATGTTATAACCCCAGCAAGAAATGTATGATTCCAGAAACATTTCATACCCTCCCCACAGACAGGATTGGAAATTCAAGAGTCAATTATATCAAACCCCTTCTGTGAGAGTGGTATAGATATATCTCTGGAATTACACAATTTAAAATACTTTTTGATGTGCATTTGAATAATTTTATGATAAACAATATAAATAGGTCTCTTAAATGCTGGCAGATTGGCACTAATCAAGGTTTCTTTCTCTCTTTCTCATCTGTACCTTGGTTCCTTCTCCTCTACCTCTACCTCTGTCTGGTCCTTCAGTTGGTTGTTCTGGTGCCGACAATAAAAGCCTAGCCACTAATGGCGATGGTATGTCCCTACAGCCTCCTGGTGTAACAGGAGTCCCTGGCGCACACCGTTACTACCTAGTACTATGGATCCTACACGACAACAGAGTCCCTATCAAGGTCAGTATCGCTCAGCTATATCTGTTATGGTTGTCATAGCAACAGGACATAGGAGCCAGGGGAGGGGTGACCATCAGCTTTGAAAACTGTTCCGCCATGCCTGTTGTCCAGTTGGATATGTTGGATATTATTTCTTAGGGGCAGACAACAATTTGTGAGAGAATGAGATCAACAAGCTGTGGAAGCAGCTCGCCTTTAGTCCTGTTATACAGTACAAAAGCAGTTAAAACGTTTTTAGTGGGTAAATCGTATGTACCCCCCCCCCCCCAACACACACACATATAACTCAGCTCCTATGTCCCTGCAAAAACTGGATTCAGGGGTAGATCCAAGGGGTTAAATAGGGATTACACCCCCTTTTTGCATTTTAAATCCATCATTTGCAGTCACGCCTTTGCCTCAGTCTTTTGTACTAGCCACCCCCCTTCTGGATGTGCTGTTCAGATTGAGCTAGGAAACTGATGCAAAGCGCTTTCACTTCACAGATGGTAATCTTTCCTTTTACATAAAATCTCGGCAATCGCACTAAGTTGGTCACGTGACCCCAACTACCTCTTAACGAGATGTTTTTATCAATCATTCAGAAATACAAAGAACCAAGTGAGATTAGTCAGAAACTGAAGTTTCAGCATAAAACCTCTAGCATGGTGTAAATGGCAGCGAGTTGAATTTTCAAGATTTTACTCAGAATGTTTTGGATTTGGGTCACGTGACCAGATAGTGCAAGTGGCCTATTGTTTCTTCTTTCAGAATGCACGATATAACAACTTTTCTTCCTACTTTTGGTTCTTCTGGATTTTCCAGAAAAAAATCGTTATCATTTTTATCCACAGGCCAACCAATGCAAGGCCCTATGACGAGAATGAATCCCCAAGAGTCCCTGTACAACCGTAATCATTCACTATACTCTTTTTATAGTAATTAATCTCTGTGGTATACCACCGTATGCATTGCTACGCTACGCGACCTCAAAATTCACTGTTGCGATTGGCGAAAGAATTCACTGTTTGCGATTTGGCAGAAAGTTAAACATTTTAGGCAAGAAAGCCAAGGATAGCTTAGAAGAAGAGGCCGAATCCAGCGTTTTGGTTTGATTGATAGCTAAAATCGCCAATCGCAACATTGAAGTCTGAGGTCGGCGTAGCAATGCATACAGTGGTAAAATATGTTGCTCACTAATCTCTACCTATAAACTTTTTTTCGCTTGCATTAATAATGCTTTCCAACGTAACATCGTGCAGTTGGAAAGCGTTTTCATTACGGTTCTGAGCATATGAATCACAATTATATAATTGTTTGTTCTTCACGACAGAACAATTGTTTTATGATGTAAGTTACATAACTACGTTTAGCATAAGTTTTTACAAATATTCGTATAAATACGACAGAATTATGATAATTTTTCATCTCGCCTGTTGGACGCCGTAGAGTATTTTGTTACCAATCTCTTCTATGATTATGGGCGATCTCGCGTGGTACCATTGTCCGCAGCACCCAGCACGAGTCACACTCATATCGTGTTGTTTTCTTTGCGCTTTATCGCGCGTGGCGAAGGGTAGTAATGAATCTAATGTGTTCTTGAGAAGATACATTAGGTACAAGAATCTCCAAGCTTTACTCAATGGCGAGCAGCCGGATCCCTGTGTCATTTCTTACCCCCCGCGACACAGGAATCCCGCGCGCCCAAAAAATAAAATATCCGAAAAAAACCACTCGACTTGCTTGAGAAAATATGGCGATAATAACTCTCCAGACCAATCAGATAAAGAAAAACAAAGGAAAGAGAATCACTATTTTCCGCTAGGTTCCCATATACGAAGTCTTTAAAAATCGTATATCCTGTTATGAGTACCACATGTGCTTATATCTGACCATAAATCCTGAGAAAAGTCTTTCTTTCATGGTAATTTGATCAATTTTTGTGTCTAAGCCAATGAAATCGCCGATATTTTCAATAGAAATAATTGCATTCCAGCATGCTCTGCCGTTTGCTTGGGTAGTTCTTACACGGACCATTACTTAACAAGTGAAGATTGGAACTATGGTACTCGAGTATATGCCCAGAGTATTAGAGGATTTTAGCATGGAAATGATGATTGATTTTGAATTTCATTTTTCTATAGACTATGGAATGCGACCTCCGCCAAATAATGCTGTAGCACCTGGTGTAAATATGTCTATGTGAGTAGGATAATTAGGAGTGTCTGTCTGTCACTGACTGTTTTGTTTTGTATATCTATCTGTCTGTCTGTCTGCCTGCCTGCCTGTAGTTGTGTTTGCCAATCTGTCTGTCACCAATTGTCTGTCTCTGTCTGTTTGATCTGGCCATCTCTGTCTGTTTGTCTGTGTGGTCCTCGGTCCTGTCTGCTCTGGCCGTGTCTCTTTGTTTTTCTGTCTGTCATTGTATGTCTCTCTCCTCTCAATGCCTGTCTCTCTATCCATGTGTTTTTCGTCTGGTCATCTCTGTCTGTCTGGTCCTGTGTTCGTCTGGTCTGGCCGTTTCCTCTCTGTCTGTCTCTCTATCCATGTGTCTGTCTGTCTGCCTGGTCCTGTGTTCGTCTGATCTGGCCTTTTCTTCTATATGTCTACTGTCTCTCTATCCATCTCTATCACCTCTTCAATGTGATTTTTCAGTTTTTTGCGATGTTTATCTCCAATTCTCTGACTTTTCCTTTGGTACCTTTTAGGGGCAATCGACCATGGAATCCAACGACATCGGTAAGCTTTTGTTTTCCTCTCATCTTTAGGTCAGACTCTTCAAATGTTTGCTTCAACTCTATGCTGTCCAAACTAAAACTCGTATGTTTTGCTTCACTGGGCAATAGTTGACATTAGTATATACCAATCAGTGAATAGTAATTTTTGTGCTCTGATTGGTTACTGAAATAGTAGATAGAGCAGATTTCAGATGACCATCGTGAAAGTAAACGCAATTGTGCAATCACTAGCCAATCAGAAACAAGAGTAATTACAACTTACTGCTGAACTTTCCAGCCTAGCCAATCAGGAGCCGAACCAATTGGCTAGTAATTCCTTGCTTGTACTTAGTTCGCAATTTGATTGGTTGATAGAAATACGCAGCCAATGAGAGAGCAAACCAATTGCAAACACGACGGTCATCTGAAATCCGCTCTATCCAACACTATTTACTGTTTTGAGAAAACTCTCAAAATGGCGGCTCATTTCGCGCGCGATACTGCGTTTTGAATATTTTAATCCACCGTATTTTATTCTGCTGATTTGGTATATACTGAAACAACTATCCCCCTCAGGATCGGTGCCTAGCACTGGATATATACCCCCCTTAAGGGGATAGTTGTTAAATAATTGCATTGTCTCCGCACTGCGCTCATGTTTCTCTTTCTGGTCTTGTTAGGTCTCCGGTCCTCCAGGAACTCCTATAATGCCTAGTCCACAAGGTAGATAGCCATCAGATCTCGTACCCACATCGTGGGTGCATTCTCGAACCCAGAGCTCCCCGGCTCGTAACCTCGCGGGGGAGGCTCTGGTAACAGCCACTGACGCATGCGCGAGATTTAATAGCGCTGAGAGAAATAGCTTTCAGCGCATGCTCCAACGCTCAAAATCACCAATCAGCGACGGCCCTCAAATGGATGTCCCCAGAGCCTCCCCTGCGAGCAGACGAGCTGGGGAGCTCTGGGTACGAGAATGAACGTGGGAGAGGCTCTGGTGACAGCCATTGACGCTTGCGCGAGATTTGATACAGAGCCGTCGAGAGGAAGAACTTTTTGCGCGCGCCAAAATTTCTTAAAGAGTCAGCCAATCAGCGAAGGCTCTGAAAGAGTTGCCGCCAGAGCCTCCCTCCCCCGCGAGGTGACGAGCCAGGGAACTCGGTACGGGAGTCACACATTTGAAGCACATTTTCACAATTCTATACTTCCACTTTCTTGCTAGATATAGCATAATCTTGTTCTTGAACTTCTGCAGATACTGCTAGTTCAGGAAGCGAATCTATGTATGCAATGATGAAATCCGTACCAGGTGGAAATATACCCGGGGTGAGTCTTCAGTGTTATACCACACCTCGGTAACCCAATAGACCTTTATAACGTTTATATGGCTTAATATTCTGATATTTCAGGTGCGGATCTAGGGGTTGCACCTGTGAGAGTGATCGATTAGTAGTTATTTGAACTCTGTACAGGTCATAACTAGTCCAATTTAGTGCTGCAGCCCCCCCCCCCCCCCCCCCCCCCCTTTGAAATATCCTGGATCCGCCACTCTAGATATCATGAAGCAAAATCGAGTTCGAAATTCATCGCATCCGTATTATTAAAATAGCAAAAATACAAGAAGGTTGCATGAATACTGGTCATTTTTGCAATAATTGTATGCAATGCGCTACCGGCCTCGTTAGGCCTATTAATATGCTAGAAAGACGTTGTATTCT
The DNA here is from genome assembly GCA_033964015.1 of Scolanthus callimorphus. Classification (NCBI taxonomy): domain Eukaryota; kingdom Metazoa; phylum Cnidaria; class Anthozoa; order Actiniaria; family Edwardsiidae; genus Scolanthus; species Scolanthus callimorphus. The sequence goes on from CM066913.1 coordinate 19,779,242, forward strand.
ACTCAACTGTCCTACAATGCGCTGTGCCTTTAGGTTTTCTGTTGCCCTGTAGTTTCTGCAGCGTAATATGATGTAGTTTTAAAATGCTTTCTTGTGCCTCAACACGAAACTATCGCTTTTCACTTCTATTCTATTTGCATACACCCTCGCCCTATTAATGTGCGTGGGATAATTATAACAGCCATATAGGTAAAGGGTATAAACTAACCACAAAATACACGGCCGCTCAAATATAGGAAGGCAATTCATATTTATTAGTAGAAACCCACTCGCATACTATCACGAATCCTGCAATCTGGCTCCGCTACTCGCTATCTATCACGTAATAGTAGAGTAAACGCTAGCGCAAAGCTACCTAAAACCATGAAAAATACGTTTTAGCAACAACTCGAAGGTAGTATGTTAGTGGGTTTCTACTAAAACAATTAGGCTACTCGTTTTCGTTTTCTATGAGTCAAATAGTCAAGTCGCTATGCGCCTCGTTAACTATCTAATGGCTCATAGAAAACTCGAACTAATTGTTAAATATACTATAGAGTGGATTATGTTGACATGGAATGGAATAGAATGAACTTTATTTAGAGTGGGGAACAAATAGAGTATACTAAACTTGTGTTATACTAAAAAAAATATGTCTGTCTGTTTGTCCGTTTGTCTTCCCTTCCGTTTGTCGTCTGTCTATCTGTTTGTCGTCTGTCTACAGAAAATCAAATAATAACACCCTTTCTTTTCCTTTCCTTTTCTTTTTCAGTATGGAATGAGTGGGGGTCCAGAACCCCTATGTCGATGGAGGGCAAGAACCTTCACTTGTAATGAACGGTAAGAACTGACTTACTCATCAACTGCTATTGGCTGGTTTCCTTTCCCCGCTACACCACGAATGTAAGCAACGCATTTCCATTCTCGTACCCAGAGATCCCCGGCTGCATCACCTCGCGGGGAGGCTCTGGAGACAGCCACTGACGCGCGAGTTTTGATACAGAAAGCGCGACCATAAGTTGAGAAAAATAATTTTCTGCGCATGCCTCAATCCAATCAACGAAACATCAACTCCATTCTCGAACCCAGAGCTCCCCGGCTCGTAACCTCGGGGGAGGCTCTGGTGACAGCCACTGACGCATGCGCGAGATTTAATACAGAGCCGCTGAGAGAAAGACCTTTCAGCGCATGCTCAAAATCAACCAATCAGCGACGGCCCTCAAATGGATGCCCCCAGAGCCTCCCCTGCGAGCAGACGAGCTGGGGAGCTCTGGGTACGAGAATTGACTATATTCCAGTTATCTTCGTTCTATTGAAGACTATCAATAGAACAAAGCAATGTGTTTAAATGAACATTGAAATTGTGTTTTCTTTTCTGCAAACACATAAAATGTTTTTGTTTCTTTCAGATACAAACCCCGGCGATATGGATGGTCTATCGAAGGCAAGTTAAAGATCTCTTATAGCCAGTAATATTACATTTCACGTTCAAGCCTCGTTGATACGTTTTGTTTTTGTCTTTTTCGTTTATTTTGTTTGCTTGTGACCACTAGAATGGTTTGTCGTACAAGTGCTGGCCAGACGTTTGGAGTCTTACTAGGGCTACGGTCCCTTGTTTATTTTGTCCACAATCTTGTTTACTTGTTTACGTTTTTCAACAATGGTGTTATGTCATTCCAACGTTATCTTCTAAAATGCAGTGGCTTGACACCGAATCGCAATATGGCAGCAAATTTGAATAACTATTGTTCTTGACTTACTAAGCCTCCCATTCATGTGAAAACACGAGGCTAGTAAATCAAGAACAATTGTTATTCAAATTTGCCCCCACATTTCGATTCGGTGTATTATTTTCTATTGTCTAACGCGAATATTCACTTCCATAGGACACATCTAACGACCACCACCCTGGTACACCGCGAGAAGATGGTTCAGAATTCGGTGGCTTATTGCCTTTTTCCCAAGATAATGTAAGTACACCATGATAATTCTGCATTGTCTGCGCGGGGGCAGGGGACAGGTATTTAGCAATCTCGCCGAGTCGCCATGCTACGAACGACTAACCTTGGTATCACCTCTATTAAGCGGCCACTTTTCAATGTATTGTCACTCAAGTACTATATTTACATATCTCCATTCAGCGGCCAACCTCTATTAAGCGGCCACTTGGCTCGGTACCGAGAGTGACCGCTTATAGAGGTACCTCTGTTCTATATTTACATACCTCCATTTAATAGAGGTACCACTGTATATAGATGTTCTGAAAACGCGGCTCGCGATGCACTATGGTCTTTGCTGTAATGACTTCGCAATGAAGGTTTTTGGTGAACTGTTTGAAAAAGAGGTGAGAAAAGGTGAAGCTTTACTAAGAATTTTTCGATCTGTGCCACACTTTCTGAAAGCTGTATTTTACAACATTGTAATTATTATAATCGCAAAAAAAAGATCGTTCTTGCAATCTCGTTAAACAAATAGTCTAGGTGAACATTTCTCGAGTCAAACAATAGAATCATCATCAACTTGACTCAGTTAAGGATATGACAGAGCAGAGGTGATTTTAGAAGATTCTTTAAACAATAATATTTCTGTCAGAGGTTTTCGATTCATATTCACTGTAAACAAAGAATGGGGTATACTTCGTAATAGCAAAAAATCAACACTATATTGGGTTGTTGAACAAAAATATCCACACCCCACCTTAGAGGAGCCTGGAATTCTGGGTGGGTATCCTAGTACTGGAGCAAAATCCTACAGTGGGTATTCCCAAAATATGGAATTACAGGGTGGATAAACAATTTCCAGGGGGGTCATGAGAAAATTCACTTGTCAGGGTGGGTAGAGACAACCAGAAATTTCCACTGAGGGTGGGTGCCTGAAATTGGGCTCCTCGATAGGGGGTGCCGACTTTTTTTGCGACTATCCATTGAACTTGGCTGTTCAGGTCTTTGTACGAGGATACGAAAGGTAGGTTCGTGGGCATTTGGTTGTAAAACATATACATATTTATCCGTACATTTTTATGTATAATAATCTGACTGATATCGTCATGGCAACCATAGGTCATTTGACATAATAACCACGTTAGCAAGCAGGAAATACAAAACTAATCACTCATTCGCTCATCAAAAAATGCATGCGTCCTTCATCCGGGATCTTCTTGTTTTCAATCCGGGAACTTGTAATCTTTCGTTCCTGACTTGCTGTGGTGCTATAAATCTTACGGCCCATTTCCTGTAATAATATCTACTATTCATTTGCAGACGTTTGCAAGCTAAAGTGAACCATTCCAAGCACCTAAAAGTGAGTTACTTTTAGGATGCATGCATTTGTTGGAAAACTTATCCTTGAAAAGAAAAATTCCCTGTTCTCAGAATGTTTTCTTAGAAACGTTTTTCGCGCTTTCTCGGAATTTTAGTCCCCTTGCCAGTCGTTAATTGTGAAAGAATATGAATTCTGTATTCTCTACTGAGAAACATACCGAAAATGTTCTCAGAATTTTTTCTGAGAAACGTTTCCCCGCTTTATCAGAATTTAAATCACCTTTGCTAGTCGTTTATTATGAACCAAAAAATAGATTCTAGACGTATCTCGTGCTTCTGAGAAGACAAAAGTTTAAGTTTTCCAACATTTGCATGATAATCTATTGTTAGAGATAAACTAGATAATTTAGTTTCGTTATAGAACCGTGGTTATTAAGTCACGTGACTTATGGTTGAATAAAAAATTACAACCTAAAACCACATACAAGCTTAATGATTTGGATAATGAATTTACCTTTGTTGCCCTAATCTTTGCAGAAGTTTTATTTCGTAATTTTCGTAGTGCAAAATTTATTCGATCTGATTCCTTAATTTTACGATTAAGAATGTTTGCATCAAAAGTTAAATATCGTTGTGGTCTTCATGCTAATTCGTCCTCTAGCATATCCGAATGCCAGGCGGCGTCTTCTCTTCACTTTAATGTACGAAATCTAGAAATTTACCATTTGACATGGAAAACTGTCAAAGTTAAAGTCATGGTGGCCATAATTTTTCTAAAATTTGAATTTCGCGATTCGGCTCATCCTGAGAAACGAATAAAGCCAAGTAAAAATACATGTTTCTCGCCCCACCCGCGTCATTTTTTGGGGGGCGCACCAACATTTTCTTATTTGTTACTTGTAACCAAGCGCCTGTAAAGGCAGAAAACACTAGTGCTACTGACGTTCAACATGTTACAGAAAAACTAAAGCTTTAGTTTCAGCTTTAATTTTGATAGCAGAACCCTAAGGGGTGTGAATCCTCCCTCAGAGTGTGTTAACACACACAAGTAGTCAGTTATACCTAAATTATCTAACCCGAGAGCAGTTTTTGAAATAGTAAATAATAAATGCGCCGGCCCGCTCCATTTTTCTCGCAAATCCGGACGAGTAACATTTTTTTTAGCCCAGCGCAAACGACGAACTTCAGGCGCTCTTCTTCTGTCGAACTTTTCCTTTTTCAAAGGATGCCGCTTCATTATACTTTATAATAGAAAACTTTCTATTGTTTTGTATTGGAACGGCGCGACTGTGGCACGACGTCTGACGTCGTAGGCTTACTTGGCCCTATAACTCAAGCCTCGCGGCAGATGCTGTTTAATTTATTGCGAAATAAAGTTGCGCGCAGTTTAGTAACAACGGCGTCCTGGACTAGGGAGAGGCCCGCGAGGACGACTGCCGAGTCGAACGCATGTTTTTAAATCTCAGCGTCACTGGGAGCAATACTAGAAACAATCTGCGACTAGATCTCCCTAAATGTACACTTAAAACCGCCAGCGTTCTTTTGCCTTTCGTGGGCCAAACTGTACAACTCTCCCCGGGAGATGAGGGACATTACGGACATCAGAACTTTCAAGCGGAAGCTGCAACGCACTTTATGCCTAATTAAATCTAAAAAGATGAATTTTATTGTCCTATCAATGTAAATTTTCTCAATTTTCTCGTTTAGCTTTTTATGCGTTTGTTTTCTTATTTGATTGTTAATTTTGCATGGATTTTGTTATGTATTGCGACAGAATAGCCCCGTATAGAGGAGTCGTAATAAAGTGTGTATGTATGCACGTTGTACAAGTGAGGCTGGAGACTGTAGTGACTCTCGCTGACCCTCATTTTCTGCAATGCCACTTTTGGTCCCCTTGAAACTGCCTCTTTCACCAAGAGTGCTCCACTGCTGCCTTGATTGCAGCTACTAAAGAGCCTATGTGTTAAGAACGTTTCATTTTTTGTTAAAATATGATCTGTCTCCTTTCCAGGACCACTGTGATAACGCGGCAATTCTAAAGATCAAAGAGACAATGCAAGAAGAAGCCAAACGATTCGAACACAGCGACAGCAGGCCGACTGACCAAGAAGGCGATTTCTTTATACAATAGTCGTCATATTATATATATTATACATATACATAGAAGCAAACAAAAAACAGAAAGCAAACAAAAAACATAGGACGTCATAACATAACACAGAGCATAGCATCAATGTCTTAATCAGGACGTAAAGAGCCCTAGTCAGTCGCCAATTTGATTTCTGCCTTTTCTGTTCCGCCAGTCAAACAAACTGAGCCAATCAGGTCCTTGCGTTGTTTCGCTTAGTGCAGTCGACTGGCTTTCTGTCGCGACAAAACCCAGTTGAGTGCACCAGGCGAAACAGGGCAAGGACCTGATTGGCTTAGATGGTTTGACTGGCTCAACAAAAAATGCAAAATAAAGCCACGTTTTGAAATTCACAGCTCAAAACGACGGTGTTGGCTAGAAGAGAAGAATTATGTAATTAATATTAAATTATAATATTTAATTATTAATTATCTGAAATCTCGAAATATTCATCTACAAACAAAATATAATGCTTGATTTACAGAATCCAGTCGAAAATATCGCACTGCATTCTCTAAATCAGCCGATGGAAATGGATAGAGTTTTCTCTGACTCGATATGTTGCTAGACTGACAAAAGGGCGACTGACTGAGGCTCTTAGTTAAAGTTGGCTGCGACTCATGCTCTCGTACATCAGCTCGATAACAAAGTGGACGTCTCATTAGTCAGGGGGGTATTTATTCACCACTTTTTACCAACCGCCACTTGTAGTATAGGGATATTTAAGTGGGAAGATTTATAGCGGAGCTGAAATCGGTCGAAAAGATTTTGATTCTGGCGATCCGTGCCCTTAGGCCGCTAACAAATTTTGTCGATAGTTTGGTTGTCTTGAATTTCAGAGATCTTATTATTCATGACATATCATTGACCATGAGCTGTAGCTTCCAAAAGTATGGCTGTCTTTTAGCCTTGGATTCGCGCATGCTCAGAACGAAAGCGACTGAGTAAAACGAAAAACAACGAGCAGAGTTTGTATGTTACTTTATTTATGTCCTCCAAAGAAATAGCTGATTAGGCTTTTGTTTCAGTTTACTGTTTTGTTTTTTTTTCATTAGAATCTGGAACAGTTTGGAGTTGGAACTTATTAAAGGGGAATGTCACGCTTGTTGGGTTAATTTAGTTACCTTAAATGGTATTCAATTCACAAGAAATAAGCAAAATAAACCGTCGGGGTTTGTCAAGTAACCTTTCAATAGCCAGATAAGCACATATTCAGAGCATTTTGGTTTGTTTTCGAGCGGATGGAAATGGATTGCGAATTGCCATTTTTTATTTCTCCTGAATGCTTATACAACACGAATTTCTCGTAGACGAAGTTTGAAGTATATAGATTTCTGTGTTGTTTATGCAGACACTGACATAGTTTTATAGAGTTTTGTTCAAACACTGTGACATAGCCCCTTTAAGCTCGAGCACATTGACCGCCACTCACCAATCACTGTTCTTTAAAAACTCAAATTCAAAGGATTTGCAAATGAGAGGAGGATTATTTTTGAACTATAACTACACAGAGTATTAGGTCAGTATTATTTGCCATACTTTCTATTCTGACGCACTAAGGTCACTTCGACCTTAGTTTAATTTATTACACCGTGAAATCCGCACTTGTTTATTGAACTCCGCACTATATTATTTCGTGCACAGCCCTGCATCTCTGCTTGTAATTGTTTTATGGCAATGAATGGATGCATTTGCGTCTTCTCTTTAAAAAATGCACGTTAGGCAATATATTCTCGAAGCAAGCAGCATTGACTGCTAAATTAATTTTTTCGAGGGGTTCCAGTCGAGGCTGGCTGCTGTCTCCAGACAAAGTATGCTATAACAAAGGTTTCGCTCCAGTCTCTTCAAAGAGTAATAGAGAATAGAACTAGACTTCGATATTCGCAACTCACGCAATGGTCCCATGTTCTAAAGCTTTCTAAGTGGACCACTATTTTGTCTCTGACTTCTCTCCCACACACTTTTGGCTGAATCCAAGTGTACGGACATTGGAATAGGATTTTTATATACAGCACAGGTACCCACCCAGTGCTGAAAACTCAGGCTGTACACCACCATCTTGCATTTGCCCTGAAGTTCACGGCAGTCGCGCCATGCAGTGATAGACACTAGAGGGTATTATTATTATTATTATATTTGCTTCAAGCACGATCCCAGTTTCTTGGGAAGCCTGTGGAAGCGAAGAGACATTTATAGGGCGTAGAGAACATTTACGTGACCTTTCACAAAAGTTTATCCATTCATGTCTTAACACTATAGTGTACAGTTAGAGCTAATGTATCTATATGTCTGTAACACGGAGAGATTTTAAGCGATTCTCTGCGTTTTCGCGATAACAATCAAGGTTAGCCATCGCGTGTGCGCAGTTGAACTGAATTCACATTTGAAAAATATGATTGTCGTTTTCAAAAAAAATCGATGTTAATTGATAGTGATTATAAAAAATATAAATATATATGTATCTTGTATAAATGTTTGCATTTATGTGAACTACATTTTGCTATTAACTTGGAAACTCTCTTGTAAACTTCTGAAATTACGGCTTACTCCTCCCCGTGTATGCAGATCTTTCCCGCGCGGCTGAACGTTAGGGGAAAACTTCAAATAAAACCCTTGTAATCATATTATCATTATAAAAATGGACGCCATTGACAGTGTAGATGTTTTGATAATGTTTGTAAAGTAGCGTCTACACGAGCAATTCTATTTGTCAATTATTTGGCAACTATATTTGACCGTGCAGTTGACCAGAAAATAGTTGCCAGAAGTGGCCTGGAGCCTGATTCTCGACCTCCAAAAATTCTCGGACCCGAAAAACGTCTCCTATACAGAATTATCTAGAATTACGTTAGTTCTTGTTCCAGGTTATTTAAAAGAAACGAAAACCTTGAGGATCAATGTATTTCAACAATTGCAAAACAAACAAACATGCCCCCATCCTGTCAGTCAAGCGCCAACGGATGAATTGGGACAACATATGTCGAAATAGAGCGGATTCAGATTGTCGAAAACTAAACGCAAATACAAAACCACTAGCCAATCAGGAGTGGAAGCCAATCCACAACAAAGCAATGAGGAGGTGAAGTAAGTCAGACTTGCGTTTAGTCTTGAGCAATTTCGCGTTCTGATTTCGCAATCTGATTGGTTGAAAAACGATAGACTTTGCTCTTCACCAATAGAAACGCTGACTAAACGCAAGTCTAGCCTTACTTTCGGCGGCCCATGTGATGTTGATCACATGGGCCGCCGACTTACCTTATTTTGTGCGAATTCAGTAAGACATGATTCTCACAAAAATCCCATACTTTGGATCCCCATCCCAAACCTCGAATTTAGCTGGATCCCGGATTTGACCGGATCCCTTTACATGCATGCCGTTCCTCGACAAACTTCCCGCCCGCCTCCCTACTGCTTTCGGATTTGTTGAAGTTACGGAATGCAATGCGATTCTTTGCTTTTAATAAACTTTGAGGGTGCAAATACTTACAGTCTTGAAGGGACATTTTAAAGTCTGCATCTCATGACGTCGTGGTCAAAAGAACCGATTAAATTGCTATAAATTAGATGTAAATATATTGGCAACATGATATATTTGCTTGCTTTATTGCGCTTAGCTGGTCATCAGTGACGTAGGGAAAGGGATGGAGGCGGGGTGGGGATGGTCACCATTGCTTTAGAAATGACGTCTTTCTATAAACATGAAAAACAAAACGCCTACAAAATGTGCAAAGAATCAGGCAAAAAATTGGTGACCCCCCCGCCCCCCTTAAAAAACTTAACTCCTATCCAGCCCCTCCCCCAACCCCTTAAATTCCGCGTGAGCACGCTAAGCCAAATGTTGGTCTTTGTCGGTACGGGTTAATCAATCTTTCATCCCGGCTCGAATTTCTATGTGGCTTCCGCTCGGTAAATATTCTGCCACTATCCATCTCAATTGAAAGTTTTAAGAATTCATGATGGTAAGGTTGAATACCGCCGCCCGACGTTTTGAGAATGAGAATGTAAATACTGGTGGAGAACTCTGTCTCATTTCAGCGTTTTTGCCCTAGGCGAGATGGGGGTCAGCCGTCGGACCAATGGAACGAGGCAGGGTTTGAACCGAAAAGTAAACAGGTAGCCCAAGTGCTTCCGATCTCTCCGAATCGTTCTGCTCATATTTATACAAGATACAGATTTTTTTCCCAATGTCTGAGTTTGCCCCTGTCTCGGTTCGGGAAGCTGCAGGAAGAGAGTTCATATAACGACTTATGCCATAATTCCTTAGCCTTTTCTGATTGTTTTCGCGGTCATCATTTCTCTCTTGCAATGTGTCTTACCAACCAAGGCGTTGAGTTTCTCCATACGCGAATAGACGCCAAATTTATTCGGCCTTGCGCACTCGTGGCCCCAAGACACCAAACCAAATGCGTAGTAGCGATCTCCCTTTTGGCAAACTAGTGCCCCACCACTATCATACCCGCATGAATCGCGCATACCCTTCGAATAGCCAGCGCAGATTGCAGGTCATGTACCGTCCCATTGTAAGATTGAGGCTTATTGCACTCCTTGTAAGACACAATAGGGACCAAGACGTGATGTAGGACGCTCGGCTGAGAGCCGTTCCACCTTGTGTGACCCCACCCTGAGATATAGCACGGTGTTCCCCACGAGAAGGCCGTGTCCGGTCGCAAAAGGCACACTGTTTGGATGTGATTGTTGAATGCCACTTTGGTCTGTAATTCAATCACAGCTGCAACAGTTAACAGTTATTAGGAACCACGTGGCGCTGTTTTTTCAAATCACCTTTAATTATTCTATTTTTTGAATTGAATAAAGTATATTGCGAATCCCTCCTTTGGAATCAGGCTGCAGTGCTGAGTCTGCACCGCTGTTGTCTGGAATTCCAGGCTCGAACAGAGTAAATAAAATATGTTTAAGTCCATGCAAGTCGGATCGAGCTTCAATGTAGCCTGAATTGTCAATGTCGTAGTGTAAGGAGAAAAGACGGCTGAAAATTGTTTTTTGATTTTTAGTTCTACTGTCTCTTGATCTTTTGAATAATCTGCCTTTTCTTCTATCCCTGTACAAGGTGAACGCTAACGAACCATATAAAGGCATATAATACTGAAAAACAGCCCCATAATTGTAAGTTGTGCGGCAGCTTTTTGCATGCTTCATCCTAATGCAACCCGCGCTCAGTCCTCCAACGTATCCTTGTCTAGCGGTCGTGTATTTCTATCCCTTGGAGCTCCCTAAAGCCCGGTTTCCATATAAAATTGCAACTGTCGTAAAACAAAGGTGTTCTGCAACAGCTGCAACTATATGGAAACCGGGCGTAACTATGAGGATGAGACCCTTTTTTTCGTCTACAATTATACTTAAGCATTAGAGCACAACTTTCTACCAACTTTATCGGCGAAATAGAGCACGCGTGATGCTGGGAGAGACACGAGAACGAGAATTTTAAAGCGTTTCGAGTGTCTCTCCAAACATCACAATTGTTCTATTTGCCGATAAAGTCCCAGAAAGTTGCGCTCTAATGCTTTTATGATATAGCGGGAGAGAACCATTGCTTTATCGGTGAAATAGAGCATAGATTTGGATCAATCAGAGAGCGCGTTATATCGTAGCTCTTTTATACTTACCTATATCATTCATGGGAGGTGTATTCATGATCCCTTCATACCACATGGACTTATATTTTTCGTGAATCGTTATATTTTGACTTGGCGAACTTCCTCGTGTGTATCGGGTTCCAGTAATCGATGAGCTCCGATCGACACTGTCCAGTTTTTCGGATTTGTCGAGGTGTCGGCCGAGTCTGAAAAGAAATCAGATTGAGATCCGGGATCCAGAGCATGGGATCCGGGATCCATGGGTCGGGATCCTGGATCCAAAACTGGGACGGCGTGTGATTCAAACACCGTTCAACGATCTGGTTGAAACGGAAATATAAAGTCCTTAAAAGATCGGGTTCTTGTAACGCACCCCCTTTCCAAACCTGGATCCGCCCCTGAAATGTATGTGAAGATTTTCAATACAATCTGAAATCAGCCGTCATACGCTCTTGACATACGAATTTACTTACTAAAGCAATGCGCTGCCGTCACCACCCACTTCTCATGAACGAGTGCCCCTCCGCAGTACTGTTTTCCATTGAACCGCAGTGCTACTTGCCAAGGGAACTGTCCAGGCTGGGCTGGTGTCCCTCCGACCACTCTCTTGGGCCGTTTGTGTTTTGGCGGGCAAATCCTCGGATAGATCGCTTCGTTGGGGGTAACATTCTTGGAATACCACAATCTTTAGGAAACACTGAAAAAGACAGCAAACAAAACAAAAGAAGGGGAACTAAACATTTGTCTTAATGGTAAATGCGAGATTACACTTGCACATTTTTGTCGCGCCAGTCGCGGCGATCTCGCACGTACGCGTCAACTCAAAATCACTAATGTAAACTAGGTGCAACTCGGCGCGATTTTTGTCGCAGAGATTTCAAACATGTGCGAAACTCTTTGCAACTTGATTCGATTTGAAGAAAAGAGATCACGGAAATCGCACGGCGGGAATTGCATCTCGCTCGAGAAAAATTAATCGCCGCGAAATATGCAACAAAAATCGCAAGTGTAAACCGGCCTTTAGGAGCCTCAGGATGTGTAATTTTATATTGTAGATTTTGAATCCCGCGAGAATTAGTTGCCATGGCTACAAATTATATCCCCTCGTTTAAAAGAGCAGCTCAAAGTACATTTTTCAGTTTCAAGTTCAAAATCCAGAGCCTAGAAATAGCCTCTTCTACTCCTGTGTGTATGGCTAGACTTCTTATTGGAGGCTGCTGTTGATATGAGATGGGCTGCTAACGAACAATATTTTCTTTATCAACATTTGCCAAATTAATATGACCAACCTTTGTACATCTTTAATAGCTCTGCATCTGTAAGAAAATAGAAATGATTATATTGGCAAAGTAAACAAAATGAATACAATAGGGACAATAAAGTCAAAATACTCAGCCAAAGATAGACGAATTATACCGGACATTTTGGGGAAATGGTGGTGGATTTTTCTGTGTTTGGTGCCAGATCCCCCCCCCCCCCCCCCCTTACCTCCCCATTGATATGAGGAGTTTGCTAATTGTTGCCAGGTTCCTCGGCTTCCGGCCGCCATTTTGGTGGTTCAGGCTATTTTGAAGGAGCTCGTGCGACATTAAAACGGAGTCCGCGTAGATAACTGCAGGAAATTTATTGGTTTTACTGCCGGGAACATGTATCTCTACGATCCTGGTGTGTTTGTTTAGTAGAAGAATTCGAATTGAAGTAGCTCGAAGTGTGTTCTGCCGATGAGCGATTATTGCTTTAGCTTCCTATCTTGTCTTTCTTGCCCTTGGTGGGCGAATTGAGATAAATCCGTGAAACTTCCCATGAGCATCAAGGACAACCACAACTAACCACATGGTAAGTTTCAGTAACGTTGATTGAGGATTTCTTATACATTTCCAGGTTCATACATGATACATCCCTTCACACAACCCGCATATAAAAATGTTGCAGTATTGTTGCCATACACATCCAATACAATTCGACTTCGTCACGGCGCCGCCATTTTGTTTCCAGAATGGCCCGGCAAAGCAGAACTGGACTGGGACTGGGAGTGAGTTCTAGACACGGCGCGCGATGCATTGTCAGACATGCGCTGTACCTCATAACTCTCTGCGCGTCCTGCTAAATCTATCCCACAACCAATTGCGCACCCCCCCTCCCACCCCCCCAAGTGTGGGACCTTTTGGTAGCTTGGTCAACTTTTGTACCATAAATCCCCAGTCTTGTACCCAGACGATATTTTTTGCTTCTTTTACGGTGATTTCTCATGAAAATTGTTTTGGAGCCGTAGGGACTGGGAATGAGTTCTAGACACGGCGCGCGATGCATTGTGGGACATGGGCTATACCCCATAACTCTATGCGCGCCCTGCTAAAACTATCCCACAAACCATTGCGCAAACCCCCCCCCCCCCCCCCCCCCCCCCCCCCCTCCACAAAGGAAAGCGTCCCCCCCCCCCCCCCCTCCAACAAAGGAAAGCGTCTGGGTACAAGACTGATAAATCCCAGTCAGGCTTCCCGAAACCCGCACGTTGCTTGGCCTCGTTTCAAGATGGCGTTTGTGCGACAAAGGAGAATAGTCCTGGGTCACCTGTTGTAAAATATGCAACCATCAATTACCCATGACGGTACTCTACCTGTAACGTTGCTTGTCGGTGTTGTACTTTGAGTTAGAGGTGATGATGCTGAAAATGACAGCAAGAAAAAGAAGCGCATTTCAGACTAATCTTTTATAAGTTTGGCCTTCGAGTGCTGGAAAATTTCGCAAAATTTACACAGCGCTCAAACTAGACTTGCTCCAAGTCGTCCTCTGTGCCCAGAATTATAATCAATTTGTAAAGTATTCCTCTACATTATTTTATCAGCAAGAGGTGTGCAAAATACCCTTCACTGTTGAACATTATAACGGAAAAACTCTTCTACTTCCCATACTCTTATAGCACTTAAACACGAAACATGAAATACCTGTTAATGTGCTTGTTGTTCCTGTTGTTGGTGCGAGCGTCGTACTTCGGTTTACAGGAGATGATACTTAAAACGAGAACAGATGCAATTGCAAAATACCGGCCGCTGATTTGAATCTTTCTTGATTAGGTAGTTTTGAAGACGCGGGATGCATGGCAATCATGGTTTTAGTTGTTTAGCAGTTTCGTGTGTATTTTACATGAAATACCTGTACGACGGTGCCTGTTGATGGTGCGTGGTGTCGCACTTCGGGTTGACCCGTGTATTTATTAATTAAATACCAGACTTAACAGAAATGTTTAAGGCCTCGGCAAACGCCGAACTTCAGCCGCTCTTCTTCTGTCGAACCTTTTTTTCCTTTTCAAAGGATGCCGCTTCATTATACTTTGCCGTCGTAGGCCTTAACTATTTCTAAGCGATAATCTTTGGTGCAAATGTAATGTTCATCCAATGACAGAACACGACACTATAGTAAGATATCGTACACAAACGCCAATAGAAATGGATTCGAACAGACGTCAATAGTATTTGAAAAGCGAAGAGTATATAACACTGGGCATCCTTAGACGAGCTTTCAGGGGATTAATGGTCGTGTGTTCATGCAAAATAAAACCAGACAAGATGAAGTGTATGCGCATGCGCAAACGGAAAACTATAGAAGAAACTCGTTCTCAGGGCATTATAATGCGTAATATTGGATTATGATGAATAAAACATACTAAACGGCAACTGTGAGAAACATTTCTACATTACCGTTGGAAGCTAGTTAAAAAAACTTACAACGTGTCCCACATGGATCTCTTACATACTAATCAGGCCTATAAATACGTTGGTGACGCATAATTGATGTTGATTGTTCACTAACGGTACAAGGGGCGTCCTTATATGGTCTGGTGGCCGGGCGTACTCTCACCCACAGGTATCTAGCTACTGAGCAATTCAACACCAGGATAGCGACTGTCAGGACCGAAATCTCTGGCGTGGGCGTAAGAACCGTACGGTCGCCATACGACGCTTCAGCCCTTTGTCTGGAAGTATGGTCCTATTTTTTTTCCTCCAGTCAAGGTAAATATGCTGTTTTCGCATTGGCGTGAAAATGTTGAGCGAAAAGGACAGGCAGATTATATAATATATAAATGCAGTTTATATAGTAAATGCAGTTTAAAATGATTCCACAATTTCCATCATTTTATCGCAAATAACAAACGGCCGTAAAACCAAGCTGACCACCGAAAAAAACGAGTGGAAAAAATAACTGACTACCGGCAATTTAGTATCAATCTGTTAACCAACATGCGACAAAGCAAAATATATTTGGGTGAAAACCGATAAATTATAGAAACTTTAACTGACAACCGACATATCTCCCCCCACCCCCGATGACCCTGTAATAATTTGCTTAGGCCCGTTTCAAACGTCGTTTGTTTGCCGCGTCTAATCTTATTCAACAGACTTTTCCTGATAGGGCATTATCATAGTACGTGATGGTTAACCTAGGTTATTTCAGTTCCTTGGGGTGAAGAACAAAAGGCCTACGCCGCTGAACGTGCTGAAGCCGTACCTAAGGAACTCTGAAGCTACTCTGAAGCTACTCTGTAATTTAGAAAAAATGTGCTTAAACCGCCAAGGAATTTTAAATGTAAAGCATTCAAACCCAAGAATTAAAGAAACGTTCCAGCAAAGAGCTATCCAGTAGACTGCTAGCAGCCGCCACTTTGGTGCGTCCCCAGAGAAGCTTGCGAACCCCTGACCGCGCGCTTCTCTGCGGACGCGCCAAAGTAGGGCTAACCTCGTCCCCAGGGTCTTCTCTGTCGTTTTCAAGATGGCGGTTGGTCGAGCACAAGAACCTGGGGGAGGCTGAGTCACGTGACCGTTTCGAAACAAAGGACAACCTCGTTCCCATGTCCTCAAACAGTGGTCATGTGACTCAGCCTCCCCGAGGGTCTTGTGCTCGACCAACCGCCATCTTGAAAATTACCCACAAGACCCTGGGAACGAGGTTGAGTATCGGCTGCTAGCAGTTAGCAGTCTAGCTATCCAGAGCGTAAATACGAAAAAAGTCCCGATTTCGACCGACAAGCGTGCTCGAAACCTGAAAGCAAATCCCCAAGAAATGCCCAGCGCCATCGTATGAGGCCAGGAGTCTCCATTGTTATGGAGTGACGACCTTTCACATTAGGACTGGCAGCCAACATTATAGAATCTGTGTTATTTGTAGCCATCAAATGCTTGTTGTGATTTTCAACGTCCTGATGTTTGATGCTCTATCATAAGATCCAAGACCACAAAGACAGCTATTTAAATAAGTTGATATTTACGAAGAAGTGAAACCAGGGGTTAGGAAATGAGATTCTATAAATAGCTTTTCTAGTGCGACGGCGGTAAATGTAGTAGATCGACACTCTTAGTGATGTGTAAGAATATGCGTATGTGAGCACGTTGCTTTATCAATCTGGTGGTCCAGTCAATTCACTCTTGAACCCTTTTAGACAACAATTGCACGCAGCTCAAGAGGACTAATTATAGCGTTACTGCACATATCACATCAAACCTTTTATCGAATTTTACGGGTGCTACTGAAATACTCCACATTGTGTGCCAGCACAATGACCTTTGTCATGTAAGTTGTTGACAGGCAAATCCATGCAAGCAGAATAACGTACTGCCATGTCTAACATACATACAGTCGAAGCTCTCTGTGCGACCGCTCTCGTAAGCGACCAGCTCCCATAACGACCACTTCCCCGAAACCCCGTTTGAAATGTCACATGAACTCTGTTATTTCAAGCTCTCGTAAGCGACCGCCTTATCGATGCGACCAGCTCCGTTAGCGACCACAATTTCAAATCACCAACAGAGATTTTCTATTGTTTTTAAGCTCTCGTAAGCGACCACAGTACGTTTTGTCTTTAGAACATCAGTCATCACCTCACAAATATCTAAACTGATACAAGCTGCACCGGTGAAATGCTATTTTCTACGTACATATTTGCGGTTATCTATTCTTAATTAAAGTCGAGAAATAAATCAAACAATTTTAAGCATTAGTATATCACATGATATTTTCTAGATTTATTGTACTAAGCTCTCGTAAGCGACCGCCGCCTATTGTTCAAGTAGGAAGCCGCTTGGTGGTCGCTTACGAGAGCCGTTCTCGTTGGTCCGAGTCAACGGTTACCAATTTCATGTTCATCACTGACGTTTTCATTAAAAAAGTAGAAGGACTAATCAGAATTGCATGGTCATGACAACAGGGAGATTTGGGCTCGGGTAATGATATGGAATCCCCAAGGGTTTTGTATTTGCTTGAAGGATAAACTAAATATAAACCTTTTTTTGTTATACATTTGCTTTTGCTTTACTTTATGCCGGGAAAAGGAAAAACATTTACATCCACTTTTTTAAGACCTACACATTCACCCGAACCCGCATCCACACCCGCAGACCCGCGACAAAAAGACGAATTCATGAGTTAGACGCAATCATTATTATAGTACTTGACACAGGTTAACCGGAACAGTTTAGTTCTTTAAAAAAATCTTTCGGGAAGCAAATGACTTCATTTTCGTCATCTTCCAATTTAAAAGAATATACTGATAAAAACGCGCACATGGCATTAAAACCCCGCCACGGCATATGCCCAATGGTCCGCTATGCAAAACGGTGGCCTTTTTTTGAATGGTACTTCTTGGGAAAATCTATTTTGACACATCTGGCGCCCGTCTACCGGAACAGCTAAGCTCCTTTTAAAAATCTGCCTGGATTCAAATGACTTCATTTCCGTCATCTTTTCTGATTGTTTGGATTCCTCCCAGTCTAGTCCCTGGCGTCCAGGGCGGGTTTCCTGTGATTAGGTTATGACGTCACAGGGAAACCCTCTCCTCGAACACTGGCAGTTCTCTGGCAGGGAATCCAGCGCCTGCGCACATCCAGCGGTTGACCTTCTCACTGAAGGAACGCCTGGGACCATCTTGATTCAGGAAATCATGCCGATCGTTCTGGTTTCCTATACTGCTTGTTTGAATTCAGTGAGACATCACAGATAGGACAGGGTTCCCACGGGTCCTTGAAAACCTTGAAAGTCATGGATTTTAGAAATGTCCTTTTCCAGGCCTGGAAAGTCATGGGATTTTTACAAAAGCCTATCAAAGTCATTAAACGTCATGGAAATACTTTCCTGAAGAAGTATTTACAAGATTTTGGGTGCGTTTCTTGTAAAATTTTGAATTAAAGGATACCCATGTTGCTCTTATCGTGTGCGAAAACCATTAAATTTTTCGAAACGTCCTTGAAAAAGTCCTTGAAAGTCCTGGAGTTTTGAAAGCCGGAAAACGTGGGAACCCTTTAGGAAGTCATCTTTTTAGCGACAATCCTTCAATCAAGCCTTTTATATACATGCTGAGCATAATGCTTTCTAGCATAGGGGAACCGGAACAGTTAAGCTCCTTTAAACAAATCTGCCTTTGTAAATGAATTCAATTCTCAATTTTGGACTTGAAAGTTCTGATTCGAGAAAAAGTGACTTGTTCTGTTTCCTCCACTGTTTGTTCGAATTGAGGACGGTTATTTCCACGGCCCCGATATATCGCAGGCATATTAAAAATATTTTTATGTTCAATTGCTGCATAAAATAGCTAAGATAGTACGCGCGCTCTGATTGGTTGAGGGCTGTGCGTTCTCACATTATAGACGTACGACGGCAGTACTATTTTATAAAAGCTTGTAAGTTTCAAACTTTTCTCGTGTTTTCCAACATCCCTCGTGCGTTTAGCACATCATAAACCACAGAGCTTTTTATTTCTTCAAATTTAGAATCTTGGGGCCTTACTAGACAAATCAGACCAAAGTTATACGGGAGCGAGTGAAACTCGACACGTAGAGTGGTCCCCAAGTAAAGGTGTTATTGCCGTGGTCCATTCCCATGCCATAATTCTTTGGTATTAATAATATCCGATGGTTATTTGGATCGGAGAGTTATTTAGCACTCATTCACACATTGCTTCGTTCTACAAATAGGGCAGGGAGGGCATCTAGGTGGACATCTAGTAGATTCTAAGAAGATAATATCTGATGATATCATGGGGTTCAACATAGGGCAGGGAGGGCATCTAGGTGGACATCTAGTAGATTCTAAGAAGATAATATCTGATGATATCATGGGGTTCAACATAGGGCAGGGAGGGCATCTAGATGGACATCTAGTAGATTCTAAGAAGATAATATCTGATGATATCATGGGGTTCAACAAAGGGCAGGGAGGGCATCTAGATGGACATCTGGTAGATTCTAAGAAGATAATATCTGATGATATCATGGGGTTCAACATAGGGCAGGGAGGGCATCTAGGTGGACATCTAGTAGATTCTAAGAAGATAATATCTGATGATATCATGGGGTTTCAACATAGGGCAGGGAGGGCATGTAGATGGACATCTGGTAGATTCTAAGACGATAATATCTGATGATATCATGGGGTTCAACATAGGGCAGGGATGATATCTAGATGGACATCCAGTAGATTCTAAGAAGAGGATGTCAGATGATATCATGGGGTCCAACATAGGGCAGGGAGGATATCTAGATGGACATCTAGTAGATTCTAAGAACATAATATTAAAGTTACGTAATACAATGCAATTCTTTGCTTTTAATAAATGAATACAAATATTTACAGTCTGGAAGAATTTACATTTACATTTACACTTGTAAAGTCTGGTTCTTACTTTTCCTCGTGGAAATAATGTCACATTAGCGTTCAAAAATACAGATCAAATTGGTATAAAATTGTGCTTAAAATAGATGTAAATATATTGGCAACATGGGGGTGCCGGGGGAGGTTGGCCGTCCCCGTCCCCGATGTTTTTGAAATGTTATATGGCCTTATATAAAACATGATGTTTTGCTTGTTTGTAGATATGAAGTGCTACATGCACCTATTTCAGAAAAGGTTGCACGGTCATAACTGTTCGTTGTAGCCCGCGGTGTGTCATGGGAAAACTAAGAAGAACGAAATTATCGTGTTAACCCGGTACAAAAGTTCTTTCGAGCGATGTATTGTATAATTCTTTGGCATAACTAGGGTGATAAGTATGGCTATTTATCCTAAAGACCAGTGTCCATGATTCTGTTTTGGTATACAGTGGTCCCTTTATTAAGCAGCCACTCTCGGTACCGAGCCGCTGAATAGAGGTATGTAAATACAGTACTTGAGTGACAATACATTATTTTGGGGCTTTGAAAAGTGGCCGCTTAATAGAGGGTGGCCTCTTAATAGAGGTTGGAAGCTGAATAGAGGTATGTAAATACAGTACTTGAGTGACAATACATTATTTTGGGGCTTTGAAAAGTGGCCGCTTAGGAGAGGGTGGCCGCTTAATAGGTGGCCGCTTAATAGAGGTACCACGTTACTTATTTGTATACGCCTGGTGGGCTATAACAGACGGTTTGTGACGGTGCAACTTATCAACCTTTTCTAAAAAAGGTGTATACATATTTAAGTATTTAAAGTAAAACCTTGCATTCTCGTTATCGAGCCCTTCTCCTCTTAACGGTTTAGTCGGTGTTTCTGGTTTGAGGAAAACTTCCGAGGGTCGAGAGCTGAAACTAATTGGCTTCTTGGACAAGGAAGTCCGCAGAAACAATGGAAAACTGTTCATGCAGGACTTCAGGATTGTTTGCTACCAGAGCCTCCAACCAACTGTTGGAAAGGAGGAAGGAAGTTTTGAGAACGAGAATGTAAAATATTGGTGGAGAACCCCGCCTCATTTCCAGGGTGCTTGTCTTTGAAAGGATCGAGGTGAGAGGCGGGCCATGGAAGGGAGGCTGAGTTTGACCCGTCTAGATGTTATAACAATGAAAAATATGCACAGGTAGCCCAATTGCTGCCGATTTCTCCGAATCGTTCTGCACATATTACGAGATACAGATTTTTTCCAATGAGTTCGTCCCGGTCGAGGGTTCGGGAAGATTGACAGAGAGTATATATAACGATTTAATGCCATAATTCCTTAGCCTTTTCTGACTGTTTTCGCGGTCACCATTTCTCTCTTTGCAATGTGTCTTACCAACCAAGGCGTTAGTTTCTCCATACGCGAATAGACGCCAAACTTATTCGGTCTTGCGCACTCGTGGCCCCAAGACACCAAACCAAATGCGTAGTAGCGACCTCCCTTTTGGCAAACTAGTGCCCCACCACTATCATACTCGCACGAATCGCGCATACCCTTCGAATAGCCCGCGCAGATGGCAGTGTCATGTATCGTCCCATTATAAGACTGAGGCTTATTGCACTCCTTGTAAGACACAATAGGGACCAAGACGTGATGTAAGACGCTCGGTTGAGAGCCGTTCCACCTCGTATGACCCCACCCTGAGATATAGCACGGTGTTCCCCATGAGAAGGCCGTGTCCGGTCGCAAAAGGCACACTGGTTGGATGTGATCGTTGAATGCCACTTTGGTCTCTAATTCAATCACAGCTGTAATAGTTAACACAAATATGTTATTAGGAAACACTGACACTGGTTTTTCAAATCTTCTTGAAAGGGGCTATGCCACGGCTGTTTAACAAAATTCTATGAAACTAGGCCAGTGTGAGCCAGTGATCTGCATAAACAACTCAGAATCCTATACTTTGCTTCAACTTTTGAAAATTGCATTGTATAGGCATTCTTATCTAAAATACCTATCGCTGCAAATTTCCAAGTTTGAAAATAGTTGAGCCTGGAAAGAAATCAAGAATACCATTTCGCAATCCAATTCCATCGGCTCGATAACACGCAAAAAAAACTCCAACTTTGTACTTATCTAGCAGTTGAAAGGTTATTTAACAAACCTGGACGATTATTTGGCTCATTTCTTATTAATTTTACTGTATTTCATCTACCTAAAATCACCCTAAAATCGTGTCATAGCCCCTTTAATTATTCTTTTGGATAGAACAGTTCACGCTCTGACAGTTACATCATGGGTAAGCAGGTAAAGATGCTGAAAATAATTCAGATTCATAACCACCCAAAGGAATCATCACATGACCTAAATTGGGTGGCAACAAGATGTAAACACCGTTAGCCGATTTGGTCTATGGCCTGACTCTTGGAGGAGGCATTTCCTCATGATTGTAAGCTGTGCGGCTGCTATTTGCGCCATTCTAAAACAACCCGCTAAGTCCTCAAACGTATCCTTGTCTGGTGTGGTCGTGTTTTCGACCGCTTGGAATTTCCACACGATATTAAAGGAGAAGACCCTTTCTTTTCAAGTAGCCAACCGGGATCGATGTCCGGGTTCTCCACCAAGTTTGTTAGGGGACTTGCCAAAGGAACACGACGTTAAGTAACTTTTCTCTTCTATTTCTTATTTCCACACGGAATATATAGCAAAGGCTGTTGACATAACTAAGATGATACTACTATACACGGCTCAGCTTGACCAACACCAAGATTCTAAAGGGTTCTAAAGACCGAAAACACAAGTGCGATGGCAACATACTATTCCATTGAAGTCAACGTCAGCTAATCCCACAAAACACAATGAAGATGGAATTTCATTAAGGGAAACACGTTGTCGTCACACCCGAGAATCCTAATGTTGGTCCAGCCAGCGGATGAAAAGAACCAATGTCAAGGCCATCATCTGAGATGCTGCACATCTGCCAACGGCCACAGAGACTCGGTCGAGAGGAAAATCGTTAGCCTCGTCTCTGTGTCGTGAACATTTGTGTTCCTTGACATTTGTTTCCTTTTTTGTCGTCTGCACTTGACACTAACACTCACCTATATCATACATGGGAGGCGTATCAGTGATCCCTTCAAACCACATGGATTTGTATTTTTCGTGAGTCGTTATATTTTTGACTTGGCGAACTTCCGCGTGCGGTTCATGTGGTAATCGATGACTTCCCATCGTCACTGTCCAGTCTTTCGGGTTTGTCGAAGTGTATGGGTCTGAAAATAAAGAAGTCAGAATTCTTGGACTGGTTGGGATAGGGTGATGTTTTGGACACGATCGTTTTGTGCTTTTTTGTCTTCAGCAGAAGCGACAGCTAGGTTTAGCCTTTTCAATATTAATTTTAAATAGTGGATATTACATGGCCGCGCGGAGATACGAATTTTATCTCCGAGTGTTGAAAATTTATCTCACGAGTGAGCGCAGCGTAAGAGCTGTCTCAGCGCTCTCGTTAGCTTTTGCTAACAGGGAAAAGATTTGATTTCTATGTTCGGTGAGCTCTTCTAAAATAGAGTTCTTACAAGAATCCAAATCCTCTTTTGGGTGCAATAAAAAAAAACCTGAGGCATCCGACTCGAGACTACTGGTACACTTCAAGGGACGCTAGAGCAGATTTCGTATGACTGTGAAAAGTGCCGCGAAAGAGTTGTTCCGCGCCGCGACCGTACCGCGACTACGCGATTTCATTCAGTATCTACAGCAGGCCAGGTTCCGTACCGCCACCGCGACAGTACCGCGCCGTGTCACGGCACTTTTCACAGTCATACGAAATCTGCTCTAATAGTTTGGAAGTGGTTTGTGAACAATAGCGCGCAAGCAAATGACACGCAACTCGATTAGCGTACCCCAAGGGAAATACATAACCAAACAAGCAGTTTCTCTTGTTTTCTTGAATCAGGACAAACGCAAGCTGTACTCTGTAAAATCGTCCTCCGATTGTCAGTTGTTTAATTTGTTTCTGATTGGCGTATATATGACATTCGATCTAATGTTCTCTTGGCCATACGAATGTACTTACTAAAGCAATGCGATGCCGTCACCACCCACTTCTCATGAACGACTGCGCCCCCGCAGTACTGTTGGTTCTTGAACAGCAGTGCTACTTGCCAAGGGAACTGTCCTGGCCGGACTGGTGCCCCTCCGACCACTCTCTTGGGCCGATTGTGTTTTGGAGTGTGAAATACTCGGATAGATCGCCTCGTTGGGGGTAACAATGGAGGAATACCACAATCTTTAGGAAATACTGGAAAGGAAAATTGACCGTTAAAAAGGTTAAAACTTTGGTTAACTATTGCAAGGGAAGGTTCCGCTATCACACTGCAGGCGTTGAATTCAACATTCTCACTCTCAAAGCACCAATTTCCCGTTTAAATTCAAAATCCACAGTCTACAAAATAGACTCTTCTACTCCTCCTTTATGTTTAACTTTTTCAAGAGACTACCAACCTTCGTACATCTTTAATACCTCTGCATCTGTAAGAAAAATAGAAATTATTTTGGTAGAAGTTGACAAAATACAGACATTACATTTTAAATACTATTTCAAAGAACGTAATTTGGGAGTACATGCATGTAGCATTGCGTTCCACAGGATTTACAGCATAAACTATATATAGGTATGAAACTAGGCCTGTTGTTACTCATATGTTCTAGGTATGAATGTGTAATTACCTATCAAATGTTTTCCACATAAAGAGGATAAAGATAAAGAGGAGTCTTCGTCACTTTTCAGGTCAAAATACCACTCGTTTATTTTATTCAAAACTCACAAATGTCACTCCTTTTAGTCAGGGAGCATATGTCACAAAATTCGATCCCGTGGGAAATTTGTGATGAAAGCAAGCAACTAAGCTAGTTGTGTTCAGGAGACCTCAAGTAACAAGAAAAGTGATGTTGCCAAGTTTGCAACCTGCTCGGTGCCGTTTAAGGAGCTTTTTTAGAAAAGCGATCGCATGCGCCCTATCGTGGATTTTGGGGCCCACTTCAGGCCTTCAAAAAGGGGAACAGGTGCCAAAAACACGGCCAGGGGCCGCCTGCAAGGAGGCAATGACACAACTATACCTGTTGCGATGCTTGTCGGGGTTGTAGTTTGGGTTACAGACTGTGATGCTGAAAACGAGAGGTAAGAAAAGCAAGGAATTTTTGGACTAATCCTTCAGAGCTAGGTCTTGCGCGGGTCTTGAAGTGCAGCTTCAAATTTAGAACTAAGTATGCCCTGCCCTGCTTCGCGTAGTGCATTCGCCTGGCCTCCCTCTAGACCAGATGGCATGATGCAAGCCATGCTGCTACACTAGGCCCAGGTAGGCGAGACAGGGACGAATCTGATTGGCTCATAATTAGAGTGGCGGCTCGGAAAACGCGGCTCGGAAAACGCGGAACTCGATGCAGTGGTTTTAGTCGTAACAGATTCTGTGTGTATTAGGGCATTTGCTAAACGCAAATACAAACCCGCTAGCCAATCAGGAGTGGAAACCATTCAACAACAAAGCAGTCTGGAGGCGAAGTAATTCAGGCTTTTGAACGCCAAAAGGCTTTGCTCTCGACCAATAGAAACGCTGACTAAACGCAAGTCTGGCTTACTTTCGGCGTCATTTGAAATCGCTTCATTACATAAAATACCTGTCACGGTGCTTGTTGTTCCTGTTGTTGGTTCGGGCGTCGTACTTCGGTTTACAGGTGATGATACTGAAAACGAGAACAGAAAATCGCAACGCATTTTTGTAAATACTCCTTCGTTATTAGGTTTGAACCGATTGCGGTGGAAAAAATCGCAAAAAGTGCCCCCAAAATGGCCAAACATTGCTCAAGGAGTGCTTTAATGTCAAAATAATGTGGTCGAGTAAAAAGTTTAAAAAGCACTTAAAATCCCCACGGAATTTCAAATGTATAACATTCAACACTCAACACTATTAGTAATGGAATCTCCTGATTAGGCCTATTCATTGTGCTGTCTATGTGTCGACTATGTGAACACGTTGTCATATCAATCTGGTGGTCAAGTCAATTCACTCTTGAACCCTTTTAGACAACAATTGCACGCAGCTAAAGAGCGCTATTAATTTTGACTGCACACATGATATGAAACCATTTTATCGAATTTGTACGGGTGCTACTCAAATACTCCACATTGTGCCAGCATTGTTCACAAATGCGTCCACATTCTACAGACTACTGTCATATAAGTTGTTGACATGCAAAGACTAACGTATTGCAACCATGTCTAACATACCGATGACATTTGAGCACAACGCACATTTAGGACTCTCGATGAACGCACGAACTCCATAATTGGATGAGCCCGTAGGCGAAAATCAATTTTAGGGAGTAGTTCCGGGGAAATTATTGAATCCATGTTTTTCTTACTTGACCGAGCAGAGTCCTGCTAATAATTCAAGTTTTGAGAGACGGCTATTCTTCTGAAAAAGCATCGCTCATTTTGCATATACTGGAGTAAACAGGGAGTGCGACATTATGAAGCTTGCATTTATATTTGTAATTGCATAAAAGACTTTCACAGCTAGTAATCAATTTAAAAACTATTTTCAGTCGAGAAATTCCAGTCCCTGAACTCTCCTTCGCGGCTCCGGTTGTGTCTGCGACTCGGGTGGTCGCCGAAAAGAGAGTCCAGAAACCTTTGAATGCGCATGCGCTAGATTTGACCAATAACTTTTTTTTGTTAATGCGCATGGTCAAATACCGCTGTCGGAGATTGCTTGTGGGCATCATGAATTTTCGTGGGAACGGCTAAAATGGCGTCCTCTCTTATTTTCAAGCGGTATTTTTACCATCAGAAAAAAAAATGTTATTGATCAGATCTAGCACTCTTAGCGCATGTGCATTCAAAGGTTTCTGGACTCCTTTGGGAACAACGGAGCCGCGATAGAGAGTTCAGGGAGTGGACTAAGGTAAATAGCACTCGATCAACGAAGTAAAGAGATCACGTTTTCCCAGCCACACCATGCAGTGACGTGAATGTTTCATGAAATG
The DNA here is from genome assembly GCA_033964015.1 of Scolanthus callimorphus. Classification (NCBI taxonomy): domain Eukaryota; kingdom Metazoa; phylum Cnidaria; class Anthozoa; order Actiniaria; family Edwardsiidae; genus Scolanthus; species Scolanthus callimorphus. The sequence goes on from CM066913.1 coordinate 19,805,858, forward strand.
AAAAAATATCACTCAACAACTGTTGAACTTTGACCGAATGTGCAGTCTTTTCTTGTTCAAACTACAATAGTGCATTTTTCTTTCCATATTTTCTGAAGTCCCTTACCGTTGAAATGTTTAACGGGGTTCTTTTTACAGTGAATGAATGGTAAATGTAGGAGCATTCATATTTTTTGGCATATCTCAACTTCACTGCTTGCGTTCGTATTTAAAAACCCTGTATCCGATGGGTGTGACAAATAGTCTCTGCTCTTTCTAAACCTGTCACATTGGCGACCTTGACATTGATCGACACAGGCTGTAAGTTAAAAAGTTGTGCAATAACCTTGATAGCAAGCTATGCCTAGTTTAGAATTCCAACCTTATCGTTAATAGGGAGCTCTTTCACGTCTCGAAATTCAGACTGACGCAAGTTAACACTGACTTGGTCAGATTCTTATCAAATCATATAAATCAGTGGCACTAGCTAACGTTGATGTAAAATACCAGTTGAGATGACGTCTCGTTGAGACGTTTTTTTAAAGGAGGTCATTAGATTTTCATAAAATGCATGTTTCGTATTTTGAAAATTACTACACTTTTTTGTGAACTACCACTCTTGTGGATATGTTGCCTTTCCTGAATCGAGTAATACAACGTTCGAATTCCGAGTGATTTTTTTTCGCTGGTAATAAGATTTGCAATGCTGTGTTTTTTCCCAAAGACGGCAGGGGGAATTTACTTGCCCCGAAAGGCGGGGCTTTCACTGCCTTTCGCCGAGAGTGCATAAGTATTCGAGAAAGTTCTATTTTTCCACTCGGGGTTGCATTCAAGGGCAATTATTTCCTCTGTGGGCACTTTATATTGGCAAGTTAGTTAATTGATGCTTTAAAGTAATTACTCATCGAGTCAAGTATATCTAGGTTATATATTGATAACTTGTGTGGGGGTTGGTGTCAAGGTTTAATTTGATGCATATCGTGCGTGTTTTATATTTTATCGGAACTCCAACATCGCATGATGCAGTAATATGTTTTATGTGGGCGATATGCGTTTGAGATAGAGTACACTATGCATCTATGCATGTACTCCTTTGCTTCACGCTATAGTTGTATGAGCAGGATTGAATATTTATCCCTTACCACAACATTTTAGTCCAGCCAAGAACATGAAGACAAAGACCTTGTCCATCTTTGTCACGCCAAATAACTTCTGCTTACAACAATGTGGATTTTGATGGTGAACTTCTGGAATAAAAAGAGAAGTTATGTCAGAATCACTACAGTATATTATTGGTCAATTATGAAATTCGAGCTTGAAAAGCATTCCTATGCTTGTCACACTGATGAGAATGCAAATGATAACACATGAGTACTTCTGTAACAATCGAAGTAACAATCTAATGCTGATGCCCAAAGGGGGTATAAGGGGGAAAACGCAGAAAATCTATAATGCAGCATTACATCTTATTATTGTAGTCCTGTTGCAAGAGAAAGCCGCGTGTTATAGAAATGAGTGTAATACGACATATCTGAAATGCCTGAACCCCAAATCACTTTAGCACACACGTAGAGAAATCCCAGAAAACATCCAAAAAGCATGGCAAATCCACAAATTAAAGACTCACAAAAGATGGGCAATGAAATATAAGCTGTACCTTGTTGTTGCCTCGTCGTGTTGTATTTTGCTTTTAAATGAAACGCTGCAAATAACAGAAGGATTCGTGCTATGGTATATATGCTGTTCTAATGACGGACTGGATGGTTTACTTATTTTATAACAGGATCCAGACCCTTTCTCTCGTCGCATGTCTGTCAATAGGTTCTTAAGATCGACGTGATCTCGTTAGACGGACGCACTAGTACTTGACACAGGGAAACCGGAACAGTTTAGCTCCTTTTATGCCTTGGTAAATGGACAAAATGATGTTCGTAATCTTTTCTCATTGTTTATTTCTCTCCAATATAGGACTTGAAAAGTCTGCCTCCCATTTCTAGAAAGAGCACCTTCTGTTTTCCTCTACTGTTTGTTTGAGTTGAGTGAGACATCCCAGATAGGGATGTGTCATCCCAGATCTTTTTAGTCACCGTGCCAATTAATCCGTCAATCAAACATAATGCTGACAAGGGAATTGGAATCGGAGCAGTTTAGTCCTTTACATGTAAAAAGTATGCCTTGGAAAAAGGCTTCATTTATTTTACTTTTCCAAGGCATACTTTTTACATGTAAAGGAGCTTAACTGCTCCAATTCCAATTCCCCTTGTCAGCATTATTTCCAGTTTATATATATGTAAAGGGTTTGATTGACGGATTAATTGGCAGACTTGAAAGGTCTGCCTCCCTCATACGGAAACGATGCCTTGTTCTGTTTCCTTTGCGGTTTGTTTGGGTTGAGTGAGAATCCCAGGTAGGAAGTCATCTTGATATAGTCGTCACAGTTTCAAACCTTTTTCAGACATAAAAACTATCATGATGCTTTCGAGTACTTGACACGGGGGAATTTGAATCGTAACAGGTTTTACTTATTATCGTCATCCTTTCTGAATGAATGAATTCCTGTCCAATTTCGGAAAAGATGGCTTGTTCTGTCCCCTCCAGTGTTCATTTGAGTTGACAGGGATTTTTAGGCCTTAGGCATATAAAGGGTAAGGGCATTTGATAACCTGATTCTTATCCGCTACGGTAGAGTATACGTTGGCATTTCCTATCTTCGCGTCTCACCAACGACACAGGGACCACTGTTTTGTTAGGTGAATTTGTCGAGACCACTGTTTTGTTAGGTCAATTTGTCGAGAAATCCAGTGTCTTCCATCTTGGCATCGCCGTGCATTTACCATTCCTTTGCCCAGACGGAAAGGAAAATACCTCGTATCCATACCCTTACTCTTTCGAAAAACACGTAAAAACAGAGAGAGAATTCCTCTATGGCAAGTTGCCTAGGTGAAACTCTTGTAGCTGGTGAGATTGACCGATTGTTGTTGGGGGAAAATTGAAGATTCGTTGTGATTAGTCTATATTTCCCACGTGATTCTCCTCCAGAAGTTTTCAACCCGTCGTTGTTCAGACGCGGAGGTAGGAAGTGCGAAGCGCTCTACCGGAGCGGATGAGAAGCGGACTAGGCGGATTAAATTCGACAATTTGAGTACACAAATTAAAGATATATGGTATTACAAGTCCCATGTAAGCACATCCGATCACATGATACACTATACAAAAGGGTTACCCTTTGGGCCTACTTTACGATATGAAAAGGGGAGCTCATTCCACAACTTTACGCCATGCACGGCCCTTGATGCACTTTTTGCATCAAGGGCAATTTTTGAAGCTAAGTGTAGACAAATGGCGGTAAAATACATCAAATTGCTAACAAGAAAATTCCCTCTGCCACCCCTCATGGAGCAGTTCCTAACATGGAGTAAATTCGTCCGCGCCGTAAAGGTGCGATCAAACGGTGATGAGAGCTGATGAGAGTTTTCCCGTTTGATCTCAAAGACTCTCATTCACTCTCATCCGCTCTCGTGCACTTTGTGTGTTCATGTTCAAATTTTTCATGAGAGTCGATGAGAGTTGTTGACCGTTTGATCGCGCGGATGAGACTTTTTCAGTCAGCAGCTGTCGCCAAAACAACTGCAGGCTCATTTGGTTCCAAAGAACTGCAGACTTTCCTCCGCCGAAATGAACTGGGTATTGGTACTCACGCAAGATCGGGTTGACTCTCATCAACTGTCATGCATCGCTTCTCGTGAGAGTAGATGAGAGTGGATGATACAGTGGAACCCCGAATTAACGATGACTTAAACTGCACGTGCAGGGGTGTAAAACTTCCATGTTTCCCGTGGGAAAAATCGAAGCAAACTTACAGAATGGGCATTTCTGACAAGAAAATGTACTAAATGTGTTGATTTTATTCAACTTAGGATGACTTGTGGTGAAAACTAAAATTATCGCGACAGAAACTCAAAATTTTTAGTATGAAATTTGATCCTCATAGCAAAGTCTCGTTGACCAAACAAAAAGTTTTGATTGACAAACGTCTGCGATAGAAAGTTTTCAAACCTATAGTTGTAGCGACACTCCTCACGGTCGAAAATGTTAGTATACACCTGTTTCAATTAACGTTGCTCTGCAAAACGTAAAACCACGAACCATGCTTAATAAGTCGTACTCAGGGGACTTAAGGCATGGGTCTCATTTGCATTCAAAATGGCGGATCAAAAACGTTAGGGGGTGGTCTATCTTCAGTGGCTTTGCTTCTCCCACTGTCAAACATGGTTAAGGTTGTTAACGGTCATGAAATACATAAATCTTATGTTTTGTTTCCATAGAAACATGGAATGTGACCTTTGAACCTAGCATTTAAGCTATTTTCATAAACGTCCTCGGGAGGTATGCAAAAGTTACAAACTCTGGGGATTTAACAACGTGATGTGTTTAAGGTCACCACATGTATATCTGTTCCAATTCGAGAAAATGTCCATGTCATTAGGAATCCTATTTTAGGACACTGTAAAATTTGATATCCTTTAATAACTTCGAAATTAGAAATGTTGTGCAAGATATCGAATTGGAGTGATAAATACTCCCTGATAGCCTACCATTTCCATAGGATGGTTTCAAGAGAGATGTGACTTTTCCGATACTCCCGAAGCTTTGAAGTTTCATTCCTTAAAATTGAGGTCAAAGGCTAAGAATTGGTTCCCATGGGAACAACAATCAACAAAATTATCAAGAATGACGAGACCTATGACATATATCAGAACAAGAAGCCTATCTTTAATTCATCAAAAATTAAGGACTGATTGAATGTTTTAAGGGCGTGGCCGCATGGACCCATGCCTTAAGTCCCCTGAGTAATGGTGATTCCTGCCTAAAACGAAGCGGTTCACGCCAAATTGTGTCTCAAAGTAGTAAACGAAGTGCCAGTGTGTGGTTTTAGTTTAGTTTGGTTTGCCAAACTCGAGGAAAATACGAGAAATAGCGTCTTCATTATGATGCATGGTTCATGGTTTTACGTTTTGTAGCAACGTTAATTGAAATAGGTGTATACATACCATATTCGAATCCTAAACGTTTTTTGCTCTTTCTATTGACTTAGAAGGTTGCAAACTCCACCAGAGCTAACACTGACATTCGAGAAATGATGTTCATCGTCCTTTCCGCCATTTTTCACGGTGTGTATAAGAGGACATACCACGGAAAATCAGAGGACATAATTTTTTTCAACTAGATATTTACATTTACATTAGAAATAAACGTTGATAGCCCTGCCATGTAACCCTACCAGCCCCTCCCCCTCCGTGGCCTGATCTGTCTGAGTTACGCAATCTATATTTAAGCAATAAAAGTACAATAAAAGTGTCTTTCAAGTTTGATCAGTTCGACCAACATTCCCCGAGTGTTTGTAAGAAACCAGAGAGCAAGCGGAAAGTACTTTTATTGCTTTTAGAATATAACATACACACGCGCGACAGCGTTGCGTGACAATCGTGTTTCTCAGGTCTCTTACAAACACGCCTTTTAACCAATCAGAATGCGCACATTCACAATACAACATAGGTGTTATTTTCTAAATGTGTATAAAAAATTCCTCGAAGGACGATAGCATTACGAAAGTGCTGATAAGTACACGATGATTGTTATTGTTTTGTTTTATACACTGTAGCATTTCCTATATTTGTATTTGTATAAAGAATAAGCGCAGTATTATTGATAATCATTATTATCCCCATTCCATTCTCAACACTAACGCCAGTAAGGTAGAAACTGGTTGATGCATCAGATACATCTCGCTACATGAAGAATGGAGTGGCGATTGGTTCTCAATCACTGCTCACTTAGCTTCACTAATATTTTTTGCGTCGATGTCAAACCACTTTCCTTAATGCAAAATCGAGACAATATCGATCATGACCCTGGTATTAAAAACAGATTCCCGTGCTAACAAATGATCCTTGTTGTCGGAAAACTCGAGAAGTATGATCATTTTGAGAGTAAAGTCTGGATATAAAATAAACGCTACAAACAATGACTCCAAAATTTCAACTACGATTTCTACTTTTTTAATTTTTATACTGCGGTGGCAAGCTCGAAAGCTAGGCTCTCCTCTGGCCACCGCACACTTCCTATCAAATTTGGATCTTCTCTCCTGTATTTTGAAGTGCACATAAAGCATCGAATTGAATTGTATTGTATCTAATTTATATATCATATTCAATATATAAGCGTACTTGAGTTTGTTTATGTTATTTTAGAAGGGGCGATAAGAAATAACATTCTACGTGGGATTTGGGTCGTTCCTAATTGCTTACATCACTGTAATCACAATTGTCTTACCTTCGTCGAAACTGCAGTTGCAATCTAATTCCGCTAGATTGCTTCTAGCGAGTCTTCTGTTTTGCTTGATCTCTTCCTGTACTACAGATTTGATGCTTGCTAGAGCGAGAAGCTGAAATGGGAGCATCGCCCGCCACCCGAAGAGCCTGGATTTCCACAAGATAAATCAGTTTACCCCTTGCACGAGTTGAAAACAAGCCACTGAGTAAGAGAGAGGGAAACACTGTTCGCAGGGCAGTTGAAAACCTGACACAGTTGCCTGGACTAATCTCTGTGCGAATTGAATAGCGTTTTCTGTACTTCCTCTGAGCAGCGACTAATCTGCGCTCCGATTACTCAACTATAAGGCGTTTCTGAGGCTTCTTAATTAGTTTACCGATTGACATATCCTTTGCATGTTACGACCTCGTAATGACTCCGTTAAGCCCTTCAACCGCAAGATATTTGAAAGAAACGTGTTTATTGACAAAGTGCTTTCATACTGACCTAATATTTACTTGGCAAATCTCCATAGATTGAGTAAGCTTACCAATGGAAAGAACGCGCTCTGTTCAGTTAGAATAACAAAGCATGTATGCAGGATCCTTCTTGCTAAAAATCACCCAAGGGCAGCCAGAGGGTAAGTGCGGGAAGTGCCCAAGTGGCTAGTTTCTTTTTTTTTATACACGAATTTTGAGAACTAGAATAAAGGGGACAATCCCCTAGGAAAGGGAGGGGGTAGAAAAGGGGGCGACCAAAGCGCAGTCAGAAATTTGAGAAATTAGCATTCGAAGTGGATCGTTTAGCATACAGCTCTCAAAAGTGCGAAAAAAATTCAACTAACACTCATAACAATTTCGTTGACTATCGAAAACTAAACGCAAATACAAAAACACTAGCCAATCAGGAGTGGAAGCCATTCAACAACAAATCAATCAGGAGGTGAAGTAAGTCAGACTTGTGTTTAGTCATGACGTGAGCATTGGCACGTTTTGATTTAGTTCGCAATTTGATTGGCTGAAAGACGTGTACAAAAGACTTTGCTCTCGACCAACAGGAACGGAAACAGAATCAGCGAGTGACACAAGGCTTTGACTGGCTACTTGTTTAATTTTTCAGGATAGAGCATTCATTTAAATAACACTAATCTTACAATTTTTTTGTATATAAAATTATTTACAAATTGTCTAGGTCCATTTTGCTCGGAGCGATTATCATACAATTCGGAACTAGTTTTAATATAACTTTCGTATCAAAATAGTAAAACAAAATGTACCATGCCTGCGAGCTGTTCGAATTATGGGGGTCGCAATTTGCGCATTAACGGATCCATCTCACCGTGCCCATACGTCCGCTGCTTTGCTTTTGTTCACGATTCATTACCATCGGACACTCTGACTTAATGCAAAGGAATTCTACTATTACGAGTTTTCTTGCGCTTATACAGTAAAATGCACTAACCTGAACACTTTTTGTCGAGTCTCGAAAATGGAGGCGAAGCAGTGCATTATGGGTAGGGCTGGGAATCAGGAAATCTTGGAGCAGGGGTCTGAAATCGGGTGACAATAAAATGCTCAAGATGTTAAATTTCATAGGTTTGACAGGCATGGAATAATTATTCTCAAACTCATTAATAATTCATCAAGCTTAAACGAATAAAATCATAAGCGTGAAGGGCTTGCACTAGAGCCGATTTCAAATGACTGTGAAAAGTACCGTGACACGGCGCGGTACTGTCGCGGTGGCGGTACTGAACCTGGCCTGCTGTAGATACCGAACGAAACCGCGTAGTCGCGGCGCGGACACGGTCGCGGAGTGGTACAACTTTGTCGCGGAACTTTTCACAGTCATACGAAATCTGCTCTATTTCAAGATGCAAGATGCAAAGATGCAGAGATGCAAAGAGTGTTGACAGCCGCAATGTCTCATAATAAATACATTATTGGCGGTTGTACGCGTGAGCCAAGTATCGATTTATCTCGCAATTTCGGATTATTATACCAATTTTAGAAGTTTCACGATGAAAACAAAAGTACATAGAACTCAACCTAACCCTATTTACGACTAAAACGCGGAAAATGGATGCTTTCTGCGTAACGTATAACTTGATAAAATTTTCAAAATAAAAACCGCGTTTACGACAAAAAAAAAACTCGAAAACCTCCGGTAAATCCGGAAAAGGTATACGCTGTTTATGACAAGCTCGAAAAACCCTACGCCCCCTCCCTCACCGAGGTGTGTTAAGTTTCCCTTTTTAGCTGGCAGCTACACTTTACAGAACGAATTTTTTGTTTCTTGGTAGAAACGCCAATTCTGGTTCAAGTGACGTTTTCTCGTTGTTTTTTTGGCTCGCGCTTTCCGCTTGAATTATGATATGAGTTCAATATATTTTCTTGGAGAGCTCAAGGTAAAAGAAAGATTCTCGGCAATTGAGTTCTATGTATTTTTGTTTTCATTCTGAAGCTTCTAAAATTGGTATAATAATGCGAAATTGCTAAATAACTTCATACTCCGCTCCCGCGTACAACCGCCAATAATGTATTTATCTCAACACTGTATTAAGAATTTTCACTAATGCTGTAATTTGATACCCTTGCATCTTTGCATCTTTGCATCTCTGCATCTTTGCATCTTTGCATCTCTGCATCTTTGCATCTTGCATCTTGAAATAGTGCAAGCCAGCGTGAAGGAGGTCTAACAGGCGAAACAGGGTAAAGACTTGATTGGTCTAGAGAGTTTGACCAGCGGGTCTGTGCCATGTTTCGTCTAGTGCAGTCGACTGGCTTTCGTGACGATATTTGTCCGTTTTCCTCGTGAGCATAGACTGAACCCTGTTGAATGCACTAGGCGAAACAGCGTAAAGACTTGATTGGTCTAGAGAGTTTGACCGGCGGGTCTGTGCCATGTTTCGTCTAGTGCAGTCGAATGGCTTTCGTGACGATATTTGTCCGTTTTCCTCGTGAGCATAGACTGAACCCTGTTGAATGCACTAGGCGAAACAGGGTAAAGACTTGATTGGTCTAGAGAGTTTGGCCGGCGGGTCTGTGCCATGTTTCGTCTAGTGCAGTCGACTGGCTTTCGTGACGATATTTGTCCGTTTTCCTCGTAAACATAGACGGAACCCTGTTGAATGCACTAGGCGAAACAGGGTAAAGACTTGATTGGTCTAGAGAGTTTGACCGGCGGGTCTGTGCCATGTTTCGTCTAGTGCAGTCGACTGGCTTTCGTGACGACGTCCGTTTTCCTCGTGAGCATAGACGGAACCCTGTTGAATGCACTAGGCGAAACAGGGTAAAGACTTGATTGGTCTAGAGAGTTTGACAGGCGGGTTTGTGCCATGTTTCGTCTAGTGCAGTCGACTGGCTTTCGTGACGACATTTGTCCGTTTTCCTCGTGAGCATAGACGGAACCCTGTTGAATGCACTAGGCGAAATAGGGTAAAGACTTGATTGGTCTAGAGAGTTTGACCGGCGGGCTTGTGCCATGCTTCGCCTAGTGCAGCCGACTGGCTTTTGTCTGGAAATTTGTTGGCTTTCCTCGTAAGCAATGATGGAAACCACAGTTGATTGCATTAGGCGATTTGACTTAGGTGGCGGAACCATCTTGCACATGGGCGTTATTTAGACGACAAAAAGTGGAATCCTAATTTTTTGCTACCTACCATTATAAAAACGGCAGGTTTCGCAAAGATTTTGCTCCATAAGGGCTGGTTTACACACGAGCGCAAGCGCAGAACGCACGCCCAAGGCAAGTGTAAATCACAGCGACTCTAGCGCAAGCGCAAGCTTAAAATCAACATTAATCAGTTTGCTTGCACTTGCGTTCGCTTGAATTACACTATACACAAGCACAAACGCAAGGGAACGCAACGTCTCGATCATATTGCGCCTGCGTTCTACTGTTAACCACATCAGGGAAATATAAAGCAGATTTCGTATGACTGTGAAAAGTACCGTGACACGGCGCCGTACGGTCGCGGTGGCGGTACGGAACCTGGCCTGCTGTAGATACCGAATGAAACCACGTAGTCGCGGTACGGTCACGGTCGCGGCGCGGAACAACTCGCGACACTTTTCACAGTCATACGAAATCTGCTCTATGAGTTCGATATCCTTGCGGTTGCGTTCTTGTGTAAACCACATAATAAGGGAAATGTATGAGTCTGAATCCTTGCACTTGCGCTCGTGTGTACACCAGCCCTAAATATGACCAACCCTTCTGTTTTAGCTTTGGCTATCATGTGTAAAGCGAACCCTTTGTTTTCTAATTGACAGATCACTTAGAAAATGTAAATAGTAAATATAAAAATAATATTTAAAAAATTATATTAATACGTATTCATCTCCTGTCGGACTCCTACTCAACACTTTCGGCTCGTGTGTTCGTTCCGAGCTCGTAGGCTTCGGGTGATCGGCGATGAGACTCTCGGAAAGCCGAGCCGCCCGAATGCTTTCGGCGGGTATCGTCGTATGCGATCGGCTTTTGGCGAAGATAAACATCGGGTAGTCGCCTCGCTGCATGGGAGGCTTCAGTACCTAGAGAGAAAACGTCGAGGGAAATGGTCACTGGAAGTTTCAACGCAGGGTTTTACGAAAACTTTCCTGTAGTAAATTCTTTACGGTGATACAAATCCGGCGAGTTCCTTTTCCACAGGAAATTTCTATGGAATCTTGCGCTCGCAAACGCTGTACTCTCAAAACATATGCCTACAGCGCTATCATCCAGCCCCATTTTGATAACTGGAAATTAATTGCAACAATACTCTTGCAACAAAACTACAGCAGCTACAGAATCGCGCAGCCAGAATTCCGCAGCCCAATTAGATTTTGTGTGTAAAGGAAAAAAAGGGATTTATTGAAAAAAGAGGGACAAAAAGTAACTTTGAGATATAGTTCGCGCGAAAATGACACTTCAAGACACAAAATTTAATTGAGCTCTCTGTGTTCTTTGGAGACTGTGCCTCTCTAGTTTTTTTTGTAAATATATACAGTGGAAACATTACCCGCCTTTGAAATCCTTACATATCGAAAGTTGTTTACAACGATACCCCGATTTTACGATGCAAGTTTGCTGCCCCCGTGGGGTATCGTTAAATCGGGGTTTTGCTGTAAAAGTGTTAGAAGTCTGTTGGATGAGGTACAAAAGTGTTGTTGTGTCTTACCTCGGACGCGTGCTGACAGAAGGACTCGAAATCGGCTTGCGAGCTGCAGTAGAAGCCCATGGTGCATGATGGGTCCATTTTCTTGAATGACATCTTACGCGGCTGCGGGCAGTGAAAAGACTGGAAACGAAAGCGCATGCGCTAGACTTTAGAGAGGAGTGTCTCGGACTTCACTTTTTTGACCGCCTTGATGGTGGTACTTTTCCGCGACGCAGTCTTGGGTCCAGGTTTTTTTTTTAATTATGTGTGGCAAATGAAAGAAGAGGAAATATTATGCTTGCCAGCTAAGAAATATGGTGGTAACCATTGTAAGATCAGAGCTCGAAATGTGCGACCAATATGGTCACCCAATGCAACTAAAGTTTGGCGACTAAATTTGTCAAGTGACAAGGTACGAATGAGGTGCTGACACCCAGCTCAGCATACATTGAGACCTTTCTTGAGGAGTTACTTAAAGCTTCTTATATCTGGTGGCCAGTGGTCTTCATTTGACAATCACTTTTGAAAATTAGGAACAACTTGGCTTGACTAGTTGATTTCGAGACCAATGCAATACACCTATGCATATCAGGTGAAACTGCACAACTTACCTCTGTTGGGAAATTTTCTTGTGTCATGTCCACTACCGGTTGACAATAGTGAGGGTCAAGGTGAATCATCTTCCCCTCTGCAAGTAAAGCAGGGCACCGCCCAACATTAACGCTTTTCTAAGAAGCCACTGGAGACTGGCAAAATTTGGTCGCCATCTTCAACAGTCCCTGTTTACTTTCGCTTACCTTGAAAACCAACAAAATAGAGAGAATGCTTTGGTCTTCCTCCAATAATCCCAATACACTGGTCTAATGTGAAAAGCGACTGAAAACAGGAAATGAAACTGTGTGAAAAATATGTGGGTCGCTTTATCACTGTTGATTGCATCTACCATTCCACACGCAACATGAAAACATGTTCTGCTTGTATGTGAACATTTTGACAGTTGATTATCAATGTTTTATTATTTATTTATACCCACAATGGCGTTCCCACATATGTCTAACAGGATCCTATAGGGACCAAACAGGGACCTGTTGCATCCTACAAGATCCTGTTTAGGATCTTCTAAAATCCTGGCCTCTGTGATCCTGCTTAGGTTTCACCAGGGTAGCTCTGGCAGCGCTTCCCACTAGAGCAAAATCAGGGTGAAACTAAAACTAATAGTTTCTTTGGTCTTGAAGAATTCAGAAAATGAACTATTTATCTTCTAATGACCTTTTCCCCACAACGGTTGATGAACAGTGCTGGAATCAGAGTTCGTACGCTTTCTGGATGACAAAAATCCAGGAGTTTTCCAGGAGTTTTTATTGGATAAAAATGCCCCCTCCCCAAAAAAACATGATAAGCCTGAAGGTTTGAGTTGAAACATTTTTCCAGGAGTTTTCCAGCACTTTCCTTAAAATTTCAGGACTTTCCAGGAAGGAAATGAACAGGGCCCGTGGTTTGATGCGCTGGTGCGGAAACGCATAATTTGGCTTTCTCCGCATAATGCGCATAATCCGCCAAATCCCGCATAATTTCCCAACATTTTGTGAACATAATTGAAAAGGCATCATTACTTGGTGAATTCCAAACTTTCTTACATACTTTTTCTCACAAAAGTGATACATTTCTTCTACAATCGTCTGTCCAACGTCAAAACAACTCTATAGAAATGAAAATAACAACAAGGCGTTCGATGCAAATCGTGTTGAGCTGGGAATCGATGTTGACAAGAAATAAAACGTACCTAGTTAAAAATTGGCCAAATAACTAATATTTCCAGCTGCGCAAGATAGACTCAAACACGTCTGCGCTTTGGATATTTTGCAAAGTAAAAAAAAGCGGGAGAGGACGCCAAACGCGACGTTATGCAGTTCACATTGATCACATCACATTACGCTTGTGCATTGATTCTTTACGACAGAAACGTGGCACGCGTTTCCCACGTTTCCGGTTTCATAAAAGCTCTTACACTACTTCCGACGATAGTGCAGATCGCTCTCGCAATCGGGATTAAATTTGAGAATTATGCGCAGAATGACGGCAAACAAGCGCGACGATGTTTTTGTGATCACGAGAGATCGTAACAATAGCTCCGATAGTCTACATGTAACTCTCGTGACCATTCAGTTCATGGTTTAATAGGAGTGCGTTGCTATGATCATTGTCGTATGAAAAAGGTAACGCTTTTTTGTAAGAATAAGCTTTATTACAAGTGAAACACGTCTACCTGAAAGAAAACGTAGCGTCATAAAGCGCAGCTTTTGGAACTCATCGCAAAGCATTTTATAAACAAACAAGAGTTGTTAAAGTCAATTAGCAGCTATATCCATGTAACAAAACAGCTAAAATCAACAAAATACGTTACCGCACTAGGAAAAAAATATTGCGCAATCCCGCATAATTTTGTATTTTTAGCGCATAATTTTGTATTTTTTAACGCATAATTTCAGAAAAAATCGCGCATAATTTCAGAAAAAATCCCGCATCAAACCACGGGCCCTGAATGAAAATCCAGGACGCGTCAAACCCTGTGGGACACTTTAAAGTATTTGCTGCTTCATTAACAAACAACTCGACTATCCTTTGAAAGTTGTTTGCTCTTTTAAACTTGTGCAGTGCTCGACCTTAACTTTTTTGGCCACTAGTCCCAGGACAAGTAGCACAGAAAAGTTACTTGCCCTATACCAAGCCTATGTACGAACCATGTAAATGTAACTTGCTTACCAATGCCTATTACACACAAAACTCGCTCAAAAAAAAAGCGTGAACACTTTTAACAACAAACCACACACCAGCAAATTGTTTTATGTTTATATCTTGCACAAAATGGTTGCTTGTCCTGTGACTAGTGCTCCTGAGTTTTCACTTGTCCTGAATCATTTCTTTCTTGCCCAGGACAAGTGGACAACCGCTAAGGTCGAGCACTGTGGTGTCTCAACTCAGTTTCTAATTCCAGTGATTACCGGTTTACCTTTACACAAGGAATGTAAATTGGGTTGAGTGCTTCTCCTCCAAGCCTCATGGGTACAAGTATAATGACTGGTCTCCATCTGCCCCCTGAGCAGTCCCGCAAGTGGGTCCGACAGTAGGTGCATGCTCGTTCTACTTCATCTAGATATACTATCAAAGGGGAAAAAAAAACAGAAAGCAGGCTACAGGGTTTGTACGCTTTCTGAATGAAAGTCTTTAGTTGTTTTTCCAGTTTTCCAGGAATTTTTATTGGGTAGAAATGCCCCCTCCCCCCAAAAAAACATGAAAAGTCTGGAGGATGCAATAATTTGCAGCCCAAAATCAATTCACGAAACTGACTGATTCAACCACATTTGAGATGAAACATTTTGCAGGAGTTTTCCAGGATTTTCCTTAAAATTCCAAGACTTTCCAGGAAGGAAATGAAAATCCAGGATTTCCAGGACGTGTACAAACCCTGAGGCTAAATAACACCAACATGTGTTCGCTAGTAATCCTTTCAATCTATGTCTTCGACTTCTACACTCTACAAGTAATTTTGAGACATAAATAGGTCATTTTCTTATATGCATGACTCAGAGTCTCACTTGTTGGGTCAGAGTAGCAAGGAGGCTCTGGGGACAAGAATGAGCCACTGCCTTTCATATATCAGCATTCACACACTTCTAAAAACAAAACAAATATGCATGCAAAAATTCACATTGTGCTGGTCATCCACATGTTTCCTCCAGGAAAAAGAGTACAATTTTTATGACAATCATGTACAAACCTGTGCAGTCCTGAGCAACATAAACATTGACATCATGAAGCAGGGGATGAGATGCAGAGTCCATTGCTTTCCTGAAAATAAACAATGAACAATTAATTCTGTATCTCATGTGAGAAGCACATTCAAAACCCAAGAAGATTGGGGTACAATGATTTGTGAAGTGGGTGCATGGGCATGGCCAGGATCTAACAGAGGAGTTGGGGTGGGGACAGAGAGGGCCTGCCTTTATGTCGACTTTGTGTTGCAACATTTCCCTTTTTTTCTGTTTTTGGATAAGAATGTAAAACTGTAGGCTGGAAGATCAGCCACATATCCCATTCATTTACACAACCCATTATTTATTTTTTCATATTATTTCAAAATCTTGTGACATGGTTATTGCATTTAGAGTTGCAAGAGAGGGATCTGTCCCACCACAACCCCCTGGCTAGGCCATCTAGGTGGCATTAAAAGTTAACATCTTACAAGGCTTAAAATAGAATTACATGACAACACCTCATAGCAACTCTTACAGTTAAGCAATAAAAGTACTTTCCACGTGCTCTCTGCTTTCTTACAAACACGAGGGGGATGTTGGGAGAACTGATCAAAACTTGAAAGACACGAGCCAAAGGCGAGTGTCTTTCAAGTTTTATCAGTTCGATCAACATTTCCCGAGTGTTTGTAAGAAACCAGAGAGCATGCAGAAAGTATTTTTATTGCTTTTAGAAAATAACATACACACGCGCGACAGCGTTGCGTGACAATCGTGTTTCTCAGGTCTCTTACAAACACGCCTTTTAACCAATCAGGATGCGCACATTCACAATACAACATAGGTGTTATTTTCTAATGGGTGATAAATCACTTTTCAGTAAACTTACTTGAGAATATGTGCAACTGATGAAGGCCCATACCAGTCTCCTGCCTGTTTGCCTGAATGCTGGCCCAGCATCACCAGTCGATGTAATGAGAAAGGACTACGATCGTCATCATCATGATCACCAAAAAATCTCAAGATCTGAAGGTAAACAAGACAAGAAATCATTCCAGGTACTGGTGTTATGTTTGCAAAAATTGTTTACGACCTTGGTAGAGAAATTTTAGACTTGATACACAGCGCTGTTCATGCTGATGTCATCTATTGTTATTACAGCCAAAGACGCTCAAGCGTCCCCCTCTAGAGTGCAATAATGAGTCGATTCTTGGAATATTGGATCCATTATTCGATTCAATAATGCATTTGGCTTGGGAAAACGTCTTTCAATTTGAACTCAGATTTCGGCTAGATTTTTTACCTGACACCACGCTCCGACACTCTTAAGTCACTGACTTTGTGCTTCTTGGAATATCCTTAAAATAATATTAATCCACAACTTCTTCTCTAAATGAAAGAGGGAGAGATTTACCAGGCTTGTAAAGTCTACCAGGTCCGCCATATTGGTAACAAAACTCGCAAACAAAAGGCTCCCTGTGGATTTTTCCATATATGGAAGCGCCTCCATTGTCTAACGTCCAATCAAAAAGTGAAAACCCAGACGTTTTCCCAAGCCGAAAGTATTATTGAATCGAATAATTGATCCAATATTCCAAGAATCAACTCATTATTGCGCTCTACGGGGGACGCTTGAGCGTCTTTGGCTGTAAAGTGCCAACCAGAGATCAAATGGTTCAAAGAACAAAGGCCACTGTTCAATCTATGGCTGGCACATTTATCATTAGAATGGCAATGTTGAGAAATAGTGAATAGTGCTGTAGGATGGCAAAACATATAAATAAGTTACTTCAGTGTGTGTTTCCCCATCTCAACCTCACAGTGCACAAAGGATTGTTTGTCAAAACAAATCGTTCATAGGTTCCGTGAGAGACATCCAAATTTTCACAGTTTTGAGGGAGTCACATCAGAGGCTCATAAATAGGGCATTTCTCTGATATATATTCTTGATAAGGTATTTTGACAGACCTAGTCATTTTTAGATAGGTACTAAGTCCTGTTTCTTTGGCCCTGTGGTCACATATTATTAGCACAATGCAATAGCAGAAAATAATATGCTTTTAATCAAAGAAATCAGTGCTTGCATGTGAATATCAGTTGTAAATGACAGGGCATCTGTAAAGCTACTGATCAAATGAATTGGATTGGTAGAAAACAAATTAAGCTTTACAATACTATTAGCAGTAAAACCATTCTAAAAATAACTAGGTCTGTTAAAATGCCTTATCAATGAGGCAATACCAGAGAGGGACACCCCTATTTATGAGCCACTGATTTATGTTAATCATTGACAAGTCAAACCCAGTTTTATACATTTGACATAAGACAAGATTTTTCCAAAGGAGATAGAAAAACCATTGCAAGATTTTTGCTCAATTGACAATATTTTTAGAATCTGTTTGTAATGTTTGGTTATGCAACAAAAATCTTTCTGAGTGGCTAGTTTGTAAGCAAGAAATCAACTGCTGGTTTCATCAGTGCCATTTTTATAATCAATGTTAGAAAATAACACCTATGTTGTATTGTGAATGTGCGCATTCTGATTGGTTAAAAAGCGTGTTTGTAAGAGACCTGAGAAACACGATTGTCACACAACGCTGTCGCGTGTGTATATGTTATTTTCTAAAAGCAATAAAAATACTTTCTGCATGCTCTCTGGTTTCTTACAAACACTTAGGGAATGTTGGTCGAACTGATAAAACTTGAAAGACACTCGCCTTTGGCTCGTGTCTTTCAAGTTTTGATCAGTTCTCCCAACATCCCCCTCGTGTTTGTAAGAAAGCAGAGAGCACGCGGAAAGTACTTTTATTGCTGAAAGAAAACACAGAGCCTCAATTTTGCATCATGATCATTGATCAAAAGGGCCATTAGTTACCTCTCTATAGTAATGCTCCTGTTCTCTTGAGTGGCACCTGCCACTTATTCTCCAGTCTAAAATAAGATTTGGATGGATTTTGTCATTTCTGGGAAACTATGAAACCCCACCCTGACTCCAGCTCAGCATGAATCTCTGCCATCACTCTCAATTGTACATCACTCTGTGAGAGGAGACCTCTGAATTCACCACACAAGGTTTTCTCATCCGCTATGTAATTACTGCCAAGCAAAAACTTGTTTTTACAGCATTCCAAGACAACACACACCTTCTTCAATAGTTGTGGCATCTGAGTGTCTGGCTCAAAAGTTCTCATACACTTTTTTGCGAAAGGGGAGTATGCATTGTCACGAAACTTTAGGAGAAATCAGGATTTCACTCTGTTATTTTGCTCACCTGTGCCAATCAGATTCAATTTTGGGTTGGTGATTACATTATGGTCAAGAAATGTTTGAGGTGAATTGACAAAATCGGCTAACGGCATCTCATTGCCACACAATTCAGATCATGTTACAATGATTCCTTTGGGTGGAAACTTTTGTTAGTTCTGCACAAATTACACTTGTGCACTAGGTTGAGTGAGAAACATTTGACAACAGTAACCACCCAAGGCAAAGGAATCAACACATAAAGTGAATTAGGTCTATTCAGACCTCTCCTTTTGCCAAGGGACAGCTGAAAATCAGGCTTACCCCAGCTACAATCAAATGCAAAACGTTGGCGCACTTGCCTCCCTTTCCCTCCGCCTTCGCCCTTTGAATGTTGCTAGTCGAGCTGGCGATAAGCGGCCTGATTTTCCAGCCAACATTGAAAGAGGCAGGAAGGGAACGGAAGTGCAAGTGCGCCAACTACTTTTGCATTTGATTGTAGCTAATTCAAATTACAGGTCCTGTTACCTTAAATGTTTAATCTGAACAATAATATGCATAACACAACCTTTACTGATAACCTGATCATGACTTTCATTTACACTGTATGTCTTTCATTAGACGTTAGACTAATTTGTTACCTTTTTTCAAAAAGTGAAAAATGAGTCCTGATGCTAGCATCATTTGACCACTTCTTAGCATGCATCCCCACCCACAATCAGAGGTTAATGATGAGCCATTAAGCTGCATAAACTCTCTTCTATATGTCAACCAGATGAGAGAGGAAAAGTGACGATGGAATTCTTCCATACTGAGGATTTGGCACCGGTCTTTGGTCTCATCTGAACTAAACTCTGTTGACAAATAAGAGGAAATTAAACTGATGGTTCAAGATAGCAGCGATACAAATGCAATCACAGGGTTCAAAATAGCTGCCGGTGATAGTCAGCACTTTTTGCAATGTTGCTGGCTATTTTTAGGTCAAAAATATAAAAACAAACATGGTAAACAAATTGAAAATTGTGTGCAAACCTTAACATCAAATTGTGTGTCAAAATGGCAAAAAAACAATTGCACATCGGCAGCAATTTGGCAGAAAGTGTAGAAATTGATTTTTTGCAGGCTATTTTTTTAAAGTGTCCACAAAGCCGGCACATTTGAGTAGGTTTTGAAAAATTATTTTCAACCCTAAATCATAATGCTTGTACACATAGGGGAAATGCACTATCCTAAGCAGTGTGCTTAATACCCTATGACATTGTTTGTACATTATGTTTATTTTCATATATTATGCTTAAATAACATTTATTTTTACAGCATAGAAAGGTGTTAGTCTGATAATCATACCATAGTTTTTGCCATGATAGCATCTGCCCAGGAGCCAAATAGGTGAGTCTTCATTGAAGTTTGTCTTCATAGGAACACTAAAACCTGAAAAAGGGTATTCAAAGTAACAAACGCCAAAACCAAAAATATACTGCACCTTAAGTGCTTTAAGGTGGCCCATAGCTAATTCAGCAAAAGCAAAACCTAAAAGTAAATCACTTTAGAGCTGACTTCAGATTAGTGTCAAAAGCAAAACCCAAATACAAAACCAGTAGCCAATCAGGAGTGGAAGCCAATTAAAAAACAACCCAATCAGGAGGCAAAGTAAGTCAGACTTGCATTTAGTCATGAATTTAGCAATGGCGCGTTTTGATTTAGTTAGCAATTTCAATGGCTGGAAGATGAAATAAAAACACTGACTTAAGGCAAGTCCGATTTACTTTCCATGTTCATCTGAAATCCCCTCTATTTGCTTAGAACTAGTAATAGTTCTCACTAGAGCTGCCCCCGTGCTTTTTAAACTGCAGATGTAATAAGTATTCAATTAACATTTTTACAGCTGTTTCAGAAAACACGCGAACCCACCGTTATCAGCTTCTTGGAGTTTAAACCGAAACTCTACAAACAATTCTAACCAAAAGTACTAAAAGCCGTCAAAACTCTTACGAAACTCTAGCGAAATACCTATGAATATGAATACTTGAAAGCCTAAAGCCAATTGATCTTTCCGGAAATCCTTACAACGGAGAACAGAACACAAGACTTTAGACTCTCGTTGGATGTCTCTGCTTCGCGACTTCTCTGCTTTTGCTCTTTTTCAATCGCTGCTCGCTAATAACCTATATCTGCGTTTTTATACCAGTTATCACCTAAAGCTGCTAAAGAGCTTATAATTAACACTTATTGGATGAGGTTGAGCATGATAGTGAGATTTGGCAACGCCGAGGTTTGTGTTATCTGCCGAAGCGAAGCTGAGGCGGATAACACTAACTCGAGGCGTTGACAAATCTCACTATCATGCGAAACCGAATTCAATAATTGTTTTATTATTCAGCAACCAAGAATTCTTACCTAGCCAAACGAAGTCAGCGATGAGGCCCGCGTGCACGGCGACACGGTTTTTCAACTTCATCTTACGTCCATTGGTATTTTCCTTTTGTATTCAATTCAAATAGCCATAGTTGATGTTTAGATATCCTGAGCAATGATCTCTTGGCAAAAATCATAACAGATTCAACGAGAATATTCGCAAAACCGGCTTTCAATTCGGAAATGAAAACCAAGATGGCGGCCAAACCTATTGGCTTGCGTTATGACGTCATTAGAGTGCATCAATCCTAATGTCTGTAGTATGACGTCAGGCACTGCGCGCCAACAAGGTTTCGCTGCGTACTCTTAGCCAATCAGAACCGAGATAGTGGCATGGCTGAATAATAATAGAACTTAATTTAACAGAACTAAAAAACGCGTTCCGCCCTTGCCAGATTTCCGGTCAACAAAGGTACTATTTTAACCTACTTAGTATACTTTAGCGGCAACCAATACACAGCAGACAGCGCACACATCGGAAGAAGACAAAAACGCCTACTTCTCCCTTGTGCTGATGCAAAAAATAATAATTCTAAAGTCCTCTTTCTGAGTTTTGTGAACTTATGAAATGTAATCTTGTCGGTAAATTATCACATTCTTTCGTAGCGAAAGCTTGAGAGGATTTTATAGAGTTGACCTATTGTTAAGCACAATAGCAACCATTTTGAATGCTTTACTACTATTATGAGGTTTAGACCTCTTAGCTTTGTGAACATTCAAGTTTTTCTCTAGACTACACATGAGCCACAGCAGCTCAACATTTGCTAATTCTGAACTATGGATTGCACTGACTGACTTCGGCTGAGCGTCTCCTTAGAGTTTTTGGTGATTTATTAAATTTCACGACCAGTTTGTTGTGAATGTTTAGAATTTTTATTGTCCGCCAGTGACAACAGTAGAGGTCTCAAACCCACGCTGCGAGTCACGTGATCTGGTCATCCAATCATAAACGTTACCCAAGACCTTTTGCGGGCCCTTTGCGAGTCACATGATCTGATCATCCAATCGTAAACGTTACCCAAGACCTTTTGCAGGCTCTGCTCCGACGGATCGAGATTTTTTCTGCCATATGTACTATATACCCTTATATTTTCTCTTTACGCGGGGGATTCTATAATGCCTCCTCGGGTTTTGGCCTCTGGGCCAAAACCCTGCGGGGGCAATAAGGCAAAATGGCAGATATTTTTATGCGAACATTATAAAGGGCTCTTTGCAAAAAATACTTATGATAATGCTAAGAAAGTTGCAGCAATTTCATTTAAAAACGCAGTTTCCTAAAGATGTCAAAATTTTTGCAGAAATGTATTCAAGTGAAAGAATGAATTTCTGTAGTATTTTATTCTGTAATATAACTTCAACCATACCAATAAAATGTTTAAATCGAATTTCCAATTGCAGAAGAATCGGAAGTGTTCAGATTGTGGAGGATATTGAAGGCAATTTCTGAAGGGATCTCAATCAGAGATTTGAACAAGTTGGCAATAAAATTTGTAGTATTTGATTGGAGGCTTTCAAGTGCGTTGTCAGGCATGGAAAATTCTTATGAAAATGATGTTTCATTTGGATTGATTACTCTACTCAGTCGCCCGTGTCACGTATGTCACAAAAAACCCAGGCTGTCACCAAATAAACCTCTTTTTTCTAGATATCCTGCAGTATTTTTCGCGGGAGCAAGCTATTTCTATTTCCTTGTATGGACCCGCTTTGAGGGCAAATTCCATGACACTGCGCAACTGTTAGCGTAGTGACGGAACTTGCCATTTTTAAATAGCCTTACAAAACCATAGAGTTGATCAAGCATCTAGTATTATTTGCTTGCTCTCTATGAAATTTACGTAAAATCCACATGGAAAATACAAACATTTAAGTCTAAACAGGGGAGTTCTCCCCACAACAGGAGTTCGTGCAAGCAAAGCTCACCGTATTTCATATTGTTCCACATGGAAACCAGCCGCGTTTTGATTTTCTCGCTATCAAATAAGTCATCTTCGTCACTGTCATAAGCCTCTCTGTCTTCCCTTGATTTTTGCCGCCTGAAGTTAAACCCAGCAGCGAGGAACTGGCCGGGGCTGGACGGGGATTTGCCCGGTCTCCTGTTTGGCGCCCCGTCGTCCGCCATTTTGGATGTTGTCTTCTGTCAAGGGCCCAAGGCCCCTTATCCAAGAGGTTGCGAAAGTTGTGGGGCAAAAAATGACAATGGCCTCTTCGTAGGGACATTATCGCTGGTAAGAAAAAATGTAAAAAAAGATATGATTGGAAATGTTATTATTTTGTCTAAAACTCAATATGGAAAGGAAATGTGATGAAAAGGTATTTTATTGCTGTTAAAATAGTTTTCTGTAGTAAAGCAGGAGGCCTAACAAAAATATCATGATGAGAACTGGCTAAGTCAGATAAAAGCGTCCTAATTTTTGGGTTCCTACAATCACCAAATCGCATAGAAAGTTATTTTTTCAATATGAAGTGAAAAAATATTTTTACACGTAAACAAGAGGGCTTTTAAAATATAGTTTTAACCGGAAGCTAGCAAAACGGAAGTGGAATCCAAATTCATGCCCAGCTCCCAGCGTTTCGCTCGGACGTTGCTAAGTGATTCTTGTGAAGCGAAAGTAGACAACTTCTCAATGAATCTTCACGCCTGAAAATATTGGTAAAGCAATTATGAAATAACCCTCAATTAGGAACGAATATCAGCCTCCCATGCCTTTAGACATGGCACAGAAGAAGTACGAAGGAGCTCCGTTTGGTGTGCAAACTCCAAGGTTTGTAAAAGTCTCGTATTTGCTCGAGAATTTCGAAGACACTTCGAACGCGTAAAGCCACGATTTTCGCGCCCGGCGTCTCGCATTATAATTATCAGTTAAGAAGTCAAAATCACCTTTTATGACTTTACAGCTAATGCGTAAATATCTGTAGATCATGACTTGACAACTTAATATTCAGATTTTCTTCGCTAGTTGAAATGCATGTTTTGTGTATGAAAATGAAGATGTAAACTTATAGATTATGTTTGGAATTCCAATGTTCGACAAGCGTGACTCGTAAACGATGTCACGTTGATTTTCGCGATTTTCCTTGACTTTTCTTAACAGTCTTCTTGAGCAAAAACCAGAGTATACCAAGAGAGGTATAAAAAGCCCCGAAACCTGGGCATGTGCTTTATACGATAGAAAATAAACTCGGAGTACGTCAGACTATTAAGCTTAGCGCAGCCCGCGGAACTTGCTGACATTGTCACTGTGATTTGTATCTGAACATTGAATTTTGGTGGTATAAACAGTCTTTTTTCTGGCCGAGGAGCTTTTTTCCCCTCTTGCTGTAGTACGTGCATATTTCTCCCTTCTCCTTTTTTTTCTATATATAAGAAAATATGTTTTGCTTGGCTTCTCGGCGTGGGCTTGCGAAAAGTGACCCCCGTCACAATAGATAATTTGCACAACAATCAATTTGGCAAATGTCAAAAGGCAATTAGTGAAAAGCAATTAGGTCAAATTAGGCTTTTTGACATTTATAAGTTTCCGACAGTATTTAGTCTCGAAAAGGATATTGCAGACATTTTGCAGGTGTTATGAGAAAGCAATGAGATATTATCACAAGTTGATTTTCTTTGCACAACTCATTCAATCTCTGATTTTTGTTTGTTATCTTATGACAAAAATTCTTTTTCTGATAAAGCAAAACAAAGAAGTGAAAATCAAAAATAGCAGCCATTCTAAATTTTGCTATATGGATTCAGAAATTATGGATATTTAAAATTTCTCAAAATATTTTAAAACACTAAAAAGGAGCACATAGAAGGCTTTTTTCATGATGTGGTCAACCACAAGAAGTAGGTATGTCCCAAAATCTCCAAAATTTTAAGCCATCCTTCACTCTAGGATAAAATACTTTTGAAAATACTGGTCAAACTACCAGAATAATTTTACTAAACTACTATATGGTGTCCAAATGAAGACCTGATATTTAGATTTTTTTTTTAAATATGCTCTCTTTGTACAACTGTTTGGAGTGTCCCAAATTGAAAGCAGTATTATCACTGGTCCGTTTTCAGGTTTAATGTTTCTTCCATCCACCCTAAGAGCAAGACACCAGGTACCTTCACACAAGTGCCATATGACAAAAAGAGCATGACAGAAGTGGTATGTCAAATATTTACATCTATTTTTTCTACATTTCTTTAGTCTATGTTTCTTTATAAAATCCTTGTTATCTACATATATTCTGAAGAGAACTTCCATTTAGCATGCCTCTTAGTAGTGGATCCATACATTTTGTAAAGGATTAGTGGAGTGATCACATATTTCTTATCATATTGGAAGGGGAGAACACCATCCCCCTTTCCCGAAATTCCCTTACCTCTTCCCCCAAATAAACCCCTTTCCTCTCCCCTTCCTGTCCTCTTTCCTCTCACATTTCCTCGCTCCTTTCCTCCCTTGCCCCTTTCTATCCTCACCCCCAAAAAGCCTTTCTAGGGTATAATAGGCTTGGTATTTTTTTTTTCAGACTCGTCGATTAGGACCTGGGTCTTACCACATTGATCTAGGAGGCTTTAACAAGAAGTCAGTCTCAGAGAGGGCATCTGGTCCAGGTAGGTCATTTAAAGAGTTAAATGTGGGAAATGGTAAATCTGAGATGTTATAGTGAACATTTAGGGATTAATTTTGCAAACCTCTTACCCAGGCACATTAGTGACTTTCAAGGCGAGAGCAAGATTGCATGAAGGGCCTTCCTGTGGTCCTTTGCAACAGCACCTAAGCCATCCTGAGATGCATTGAGATTTTGCCTTGTGTGGATTGCAGTGGGGTTTTGCCCTTTTTCAACACACTTGAGACGCCTGGGTACCGTACAAGGCAGGGAATGCATTATATCTTATTCTACATTAGACAAAATTTATCTTGGTTTCATTTCTAAGCTGTCAGCTATCTGTCTCATAGGCTAGCCTTTTTGCTGGGAACAGGATATAGTGATTGGGGTGGGGTGGGTGGGGATATTGTGATGGGGGGGGGGGGGGGGGGTGGTTTTGTTTAACAGAAAGTGAACCTAAATTGGGGAAGGGAATGTCAAACCATGGCATATACAGACATATGATAGAGGCTGCCAGGGCTATTGAACCCTGACCATAATCTTTTCCAGAAATTTTCATAGATTTAACTTAGTTACCAAGAACATGTTTCTATTTTATTATTTTGATACAGGCTGGGAAAGGGGATATGAGACCTCACGTTTGGCTAAAATACCTCATCTGCTCTATAAAGATCAATGGGAGAAGAAGCAGCTCCAGGTTTGTAGTACCCTCCCTCTCCCTTCATCATTTCTCCCTTTCATATCCTATATTTTTCATCCCAAAAGCAGGATGCCATCCTGAACCCCGTAAAAATTTTAGAAATACATGCTCTAAGCAAAAGGTACTGTTTGGGGCTCTCAGAGACAAATCCGAAATTTTGACAAATTTGATGACAGATAATGGACGATTCCAGCTATAAGCGCGCACACTCTTCTTTATTCAGAAATACCCAAGCCGCACCCCACAACTACCAGAATGCAGCACAGGCTTTTTTAGCAGTTTGTTCGACAAATGTCCCACATCTACCGGCATGCAGCACGCGTGTGCATTATAGCTGGAATCGTCCATTTAAAATAATTTTTGATATTGTTACCCTTACAGAAGCGCATGTTAGGGCCTGGATCGTATAATATTAAAGACTTCATAGAGGTGATGGCAGAAAAGCCAAACAGTACAAGAGGGGTGTGTGAAACACGTGCCACTAGATTTGACACATCTGCCGAGGTTTGTATAGAACTCCGCAACTATTATGTGTTTGTGTTATATCGCCTCCGCTTTTTGTACATTTAGCAGACTCCAGACTGCTTATTTCCTCATTGATTTTAAGTATAATAAACGTGCCATCCCGGGGGGGGAGACTCCCATATTTTTTGACCGGGGATGATCGTCGTATCTTTTAGGGGTTAAAATCACGTTGGTTTGGTCTCTTTTAGGGGTGATCTTGATCTTGAATAAATTTTAGGCAGATTGGTATCTTTTAGGGCCGAAACTGTGTCCAAATTGCTTTTTCTCATGATGGTGCTTCTAAAAACCGTGTAAGAAAGAGAGATTATTCGATGAGAAGACGATGAATTAGAAACAAACACGGAAATGTCTTCATGGGTATTTTTCCCCTGTTACCTGTGTCCTTCGCGCCTACTTGGCACATAAGACCTCATCTTTTAGGGTATCTTTTAGGGTAATAATTTTTGTGAGCCACGCTATGGCCCGCCATGTTTGGTATCTTTTAGGGGTGAAACTGAAAATTTCCGACGATCATCCCCGGTCAAAAAATATGGGAGTCCCCCCCCAGGCGTGCCATTGACTAAGGGCCTTTTTACAGTGTCTCGTGTCCAAATGATATCTCGATGCGCTCGTGCATGCAAGGTCATTCAATTGCGCAAATGCAATTCAGTATAACTACATCTTATCTGGCTATGCCCACTCTAAATAATCCGTTACATGGGCGGCAGAACAACGTGGAGGAGGGGTTTGTGCTGCCCATGCGTTATCCGTCCACACCCCGGCGACCACGCAAACCCTTTGGTTTGCGTTGTATTGCGGACGGCTAACCAAACCAAATAAAATGTTCTCGGTTTTCGTCACCCTTCGGCGTAGTGTGGACGCCATATCATTGACGTACGTTTGAACTCTATTACCCCTCCCTAGTGTGGCGTACCTGGACCCGGCACGTACGGCAACGGCGGTATTCCTGGTGCCGTACTGGAGGAGAAAGAAACCAAGTCTGCTAGTAACGTTGGCATGCTGGACTCGGGAAAAACGTACCGACGACAACTTCCTGAAGTGGTGAGTAGAATTAAAATGAATCTAGCGAGGTATCTCTATTTGTCGAGAAAAGCAGACGGGAATGCTATCCTGCGGTGTGCGAACGCGTGAAGCATTATGGGAAGGATAAGTAAGCGTTGGCGCGAAAGATCATGGGAAGGGGTTTCGCGCGATGTTTGCTGCAGTCCAGAACTGAACTCTGCGCGCTTCATCCCAGACAGGTCGCTTCCTCTAGACCTCGGTTAGCCTGCCCTGCACAGGCTCTCTTTGTTTCTGGTGTAGAGGACGCCGGGAATATTGTCTTGCCTGTGGCTCGCGCGCCCTCGTTTGTATGGGATTCAAGTGCACGCGCTCTTTGTATGGGGTTCCTGTGGAATCTGAATGTACACGAAAGCTCCTTTAAACAAGCTCCAACCAAAAAAAAGAAACCTCACTGAAACAACGTGGCCGTGCTTGCTACAGAAAGCCCGCCGCTTGTAGTAGGCGATCGTCGTGCGCCCGAGCGCGCCTAATAAACAACGCATATAGAAAACGAAAATTCTATTTAAAAACAACATAAATTATTAGCTCATATTACCGGCGTCCTCTACATGGACGTCCTCTGCTTGGGACGGGCGACCTTTTGGAGCGCGCGCAGGGACAAACTCTGGACTACTTTTTGCGCGCTTAGGCTACTATTTGCTACATCCTCGCGCGCCAGTGTCCAGAGTAGCACAGTCTCGTACCCAGACTTTTGCGTCTCTTGCGGTGATTTCTCCAATATATTTCTCTTTGAAAATTGTTTTGGCCCCATAACGCTCTGCGCGCCCTGTTTAAATCCCGCAAACCATTGCGTACCATAAAAACCCCGGAAAGCGTCTGGGTACGAGACCGAGAGTAGCACTCGACCGGAAAATCTTTAGTACGCGCCAGCAGATGGCCCCAATATCACTCAGGTAATTACAGTTATCACTCTTTGTAATCTCTGTAAGTGTCTCTGTAAGATGCTGGGCTGGCGAAAACAATGCAGTGCGTAACTTAGAAATTTATCATTTTCACGGAAGGCTGATCAAAATGGAAATATAATCGTTGGAGGCAATGACACCACAAATGTGGATAACACTCATTTAGCCTCTTGTTTGTTATGTGTTGTTGTAGGGAAGTCACTTGTGTCCAGGTCAATACGAGAGGAAAAGTTTTACGGACGAGCTTGCATCCAGAGTGGTGAGCAAGAGAGGACCTTACGATCTGTTCACAGGAGAACGGAACCAGCCAATCACTGTGGGTTATTTCGCTATGCCGGTAAGACGGGAACAGATTAGTGTGCGACCCGTGTTCGAGGGTGGGTGTATTGTAGTGTATGGTATGATATGATATTGTATTGTATTGACGCGACAATTTAGCAAAGCGGGCAATGTGGGCCGAATATTTGAGCACGTAACAGCCTAGACAAAAAAAAGTATTTTTTTTTACCTTGCCTTGTCTCACCGTAAAGGCTGAGGCTGATAAGTAAGGGTTGTTCATTTTGTCAAACTCTCGCGCCTTTTTTCGACGACTATGCAATAATTACAAAGAAAGATGCTTGAAAGCTCTATTGATTCTGTTGGCTGATACTGTAAATCTTCAGCGAGTGTGATTGAACATTCAAAATGCAAAGAAAGGTAGACTACTGACTGACATTTCCCAATCGATTCTGAAAAATGATTCAAACATTTTCAGCAAAATGGTCGAGTCCTATCCGTGTATTCATCTAAATTCAAAACTCGTGGCAAAAAATGGCCTGGCCTCCCTACAGTTACTGATAAAAATAAACTAATAAAATGGCCGTTGCCTGGGTACAGCTATGACAGTGGTTGCATGTGAACAGAGGGGGAAATGACACGATTTGACCATCACGATTTTGAAGAAGATTATGTTTTCTATGGTTGCATTCTAGTTACGGCAGAACCTGGGCCCTGGCGAGTACGACCTCAAATCCTTCATGGACGAGAACTCGGGAGAACATAAGCAACGTCACGGCAAGTTCCTCAAGGTCACACGCTTCCAGGATTTCCCCAAGGAGCGGATATACTGCTGTTCCTTGAGCCAATGTCCACGTGACCCTGTAAGTATTGTACCGCGGCGTGAACTGGCAAGGGGATGGGGTGTCCCCAGTCGAGGGATGTTGATGGCCAAAGGCACGACTGAACAACATTTGGAAATTGAAAGTTTGGGACCAAGAAAATTAGGGTTTATTAATGGAGCTCTCGCACGCTCGCTGGCCACTTCTCTGACAAGAAAATAGCTCAAATCGCAATCCAATTCCATTCTTTTGATATAACAGGTCAAAACAACCTAGAATTGCATTTGTCTAACACTTGAAAAGTTTTTCTATTTTTACAATTTTACTTATTTGATGTCCACGTCGGCCGAATATTAAGCGTGCGAGAGCCTCTTTAAACCTCCTACATCCACTGTGCTGTAGCCTTTATTTGTATACAGCTATTTCAAAAAGCCGTACGCGCCCAGACTGCAAAGTTGTGTTGGTAGGAGGTCTTCAATCGGCTCACTGCTTGAGTACGACGCTAATGAACTACTCGAGACATTACTAGCTTGAAACAAAGCTCTCTTTCGTAGAATTTAGCACTCAGACGAGCGAGGTATCATCAAAATAGGATATTTAGTTTCTACCCATACTGCTTTTCGGTCTGGGCGCGTAGGCTTCAGCGCTCACATCCTCGCGCGCCAGGGTCCTCCCCTCTCCTCCCCCCAGGGGACAGAGGAAAAGGACCCTGGAATGGTCTGGTCACGTGACAAGCGACAAAAAATTCCTAAGCAGGGGTAGGATCTGTGCACACTTCAAGTGGCGATGTTTTAAGGCTGTTTACACAAAATATATTTTTTTTGTTGGGTGTGTGCGCCACGAGGGTTCGCGGGTTTTCTTCAAGATGGGGAGGGCCCTGGCGCGCGAAGATGGAGCGCTCACAAGAGCGACAACCTTTGAAATAGCTGTATACCAAATCAGCGAATAGTCATTTTCGCGCGCTATTGGTTCCTGAAATAGTAGATAGCAAACACTATTCATCTCCTCTTCGGAATAGTTGTTTAATATACCTACGCTACATTTCTGATAGTACAAGCGGTGAAGATTGAACTGTTCGCCACTGGGGCCCACGTTTGTCTCCTAGAAATTCCGACCTTACATAAATTGCGACTAAAATGTTGGTTTGGCGACAAACTTGGTGAACTAGGGTCTGTTACAAATGTCGTCTAATTATCCTTTCCTATAATGCAGAAAGAAGAAGAACTATAGCAAAAGGAACGGCGCATGATTTGTACATGACCTTTGCCGCCGCTCCAGTGACTAACAAAAAAGGCAATTTCGATGATGATTGTGTTGAAAGTGTGATATTGAAATGCGTATTTTTGCAGAGTGAGCCTGGTCCCGGACAATACTCTGCTAAGGAGCTTGGGAAGCCCGAAGCAACTAAGCGTCCACCATTTGGATCTTCCGCTGAACGAATGGACAGACACGCGCGAAAATTCTTCCTCGGTAGTTTTGTAAGTATTCCTGTCACATTATTTACTTGGTTTGTTTTTGGGGTACAATGGGCTAGGTGCATTGCCGGGAACGCTATACAGTTACGCGCGCCGTTCTTAAAATTGGCGCAACTTTTGGATATATTTCTTTGGTATTTACTGCATTATTTTGTCAGTGTCAAGTATTCACGTGGTTACTGCCGTTATACGGTAAACGTCCAGTACTATTAAGAGTAAGAATCTCCCATATTTAGTCTCTCCCCACTCGGCTTCAGAAAAGTGTCTGCTTTTAGAAGCACAATCCCATAAATTGAACAGACACTTGCAGTTATATTAGCCAACCTGTGCGGCACTGCTATACGTGATATAAGCACCTCCATCCCATACAAGTGAAATTTCCCTGCTAGCAGAAGTCACTTCCTGCACTTCTATCTTGTGGTTTTGAAGTGGGAAGTCGAAAAATACAAGAAACGCTAAATAAACAATAAACACTAAAAGTAAATAGTCAATATGATATACATTTAAAACGTTGTTGAAAACGTCCAAGAGATCACACGCTTCCTAAATAATCCCATAAATATTTCACTTGCTCACGACATTCCCAAGGCTTCCTTGTACGACTCTCTCGCTCTCACAATCAGTCACAACTACCATCTCACTGGATTAACTATTGTATTACACAGGAGCGGATTAAGGGGGGCGAGGGGGTCGCCCGTCCTTTCTCGGGAGATTTTCATATAATACATTTACTGTGTATTTGCTGGAGGAAATTTGAACATTTTCGTCCCGCCATGTTTTCACTATCCGGCCACCCTTTCTGAAATTCCTGGATCCGCCCCTGTTACATACATGCATTGCGAGATGTATTTAGCTCACAGTGATCTTAGTTCGTATGATTGACTATAATTAATCAATTGTCAATCAAACGTGGATAAACATATTGATCCAAGATGGCGTCGCTAGGCACCAAACAGTCACGTGACCGTTCGATGCAAAAGACCTATTGAACACTTCCACAACGTACACTGGAACTCAGAACTCAGGTATATGCTTCATCGCTGAATGTCACAATAGCCGCCTTATTTGAATATGAATGGTCCTTTTGTTTGATTATGCCTCGTTCTATTAGAAGACGACTATATGGCATTCAGCGATGAAGTAGATACCGAAACTTATCCTCTCTTTTCCTCTAGAATCCTGTTGGCCCAGGTCGGTATGACTTTGAGCGGTACGAAAAAGCACAGCACATCAATAGCCACACGGGAGCGTTCAACTCCAAAACGAGACGATCTGATCTCATACGCGACAAGTACATGATGTAAGTAGCATCATTACCTGGCATCATCATCACACATCATCATCATCATCATCATCATCATAATCACCATCATCATGCTTCCCACGAGGCTCATCACTGGCCTTGGGTTGCTAATGATGGGATCTCTTTTTTATCAACTTATTTATTTGTTGCTAAAAGTTTTAAATACACAGGGAATTTCTGCAGAAACCCATCCATGGGAAAAGCTGAATCTCTCATTGTAGAGGAATAGGAAGTGTTCGGATTTCCCATGGCTATTCATGTGAATTCGGAACACTTTCCATGCGTGTGCCTCGGGTAATTCAGCTTTTCCCATGGATGGGTTTCTGCAGAAATTCCCTGTGACACTCGAAGTATTAACTTCGAGTTTGTTGCTCTGACTGTTCATCACTTTTCTTGAAGTACATGATATTTTGGAATTCATTTTATTTATTTGTTGTCTTTACTAGGGAGAGGATACGACCGAAGGACGTTCGCCCAGAAGACAAGGTTTTCATGGTGGCTTAATGAGCATGTTCCTTGGAAGGGAAAAGCGCCGATCAGCACATCAGTGTTCAATTGCTTTAATTTACCAATTGCACGCTGTTTATTCAGAATGTGCATATAATATGTGAATATGAATTTTAATTTTGTAATGCAATTTCGAGTCCGACATGTTTTTTTATGGGGAATATTGTAAAGTAACTACAAATGAAGGAATAAGGTTTATGATGCAGGGTATGATGTTCATTTTGTAACTTGAACAATGTAGGGCTTGTTTTCTAAATTCTCAATAAAATACACAGAAAGCCTAACTCTGATCGCACGTACTCTGCTAGCCGATCTATGACTTGTGGTATAGTCCTAGAGGAGTCATACTTTCCTATAATTCTTCTCATAGTTTTCTCATGTATATAAAAAAATCTCCAGCTCTCTCGATATTTTTTGGAAGACCAAAAATTGTGTTGGTATTTGATAGAGTTGTAACTGATTTTCTGGCAAAAGACGCAAACAGTGGCTCAAACTACAAATACAAAATAATTATTCCTTGGCCAGGAGCGTCTGTCAGTAACAGGGGTTTCTGGAGTAGCAACTATACAACAAAGCTCGCTGACTGCCGCCATTTTGAAACAACCCGCGAGAAATGAATGATGTGCGCTGTTAGCTAATAAGAAGAAAACATTGCCTCGCGGGTTGCAGAGACATGTCACACGCAGACATTTTGCTCGCAACGTTGCGAAATCCAATCTACTTTTCTGCAACTTGCAACGCAACATTTTGTTGAGTTGCAGCAACATTTTGTTGCGTTGCCGCAGTATGTCAGACGCGCAATATTCACCGCAATTTGCAACGCAACAAAATTGCCCCGTGTGTGACGACATGGCCGTAAAAGCCCTTGCAAGTGTGCAAGTCATTGGCCGTTTTCACACTACAGACGAGTTACTCGTCCGGACGAGAAACTCGTCTAGGTGTGAAAAACGGGTCGAGACGGAGTTTTGGACGAGAAACTCGTCCGTCTGTAACTTCGTCGAAACGACGAAGTTATGATGAAGAGTTTCTCTTCTAGACGGAAAACTCGTCTTAAATTCACACCAGACGGAGTTTACAGACGAGTAGCCCGAAGTATTTTGTCCCAGGAAGACTGGAACTAGAATGTCCCCAAGAAGTTGTGGGCCAAGATGGTGCCGAAAGTGGCTATATGCAGTAACCACGCGAGCACGCCATCGGGCTCTAAAACCACCCTTGACTCGTCTAATGTTCTAATGTGAATTCACGTCGGTGTTTTAAAGACGAGTTTCTCGTCACGAATTCACATTAGACGGGAAACTCGTCTGACGAGAAACTCGTCTGGACGAGTTACTCGTGTGTGAAAACGGCTATTACAGGGGCAGCGTCACGGCAATTCTTTTTTTAATTTACAGGGAAAAGTCGACACAACGTAGAGAATATTTCGGCTGGCCAAACCTGTGCTCTTTTTAGGGACAAACCATTAGACCTCCGGGGAGGGTTACAGAAACCCCAAAATAACGTGCAAGCTTCTGAGCTAAAAATAATTCCTGCTAGCCAGGCAGAAGAAAAAAACAGCGTTGGCGCATTCCTCTTGTAACAGTGCGAACGGATTCAGGAATGAATGCTGTCGTGCGTGCATTTTGATGTCAGAATTAAAGAGGCTGTCTCTGTAAGAACGGACCACTCGATTTCGGGTTCGGAACAAACCTGTCCTGATATTTATATCACAGAAAGTACTATCTATGCCTACTACCAAAATGCAGTTTTAAGGATCTCAGTAATTATTTTCGGGAAGTTTTATGAATTTTGACCAGACGGGGTGAGAAGCCATCCAAAACGCCAAAATCTCCTAGTCACGGAGAGCAGTTTTCGCGCCTGAAATTTTTTACTTTCGCATCAAAAACGACAACTCAAATTATATTTTCTTGGTGATTTATTGTACAATCTTTCTTCTTAAGGTGAAATCTTGATTACATTTTAATGATTTTTGTAAGAAAATCAAGCTCATTCGAAGGCGTCCCTTACGACATTTGAAAAGGTAGGGGTTGAAAACCCGTCCTGTTTTCGAAAGTGACACTTCCAGCAGCTAAGATGCACCCTAAAATTTGTAGATTAGGTAATTTCCTTCAGAATTATGCAAAAAAATCTGCGGCACAGCGCGCCGTGGAGATTTGGAAGTGATTTGAAGTTGAGTCAATATCTTGTTGTTGTTGCGTGACAAGATTTCCATATGCGTCACGCTTATAAGTTCATCGTTTTTTCTTTTTATCTCTACAAATAAGGAAAAAGGTTTCTTAGAAAATATCAGTGAAAAGCAATCACTCAACCGATATCAAGTATTGGATGCTATAAACTTCTGTGTATTTGTATCAATTATGGTGCGATTTGTAAGTCTACTGTCCGCAGAAAGAACAACAATACGTATTCCGAGTGATGAAGTTTTCTGTGTTTCCATATTCAATGTACCATCGAAAACGTGTTCTTCGATCCTAACTCAACTAATCTGAAGTTAAGTGATTTAACCCTATCCAGACTGGGCTTTTTTTGACCATCTGTGACTGGGGGGGGGCTAATTCGGCCCCCCCTCTATATCTCTGGAACCACTGGGGCTATGATCATCAAACTTTCACACAATGACCATGAGCCTTAGACAAATCACCACACCTATTTTTGTCACGTGGGAGCAAAATGTGACGTCACAATGACGTCATTCTCAATGTTTTATCAATTTTTAAGTAATTTTAATTAACTTCCAAAAACTTGGTAGATAATACTCTAAAAGCCAACTAATTAACATCAAGATAATGTAAATGTAATAATTTGTGACATTACCACATAAATTGTATTAA
This sequence comes from Scolanthus callimorphus, assembly GCA_033964015.1. Classification (NCBI taxonomy): domain Eukaryota; kingdom Metazoa; phylum Cnidaria; class Anthozoa; order Actiniaria; family Edwardsiidae; genus Scolanthus; species Scolanthus callimorphus. Next base: position 19,841,682 of record CM066913.1, read on the forward strand.
ACTTGTGTCATAATGACGACTTTTGAAAATATTGTCCGCCATCTTGGATCCGCCATCTTGGATCCGCCATCTTGGATTTCATTTAATTTCCATTTGACTCTTCAGATAAATACTCAATGAGAAAAAATGGTCAAAATGTACAAAATACTCATCAAAGAAGTGTTTGACATTCAAAAAGTTGAATTAAAAGGAAACTTGTGAATCCCAGAGCTAGTTTTAGACCATATGTTAAAATGAACAAAATCCCCCTACCCCTCCCCCCCAAAGATTTTGTGTCAAAAATTAATTAGCCTGTACATAAATTACTAAGGAGTACAAGCTCCGATAGTCATAAATTGGCAATCTGTCCAACATTAAGCTTGAAATATGAAAAATTCACGTTTTTTCGAGTTTTGCAAAACATGCATGTCAAAAAGTGGTTGCCATGGAAACTGGGTCGTTGACACTGACATGTCATTGACACCAAAATGTCCCCAGATAAATTTTAGGAAAAGTCACGAAGTTTCGCCATCATAGCTGCAGTGGTTTTAGAGTAATCAGGATTTTACTGGAGGGGGGGCTCGAAAAGCCCCCCCCCCCCCCCCCCCAGTCTGGATAGGGTTAATGTTGTTTCTTCTACGTCGCGACGTTCATTAGCATTAGAAAAATGCACAAATTAAGTTCATACTTCTACATATTAGTCAGGTACACAGAAGCCCAAAACGTGACACCCGCGGGCATCTTTTTCTGATTTTTGGCAACATAGCTACTTTTACTAATTCGAGTACGCTGATTTTGAAAATCGTTGTTGCCAAAGCTCATTTTTGTTTTAACATGGTGTTTTCGGTCATCATAAATGACGTCATGGTCCATATATGGCAAAACACTATATTTGACGCTTTAAGACAAAAACAAATATTTAATAGCAAATCAAATACGCTATTTGAAAATAATTGAAAAAATAAATAAATTTCAACGTTATCTGCTGTTTAAGGTGTTAGAAGATGACGTCATCCTCCATATATGGTACAAAAAATCTGGTTTTGAGGATTGAAACTAGAAACTCGCTCTATTCATCAAATGAAGCATGCTGATTTCGGAAATTATCGCTAGAAATGACCATTTCGACGTCGACGTGCTTTTAAGGTCATCATTATGAGATGACGTCATCTACCTTATATGGCAAAAAATCTTTAGTATAAACCAACTAATGGTCTATTACAAATCCTGCATTCTGATTGGCTGAGCTACTAATGGTCTATTAGTGATAGACCGTGCCTGGCAAAACCACCACATTTCTTTGCAAGAAAACTTGATTTTTTCAACATAAAATAATGGAATTCATTGCCAAAACCGACCAACTAGTTGATTTATACTAAAACAATTAGACCTCTCGTCCTCATGTGCTATGATATCAATAGACCATTCGGCCTTCGGCCTCATGGTCTATTCATCATATCACATTCAGCCTTGAGGTCTAATTGTTAAATATATCAATTCACGTGCTATCACATGTGTGAAAGCAGTTCATTTCAATACAATAGTTATCGTAGACTGCTTGCAGCCCCTTCTTCGGCAAACGTCCGTAAATCGAGAGAATGTTTTTTACCCGCTACGTGCTTCAATTTGTTTACAGTGTCGAGTTACCCAGGAGAGGAGAGAAGCGCGCCGCAAGGAAAAAAAAATTCCCTCGATTTCCAGACGTTCGCCGAAGAAGGGGCTGCATGCAGTCTATAGTTATCGCCGGCTTTGATACATCGACACAAGCTTACCCATACCACTTTAGATTTCCTGCAGCCTGATGTACATCTGCACGATACCACCCTCCAAACGGTGTCATATGGACCTGTCATTATTTAGCGGGGGGGAGGTGTGTGGGGGGGGGTCCCATTTGTTTAAGCAAGGCTATAATAAATTAGGACCCTCCCTTGAACAGAACAAAATAATTGTGACCCTCCCCCAGTCGTAGGTAAAAAAATGAGACCCTTGGGACCCTACTTATTTTCTAAAATAAACTGTCAGATAGTCTCTTGTCCCAGTGATCTATAGTCTCTTTCATCGTTTTTAATAGTGCTTAGAAATGCTTTTTCTTACTTCTGTCAAAGCTAAGGAACAGGTCATTATTAATCGCCTCGATTATTTATCGTCAGAGGATTTTGGGTAATACCGGCAAAAATGCAGGATCCTCCCACTATAAGTCAATCATTAACGTGATCCCCACTCAGAGATATTAAACATTTCGTGGTACAGGGACCGCTTACATATACCGCTCTGTAGGACGGCTACAGGTCAGTGCACTTTTACTTTTTGAGGCCAGAGGCTGTGGAAAAGCCTCTCAGATGAAATTAAATCTATAGTAGCTTAGAAAGCTTTAAGGTTACATCAAGGCAGCACTTTATTACACGAATTTCTAAATAACTAGTTTTAAGCGCAACAACATCGACTCTTCCATCTAAACACCCGCCAGCGGTGACAATCGTAGTGTCAGCAGGTGCGTGCACAATGAGCTCCTCTGACAAAACCGCGCCACGTCCGCCTTTTTGTCTCCTAGGGAAAGAAATGATTGCCATTTCACAGGCAACGATAACGCCCTTCCTTCGATGACTCTTCTTACAGGGTTAGGGTTGATAGAGCCACGAGCCCGTGTTACTGATTTGATTGATTGCTTTCGGTGGCGAGCAAATAGCACATCTATTCTCCAGTATCCTTACCAAACGTCTTTGCTTCTTCTGGTTACCCGATTGCGGCTACCAGGGCAAACCAATTAATAATTAAAGCTGTATTTCCTTGGAGTGTAAGGAACGCACCACCCTTAACCATTGATCGGTGAGTGCGTGTCCTGCCAGAAGTGTCCATCTCGGTATTACGCGCGTCTAACGGCAAGAACTGAGACGTTTTCCACGTCCACCTTTTCCTGTCCGCTTTTTCACATTTCGCGCCGAAGCGTGGGTTTCCTGTGTGGTGTTTCCAAACAGAATTTTCCACCTAAGATATCGGCGCGCGCGTAATACCATCATCATTTAAAAAGAAACTCACTGAATTTTTGCTTTCTCGTTAAATTTTCTTGTAATCTTTATTTGTCTGTTTCGTGCTTGAATGCTAGTATAATTATTTAACTGTAAGGGGTCTTCCTCGCACAAGCCTGGTGGTTTTTTGAGGCCCTCTCGCCTCTACTTTTTTGTATACTGCTTTTTGTATTTGTTTCTTTATGGCAATAAAATTGAATTGAATTGAATTGAATTGAACCAACAGATGGACACTTCTGGTTATGCACTTCTGAAAAAAACATAAACGTGATTTTACAGATTAAAAACGATGATGCAATTAAAAAAAAAATAACATGGAATCCTCCCCTTCCCCGTATAAGGAAGACTTTAAAAGGACGTCAACAACGAAATGGTCATTTCTAGTGATACTTTTAGAAATCAGTGTGCTTCACTTGGTGAATAGAGTGTGTTTTTAGTTTCAATCCGCAAAAATAGATTTTTTACCATATAAGGAAGATGACGTCATCTCATGATTAATTTAAAAGCGCGTCTACATCGAAATGGTCATTTCTAGCGATAATATTTTCGAAATCAGTGTGTTTCATTTGATGAATAGAGCATGTTTTTGGTTTAAATCCGCAAAAAGAATTTTTTTACCATATATGGAGGATGACGTCATCTTGCCATAAACAACATGAAACCGTTGAAATTTAATAATTTTACGATGCTTTAAAAATTAGCGTGTTTCATTTAGTAAAAAAATATTGTTTTAGTCTAAAAGCGTCAAATATATTGTTTGCCATATATAGATAATGACGTCATTTTTGATGACCGAAAACACCATGTTAAAACAAGAATGAGCTTTGGCAACAACGATTTTCGAAATCAGCGTACTCGAATTAGTAAAAGTAGATATGTTGCCAAAAATCAGAAAAAGATGCCCGCGGGTGTCACGTTTTGGGCTTCTGTGTACCTGACTATATTTAAATTTTAAGTACAATATTTCCGCATCGTTTTGTTCTTACTGCTACGAAATGCCTACAAAAAATCTACAAAAAACTTATAAATCTACATACTATGTAGAAGTGTATTTTCTTTTTAAATTATCATAAATTTGCAGTGATTTTTATATTGATTCTAACTTGCCAAAACCTCCCCTTATTTTATAGAATAACAATAGCAGAGAACAACAGGAAATCGGGGGGGGGGGGGGGGGGGGGGGGGGGATGGCGTTCCGGGTGTGCGTTGTCCGCTTTTTCTAGATTAGAACCCCCACAAACATCCCTGGCTACGGGCCTGTTGTACATGCAAATAACAGGCGTCTGCAAAGCTACTACTATTAAACGAATTTTATTGGCTACTAAAACGAAATCGGTAAAAACGTCCTAAAAGGCCAACCTTTTAGGGCTCCTCTGTTGGTTCTGCTAGATTATTCCTTTAATCTTAGTAAGTCCGGTTTATTGCCATCACATGAATTTAAACTAGCTACGCTGAAGAAGGAATCCTTGGCGGGGGGGGGGGGGGGGGGGGGGGGGGTAACTAGCACTAAAAATCAAGTGCAGTTTTATCGTCGGTAGGAATGAGGAGTAAACAGGGTGTGGCCCACAGCAAATTTACCGGTAATAATAATAATGATAGTAATATTAATAATAGTAAATTGGGTGTGGTCAAAGGAGACAGCATAGGGTAAAGGAATCAGATGATATCTGACACCCCTAAAAGATAGAATGAAATTTTTACATACACTAGGGAATAGGGAGAGCATCCCCGTATATTCTCCCCCGCGTTATGTATGGGCTAGGTGGGCTCAACGTTCTACCACCCGCACATCGGTCATAAAGCGCGCGGAAATCGGCACCGTCCGCATGTCCTTGTAGCCAGCGGTCGCGCGCGTGAATGTACACTTTGTTATTCAAAATGGCGGATCGATTGTCGAACTCTTTGTGGGTTTTGGGATAAACACTTGCACGTACAGTGATGCAGGTCAGGAGAAAAAGGAAACAAAACTAGAAGAGTATTTTTGGAGATCCCTTGGTGCCTTTTTAAACAAGGATCATCCTGAAATTGGCCGAAGTTGTAGCGAAAACAAGTCCGAGTCGGCTAACACAACACACCACAACAGCTCCAGACATTCGAACTGTTGTTTCATCCTTCGATAACAACCAAGAACGTGAACTTAAATCTTCTGTTGGTTGATTTAGAGGCGTTTTGTTCATCACAAGTAATGTGCGGCGGTCTGCAGGAAAGTTTGTTCTCGTCACCAAGGATTTTTTATTGGCCACCTAATGTTTGCTAAAGAAGTACTGGATTGTTGTTCACTGAAAGAAAAGTCGCTGGCAAGACTAAGTAGACCAGATTGTGAAACTGTATCTGTACAGCCCTGTATATATTGCTCTAGAAATCCTGCCTAGAAGAACGTAGATAATATTTTTCCACTGTCACAGAATATTTCACTGCAATAATTTTTTTCTCATGCAATCATATTTTGTTTGTTTGTATTTGTTTCCATGAATAGGGACTTCACTGAGTAAAAACAAACGTTAGTGACAGGGCTCAATTTTCTGAATGAATGGATTAACTCATCTGTACAGGTGTGAGATACAGGAGAGTATATCTTGAGAACTAAGTGCCGTCAGGAGACAAACCAGAGCTTTATATATAACCAAGAGACTTGTTGAAAGCATGTCAGATGTTCCTGTGGTGTGTGACTGTAAGAGCATGCCACTTTCATCTTATCACACTGTGATTCACAAGACTCCTAGCTTGAGTAAAAATCTTTTTTTTTGGTGTCTTTGAATATGACTGATTAACTATTTTACCGGTGTTGTGGCTTGCTAGTGCACTGTGATAAAATTTCTTCAAAATGCAATTTGAAATTTCACTAGAAGAGGCCATAAGACATCATTAAGTCTATTATTGGGGAAGTTTTTGTGCTGTGCTTCAAGAAAGAAATAAAAGTCAAGGGGGTTTTAATAACTTTTCCTTTGTTCTCGTGAGAATTCTGGAAGAAAATGACTGAATGAAATCGCTCAGCACCTCTTGGGTGGAATTCTTTTTGCCCAGCACTGCATTCTTAAGAATCTGTGTTTAAGACATAAAAAGTAAGCTACTTAGTGTAATTCTGGTTTTGGTTGTCCAAGGGCAAAAATATTTTTTTGAAAATATGTCTGTCAAGTGGTAAATTTAATTTTTGAAATCTAGGTACTTGCTGCATCACTCAGGCAATTTCCTTTAGGGTTAAAGTGGGATATCAGCAGAGGTGAGCCAGTCCACAGTCAACATAGAAATTACAATACAGAGTTGTTGATGAGGAAGATGTAGGTATATCGAACTCCCAAGGATCCTCTTAAGGTATTCTATTCCTTTCAATTTCATTGAAGATTTTATTCCAAAAAAGTCTAACAGAAAATTAAAACAAATGTGCATATCTCTTTTTCATCATTTTTATTTATGCTTCCTACAAATGTTTACTAAAAATTGCTTGCTTATTTAATATTTTTATTACAAACTTGATAAATTTGTGGTTCACTGCCTGAACAAAAGGTGTCCTTCAAAAAAATACCAAGCAGTCACTATAACAATATTTTATTGTTAAAATATTAGTCACAGTGACTGGTCAAATATCTTTTGCTTGTCATGAAACTTTGTTCAAGGAGAAAGTGTATTTGTTTTGATCCAGTTAACTTCTGTGGATACCAGAGAAAGAAAGGGGAAAAGCTCAAGGAAACATAACAGAGCCACACATCAATAATTTATGCAGACAATGAACTCTAGGTCCTATTAGAATGTCACTTATTTTGCAGTTCAGTTTTGGTTTGAATACAATGAGCAAATGCTTTTAATGGTCTGTCAAGTTGTCTAATGGTTGTAATATGAAACAAAATGTTTATAATCTGATCCATGATTATCACTGAACAGTGAAAATGACCATGTGGTCATCAACAGGGTGGCCCCAGTCAAGCCTTGGATCACACAGTAACACTTGGGCTTGTATATATGTAGCAGCATTTCACTACCCTAGTCAATCAGTGTTTATGTTGGCTAATCAGGAGTCATTTCATGAGCTGCATGCCCTGCGGTATCCCAGAAGACAAGCCCCAAAGCACTGGTTGCTGTTTGATCTGTCCTAATGGCCAATAACACTGTCAAGGGAGATATAAAATCATATTATTACTATTTTATAGTGCACAGTACTGGTGTGGCTTCCCTTTATGGCGGGGTACTCCCTTACAAGAGCTCTAAGGGGATGATTGCTGCTAAACAACATTCCAATTTTTCCTTCAGTAGATAGAATGGGGTATGCATGGTTAACAAACTTCTCTCTAAAATGGGATTTGATAATAAAGACCACCCACATCATTTTTTTTTGCACACTTTTTTTTTAATTTTCAAGTCCCTTGATTACATTTGATACCACTATACCACTACGACTATGAGAAAATGATCATGTGACTGAGTACTGACTGTTTATTGGCTGAAAGACATCAAGCCTAGGTCATGTGATAGCTTTTTAGATGTCACATGATAGAAATTTGCTGCCGCCGGGCTTGAAATTGAAACAGCTCGATTGAAACACTACCTGTTTTGATAGTATAAAGCCAAGCATACTATTGTTGACCTGCTCAGAACAGGCCAGGTCTCAGTTGGGGTACAAATAATAGAATATAGTACAAATAAACTGATTCTGGGGTATCTTTTCTTGTGAAAATTGTTTTTATAATGGATTCCACATTAAATTACAGGTCATAGTGGCTATAATCCTAAAACAAGTGAGTACCCTTGCCCCTATTGGCATTACATGTTCAACAAACTGTGAGAAATACTAGATACATCATGTATCTAGTATTTCTCACAGGTTGTTGAATATTGTTTCTCACAATTCTAATCAATTGAGGCAGAAAATTTAACATTTGAGTTTGCCTCTCAATGCCCAATAGGCTGGCATTTGGTGTCTATGCACTTCCTGAACTACTTTGATAGACAGAAATAAATATTGGACTATTGAGGAACAGAAAGCATTTCTCTGTACAGCTTATAATATGATTAATAATTCAAGATACTTTTTAATTTTTAGCCCATGAAACTTTAGCATAAATCAGGTAGGTTTCTAGATAACTCAAGTAAAACAGCCAAGGCAAGGGCTGGTGAACTCGAACCACCTGATTTCAGAGCGCGCGAGAGACAGAATGAATTGATATACACATCTTTCAAATACAAAAGATGCTATATTCAGCCTTTGAATAACAATTATTGCTGCGAGGCCCTCAGGCCGAGCAGCGACACTAATCTTTGTTCCCAGGCATTTTCAAATTTGCCTTTCTTTCCCGCCGCTGTTTGTTCCCGCTGTTCACGGGACATCCCGCCAGTCCCGCGGCAAGAATATATATCCGTGAGCTTTGGTGCGCTCGGTTTGTCGGAGCCACAGCCTCGCTTCCATGCATCACCTTGTGTGTAACCAAAAGTCCACATCTGGCGAGAGTTTCAGAGGATATCCTGGCTGGAATTTTTACTTCTAAGGATGGAGCACTTAGTGGATATTTTATTGGCTGTTTGTTTTTCAAGGCTTCCTCCGAGAATCAACTTTTGCGAGCTCTCTACAGTTTTACAGCGTATTTGAACCATTTAAAAATTCAAGATGGCGGTAACAACAAGGCGGCGAGTTAAAACTTCACATCCAAATGATATTTCCAGTGGGGAACGATGCATCAGATACATGAGATTTATTTCGCCGAATTAGTGGAAGGATTTCTTTTGAAAGTAAACTTTAAGTTTATAAAAGGTAAGCGTTTGTTTTTTGCAATTGCATCGACACGTGTTATGCAGCTTACTTGGGCTTACTTTAGAGTTTAGGGCCGTTCCACAACTGTTTAAAACTTAAAGTACTGTTTGGGTGATAGTTTAAGGCCTCTCTTAGCTCAGATCTTCTTTAGTCAAAGCACTGGACTGGGGTCAAAAAGAAACAGGCTTGGAAATATTGATAGTTTATTCATTATCATGAACCATGAAAAAGTCACAAAATGTGCTATCACATTTTTTTATCTGTACCCCCCAAATTCTTCAGGGGTAGGAGCTCGAAGGTTGAAATAATTTTTGGGTGTCAAGGCCTGAAAACGCTAAATTCTTGGGGTAACTGCTGATGTGATGGTGAGCATATTAACTAGTTATTACATTTACATGTAGGTCATAACCCGGGGGTACAAATTTTTTTATGGCAGGGCCTAATGATAATTCCCGGCGTGTTCATTAATCAATAACAATTGATAGCGAAAATCCAATTGATAACAATCAATAATAATTACTTGGTATCGAGTGTATCAGCTAATTGATAATCATTGATACTCAAAAATTTTCGGCCAATCAACTTATCAATTATTAATGATTGTATAGTGTCAGTACATTCTAGGCTCCACGCTATGTGTATACTGGTAGATATGAAATAGCTATATCATGAAGGCAAATGCAAATAAACAAATGTGTCCTTGTCATGTTGTTAAATTCACGTTTAATGGTGCCTGAAATTTGTGTTGGGGATGGATCTCACTAAGGCCTGTTGTAAACATTGAGCCTATGCAGTACCAAACCAAACAGTTATATGAAACATTGAACAACCGAAAATTGATATTAATTGATGAAATCAATATAATCGATAGCATTGATTGAGAAATCGATTACTCACAGAGATCCCCCTTATAGATTTCAATCAATTTTTGATATAATTTGTTAATTTTGTCATGGTATCTATCAATATTGATTATCCATTTTAACAATTGAACATGCCAGGGATGATAAACAATTATTGGATTAGGTTTTTGTGATATCCAAAATAAACAATGTTGAGAGAGGTGGATTCAAGGCCTTTGATTGAAGGGCGTGAAGGCCTTTGATTGAAGGGCGTGAAACCCTTTTATTTCATGTGTGTTTCATTGCTGTAGGTAGGTTAACTTACTTTCTCTTTCTTAATCCTCCCTTTATTCCTCCCTAATTACATATTTTTATTTTATATTTTACAGCTGTGCATCACTATCAATGAATGCAAGAAAAAAACACTCGAAGCTCTAACAACTACAAACATTAAAAGGCAATATTATGTCAGTGACTCTATTACGGCTCTAGTGAAATGTGTGGTTCCAGAAATTATCCATACTCCCACCCCCCGGAGCAATTCTGTTATAACCTTGACAATCTTATACTATCATTCAAAACCATAATTCATCATACGTGTACAGTAAAAGGGCAAATATAAGAAAGAAGCAGACATTTAGAAACTATTACACCACTTTTTATTTATTTTAGATACTATTAATTTTTATAAGAATCATGTAATAAAAATGTAAGAATTTTTTTGCATATTGGGCAATTCCAGAAAATATATATACCCAGGGGACGGGCGGCATTTGGAAATTCTGAATGGAGGGGGGACTTTCATGCTCGGAATTCTGCCTGGAAGCTAGGTTAACCTCAGGAATTCTATAAGGGGGGTAAGCTATTGTTGAAATTCTGGAAGCAGGGGGTGGGGGGTTTGGGCAAAAACTAGTGCTGCCCATGGTGGGTTCCAGAAAATATCCATACCCGCTCCCCTCCCCTCCCCCCTCCCCCAACGGAAGAGTGTCGAAAAGTGACCCCCCACCCCTCTGGAATTTCCAAGGAAAAATACAGTATTTGTATGGAAATGATCAAGTAAATTCACCCCCCCCCCCCCCCCCCCCCCCCCCCCCCCTTTTCCTCGCAGCACTTCACTTTCTTTTAGAAACTTCTAGTAGTGAAAGGTCTAATTTTGATCGACTGACGGTCACGGAAGCATTGCAGTATGAAAAATCCCTCCGACTGAAACTACCGAAACAACGAACTCGCGCGTAGTTAAAACAAACAGCGCTTTGTTGATTTTTCGATACCATACCAACCACTAAAAATCACCTTAAAAAGTTAAAAATATATAAAATCGCTCTTCCTTTATGCCTCACCTTTTCTCCTCGGGTCGTAGTTTTTACCAAAGATTCAATTTCTCACTCTCTTTGTCTCTGAGCAGCTCACCATCGCACTGTTGATTCTTGTCTTCCAAAACCATTTGTACAAACACAAACCGTCCATTTCTTCCGGGTTCTGGCGATATTTTGAAGCAAAATGACTTTTTAAAAACTCAAAATGAGCCTTCGCGCAAACAAATCGAGAAAACCAAAACCATACGATTGTAGAACAACAAGTGAACTTTAGGTGAATGTCAATTTCAACGTTTCAAAGATAACACTCAAAACGGTATTAACTGCACAGAAATACCGATTTTTTCTCTTTCAGGTCTTCGACATCAAAACTCGATAAAACAACCAAATTGAAAAAATCAAAAACAAGCGCGCGAAAGCCCTACAAAGATGCTGAAGGTCTCGTTTGAAAGCTCTTCCTTCCTTCTTTCCGATTGTCAAATCAAGATGGCGATCAATGACAAAATAAACCCGTGGGAGGAGGTGAAAGTGGGGGCTGTCAAACTTAATGTATTTAGTTACCAGTCTCCCCAAAATAACCTCACGGCCAAAATGGCGACTGTGGACAAAAGATGGTGCCGATTTCCGCGCGCTTTATGCCCTACGTGCCGGGCCTTATTAACAGGGTAAACAAGCTCCAATTACATGATCGAGGCAACTTCCGGCCAGGGCTGAACAGGCAAACCAGGCTTGAAGTTTTGAGTCCGGGCTCACCGTCTGAACACTCAAATTCACAAAATGTAATCACATGGGGGGTGGGGGGGGGCTACAAAAAAGCGACTAAGCCTTCTTCGGCTTTCCGTCTCTTCCAGAACTCTTTGCCACATTTGTAAATGTCATGGCAGTTCTAGTCAACCGGAAACACAAAACATTTACATACTTGGAAGCTAAGCTATATCTAGACTGTTTCCCTCCCATAATTATTTAGAGGCAGTTTTTCTGAAATATCCAACATGAATAACTAAATTACACTTTAATGAGCATGACGTCTACAAAATACTAGTATCACTTCAAACCAGACCCTGAAATGTGCACATCATAAGTAAGAAAAGAAAGTAATTTAAAGAAAGAACTGAAGAAGATCGACTAACACTTTGTCGATGGATCGGAGCATTGAATATGAAACGAAAACATAGATTTAGTTCACCTGCATTTTCTGTTCATGGTCCGTCTATGATAAACATTCACTTAGAAGTTCGTTTCTGTGGACGGTGTCAGACGGTGGATATACAAATTAACGCACCAATAATTGACACCAATACACATCAGTTAGCATCGAATACTTGATATCGGTTGATTCTAGATGGCTTTTCTTTTTAGAAAAACAAGTCTTTATCAAAAGGGAAATGGAAGGCCAGACAATTCGCTTTGACTTTGGATAAACAACCGTATGTTATTATCAGCTTTCTAGAATTAAAAGATATATATTAGAAATGATCAAAACATGATCAAAAACATGAAAATATTTGCCGGATATCAATCAAAAACTTCATTTGGGCAGTTTTTCCTTATTTGTAGAGAAGAAAAAGAACAACGATGAACTATTAGCGTGACGCATCTGGAAATCTTGTCACGCAACAACAACAACATATTGACTCAACCTCAAATCACTTCCGAATCTCCACGGCGCGCTGTGCCGCAGATTTTTTTGCATAATTCTGAAGGAAATTACCTAATCTACAAATTTTAGGGTGCTTTTTAGCTGCTGGAAGTGCCACTTTCGAAAACAGGACGGGTTTTCAACCCCTACCTTTTCAAATGTCGTAAGGGACGCCTTCGATAGAGCTTGATTTTCTTACAAAAATCATTAAAATGTAATCAAGATTTCACCTTAAGAAGAAAGATTATACAATAAATCACCAAGAAAATATAATTTGAGTTGTCGTTTTCGATGCGAAAGTAAAAGATTTCAGGCGCGAAAACTGCTCTCCGTAACTAGGAGATTTTGGCGTTCTGGAGGGCTTCTCACCCCGTCTGGTTAAAATTCATAAAACTCCCCGAAAATAATTACTGAGATCCTTAAAACTGCATTTTGGTAGTAGGCATAGATAGTACTTTCTGTGATATAAATATCAGGGCAGGTTTGTTCCGAACCCGAAATCGAGTGGTCCGTTCTTACAGAGACAGCCTCTAAAGTGCGGTGTAGCGCTATGTGAGGTCAGTTGCCAGGGTTTCGCCTTCTGTGTTATATGCGTGCGCTTATCTGATAGCTGTAGTTTTGTGCCATATTTAGTCATGATACCCATATTTGGAAACGTTTGCACTTGTGTCAAGTTGTGGTATAGATTAAATTCAGTTCAGTCCCAGCACTCGTGTTGTGCGGTTGTTTTTCGTACTATTATGTTGTTTCCGTAAATTCCTTAATAATTCGAGTCATCCCAAACCATGCCCAAATTAGTTCGCGTGTATGAAGTGTCTCTTTGTGTGTTGACATCAAATATATTTACCGAAATATCTCGGAATGCCACGCTGATAGAGCGTATCGAATTCAAGGGGATACACCGCTTTTTTGAGATCACACAACAAAAGAGCGGAAACTGTCCGAAAGTGCGATAGCAAATGTCTTCGCGCCACCGTTTACAAACGTTTTGATCCGTATTAGCATGGATTACTAGAATCTATTTATTTCTCCTACTGAAACCATTGAACATTTTCCAATCAAGTGTGATAATTTGTCAAACTCTTACCCTGCGAGCAGAGGTTTCTTTCTAGTCGCTAGTCTTTCAAAGGTTGTTCGGCGCGTGTTTGGGTTTCGAAAATCTGAATGCCACGCTGATAACGAGCGTATCGAATTCAAGGGGATACATTTTTTAGATCACAACAAAGATATGTGTGATAGCATGTCAGTCGCTCCACGGTTCACACACGTTTTTGATCTGTATTAGCATGGAATAAATATAAACTCACTGTAATTTTAACTAAACGTTTCAGTAGTGAAAACGGTGGGGCATTTCAGGACATAACGATCTTGCCTTCAGCGCCGAGGCTTCCGGCATCGTACGTGAGGAATCATATCAGTATGCACCGGAAATTAGGGAAGCAAGGATATTTTGGCGCGAAAACATTGCATGCCGGGTATCATATGTAATTATTGATTGATTATCGATCGCTCGAGGCCATCCAATTGGCCAATCAAAATACAGTATTCAGAGCACATGCGAGCTCGTCGAAGTGGAATTTCGCACATTTTCATTCAAGCTCGAAGAAGGTTAGGAGTTTGGTCGACTTTTGGACAGTTTCAGACACTTTCTTTGCTCGGCATGGACCGAAATTCCCTTTAAAACTCGCTCAAGGCTACTCTAAGTTTGCTTTGGCACTTCAAATCGAAATTTGTTTTGTATTTTTAGCTGTTGACGGCTTCTAAATTCGGCCAACAGCTCACAACTTGTCATCTCGCACGATCCAGCATGGCCGACGACTGGGACGAAGGCGGTGGAGTCGCAACTTCAGGATTTGGCAGTAGCTCCGTAAGTTTAACTTGAATTCAACTCAGATACCAGAGCAAGCAAAGCCTTCAGCTGATTGTTGGTACATTTTGATGAATTTTCAGGGCGGAGGATTCGGTGGAATGAGCAACGGCTTAGCACAGAATGGATTCTCAAACGGAGACTCCGATGGCGGTCGAAGGAAAGGTTTCGGTCGTGGGGCACCGAAATCCGATAGCACAAGCCCTTCTTCAGGTCGCTCAGGAGGATTTAGTTCATCGGGAGGCGGCTTTGGGTCCGGTGGGGGAGGTTTTGGAGGCGATGACGACAGAGGATCGGGCTTCGGTAGCAAGAAGCCGATTGGCGGGGGGTTTGGCGGCAAATCAGGATTTGGTGGTGGCGGATTTTCTGGAGGGGGTGATGCTGACGATGGCGGTGGCCGTGGTGGGGGTTTTGGTGGGGGTGGTGGCGCTTGCCACAAGTGTGGTGAATCAGGCCACTTTGCCCGTGAATGCCCACAGGGTGGTGGTAGAGGTGGTGATGGTTGTAGGAAATGTGGTGAGTCAGGTCATTTTGCTCGCGAATGCCCGCAGGGTGGTGGAGGTAGCAGAGCCTGTTACAAGTGCAATGAAGAGGGTCATATGGCAAGGGATTGCCCCACTGGTGGTGGTGGCGGCGGCGGTAGCAGAGCCTGTTACAAGTGCAATGAGGAAGGTCATATGGCAAGGGATTGCCCCACTGCTGGTGGTGGTGGCGGCGGTGGTAGCCGAGCCTGTTACAAGTGCAATGAGGAAGGTCATATGGCAAGGGATTGCCCAACTGCTGGTGGAAGCGGTGGAGGCTTTGGAGGGGGCAGCAGTGGCGGCTTTGGAGGTGGTGGAAGTAGTGGTGGCTTTGGAGGTGGTGGAAGTAGTGGTGGCTTCGGTGGTGGTGGAAGTAGTGGTGGTGACACTAAGTGCTACAAATGCAATGAGACAGGACATTTTGCAAGGGAGTGCCCAATGCTGAGAGCAGTGGAGGTGGTTTTGGCGGTGGAGGAGGTGGAGACAACAAGTGTTTCAAATGCCAAGAGACTGGACATTTTGCCCGAGAATGTCCAAATGCAGAGGCTGCTGGTGAAGGAGGTGATGGTATGTAAATTTAGTGTGATTGTTTTAATGATTCCATTTGCCACAATTCTGGTTACTAAAAAGTACGAAACCTGTTGGCATTATTTTAGAATCTGCTTTATTTAGGTTTGAATGCAAGTAGTAATTCTGAAATTCTACATCAGATCAAGTTTTCCTGGTTTGTGGATGTTTTTACAGTGGGTAAACTTCAGTTCGTGATTGCAGTAGGCATCTTGGACACAGGAGAAAAACCGGTCTGGGAATAGCAACAGATTGATTTTTCGCACACATTCAAAAAGCCAACCACCATCACAAATGGACATTTTTCCGCCGTAAAAACACCGACAAACCACCTGCAAGCAGGCTAGTTTCCCTTTTTTTCACAAGTGATTTTTGTTTTTAACTTGCTTAAGGTTATTCCCCTGTTTTGCATGGCACACTCTGTTCTGCGCATGGACGCGCAATCAATTCACTTGAAAATGACGTAATTGAGCATGCGCGCAATGCTAAATATTCCCATTTGAGTGAAAAAAACTCGCTTTTGGGATCTTGCGCGAAAACAAGGATGCCCATCCCCTCGTTTAAAAAAAAAGTTAAACGAAATTCTAACTGCAAGTTTTTGAGCTGTCATCATAAAAAGCCCCAAAATGAGGTACCAGAGTCAAAATTATCACAAGCGGTGCACACATTTTTGCACATTTTCAAGAGTAGCATCACATGCATAGAAAATTAAAAATTTAATAAAGCATCCAACAGTTATGTTCAAACTTGCAAGCGAACTGGATTGCTTCATTAATGAGCGTTTTATCACAATTTTCTTGTTTCACGTAATCCTTCACAAAATAGCCCTCAAAGCACTAAAAATGGGGTATGTTTGCGCCATCAGTTTCTAAATTAGCATGGGCACCCCCTCTTTTTATTTCATATTTTCATTTCTTGTATACTAAAAGGTTAATAGACAAATTAAGAAAAAAAAAATCTACATCAAGTTTTATTTCAGTGGAATTACCTAACCTTCCTATTTTGTTGTTGCTTTTAACATAAGAAATAGGCAAAATGACATTGATTTCCCACCAACTTTTAATACATTCCTGACCATCTAACAGCTTTGAATTTTCCCTCTAGTAAAATTAAAACTACAAAACTCTCATCTGATCTCTTCTCTTTAAGGATATTTATTTTGTTGTGACTCTAGTTTTCAGTTATTAAAGTTAAAATCCAAAGGGAAATCATAAACAATACTTCATTTCACAGTTGTGCAACAGCCTTTGTCTGAACCCAAGAAAAGGTTGACGTTACACTGTTAGGGATGTGAAACGTATTAGCATTATAAACAGACTGATTTGCATTCCAAGAGATTGAAGGTCTTTATCAGTGCCTGTTCAACCTTGGCCTTGGTGTGACGCAGCAACTTGGGAACTGTGAAAAGGTCTATTGAGAAATATGATCAAATGAATAGAGGATACAGAGTGATATTTACTTAGTTGTCTAATAGGGTTGTTTTGCTACTTTACTGCATGCTTGTCATTTTGGCATTTACTTCTCAACCTTGCCATGCTTAAAGTGCAGTGTGACGTGTGTCTTTCTGAGACTAGACATGTTAGAAGCAATGATCCATGTTATGGTGGTTGCCAACATCTATGCATAAATAGAGCATGTTATTCTGTGAAGATTATCTTCATAAATTACCATATGTACCTATGTAAAGTGGGACCAGTTATTATTTACGGGGAGTACCAGGCTGGATAAAAATCATTCAGGCTACAATATATTTTTCAGCAATTCTACCAGGTATAACATTTTTAAAAGTCACATTTACTAGGGCACAAATTTCAGACTCAAGTTTTAATCACTTCACAGAGACCCTCACAATCTGGGCTATATTTGCACAGCTATATTTGCACATTTTTGTTTTATTCAAATTGCATACTGTTTCATTGGTTTATTTTTTCTACACTATTTTGTATGTTTGAAAACAAATGCTTATGACATAGGTTTTATTAGTTTGGTCGTACTGTGTTGCGGCTCTACTATTCTTGGTGTTCACCTCCGGAGAGATTTGATTTTTACCGGGTTATTTCAAACAAATAGCCAATATTCTGAAAGAGAGCTATATCTTCAATAGATTTGCCAAGTTTTAGACTGATATCTTAAATTGCAAGCGAGATATAAGCGAACGAATGTGCAAACTCTTTACTGTAAAATGTATGGCGCCGCCATGTTGGAGTCCCTCGGAAGGACTCCAACATGGCGGCCAAATTACCAAATGCGCCGTAAGGCCACAATATGAGCTAGCACTGTCCAAAATGTGATTAATTTGCACTTAGTTAGCATGTTTGCTTTCACCAAATGCTCAAAATGGGAGAATTACCTGAAATATGGCGCGAAATCAATGCCTAAAAAACGTGACTAGTGTTGCGTGACAGAAATTGCAGCACCGATATATTAGGAGCTAAAAACGGAAATCCAATTAAATTTGGTGGGAAGACTCCTATTGGGGAACTGTAAAAGGTTTGAAAAGCACAGTTTCACAGAGTCCATAGTTTCAAAGTTAGGATTTTGATGACGTCATCTGAACACCAAGAATTAATTCCCCAGAATATCATACGGGTCAGAAAGTAAAATAGAAAGGGGAATCCTTAAATTGTAGTCTCCCAGCTCCACGCCTGTGTTAGAATTGGCTTGGGAGGAAACTAACTTCTTGCTTTGAAGCTACGAAATTTGCATTTTGTCTGTCAGTTTTTCTTTTACAGGGGTATGAAAAAACTGAAATGGTTTGTAGAATTAATAGAAGAATCTGTGAAAAGGCCATGGGAAAAATATGAAGAAGAATCATACTTTGCCAGTACTTTCCAGTACTCACTATAAATAATGACAGGTCCCTAAATAAAAAATTATGGTTGCCAAATAGCAAAGTTTGGTTGCCATAATAGAAACCTTTTTTCTCCTTTTTGTTTGTTTGAAAAGCCTACAGACATATCTGACTAATACAATGAAAGTGTAATTTGATACCCAATATGGTTTAGAGCCACGGCAGGAAATTTTGAGTGTAAGGAAGGAATTATGTTGACTAATGGTCTACTTAACATGTCACAGTGAGGCAATTGTTTTGATCGCCTTCTCCCATAATCCTTTGCGCATGAAACCAGTACAAAAAATTGCCAACAGAATTCCTTCATGGCACCTCACGTGAAAAGCATTTATTTTGCAATAGACTAAATCGGCTGATGGTATTTACATCTTGTTTTGTCTCAATTCAGATCATGTGTTGATTCGTTTGGGTGGATACAATTGTCCAATTTTTCACAATCTGCAGAGTGCACAAGTGTGTGTGCAGAACTAACAAAATTATCCCCAAAGGAATCATCACGTGATCTAAATTGGGTGGCAACAAGATGTAAACACTGTTAACCGATTTGGTCTATGGTTGTTGTACTTTCAATTGCAATGTTATAACAGTTCTGTTGCTTGTGTTTTGCCAGATGACCGACCTAAGCCTGTCACATATGTACCTCCAACACCATCAGAAACTGAAGAGGAAATGTTCAAATCCATTCAGCAGGGAATAAACTTTGAGAAATATGATGCTATAGATGTGGAAGTCTCTGGCAACAATCCTGTTGCTCATATCAAAACATTTGAAGAGGCTAACCTTTACGAGACCTTTTCTGAGAATGTGAGGAGGGCTCAGTACAAGAAACCCACACCAGTACAGAAATACTCTCTACCAATTATTCTTGCTGGGCGTGACCTTATGGCATGTGCACAGACTGGATCAGGAAAAACTGTAAGTGGTACTTCTAAATCTTACTCAGTAACCTAGGTTACTGTCATGGTTGTTTCACCAAAATGTTGTAAAATAAGACCGTGTTCTACATAAACAATGCAGAATCCCATATTATGTTTCAACTAAATCTTAGAAAGAGACAGAAACTTAAATTTGCATTCTGTTAGGCATTATAGCTTTCACTATCAAATTTGCAAGTTTGAAAGTTGTTCAGCCTGGTAAGAAATCAAAACTCCAAATTTGCAATCCAATTCCATCCACTCAATACAAGAAAATACTCAGAATTTGCGCTTATCTAGAAACTGTTCATTTCTTGTAAAGTTTACCGTATTTACCCGTGTATAATGCGCACCCGTGTATAATACGCACCCCAATTTTGAGGGTCAATTTTGAAAAATAAAGTTTGACAATAGAATGTGAAAATAAACTTCGAACCTCCAACAACCATAAGACTTGGGGAAAAATCATCAACAAACAAACGCAATTCTCTCTTGATTATGTACTCGCCATGAACAGATGAGTGAAATTTTCTGACGGTTTCTTCATTTTAATTGTTTGTTTGAGAGAAATCTTGTGCCACAAGTGATTTCACGCAAAATTTAAACAGTTGTACTAATATTCATATGCATTGTAGCCTTCTAGCAGGTGTTTACAGGGTGATTTTTTCGCAAAAATCCCGGAGTTCGTAGTCGCGAGTGCCGACGAGCGCCATCTTGGATTTGGACGTGCGTCCTGGGCCGAGTCACAAAATCCAAAATGGCGCTCGCGACTTACGAACTCCGAGATTTTTGCAATAAAAACAGCCTCCAACGCCTCCAACGCCTTTCACGGATCGAACCACACAACCATGAATCAGCTAATTTGTAAAGGATCTTTTGTATTTGTTGTTATGCAAATTCCCAAAAGTGACGTTCCGTGTATAATACGCATCACGTTTTTGAGGCTCATTTGGGCTGAAAAAAGTGCGCATTATACACGGGTAAATACGGTACTGCATTTGAGCTACTCAAAATAACCCTAAGTAATCCTCCATTCAAGAACTAGAGAAAATTTTATTGTTCTACAGCATTGAGGGTTCCCCACATAGGATATGTCCTATTTATTTGCCAGAAAACGTTATGTATAGTAGCATAATACAAGTGACAACTTGATAGACTTTGACTCGATTCGAGAAAATAATGGCAATGAAAAGTCTCTAGACCAATCAGAATAAAGGAAGGAGAATCAGCATTTATGCTAGGTTCCCCACATACAAAGTTTTTAAAAATTGCACATCCCATTTTTGAGTAGCACATATTCTTATGTTTCCCAAAAAAATTTCAGAAACATTTTGTGTCTAAGTCAATGATATTGCCTATAGTTTCAATAGAAAATATTGCATTCCAGCATGCTTTGCTGTTGGCTTCTCCAGTTCTTATACGGACATTACATAAGTGATAGTGAGCATTGGTACAAACACTCAAGTGAGGCTCATGCAGGGGATTCTTTTGTTTCGCCTTCTCCAAGTGCACTCAGCTGGAAAAAGTCAAACAAAAGAATCACCCACAAGAGCTTCACTTGAGTGTCCCAGTTAGACCGTTTGAATACAAATATTGTCTATTGCATTGCTTAAAGGCCCATACGCGACCAGGAACCTTTGCGCTTAGTTTTCGATTGGATCTATTGTCATTCAACAGCTGTGATTGGCTGATACAGTAGGTCCCAAGAGGTTCCTATTGTTCTTCGTATTTCATAAGTTCAAACTGCAAATTTGCATAGAGTTTTCAACTGCGTTTTATTCTCTGAGCCTGCAATGCGACTTGGGTGCTTATGGGCCTTTAACATAGAGTAGAAATCAAGCTAGCATTTTCTATTCCTATTCTTGGGTTTCATGTGACGTCACATCCGCTTTTTGGAGCCTCATTAGAAATTCAGCTGGAGGTCAAACATTCGTGCATGCAGTGCTTTCCGAGATGGAAAACTGTAAAAATGTTATCTCCTCGCATTGTTTCTGGTTCTTCAAGTTGGGTAAACAGATAAACAGATGTCTTTAGATTGCCCAAAGCAGACAGCAAGGAAAACAAACACTGAAAACAATCGAAATGGTCCAAACGACTCCAGAAAAGCAGCCGAAAAGAACCACGGCCTCGAGAACTTGTTGTCGCCAAGTGAAAGTGATTCATGAAGATATGTATTTCAAATTAAGTTTAAATGAGTTTGGTAGCTACGGATGGATTAGGGAAGCATAAAGCATTTACACAAAACCACCAGGACTATGGATGAATTGGTTTCTCATTTGATACACGCATAAATCATATGAAGTTCGCTTCAAACTATCCGAGCAGGTAGGCAAAAATGAAAGTTTGTCAAAAGTTTACAAGGAGTCCAAAAAACCAGCAAAAGGCCTCCGGGATTTACTTATTTACTTCTTTCAGGTCGACATGGACTTTTCGAGTCTTTTACCTAGTCATGTGTATATAATTTGTTTTTCATTGACTAAAATTTGGTCAAGTTTGTTTTTGTTTCACTTCAAAGTGATTTTTGTCGCTGCGTTGAGCTGGCCGAAACACAACTTTGATAGAGTCAAAATTTAGGCGTTTAGAAACTACAGAAATGTGTCACCTACATGTAATAGCTTATTCAAAACTAAATCTTATTTATATGGAAGTTGTTTTGCAGTATGGGAAAACTGTTTTTAACCTGAGCCGGTCGATTTTCTGAGTTCAATTTGACAAAAAAAAAATAGCGATGAGTCACATGGAGTCAATCATTGACTAAAGTTTCTCAGGTCTTTCGCCCAGAAACAAAGAACAGAAGGACCATATAAATGTTTCTCAACCCTATTACATATCTATTTTACATTACAATTTTTTTTTTCGAGCCAAATGAGTGAAAGCATCGAGCATTTGAAAAAAACACCGCCTAAATTATCAGCCAGTTTGTAAAGTTTTACTCATTTAATTAACACAGTTCAACGGTCTGAAAAAAGCAAACCCCAACTCTCCAATCGTTGCAAATTGTGTATTTACACTAGGATTTAGTTTAAATACGAATCAGGTTCATTTATAGTTGTGGTTTTTGAAATTTTCCTCGTGAACTTCAGAAAACTTCTTCATCTTGACTTCCAGCTGATTCAGACCGGAAGCAAAATTATGCGCAAAAGTCACGTGATTGAAACCCAAGAATTGGATGACAGATTTTACTTTGAAGCCAGCCAACCAAACATGCCATGACTTGTGTTCATTTGGGACCATTACCATTCTTTTTGTGAAACAAAGTTTTCTTTTCCCTTTTGTAGGCTGCCTTTCTCCTCCCTGTGATGACCGGTATTATGAACAGTGGCCTGACAAGCAGCTCATTTAGTGAGACACAGACTCCCCAAGCAATCTGCATAGCTCCTACCAGGGAACTGGCAAATCAGATCTACCTAGAGGCCCGCAAGTTTGCATACAGCACAATGCTACGTCCAGTTGTATGCTATGGTGGGGTCTCAGTGTCACACCAGGCTCGACAGCTGCAGAGTGGTTGCAACTTTCTTGTTGGAACACCAGGAAGATTGACACAGTTCATTGAGGATGGAAAGGTAAATTCTTCAGGAAATAAATTTTTGCCTGAAGTGTATTCACCAAGCCTATCACCCCACTCTGCCTAATGAAATGTACTGTAGTTGCAACTGCCAATGAATTGAAATTTATACATTTAGGAAATGCTGACATTAGCACTAGTGTTATTCCTGTTGAACATTTTATTCAAGATCATTCAACATTTGTATTCACATGTTAGTAGGTTTAGGCCAAGTTTCAGAAGCAAGCAGATTTTTCCCCACATTTTGACACTAAAAAATTTACTTCACGGGGGGGGGGGGGGGGGGGGGGGGCAACTGCCCCCTCTGCCCCTATGCTAGCTACGGCACGGATCTAGTGACATTGGACAATCTCCCTATTCTGTTTTTAGGGAGAGAATCCTTGGCCCTGGGTGCAAACATCAGTCTTGCTCAGCTCTCTTTGGTTTTCCATTTAGTGTCTCTTTCAGGAGTGAAGTATCTTATCCTGGATGAAGCTGACAGAATGCTGGATATGGGATTTGAATCTGCAATCAGGAAAATAGTGGAAGGCATGGGCATGCCAGACAAGACTGACCGACAGACACTGATGTTCAGTGCTACCTTCCCAGAGGAGATCCAGGTCTTGCTGGAGACTTCCTTAATGACTACTTGTTCTTAACAGTTGGCCGTGTTGGAGGCACCACCTCAGATATGAGCAGACTGTAGTGGAGGTATCAGAATTTGAGAAGAGGGACAAACTTACTGAAATTTTGGAAATGCAGGTATGTGTCTAACATGCAATATTTGACTAGGCATTCAGTCCAAAATTATGAGACTAGCTTACTCCTTCTTACTTGGAGAAATATTTCAATAGTGCCTGTATGTTTTGGATATAGGCAAGAAAGGAAAGAAGACTACTAAAATGTAGAATGCATGATGCAAGGGGGAGGGGCAAAAGAGGTGACTTTCCAGGGACATTTTATCCAAAAATAGATTTCCCAGGGATATTTTGCCAGAAAAAAATGGAAATTCCAGGGGAGGGGGTCTTTTTAAGGAAGTCAACAAACCCCCTGGTGCGGTTTAAAAAATCAGTCAATCAGACAATATTCCCATTCCATCCCAAAAGGAAATACAAGGATGCCTTGTTGATGCAGTCTTATTGCATTTAGCAGCTAATTACAGAAAAGGACACGAACATTTTGCATATTTTCACATAACTCTGCCATCATAATCAAATTATCTATACAGAATGCAAACTGTTCTCCCTTGTTGTTTTAGGCACAGACAGAACATTAGTGTTTGTGGAGTCCAAGCGTGGAGCTGATTTCCTGGCAATATCTTATCTCAAGAAGGCTTTCCTACTACTAGCATTCACGGGTGAGTGGAAAGTGATGCAAAATGTTGTTTTGCAAGAATATCCAGGTCTATAGGTCTATATGTGCTGCCAGGAAAGAAAATGCAAAACAAAAACAAACAAAAAACCAAGGGCTTGGGTAGGGAGTATAAAGCTTTAAAGGCCCACTGCCAACCGCCATCCTTTGCGAGCCTGTGCTTTTTGTTTGAATGCTACATCTTGCAATTTTTAGAGAATATTGCAAGAAATTTTGACCCTCTGAAAAAACTGAAATACTGATAGAAGCTGCATAAAATTGTAAGATTTAAAAGATTTTGTTTCACGAGTATCGTTATAAGGAGCATTTCCTGTTATAGAGAAAATGTACCTCAACCCGGAAAGGATTGTGGTGGTGATGGGCCTTTAATTGTGCTTTGTTGTTAATAATTATCACTTGCTGCACCTGGCAGATTTTCTTTGGGTAGAAAAAATGGATGAAACATGGGTATCAAAAGATTTATAAGTAGAAGGCTGTTGTCTTTGTGTAGACAGCTGGGAGAAGTGTAAGGTAGAGTCCACTGGGGGTTTGTGCATGTCTTGCAAAAGAAATTGAAATTTTGGTCATGGGTTTTAATAAGTTTTGACAGCGGTTAACCGCCGGTAGCCACCTTCTATTGAAACCCCTGTTTGGTGCAGCTTTCCAGCATTCTGAGAGCAAGTTCATTGGGGATTCATCAATTCATGCTTTCTCCTATCATCAAAATAAATTTGCTTAAATCAATTACAGTGTATCATGAAATAGCCAGTGATCATTTTCGCCGGTACCTGCCTTCTGTTGACACCCCTTCATGAAAGTCTGAAATCAGAATTAGCAAGATGAACATTATTATACGCATCTTGATGTTTATCAGGAATGTTAGCTATGTTATCAGCTGATTTAATTCCCACATTGATTGTTTTGTGTTATACCAGAGATCGGATGCAACAGGAAAGAGAAGAGGCATTAAATGACTTCAAGAAGGAAGATGTCCAGTGCTGATTGCCACAAATGTTGCTGCCAGAGGACTTGACATGACGACGTCAAACATGTGATCAACTTTGATCTGCCAAGCGACATGATGAGTATGTCCACAGAATTGGCCGGACAGGCCGCATTGGCAACAAGGGCAAAGCAACGACTTTCTTCATGAGAGGAAAGATGAGAAGATTGCTCGTGGTCTTGTGAAGGTTTTATCTGATGTAAGTGAAATGCAGAGATGCTATGAGCATGGCCAATACAATAATGGTTCAGTGAAACACATACAGACGCACCAAAAAAACCCTTATTACTTTACAGTGGGCCATTCCATTTTTAAGCCAAACTCCCCCCCCCCCCTAAAAAATGGAATAGCCCTGTGCTATTCAGTTGAGTGAGGAATGCCTATAGTTTGTTTGATAAGTTTTAACGTTTCGTGCCTTATAGCTTAATGAGTATAGTTTAATTGTAGTCTTCTATTTATACCTTTTTAATGCATTTATCCCTATATGCCAAATTTGGCGTTGTGATGGATTAAACTTTATTATTATTTTGATAGTTTCAAGTTTGAAAAGGCACATTGTCAAGGCCAGTTCATAATGTTGTCAAGGAATGTCGCGACAAAGTTTAAAATCGCAAGATTTTCCTTGACAAAATGACAAACTCCACTTGACAAGTGCTTTCTAGACACTAGAAGAAATGTGAAAACTTGACGACAAAACTTTAGGCATTGCACACTCAACTATAGCGCAGTATCATGGACAATCAGAAAAAATCAAACTTCCCCTGTGGAGGACCTCAACAGGGGAAGTTTGTTGCGTGTTGGAATTGCAGGGTGGGTGGTGAAAATGGAGCTCGGAATTCCAGGATGGGTGCTCAAAATAGAGCTCGGATTTCCAGGTTGGGCACCCTTAAAATTCAAAATTCCAGGTTGGGTAAGCACAAATTACAGGGTGATCATGAAAATAATCACTGGCATTTCAGGGTGGGTGGTTCAAATTAAAAAATCCAGGGTGGGTAGCTGTGACTGGGGTCCTTACCAAGGGGGTGCCTATGTATTCTAGATAAGCTTTACAAATAGAACTAATGTAATGTTTTGATATTTGTCCTACTCAAGGCTAAACAGGAGGTCCCAGACTGGCTGGATGAGATTGCTGAAGGTGCTGTTGGCACTGATTATGGGCCTTCTGGAGGCCGATTTGGCTCACGGGACACAAGAAAACCAAGTGAGTGATACAGCAAGGAAAAATAATAATTTACTCAGAAGTGAAGTAAAATTTCCCTTTAGATCCACATGGCTCGAAATTAACAGAAGTCGGCCTAGCTTTATTATAAATTGTACTTCCCGCCACGCACATACAGTTTGAAATAAAGCGGATTTCGTATGACTGTGAAAAGTGCCGTGACACGGCGCGGTACTGTCGCGGTGGCGGTACGGAACCTGGCCTGCTGTAGATACCGAATGAAATCGCGTAGTCGCGGTACGGTCGCGGCGCGGCACAACTCTTTCGCGGCACTTTTCACAGTCATATGAAATATGTTCTATTCTGAATGTAAAAGTAGACACCACAGAATATTGACAATAACATCGTCAGACCACTACTGTAGGCATCCAGTAACCACCTAATTTGAGCGCTAATTTACAATTTCGGCGCAAATGGCGCAGGGTGCGCGACAATCCCAACGCCTGTTGTTTTGATTTCCAACCCAGTATTACCGAAAATTTGTAATAAATGGAAAGCACCCTACCCTGCTAGCAGAGCTTTCTTTCTGTCAGTCTCTTAAACGAAGTTAGTCGCATGTCGTGCATTCGCGTAGTTGTTTTGGTTTGTCGCAAAAAGAAAGTAGAGGCCTTTTCCGGGGGCAAGATAACATAGAAAACAGCGCGCGACAGCCAAACCTCGTAGGCTAACAACAAAACGAGAGGGCGAAATGTCAAGGAAAAGCCTCTGCTAGCAGGGAAAAAGCACCCGGCCTATCGCGATTCCCAGTCGATTTGGACCGTTCCATTTCACCACAGGAATTCTCGCAAACTCAAACGAAAAATGTTTGGTAAATGGAAAGCACCTAGGGACTTTGAGGTAACCTTTGCTTATCATGTCTGTGTTTTTCTAGCGTGTGGAGGTCGTGGTGGCGGCGGCGGCGATGATGATTTCAGTAGTGGATTCGATACCACTGGCGCCAAATCGTGGGGTCCCACAGCTTCAGCTGGAGGGGATGACGACTGGGATTAACAATCAAGAATTTGTGCCGTCATGTTTTTAGAGCTTATGTTATAGATACACTTATTACACACAGTGTTAAAGTTATTTTATTGTTGGAATATTGTCTAATGGTGGATCCACCGAACTATAGAACAGATGTGTTATACGATGATGAGAATCTATTGAAGTTAAATTTCGTTGCCATTTGGGGATAGCACTATATATAGCACTGGCGTTTAGAGAAATGGAAACGGGCAGGTATTTGCGCGTGCCTGGAATAATGACTGGACTTGTACAGAACGTGGTCACCGTTATACTCGCATGGTTGTGCCAAGAAACATTGAACTATCGTAGTCTGAATACCGTGGCGATGTTGGCGAGGCACTACACGAAGTATGAAAATGATGATAATGATAATGGCGATTTTTTAAATGAAGCCGATCTGGAATCCTAGGGACCGCGTCCTGGACTCGCACCAGAGATGACAAATGGAATCAATGCTGGGATAATGTTCATCCTTGATTGCAGATATGCTACCAGACTTCTGAATGGTTGACCCAATGGAGGTCTTGTTGCATCTGCTACAATGAAGATGTCATTTAGGAATCATGGACAATATTCTCTGACGAGCTGGTCGAGAAGACAGTAAAACGTCAGACTTGTTGGTTAGACTATTACGACCTTGTTTCACTGCGTAGAGATTCTTTGAAGCTATCTACTGTGGCATAAGGCTGTCACGCAGCTCCATCTGTCACGCAACTCTGGGGCGGAATAGTGTGACTGCAAGCCTCAAGAATTGGTTTGGAGAAAAGCCCACACCTGTTTAGCTGATATATATGAGACTGTCAGGATTCCAGTTCGGCAAAGGAACTCACTATGATGCCCAAGGGACATTTTACAGCCAGCCCCTGGTCGAGGTGACGATGGGGCTGGCTTTACAGGACAAAACTGATAATGGTGTCGATTTTTTGCCAAATTCATGGGATTTACAGAAACAGGGATGACAAATCTCAATGTTCTCCTTTCATGCAGAGTTGGAGAGTATTAAAGACTATTATCGTTGCTGGCGTAAGAACCGCTGCAAATGTGGAAAAACTGTCGGTCATTTAGACTGCTTGCAGCCTCTTCTTCGGCAAACGTCCGTAAATCGAGAGAATGTTTTTTACCCGCTACGCGCTTCAATTTGTTTACAGTGTCGAGTTACCCAGTAGAGGGAGGACATTGTCCGATCAAACTCAATATTGGCGGTCGTAATGTCCGATATATCGAGGTCTCGATTTTTTTTTCTTTTACTAAATTTAGGACAGACTTTTCGGGGTTTCGGAGCAAACAGATGTTTGATCGGACATGTCCGATGAAGTAATAAAAAAAATATTTCCAGTCACTGCAAAAGTAAACCACAAAACTTAGTTTTCGTGGGTTAGTGTAAATGCCTTCAATCAAGCTACTAACACTTACCCCACGGACAAAAATTTAGTTAGGAACACTTAAAAACAGGTGAATTTCAATCAGTTCGAGGGCGCCGAACACTTGCAGTGGTTCTTCGCTGAGAAAAGTTGCTGGATATGTACACTCCAGCTTAGACTGTTTGCCTTAGATTAAACCGGGTACGAGAGAATTTGCAAAAATTCTCCACAGGGTTTACATGAAGTAAATGATAA
Source organism: Scolanthus callimorphus (assembly GCA_033964015.1). Taxonomy (NCBI): domain Eukaryota; kingdom Metazoa; phylum Cnidaria; class Anthozoa; order Actiniaria; family Edwardsiidae; genus Scolanthus; species Scolanthus callimorphus. The sequence goes on from CM066913.1 coordinate 19,870,681, forward strand.
CAAATCAATTGTTGCATGTATACGTGATTGCAAATACATTATCCTTGTGACACGCTTTACTGGACATTGTTGCAAATATAAAGTTGCATGACGGGGGTGCCACTGCTGAAACTGCCTTTTCAGGCATCGATAAAAAATACCTGCGAGGGAAAAAACAGGTGACCGCATAGCGCCGTAGTTTGCCGTGCTGCATTAGTGCTTTTTGAATAAAACCAATTAACATTATTAGTTGGATTTTGTTTGTACTTAGTCTTGTCCGTAGCGTGCGTAGGAAGCGCAAAGGGAGAATCCGTAAACGGTCGATGCTTTACAGAACTGTCGCTGCCATGTTTGGTCCCGTGAAACAAGAAATCGTTATCATTCATACAGCCTCATTCTACTATAGATTCTGAAAAATCTAATTTTAAAACCATCCCAACAGCGAATTCACCCTGTAGTGCTTTGTCGGTTCGAAACATGAGAATACCCTTTTGCAGTTCGTCTGTCACGTGGTTGTACTGGAGAGGAAAACAAATTGAAACGATTTGATCTAATATTTTTACCTGTTCATAAAGACTTGGGCCATTAACTTCGAATATGCCGCGATATCGGTTAAATTTCTTTGCGATTTCGTAAACAAGTCGTCTAAAAAGTTTGTTTGCCTCCAGTCTTGCTCGGTTGATTTACCCTTGGGAATCTAGAGGTCTGTTCATAGGCTTGTAGCGAAATAACAAGCACATGACTGTTTAGCTGCAAATGGCCTATTAATATAAGATTTTTGTGTTTACTTCAGTGAGGCAACGAAAATGAGCGCGCGAAAATGTTCTATTCAATACAATTTAACTTTATAGAGTCCTTAAGTGTGACGTCACAAATTTAGAAACTCCAAAGAACGTTGCAGGCAATAGATGGGCTCAATCAGTTGAGACGCGTCTGAGATATGGCCCGCTGAATACATAATTTTCTTAAACAGATCCCTGTATTTTGGACTTACTTCCAATCTGTTTGGAACTGAACCAAAAAGTGATTTGTTTAAAGAAATCATGTATTTAGTGGGCCAGATCTGGTCGCGTTGCAACCGATTTGCCTCATTTTTGGTATGTAGCTTTCATTCGATATGGCCTTTCGAAATCAAGGGACAAATATTGCTAAATCGAGAATTGTGACGTCATCACTTTAGGACTATTTTGACCAACATTAAAATGGTTACAAGAAATTTTTACAAAAGGTCGGGAACTTTCGTTTTCACCTCTAAAAGGTACCAAACATGGCGTCGCTTAGTTGATTTTGACCCCTAAAGGTACCAACATGGCGGCGCTTAGTTGATTTTCGCCTCGTAATTTTCTCACGTATTTTTACGAAGGAAAATACGTCTGAAATTCAGGCTACCAACAAGTGCGATTTGCTAGAACGGACCTCTAACAGGTACCTATCTGGGAAAAAAAATACACGTTTTCGAATTTACCCCCTAAAAGGTACCAGAGGCCTGATTTTAAACCCTAAAAGGTACGACGAGCGCCCCCGCCCAAAAAATATGGGAGTTTAGATCATTCCGGCTGGGACGAGTGGACAACTTCACTTCTCACTTCGCTTGGACCCGCACGTCGAACCAAGCAAACTGATATGTACGTTTTCCTCGTTAGCTAAAACCCTTAAATGATCGCGACCTTCGCCTTGAAACAAGATTTATTGTGTGATTTGTTCCGCCCTCGGGGTCCGGCACTCATCACGAAAACGAAGACCGATGCCGAAATGGATGTTTCTGAAACCGCTCAAAACCGCGGCCACGCAGTACTCTGAAAACTGCAGTATTACCGTGAAAAACATCGCAAGCGTTTACCAAATTCGGCCCCCTCTATATCTCTGGAACCACTGGAGCTATGATCATCAAACTTTCACACAATGACCATGAGCCTTAGACAAATCACCCACACCTATTTTTGTCACGTGGGAGCAAAATGTGACGTCACAATGACGTCATTCTCAATGTTTTATCAATTTTTAAGTAATTTTAATTAACTTCCAAAAACTTGGTAGATAATATTCTAAAAGCAACTAATTAACATCAAGATAATGTAAATGTAATAATTTGTGACATTAACACAAATTTTATTAAACTTGCGTCATAATGACGACTTTTGAAAATATTGCTTGTCCGCCATCTTCGATCCGCCATCTTGGATCCGCCATCTTGGATTTCATTTAATTTCCATTTGACTCTTCAGATAAATACTCAATGAGAAAAAAATGGTCAAAATGTACAAAATACTCATCAAAGAAGTGTTTGACATTCAAAAAGTTGAATTAAAAGGAAACTTGTGAATCCCAGAGCTAGTTTAGACCATATGTTAAAATGAACAAAATCCCCCTACCCCTCCCCCCCAAAGATTTTGTGTCAAAAATTAATTAGCCTGTACATAAATTACTAAGGAGTACAAGCTCCGATAGTCATAATTGGGCTATCTGTCCAACATTAAGCTTGAAATATGAAAAATTCACGTTTTTTTCGAGTTTTGCAAAACATGCATGTCAAAAAGTGGTGCCATGGAAACTGGGTCGTTGACACTGACATGTCATTGACACCAAAATGTCTCCAGATAATTTTAGGAAAAGTCACGAAGTTTCACCATCATAGCTGCAGTGGTTTTAGAGTAATCAGGATTTTACTGGAGGGGGGGCTCGAAAAGCCCCCCCCCCAGTCTGGATAGGGTAAGTTAAACTATTGGCCAAAAATCGGTCAGTAGAATCCGATTGGTTGTCTTAGTTGTCCTACCGACGACTGGTTTGCGCAGTGGTACCAGATGGACGTTAAAAAAACACGAGAAGTTGCCCCTCAGTGCAGGGCTTACTGGCTTACAACTTACTAACTTACTAACCCACTGACCAGGGAACCTCGTAATTGGAGCCTCACTCTGTGAGGATCTCCCGGCTCCCTCGGGAAAATGTCATAGACATTAGACCCCATGAACTTCTGGATGTGCGCCGGGCTTATGTGCGGGAGGTTGGGAGTTCAAACCCCGGCCGGACCAACACTCAGGGTCTTTTCTAAATAAATTGAGGAGAAGGTGCTTCCTTTGCTCAAATGGTTAGACCTTCACATCTTCTCGGATAAGGACGTTAAACCGTAGGTCCCGTCTCTCACGTACACTAAACTCATTACACTAAACCGGAACCAGAGGGACGTTAAAGAACCACGAGGACGTCGGAAGTTGCCCATCCTCAGTGCAGGGCTTACAACTTACTAACAAACGGCACACTGACCAGGGAACCTCGTAATTGGAGCCTCGCTCTGTGAGGATTTCCCGGCCCTCGGCAAATTTCATAAATTAGACATTAGACCCCGTCCACACGTAATTCTCAGCAAGACGTGCTGGTGAACGATTCCATGACAACGCACGCGCTCCCAGTACCTGCGACAAGTTGAAGAAGGCGTGTTTTGTCTTGAAAACGTTTGCTTGCTGGTGATGATTACATAATGGATGAGACATCTAGAGTTTATCGGGCACATGAGAATATCATGAACTTCTGGATGTGCAATCAAGTGCCACTTCTTTTGGTATAATGAGCCCCTGGTATAATTCTTTAAGAGAATTTCTTGAGGATTTTGGGCCATTACTTTTCTCTCTCGCTCCCATCTAACTTCATTGGACATTTGTTCCAGCTGTAAAAAAAAAAAAGAAGAAGAATCCCTCTTAGTCGACATTTGAAGCTTGCGGTATTGGTCTGATCTTTATTTACGAACACTCGTAATTTTAGCGAAAAAAAATGTCGCTTAATGTAACGGAACTAGGATGCGATTTTTCGGAGGCGACATTTCTCATCATTAGTACTTTAGGTTTTTTTTTCACGACAATGTTTTCCACATTACTCAAAACTGTCAGCTTGACACTAAATTTTCTTACCTACTATGTTATCTGCACAGTAATACATTAGCAGCGGAGGACTAATAAGAAAAAAAATGCGTGGTTTAATATTTAGTCTCAAATTAACGTTTAAGTGTTTCGTAAGCCACTAAAGTTTGTGTTGCTCTTGGAGGCTAATGTTGTTTACTTGCACTTGTCTTTTACCTAAACTTAAGTGCACCCTTTTTGAGTCCAATCATTTGTGCTAAAATTAATAATGGCTAAGTGGAGAGCAAATTCCGAATAAATTTACCATTAGCTGCTGTGACGGAAGTGTCTTTGAAATTTTAATTTTCACCTTTCACTTAGTAGTCATGGTAACGGCGGCAAGAACAAAAGAGCTAAAGTGCACTTGGGAAGCTTACAACAAAGCCTCGCTAGCGTTCAGGCAAAAGCACAAATTTGCATCTTGTGTCAGCCGGCCGCCTCAAATGAAGGAACCTTTTCAAGCAAAACATGACAGATACCGTTGAGGCAAAATTCCAACCTATTTCTCCAGCAATGTCAAGGTAAGTTCGACTCAAATACTGAAAGAGTTTGAGTGATTCGAAAGGCAATGGCCATATGAGCTTCGACTTATAATTTATTCTCGTTCAATCACGTAGCGAAACAAGCGAGAAATGTTCCTCTGCACAGAAATTACGACAGAAAGCTACCAACTGGAGCGTTCAAGAGACAAGTTTATTTTTAAAAGCATGGAAATCTCTGTACGGCTCACTAGAAACTGCTACTTACAAGGGGAAGAATTCGATTTGGAATATGATTTATGAGCAGTACAGAACTGGTTGTATTCGAGCCGGGATTTCAGTTGACAGATCCGTACATCAACTTAAGAAGCGAATACAGAATTTGACTTATCAGTACAAACAATTCCGAGGTCCAACTGCAGTGAAACTTGACAGTGAAACCAGAGCACGCATCAATAAAGTTTTCCCATATTTTGATTTCTTGGACTCTGTTATTACGGCTGATACTTCCTCTGAAACAAGATCGACAGTCGTCAAGCTGCAAGATGATGTTGATAATGCCGACCCCACGGAGCTAGCTGTGTTTGCTTATGATAATCCGGCGGGAATCGAAAAGCGAATTCGCCGACCGTCCGCGTTGAATTCTCGCGTGGGTCGACTCTCCGAAGTCGCCGTACGAATCCGACTCGGAGGACGAGGATAGCGACGAAGAAGTGTGCGCACAGGAGGCGACAGCAAACGAATTCGATAACCCCCGAGATGTCGGCATATCGTCGAATGACGAAAGCGGATCGCTCGTTGTCGTTGAGATCCAAACTCAGAATGGACCAGGAGGAAAGAGACCCAAAGCGCAAAGTAGGAAAACTAGCCAGGATTTCAAAAAGCTAAAGCGGTTACACAACAGCGCCGATGACGGACAGTTTCAGCATGAGCGTTTTAGAGGAAATGTGGCAACGGAAGCTAGATCAAGACAGGGAACAGTTTGAAAGACTGATAGAACTACAGAAAGAGGGAATGCACTCCCAGGCTCGCCAGACGGACGCTATAATATCTGGGCTTACAAGCATACTCAACGCGCTAGTCCAAAAATAACTACCAAACTATATCACAACATATATGGGAATGACCCGAGAAAACTGACATTTTGGCTTTTTAAAATTCCTGTCTTTTTGTTTGTCTGTTTTGTCCTTTATTTTTGTGGCCAAATTATCCAATGAATGTGGTATCATGCGAATATCGCCCATTCTGTTATAGAAGTTTACAAAAGTCCATCTGTTTTTCGTGGGTTTCAATTGTAGCAAAAAATCATTGTGGCATTCCAAGTATTTGGGATAAATATCTTATTTCAGATAAGCTATGACCAGTTTGTGATCGCAGGCTGTCGTGAATTAGACTCGTACATGCACAGTCGTTATTCTAGTCGTTACTTGCGTTCTTCGCTACTTGCGTTTTTGCGTTACTGACGTGTTGAGTTGACAGGGGCGAAAAAAAAGTTATGGGAAGGTCCTTCCCTTGATGCACCGCGCGCCTTGAAAAGAACAACAACATGCAGGCGACTCAGCGCTGTGTCCTTGCCGATGTATATCAGAAAAAGTATAAGAAAGCGTCTTTGGAGCAAGCTCCTTTCTTGGATTAATGGATTTGAATTAATTAATTTTGATTAAATTTGCATATGGACTTGTTAATTCGTGTTTTGTTGTGGTAACTTGTCCTGTCAAATGAAACTGGGGCTCAGGAAACAGATGAAAGTTAGGCGCTGCTACAGCTATGACAACCAATCTCTTCGTTGCTAAATTATAGAATATAAATTTGATTCGTCCTCTCAGGAGTCCAGATTCCACTTCTCAATTCCAGAAAAATCCATACTCTATCCCTCTGGAAATTCCAAGAAAAAAAATACAGTATTTGTATGGAAAATGACATATTATCCCGCTGCCAGTCGCGGTACGGTCCAGTCGCGGCGCGGTACAACTCTTTCGCGGCACTTTTCACAGTCATACGAAATCTGCTCTATTTATATTCTTTAAATTCGGCTGAGCGCAGCGAAATAAATAGAAGTGTCCCAAGCTAGGAGCTCCTCAATCTGATGGTTTGCAATCATCCCTTTGGGTATACAATCAAAAAATCGCAGCGGCCATGCTGGTGGATAGAACAAAGGGAACAAATGAACTTTCATTGTTCTTTTCCACTGACATGGCCGCCAGTGACGTCACATGCAAACCCATAATACCCCTCGGCACCCTAAGGACAAAAGTTTCAATTAAAAAGGATTTTAGTTTACTAAGAACTGTAATCAAGAATCTTCGGTAATTAGTTGTATCTCATGTTAATCTTGCCAGCTATTGAATTAACACGCTTATCTATTGATTAGAACATGACCAATGCCACTCAGCCAATCAGCAACCAGCATTTGCGTCCCCTATATCCCATAGAAACTAAAGCGTCAAGCGGCGAGGGCATTGAACAATAGGGAAAATTAGGGGTTGTACATAGTCATTAGTATTCATGCTCATAGTCATTAATATTCTCTAGTTGCACCTTGCATTTCATTGTTCTCCTGAAGAAGAACAAAGAAAACCAAGGTGCAACATAGAGAATACTAATGACTATGGGCATGAATACTAATGACTATGTACAAACCACACCCTGTTCTTCCCTCGCCGCTTTACACAACCAACTCTACAAAATAAAGGAAAACATTGACTTCATTGTCATCTTTTGCAAAATAGCCCTTTATTACAAGTCTCTCTCCAACATCTTTCTATAACAAAACAAACAAATCAAAATTAGTACATTATCAACATTGCAATTTGTTTGTAATAACCACGTTTATAAGAATTCGAAGTTTTATTAGGCAAAAAATTAAAAACCTTAAGTTAAGTAAAATAGTAACCGCAAAAACATGCAAATTTTCCCGTAGTAATCAAAATAATCCTCCAGCTATAGAAAAACCTTACAAGTGTTGGACAAATGCAATTCTAGGTTGTTTTGACCAGTTATCAAGACGATGGAATTGGATTGCGATTTGAGCTATTTTCTTGTCAGAGAAGTGGCCAGCAAGCGTGCGAGAGCCCCCTAAGAACATAGCTTTTTGTTCTGTAGTTAAGCATAGCAAATACCTAAATGTTTATCCACGAACATTTTGCATTTTGATGTTCCCTTTTCATGTATAACGTACTGTATTTTTAAGGGAAAAACTTCCACCTTTCGCATCAGTTTATTGTCTGATTCACTCAACTCTTGGCTGTCTCGAGGCATTTGAAGAACATTGAGTCTCAAATTGCTAAACAAACTTCGAATTTTACCAGCCTCGAACATCAGCGCTCTTGCAATTCTCATAAGAAAGCCCCGGGAAGAAACAGATTGTCAATTCAAAAGTATGTTTTACCAAATGTTCCGCTGTTATGCGACTTCTGAGTTCAATTTCCGGTGTTCGATCCAAACTTTACGGATTTACGAATTCTGATAACGAGACCGAGATTTTATGTACGCTTTCCTGTTTCTCCCTTTTCCTTGGGCCATAATAGAATATTTTCATTTCTTACCTGACTTCGGGAACTAAACCTGTCAGCAACTTCAGCGGCCAGATTCAACTGCTATCGTCTCAAAAACACTTGGAAATTAATTAGAACAATGCATGCACTCAAAACAAACCGCTTTGTCGGTAGATCTTTTTTTATTCACAAGGCTTTGATTGACACTACTATTGTAAAAAGCCTTGGATGAAGTATGGCTCTGAACAATGCTCTGTAATGATGTTGATATGTCAATGACAAGCTAGCACAAAAACTTTCAAAAGACTTTCTTCGTGGCATTGATCATGTTCTAAAAAAGTTAGAGAATGGACGCTCGTGTCCTATGGGAAATAGACCACTAATGAACAAAAATCTGCTCGCGCTAACGCGCTCGCAGATTTTTGTTCATTAGTGGTCTATATCCCATAGAACACTCGCGTCCATTCTCTAACCCTTACATAAAAAGAATAACATAACGACACTATGAAGAATAGACCCGAAGTATCTAAGCATATTTGCTCGATGAATTCAAAAGTTATTGAAATGTTTATATGTGAGCTTTGCCAGCTAGTCTCGGCTTACAGTCTGCGAACTCTTGAGTTGACAAAGTTGTTGTTTACTTGCTAAGACTGAACTATGACCGAGACTAGGCGCGAGTCTGTTGTCAAAGCGCGAGGTGGATTTCTTCCAGTGACTAGAGGCGGCTATTTAACCACCGGCAAGCCAGTGCAAGACCAAAGAAAGTCAAGCCGTAGTCTAAGCGTTGCTACTTTGGAGCAAGATGAGCTAGAGTATCGGAAATCACTGGCTGGTGCTGGAAAACAAGGCGATGTCTTCGAAAACACGTATCAAATGGAACCGAGTCCAGATAAAAGATTTTCTCCAGGTACACTTAGAAATGATAACACTGTTATTAGGAAACTTGGGCCTACGGCAAACGTCGTGGTCAGACTGTTGCGCCGTTCCAACCCAAAACAAACAAAAACTTTTCTAACTGAAGTTCAACGTTTGCCGTAGGCCTTGTTTGTCGGGAACAAAATTAAAGCGCAACAATCCTTTGCAAATACGATTACCTAGAGTCACTCTAATTATCAGAAGTGTCATTCGCTAGAATAGTTATATTCTTTCTAGCTGAAATAACGGAGCGCGACTGCAGAATATGTACCCCCCTCGTGGTATAGCTATTCTTCGGGTTTTCAGTTGTCACGTGACTAAATTATCTTCCGAAATATACTTTGAAATACTGTATACTCAACAGAACTGTAAAGAGAACACAGGAATATGTTTTCTTGGTAAATTTAAGGCCTATTGAGTGTTTTCCGAGCGAAATATCTGGAAATGAATCCCCGCCATTTTGTACAGTAAATGTATGGAGCCGCCATGTTTTGGTGCCCAAGCAGCAGATGAGCACCAACATGGCGGCCAAATTACCAGTTCTCCGAAACGGTTATTTAATGGATCATATCAACAAGAATCTTGTCGGAATGGTAGGATATGAACATTAATAACATTCTAATTTGTCTAGATTGTAATAATTAAGGAAATTAAGTAAATACGGCACGCTCAAAATATTTGACTGGTGTTGCGTGACATAAATAGCTTCAGCGATATCTCTGGAACTAAGTGGCAGAAGGTGCCGAGATTTAGTGTGATGACTCCTTCAGTAGAGTATAATCAACATTGAAAGTACATCTCCATAGAGGTTTTACTTTAGAAGTTAGCATTTTGATGACGTCATGTGAAAACCGCAGGCGGTACTGGGTGTTTTTATCGCGGAAATCCCGGTCCGTTCGCTGATCGGGCGCCATATTGGAATTTTGAGGCGCGCGGTCCCGGCCGGGGGCGAGGTTTTCCGCGATAAAAACACCCAGTACCGCCAGCAGGCTATACCTTCCCAAAAACGCGTCAACTGGTCAGCCTGCTCACAGGTCAACCCTTACAGCACGTCAACTGGTCAACGACGCGTCCTCGCGTCAACTGGTCAACTCGTAAACTGGTCAACGCGTCAACATGCAGCTTTATTAGTAGCCCTCTCGAGTGCACTGTAGAAATATGCTATGTGTATAATGAATTAGTTATCTCCAGCGCTTTAACGCGTTTATTATATAAACCTCAGTGGTTTACAGGGATTTAGTGCCACTGAGAAAAACCGTATATTTTCACATTTGAAAATACGATATTTTTACATGTGAAAATATCAGCCAATCAGATGTCTTCTCCCGTGGCCAATAAAAGGCGCTTCCCTGGAGCATGACAGTGTTTCTTGTTTATATAATAAACAGAATAATGCATGGACGCTTGGAGAATGAAATTTATCTTCTCGTGTTCACTTTGTTATCTCACTCGTTCGCTGCGCCCACTCGTTCGATATCAATGTGAACACTCGAAGATAAATTTCATATCTCGGCGCGCCCATGTATTATTCTCTATTTATTTAAGGGGATAGCTATACACGAGGGGGTACGTATCTGCAGTCCAGCCGAAATCCTTCTATTTTGCTTTACAGTAAAATATAACTGCGATATAACGCGCGCTCTGATTGGTCCAAATCTATGTTCTATTTCACCGATAAAGTAATGGTTCTCCCCCGCTATATCATAAAAACATTAGAGCGCAACTTTCTATGACTTTATCGGCAAATAAAGCACTTGTGAAGTTTGTGATATTGGAAAAACACTCGAAACGTTTTAAAATCACTCGCCTGCGGCTACAACGCTCTCGTGTCTAGAGTCCCAACAACACGGGTGTGTTCTATTTCGCCGCTTACCGTAACTAGAAGTATACTGACACTTTGTCTTTCTGCTGTTTTTTTTTTTTCAGCTAAAGTAAAAAGGATAATAGAAAACGTCCTTCGCGAATTTCTTGAAGATGTTGAATACGAACCGAAAATTTGCCGACAGGCCTCGAAAGACATCAGCGACGAAATCGTGAGGCAAGTCAAATCACTCGGTTTCGATCGATACAAGATCGTGTGTCTGACGAATATTGGCAAAAAAAGGACCAGACAGTGCGTATCGGAAGTCGATGTTGTTGGGATCCGAAAGTTGATAGCTATTGTGAAGCAATGCACGCCAGTAGGAGTCTGTTTGCCGCTACTGTTGTGTATGGACTTTATCAGGAATAAAGTAAAAATAGGTACCACTACATATGCAAGCAAAATATAATTTAACTTCAAATCAGTGATCTTTATACGTCAATGTTTAGGGAGTGGTATGGCTACACTTTTTTGAAAACCATTGTTTTTGGCCTGGCCCCCTTGACGACCCTTCCTCTGCTACCACTTGACTAGAAAAATATGCCCCCCCCCCCACCTCCCTGTTTTACAACCCGAGTCTACCTGTGCACTGCGCGAAACAAGAAAACATATTTACTGATATAATTTTGCGTGACCAATTATTTGCTACGCCTACCACAAAACACGTCCCCTCCCCCCCAAAAAAAGAACGCAAACAACAATTACTGATGGCCGATGTGTGCAATTAGTGTTACACTATTTTTTTTCACTAATAATAATAAAGTTGATCTGCATAATTTTGTGACTCCCTTCTACTATATTAATCACCGCGCTCGGTCAAAACGAATTATTATTATTCCTTCCTCTGCTACCACTCTAGAAAAATATGCCCCCCTTCCGCGGCCCTACCCTGTTTTACAACTCGAGTCTATAACCTGTGCATGCGCGCAACAAGAAAAAAAATATTTACTGTATAATTTTCCGTGACCAATTATTTGCTACGCCTACCACAAAAGCAGATCCCCTCCTCCCTCCCCCAAAAAACCCGCAAACAACAATTACTGATGCCGATGTGTGTAATTATTGTTTTATTTTTTTCACTCATAATAATAAATTGGCTCTGCATAATTTTGTGACTCCCCTTCTACTATATTAATCACCGCGCCCAGGCCAAAACGAATTATTATTGATTCAAACATAATTTCCCGCTACTGTAACGTCACTAAAGATTGGATGCAATATTATGAAGCAACAACGTGACAATGAGCCTATTCAAGTGGAACTTTTGAGAGAAACTATAGCTATAGCACATTTTCTCAAGGAAACATTTATAAGAATTGTGTCAGGCTTCATTTATTTGGGAAAATGCCGAGTAAACTTTAAATAGCGGAAGAAGTTTGCATGCGCTTTGAAGGTTTTCAAGATAACCCTGATTTGCATAGCAACGCTTTGAACAAAATTATTCAACCTACGAATTCTCGATCTTTAAACTGTCCACTGCATGGGATATTGTCATCTTTCTTCGTATAATGTCCGATTCATCAGAGGGAGCCAAATTTTCCCTTGCAGGGGAATATAAAGGAAAAAACAAATGCCCCCACTCGTGTTGCTATGCTTCGTTTTAGTTTGCCGTCTAAAGTTGAATACTAATTTGTCTCTTGAATCAATTAAATTGGTGCTTGAACGTAGTGCTTGAACTCAGTTTGAAGTAGAAAAAGTTGTGAATACCAACGAGAAACTGATGAAGCTTGAATGGAGACAATAGAGAAAACGTTTTGGCTTTTTGGACTCGTTGGTATTCGCAACTTTCGGGTTCAAATCGAGGCTCCCACTGTATTTACGTATTTATGCGCCTTTGATGCATATTCAGCGGTAGACTAGAGAATTCGAAACTGGACTATTGGTCGCAATCAAAGCGGTATTTTGATAATCACGAAAAGGTTTCAAAATAAACCACCTTTCCACTAATTGCGGCACAACTTTGAACGAAATTTGTTTGCACTTGGGTAGCCATACTGAAATAGCCCGAGTATCAGACCAGCAGACGGAATTTAATTTTTCTCTCCTGATACTCAGGCTATACTGAAATACATACCCTATCAGTGACCAAACAAGCGAAAAACGATACCCTACCGTAGACTCATCTCATCTCATTTTTATTGATCCTTTGAGTCGTAGACTATGCAGGATGTTAAAATAATAATCTTATAATAAGCATAGAAACACTGGGATTACGAAAACAAAACAAAGAAACAACAACAACAACAAAAAAACTAGTAAAGGGCAGCGATAGCCGGCTGGGCGAGAGCCAGAAAACCGTCTACAGTATCAGCGTTAACTGAACTGTAGGGTAAAGAATTCCACAATGGGATAGCCCTAGGGAAGTACGAGTGCTTATAGGCATTGATGTTAGGATTTGATATTAATCTAAACTTGAATTGGTGGTTAGCGCGCGTTCTGCTGTCAGCTGGTTGGACACTACCTGGAATGGGGAGTCCACTCAGGCCATGTACAGCTTTGTACATAAGCGCGACTGAGCCCAAGTGACGCCGGCACTCCAGGGTATCCAAACCAGCTGACATGCGCATGGCTGAGACGCTAGAGTAGTAAGAATAATCATTATGTATGAACCGTAATGATTTGCGTTGCACCATTTCCAGGGAATTAATATGTTGCCTTTCAAAAGGACACCAGGCAGTGGCCGCATACTTCAAGTGTGGTCGCACTAGGGAAAGATATGCCAGTTTTTTGACTGGCTGGTCACACTGGTGGAGGTTTCTGCGCAGATGTTCATGGCCTTTCCTCTGATCTGACGTATATGCGTGTCCCATTTAAGGTCGTTCTGAATCATTACACCTAGATAGACCTCAGGAGCCCAAAAACCATACCATAGGGCGGCGCATACCCGTATACCATATATGAGGGAGTACCCCCCCCCACCCCCACCCCCCCAAAAAATATCTACCTAGTCTATAAAATTTCATACATGTAAAGGTTGCATTTCCATGAGCATGTGAACAAGCCTAAATCACTGTGATAGCAATGATTGTGTAATAATAACAGCGCGAGAAATATATAAAAACATAAACATCGCGGCGTTGGCTACACGCACTTCAGAAGTGGACCAGGGGTCAAATAGTAGATTTCTCTTCTGATAGTGCTCAAGTATTTGGTTACTACTTTAAAAATAATGCTCTTTCGAAATCCTGACTTTACCACTTTAAACTCGAGAATTTTTCTCCTCGCACGCACGGCTCTATATGCTGCCGCCTCGCAGCCTCGCCTCTTGGCTTGGCTGCCGTTGGCAATAACGATAGATACTAATGCATGATCTGATGATATAATGATGCATGTGTCGCTGTGGTTACTACGTCGGCACACCCATCCCGTTCCGGCTTGCGCAATGGCTTTCGGGTAGTTTTGACCGATCTACCCAGCATTCATCGCGCGTTAAAGCCGTCCATTTTATGCACAGAGAACCTCAGACAGCAAAATTCCATCGAAAAATTCACTTCTCCGTCTTTCCCGAAGCCAGACGACCGACGTAGTTTGATGTAAGGTATGTATTTCTTAGAAATGTAGGGGTTTAGTCAGAAATTTGACGTATTAATCATATTCGAAGTATGTTTAAAGATGTTTCAGCGCCGATTTAGGCCCTACAACGTGTAAAGCGCCATACGAAACACAGAAGACTCAGTGCCCAACTGAGACTTTCCCTGGTAGAAGAGGCCACTTCTATCTTGTTCTGCTTCTTGAATTGAAGTGGCTAATTTTGCGAAGTAAAAGCAAATGCAGGGAGGTATAAAGGGAACCGACTGTCGTGAAAATGGAATGACTTGTTTGTTTTGATTATCAAACTATGCAGGGGCGGAACTAGGAATTTCAGAAAGGGGGTAGGGTCAGACACATTATGCTCGGAAATTTGACCATTATGCTTTTTAGCGTCACCCTAAAAACCTTCCCATTATGCCGAAAATTATGCTCGTGTCGGACCATTATGCTCGTGTGATGCTGGTAAAAATGTCTCCTTTGACCCCACCAAAACGAGTCCTCAAAGCTTAAAACGCAACATTTTTAACTCACAAAAGGTGATCTAACATTAACCAAGCCTCTTAGCCAAGAACCAAGCCTTATGCCTTTTAAGCCTTTTAAGCTTTTTATCCGCAAAACCGCGCAAAAACACAGCCAATACCGCATCACCGCAAACCCCTAGGCCCCCCTCCGACACCCAAGGGACAAGGGACAACTTCCCTAATACTGTCAAAACCAGTAGAGTGTCTTTGCCGAAATGAAAAAGACAGGTGTTTTGTATGTTTCCCCCACCATTCCCCCGGCCGGTTATCTGAGCCATAGCAAATTTGAAGTAAACTCCCTGGGGATCGGGGCAAGAATACAAGACAAACCACTGATATTTCCCCCAGTATTGCCTGACAAAATCCCCGCATGTCGCGGGGGTGGGGGTCGGTGGAAGCAAATGACTAGTGCATTAGAAAGACCAGAATAATCAGGCAGAGTCAAATTCAAAGCCAAATTCGATATTTTTTCTTATTTTTTCAATGAAAATAGGGAAAATGTTAAGTTTGTAGCATTATGCTAAAATTATGTTGAAAATTCGGCCATTATGCCAGCATTATGCTCGATGCTCTGACTATGGTATTATGCTCAAAATTATGCCGGCATAATGTGTCTGACCCTAAAAGGGGGGCACAATAGTGATAATATAGGGAACAAAAATTGCGAATTTCCATCAGTAAACAGTAAATGTATGGGGAAATCTTCTCGAAATAGCCTCCCCCCCCCCCCCCTCTGCCACTGCTATGGCTATGGGTAAAATTGATTGATTCCAGATGAGTTCACTGCTATTTTTTTTAACAATAACTAGACGCAGAAAATGCGTGACCTCGGGCTTCTCTGGCGTAAGTTCTTTTAATAATGAGTGTGTGCCCGCATTAAAGGGAGAGTGTCAAGGTACAGCGCATGCTCAGCAGTTTGACAGTTTGATTCAAAATTGACCAATCAGGAGCAGTGAGAATGTTGTGCTATTGCGCATGCTCAATCGTTTGACACCTATCTTCAAAATCGACCAATCAGAGCGTCCACTCGGGACCACCGCTTCGCGCCAAAAGAAAACAAAATTCGCGGTTCCAGTGTTGCGTCGTGTTTCTCGAAGGAAGAGGGCAATGGACGACGAAATCACTTCTCTAGTACGATTGGCAGTGAGCGATATCGCTTTAACAAGTGAAGTACGGGTACGTAGACCATTATCTTTTATGTATTGAGCTCTAGAGACTGCTCAAATCGCGTTCGGTCTGCACAAACCGAGCTAATGTCTGGATTGTCGTGTTGTTGTCGGATGAATAACCGCACGATCAAGCTTTAGCTGTGTTGTGCTTTTGTGTCTACTTAGTTTTGTACTTGCAAGGGGGCATGCAGCAGAAAAGACGGGAAGAAGAGGAAGGGATGTCCGTGTAAAACGGCAGGCAGCCACTGCACAAGCGTGTGCAAGTGCGGCTCGCTAAAGATGGCGTGTAAGAATAAGGTAGGACGACAACTCCCGAGTTTGAGTACACAATACACGTTTAAATTATACAGCTAATATTAATTCCCTTGCCACCTTCAGAGCGAAGACCCAGGCCAAGGAACCAGTGATGAATCCAATGGGACACGGCCCTCGGAACTCGAGGAGTGTTCTAGAGAGAATGAAGAAGTAAAGGTGCGATCTAATATTCGAAGCTTACATGTTCTTTTTGGAGTACAAAAAGTACTTATATTAGAACTGTTTAGTATAAAGTAGTACATATTTTGTACAATTTAGACATTTATTCGCGACCCGCGCCGATTAGATACTCTCCCGAGTGACCACACTTTTTTGTAATAGTGAGACTGCTAATTTTTCACACAGTTTGCCCTCTAGAATCAATTGATTTTCAAAAGCCGATGCAGATTTCATAATGACTAGTGAAACCCATGTAAAGTGATTGCACAAGTTCTGAATAAAACAGTCATATGAAAGTATAGAATCCTTCCATGAATATTTTCAGCTTGATCATTCAGTATTTTCAACTACTGTGGGCCATTCCATTTTATATCCACATACCCCCTATTAACGAGATGACTAAGAATTTGACCCTCAGAAATGATTTTTTGACTAGACCCCGAATTTCTTCCACAAAATGCTTCAAAACCCCTCGGAAATCAGAAAATATCGTTAATGGCAGCCGAACCCCTCGGAAGTTCTCTAAATACACCCAAAAAAGCAGTTATTTTCCATTATTATATAAACACCAATGAAATACCGGGTGATCTCCCGCGCGAAAACTTGATATCTTCACACGTGAAAATAACATGTTATTTTCACATGTGAAGATATCACACTTGCCTTTGCTCAATGCTCGATTTTTAAGCTTAACTCAAATAAAATTCGAATTTGGTATTTCATTGATGTTTATATAATAAACAGAACATTACATGGCCGCTTGTAGATACGAATTTTATCTTCTCGTGTTAAAAATTAATCTCACTCGTTCGCTGCGCTCACTTGTGAGATAAATTTTCAACACTCGAAGATAAAATCCGTATCTCCGCGCGGCCATGTAATATCCTCTATTTATCACCCCTTGGAAATCAGATTTCAGAACCCCTCGGAAAAACTCCTCAATAGGGGTATGTGGATATAAAATGGGATGGCCCTGTGTCTATATATATGGTCTGAACATCAGTAGCTGTACAAAATAAAAACGATTGAGGCAAACTTTATTTTAATTTCTTGTTGTTTTGCTTTAGAGATTTATTATAGAACTCGAAGAAGAAAAGGTTAGACAACTGGCTATGCGTGTATATTGTAGAGGTACTGGCAGTATGGAATATATTCAAAGCAACAGATCAATCAGAGGGTCAAGCTCTCAACTTTTATGGCTCACCTATACGCCTCAGTGGGGGTAGTCAAGCACTGTCAGCAGAGGGTTCTAGCACTGATGACTTGGATGAGCAGCCGCCACAACTGCAGAGTACTCCAGTTCGCCCGGCTTCAGTCCCCCATAATGCACCTTTACCTCCGCCACCCATACCTGCCCCCCCTCCAGTAGCTGTTCCTGAATGGTGCAGATGTGGGCATTGTAGGCAAATGCCAAGGCAAATAGAGAGGGTCTGTTGCAAGAACAAGGACTGTGTGGCTCAAACGGCAAGGTTTAGAAAACTCTGTCTAGATGAGGATGTCCTGAAGTTATCTATTCTGGACAGAGCAGATGTCAGAAATGACCGGTATGACAATACAAGCAGACAGTTTAGGAAGGCAGCCTATCGGCACTTTATTCTAGAAAAGCATGGGTACCTGGGGCGAAGGGTTAGAAGAGTGGTACCCGCATGTTGTGTGTGTAAGGTGAGAGATGCATACCCTTCAATAACTGGAGTTTATATGGGTTTCAAAGAAGCATAGACTGTTTGGAAAACTGGGCTTATTTGAGGTTCCTTGGTAAACCTTAAGACTTCCTCATATGTTACTAGCAAGGGCAGATTCAGTGGCGGGGGAGGGGGATGGTGGCAAAGGAGGGCTGAAGCACTCCGCTTCATCATAAAAAAAACTGAAGATAGGTTTTTTATTGTTTTCTGTTGAGTCGATGGACAAAACTCCATAATTAGCCCCTCTCCCCTAAACTTTTGGCTGGATCTGTCAAGTACTGCAAAAGTACATGTCAGGATCACTGCAGTTGTATTCTAAATAATTATTCATTAGTTTCATATAAATGTATTCCTTGTTATTATTCAATCATACAGATTCAATATTTGTTAACACCGTTATTTACATATATTATTTAACAAAGGCAGTAAAAAAATTGAATGAAACAGTCTAAAATATAATCATTTGGTGAATCCCTTGATGATATATTATGCCGTATAAGAAACAAGATGAAATGGTATTGTACTTGTTGCAGTAAAAGTTTTGGAATATTTTTAATGAAATATACATGAACAGTACATGATGCCAAGATCCAACCAGTTGTGTTCTGAATTTATTTAAATATTTATTGCTTTGTACAAATTTATAGTAGTCCACAGTACACCATTTCGCAACTTGGCTGATGGTACTAAATTGCATTTGCATTATCTTACTGCAATAATTGGTGGATAAGTAATGTCACATTGACTGAGGAGTACCATACACACAAATGAAGATGCCAATAGCTTTTGGTAATATTTAAGACTATATCAACAAATTTAAAAGAATGCTTGTTTATTTTTTATAAATGGTTCCAGTTCTTATTCAATGAATCAAAAGATAAAATTGCATTCTTATTAAACGTTTGAACCAGCAAAACATCTGTTTATGACCAATTGCTTTCATGACCTGGCTAGACTAAGGTTGTTCTCTTCCATCAATGAAATCTTTTTGTATCATTTACAGATACATAATTCAGGAAAACCATAGCTTTTTCCTGACACACACTGGGATGCTTTTTGTGTGTAAAGGTTTGTCTGAGCCACACAATGAATCAACAGGTCACAATACAAGCATTTTTGATGTTAATATGTTGCTCTGGATTTCTTTAATCATTTGGAAAACATCTATTGTGCATTGTACTTCATTATCAGCAAATAACACACAAAATTTGTCTGTAAATATCTGTAAAACAGTATTTTGATAACAAATGGCTGAAAAAACAAAATCAAGCCACCCATATCCCATGATGCACCAAGGAATATATTTTACAAATGATAAAGCAAACATTATCCCAAATGGTATGTTATAATATGTTATTTTGATCAAGGAGTATCATTGCAAAATAATAAATAAAATAAAATGTTGGTATTTATTACTTTAAAATGTGCTGCTTATGAAGTGTGCTTCATAGTGAGATGTTCCATTTAATATCCATTCTATCCAGGAACCTTCAACAGGGGTTGTCATGTTTGACACTGGAATTTCCACAGGCTCACAAAAGAACAAGGAATTTCCGCAGGGGTTGCTTCATATTTCCATAAGGGTTCTACAGGTGCCTGGAGTTTCCACTGTAGGGTTAGAGCAGTTTTTGGAGTTCCTACATAGATATGGGTTGATGGCCAAGTTCCTTGATACGGGGGGGAGGAAGTACAGATATTTTTGGAACAGCCCAAGGGAAGCCAAAGTACTCTCTATATCTCTATTTCTTTCTAAATCTACTCAGGTGTTCCTTGTGAAGCTGGCGTGATGGGGGAGGAGGGATTGATGCTATTGTGCCTGCTATGTGCCGGGGGTCATTCTCTGGAAGTTCCACAAGGTCTTGCATTGTGCCTGTGTCCTCTTTCCGTCTTTCAAATGCCTTAGCCATAAGTTGTGGGACATACTTGTAGTCTTTATCCTCCATGAGGACAACAGAATCCCAATGTTTTGTTCTACTAATGAACCTCCTGGATACTCTTACTTCTCCACGGTCATCAGACTTTGGTTTCCGATATAAATGATAGTTGTGGTCAATGGCAGCTAATGCCTTTCTTGCTTTAAAAGCCTGAAATCTTTAGAGAAATATAACAATTAGTCACTGGCTGGTCACTCTCTGTAGGGGCCAAGGAGTCTGCAATTTGTCATTTTCCAAGGGGGTCTAACCCAGAAGGAACAAAGAAAGGTGGTTGGCTAATTCAAAGGAACTTAGTAGCATTCTTCCATAGGCATTAGGGTTAGGGTCTGGATAGAGTCAGGCTTAGGCTTCTGAGGGGGTCACCCTATGGAAAAGGTAATTTTGACTTCCTGGATGCAGACGATAAATGGGGAGGACTTCTTTTTTCAGCTATTTTGATATCAATATTAGGTGTACATCCATCCTACTTGCAATGTACAATATTTCCTGCTTCCAGGCATCATTTACCTGCCATTTAGTTTTATCAATTAAATTACTTGTGAATAAATGGTTTTTGTCTCTCAGAATTTTATAACAAAATAAACTAACAATGGGTTGTCGATTTATCCACCCTTGGGACATGAGATAGTGTCCACTTAAGAAAGATTAGTGACAGGGTTCTACTGTTTGTGTTACTTAATTTGTTGTTGCTACTAACTGGGCCTTAGCATCTTTTGTTAGCACCTGTTTTGAATTGAAAGAGACAAAAACACTTTTTCTAATCACTTAGCATGAGGTGGGCATTTCCCTATTAGTATTACTTACTTGAAAGCACAACGCTTTGGAGCATACATCAGGGAGTGGCTGTTCAAAGATTCAAGTGCTCCAGTGTGTCTGTACGTATAGATAAAAATACAGTCAGAAATTCCAAACATTTGACAATTGTTCTGTTCTGTATTACAGCATGCAGGAGGGCACTTGTATAGCACTGGCTGAGTTGTTTTTCTAGGTTTTTAATGCTCTGGAAGATTTGTAAAACTTCAATCTCTCATTTGCACTAAAATTCCGAATCCATATGTGTGATTCCAGAAAGTATCAATTCCCACCATAGGGAAGTTTTAAGGTATGACCCCAACCACCATGGAATTCCCAGCGAAAAATAGTGATTGTATGGAAATTAAAATGCATTTGGAATTTCCAAATCCCTTCAATGGGAGATCAGTATGGATTTTTCTGGAGTAACAGTGGGAAAGAGAATGAATCAAGCATCCATGTAAAACTCCCTGTTGGTTACGGTTTATCATGTTGACGGTAATGCAATTATCATTTTTATAGAGCAAATTTCAGGTGACTGTTGTGAGTAGTTCACAATTACTTTGTAATCACTGCTATAGGTTATATTGATCAGAATTGTTGTAACTGCTTTGCCATTTGACTACAGCCATGACATATTCCCTCTATGACTCAATCACCCTAGGGCTGGACACAATAAATTCTTTTTTATAGGACATAACATTTACCTGAAGTGCACATAGAACTTGAATGTATCTAACAGTTTTCCACATAGCACAATCTCTTGGAGGGCATCATAATCTTTATCTCTACGGTCAAACCATGGAAGCTCGTGTTCCTCTGTCTGATGGTGAACACACTTGCCATCCAGCCATTCATGCTCATTACAAACATGGTGAAGGAGACTAAGCCACATCGTCTGCAAAAATTAATAATAATATAACCATTATTTTTTGTTATGCCAACAATAAATTTATGCCTTTTAACTTTTCCAATATTGCTGTAGAAGAGACAATCTGGCCATGGTAGGCAAACAGTCCAATAAACGAGATTACATCAGAAAAGCATGTACCTTTAGTTTCTCTTCACTTCCACCACAGTTTTCGCAACAATACCAAAAGTGATTCACTATGTGGTCTGCCCACTTTCCAATTTTCGCATTCCCTCGTAACCTTGCAACCTACCGTGTCATAGAGACACAGAAAGCATGATTGGATAGGCACTCATGTCAGGTATGGTGCTTATTCAAATAAATATGGTACAAAAAAAGCAAAACATACCTGCGTAATGCATTTCCTTATATTCTTGGCCTTATGCCAAATATCCAAGGAATGAAGGATCTCCTTGAATTCCTCTCCTAAATGTACAAAAAATATAAATAAGAGATATTTGCAAACAAACCTTTTGATTTGTTTTCCCTATTCCAGAGTTCACTTACAACTTTGTTTCCTTGATTTATTACAGTGGGATTATGATCATATGTTCGTCTACATACCAGATTTCAAATTTTAACGAATGAAATTGTGATAGCAAAAGAATAAGTACTACCGGTATGGCATTATGATCCACAATACATAAAAAATTTAAGACAGATTATTTAAGAGCTTCTAGCAATTGAGAAATCAACAATAAGCGGTCAAAAATCATACCTTTCAAAAAACACTAAAACTAGAGGTAAATCAAAAGTGATAAGCTGTGATCGTCCTGCCAAACACTTCTAATGGGAACCTGAGAAATTTAAAATATTTGTTCACAGAAATTGTGCATTTAGCAGGAAAAAATATTTGTGAATGGTTGACAATCCTATATAATTTTTAGTACGTATTAAAAAAATAATCTGTCTTAAAGTTTCTCCTTCAGCCCTAACCATTTTCTCAAGTTTGTTAAAGAGCCTGTGTCAGCCACCATTTGACAGCATAGCAACATATCAATTCAGAGAGAGCATCCATTTCCATCAGCTGGTTTAGAGAATGTATAAGAGCAATTTTCTCGATTGAATTTGGCAAACCAAATATTAAACTTTGTTTTTAGATGTCGATTTAGAGATTTTTTTACACGTAATTCGTCTTCTAATACCGAACGAAAACAATAACAAAGGAGTGCCTGACAATGGGCTCTTTAATGTGGCACTAGGAATTATTTTCAAATTACTCACTCATCATTTTGATGATTGTACTTGAGGCATCCGTTGTCATCTCCTTTAACTTCAATACATTTCGAATGCTGTTGAGTGCTCTCTTTAGCCCTTCTCTTTCCATATTGGGTGATTTTCCACCAACTTCGCGCTTGTCCACACATTCAATATGCACCACAAACTTCTCCAGCTCCTCAGCCACCATCATGTAGTATGTCAAGTACTTAGCTGAGTGTCCCGGCGAATCGTTTTGGCCATCTCCTGCGAGAACCACCCCCAGATCCCCAATGATGTTTATCACCTTGCCTCTCATCCAGTCCCACCATTCATTGACAGCTGGGATGGCATAAAAGCGCTGTACTCTGTGGAAGCTGGACTTGGATGGGCATCCTAGGCCTAAAAATTTGTGAAGAAGTTCGATCTTGGTGATGTTGTTACCAGATAGTAAGACAGCGATACAGAACTGGAGATTGTTAGCATACATCCTGCCATATTCTTCTGAGGAGCACCACTTCCCTTTGTGACCTGCTGGGCACTGCCACCACACTTCCAAAGTACTGCCAATGGTCCTGGTCTTAGTTGTTGCATCCAACCCACAGCCTTTATGCTGGCAGTACTTGAACAATGATCGCAGAAGCTCTACTGATGTAATAACCTTCTCTGACTTGATCAACTGCATTTCCTTTTGGAGGTGCCTGCAGTCAGCTTCTCGCAGGAATCTTTCTTGCTTCAATGTTTCGGTCTCAGGTTGGGGTGTGGCTAGAGGTGGTGATGACTGTGATCGGGGAGGTGGTTGGACTGATGATTGTAGTGGTTGGACTGAGTGCTGTGATTGGGGAGGTGGTTGGACTGATGACTGTAGTGATTGGAATGATGGCTGTGAGGCTGACAGTGGTGTTGGGCTGGGCTGAGATTGGACAGACCATGGAGGTGGGTTGGATGGAGGTGGGCTGATGATGTCACTATTGGGGGGTAAGTTGTCTTCTGGCTCACTGAATAAAGTCTCATCAAGGTTAGACTCCTCTTCATCACTCATGGATTGAGTACCATCCGATAGCCTAGAATATCAGAAAAGACAACACATATGGGTTCAGCATAATTCATCAAGTGAATAAAAGAAATTATGTGTGCATTTTGGCTGGGAGTAGTAATTGTCTTGCTATAATCAGTTCATTGTAAATCATCTGAGCATTACCCCTCATTGACTTATTCCTCGAAATCATGGTTGCCTTCTTATTGTTATAGACTACATGTAGTAGTTTTAAACAAAACATACATATCCAAATGTATCATTCTTTTATGGTATTGCTTTTGTCCCATGAGCATCAAGGGACAGACATTTTGTGATCCTTTCTGATCATATTGCCATACAGCAAGCACATGCACATACATATTAACACAAGCCTGCAAGCGGCCCCTCCTAAAGTTTGAAGTGAAAAAGTTATTGAAACAACCACAAAGGGAGGAGAATCAAAAGAACACACTCACCCTGAGGAAAATGAATCACTGCTGTTGTCGATTTCACTGTCAACATCACTATGCTGATCATCTAGCAATGATATCAAGTCTTTTAACCTTAAAGTGTCACAAACAAATATTTTAGACTCAGGACAAAGCAGAGAGGGGGTATAACTGATATCATCTGACATTGGCCTGTTCCAAAAAATAACCTCCCCCCTCCCCTAATTTTTCAAAATTTGGAAATTTAAGCAAACCCTGTGGAAATTCCACATGCTCTTGTGGCCCCTGTGGAATTTCAAAGTTGCAACTGGATACCCTGTGCAAAGGTAAATGGCCCCTATGGAAATTCCATGGTCAACAACAAAAACCATGTGGAAATTCCAGGGTCAAACACAACAGCCCCTGTGCAAAATTCCAGGTTCCTCGAGGGGGATGGGTTAGGGGGTAGCAGATATAAAATGAAACAGCTCAATATAAGTAGGCAGTTGTCCTAACACTAACTGTATCTTTATCAATATAGACATCACAGGCATATTTCTTATAAAAACATCATACCGTATTAAAGAGTACCTTTCTTCATCATCCCCTTCTGATATGTATCCTGCTTCAGTATCATGAGCATCATCTGAATCTTGGTCTGACTGAAATGTGGTATCTGGGTTGATTACTACTTTCCCATCTAGCACCTTGTAGCTTGTGTCAGCAAACAGAGGGGTTACATTTCCACTGCTGTCAGACATCCAAGACTTGGTGATATCTACCTCATCGTCTTCCCTGTGAAATTATCAATGGAGTAACCAAATCAATTATAAATCATCCGGACACACAAGAGAACTCAATTTAGTGTAATCTACCTAGATGAAACTTTGTATTCTACATATATAATATTCCATACTTCACTGCAGGTATTCAAATATCCTTGAAACTCTGTTTTGTTTAGGTTTAGCCTAGCTTGTGCCAAAAAAATGAAAACACACAGTATTGTAGCACACTTTAAAACATTAATGTTGAATCTACTTCAGAACGTGCACTTCAGCTGAACACGTACCCGTATTCAGCTAACAATGAAAATATTCCCTCAATGGAAGAAATGTGGCTGTTTTTCTCTGCACAATGAAAACATTGAAAGGACTGTTGGCGCTTACAGTCAGGACACTCAAACCGTGAACACCTTTCACACTTCTTTCACATTTTTTCTGCAGTTTTTGGGATACTCTGGAATGAAAATATATTTTAACTTTTTCCATGGTTATAAAACTTGCATTTTTCAAACAGTTTTAGTGAGAATAGCAAACGTAAACAACAATATAAAATTTAATGGTTTGAGTGTCTTTACTGTAAAGCTTTTGATGGTGCTGCTTGACTAAGTATATAGTAAGTATGTAGTACTAAGTATGCTATAAATGACTGGGACACTCATAGAAAAGGTATACGTCAAGAAAAAAGCATTCTTTGGAGAGTGCTAGTATCAAAAATACTGTGACAACAGCTGTAATTTTGGTAGAAACACCATTCCCACCAAGGTCCAAATAACCTGGAAATTGTGTTTCAAATGCAACAACTGTATGAGAAAATCCCGAAAAATTTACCTGGGAGACCTTCAGTAAATGTATGGAAAGTTTCAATGTTTCCCGTGAGATCAAGGGTAAAAACCTGGTGACTCCCAGTGAAACCTGGAGAGTTGGCAGGTATGAAACAGATAAGTCAGGTACAAAATACCAAGAACAAGAAATCATTTGCCAATATAATAAATACCATTCTTCGTTCTCTGGAATAGCAATGCTTTTATTGGATGCTTGGTGCTTGAACTGCAGCTTTCTCTTGCTTTTTCCAGCAGAACTTGTGCCTACACAAAGGAATTCAAGGGTACATTGATGCAGTGCTCTCCTCTCGAATTCGCACGTAATGAATTGCAGGAAAATAATAATCAAGCCCGAACTAGGGACAACGAGCTAAAATACTCAGATATATGCTTTAGTAACAATAGCACCGGTATAAGATATTGACAGCCCTAACCAATGTCAATGAGTGTGATATCGTCTAGCTGAAGCGAGAACGAGGTCAAAAGCTACTTACATTCACTTTCCTGACTTTCCTTGTCAACTCTCGAAATTTTTACAACCTCCATCCCTTTCTTAATGATTCTGCAACGAATTACCCAGCTAGCAGAGGTTTCTTTCTGTCAGTCTTTTATTAGCTAAGCTAGCATAGTTGTTCGCGTGTCTGGTATTTCGCGTGATTGTTTTGTCTTCGGCGCAAATCAAAACAACCACGCGAACAGACACGCGAACAACTTTGCTAGCCAATTAAAGACTGACGGAAAGAAACCTCTGCTGGCAGGGTAGAAACGAATAAAAGGACGAAATTTATAGGATGAAAATGACGAACGGATATCAACACAAACTGTCCAAGAAGACTTTTTCTCACCTCTGTTGTCGTTTCAGTTCTAAAGCAAGGAGATGCGCAGCAAAGTCGTTATCAGAACTAAAAGTTCCATACCCTTTGAACAACTTCCAGGTCTCATGCACCCTTCTTGACAGCCAAACACGACTATGGCCTGTTTCCCGTGTTATTTTAGAGAGCGGTCGCCTAATCCTTTGCCGACGTGTTGAACTCGTCGAACTCATAACTTGTAAATCGAAATTTTCTACATATTTGAGCTGTTCTCAATAAAATATCATCATAATCATCTAAAAAGGATATCGAAAAGGAAGTCTGACGTGAATTTCTTTTTGGATTGGCAAAATATAGCGCACAATCCGTCAGATTTCTAAAGCCTTACTTCACGGGTCTCTGACCATCGTTCCGGGCCGGAAGATCTCTGAATCCTGCACATGCGCAGTAGCGTGACACTCTGGCTTTAACTTAGATGATCGGATTTGTTAAAAAAAGGATTAAATATATTTTTGCACCTTTTTGTCAAATTGCATTGAAGCAATAAGCATAGAAGAATCACTGGTGTCATCAGAACAAAAACAATATCTCTTATTTACCCTTTCAGGATTTATGAGAAAACAAAACGTTCCTTTTTGTTTGTTCGGTTTTAATTGATGGCTTGGTAAAAACTAACACAGGAAAGGTATAATCTATATGTGTAATAGTGGCAGGAAGGTCTGATGAAGAATACCGCAAAAGAGCCTTTATTGTCATTTTTGCTGTTGCCTATTATTGTCCCACCCATCATTGTTTTTGGATGCTTAGGTAATCTAATATGATCTCCAGGCCCCGGTTGTTCAAAAGCTGATTAAATTTAATCCGGGTTTAATCCAGGATTAAATTTGAGCAGGCATGCTAGAGGTGTTGCTAGAAAGTGGTTTAACTTTAATCCGGGTTTAAAATACCGCAAATCGAGGGTTAAATTTAACACACCTCTTGGGGGTGGTTTAAATCGCTAATCCAGGTTTAACTGGGCTATCAGCGGTAGAATAAAACACTAGAGTGACACTAGAAAAGAGGACAACGTGACTATTGGGCCATTAAGTATTATTGAAAATGTATTTATACATCATTGTCGAGGTTAGTTTTGGGTCTGACCTCAAGCTATCGAGTGCAATGAAATAAGTTGTTTTGTTTTGAAAGCTTGCAAATCATTTAAACATAAAGAGTGCATGGAGAATTATAGAACTGTGGCCGGGAAATTTTTTTTTAAAAACAATTAGTCTTTCAAAGTCATCTGCAGCCGATCGCAAGATCTATAACGTTACTCTATTAACAAAAACAAACTCTTATAATACCCTTGCGTGACACTTCCAAAGAATGACATGAATCCAAAGTACCACGTGATTCTCTCACAAAACGATTGCAGTTTGGAAACTGGCAGTGTTTCTAAAGAAAACCACACACATTATAGCTTTTCTTTTTATTGGTTTATCTTTCGCCCAGCAGAAAAGATAAGAGAGGGGAACTGTAGCTTCAACTGGTGGTGACAACTATATATATTTAGCTATGTTTTGCCAGCATTTCTCGTACCAAAAAAGTGGCGAAGAAATCTTCTGGTAAAACAAGTTGGCAGGTTGGAAACTCGAAAGCCAAGGCAAACTACATGAAAACAGAGGTCCTCTTGCAGATCGTAAGTCGAGAATCAGTCATGTCATTGATAAGTTTTGTATGAATAAAATCAGTCAATTTTTTTTGCAAACAAAGTTGAGATTTTGACATGATTTTAATAGTAGGTGTTGTGGCAGCTGTGGTAGCATACGGCAACAAAACAAAATGTGAGCTTTTCGTCTCTTTTTCTTCACTGAGAAACAGTCGATTTACTAAAGAACGAAATGGACTTTGCTTTAATGAAAAGAAGGCATTTGCTAGGAAATCTAAACGACAATAATGAAAAGGCTAGGCGTCCTAAATTATTTATCATGTTTTCGAAAAGGCGGAATACTTCTTCATTCAGCGCAAGTCTTACTGCCAGGCTTTTGAAAAAGCTTAAAGCTTATACTTTGTTTGTGCAAAATATCTAAGAAGATGAAATGATCACTGCGAAAAACTTGTAATTAAGCTTACACTAAAACTATTCAGCACGAGCAGGTATTTTTCTAGTTTTTGTGGGCAGTAAAACTGGATTTACCGGGTTAATCTTGAGTTAAATTGAGTTGACTCTGGTTTAGCTAACCCAGGATTAATTTTGACTTAACCTTCTTTCGAGAAACAGCATTTTAACCCCGAGTTAGTTAATCCTGGATTAGTTAAAAGATAACCCAGGGTTAAATCCTAACTCTGGGTTAAAGTTAATCAGCTTTTGAACAACTGGGGCCAGGTCTCTAGTAGGCTATAAAAAATATTTGGTCGCTTGTAACCCCTATCTTATCTGGCTTAACTTTGGTTATTTATATAAAGCAACATCAATATCAAGGTTTACTTCAGAACAATTCACCAGAAGTACTACTATAGAAGTGTGAAGGCAATTCCCATGGATAGCTATATTGGCGAGAATGGTTACCAGTAATGCACAAATCAAATCCAGCAGTGACCATGTTGTTTTTTTTGAAAAAAAAAATGAAAAATTCCCCACACGATGTATGGGTGATGTGGTCACTGCTGGAATTGATTGGTGCATAAAGTGGATTAAAGTCAGGAAAAAAGCATGATATGATTTGACTTTGTTTTGGTAGGGTAGCAAATAACCCACAGCATCTTCTTATGGGACACCTAATCATGATAGTGCTAGCCGATAAAACTGAAATAAGAAGTAAGATGAAGATAGAAAATCAAAAAACAAACAATATAAGGCTCTGGTGAGTTGTCCAGATCCCAACCTAAGA
Source organism: Scolanthus callimorphus (assembly GCA_033964015.1). Lineage (NCBI taxonomy): Eukaryota > Metazoa > Cnidaria > Anthozoa > Actiniaria > Edwardsiidae > Scolanthus > Scolanthus callimorphus. The sequence goes on from CM066913.1 coordinate 19,900,237, forward strand.
ATTTTCATTGGTACCATTGATCCAAGCCTGCCAACCTCAGAGTAGTCAAAACTGAGAGATTGTATTATTAGTCGCAACATGAATATCGTCAAATAGTCGCCCGAAACAGTGTCGAGAGGACTATCCGACGATATTCACGGAGCCTGAGGTGACTTATCTTTTTATTATAATTACACAGGTGATTATTCTAAATATTTTGAATTCCATTTTTCGAATCCAGAAACATCAGTGACTATTGAAATTTAGTGTGAGATTATAAGCCAATCAGAACGCTCCATTTCGATAGTCACCTGTGTAATTTTACTAAAAAGAGATAATCACACAAATTTACTGAGAGATATACTGTAAATGTATAAGATATTTTCATTTTTTTACTGGGAGGCAAGGTTCAAACTGTGAGTCTTCCAAGTAAACTGGGAGAGTTGGCAGGTATGTTGATCTGTCCCATCATCTACAGGGACTCTTATGCTGTAGAGGTGTAAGCCAGAGTGACAATCTCCACTGCATCTCTCACACCTGGGTTTGCATGCAGAGTGTACCTCTCCAACTTGAGCATGGTGAGGTTATCTTTAAGTCCACGAAGCACAGTTGATGTAGTGGCTAAGCACTCGCCTCTTACTTCTGCCACCCAGGTTCAATTCCCTGTTGGGACACATAGACATTTCTTCTGTTTCTTAAGTGGATTGAGTTTGGTCAGTTGTTGTCTTGTTAGAAGCTTGTGTTCCCTTAGATTTAAATCTTGGTGATGGGAAAGTTTTTTTTTTGGCTTACTCTTGCGCTGAATTAGTTAAAGGTAGTATTTTGTGTCTGAAACCAGGAAAAAAAAAGAACATTGCAAGAAACAAATAAATAGGCCATGGAGTAAAAGGCATTCATAAAGGCATTTGGATAATATAATTAATTAGGGGCATGTACTTTTAGCAAGCTAAAATGTAGGTTTTTGATTGAGTTTTGTTTTGGCCCTCAGCAAAAGCAAGACAGTCATCAGAAGTCCAAAAATATGCATCCATGGAGTTAACTTTTGCCCGGATTTTCAAAATAAATAGCTCTCAATTATCTTTTAAAGATTTCAAGATATTTCAAGATTCATGTTTGTATCGAATCAAGATCGCTTCTTATTTTTGAGTAGAGAAACTCGATTTTTTACTTTGTTTAGCAACAGGAATCACAGATTTATACCGAATCTCCACTAAATATACAAACTAGACACATCAGAGATATATGTTTCTGTCGTAATGGGGGAATAAATAGTTTCAAAGAGACAGGGACATTGGGTAAGGTTGGTTGTTATAATATATGGGTCAAGTCGCCACACTGTCCCCGAACTGAGGCAGACGAGCGACAGACAGAAATATTGAAAAAAATACCTGGGTTGCGGCATCGGAGTACTCTGACATCCATCAGCATCAACAAATCGACCCTCTGCACAGTTCCTTTGACAAATCATGGGTTTTAAGTTCTTATCTTAGCCTTTATACTCCGATTCGTGTAATCCAAGATGGCGGCTCATTTCAGGATCCAAAAGCATTCATATATGTCACGCAAGTGTGTGAACTTCCGATTGGCTATATTTTGACCGGCTGTAAACTTTGACGACTAGGCTATAGCCGAAATCTGAGTATCGTGTACTGTTGATTGGCTAAATACACACTGATTGGCAGCTGTCAAAGGTGCGTTTTGCGACTGAAGCAGAAGAAAAATATGGCGAAAGCCCATTTTATACCTCAGGCCTTCCACCGGAAGCCCGAGGAATAATACTTTGATAGATATTCCTCTAAAGGTTTTAAAAATCCGTTCTGATTGGCACTAATTGAAAACCATTTGTAATGCTGTTGGTGAGGAATGGTGCGTCTTCATTGTTTTTTTTTTCTGATAACCAGAGCACAGTGTTCAGTGAGCTGGAAGCAGTAGAAGGTTGTAGTCAAGCCTGCGGCAAGGGTTTGACCCCTGAGTGTGGTGTACACATGCGCAGGATCAGCTTGACTATTAGCCTTCCAACCTATGATCTTGCGACTGGAAGCATGTGCAAAATTACAGTTAGACAATGAGCAGCCTTTGCCATTAAAGTTACAAGGAGATATTCTGCAATCAGCAGAAGAACTTTGGTAACTGTGAGCAAGAGTCGTTAGTGGATTGAGGTCACAGTGAGTTATTGTTTTGCATTAGAGGAGTAAGATAGTCATGTAGGGCTGTTCTCTCCTCTCGGAGGCGCGCGATCTCAGCGCCTTTCCTTTACCCATTGGCGTAGTTGTTCTTTTTCCTGTTCCTTCATTGTGTTTTTCTCCTCAAGGGCCAACTGTTGTAACTCGTCTTTGAGAGACGCCGTTTCATCATTTTCCTCATTCTCTTGTTTTACATCAACTTTCATTGCTTTAGTGGATGATTTTTCTTCTTCTTGGTAAAACTGTGAAGGAAAGCCCATGCATGCTGTGTCAGGAGCGTTCAACATCCCGTACATCATCTATCTCTAGTAGTGCATTCAGTGTTTTCAGTATCACTCATTTTGTTGCAAAAAATAAGTGGTGAATAGAAGTGATACTTCAAGCTAGTGGTACTGATTCTTTATAGCTAAGGTTACCCTATGGATCAACTTCCGCTATGGATATGCATGCGGGCTTAGACAACCCGTGGGCTTAGACTGCCAAATTCCGTGTATGAGACTGTCTAGATTTTTATTATCCAACTGGTCTCAAGCGAGTACAAATATCGCAGGAGTAAGACTGGAACAAGTCCAAATATTTAACAATTAGACCTCAAGGCCGAATGTGCTATGATGAATAGACCATGAGGCCGAAGGCCGAATGGTCTATTGATATCATAGCACATGAGGACGAGAGGTCTAATTGTTTTAGTATAAACCAACTAGTTGGTCGGTTTTGGCAATGAATTCCATTATTTTATGTTGAAAAAATCAAGTTTTCTTGCAAAGAAAGGTGGTGGTTTTGCCAGGCACGGTCTATCACTAATAGACCATTAGTAGCTCAGCCAATCAGAATGCAGGATTTGTAATAGACCATTAGTTGGTTTATACTAAACAGCAATATACTAGACTCTAACACGCTTGCTTTATTTTGTCACAAAAAATAAGTTGGATAATAAATAACTCCATTGTATTTCGTGTATGTAGTTTTAGTCTAAGAAACTACATTTTTCTGCAAAGGCCCTGTGTATATAGTATTTCATAGTTTTGAGGAAAGTCTGCAATTTTTTCAAAAGCCCTCCACCTTGCTTTTTACAAAGACCTGCTTTTCATTTCATATCAATAGTTAAAGTAGTCTAGGGATATAAACTTGCCAGCATTTTTGTAATCTATGCGCTCATATTTTGTGTTAAGTTATATGTCCTCGCATTATCGAGTGTTCGATGAAATTTATCCCCAATAATAATAATGATAATAATAGTTTATTTCAGCAAATTTGCAGGTAAGCCTGAATTACATTGCGGTGGTCATACTATAACATACAGCTGAACAATAAATACATGACTTACTATCTACAATTATTTATAATTTACGGTAACAAATTCGCTAAACCTCTGAGTACACCATTTTGTAATATCTACATGCTCGTTTCCGGATTAGTTGTAGCTAATAAAGATCTGACCATCTTCTCAAGAGGTTCAGCAAAAAAGGTTCCTCAAACAAGTTACAAATTAAACATCCCTTCAGTTTCAACAGCACCTATCACGTGTCCACCCTCTTCCATGGGTCAATTTACCCAGCACAGTGGTTTGCAAAGTCAGGTGGATGTCATACTCGTACCATCTCTACTGCCCGATTGAATTTACGATACAGTTTCTGCATAAGTCATTCAAGGTAAATGGCCCTAGATGGAGACGAAACATAGAATATTTAGACATTACAATTGCAACTGAGCTTGCATTGAGGATTGGCCGACATCTCCGTGGTTTTAAAAAGAGTGCTAATTTTATTATACGTTTCCGTGTGATGGCATTGCCATAGCGCGTTTATTTTTTCCTTAAACAAGTTACCAAATTCCACCCATTGAGTTCAACAGCACCCTTTAACTTCTCCATCCAAATTTCACTGACCTATCACGTGTCCACCCTCTTCCATGGGTCAATTTACCCAGCTCAGTGGTTGGCAAAGTCAGGTGGATGTCATACTCGTACCATCTCTACTGCCCGATTGAATTTACGATGCAGTTTCTGCATACATTATTCAAGGTAAATGGCCCTAGATGGAGAAGAAACATAGAATATTTAGACATTACAATTGCAAATGAGCTGGCATTGAGGATTGGCAAATTCCGACGTCCCCGTGGTTTTAAGAGGAGTGCTAATTAATACTAATAATAATAATAATGATAATAATAAACCTTTATTTAAACACGGGGGCCTATCACTACAAAGTGCTCTTCCAAGGAGCCGTGTAACTATAAAATATCTACAATATTTAGTAATAATTTAAACTACTATAATATAAAAATTCAATTAAAAATTTTATTATGCATTTTATTATGCATTTCCGTGAGATGGCATTGCCATAGCGCGTTTCTTTTTTCCTAAAACACATTATCAAATTACATCCTTTCAGTTTCAACAGCACCCTTCAACTTCTCCATCCAAATTTCACTGACCCATAACGTGTCCACCCTCTTTCATGGGTCAATTTACCCAGCACAGTGGTTGGCAAAGTCAGGTGGATGTCGTACTCGTACCATCTCTACTGTCCGATTGAATTTACGATGCAGTTTCTGTATAAGTCATTCAAGGTAAATGGCCCTAGATTGAGAAGAAACAGAATATTTAGACATTACAATTGCAACTGAGCTTGCATTGAAGATTGGCAAATTGCGACGTCCCCGTGGTTTTAAGGGGAGTGCTAATTTTATTATGCATTTCCGTGTGATGGCATTGCCATAGCGCGTTTGTTTTTTCCTTAAACACGTTACCAAATTACATCCCTTGAGTTTCAACAGCACCCCTTTATTTCTCCATCCAAATTTCACTGACCTATCACGTGTCCACCCTCTTTCATGGTTCAATTTACCCAGCACAGTGATTGGCAAAGTCATGTGAATGTCGTACTCGTACCATCTATGCAGTTTCTGCATAAGTCATTCAAAGTAAATGGCCCTAGATGGAGAAAAAACATAGAATATTTAGACATTACAATTGCAACTGAGCTTGCATTGAAGATTGGCAAATGGACTTCCCCGTGGTTTTAAGGGGAGTGCTAATTTTATTATGCATTTCCGTGTGATGGCATTGTCGTAGCGCGTTTGTTTTTTTCCTTAAACAAGTTACCAAATTACATCCCTTGAAGTTTCAAAAGCACCCTTTAACTTCTCCATCCAAATTTCACAGACCTATCACGTGTTCATCCTCTTCCATGGGTCAATTTACCCAGCACAGTGGTTGGCAAAGTCAGGTGGATGTCGTACTCGTACCATCTCTACTGTCCGATTGAATTTACGATGCAGTTTCTGTATAAGTCATTCAAGGTAAATGGCCCTAGATGGAGAAGAAACAGAATATTTAGACATTACAATTGCAACTGAGCTTGCATTTAAGATTGGCAAATTGCGACGTCCCCGTGGTTTTAAGAGGAGTGCTAATTTTATTATGCATTTCCGTGTGATGGCATTGCCATAGCGCGTTTGTTTTTTCCTTAAACAAGTTACCAAATTCCACCCATTGAGTTACAACAGCACCCTTTAACTTCTCCATCCAAATTTCACTGACCTATCACGTGTCCACCCTCTTCCATGGGTCAATTTACCCACCACAGTGGTTGGCAAAGTCAGATGGATGTCATACTCTTGCCATCTCTGCTGCCCGATTAAACTTACGATGCAGTTTCTGCATACATTATTCAAAGTAAATGGCCCTAGATGGAGAATAAATTTAGAATATTTAGACATTACAATTGCAACTGAGCTTGCATTGAGGATTGGCCGACGTCCCCGTGGTGTTAAGAGGAGTGCTTCTTTTATTATGTTTTTTTCCTGTGATGGCGTTGCCATCTAGTTTATGTCTATCTAGTTTAAGTGCTTGTATGGTATTATGCCAAATACTATCCTACGAGCAGTGGTTTTCTCCTCTCTCGGGCCGACCTAATATAAGGTCAAATTTTTGGCTCAAGCCAGGCCATAAAGAATAAACGTTCAAGTAAGGCTAAAAGCTAATACCTTTACGGAGCTCCCCACCATCCTTTTGAGGTTGCATGGCGTTTGTTCCAAGCTGGCGTTAATATCAATTTTCAGGGCTCATCTTCGTCTTTCTCGATCCAGTATCTCTGTAACTAATGGACTGAAAGGACTGTACAGTTCTTTTATATCCTCAGCCTTTTGAAAGGACATTACTATCCCGTGGTGACACGTTACCCATCGGAACATCGACTGTTTTTACGTTCCTGTTGCAGTTATACCGATGGTCTTTTATCATTCTCTGTGCCAATCTTAAAATGTCGACATGGCGGAATGCATAGTGCGAATGAAAGCAAAGCGACAACACAGCTAAAATCGTGGCATCGCGACCCACGATTTCAAAAGCATCAAATTATTTTTGGATTTTTGACTTTGGTGTTCCGCCAATCAAACTATCTGAGCCAATGAAACTCTTGCCCTGTTTCGCCTAGTGCAGTCAACTGGCTTCCTTCCGAGACAACGTCGCGACGGAAAGCCAGGCGACTGCACTAGGCGAAACAGGGTCAAAAATCTGATTGGCTCATAAGATTTGACTGCCGGAACAGCCAAGCCAAAAACAAAAACGCGGGTCGCGATGAAACGATTTTAGCTGTAAGGTGTGAAATGGTTTTAACAATGGGTTAAACTTCCGACCAAATAAAACAGTAGATGAGGAATTCCGTAAATGCTCTAATGCCACCCCTGTAATAAAGCCCCCCTCTCTAACAAGTCAAAAGGTAATACATGTAGAGGTAATAACTCTACAATAATACTATTTTAAAATAATTAGTGCTTAAGAGTGCCTCCTTGAGGCATTACGAATTCTTTGCAACTCTCCTACGGCTTCGTCGCTGGTTGCCGCTGCCTTTTTCTCCTTTGTCTCCAGGTGCTTGCCGTCAGGAAGAGTAACTTTCCTCTCAGATTTGCCCTCTGGCTTATTGCGGACGATGTCCTGAGGAACTATGTCGCGGATTGACACTTCAGGGGGACAAATGGCTCATCGGATCCATATTTTCCTGCTTTTTCGTGGGTTTGTTTATCTCCGCTTCCAGCCTCTTTAAAGGTCGAGAGACTGCGCTCGCTTTCGCAAGCTGTACTGAGAACGAAGTGGCGGCTTGTATTAGTGCATCCACTTCTGCAGTCGGCAATTCACCGGTTCGCTGGAGGGAAAATTTCCCAGCCAGCGATCGTACCGTCCACATCGGCTTCGCAATTACAAATCGCATCTCGGCGGACGGCTGCTTCGACGCGGAGATTTTCAAAACTGGCCTCAAACATCTTGTTTTGTGCTCATACAGGATTGCATCAAATTTGTCTTGTAGGGCGCTTGGATCGGCGACTTTGGCTTTCAATAGTTTGATACGCAAGCATTTCGGCGCAGTTCCATTGTTTAGATGCTCCTCCAAACCTCAGATCTTTGCCGCCACAGAAGCAAGTGCTTTCCCGGCATCCTGTCGCTGGCTTACTTTCCGTTTGAATATCGCCACAATTGTATGGTCCAATCTTTGTGGGCTGTCCGGCACAGACGTGTTTGAGGGGATCTTGTCGGTAGCGAGCAAGTTCGACATTTCTTGCATATATTACATAGAGCCTGTTCTTTATGTAGGGCCTTACAATATGGACCGACAACCATGCGGAAATGCGTAAAGAGAACAGGCGAAATTACATCAAGGTGTAACATTTTCCTTACGTTACGTGTATTAGCGCTAAAACCACGCCCCCCCCCCCCAAAAAAAAAAGAAAAAGAAAAAAAAATACCACGTCACGTAATAAACAGCATAATGCAGCCAAAAGTGGCGTCTTCATTCCTGGAAAACATCTTCGAATGTTATCATGGCCATCTTATTTACAATCAATTTACAAGAAATGCTTCCGGTGCATGTGCAGTAAACGTGTTTGGGAGCGCGCGCGGTCAATCATATATTGAGTGTGCATCAATAAAAAGTCCAAAAAATTAATAAATAGTAGAATAAAAATAATCATCGTAGAAATACCAGTCTCCTTGTTTGGCTGCGATTTCACGAACTATCTTGCAATATGTCATGAGATGTGTGGTCTCGTCTGAAAATTTACCATGTAAATTGCCACAAAGGTGTTAAATGCGGTCAGCCATTGGTTCAAGGAACTTATCTTTTTTTTGTCACCGGTTTACACGGCTCGAAAGTCAGAGTATTGCTATTATTTGGTGCCATATTTAACCATTATCCTGCGAGATTGCGCAGAATATCGTCTGATACTTAGCCGACGAGGGACGAAGCAGGATATCGAGCAGGATAATGGTTTTATTATTCAGCACATCGATAGCACAGCCCCCCCCCCCCGAAAAACATGACTTTTGTGTATTATTTACGAGCTCAAAACATCATATTTCCCTCAGAGACGGATATCGCAGGATAGCTGTCATGAACAGAAGAGAGCTATTGGCGTTCCAATGACCATATTTGGGCAGTGCATCGATGTGCTGAATAATAATATGCATTATATGCATTTAAGTCTAAAAAATTAATAAATAGTTAAATAAAAACATAATGCAGCCAAATATAAGTAGCGTCGTCATTCCTGGAAAACATCTTTGAATGTTGTCATGACCATCGCCTTCCCCGTCTGTATCCACATATAACTCTGTAGAAGTTACAGCACTCGCAACCAAACGTGCCATCAGGAGTATCAACCGTGATGACCACACTACCAAAACGCGAGTAATATGACACATTCAAGACAATGCAAGTAGTATTGCATTCCAGGCTTACGTGCGCATTGTTGTATTGTCTCTTTTTTATGAGACGTCAGGAGAAATCCTTTTAAAATAATCGGTGCTTAAGAGTACTTCCTTGAGGTATGAGGAATTCCTTGCAACTTGTCTCTTATAATAATAATAATAATAATAATAATAATATAAATTAAGGTTCCTTGCAAATGGAGTCGGCCGGATCTTTTCACTAGAAACATCAACATGTTCAACACAAGCGGAGGCAGACGGTGGCGAGCACTTAAAATAAGTAGTTCCGTGTTTTCTCTGTTTAGTTTAAGCTTATTTTGAATCATCCAAGTGTCTATATCACGAACACATGCCTCAATTTTTGCTATAGAACAGGATTGATCAATGGGTGTTTGTTTGAAAGAAATATATATCTGGGTATCATCAGCATAAAGATGAAAATTTAATTCATGGCCTCTTATAATGTCCCCAATGGGCGAGGTATATATAAGATATAACATCGGACCCAACACTGATCCCTGAGGAACACCATAGCGCAGTTCTCTTAAATGACTAAACCCCTCCGATTTCAAACCACTTCGCCATGCAACTCTCAGATAGTCCATGCAGTTGTCAGGTTCACACTCGACACGTGCCTCGGTTCCAGTCAGCGGGCGCTTTGCCTGTACAGGATGATCGATTCCCCCTGTGGTTGTTACGTACTAAAAATAGTCCTCTTGCCTTGTCTACGCATGTAGCCCCATGCAGTATGTCTCCCTTGTGAAAATCTCTGCTGTACCTAGCTATGCTTTTTTCTGTATTGACTTGCTCCAAAAAGGACATTACCGATTTCTTCCACATTCCTTAAACTTTTTCGTTCAAATTCATAATCGGTTCTGCCCGTGTTTGGTCCCTGGAGCTCACATTGGGATGGCTTTTGTTTGTGTACATGTTTTTCAAATGGCGTCTTGTTTACTGTGGTCGTTTTGTAGACGGGGCTGCAATAATGCGCCTTCTTACTTGGAGCTTTTCCATCTTACGAGAGTTTACAGGGATAACAAATAGTTTTTCCATAAGTTACACTGTGCTACCGATGCATAGGTGTCAAACTCTTTACCACAGAACGAGCAATGGCTCTGGTTCTTGGTTTAATGGCAAAAAAAAATTCATGGAAGTGCTTTGCAATGTCATCAAACCTGGAATAAATATAATATCTAACATCAAGCCCGAATTTAGTTTTAGCACTGGGTACGTACACATACTGCGACGAGACCATTTTGGAAAAAAAAGATTGATAATTCAATATTAAAACATTCACCTTGATATTTCAATCTCTTGTTTTTGCAGCCCTTAACAGTGCAAGATAGAGAGAATTGTTTTTACAGTAAACAAGGGTAAATTTAATTCCGATCATACAATTAAATTCCGATATGCCCCTTGTAAAACTTTCAGAAAGTGGGTCTTAATGAGATACAAAAATAGAATACCTAACAGAAGTCAAGCGGCCTGCTCTTACCACTAGGCCTCAAACGAGCTTGCTACATATAGTAAAAATGTGCTATGCCCATGTATAACAATAAAAAATACCTTTCAGATTCCATATTGCGAACAACTGATGTACCCCGGTGGAAAAGACTGATGTTGCAAATTACGGGACTTGCACGAGGTGCGTTGGTCCTGAAAAAGTGCGGTCACCCATTGGTTCAAGGAACTGTTCTTTTTTTGTCACCAGTTTACACGGCTCTAAAGTCAGAGTATTGCTCTTATTTGGTGCCACATTAGCGTCAAAACTAAGTAAATAGCGATCAGGCGCCGAGGTCACGGAAAGAGTTGTGCCAAATCCACGAACTCATTCGCCCATATTTTTGCTTTTGTTTTGTTTGTGACCCCACTGCCAGGCCCAATTGGGGGCACAGGTAGCGCAGCTGTTCTTGACTCCTGAACCGCGTCTTTCACGGGGAAGTTTAGGGCCACTGAGTGGGTCGCCGCTAGGGTTTGCAAGTCTCGAGGGTGACGGCTCCAGCTCCTGTGGGCGCTTCAGCATCAAAAGGTGTTTCCCGATTTGTTCGGCTGCGCCTGGAGGCTGATCTTGTAGACACACCCTGCGTTATTTTTCTCTTGGACGACTTAACGAGCTTGAATACAGAAGCAAATAAGTTCGACGGAGTCGGAGTTTACAGTACGCCGATTAAGGCACAAACCGAGCAGAACCAAAAAAGGGGCAAGGGGTGACAAATGCCAGCGCATATAGACACACAACTGTTATACGGCCACACTCTAACAAGGCGCACTCTAACAAGAGACCCAGCGCAGTTGGCTACGCAAGAAAGCCGGTTATACAGGTTCTGTTGGCAAATCATATCCCAGGCAAGCATTATATACAGTGAGACTGGCACCCAGCTCAAGCAATGTACTAGCAGGCAGTACGAAGTTCAGACAAATTTTGCAAGGGAGGGTCTAAGAAGTTCACTCGAGTGTTCCAAAAACCCCGATGAGACCAAAACTTAGCATATGGTAAAGGATCCAAACCGCTTTTGAGGATTCTAGTCAAGGACCCAACTTTTCCATTAAACTCGACCTCTATTGGGGAACGCAGTAGTGTCACAGATGAAGTCGGCGTGAAAAGGATCGCGTAAAAGGCGCACCAAATACACAATTTCAGACAGCTTTCACCTGTCTAATCTTCGCCTTCCTTGGTCTTGATGTTCTTGTCGTGTTCTTTAATTCTTGTGTCTAGAACTCTGCCGGTTTCACCGATGACATATGTTATTGTTGCAGATGACATGTACACAGTAGGTTAGAATTTCCCTGAATTCTGCTGGTTTAAAGCTGTATTTTTCGATAGAGAATGTTGTCGTTTGGTTACATCATCATCTGTCACTCGTTTCTTAGTGCCAAGTGCTGGGCGGTCTTGGGCAGCTTTCTTCATGCCCTTTGAAGGACCAACAGCACGTCTCCCAGAAGCTGTGCTTTGAACTGGAATCCTCTTTCCATATCTCCTGAGAGAAGTGCCTGTGGTTTTGGATGTTAGGTTTCCTTGCTGGCCAGTGGAATGCAGATGCAATGTTGCAGATGTTATTGCCTGATGTCATCATCTTTGTGTATCCTTTTGTATGTTGCTATCGTCTTCGAAAAGCGCGGGAGAAGAATCATATTTCCCGCGTACGTAACTATACTAAGCCTACCCCCCATACTTTCACTTTGGCGATTCCCCTTCGATCATGAATGAACTGGGCTGAATAACTAATCAACATAAAGCTCAGCCTGGTTCGTGCGTTTGTAAATAAATACATTTCAACAGTTTATTTACCATATACCTTGTTCAAAACAGTATATTCCACTCTGAACAAAGGGCAAGTAATGGTTTTCACGGTGTTTCTCCATCGCGAGATGCGCATCTGTCGCCATCTTGAATTTTGTGTAAACAAAGTGTGTTACACGTGTGTTTAGTGTTCCTCCAAAGTTTTTCTAAGACGAGAGGAAGCAGGATGGATTGCATTGAACTCTTGGCTCAATAGTTTGAGCTCATGGTGAATAGATTCACCACCCTTTCCCTGATGAAATCTACCACATGCATTTCCAGCATATGGAACTTGGGAGGAAAGGTTTCTTTGGGGAAGCTGGCACGATAGAAGGAGGCAAATTCCTTGATGCTGTTTTCTGAAAATTAAAGGAAGTGAAATTATTTACCATGCATGGCTGATAAAGAGTACATTGAACTGTTGAAACATTTAGTACCTAAAATATTTAACTTGTCTCCTACTAGTGGGGAACTGCTGTTGTAGAGGAAGTGTGCTGAACTGAAGAGAGTGAAAGCTCCTTGTACTTAGCTGCAATGCCTTTTGCTGTCACCAGGAAGTCTTCATGTTCTTGTTGCACTACTTTGACTACTGTTTCACATATAGTCTCAATATTCTTGGGCTCAAATTTAAAAAGACCACACTTGTAACTGATATTCATGTACATTCTGGGGTAGAAGGGGGAATATTTCAGCTGAATTCTGTATTCTGCTGCTCTCCAGGGGTTAATATCCCCATTCCTTGATAATTTTGGGGAATATTCCTTATTCTGCTGGAGTGAATATTCCCATTGCTTGATTAGTTTCGGAGGATATTCCTTTGCATGTGTGTTATTAAAATATTCTGCAGTCTGTACATTTTTCAGGCAAATATTCCATATTCCTAAATTTTTCAATTATGATATTCAATATTCCCCTTCTACCCCCCAATGTACATGTACACTTAGAAAGTAGGCTTTCTGCTAAATTATCGTGCCATCTTACCTTCAATGCAATATTTACATGATTTCCAACAAAACAAGCACCGTGGTAGGCCTGTCATTTAATCTTCAATGCTTGTAGCTGTTTTTCTAAGCCCTGGTAAATTTTACCCATATCTCTTGTATATGTAACATTGGCACCGGTCTGTCACGCGCACAGAGACATTTGTTGCAGAAACGCGGTGGGTGAATCTGCGGGTCGTCCTTCTCGGTATTTAGTCTGAATTTGTTGTCCGCAAGCAGTGCTTGATTTTCAGCGCATGAACTACTTGAGACATAGCGATCTTTGGCTTTTTTCAGACGCGACATAAGCCTTCAAGTATCTGAACGTGATGCTCAGAGTTCGACATGAAACTCCGCGCGGCTCTGAGCCGCTATACAAGCTATATTAACTTTTGCTTTAGAGAGTTAAATTCCCAAACAGGAGATTCATAAAAAACTGATTAATAAAGTATGAGATGTCTGCTTTCAGATGATGTTAGCTGCTAAGCTGGGAAAACTTCGATAACGCAAAGAATTAATGGGATAGTGCTTTATTAAATCAAAGGGCTTCCGCCATTGCACAAAACAGGGTTGTTCACAATAACGCGATACATTGCTTAACAAAAGCTCGCAATATAAAATTAGTGCGTGATCTAATAAGACTTGACCTTAAGGTATCGAAATACACCGAAATTAAGGAAAAATCTTTCAACACCTTTGTAGGAAAGGCTTTATGAAAAGGTCTGATGGTCATTGCCTTCGAGGACGCGCATTTGTTGTTTGCCATTAACCCCGACTATTAATGATTAATATCGCGGAGCGCGGTTGCAATTCCCGAGCGAGGTCACTAAGTTAAATGTCGCCTCTGGGGCAGTTCGAACGTGGCGTGTTCTGACATCCAATATGTTCGTCCAACAGAGAGCAACGCGAATGGCGGTATTTTCTAAAATGTCTATTTTCTGTACTTGCAAACCCAAAATCCACCGAAACCTTCAAATTCCTAAAGATAAAAGATTATTCTAGCTAAATATACGAAAGTGAGCTTGGGCTTTTGTCGGAAAACTTTAAAATGTTCCGCTGAATTTTGAGGTCACAGGCGTAATATCCGGTTTCTGCTGACATTGTGCACATAAAAGTTACACTTGCGCTGTTTTCAAGAGAAATGTCCGGTGTTTCACTAGCATTACAGATGAAATGACTAGAGTTTACCTTGTAAGTATCTCTTCGGTTTTCTTGTATATATCTTCTGCATTCTTCGAAATGAGCCAAGTGATTTCTTTCACACGCTTCTTACCCTAAGATACCAACTTCTATTGGGCTTGCTTATGTAATATTACCACATTGTTTTATTGGTGTTCCAGTAAGTTACATCTGGATTGTTTTTTTTTTAAATGTCGGTAGGTGTTGCTTCTAATTTTCATGTTGTATTTCTTATCCCAGTGAAGGAGAAGTCTTTTTGCGTGTGTAGTACCAGACTGTACTGTACTGCTGTAGGTCGATATGGCTGTTAGTAAAAGGATAATACTGCTTGCGTCTGGCTATAACTGTTTTCAAGGTTAGGGCCGAAGCTCTCACGGGGGGAGAGACAAGTAGGAAGGGATGGGGTTAATGGGTAGTAGAAAATTTGGTTCCAACCAAGCTGTCTTTGAGGTTCTTGTGTCGTTGAAAGGCAGTCATAGGGTTGTGTGGGGAAACGGAGGCTAGTGTTAGGTCTGATAAAATAAGCTCCCAGTTGACGTGAAGGGTGTGAGGGATGTGAGTGGTGTGGTTGTTGAAGGGGATGTTAAAAGGGGGATGTGACTGGTGTGTATTACGGCGAGTTAGAAGGTCTCTCTGTGAATGTTGGAGTGCTAGGTTAAAGTGTTTGGTGATTAGGGAGTTGGGGAAGCTTCTTGCAAGGAGTATTTGTCTGAGACGGTCTAACTGTTGTAGGAGTAGGGTGTTTACAAGAAAGGGGATGATCTGAGTTGAAGGGGAGAAGGAGAGTGCTATCAGTGGGTTTGATGTAAAGAGGTGAGGATAGGTGTTGGTCTTGGTTAATGGAGATAATAGTGTCCAAGAAGTGAACTCGTGGGTGAATTTGATAGTGGTGTGATAGCGATGTTCGAGGAATTGGAGGAGGGGGGAACTCAGGTTGAGTCTTCTATCGTAACGAAGTGACGGGCTGTTTTCTTGTATAACCTTAACTTCAGATTTTTCGCATTCCAAATGTATCCCTCCGAAGAGGCTGCCATCGATCTTCAATTTCTCGAAATGTGTAAGGGCGTAAGCGCTTGGAGTTTGATGCATTATCTTAGACTTTGCCAAGCCCGTTTCCTCGCTGGCCTCGAGCACAAGGTCTAAACACGACGTTTGGGTGCTGGTCATCCCTATCGCCCAGATAGGGATTCCAGCTGTTCCATTTTATTTCTTTCTAACGATCTTGGCATTTGCAATAAAAAGGAAGTCTAACAGCTATGGTACATTAACAGCTGCGCCGGATAACAAATGGTTTGGCGGCCCGAAAAACGTCTGACACGGTCCATTATAGAAACCTATTGCATGCCATTGAAAACCCACAGGCTCCACCAGTCAGAGATCCAGCTGCTGCCCCTTGGTGCAAGTGTGGGGTCTGTAGGCCCATGCCAAATCCAGATGAAAATAAGTGTTGCCAAAAAGTAACTTGTGTAACATCCTATGGGGCATTCCATAATTTGTGTGTGGACATAACAACTTTGCGACAAGTGATCCGACAAAGGGCAGACATCATGGCTGATCCACCAGACTATAGCATGAATAGCTTTAGGAAAGCTGCATACCGGTCTTTCATAATTATGAAATATGGAAAGCTTGGTAAGGGAAATAGAAGAGTTATCCCTTCATGTGTTGTGTCCCTTATTAGAGATGCATATCCATCAGAAGACAATGTCTTTATGGGATTCAGAGCAACATGACCATAATAGTAATGTAACTCTTGATCCCATATACATTGTCTTCTAATTTACTTTTTATGGATTCATGGTCTTTATGGATTCAGAGCAACAATGCTGTCCTCGGATACATACGGTATGCCTGTTTTATAAGGAACACAACATATAAAAGAGTGACTTACCTTTTTCCTCTTCCTATACAACAGACACTTGATTGAATGGGGAGATACATATTTATTTTGTTATAAGAAGAGATCAAATTGAAACAATGGACCAAGAATGGTATGATATATTTATATAATACTTCAGACATTATCATGCTATAACATTGGCATAAAGAGATACAATTGAAAAATTGACCAAGAAAGTTTTGATATTTACATTACTAGAGACATTGACTGACTGCATTTAAAAACTGAACTGGGGTGGGGGACAGTTTGAGGAACATGTCTGGAAGGATCCCCCTCCCCTCGCATTTCCAAAACCTAAAAATCACCCCCCTCCCCCTTGAATTTCCTTAAAAAATAACTGAAAACAATAGGATTTTGGTAAAAATTCCACATGTAGTCTAGTCGCCAGAGGGGGTTCACGTGCACCCCCCGGAACATTTATGGGACATATATTTTTAGAACCCTTAGGGTGTCTAGAATCTGATTTGTTTCAGTTTCAGTTTCAGTTTATTAATCTAGCCACAATAAATACAACACTATACATACATTTACATTAAATAATAAGGTGGCAAGGAGGGCCATAAGAAACCACGGCCACTTTTTGGGCCGGTTTTTGTTTTTTAATTATATTCTTTTGTTATTTAATGAGATTCAATGAGCCAATTTTATAGATTGTAGCACGGTACAAAAAAGCGCTTTAAATTCTAAAACTATACTTTTACGATCTTGGGAATACTCTGATCACATGTAGACTAGTTAAATTGCTGTCTCAGCCTTTTCCCGTCACATATGCATATCGTTTTGGTATTTCCTAATAGAAATACAAAGGCTGACAGTCTTAGAAAATATCTATCTGTAAGGAACATAACATGTATAAAACGGGCATGTAAATTGTACATATGTGTTCAGTCTATTATGACACTATAATAGCATAAGTGGTAAGAGTGGAATGCTTTTCCGAACAGTGCTACAGTCTATAAAATTGCCTCATTGAATCTCATTAATAACAAAAGAATATAATTAAAAAACAAAAATCAGCCCAAAAAGTGGCCGTGGGACACTTTTTCGGGCTGGGGACACCTCAAACCAGATTCTAGACACCCTAAGGGTTCTAAAAATATATGTCCCCATAAATGTTCTGGGGGTGCACGTGAACCCCCTCTGGCGACTAGACTAATGTCCTCAACCCCCCGGTTCAGTTTTTAATGCAATCTGCCATTATTAAACTGTTTTGTTGTAAGAAATCAAAGTGATAGAGCAAGAACGTCATAATAATATTTATGTTGCTACAGACAAATTGCTGCAGATGATATTAAACCATGTTTTGTTTTTATTCTTATTACTGATGAAACTTGCAAATGACAGGGGTATAGCCAGGATTTGGCCAATGGGGGAGACCAGAGAGAGAAAGAGAGGGGGGGGGGGGGGGGGGGGGGGGGGAGGGGGGCTTTATGTTACATGTACAAATTTGCCCATATGTTTAACTGTATTTTATGATTCCAAGAGGGTGCCCTAGACCTTCAGTCTAATCCATCTGGGAAGTGGGTTCTTTCTGCGTAAACCTGGATAACTTGGCCTTCATTAGGTCAGAAGTTGCTGGAGGAACTCTCATTGCAATGTTAGGCGCAATGGTCTTGGGATTATCTGGAGAAACCTCCACACGCCGCCGTACGCTTCCCTCATCCTCAACTCTTCTTCTCAGGATATTAGCGCAGAGATATGACCAGTAATCATAAGTCTTGGCTTCCCTGAGTGCTTGGACCCTCCAATTCTTGGATCGTTTGGAGTACACTCTCTTTCCTTTGCCTGGTATGACCTTTCTGAATAAGTGATAGTTCCTGTCAATGGCAGCAAGTTGTGTACGTCCTTCAAAGGCTTGATTACTGAAAAATGATACAAATACATGTAGTTCAGTCAGAAGACAAATATTGCTTTCCAAAGAGGCCTCCTCCTAAGAAATAAACTCAAATCAACCAAAAGCTGGGTACTTTGTGATTTGCCAGGGAATTTTTAATTTTCAATTGTGTGGTTCCAAAAAATATCCATACCCCCCCCCCCCCCCCCCCCCCCAACGGAAGGGTGTTGAAAAAGTGACCCCCCTCCCGTCTGGAATTTCCGAAGAAAAATACAGTATTTATATGGAAAAGATCAGGTAAATTGACCCCACCCCCACCCCTCCGGAATTTCCAATCCCTTCCATAGGGGGGGGGGGGGGGGGGGGGTATGGATAATTTCTGGAAACACACATTCCTATTTCTTGTGGTGCCTTGTATCATCCAGTCTGGACTTTCACTCTAATCCACATGTGACAACCACCAACACAATCTGGCACAACTAGACTTTCAGTTTAATCCATGTGGGATGTAAGTGTTATATACTTAGATAGGAGGATCAGATCAGTGTGAGATGAGCTGAATTTATTGAATTGTCATCCTGCATGGATGTTTTTATGGGATCATAGAAAGCATGGCACAAAAAACATTCAGCTCTTTGCAATAAACAAGAGTGCAAATCTCATTATTTTATGTAATAATTTGTAAAATAAAATGTATGTATCCAATACCTAAATCCATTTCTTTTTGGAGCATATTTCAACATCATGGAATTGTAGTTCTCAAGTTGACTGGTGTGCCTGTAAAAATGATAATATGTTTTGTACATTCGGCATTACAAATAGGCTTTTTGCATAAAACCTCTGCATTTCCTCTGTGAAATATTGTTTGGAGAAAAAATAAATTATCAATGATTAAGATGGAATGTTGAAAATATTTACCTAATTATAGAAGCAATTCATATAGTTTCCCAGTTTTTCAGACCAAATTCAGAGACTCAAATTAATGAGCTTGTCATGTGAAAAGCCTAGCAACATCTTGCATTCTAACATATATTATAATACAAACACTAAACATTTTGCAAGAAGTCCCACCCATCCATGATACTTTTTTTTTCTTTTTCAAGATTTATATACCTGAAATTGACATAAAATGCCAAGCTTTGAAGCCATTGGCGCTCGAAGACAACATCTTGGATGGCTTTAAAAGGCTTGGAGCCCTTCACAATGGGGGTCTTTCTTTGCTCTTGGTCAACTAGTGGCCCATGCCTGCACTTGCCGTCTCCCCACTCATGCTCCCCACATATGTGGTGTACAACTCCAACCCAGGCTTCCTAAAAACAAGGCATGTTTAATTGGAGTAATCTGTCAATATCTATTTTTATTGTATTGTATTTTAATTAGTTTATTAGTGTTTTACACTATGTAGTGCCACCCTATTTAAATACAGTTGCTATCTATCTATCTATCTAGTATTCAAATCAAGACATGTGAGTATGTAATTTTTCTTAGCTGTCTCGGTAACAAATTGGTACAGAGATAGCATGTGTGGTGCCTATTTCCTTTTCTCTGAACGTGGTCTGAATTCTCAAACCAGTGCATAATAATGCTTAGGGATGTACTTTAAGCAACATCTACTGTACCTTGAGGTCTTCAGGGTTTCCTTTAGCTATTTCTGCACAATGCCAAAAGTGATTCCTGATAGGTTCCACCCATTCCGAAATTACTTCATTTCCTTTTATCTTTGAAGCCTTTAAAGTAACAAGATAAACACATTATTTCCTGATTGTTGTCAGATGGCACCAGAGGTTTTTACACTCTGAATTTGACTCTCACAGATAAAATGGAAATATATTTTAACACACTTATACAGAAATACCATAGATGGTCCCCCATGCTTACTGTGGTTAATTTTGCAGTGAGCTTGCAGGATTTATGCCACACGTCTAGCGAATGAAACAAGCCTTCAAGTTTGTCAGGATGAAGATCTAAAACAAAAATAAAATAGCACATTAACAATCATTGCAGATTGGCAACAATCTATTCAGAACATACACATTTGGAAGAAGCTTGCTCTCTGTGATGCATGTGGCATGTTTCATAGACTTCAAAACATCATGGTTGCCAAAAAAGCTTTTAACTGTGCTAGACACAATATTTGTCCTTCAGGCTGTATGTACTCTTATTCTCTTGTAACTATGAAACATGCATAGTTCATCACTGGGAGCAACTTCAGTTTTGAAATACTGTAAACACTCTTATAGGACCCTGGGGGATTATTTTATTTTGATAGAGAGGGTGGGGGTCTTAATACAAAACTTGAATCACAATACCAGGCTTATGGAGGAAATCTCACTCAAACCAACGTTTTACGTTTCAAGTTTATATTGCATACACTAGAAAAGTGTACGGGGCTCAAATAAAAATTGAATCAGCAGGCTTCTAAAACCACATTTTGTTGTGCTTGTTTATTGCTGAACATGATAAGGGAAGGGGGGCTAATTAGAGAAGGTGCCCTTCTTAGAAGATGCTACAGAGAGGATTTACTGTAGGTGTAACCCCATGATGGCTAACTCTGAGCTTTGATTATGATTAGATTTTATTATACCTTTCAGATCACGCACTAGCTTTATTATTGTTCCTGAGGCATCTGTAGCTAACTCACTGATAGTCAGCTCATCCATAAGTCTCAAGAGCAGCCTTTGAGACCCACTTTCTCCATGAGTGTAGATGAACCCTGAGCCTCCCTCTTGTCTACCACTTCCATGTCAATAACAGCACCAATAAACTGTTCCATAATGGTATAAACACAAAATTTGGCACTAAATCCTGGAGAGTCCATGCGTCCATCACCGCAAAGGATCACTTGTTCATTTTCAAACACCTTCTTGACTTCCACTTTCATTTTTTCCCAAAGGTCGTCAATTGCTGGGAGAGTGAACAATGTCTGAATCCTTTCGTTTGTTGCTTTAGCAACAAAAGAGCAGTTCAACAACTTGAACATCAGCTCAATCTTCTCAAAGTTATTGCCTGATATAACCACTGCCGAAGATAGCAAGGTTGTGATGACGAAGATGTCTTGGCCTCTTCTTTCGCCAAGAGGGAGGAGGATCTCCATAGCCCTGTGTGCTTATTAGGGCAGGAATAATGGATGGTCAAGAGACCTCCCTTTATCACTTTTGAAGTGATTGACCTCTCTTGGCCACATCCTTTGGTGTCACATAGACCACAAACAAGCTCTTCAACTTTGCTTATTTCAGCAATTATACGGGGTGTTTCATAAAGTTGCTGAAATTGCTTTGATTGACTGGGGATCTCCTTGAGCTCCTGGAGTTTACCTTGCAATTCCTTCTTCAGGCTCTCAACATACTCAAAATGGGTTTTCGGACCACAGAAAACAGGGGATGCAGAGGGTGTTTCCTCAGAGTTATTGACACTGCCTTCCATGGGGGTAACCGTGTTGGATCTTGGGACACTAGTTGTCAAGGGCACCACAGGGGATATGCTGTCAACGTCCATTTCATCATCTTCATCCTCTTCCAAATCTATGGCTGTCAATGTTGCACTGCTGTCAGCTGCATGTCTAACATAAAAAAATACAAATTGACACTGAAACATAATATAACAATAGTTATTTTGGAGTTTTATATGTGAGCATTGAGGTCACATACATTGTGAAGCCTCAATTACCAATTACCATTTATTATCACAGCACACACTTTTTCAATATTCATGCTTCATGGCATGTAACCCAAAATATTGTTTCATTCTTGTAGCAATATCTTATTCTACAATTGCCATAAATATCCAAATCTCATTTCAGGAAATAACCCTTTACTGCCCTCTAATAAAAACATCTTCAAATCCCTGTTTTTCTCTCCCATCACCCAAAGTCTGTATTCATTTATCCATTTATTAAGCATTAATCACCTTTTTAACTTAGGAGAGTTGACTTAATGTTTTGTCATACATGTCAGCTAAAGGTAATAAGTAATTATTTACTTACTCAGCACTTTCAATGACCCAGAATTCATTGTCCTCTTCTACTAGTTCAGTTGTTTCACACCTTTGAAGAGATACAATTATGTTCAAAATGTTCAATAGGATAACTTCATGGCATCTAAGGGATTGAGGAGTGGGAAGACATGCTTGGCCTTGTACATAAGTGCAAGTAAGAAATGCCTCAGGACAAGTGAAAACTCAGGGGCAATAGTCACAGGACAAGCAACAATTTTGTGTGAAATATAAACAAAATATTTTGCTTGTGTGTGTTTGTTGCCCACAAACATTGATCACGTGGTACATAAGCAACTCATCACGTGGTACAAAAAAGGTGGTCACACGGTCAAATGAAGACAGCCGCCGGCGGGATGAAAAATCGAAAGGTGTAACAGTCTACTGGGAAGAGTAGTATTCTATGTACTTTTTACACGGCACATTAAACGTAGCCAGCATCCTCACATAAAAGTGGTACAAACCCTGGTATAAACTACATTCTAGTTTGTATGACGAAATGATATTATAGCACAAGTACATACAGATCAAGTTCCTCTCCATCACTCCAATTTTCCTCTTCTTTGTCACTGTTCTTGTCCTCTTCAGAGCTACAGAACGGGAAGAACATTATGTTGTTATGGGAGACATCCTACTAGCACATGCACTATTATTGCATTGTTGGTATCAGCCAAAAGTGACAGTTATCCTGTAATTTATATTTTTAGCAATGAGGGTTTTTGTGTAATACTATTGCCTTGCAGGCACCCCGGTATCACAGACACCTTGCCATTGCAGACAATTCTTGTTCTCCTGAGTGAACAGAATTTACTGATAATGACTGGGATGAGGCTCTCATTATTACTAACTCCAGTTTATAATATACAGGGCAAAATTACTCGATGTTGATTGGCTAAGAGCGAGGGCATTTTTTCTTTATTAGTGAGGGCAAAATTACTTTGCACACGTTCAGTCAACACGCGTGCTGAAAACTTGTTTTCAATTTTTTTGGAAAAAAATTGAAAACACTCGTGAAATTAATCCCTAATTTTACTCGGCCCCATGCCATTACCTATACTAATATGAAGGCAGGATACTGAGGTAGAGCACCTCTTTCCCAAGCATCATAATAAAACTAAAAATGTACCCAGAAGCTATCTACACTATTGCAATGGAAAATAAATAGCAAGAACAACAAATCAACAAAGGCACCACATCATTAGCCAAGGCAAATTGTGAGTCTTTTTTTAGCACACTCTGGATTGCTACATTTTCAAGGCCAGGGGCCTGTTTCTCAAAAACTTGTGGGCCCCTTATCGCATGCAGTAACCTGGGGAAACCTGACAGAAAACGTAATGATACCACATGCAGTTACCACAAGCTTTTGAGAAACGGGCCCCAAGGCACCATACTTTTCGTGAAAAAACTTCACACATGCCCAGTATTGGAGATGTAATATATAGAGGATATTACACGGTGGTAATATATAGAGGATATTACACGGTGGCGTGAAGATATGAGTTTTGTTTCCTGGTGTAAAAAACAATATTTTACTCATTTGCTGTGCTCATTGGTAAAATATTGTTCTTGCCACTTGAAAATAAAACTCATATCTTCATGCCACCATGTAATATCCTCTATATTCTGGTATCCAGAGTAAATAATACACTGCGAGTTAAGATCAAAATTTATGTGATTTGCAATCACACTAGTTTATACCAAATCAGATCTAATACCTGAATTCTTGCTCTTCTTCAGAATCACTTGATAATGTGTCACCCTTTTCAAGGCTATAAAATGAATAGACAAAAAGTAATGTGTATTGATTACAAGTGAGCAGCAGGAATATTCCTTTTTATTTTGTTTATTTTATAGTGACAACAAGTTCAGTCCTACTGACTGAGTAGACTGAGATATTTCGACATTCCAATGGTTATTTTACTTTTCCAAACTTCAACCCGCTAGATATAATTATTACAGTACCTGTCAGGATAAAAAGGATTGCCAAGTATGCTTCCGTATAGTGGATTCAGCTCGGCAAGATGAGAGGAAATAAAACTTGAATCGACTGTTGGCAAGTCGATCGGCGTGCCTCTGTGAAAAGGAGACATTCTTATTAGGAAATTTGTTTAGCATAATCATAACTTCATATGTTCCGATGTTACTGTGACCGATACTTACAGGCTAATTTCCTTGACCGGAGAAAGAGGCCCGGCCGAGATGGGAGATACTCCACACACAAGTTGTTGTTTGGCCCTTTGTGGTGTCGATTCCCACAACTGCCTTCGTGATTTCCGCTGTCCTAAAATAGCGTTAAAAAGAGCGAATGAGATATAAAGCCAAGACAACAATAAAACTATTACTAAATCGGAGAGACTACAATATATGTTGTGAAACTCTCACCTTCGACATTTCGATCCGCTCCATTGTGTTCTTCAATCTCGACGTCTTCCTGCATACAATTTATGCAGCGACTATTCCCAGAAGCGGCAGCCCGATGTAGCAGCACCTCAGCGAACTCACTGTTATTCAGTGAAGACAATCCTTGAGCCACTTTCATTGAATTCCATGTCTGAAAGGTTGATTCCTTCAGCACAATGTGCCGAATCGCCTCTTTACGACGAGGCCTTCCCCGCTTTGGAGGAGACGGAGCTTCGGATGACATATAATAACTTCACTATTTCTTAACTATATACAAAAAATAAAAACACGAATCGATAGACAGATGACTTATCTTTCAAAACAGACTATTAAAAGAGAAAACGTTGCACGATCGCCGAGGATATTTAAATGGATTGATAGAGCACATCAATATTGGTCTTTTCGATTAAATCGAAAATGGCGGATACCGGCGGACGCGCAAAGGATCTTGGGTAGGGTGAGACGGATTCTTTAAGCGAGGGACAAAGCTGCCATCGCCGCCATTTTGAAATCTCCCACAGAAACTAAAAAAGAACTCAGTTCGCACAGCCGAAATCACCATAGTCATCTAAACCTAAATGATTCTGTCACAGATTACTTGCAGGAATGTGCAGGGATAATTATTATTCGAAAGCTTTAAGCTGAGAAAAATTTTCATTCAAGTTTGAACAAACGTACACCGCCGTACACCGCCTTGCTTTCTGGAAGCACGCTAAGGCAAAATGCCACAAAGCCATGATATGAATAATATTTTCTAAGTATAAATCCTGACGCAGTATCGCAAGACGAAGGACACAAACCAGAAGAGAAGGAGGAAATCTCTCCAGTGGGCGTGTTTTTGTTGGAAAAGATTCACCTTTGGCTAAGTTCTAATTCAAGCGATTTTTTCAGCGAGGGACAAAGCCGCCATCGCCGCCATGTTAAAATATCCCACATAAACTAAAAAAAGAACACAGTTCCCTTAGTCATAAATGATATTCAGTCTAAATATTCCTATGATAAACTAAGAAATTTCTTAGAACAGTTTAACTTTACCTGTTTCTTCTCTCGTGCCTTACTGATAATCATTATGCAAACAATTCCGAAGTAAAATGTTTTTCTGTAATAGGCTGCGTTTTCTCTCTGGATCCGCCACTGTAATATATACCGATTTGGATCAAAATTTAAGAACTCTGAAGTCAATTTAAGAACAACGAAATTTAAGAACTCTGAAGTCAATTTAAGAACAACGAAATTTAAGAACTCTGAAGTCAATTTAAGAACACTGAAGTTCATTTTAAAAACACCGAAATCCAATGTCCCTTCTCGGCTTTCGTAGTTTTCAATTTTAGCGGGTTCTTAGACAGATTTGAGAACCGGAACTCACCAAGACACACACACGTGCGTAATTTTCTCCACCAAAATCAGGGAGACCAGTGCAAAACAAACACACAAAAAGGGAGGTCATTAGTAATGTAAATCAGCAGTTTATGGAAGGGGGAACTTAGGTTGGGTCTTCTAGCGTCACGAAGTGACGGGCTGTTTTCTTGTAATAATAATGACAAAGATTAATTTACGGAGTTACTGTCAAGAGGTAAAATAAAGTAGGTAAGTAGGTAAAGATAAAACTTTGTTGATACACGCTTGCCCCGACAACTACAATAAAAAGCTGTTTCCATAGGGGGCGTGTGGATCACATAATAAAGTCTAAAATCCAAGAATATCAGTACTTATAATAATACTAAATAGAGTATCAATCGATGTTGTTCAGACATAAACAAAACATTGTTTTCTTTTTTATATATTTTAGGTATCGCAAAAAATGGTAAAAATATACACGTGGTAAAATTTCAATTGAAGCAAACCATTCTCGTTGTGTCTTTCTCCTATTGTTCTTTTTGTCATGATTTGTAGTATATTCTTTTTTTACTCTTCTTCTGATGTCAACATGTAATCAACATGGTAAAAATTTACGTATGTCTCACATACTTGATTCTTTGTGACGGTTCATAATACTACTTACCCAACTAAGCCCTTGAAATATCCATCCAGGAAAAGCTGTATTCTCTCATGGCTTCAACTTGTTCCTTTGCGATAATGTACTTAGGACGACCAACATGCCCTGTTTTTTTCTGTTGGGGCAGAGTACTGTACTGCTTCTGTTTTTATGCATATTGAATCAATAATTCTTTCCATTAAAGAGGCAACGTTTCCTTCCATAACTTTAAGGTTATCACAAATGGAGACAACCAGCTCTTCTGCACAAGGTTTTGTGGGTGATAGAACAAGTCTTATTCTTCTGCTGTTCATAATTATCGCCCGCAATGTTAGCTGGGCCCTTGTTAATTGGTCAAGCGTTGACTGGATTGAAAATTGCTTTATTTGCCCCTTGATAACTTTCTGTGGCCTTTCTCACAAAGATGTTGATATTACAGTATTTAGGGGTCTCCTAGGCCCCGCGCCTCGTTAAATGAAGCACTATTGATTGGAACTTGACAGCAGTATGTTTTGTGGACCATCAACTGCTGATGTTTCCCGGCGTCCAAATGTTAATTGTGCACAGGGCATAAAAAAAGAATGATTATTTTTCATGACACCCTTAAAAGCAAGGGAAATACGTTGTTTTTCTCTTTTGGACATGTTCTGACCATGGTTTCTGCTGTTATTTTTAAATGCTATGGGATTGACCATCAGACTATCGCTTTCAAAAAATGTAAATACCGTAATATTGCGTCAAAAATTCGCAAATACAGTAATATCGTGTCACTAATTTGTAGCACAATATACTAATCATTGCATTTGACTGGCCATGTAAATAAACTGGTGCAGGATGTTTTGCATGGTATGTATAACCTCAACACAACCAACAAGAAATTGTAACTCACAGCTCGGTCACTACGGACAAAGATAATACCGAATTACCGTCATTTCAGATTCCCTCCCCCCCGAAGAGGGTATTTTAAAGTCAAATCCTGCATACCGAGCGAGTTATAATATCGGAATATTGCGTCTTTTTAGCGCTTTTCAGGGGCGTAGCCAGGAATTTTGGTTGGGGAGGGAAGGGCAATAGTGAAAACATGGGACGAATATTTTCAAATTTCCTCCAGCAAATACAGTAAATGCATGGGAAAAACTCCCGAGAAAGGGGGGCCCCGCTGGCTACATTGTATTTGGTTTGCAGAACAAAGTTGAAGACATTGAATACTCGGCCATCTTTCACAGAATGTCTGGCAAGGGAGACATGTATGTACCATAGTAAACCATTAGTTGCTGCAGCAGGTCCTGTATCCATCCATCTAATTTAAGCTGAAGAAAAAAGAACATTGTTACGAAGTGATTCTAGTAAATTCATACTAGTTCATTTATAGTCATGCCAGTTAACGTAAATTATTATATATTTGTTGTCATTTGTAGTTTCCCTTACATCATAAGTACACTTTTGAAGATTACGATATTTATAAAGGTCTGGACGTATGAACTTTTACAGGGGACAGAGTAGTGTAGAAGGGCGTCCTTTTTGTACCAATTGCAATATTCACGGGCATACTTACTACAATTGTAGGCGAAGGAACCAGGGAAATCGCAATCAATATCAAAGGGACTCTAGAATCCCTCCCCAGAATTTTCAAGCCGTCCGTTCCAATGGAGCAATTGAAAAAAACAAAGCTAGCACTACAGCGAAAGCAAAAGAACCTAGCACTTCGAACGTACCAAGGTCGGAAATGCAAAACAGTAATGATCATTCTATTTTTCAAGCTATAAAACTGCTAAATAAAATAAAGCAAGGTAGAAAAATTGAATACTTAGTGTTATGGGCTGATCATTCAGAAACCTGGGAACCGACAAAAAACATTCTAGACAAGCGATTAATTCAAAATTTCCAAAAGGGTAACTGATTCGTCAAATGGATTTCCCACGTTATCAAGCGGCAGCCACTTTCACCTTTGACTTGTTTTGTCTTTAGAGTTATACTGTTTCATACCAATATCAACCATTGTTCGCTGCAATTCATACCTTTCGGCACAAGACCGGTGAAACGTGTGTCCACACGGACACAACGTTATATATTTTGGAGCTCCGTTCTCCAGTTTTTTGCTCATTGCACAGACCACATTCTATAAAAATATATATGTATAACTTAGTTAGATAAAACTTCAGAAAACAAATAGTGCTCAACAGTATATCAAGATTAGTGACTTACTCGAATACTTACTCAAATCTATCATTAATTCCATTTCCATGGGATCTTCAGCCGGCATTTCAGCAATATTTTCTGCCATTTTGTTTTTCTAGTTGTTACACTTCGAGATGTTACACAGTTGTTATACTTCCGAAGTTTGTAGAGGAGAGACTGAAAAGCTACGGCGATAGTTCTTAAGAAGAGACAGTAATTGTTTGGAAATGAAATATGTTTAGTCTGACATCACTCAATTATTTTTATTTACTTCCAGGCAAAGAGTGACAACACTGAATAACATGATAGTCAAACCAAGCTACTTCGTGTTTTTGTCTACCTTTTCATATTGTTTTCAATTTGGCATAAATCAACAATTCGGCTCCTTGACAGAAAAGATTACTTTCTACCCGTCGTCTCTTTTAATAAGTCACACGGCCCCTTCCATTAACTTTCTATGAAGATACTCGGATTCTTCATGTAACTACTCATTTGCCACTAGTAGCTACTGGAAATGTTAAACGAATGTCGAATCATTCCTGTTCAGCAATCAAAGCAACCTTTTTCGAACAATTGCTATTGTCTATTAGGAATACACAAATATCAGCCAAAAGATTGCTTTCATTATCAGGACTCTCGTCCCTAATCGAATGTTCAACCTATCTTGCTCGTCTGTATAATTACAGTAAGACAGTAAGATTTGAAACGTTCTTGAAATGTCCACAGTTGCAAGTTGCATTATTCCTGTAAACAGATACTTCTGTTCGACCATTCTTTGCGTGGTTGCTTACATTTCCATGACCGTCAAGAGAGGCTTGCCGCTGAATCGCATGCGAGTGATTTAAAAGGCTATGGACTTGTTCCTTTATTTGGGCAACATTTTCGGCACAATAGTTGACATTTGTCGTCAAGCTCTTGTCTACATCAGCGCTGATTTCTCTGTATTCAGTCACAGGTGGTGCGGAGGGTTGTGCTTTAGGCCACGGTATCTCCTTCCCTTTCTCAATATCCTCCACAGAGAGCGTGTTGAAACTAGTTACATACTCTTTCCTTTCGTTCGCCTCCAACCGGATCTAAATGTCGTGTGGAACTTAAAACACTTGAAAACTGGAGTTTGCTAAGGGTGACAACATTGGGATTTTTTCTCAGAAATGCCACTTTCTCCGACTTCATCATGTTATTCATACATTGAGATGCGTTGGTATAGCACCTTCACCTGCATTTTGTTCGCTGGATCTGACGAAATCAGGGTAAAATGTACGGCAATATTTATGATCACCATGAAGCAGTACAAAACAAAATGACATATAATCACCATTCTGCTTACTTTCTGACTTAGGAAGCTTGATTTGAAAAGGCCATAGGCTCTTTTCTTCCTCATCCTTGTATGAATGGTTGTTCCTTCTTTTTTGGGGCGTTGCCCGCGTCTTCTGTTAAGACCACGCCTCTTCCTCTCATTACCTATCCAGTTCTGCCAAAATTAAAGATGTGTGATGCGTAATGTATAGTAGAAAAAGTAAGAAAAGACAGAAGCGACAAACGATTTTGATTCACACAAATTACATTTATCTTAGACTTTGCCAAGCCCGTTGCCTCGCAGGCCTCGAGCACAAGGTCTTTAGACGTTTGGGTTCTGGTCATCCCTATCGCCAAGAAGGATTCCAGCTGTTCCATTTTACGATCTTGCTACATTAACATGGTACATTAACCGCTGCGCCGGATAACAGATTGTTTCGCGGCCCGAAAAACGTCTGACATGATCCATTTGTGAACCAGAAATATGATGAGGGGTCTTTTCTTTTTAACACAAACAACAAACCTTCGGATTTTGTATCTGATCTGTAATGTGGGTGTCTAAAGGCCTGTAAAACGTTCTGTTGTTGAGTTGTTTATTGCATTCGTTAATGTACAAGTCTAAGTCCATAACTACCGTTCCCGATCCCTTGTCTGCGGGAAGTTTGGAGGCGTCCTGGTTCTTTTTATGTGGAAAGGAGGATTAACATTGTGGTGGATGACTGATCGTTATGAATAGTTGTTCCATCGAAATGGTACTCAGCTAGTCGCATACGGCGTTGGAAGTCACAAATGTCAGCATTAACTTCAGGCCAATTAATAGTTTGCGGAGTTGGGAAGAAGGTTAATCCCCGTGAAAGAAGCGAAGTGATTTCAGGAGATATAGATGTAATAATAATAATAATAATAATGACAAAGATTAATTTACGGAGTTACTGTCAAGAGGTAAAATAAAGTCGTTATTTCTGGTACTTCACGATTTCTGCTTCGCCTGTGGCGTGAAGGTGATGGTATTAGCGAGGAAAGGGGTGTGCTTTCATATGAACGATGATCATTAGTGCTGTCTAGATTAAAAGCGAGAATACGGCGAGCATACTTATTAGCACGGCGGTTATCGAGAAGAGACTTCAAAGCTTCGGAGCTTATTCTTTCTAGTCTGGAGCTTAGTCTGTGAGTATAAAATAATAATAATAATAATAATAATAATAATAATAATAATAATAATAATATAATAATAATAATAATAATAATAATAATAAAGATCTTTATTAAGAATATACATTCAAAGGGAACATACCCGCAGGCATACGTGTGGGCTTACAATTCCAAAAATATTAATTGAAAAAAAAAAACTACATCTAAATTTATACAATATGTACATAATGTTATATAAAATTGAAGAGGCACCTATTTACAAAACATCTCTTGAACCTCTCAGTTCTTACTCGAGGCAAGATGTAATTATGACCTTTCTTCCGCGTACTTCTGCATCTCTGCGGGGGGAGAAGTTCATTAAGGGGATGGATGCTGACCGCAGTTATTTTGTTCCAGAGAGTTCTGTCCCTTTTTGTTATTATATCAGCAATGGGAGTATACTCACTAGTGTAGCCATAACGTGTAGCCCGTTTGCAAAACCTATCGATGCATGAAAGATATTTGTTTTAATGGGCAGAGGCCCAAACCTCAATTGCATAGGTAAAAAGTGACATAATGAGGCTATTAAATAGTAGAGTGAGCTCTTGAAGGGAGTAGCCATAGTACTTACAGACTCTTAAGATATACAACCTGGAACTGGCTTTACTCAGCATGTTTTCAAACTGCGTGTCCCAGTTGCAAGGGTCTTCACTAACTGTAATGCCTAGCAGTCTTAACTCACTCTTCCTAGCTATGCCCTCTATGGATTCTGGGACAGGCTTTTTGGTCCTCCCTTTCACTACCATTTCAAAAGTCTTTTTCATGTTCAACTTCATTAAGTTCATGTCTGCCCAGCGTTTGATGTTCACTACTTCCTCAAG
This sequence comes from Scolanthus callimorphus, assembly GCA_033964015.1. Classification (NCBI taxonomy): domain Eukaryota; kingdom Metazoa; phylum Cnidaria; class Anthozoa; order Actiniaria; family Edwardsiidae; genus Scolanthus; species Scolanthus callimorphus. Next base: position 19,932,129 of record CM066913.1, read on the forward strand.
TGATGAGTCAGCAAGACAGTTGGGACCAGATGTCACAGGCACACTAACTGTGATGTCATCGGCGTATTTAATTAGCTGAGTAGTGGTGCTAACTGGTTTAATGTCATTGACCATGATAGAGAACAGCAAGGGCCCAAGCACTGTTCCTTGTGGAACTCCTCTATTGATACTGAGAAAACTGGTAACCACTCCATCGACAACGACCCTTTGTTGACGACCACTCAGAAAGCTTATGATCCAGTTCTTAATATAAGGATTGATGTCATATGCTGTCAATTTGTCACACAAAATGTGATGAGAGACGGTGTCGAATGCCTTGCTGAAATCGAATGAGAAAGCTCTTACAAAATCTGCATCCTTGTCCAGCTTCTCAAGCCAAAAGTGTTGGCACTTAATAAGAGCCATGGTGGTATTGTGACCCTCCTTATAGGCGAATTGGTCTGGGCCAATTGCTGACTTGAGAGTGGAGGATAGTTCGTTTTGCAGACAAGGCGTTCAAAAATCCTCATAATAATATTGGTTAATGAAATAAGAAAGTGTATTGTAAACATGAGTCTTTAAATGAGTATTTCAAGATGGTTTACTAGTCTTTCTAGTCTTGAGCTTAGTCTGTGAGTATAAAATAAGAAAGCGTATTGTGAACGTGAGTCTTTGAATGAGTATTTCAAGATGGTTTACTAGCTCTTGTGATAAAGTCTTGTTTCTGCATTCGGATGTCAGCAGTTTCAAGTCTTTGTAGCGACGATTTTGAAATGTGAAACCATCTCACATGGAAGTTCCGGTTGTGTGATCTGATCGGCGGTCGTCGAGAAGGCAGTGATGGCGGGATGAACTTTTGTTGCAGATATGTCGTGTAGTTTTGGAGGTGGCGTTGAAAGCGTACAAGTTTTAATTTAATGTGTTTGGTCTTGTTGAACAAAGGCGTCAACGGGAAGGGTCTTTCTTGGGTGTCCACAGCGTTGGCTCCAGTTGGACCCGGATTTTTGAGGACATCCATCGATAAGATAAGGAGAATAGGTAACGCTAGAAGCAGGAAAAAAGCAGGGCGACAGTAAAATGTTTGTAGTTTGAAATTGCTAGGATAACTGTTACTTGAAAAATGTCGTGAATGACGTTTTCACTGAGGTTTAAGATGGTGTGTTAGTGTACGCTGGACCAATTAACGGTCTAACCGACAATAAGATCTGAAACGTGTTTGAAACGTCCACAGTTGCAAGTTGCATGATACCTGTAAACAGATACTTCTGTTCGACCGTTCTTTGCGTGGTTGCTTACGACATCATTTACATTTCCATGACCGTCAAGAGAGACTTGCCGCTGAATCGCATGTGATTCAGAAAGCCTATTGACTTGTTCCTTTATTTGGGCAGCATTTTCGGCACAATAGTTGACATTTGTCGTCAAGTACTTGTCTACATCTGCGCTGATTTCTCTGTATTCAGTCACAGGTGGTGCGGAGGGTTCTTCTTTAGGCCACGGTATCTCATTCCCTTTCTCAGTGTCCTCCACAGAGAGCTTGTTGAAACTAGTTAATACTCTTTCTTTTCGTTCGCGTCCCACTGCGTCTAAATGTCGGGTGGAACTTCACTCTTTCGGAAAGGGTATACTCAGCACTTGATCCAGTAAGGGCCAACATCAATTCCCTTTGTTGTCTTCTATGGATCTTCAAAAACACTTCTTTCCTAAACTGTAGTTTGCCCAAGGACGACAACATTGGGATTCTCTCTATTAGAAATGCCTCTTTCTCCGACTTCATCATGTTATTCATACATTGAGATGCGTTGGTATAGCAGCGTACAGGTTTATTATCAACCTCTAGAAGGCCAACCATAGCCTTTCTTATCATCTCAAAATTGCTTTTTATGACCAGTACAGGGATCCCACTCACATTGAAAAGTCAGGTTAATCTGAAAAACATTTTAAGGTCAAGAAATTGTCAGGGAATTTTGAAAAAGGTCAGGGAATTTTACAAAACAGCTCAAAGTCAGGGAAAAGTCGGGGAAATTTACTTTTGAGCCGCTATTTTTGAGGCAACAGTAGCAAAAGACACTGTTATTAAAAAAAACTACATGAAATTGACATTTCTTGTTCTTCGATTTTAAGTAAAATCCTTTATGCAGATGTCAGGGAAAATTGCCTTTGGTCAGTGAAAAATCAGGGAATTTTGCTTTCATGAGTGGGAACACTGCAGTACTTGACCTTGTAGACACTTCCTTTTGCCACGTTCAAGTACTTGTACTCTAGCTTTTCTAGTTCTTCCTTAGCTGAATCCATTCACCTCCTCAAGTCATTTCTGTCCTCCTGTAACACCAAATGTTATTTCACAAAAACGCTTCTTGTCGTTACAGGTCTTAATACCGATCTGATTAAGTTTTTCCTTGAAGTTATCTTCGAAATGACGAAAGCATCTTAGACCTTTTGCGGATTGGAGGTCATCTTTGAAAGCTTGGTGCAAAGGTTTTTCTCCATCCGTCATAAATAATCTCGCTTTAACTAATGCCCATTACATTTTGAAACACATTTTCGAGACATAGTCTTGTACTGGGAATAGTCGAGTACAAGCCAAACTGGGTTGGGTATTACAATTTGAATGAGTTTTGAAAAAAAAAAAATATGAAATACAGCTGAATGTGTGCTTTTGATATCGAGTCCCGATGCCTCTTAGTTTTTCGTTTGGAGAAACGAAGACCCCGAAATAGTTCTTCCCCAATGACGCTTTCAGAGTTATTTAAGTGACGACGAGCAGTCTGAATAACCAAGAGAGAGGATAGAATGGTCACAACAATACCCCATTCTCAACAATAATGAGTCATTCCAGCCCAAATTAAATACTTGATATGGCAGGGGTGAACATTGCACACCTCATGTTGGGCCTATTGCACTTTATTTCTGGTACTTCCCTATCCCATGTTCTCGGGACCTTGGAATTCCGTGGAGTATAGGAGGATCCTTTGTTTACATTTTGAGCTCATTAGCATAAGCAATGTTCAGAATCAGACCGTTCGAGGGAGCTATAAAATGATGAGTTCTGAATATCAATAGAGTACTGTAAATAAAACATAATTGGAAAATTTCAAGCTGATATTATCTTGAATTTTAAGCGCATGGTGCAACGTTCAATTTAGAGGAAACATGTGAGCAAATTAGCGTTTTGCCCCCAATGATTTTCACACAATTTTGAAAAGCTTTAACTAGCCTGAAAAATGACACAGAAAGAAAGGAAACAGGCCAAGCTTTTTAAGAATGAAAAATAAACTTGTTTTGAGCTTTTCGTTGCATTTTCAAAGCTAAAAACGGCGTTTCAAAATTTCGAGAATGTAAACAATGACGTCAGCAAGGATCCTCATGGTTTGTCTCGAAATTTCAGCGGGTAATGATTAGATGTGTTAACGAGAAATTCAAGCAGGTATCCACAACGCACCATGGAATTCCAGGGGGTAACCAGGCATTGGGGTCCTCAATAGGGGGTGCCAGAAATGAAATGCAAGTCTATTGATTTCTGGGGTTCTCTCAGTGGTTGTTTGTTTATCTTCTAGTGGTATCCTTAAGGGAACGCTATTTTCGTATGTGATACCTGTGTTGGTTTAATCAGTCTGCTTCTTTTACCTTCTTTCAGGGTTAAAATGCATGATCCTTTGTTTTCCTAATAATGGCCAGAACGTCTCTCAGCTCTCTCTTTGTCTGCGTTAGACACAAATATACTGAGTTAGAGAAATCAAAGTAATAGTTAAAATATGAGCGGTAGACCATTATGTAATATTTAAAAGCCGACTATGAGGACTTTTCGCCGAGGACTGGAACTAATTGCGCGGACTTTAAAATCCCGTCAAGTCCGAGTAGGAGGCTTTTGAATTACTTCAAATACTCAATAATTATTCATGACCTAATCAGCCAACATAGAGGGAAAACGATCAATGTTGAAACATCTCCATTTATTTATTTTTAATTCCTTGGTCATTTGAAATACTCAGCCTGTGACAATCTTCAATCACCAACCCCTCTGTACCCTACCCAAACAAGATTTATCAATATAATCATATTTTTTTACTTGTGAAACTTGAATTACGTCACTAGTCATGCGCGCAAATGAAAAGGTCAAGATTGTTTCCACAAAGCCTCTTCCACATGAAAGTTGGCGGCGCACATGCATATAGTCTGGAACAAGATCCTTTCTATTCTATAGATTTCCGAAAGAGGAGACCTGTGTCTTCTCATGGAACGTTCCTACAGTCTTCCTTTGTACGGCGTAGACTGACTAGTATTCGATGGGGAGAGGACCTTGAAATTATAAACTTAGATTGCGTCACTAGTCATGCGCAGAAGTGAAAAGATTAAGAGTGTTTCCAAAAGCCTGTCCCACATGGAGGTTGGCGGCGCACATTCATATAGTCTGGAACAAGATCCTTTGTATTTTACTTCTCCGATAGAGGAGACGCGTGTCTTCTCAGGGAACAGTTTCTACAGTCTGCCATTGTACGGCGCAAAGACTGACTAGTACAAAAACATTTCGATGTCGAGGGCCTTGAAATTATGAATATTATGAACTTGGATTGCGTCACTAGTCATGCGCAGAAGTGAAAAGATCAAGGGTGTTTCCATAAAGCCTGTCCCACATGGAGGTTGACGGCGCACAAGCATATAGTCTCGAACCAAAATTCTTTGTAATTACTTCTTCGAGAGAGGAGACTTTTGTCTTCCCACGGAGTGGTTCCTACGGTCTGCCCTTGCACGGCGCAAAGACTGACTATATTCATAGTTCAAAGGTCCTTGATCTAGAAGTAATATTTCAAATAAAGTCTATGTTGTTGTTTGTTGTGTTGAACTTTTTCACTTACAGAGATTGATTCTTTTCCAGTTCTTCAGGGACACCTTTTCCCTGAACTGATTTAATTTTGTTCCAGTATCTAAGGGACATCCCAAAGGAACTAGAACAAAATTAAATCAGTTCAGGGAATAGGCGTCCCTTAGTAACTGGAAAATAATTAATTCAGCCCCAGCTCTTCCCTGCTGATTTCAATACCCTCCCCGGCTTTTAGATTGTACTGGACCGGGTTTCCAGTATCATCACGTGACCCAATTTTTGCTCTTGCAATTGGCTGTTATCCTCGTGAATAATTAATGAGTATGTGAAGGGCATTTAAAACTGCGTGCCGCTAGTTGTTTTAGTCCAGCTAGTTCCATGTGGGACAGGGCTCATACCTTCTGCGCATGCTTGCTACAAAATGATTGGCGGTTTTTGTGTATCCGGAAATTCTTTCATTTAACTGACTTATATTAAATTGCATTGCAAATGAAAGAATTTCCGGATGCGCAGAAGGTATGAGCCCTGTCCCACATGGAACTAGCCGGACTAAAACAACATATAGAAGTCTTTTTCAGGTACTGCTCTAGAGAGAAGACCAAACTTGGGCTTCAGCCTTTGAACAGTTGGAGATTTTTTTTTTAAATATCCCCTACTGTTCAAAGACTGAGGGGCTGCGCTGTAAGGTGTCTGATACAGAAATCTTTATCACAGATACAGATTACTAGCTAGATCAATTAGTATTCTGTATCAGACACCTACCCATGTTGTATCGGGGGATACAAGTGTCACCCGATTCAAATCCAGTGCAGAGATTGGATAAGCATCCTATGAATAATGGATCGATTTGATAAACTGTAATAAAAATCCGTCAGAACTAGTTTAGTACCGTTCGCAGGATGGTATTTCAACTTTTTCTTGTTTTCAGCATGTTTTCAAGGCTAAGTGAAAACGTTTCACTGGAGGTCAAAGTACTGATTGGTCCATACAATTTCTGTAAATTGAACTTCGTATCACGCACTTACAACATAAGATATCGAGTTCAATTTTTCTAGCTACGTTTAATTTGTCACTCTTTATTGATATTCAGACGTCATTCATTCATTTTATAGCCTCGCCGAATCATCTAGAAACAATATATAAACAATTACGTCAGCTGGAGTCGGTCAATAAGCTCTGAGAACTTTAAGGCGGCTCGATAGTGTTAGGCCACTTCCAGTTTAGTAGTCAAATTATTTTCTTCTTACTTGACGAGAATCCCTACCTGGCAAATATGGAATGTGCCGTGAAGTCACTGTCCCCATGAAGTGTTCTGTACCTGTATCTCCCTTCCACCTTGCGCTGGTCAAATTAAAATGTCAGCCCCTTCAATACAAGTGCCTCCATATTGTTAATGATAAAACTATTTTCATTCTAGTACGGGAACATGGTTGCCGTGCTGTCAGAGGTATGCTACCATTTCACCCTCCATTTGGACTGTCTGCCATCATGTTAGCACCTTCCACAGTTTCTCTAAAGAGGTAAGATTGCCCATGTCCAATCGACTGGAAAACACAACCTAAAAGGAAAAAAAAATGTAGTCATAAAAGAAAGTCGACGACCTCAGGGTATGGCTACTGTGACGTAGATTTTCAAGCATGCGCACATACAGAAGAAGCATCCCACATGGAGAAAAGTTGCGGTTTGGGTGACCAGCGAGAATAAAAAAAAAATTTCACCGAAGACACAGGGTCGGTCCGGAAAGTGCACACCAGCGCTAGATAGTTCCGACCCTTGACAAAAGAAAAGAAAAAACTTAGTCATAAAAGAAAGTTGACAACCTTAGAGTATGGCTACTATCATGTAGAATTTCAAGCATGCGCAGATATAGGATAAGCATCCCACATGGATAAAGGTTGTGGTTTGGGTGACCATTGTTCTCGAGGCGTAGGGTCGGTCCTGCGCTAGCACTAGTTCCGTCCCTGGGTTGACAAGGGTCCACTCTTGTACACCCTCTTGCGCTTAGGAGTGTAATTTCTACCTTCAATCCCATAGCATTGAAGAACTTCCTTTTCGACACATAGCTTTCTTTGTCGATGGACTGTTTAACTTCTCGAATAAAGGATGTACATAAGCTGTAGAGGATTTTCTTTATTACTTAATATGAGGCATTGAAGTGCACCTCCAAGGCATTTTGCGCACGGAACTTTTTGGATTTCACTTATAATCGGCTAAAGTCGAGTAAAGTTGCTGCAATCCGTTGCGAGAAGTAGAATCGTATCCTCGCGGTGAAGGCTCTGGTGACAGCCACTGACGCATGCGCGAGATTTGATCCACAGCCGTGCACCAACGTTCAAAACCAGCCAATCAGCAAAGGTCCTCAAATGGATGTCACTAGAGCCTCCCCTGAGCCGGGGAGCTATTGGTACGCGAATGTTACCCTGTTGTTTAATCTTTCAAGTATGTTCTCACATTTTCCATTTCTCTCCCATTTTTGTTTTCTACAGGAGCAGGACGATCCTACGCGTGTTCTCCCCAGGAGTCGCAAGTGTGGCTGATAGTTTAGCAACCGCAGCTCTAACCACCCAAAATGTCTATATAGCTGTTGGCTGCACACAAGACTTCCCAGCGATAGAGAGCTCTTTTGGCCATGCCGACTAAATGCAAGTGCAGGTCACATGAAAGATCCGACAGCATACAGATTCCAAAAGCCTAAAACTTCTCACACGGGCCAGTGACTATTACCACTGTATGAATTGCTACTCGCCCTTAAAATTCACTGTTGCGATTGGCGATTTTCAGCAAGTAATTTAGCTGGCGCGCAGCAATGCATACAGTGGTAATAACCGGAGTGACGACCGTCCACCATTAAGTAGAATTCGTGCCCTAAAAGTATCAAAATTATCCTGGCCTTTCAAGCAAAGTTTATACGCCCCAAAAATGTTGTTTGTTTGTATTCGATGGAGAGACCAATTTAGTTTACACGTTCAGTTACGTCACTCGAAGTGCCTCGAGCATGCGTGGTGCAAACAACGTAACCCACATGGATCTAGGTCAAACGTGGGACGACTACAGTTCACGGAAATTCTAAGTTAGTTCAATAAGCGGATAAGTTTACATGTGTCCGGGCTTGTACGTTTAGCTGGGCTTGAATATTTTGATCTGCGAATGGAGAACCAAAGAACACAGCACGCCTAAACCTGACTGGCCCGGCTCATATAAACAGGCCCTAAGGATCCTTCCTTGTAACTACCACGCGTTCTCGCCGCCAGACGGGAATTAAAGAACCTGCTTCAGCCGCCATTTTGACATCATAGCAACATACCACGTCGGAGAAAGCATCCATATCCATCGGCTGATTTACAGAATATACAACAATGTTCTTCATTGAATTTGGTAAACTGAAACTGAAATCTTGTTTTTAAAGAGATTTCTACACGTATATCAAATGAAGACACCAACAACAGAGTAGCTGACACTGGCTCTTTAAATGCCCTACAAGTATCAAATTTATCCGGGCTTTCCAACAAAGTTTATGCAACCCCTAAAATGTTGTTAGTTTGTATTCGATAGAAAGATCAATTTAGTCACTACACGTTCAGTTACGTCACTCCAAGTGCCTCGACTGAGCATGCGTGGATGCAGACAAAGTAACCCACATGGATCTAGGTCAAACGTGGAACGACTACAGTTCACGGAAATTCTATATCCTTTGGTCGTAAGTTAGTTCAATAAGCGCACTAGTGCTTGTTCCGACTAAAGGCCAGTTTACATGGGCCCGGACTGGCCTGAAATATTTTTTTTCTGGGAACGGAGAACCAAAGAACTCAGCTCGCTTAAATCTGACTAACCCGGCTCATATAAACAGGCCCTAATGATCTTTCTTTGTAAATCCCACGCGTTCCCGCCGCCAGACGGAAATTGCTCAAGGGGATTTTTTTTGCTGATAAATTTTACAAGGAGACGAGCCGATCATTGAAGGTTTTCATTTGACATCACTTGTATTCTAGCCGAGTATGTTACACAGAGCATGCGCAATTGTTCAAAAGTGCATCGTCAAGTTTAGACCCACATTGATAGAGTCGAGCCGAACATAGGAGTATAAGTTAATGGCGAGGGGAGGGTGGTCGGTGGGGCGGCAACCCACTGTCTCACGGTGGTAGAAATTCTGCAAGAAATTCGCTACAAGACAGACAACGCATTTATATGCGTGTCAAATAGAAGGCAATCCATCTCTTAAAGAAATGGCTTGTTTAGTTTGCTATTATATGATTGATTTGACTCCTTATAACAGTGCAAACAATTGAATATTTAAAGTATATTAATGTAATCAAGTATATTAATGTAATATAATTATCCATCAAGCTTTTAAAAGTTGTCGACAAATAAATGAGAACTGGGAATTGTTGTCTATGTTTATTGGTTCTTTTAATTACACGTGCAACTGGCCTAATTGAAATATAATTGATTCTTTCCTATAACCATATGTTGACTCGGTAATAATGACGACAATGATGAGATTGTTGTTGGGATTCCCATTGGTTTGCTACTAACACAATAGAAGTAAGTGCTATTTATAGAATCTCATTTCCTACTAAAACCTTTGTATCCTCTAAGCAAGGGAATAATTCGTCAAACATAAGTGATCTTCTTTGTCTAGAAATAAGTATATTTATATTTATAGCTTCTTATGTCATGAGAATAATTGTGCATCGTAATAACGATTTTGATGCTAAAAATAGCACATAATCTACAGTGTTGGCGGACTATCCTATTGTGAAAAATCGTCACTCCTCGCAATTGACTCCTGACCATGACGATGATGAACAATACAAAGTTCACTGGCTCTTATATCAAGGAAGAGGGCGGTCCAGCACTGCAGCCACTCTGGTTGCCGCCATAGGAAATGCTGAAGTAGGTCGCGATGCTGAGTCGGTGGAGTTATTCTTTACTCTGTGAGCATGCATGATATAAGCCAGCACGCATAATAAAGAGCCACATCCATTGCGAAGGCTCGTGATGGCCAGACAGTCAACCTAGACGTTGTGTGTCCCCCTCCTTCCTTCACGTAGATAGGTACTGAGATGCATATCTGATGTCCGGGGTAAGGGTGTGCAGCGTCCTTGGGATAAAACAAAGAAACGTCTAGTGTTGCAACATTTATAGGCACGGTTGCTGCATTGTAGTTTGATTTGGATCAGGAGCAAGTAGTACTAGTAGATAATCGGAAAGTCGAACAATGGAGTTCAAAGCCTGCCGCGATTGGGCAATAGTCCAGTTTCCAATTCTCCTAGATCCTTCATATATGGTACACTGTAATGTCCTTCTGTATATCCTCGTTCTATAAGACATTGGAGATATTTCTACGGAGGACACTTTAGTGTTCCATATATGAAGGATCTATCCGAATTCTTTGCTCTACCGCTGAATAGGTACAGTGAGCAGGTGGGAAATTTTGTAAAGAGTATGCGCTCGTCAAAGTGAGGCCAGGCTTGTGAGTTTATGCTGGCGTCGAAAACTTCGCATTCCTGGCAAATGTTCATGCGGGCAGGTTAATTCGTTCTTTGTTTTATTGCATCGGCACGGATTATTTGCTGCGGTCGATACCGCCAACAAAAGAACTTTTGCATGATTGAACGCCCAGAAGTAAACTAAGCCCAATTTCATGTCGAGTGAAGGTATAGATGGCCCTCAAAATATACCTAGACAATTTTTTCAGCCGATAAAACTGGCAAAAATACTTCGGTTTCAATGCAAGGATGACCCTGTGAAATTTTGGTTCTGGTGCAAAAGATAGTTTCTCGAATATGTTAATATTTTGTATTTTTACACGCAGACTTTGTCTAGAACAAACTAACAAGAAGATAATAATTATCAGCCATACGTACCCTGATCGCCCTGGGAACTAAACACATAGAAACATATACATTTAAGGTTACTGAGAACCTTCGCGCACCTCCTCGGAAAAAAATCATACAACTCCTTAGTTTAACCAAAACATGTCAACCTATGTATCGTTGGAAAGCTTATAAAATGGACTAGCAGACTATGACAAAAAGAAATAACCTTTTGATAAACAGAATTTTTTTGAAGGTTTTATTTAAAATGTGGGTGTGACACTTTCAAGAGCTATCGCTTCCGAACTGCTTGACCTTGACTCCCAAGTAAAACATTGTTTTAATCCTTAAAGGTGTTTCTCAAAAACCGTGTCTGCGTTTTTAAGAATTTTACGTTGTTCAAAGTTATGGAACTTTTAAATTTCCAAGGTCAAATTTTATAGAATTTTCACGCTCTAAAAATTTAAAAAATAACTAACTTTTAAAAATAACTTTTGAAGTAAACAAAATTTTAAAAAACGCAGACACGGTTTTTGAGAAACACCTTTAAGGATTAAAACGCTGTGGTATTTGGGAGTCAAGGTCAAGCAGTTCGACGGCGATAGCTCTTGAAAATGTCACACTAAATTTTTCTATAAAAGCTTTAAAAAAATTCTGTTTAATAAAAAGTTACTTCTTTTTGCCATAGCCTGCTAGTCCATTCTATAAGCTTTCCAACGATATATAGGTTGACATGTTTTGGTTAAACTAAGGAGGAGTATGATTTTTTTTCCTAGGACGTGCGCGAAGGTTCTCAGTAACCTTAACGCGTAATAATATCCAGGGCGATCGTGGTTCTTAAGTTTGATACTCAGATCTTGAACTTGTATACCTACCTAGTTCCCGGCAACTGTTGCGTGTAAAAATACAAAATATTAACATATTCGAAAAACCAGCTTTTGCACCAGAACCAAAATTTTACAGGGTCATCCTTTCGTTGAAACCGAACTATCTTGGTATATATTTATACCTTTTATACCTTCACTTGACATGAAATTGTCTACTCCTGGTGTTCTATCATGCGAAACTTCTTTTGTTAGATGGTCTTCACCGCAAAAATAAATCCGTGCAAATGTAATAAAACAAAGAACTAATTTACCCGGAGCATGAAAATTTGTCAGGAATGCAACGTTTGCGCAAACTCGCAAGCCTGCCCTCTTTGCTGCGCCCGCATTCATTTGTCAGCGTCGACAAATTTCCCACCTGCTGGTACAGTGAAGCCTAATACAGTGGGAGCCTCAGTTTCAAGTTGAAAAAGTTGCGAATACCAACGAGAAACTGATAAAGCTTGATTTTTTTTTAGACAACAGACAAACTTGTGGAAACGTTTCGGACTCGCAAGTTTTTCGACTTCAAATTGAGGCTCCCACTGTTTAATGCGTCGCTGATGCCTATTCAGCGGAAGAGCAGAGAATTCGAAACTGGACTATTCTTTTAATGTGGTCCGACTCACGTGCCTGTCCATAATGCAATGCTTCGCTGCAATTATCGATACCAAAAAAGCTTTATTTTTCTCGGTTTCACGTACAAACGCGAGGAAAAGTTGTAATAGTAACATTCCTTTGCATTGAGTTTCTGATGGTTATTAATCATGTAAACAAACAGAAAGCAATGCATTATGGGCAGGGTGAGTTTTTAAGGTGGCCTGGTTGCCACCTAATTCAGATCATGCGATGATTCCTTTGGGTGGATACAAATACACTCGTGCACGCGGTCGAGTGAGAAAATGTTGACAATTGTAACCACCCAAAGGCATCATCACATGCTCTAAATTGGGTAGCAACAAGATTTTGTCTATTCACTGGAAATTACAACCTAAAAGTAAATCGCGCCATTTGCCTTGAAAACGTTGTTGAGGTGATGAAGGGCGCTTTGTACATTATTTGATCAGTGCAAAAATGGATCCAGCGAGTCGTCACGACCTGGAGGAGAAACTCGGCGCCAAAATACTTTGATGCGTATGGAAAACATAAAATGCTCTGCGTCAATAGCCCATGAGGCCGAAGGCCGAATGGGCTATTGAACACACGCCTAAATCGAGGAATGCTCACTGGCACTTAGATTTTTTTCTAAACAAGCGCTCACCTACAGAAATGAAGAAAAGAATTATGAAAATCATCAGGGTTCGAACCTGTAACTTTCCAGTTACTATACCCAAACCCTAACCACTACGCTATGAGTGAATTCGCTGGTTCGGACAGCTCGTTTTATTGATTAGGTACCTTAATAGTATTAATCTTTAATAGAACGAGGCATATACTATAAAAATATACTAAAACGATGTATTAACCCTTATCCTGACTAGTAGTCTTGATAGTTCAGATATTTTGAACGTTTTTAGGTCAATTTGAAGTAATATTATCAAAAATATCGTTAAATTATTCATGGTGAGCATTCCTCCATTTAGGAATGACCGCTATTGACTCAGAGGCCATGAGGGCGAGAGGAATAATTGTTTTAGTCAAATCACACTAGTAGGTCTGTATACCTAAAAACGTTTTCTAGTCTGGTCATTTGCCATTTTCTGGCTTTCAAATCCGAAACTTTTCGCTACTTGTAGGCTATAACTTATAGCCTACTTGTAGCTCAACCAATCAGAACGCCGCATTGACAATATACCACTAGTGTGATTTGACTAAATCCAAATATCCTCACAGTTTTGCACGAACAACAATATGCTGCCATAGAATGGTGCAGAGATACATGGCTCTACGCCAAAACAACAGATTTCCGAATAAGGACATGGCTTCATACTAGTGACGTCATGGCTCCGCAAAATACGTTTTGTTCGGTGTATACACTATACTACGTATGGGGCAACGCCGAGGACGTCACTAAACCAGGAATGGGGAATGGAGGATCAACAGTTTTATCCATGGCATTCGATTTTGGGGGTCAGCAACCTCGTCCCCAAGGTTTTCTCGGCCGCCATATTAAGTAACCATCCATGCAAGAACTAGGCAAACCTTCATTGTTCTATGGTATTGAGGGTTCCCCACATAGAATATGTCCTGCTTTTTTCACCACAGAAAGTTGACATGACTAGTAACATAATAAAAGTGAAAATTTGATAGATTTCGACTTGCTTTGAGAAAATATGGCAATAAAAGTTCTCTAGACCAATCAGAATAACGAAAAACAAAGGCGGTAGAATCAGCATTTTACGCTAGGTTCCCCACATACAGAATCTTTTAAATTGCATATTCAGTTTGTGAGTACCACATGTGCTTATGTATGCCTAAAAACCCTCAGAAACGTTTTTCTAGCATAGTGATTTTATTGATTTTTATGTCTAAGCCAATGAAATTGCCTACATTTTCCATAGAAATTAATTGCATTCCAGCATGCTTTGCCATTGGCTTGCCTACCTCTTATACGGACCATTACTTAAAGAAAACAAGTTGAGGTGACTTGCAAAACTGTTAACCCCCATAAATGTATGCCATGGGTAAAATCGCATTCCAGCATGCTTTGCCATTGGCTTGCCTACCCCTTATACGAACCATTACTTAAAGAAAACAAGTTCAGGTGACTTGCAAAACTGTTAACTCCCATAAATGTATGCCATGGGTAAAATCGCTGATTCCTCATATCACCAATCCCCGTTCCTGGTTTTAGTAACGTCGCTGGCGTCGTAGCGCCCCTAACAGGAGTGCGTCAAAATACGCACTCTAGGAACGAAGTCAATATGAACAGCAGAAATAAAGACGAATTTGTTATCCCCACTTTCTTCCATCTGCCTTACCTAGTATCTGCCTTACGACTTGACTGCAACAGGTTGGTTAGAGAACTGGGATGACGCCGTTCTATCAGGCATACCCCGGAACGTCCCTACGGAAAGCAATAAACACGAAGCCATTTTTAGTTCATTTTTTTACGACATCAGATCCTACTTCAGTCAACTTTCTCATCTTTCGTTAAAGAGCTGAATGTGCTACACACCAAGCGTTTCAAAGCGACATTCACGGTAAAAACACTATACTAGAAATACATTACATGCAGGGCCCTCACGACCATTGGGATGTATTTGGGTTATTGCCTCGAATCTTGGTAATTAACTCTTACTTACAAGCTAACGATATACACCAACCAAGTACAAAGGACATTGTTTTCTCTTGAAATTCAATATGCAATAACTATACACAAATCACAAGGGCAAACCCTACCAAAGGGGATTAAAATGGGCAGTAGAAGGGTTTAAGTAAATCATGCAACACAAGAGAACCAAGTACAAAGGACATTGCTTTCTCTTGAAATTCAATATGCAATAACTATACACAAATCACAAGGGCAAACCCTACCAAAGGGGATTAAAATGGGCAGTAGAAGGGTTTAAATCATGCAACACAAGAGTTATTGGGCACTGACATGATTTCGGTCGTATTAGTGGGGACGAAACATTCAATGTCATTATCGGCGGGAAACGGTTCCATTTCTTTTGATTCATGGAAAACACGAAAATGTCTCGTTGAAAAGCTGTTGCACAAGCAACAATGTCGACTGTCTCTGCCCATGTTCCTGACGATTTGCAAGGTGAGACTCTATTGACAAAGAATTAAAAAGATAGGCTTCAAATCTATCTGGAAATGAAGCCACTACCTGGTTTGTCAGAGAACGTACGCCAAGGTGGTTTCTCTGACTTTTATTGTGCCACCAAGAAACTGCCCGATAAAAACAATTGCCATCGCCGCATACAACAACTTCTTTTCGTTCCATGTTACTCAACATTGTCATTCCAGCAAGGAAGAAGCAATTGGTTATTATTTTCGCAGTGAAGTAAGTTAAAAGTGTTTCATAATTTAATGAAAGTTCGCAATTTGAACTGTGAGTCTCATGCAGAATTTCCGAAATCTTTTCGATTTAGTTTAAATACGTCGTAGTTACGAATAAAGCTCGAGCACGTATTCGGTAAAAAATCGGTTTCCGAAGATTTTACCAATAAGGAGAAAAATGCGAGAAAACGACCCGCTCACCGCTCTACAGCATTACGTCATTCATGCCTGCACACACGCGACACTTTTTCGCGCGTACACAGGTATCCCGCGGCACCCAATTAGAAACCCTCACTGCGTTCAGCGCTTCGCGCCGGGTCGTTCGGGAATCAGAAATTGAATACTGCAAACGTGAATGGTCATGTAAGCCTGTGGCCGCGTAACCCTATACACCTATTTCAATTAACGTTGCTCTGCAAAACGTAAAACCATGAACCATGCATCAAAATGAAGACGCTATTTCTCGTATTTCCCTCGAGTTTGGCAAACCAAACTAAACTACACCCACCCAGTGGCACTTTGTTTACTACTTTGAGACACAATTTTGGCGTGGACCGCTTCGCAGGCCTTCTCAGTGGCATTAAGGCATGGCTCCAAAACGCCTGCTGTTTTGTAACTTCGTTGTTTGTCAACGAAAATCTTTCAAACTTGGCCCACAAACACGTTTTGGAATTCTGATTTCGATGAAGTTGTTGTTGCCATGGTAACGATATCACGTGACTCACCATCCGCCATTTTGGATGAAATTTTTATCGCCCGTGCAGGTATATAGAGAAGGTGAAAAATAGAAATTTCTTTTCAGCATAATCTTTCTATCGTTAGTCTTTCTGTAAACCTAATTGGATATCGTGGATCATGTTTTAATAAAGACATTTTTTCACAATATCATATATTTCAAAAGCACGAAAAATCTAATAATTTCTTTTTTCTTGAGAAATTCCAAGATATCCAATTAGTTTCATTTGAAGGAAGTTGTCCTATATCTAAATATGTGTTTACCTTTCAATTTCACCTTTTTCTGTTTATCTTCAGAGGATCTAAATAAAAAATCCAAGATGGCCGCCACCGAGTCACGTGATAATCGTTTCTATGGTAACGAAATATGTCAAAATAAAGCTCTTGTTAAAGTTATTGTTATGACTAATTTTGAGGTGATGATCCATGCAATAGAACACGAGTTACAAAGAATAATCCCTTTTTTCAGGCAAATGGTTTTGAGCCATGCCTTAATGCCACTGAGTTCAACTGATCATTTCTCAAAAAATAGGGCTAAATATAGGGCATTTTTCCAAAATATATAGGGCCAATATAGGACACCTGGAGAAAATATAGGGCAAAAATAGGATGTAGGACATTGGTAAAACTTTATAGGCCTTTCCTTCGCCTCAGAATACAGTGATTTGGCTGCATGTAGCTCCTGGTCTTTCGTTTTTCATACTTTAGTTACAGGGCCGTAGCAAGCCTCCCCAAACGGTTTTTAGGGAAAGTTTAAACTCTTTTGCGTGCCGAAAATTTAGAGTCCAGCACGTGAAATTACCGCATGTTTAAGAGAACTTTGATATGCAGGGTGCAAATCGCATTGCTAAAATTCCACTTTCAATCTTTTTCAAGAAAGGGTTCAAGAAAGATTCACGTTTTTGTGCAAAATATCCAAAATATAGGAAATATAGGGCATTTCAAGACAATATAGGGAAATATAGGAGAATCTCAAAAATATAGGAAATATAGGGCCGGTTGAAGGCCTGGCTTCGTTTTAGGCAGGAATTACCATTACGACTTATGAAGCATGGTTCATGGTTTTGCGTTTTGCAGAGCAACGTTAATTGAAACAGGTGTATGTGCGCTAAAGTGCTAATCGAATATCCCATATGTGATTCTGGGCGCTAGACCTATTAAGTGTAGAAAGAGAAAAAAGCCGCTTCTGAGAGGGGTTTGAGACCACGACTTCTGGAATAGACCTCTTCGGCTTGGGCGTAAAGTTTTCCCATTTCAAATCACGTGCCATTCATTTCAATAATCTTTCTTTGTTTGGGAGCTGCCATATTCATATATCCGCCGGTGCGTAGCAGAAAGAGAAAGAATACTCAGGGAAATGCCACGGGATCTGAAATGGGAGCAGATCGGGATATGAACGATGTTATGTCGCGGAGGTCGTGGGTTCAAATCCCTCTTTGGGGCAAAGTTTTCTCTTACCCTGCTTACTAGGGCTAACGCTCAGAAACACGCATGTGATATTTCATAAGGTTAATTTCTTATCTTCCACACTGCAAATAGAAGGCAATACACCAACGAAGAAGAATGGAATGAAGAGAATTCATTCCATTCTCTCCGCACACGATCCATGAACAAACCCTTCGCGCGCGCGCGAGCTATTTTTGGCTTGTTACGTAGCGCGTGTTCTTTTCTCCTGCAATTGTTACGTGGCGCGCGCGCGGCTTTGTAGTCATGGTGAGATAAACAAGATTGTCAAAACATTTGCAGCAAGTTCTCAGACTGCAAGGAGCTCAAAAACCAAACTCTTAGAGAATTAAAGCGACTTAGCAATACTTAAAATACGTTATTAAAATACGTTACGTTCCAGAACATATCCAGAATATGGCAGGTGAGATTTTGGTTTCTTGAAGGCGAGATCAAACGGTGACGAGAATTGATATGGGTTATCTTATCAACTCTCGTTCACGTTGAACATGTTCAAATTCGACATGTAATGAGAGTTACTGTTGACCGAAAGCTCATGGGAGTATGTGAGAGAGAATGATAGTCAACTCTCATCACCATTTGATCGCAAGCTCGTAAGAGTACGTGAGAGTGAATGATAGTCAACTCTCATCACCGTTTGACCGCAAGCTCGTAAAGCCGGATTTTCACTAGCGAGGTAAGCGGAGGAGACGGAGACGTAGTGGTAAGGAGGCTTGCGTTTGTATGAAAATCAAAGAACGGAGACTGAGAAAGAGACGTAAGCGTGAAGGAAGCAGAACGAAAGGTTTCCTTTTTCTTACGTCTCCGCTTACGCTTACGTCGCTAACTGTCACGACGATTTTCACACAAACGTAAGCTCTTACGTCTCCTTCTCCGCTTATTTCGCTAGTGAAAAGCCGGCTTAGTGGATGATAGTCAACTCTCATCACCGTTTGATCTCAAGCTCACGAGAGTACGTGAGAGTGAATGATAGTCATCTCTCAACACCGTTTCAGATGGAACGATACCGGGGAACAGTGAATGATAGTCAACTCTCATCACCGTTTCATCCCTGTTTCACCCGTTCACTCCAAAGACCTAAATAGCACTTCTCCTTACTCGAAACAGTACAAGTCCCCATAGACTTCATAGGAGAATTTGGTGCTCTATCTATTTTAGGGTTAAAATTTAGTTCAATTCATAAAGAAATGTTCTGTCCAACAAAATGGCCGCGTGACTTCCTTTTGCAGCAAACATTTTCGTTAATAGTTTGCCAGTCTAAATAGGCCTTATCACGGTTTCCGCTGCCATTTTGTTCAGTAGGCAAGCCGTGCAAAACTCCACATAAACTCTGCAAACGCGAAGTGAACTCGTTGCGAAAATATCAAACATATCGGTAAAATATGAATCGTACCATTGAAACAGTTTGTCTGTAAAGTTTGGAGGCTACTGCATGAATCGAGCAATTGCGTTTTCAATTCTTAATACTGATACCTGTAAAATCTGTGTGCATCGATGGGTAAAAAGCCTGTCAAAATACAGGGTAGATGTGGGAAACTAAAAACTACAATCGCTCGCTTTATAGTGAGCGTAGGAAGCTGAAATTTAGTAGAGTGATTGTTTGGCCAAGTAGATAATTTTTTTTGTTGATAATTTTCGCAACGATTTCACTTCGCGTTTGCAGAGTTTATGTGGGATTTTGCACGGTTGCCTCTGAACAAAATGGCGGTGGAAACCGTGATAAGGCCTATTGCGCTAAGAAGCTGGAGAAGCGTTCGTAATTCCTTTATTTCTCTCTCTGTAGTGAGACAATATCAAAAGACACGGGAGCACGAGATATGCTACATGCCACCTCGCATTTATAACTCCGAGCCCTCCACGGTACCACAGCTATCCCAAGGAGGAGTTCGACGCGTCCTTGTGGCGTCCAAAGATAATTTCAACCCTCGTGCGCTGGCTTTAACGCCTTCACAGATTCTCGCAGCCAAAAGGATGATTGCTAAGCCTGTTGCTATTCCAAGACTCGGTCACGCTCCTGTCATGAAAACATCTCATGTTGTGACATCTAGAAGCGTGACACCAGCCCAGTCTCCAGCTCACAAAAAAAGGCGCAGGCTTCCCATAGCAGTCGTTACATCGTCACTTCCTCGGAGAGGTAAGGCTTTAGTGCTTAATAAAAATATGTCTTTTTTCTGATGATTACGTGCTGATTTTTGGAATGGTACAACAGAAACGTTGAGAAGTTGATCGCTAGGTGTAGTGCTTCTCACCCCCTCCTCTCCCAATCTTGGGGAGCAAACTCTATAGCCGACCACTTGTATGTTTGCTATAAAACACGAAAGGCAAGTCTACACTTTCGATTGCTAGTGCAAAAACAAGATTCAAATCCTGCGCTATTTTGGCGACTTTTGTCGCGCTGGTTTCAAACATAATTGTTTGAAGCACTTTGCAACTTGGTGCATAGTAGAGGTATCCCTCTACTATGTTTGAACAAAATAGAGCACAGACGTCGCACTGGATTTGCATCTCGTTCACACTAGCGAGCTGGAATAAGCGATCTGGAATTGAACACGTGAGAAACACGCGAGAAAACCGGCCTTTAGAGAGGAAGAAGGAGAGAAGGCGCACTGGAAATCACGATTTTAAAAATATCCCTAGCTGTAGATCGGATAATACATCTCTCACTCACGGAAATTTTAATCTCTTTCTCTCAACAGATTTCGAGAGGTGGTCGTTTTACAACCCAAGAAACGACGATCCGTCCGCCTGGATCAAACTCTCTGAAAAAGTGGTCCCTATAGCGGAGCTCACGCCAGTCAAACTAGACAAGCCAGATCCCACAGACGAGCTGGCTGCCCGGGTTAACCAGGTTAAGAGACTCTGGGGCGCCATTGGCTCCGACACGGACTACGGCTATCATAGTGACGAGGATGAGGATTACTTAGGAGAGAAACCTTCGACGGTGATGTTGTCAAGGAAACGTCACAGAGACATCAATGACGTCATACCGGATGTGACGTTACGCAAACGCCAGCGCATCTCACTGGCCGAGTACGCGAAACGAATGAAATAACTCGTGTAAAGCTCGTGAAATTAGTTATCCTTATGGGCTAACGAGGGGCAACAAAATGCCTTGCATGTACATCAGAAACATATAAGTGAGTTGAAACGTGTAACAAACATACATTACTTTAGTGCCAAGCTGCGGAATATTCGCAGAATAAACAATTGAACAGATTTTGAAAATAATGTTGTTGCAAGACTTCAAGACGTTAAATGTTAGTATATTATCACTTACCACTGTTGCTCTACTTTATATGAGCGAAAAATGAAATATTATGAAGAGAAAACCTACTTGGGTTAGCAGTCGAGAGTTCATTATTGACCAAATATGGTCATAAATTCATCTCGAATAATCCACAGCTTGGATCGCCGTTACATGTTTCAACTAAGTTATATGTTTCTGTGTACATATATTAGATCCACCTGCTTAGGGACCGAGATATGTCCAGAAATGGACACAAAAGATCCTAAAAATCATAACTAATGCTCCCTTTAGGATGTTTAGGTTTTTTAGTTTTCTTAGGATCTCTAGGTTTCCTAAAGCAACACTTTTAGGATTTTTAGGATCCTTGACTCTACTTCTTTGATAAAGGGACTTTAGGATTTTTAGGTTTTTTAGGTTTTTTAGTTTTCTTAGGATCTTTAGGTTTCCTAAACAACACTTTTAAGATTTTTAGGATCCTTGACTCTACTTCATTGACAAAGGCAATTTAGGATTTGTAGGTTTTTTAGTTTTCTTAGGATCTTTAGGTTTCCTAAACAACACTTTTAGGATTTTTAGGATACTTGACTCTACTTTATTGAGAAAGGGCCTTTAGGATTTTTAGGTTTTTTAGTTTTCTTAGGATCTTTAGGTTTCCTGAACAACACTTTTAGGATTTTTAGGATCTTTGACTCTACTTCATTGAGAAAGGGCATTTAGGATTTTTAGGTTTTTTAGTTTTCTTAGGATCTTTAGGTTTCCTAAACAACACTTTTAGGATTTTGATTCTACTTTAGGATCCTTGATTCTACTACATTGATAGAGGGGCTTTAGGATTTTTAGGTTTTTTAGGATTCTTAGGTTTCCTTAACAATACTTTCAGGATTTTTAGGATCCTTGATTGTACTACATTGAAAAAGGGCGTTTAGGATTTTTAGTTTTTTTTTTAGGATTTTTAGGTTTCCTAAACAATACTTTTAGGATTTTTAGGATCCTTGATTCTACTACATTGATAGAGGGCCTTTAGGATTGGGTAATTCCAGAAAATAAAGGTACCCCCCCCCCCCACGGGTGGCATTTTGAAATTCCGATGCTAAAATAGCGTTTTTCAGAAAGAAAATAACGTCATTTCACGCGCGGAAAAACAGTCTTCGCCGCCATTCGATAGATAGAGAATGCTTGCCAGTTCGTACTTGTCCCTTCTAAGACAGAATCTCCATAATTTTCTACTGATTTCGACTGTTAGTTCAATCACGCAGCAGGTTCAACTTTGTACAATCACACATTGAAATTAATATAAAGGATGTTGGCGATACGGGATAAGTTGAGCTTGCATGGACGCGCAACTTTCACCAAAACCCGCCGCAACTTTCCCTAACATATCTAATGAAATCCCGGAACAACACGGTATAGTTTAATACGTTTCTCGAAAATGGTACATGTAATATGCATGTTGAATAATGTTTTTCTTTTACTCCTTTTTAGAGTTTCTATATGGGTTTTTCCTAAGCCTCAAATATTCGAAGATCCGCAACAAGTAACAACTAGGCTTTCCAAGCTTGGTCTAGCTCATTCTAATGTGTTTTCCTATTGGTTATATTTGGAAAGATTGTTTTAGAAAGCGATTTGAAAATGTGTGTTGCAAGTAAATAGCTTCCACACTTCATTTGAAATGTCTATTCCCCCATTTCACGATCGAATGGCGAAAGTCTCAAGTTTTTCCGTGATAATATCATCCGATTCTTTGCCCCTACAATTCAAATCTTACAAAATAGCCAGTTAGCTACTAGTTAAACACGCTAAAAATGTAGAGCTCATATTCAGTGGATGTTGTGAATGCCGGTGGTTTGATTTCTTAAAAATCAAACTATCATGCTCTGTATTAATATTCTGAAAAATTAATCAATTCCCGCAACAACCCCCGCAACTTTTGCCTTTTTCTTCGCAACGTTTCCCTCTCGCAAATTTTTACTTTTTCACGCAATAATAAACAAGGTGGTGATTATTTGGATTCCGTAGGGGAGGGGGGAGGGGGGGGGGGGGGGGGGGTAAAAGTTGAAATTTCTGAAGGGGAGGGGGGTTTAACCTACCCGGAATTCTATATGCACGGGGGGGGTAAACCATTTTGGAAATTCTGGATGCATGGGGGGGTCAAAAACTAGTGCCGCCCGTGGGGGGTACCTTTATTTTCTGGAATTGCCCATATTTAGGTTTTTTAGGATTCTTAGGTTTCCTAAACACCACTTTTAGGATCCTTGTCTCTACTACATTGATAGAGGTCCTTTGGGATTTTTAGGATTCTTAGGATTTTTAGGTTTCCTAAACACTACTTTTAGGATTTTTAGGATCCTTTCTGTACTACATGGATAGAGGGCCTTTAGGATTATTTGGATTTTTAGGTTTCCTAAACAATACTTTTAGGATTTTTAGGATCCTTGTCTCTACTACATGGATACAAGGCCTTTGGGATTTTTAGTTTTCTTAGGATTTTTAGGTTTCCTAAACAACACTTTTAGGATTTTTACGATCCCAGACTTTGCACTTTGAGAACGACGAATAATTAATGTTTGACTAGTGGAAACCATATTTGTCAGAACGAAGAATTAAGTGATATTATCGTCAACTGAAAGGAACTTGTTTATAAATGATGTGAGACGCTAGTCAGCGCGTGATTTTGATTAGTTGCGGTTTGAGACGGAGGAATAATTGTTGGACTAGTGGAACCCATATTTGTCAGAACAAAGAATTAAGTGATACTATGGACAACTGAAAGGAAGTTGTTTATAAATGATGTGAGACGCTATTCAGCAGCGTGATTTCGATTAGTTTGCGCTTTGAGAACGAGGATATTTAATGACTAAAAATCCTAAAAGATGGTACCCATATTTGTCAGAACGAAGACTAATTTCTAATCGACAATCACAGACTTTGCGCTTTGAGAACAATCATTGTAGGACTAGTGGAACCCATATTTGTCAGAACGAAGTTAAGTTATAGTATGCGGCACGTTAATGTTGTGATTTGAAACCTGTGATTTTACTAGTCGAATGCATATTTCTCAGAACGAAGAATAAGTTATAATTCACAATCACAGACTTTGCGCTTTGAGAACGCATGTTTGACTAGTGGAATCCATATTTGTCAGAACGAAGAATAAGTTATATTATCGACAACTGAAAGGAACTTGTTTATAAATGATGTGAGACGCTAGTCAGGCAGCATGATTTGGATTAGTTTGCGCTTTGAGAACGAGGAATAATTGTAGGACTAGTGGAACCCATATTTGTCAGAACGAAGATAAGTTATAGTATGCGGCAAGTTATAATGAGGGGGGAGGGGTTCGCGGTACTACGATATTCGAGCAAATTTGCCTCGGTATTTCGGTAAAACTGCTAAAAACTCCGCTCGGTATGCGGGATTTCACTTTAAAACACGCGGTTTTTCGGGGGAAAAATCTGAAATGACGGTAATTCGATATTATTTCATAGACCTGAGAGTTACAAGGTATTTGCGAATTTTTGACCAGATATTACGGTATTTGCGTTTTTTGTACACGATATTACAGTATTCGGGGGTCCCCTACGCCCCCCTCTATAATGCATATTTGTCAGAACGAAGAATGAGTTATAATTCAAAATCACAGACTTTGCGCTTTGAGAACGACGAATAAGTAATGTTTGACTAGTCGAATCTATATTTGTCAGAACGAAGAATAAGTTATATTATCGACAACTGAAAGGAACTTGTTTATAAATGCTGTGAGGTCAGAACGAAGATAAGTTATAGTGTGCGGCACGTTAATGTTGTGATTTTAATAGTCGAATGCATATTTGTCAGAACGAAGAATAAGTATCACAATCACAGACTTTGCGCTTTGAGAACGACGAATAAGTAATGTTTCACTAGTGGAATCCATATTTGTCAGAACGAAGAATAAGTTATAATGAGGGGGGAGGGGTTCGCGGTACTACGATATTCGAGCAAATTTGCCTCGGTATTTCGGTAAAACTGCTAAAAAGACGCGATATTCCGATATTCTAACTCCGCTCGGTATGCGGGATTTCACTTTAAAACACGCGGTTTTTCGGGGAAAAAAAAATCTGAAATGACGGTAATTCGGTATTATCTTGTCTGCGGTGACCGGTATTTCATAGACCTGAGAGTTACAATTTCTTTTTGGTCGTGTTGAAGTTATACCATGCGAAACATTCTGCGTTTGGCTTCCTGAACCAGTTTATTTAAACGGCCAGTCAAATGCACTGATTATCATATTGTGGCGCGAATTTTAGACACGATATCGCGGTATTTGCGAATTTTTGACCCGATATTACGGTATTTGCCTTTTTTGGACACGATATTACGGTATTCGGGTGTCCCCTACGCCCCCCTCTATAATGCATATTTCTCAGAACGAAGAATGAGTTATAATTCACAATCACAGACTTTGCGCTTTGAGAACGACGAATAAGTAATGTTTGACTAGTGGAATCTATATTTGTGATATTATGGACAACCTAAAAATCCTAAAGGGCCTCTATCCATGTAGTAGAGACAAGGATCCTAAAAATCCTAAAAGTATTGTTTAGGAAACCTAAAAATCCTAAGAAATCCTAAAAAAAAACTAAAAATCCTGAAGGCCCTCTATCCATGTAGTAGAGACAAGGATCCTTAAAATCCTAAAAGTATTGTTTAGGAAACCTAAAAATCCTAAGAATCCTAAAAAACCTAAAAATCCTAAAGCCCTCTATCCATGTAGTAGAGACAAGGATCCTAAAAATCCTAAAAGTATTGTTTAGGTAACCTAAAAATCCTAAGAATCCTAAAAAACCTAAAGGCCCTCTATCCATGTAGTAGAGACAAGGATCCTAAAAATCCTAAAAGTATAAGTTATGACTTTTAGGATATCTTAAGGTATTTAGTTAGTAGACACAAGGATCCTAAAAATCCTAAAAGTGTTGTTTAGGAAACCTAAAAATCCTAAGAAATCTAAAAAACCTAAAAATCCTAAAGGGAGCATAAGTTATGATTTTTAGGATATCTTTAGGTCTTTAGGTTTTTTAGGATTCCTAAAAATCCAAAAGCCAATCCATTTCCGGACATAAGTGGAGTAGGGACCGGTCATTATTTATCGCCTGGGGGGGGGGGGGGGGGGGGGCTGAAAGGGGGGACCACAAGAAACAGAAGTGCTTTTATCAATGAAAGGGCTTGATAAAATGCGTTTATCAAAATTCGGGGGTGATCACGAAAACGTTTAACTGCTCATTGTACTTATAGAGGGCGGATCACTGCATGTTGACCTTGTATTACCCAAAATCCTCTGACCACCCCCCCCCCCCCCCCCCCCCCACCTCGACCCCCCCCCCCCCCCCCCCCCAAAGGCGATAAATAATGACCGGTCCCTTATAACATTACTAATGTAGATGTAGATGTATATACCAGTAGCGTTTAATACTTTAGAATAAAATTATCAAAATCTTACCAGGTCTACTGTATTACACTTGATTCAGTCTTACAAAGGTCATCTCTTTATTGCAAATACAACCGGTGGGTTCCCTGAGGGGGCTGTCTGGTGACGTCAGATCCCTTACCTAACCAGAGGAAGCCCACCCAGAACACAAAGGACAAGGTGCAACTGTAATTTCCGTGAAGTACGACGAAAAGAAAGCTCATCTTTTTGCTTTCCGAGATCTGCGTTTTTGCCACGCAACTGAAAATGTTGATGAAAAATTTTGTTAAAGCTAACAGATCACCATTTCTGTTTTATTTTATTTTTTAGTTTATTTTCCTGCTTCATTTTTAGCAGGGTAGTTTCCAACGTGGCAGCTATTTTCCAAAGCATGCTGGGCGAGATTCTGAGTTTTATTATTATTATCCATTTTGAAATCACACGTGCGTTCTGCAATCTGATTGGCTCTCAGCAGGTCAATTTGCGCGTGTGATTTCAAAATGGATATAATAAATTGACCTGATTTAAAGGGGCACTCGCACGCTTGCCTGACAAGCAATAATTCAAATCTCAATTCAATTCCATTGTCTTGATAATAGATAGAATTCCATGCTGACTCTATCTCGCGTGCTGATTGGCTGAAATCGAGGGAGATTTTTTGTGGAATTACATGGCTACAAAAGTAGAATTCAATGAAAACACAGGACACCCACGAAATTTCTACGACAAATTTCCAATTTATCAAGCGAGAAAGCAAGAACAATAACTTTCTAAAGTTTTAAACTCTGTCAAACATTGTATGAAACGTCTTTCGTTGACGAAGACGCTTCGCTAACAAGATTTTTAAGTTGCATTTTCCTGTAATTGAAACACTTTGGCAATGGCTTCCTTGGCGCGAGTAAAGCTTTTTTTGTAAATTACTAAATCAATAAAACCTCCGGCATGGGATTCAAAGAAAATCCATTACCCGACTCAGGAATTCCACACTGAATCTCACTTGAAAAATCGATATCGCCCTTGTCGCTGCGCGACTCGGGCGATATCGATTTTTCACGTGAGATTTAGTGTGGAATTCCCTCGTCGGATAATGGATTTACCTATAAAAACACTATAGATGTGTATTGATTTAACAGTTAAAAGATCATTTAACAAACCTGGAGGGTTGTTTTGGTTATTCCCGGTAAACTTACATGTATTTTTGGCGATTAGAATTATACTTCTTTTTTGACAGGTTGTACAAAAATTAAGCGTGCGAGTGCCCCTTTAAGATTTTTGACCTGGCGCGAGCGGAACGTTCTACTTCTAGCGCGTGCTACATTTTCAAGTTTGATTATTTCCCTTCATTTGGTGCGAAAAAATATTTTCTATGGAAATTATTTCAACATGGATATACTGTAATAAAGTGGTAATTGGCCTTCGTGTCATGCAATTTTGGTCAGAAATCATACTCTTCCCAGTAGACCGTTACACCTCTCGGTTTTTCTGCCCGCCGGTGGCTGTCTAAAATTGATCGCATGATCACTTTTTTTGTACCACATGATGAGTTGCTTATGTACCACGTGACCAATGTTTGTGGGCATAAACTTTGAGAGTTCACTGTTTCACTGAATTCCATGGTACATAAGCAACCCATCACCTGGTACAAAAATGTTGATCACGCGATCAATTTTAAACTGCTGCCGGCGGGCAGAAAAATCGAGAGATGTAACGGTCTACTGGGAAGAGTAGTACTTGTGATTTCAAATCGACCTCACACTTTCGATTTTGAAATCACGCGTATGATTTCTGACCAAATTGCACTCCACTCAGGTCAATTACCATTATAAATCGGTGTGACTATTTTGCAGGTAGCAGGTCACTGTTTGAAAAAAAAACCTCGGATCCTATAAAAAAAAAGCTTGAAATTCACCAAGCCTTTGTTGTTTTAAATGTTTCTAAAATGTTTTGCTGTCTTTTACAGCAACATTCTTTGTTTCATGATCCGCATTTTCAAAAATCTTATTTGGATTTGGGGTTTTCTGCTTTTGGACCTGAATAACTGAGAGAATTATTGTTTGAAAAAGCAATATTTTTACCTTTTGTACGAAACCTAAAAAAAATTAAGCCATAATGTCGGCTAATGCTGTTTACATCTTGTTGACACCCAATTGAGATCATGTGATGATTCCTTTTGGGTGGATACTTTTGATAGCTCTGAACATACACTCATGCACTCGGTCGGAGTGAGAAAAATTTGACAATTGTAACCACCCAAAGGAATCATTACAGGATCTGAATTCGGTGGCAACAAGATGTAAACACTGTTAGCCGATTTGGTCTAAAATCCGACGAAATGCAGGCTGTGTCCTTGGCTGAATATACAAGCCTATTATCGATTTTTGGCCTGTGGATTTCCCGCCAAAACAAGTCCAAGCAAGTATGCTATTTTTAGACTTTGAGTATTATTATTCGTACAACAGCAAATACCTCAGTGAAAGATTCAGGCCTGGAAGAACTAATGAAAAGAGTGAAAGGGTGTCTCTGGTTGACCCACTGCTAACCCTGGGAGCAATAGAGGTAGCTGCAAGCATGTCCTCTCCCTTGGAAAGGCTCAACAATGTCCCACGAGTATTTTCTTTGTGCATCAAAACCCAAAATAGGTAAGACAAAGCCTTTATGCCTTGTTCACACTAGCAACATAACAATGACCCAAGCTTGGCCACACAGCCTTCTTTGTCACTTCTGTGCAGTGAGAACCTCATTATGTTGTTATGTCACCAGTGCAGGGATGTCAACTCTCCTGGTTTTGCTGTGAGACAACTGTACTGCCAGGAGGTAACAACATACCTATCTTCTCCGGAGATGAGGAGGTGGCATTAAACTTACTGATTCCACCAGCAAAGCTCTGTGGATATGGAAGCTATAGTACATCTATGCAGGCCACAACTTAAAGGACTGCTGATCAACAAGCGTTGCAGGGAGACATGCATGCATGTTGCCCCCTAACTCTAGAAATGCTGCACCTTCAGCTCAAGCCTGTATCACTCTGCTGAAATTTGGACAAATAGGGCTAGCAGAATCAGAGGATAGTCACTCAGGTGAGTCGGTCATGTCATCCAAAGCACCCAAGAAATCCCAGTCTCTTGGTAAGTTAAAATTGGGCAAATCAGCCAAGCCCCCACAAGCCAAGTTTTTCCACCAAGATTGGCCATACAGCTTTCTGCTGCTACTCCTGTGCCGTGAGAACCTCAGGATCACCAAGTTCATAGCCAGTTATGGCCAAAACAATCTAGCCAAACAATGGAAAACCAGGGCTAAATATGTTGACGACCTTTCTATAATAGAGATTATACCTAGGTGCTCCACCAGTGTTTTGCCGTTCATTGCTAGAGATATTTCCTCATACGCTAGTGAGCATGGCATGCGACTCAACCCAGTCAAATGCAAGGAGATGTTTGTTGATTTCTTACAGTGTAAACCACACCATCCTCCTCCTCTGCAGCTTTCTGGGTCTCTAATTAAGCGCGTCACCATGTACAAATTGCTTGATGTTCACATTGCAGAAAATCTATACTGGAGTACGCACTGCGAGTACATTGTCAAGAGAGCACGCAAACGCCTATACGCAATGTGCTGCTTGAAGAAGGCTGGTGTTGTTGAAGAGGACCTGGTCTTGGTGTACTCCAGCCTGATTCGCTCTGTGCTGGAGTATGCCTCTCCAGTCTGGGCTAACTTGCCAGTTTACTTAAGTTTTCTAGTTGAGAGTGTTCAAAAAACAGCCTTATATATCATCTA
Organism: Scolanthus callimorphus; assembly: GCA_033964015.1. Classification (NCBI taxonomy): domain Eukaryota; kingdom Metazoa; phylum Cnidaria; class Anthozoa; order Actiniaria; family Edwardsiidae; genus Scolanthus; species Scolanthus callimorphus. The sequence continues at coordinate 19,962,220 of CM066913.1, forward strand.
TCCTGGGTTTTCATATGAAGACGCACTTGTGCGCTGCGGTCTCCATACTCTCTCGGATCGGCGCCACGCAGCTTGTACTAAGTTTATCCACAGAGTATGGGACACTGGTGTCCTTGCCAACTTGTTACCACGGCGCACAAGTGTGTCTCACGGATATAATCTTCGGTCTGGCGCTGCTAGGGGTGACCCAGCTGTGGCCTCGACAAATCGATTAGGTATGTTTGTCACATATAGATATAGTTGATGTGTGTGAGATGTATAAATTATCAAATTGAATTGAATACTGACCACTCTTGTAATTTAGCTGTAAAGCTACGAAAAGAGTAATTAAACTGATTATTATTATATTAAAACATGCTTAGATCTTCCCCCAGTAACTTTGAAAGGACTGCACTCCAAGAGCAATTTGATTGCTCTAATGTAGGCAGCAATTAGATTGAATTAGAGTGGAAACTAGTTTTGTACTAGCCTGTCATGGCAGGTCACTAGCGATGGAGTGGAGGGCTCTCCAAGTGGAGACTGAGAGTCAGCTTTCAAAATCTGGAGAAACACTCTTATTCACCATCACATTCACTTTGATTTTCAAACCTCTTTCCCCAGGATGCAAGATGTCATGCCTACATGTACATGTACACATATTCAATACCACACATATTCAATACGCAAATTAATTGTTACATGCAAATAATGGATTTATGCATTGTATGGTATGTTGGATAAAAATTGCATGAAGGAAATTTCTCAAAAGCTCCTTGATTAGACAGAACAGCCCCCCTTCTTTGCACAATGACAGGATATTATTGGTTTCAGATTTCAATTTTTTTTCTTTTATGTTTACTATTATTATTTTTCTTCCCAAAAGGGGGGTCATATGCACCCTAGGACCCTCGCTAGCTATGCCACTGTGATATATACTAAGTAAGAATTTTCTCAATAAAAAAAGTTAATGAAAATAAAAAAATGGTAACAAATGTGACAAAATTAAAATTTTTATGGTTTAATACTTGTGGTAGTGTAGTCTACATATCAAGATAAATGTGTTGTTTTTGTCAATGCCAACCCGTGCATGATGCGGGGTGTTTGAAGAGTGGAAACTAGTTTTGTACTAGCCTGTCATGGCAGGTCACTAGCGATGGAGTGGAGGGCTCTCCAAGTGGAGACTGAGAGTCAGCTTTCAAAATCTGGAGAAACACTCTTATTCACCATCACATTCACTTTGATTTTCAAACCTCTTTCCCCAGGATGCAAGATGTCATGCCTACATGTACATGTACACATATTCAATACCACACATATTCAATACGCAAATTAATTGTTACATGCAAATAATGGATTTATGCATTGTATGGTATGTTGGATAAAAATTGCATGAAGGAAATTTCTCAAAAGCTCCTTGATTAGACAGAACAGCCCCCCTTCTTTGCACAATGACAGGATATTATTGGTTTCAGATTTCAATTTTTTTTCTTTTATGTTTACTATTATTATTTTTCTTCCCAAAAGGGGGGTCATATGCACCCTAGGACCCTCGCTAGCTATGCCACTGTGATATATACTAAGTAAGAATTTTCTCAATAAAAAAAGTTAATGAAAATAAAAAAATGGTAACAAATGTGACAAAATTAAAATTTTTATGGTTTAATACTTGTGGTAGTGTAGTCTACATATCAAGATAAATGTGTTGTTTTTGTCAATGCCAACCCGTGCATGATGCGGGGTGTTTGAATTTCCAGGCTGACCTGGGGCCAAAATAAAGATGGCGGCCTACAAGAACAGTGATTCTCTCCAGCGAACTTTTTGACAATTTAGGGCAAGAAATAAGCTAGGAAAACTTCTGGACTTCCAAATATGGTAAGTAGAAACTTCCATATAAGGTAATTTTAGAAAACGACACATTCCAACAGGAACTATGTTGATATGCTTGAAAGCATTCTGCTCCTTTGGCCTCTATTTTGCAGTTGAGCCTAGACTATGGACAATGTTTGCATTTGTTTGAATGTATTGTTCCAGAAATTGTCCACTCCCCCCCAACCCCCCCCCTTGGAGACAAACTTTACATTGATCGATTAAGGTCGTCCAAAATTTTGGAGCGAAAAAAACTACGATTTTTTAAATCAGACCAAATTTCGTGAAAGTAGGCCCAAATTTCGCGTTGAGCCGATGCGTGGAGGAATTATGTTGATACGTACATTTCTATATTTTTCAAAATCGCAAAATAGTATTTAATTTTCATCAAAAGCATGACCTTCCTTGAACAATTACAAATAGATTGGGCTATAAAAGCCTTCAATTTATAACCATGAAGTACCAAACTCTGTCATGCTAATTCATAACACTGGATTTTACATAAATTTTAGCCCTGATTTATAAATCCTAAAATATCTTCAGATCGGTCTTGTAGAATTTAGTCAAACTTCGGTTACACCTGGGCAATCAGTCAATCTTGAGGTACCGTAGAGCATTTTTCAAAAAAATGTCGTTACAGCCTGAAACTGGGGTGAGAGTGGAAATAGGCGTGGCCCGATTGTCATGTGATACTAACTCCGATCTCCCCAACTTTTGTACTGACATGTATTTCAGTCTATGGGTAGTATGTGTGTTATATTGGCTGTGCGATAGAAATCAACCTGCTTTTATATGAGAGGTTCAAAATTGGTTGGCATGGGTACAAAATTACTGGGTCGATCCACCTTAACAGTGCACAACAAAATGAATCCTGATTCCTGTATAATTTTGGGCAACACAGTATGCAAAATTCAATATTTTGACCGAAATACATGACCATTCATCTCAGTTTAAGCTTGAGTCAGACTAACTCAGTGTTTAGCTGAGGTTTTTTAAAAGTTTAGAACGCTGCGCGAGTCATTAACATGGCTTCCAAGTTTGCTAAAAGAAAGGCTTTTAGCAACGAGTCTGCTCTAAAACACTTTCTTACAACACAATTTTATGTTATAAGATGCTCTCCACTCACCATTTCACTTGATGCATGCAAAGTCCTGTGAAAATTCACCAAAATACGCCAAGATATGGTCAATCCTCCGATTACACAGCATCGTGTTCAAAGCACTAAACAACCCCCGTGATGCATGATGGGAAACTTTGTGGGTCGCGGCGGCGCTCCGGCCTCAAAGACTGCCAAGAAATGCATGAAAATTTGGAGCTTAATCAATACACGTTTTTTGCTCAATTTCGTCTGTGAAAAGCCAAGAAACGCAGCTGTAGATGAAAAGGAATGCGTATTTAAAAAACACAGGGCGCCCAAGATCAATGTCTGTCCCGTTACTAAAATGCCCTAAAACGTAAACATTTTGTCAAGTTTTCAAATAAAAAAATCTTACCTCTATATATTGTCTCTGTGATGCTTTGGAGTTCTTTGTAGTCCGGAAAATTGCTCCATGTTGCGTAAAACAGCCTGTAAAAGCCAAACTTCCCGACACCACTTCCCCCCTTGTTTTCCGTTTCAAGGGGGGAAGTTGCGTTTTTAGGGCATTTTAACGATACAGAGGGCATTTTAACGGGACAGAACAGGATCGACTTTTCACAAACAATGATCTTGGGCGCCCTGTGATTAAAAAGGCACTTCTTCAAGATCGGGTTTAGGGACCCATATTTGTTGGTCGGGGATGATCGCCGTGTCTTTTAGGGGTTAAACACTTTCCTAGGAAAGCTAGGGAGGCTTTTTTTATCAACAGAGGTCAAACTTTATCCCCCAAAGGTCTCAATACTAGAGACGAAAATTTTAACAATTTCAGCTGTTAGATCTTTATGTATCTATGTATCTATGTATCTTTTTGTGTATTCCTGTTACGTTTTATCACGTGACACTCCACTTGTATGTATCTATTTCACGTTTGAATTTTGACGGTTATTTTATTTATAGTAGTTAACAATGTAAATATTCACCATTACCTGAAGAAGGTCGGTACTGGCTGACCGAAATATCGTGTAAATGAAAATTATAAGCTGTTAATCAACCATTCAAGTTTTTATTCTTTCTTACATATCTACTGGATGATAGGTCCTTTATTGGATCCAGCTTCAGTTTTACTTGTAAGCGGTCCTGCAAATACTTCAAAGTTTATCTTTTTAGGCATGAAAGTGAAATTTCCCGCGATCATCCCCGACCAAAATATCCGTATTTTTAATTCTCAATCCGACCGATTTCACCTTTTCAACTTTCCCGAAATAATTGTATCGAAATCGCAAGCCTGTCATCACACTCCATTAGACTGCTAGCAGCCTCTACTGTGGCGCGTCCCCAGAGAAGCGCCCGAACCCCCGATGACGCGCCAAAGTAGGGGCTACTAGCAGTCTACTTAACAATTATCCTGCGAGATTGCGCAGAATATTGTCTGATAATTAGCCGACGAGGGACGCAGTCCCGAGTTGGCTAAATCAGACGATATTCTGCAAAATCGAGCAGGATAATGGTTTTATTATTCAGCACATCGATAGCACAAACCCCCCCTGAAAAACATTACTTTTGTACGGTGGCCCACAACTGTCACGGCTAAAAAGAAAAGCTCGCGGCTAAATACAAACTCTCGCGGCTAAAAGAAAATGCTCACGGCTAAAAGAAAATGCTCACGGCTAAAAGAAAATGCTCACGGTTAAAAGAAATACTCACGGCTAAAAGAAAATGCTCACGGCTAAAAGGAAATACTCACTGCGGCTAAAAGGAAATGCTCACGGCTAAAAGAAAATGCTCACGGCTAAAAGGAAATACTCACTGCAAGCAAGGCTCACGGCCAACCTACCTCGGCCGAGTTTCCTCGAAACCAAAATGGCGGCCGTTACCAAAAACTCCTCAAGGGGGGGGGACCTAGCGCAAACTCATGCAAATCAGATTGTGCGACTCCATTACCTCCCGAACTATGCTAGTCCGAAGGTGACAAAAAAACAAGTTTACTTTTTTATAACTACTTTGGAGTCTTTCACATCAAGTATCATTTCCATGACAACAAGTCACTCACATTTTTACAAATTAGGATACTTCCACATCAAGTATCGTTTCTATGACAACAAGTCACTCGCATTCCTTTTAGCCGTTAGCATTTTCTTTTAGCCGTGAGTATTTTCTTTTAGCCGTGAGCATTTTCTTTTAGCCGTGAGTATTTTCTTTTAACCGTGAGCATTTTCTTTTAGCCGTGAGCATTTTCTTTTAGCCGTGAGCATTTTCTTTTAGCCGTGAGCATTTTCTTTTAGCCGTGAGCATTTTCTTTTAGCCGCGAGAGTTTGTATTTAGCCGCGAGCTTTTCTTTTTAGCCGTGACAGTTGTGGGCCACCGTACTTTTGTGTATTATTTACGAGCTCAACACATCACATTTCCCTCAGAGACGGATATCGCAGGATATCTGTCATGTACAGAAGGCAGCTATTGGGGTTCCAATGACGTACAGGTAGCTACGCGCCTGGATGTGACACGGCACAACGCCATTTACCCCTTAGACCGCGTAAAGGCAGAGGAAGAAAAACGTCAGTTACAATTGCTAAGGTGAAGAACGCGTTCGCACCGTTCGACTGTACCGGAAGTGTCTCAGATTTGAGGTCAGCGCACTGCGACACTATCCGTTTACTTCCGGTCTCCCTTATAGCTGGCGCACGCTCACCTTTCAACCATTTGCTTTCGGCACTGTTTGCTTTACTTTATTTTTCTCTGCTTTACAAGGGTGTTCGCGGTACCCCCTCCCCCCCCCCCTCCTCCCCTGCCACACCCCATAAATTATCGGCCTGTTACGATCCAGCTTTATTTGCTCCCTCGAGAAAGACAAGACGTCCAAAACATAACCTCTCAATTAAAAAGAGTTTTATTATATTTCCAAGTTATACAGCCACACTCAACATCGTATAGTCAAATACCAATACAAACAATTGTATCACTGAAGTAATAAACAGTAGTCAACATTAATGCATGGCCTTGACTAATGCCTCAGCACACTCTACGGCAATGGAGGCTTTGGCCTTGTCTTCATCAGATGTGGCACTGGATAACTCTTGTTGAGCTTCCTCTAGTTGTCTATTGACAGCCTAAAACAATTAACAACTACATTAGAAACAAAATTTCAGGGAATGCGCTGTGGCCAAAATTCTTGCACATAACTAGTTACATGACCCCCACCCCCCATTATTATCGTAACATACATTTTTAGAATCCTCAGGGTGTCTAGAAACTGGTAATCTCATTTAATCACAAAAATGTGGCAAAATGGTAATCGTGGGACACTTTTTCGAGCTGTTAACTTTCAAAATCAGTTTCTAGACATTCTAAAGATTCTAAAAATGTATGTTTTGATAATAGTTCCATGGAATGCTTGTGAACCCCCTCTACCGATTGGACTACATGTGAAACCATTGTATGCACTGGATGGCTTTGCTAAAAGGACAACAAGTAAAAAGTAATAAGGTAACACATTCATAAACACTTCTGATGAGAACATATGTAAGGTTTCTCTATTTCTACACGAAATGTACCTGCACTGATTTGTTAAGGTTGCATACGATTTCTGGACTTTTTAGAGTTGCAGCATAATTATGACTTATGGAATTTTTTGGAAAGTTGGGGTTAGGGATTTTGTACCGAAAATTAGACTAGTAGAAGCTTTCTGAATGACAAAAATCCTGGATTTTCCAGGACGTCTTTAGGTATTTTCCAGGAGTTTTGGGGGGTAGAAATGCCCCCTCACCCCCAAAAAACATGATAAGTATGGAGGATGTCATAATTTGTCGCCCAAAATCAGATTCTTGAGACTGACTGATTCAACCACATTTGAGTTGAAACATTTTTCCAGGAGTTTACCAGGATTTTCCTTAAAATTCCAGGACTTTCCAGGAAGGAAATGAAAATCCAGGATATCCTGAGAGATTTTCACTGCTGATTAATTGAATAACACAAGAATTAGCACAAGCTTATCAACTTTCATAGCTGCAGCCAGCTTATTTGGAGGCTAGCTCTACATAATTTGAGAAATTTTGGTACAATCATCATACAGTACTGGGGGTGACCATGATATTGTTTTACATTTCAGAGACAAGATCAGTACTGTAGGGGAGATCCAGTACTGTAGCAACTGACAATGACTTACCTGTGTATCAAATCTGTCCAATGGATGCGCCTCCTCTGCAAGTATTTGTACTGTGGAGTCTGCGTTCACTGTAACTGAACCGCTACTGACTGGCAAAAGACAGCAAACACAAACATTTTTAAACACTAAATACCAGAAGGCCCATAGATGACAGATGACATGAATCCCCTATCCCCCCTTCCATGGGGGGATAGGGGATGCATGTTTTCTGGAACCACACATTGTACATTTTAACTTATGTAACACTCACCAAAATATTTAGTAGTGCCAGTACCCTCATAGACAGTAAGTACCCCTGGGGAGAGGGTCTGTAAGGTTGGTACATGGCTAGGTAAAATACCAAAGCTGCCAACACTGGAGGAAACATCCACTTGGGCTACAGCAGCATTTTTATAAAAGCTCTGTCAAGACAAAAGAAGCATCAGAAGGCATCAAATACAGGGGTTTCAATAGAAGGTGTCAATCAGCAGTGAACTGTTTTGCTGCTTTGCAAAGTGCATGCTCAGGCTAGTGTTTAATTTCTGGTTATTTTGCAAAACGAAGAAAATTGGAAACTTGCATCAACTTGTGTACACTTGCGATGTGGTGGCCTGGTACGCCACGAAATGTAATAACTCGCACAAAATGTAATACTAACACAAAATGTAATAACTTTTGCCACAAAATGTAATACTAATGCAAAATGTATTAACTTTTGCCACAAAATGTAATAACATGCCTAACGCAAAATGTAATAACTTTTGCCACAAAATGTAATACTTCAAATCAACACAAAATGTAATATCTTGTGGCACAAAATGCAATACCAAAATTTTATTTAAATAAAAACAAAGGTTTAGTAATAGAAAAGTTGGGGAGTTGTATACGGTCGCAATTTGTAATAATTGTCGCAATTTGTAATGTAGGTTCCATGACATATTTTCATATATATCTGACAAATTTGTTTTGTCAGTTGGATCTGACATGGAGCAGATTTAGATTTTGCACGGATTTCCAGCATCGACTTGCAACCAACAGAATAACTGTGTTTTTATTCAGTAAGTATCAGTATCTCAGATCAAAATTATGGAGTAAGCTGCCTGTGGCTGTTAGGGTCCCCCTGTTAGGTCTTTCTGTCTATCGATCTGTATTGTTTGGCGATGCGACTTGAATTTTGGTGAGATGATCATTTGAATTGGACCAAATTCGTAATTCGTTGTGCCCATTTCAGATCACGTGGCATTCATTTGAATAATCTTTCTTTATATTCATTCAATATATTTTCTCGCTTCTGATTGGTTGAGCACCACCGGTGAATGGATAAGTTGAACAATTATTGAACGTGTGACGTCACATGCTTGTAGGTAGGCTGGCAAACTGCCTGTTATCTTAAAGACGTAAAGCAGTGAAATTCAATTTGAATGAATATTAAAACAATTTAAAGTTTGAATCAATAATAAAACAATTAATGAATTCTGCTTCGTATGATGTGGAGAATTATTCAGATCTCAAGGGGCCATCCACATCGGCCTCGATGAATAACACCCCCTCGATCTGAATAATTCTCCACATCATACTCAGTGGAATTCATTAATTGCTAATTGTTTGGGCTGCTTGCTTCCATATTCTCATATCCTTCGGTGTGTAGCTGAAAAACAAACAAAGAATACTTGGGGGAATTCCATGATCATTTAGTCCCGTTTAGTTCACAGCAATTGAAAGATGTCCGTGGTAATATTATTTTAGGTATTACATTTTGTGGCAAACATTACATTTTGTGTTAAGTGTGCTATTACATTTTGTGGCAAAAGTTATTACATTTTGTGTTAGTATTACATTTTGTGTTAGTATTACATTTTGTGGCAAAAGTTATTACATTTTGTGTTAGTATTATATTTTGTGCGAATTATTACATTTTTGTGGCGTAACAGGCCAAACAAGATGCAAGTTGTATAAAAATTTGAACATGTTCAATGTGGATGCAAGTAAACACAAGTCATTCCAAGTCCGTGCAAGGAGCAAAGCTTGTGTCAACCTGGCCAGGGCTATACAGTATGACAAAAAAATGAGTGTTTTTTGAAGTTTTTTCTGCAGTTATTGAGAGCTAATATGGACCCACTACAAATGCCAACCATTAGTATGAATGATAATGAAAGATAATTTAGATCTTTCATTTGACAATCAGAAATGGACTTCATTAATCAACTGCCAACCACCTAATAGTATGGCTCATTGCATTTGGCACAACAAAACAGGAGATGGTTGTGTTGAAAAATTGGCGTTTGTGGCGGGGCATTCAACTCTCAATAAATTCAAGAAAAAAGTTTCAAGAACACCCATTCTTTATGTAAGCATTAGAGCATAACTATCTATGACTTTATCGGCACAATAGAGCCAAGTGATGTTGAGAGAGACACAAGAACGTCAATAACAGATATTTTTCTTTCATTACTCAGCAGACTGATGCACTGCCCAGATATGGTAGTTGAAATTCCAATATCTTACTCCTGTAAATGACATTTCTACTGCGATATCTATCATCAGGGCAAAATTTAATTTGCTGATCTTGTTAAAGATGTAGTAAAGCTAATCTATTATGGAATGTTTTTGTGCTGTTCTGAATAATAAAACCATTATCCTGCTTGATTTTGAAGAATATCTTCCGATTTAGCCAACAGGGTTCGTACAGTACAGTCTGGATGTATGTTAACACTTTTTTCGTGTAGTGTGGGTGTAGTGTGGGTGTAGTGTGCATGTAGTGTGGGTGTAGTGTGGGTGTAGTGTGGGTGTAGTTTGGGATTGAGTGTACTACACTCAGCAAACTACACACAGATTTCTACCTAATTATCGAGCTGAGATCAAGAGTATGCAAACATGCTTAGCGGACTAAAGCGTGTCGACATTAATCTTCGACTATTCCACTTCACTGTAGGACTTTGCGTTTGAAGTTAACAAGATAACTCTTTTAATAAACAACGCATCGGAATGAAACTTATATCAAATTGATCCTTGGGACCTAGTGAATTTGTTTCGTACCTTTTTCCGATGCGAAGTTTACAGCGCGAATGAAAATAGCGCACAAGCATGTTCAACTGACTGAAGCGTGCTTTGAGTCTTTTCACGTTCGAGTTGCCGACTTCACTCTAGAACTTTGCGTTTGAAGTTTACAAGATAACTCTTCTAATAAACAACGGATCGCGACAAATCTTATATCAAATTAATCTTTGAGACCTAGCGAATGCGTTTGTAACAGTATTTCCGATGCGAAGTTTACAGCGCGAATGAAAATAGCGCACAAACATGTTCAACTGACTGAAGCGTGCTTTGAGTCTTTTCACGTTCGAGTTGCCGACTTCACTCTAGAACTTTGCGTTTGAAGTTTACAAAATAACTCTTCTAATAAACAACGGATCGCGACGAATCTTATTTCAAATTAATCTTTGAGACCTAGCGAATGCGTTTGTAGCAGTATTTCCGATGCGAAGTTTACAGCGCGAATGAAAATAGCGCACAACATGTTCAACTGACTGAAGCGTGCTTTGAGTCTTTTCACGTTCGAGTTGCCGACTTCACTCTAGAACTTTGCGTTTGAAGCTTACAAAATAACTCTTCTAATAAACAACGGATCGCGACGAATCTTATATCAAATCAATCTTTGAGACCTAGCGAATGCGTTTTTAACAGTATTTCCGATGCGAAGTTTACAGCGCGAATGAAAATAGCGCACAAACATGTTCAACTGACTGAAGAGTGCTTTGAGTCTTTTCATATTCGAGTTGCCGACTTCACTCTAGAAGTTTGCGTTTGAAGTTTACAAGATAACTCTTCTAATAAACAATGGATCGCGATGAATCTTATATCAAATTAATCTTTGAGACCTAGCGAATGCGTTTTTAACAGTATTTCCGATGCGAAGTTTTCAGCGCGAGGTAAAACAGCGCATAAAATATGCTTCAAGCGCAAAGTTCTAGAGTGAACGGCAAGTCGAACATGAAAAGACTCAAAGCACGCTTCAGTCAGTTGAACATGTTTGTGCGCTATTTTCATTCGCGCTGTAAACTTCGCATCGGAAATACTGTTGAAAACGCATTCGCTAGGTCTCAAAGATTTATTTGATATAAGATTCGTCACGATCCGTTGTTTATTAGAAGAGTTATCTTGTAAACTTCAAACGCAAAGTTCTAGAGTGAAGTCGGCAACTCGAACTGAAAAGACTCAAGCACGCTTTCGTCATTTGAGCAAATTTTATGCGCTGTTTTACCTCGCGCTGAAACTTCGCGTCGGAAATACTGTTAAAAACGCATTCGCTAGGTCTCAAAGATTAATTTGATATAAGATTCGTCACGATCCGTTGTTTATTAGAAGAGTTATCTTGTAAACTTCAAACGCAAAGTTCTAGAGTGAAGTCGGCAACTCTAACTGAAAAGACTCAAAGCACGCTTCAGTCAGTTGAACATGTTTGTGCGCTGTTTTACCTCGCGCTGAAACTTCGCGTCGGAAATACTGTTAAAAAGGCATTCGCTAGGTCTCAAAGATTAATTTGATATAAGATTCGCCACGATCCGTTGTTTATTAGAAGAGTCATCTTGTAAACTTCAAACGCAAAGTTCTAGAGTGAAGTCGGCAACTCGAACATGAAAAGGTCCAAAAGACGCTTTAGTCAGTTCAATATGTTTGGGCGCTATTTTCCCTCGCGCTGGAAACTTCGCATTTAAAAAAAAGAAGTTCTCTAGGTCTCATAGATTAATTTGGTACAAATTTCATCGCGATCAGTTTTCTATTTGAATAGTTATCAAAGGCTTTTCCAACGTTAAACTAAACTGTCGGCTCGGAAGCTTACGTTACCGAGCATACTTTTTAAATAAGCCGATTCATTCGGCGAGCTTTATTCAAGTTATCCCTGCATTCCTGCATAACAAAGGAAAACTACACGCACTTTTCGTGTAATACTACACCCACACTCCACCCACACTCCACCCACACTACACGCACACTACACCCACACTACACGCGTGTAAGTGTTAACATACATCCAGACTGTACTGTACACTTCCTGAAGTCTTTGATTATTTACCAGGAGTTTGTATTGGGTAGAAAAGCCCCCCCCCCCCAAAAAAAAAAAAAATGATAAGTCTGGATAATGTCATAATTTGCAACCCCAAATCAGATTCACGAAACTGACTAATTCAACCACATTTTTCCAGACGTTTTCCAGGATTTTCCTTAAAATCCCAGGACATTCAAGGACTTTCCAGGAAAGAAATGAAAATTCAAGACATTCCAGGATTTCTAGGATGCATACGAACCCTGAGCCAACTTGGGTCTGCATCCCTTGTGTCCCTTGTTGGCTGAGTATCAGACATTAGTCAAATCACACTAGTGGTCTATTATCAATGCTGTGTTCTGATTGGTTGAGCTACTAGTAGGCTATAAGTTATAGCCTACTAGTAGCGAAAAGTGTCGGATTTGAAAGCCAGAAAATGGCAAATGACCAGAACAAAAACGTTTTTTTTGGCAAAACAAATTGACCTACTAGTGTGATTTGACTAAAACAATTATTCCTCTCGCCCTCATGGCCCATTCGGCCTCGAGGAATAATTGTTAAATATTCCATAGCTGTCAACTCACCCGCATTGGGCGGATGTCACAAGATTTTAAAGCCTGTCACACACATAATTTACCGCATTTCACCTGCATTGACACTTGGACAAAAATGGGTTGACAAAGTATGATATTCTGTGCAATCTTGCAGGATAATGGTTAACTTTCTCCCAAAAAAATAGATTCTGGTGTCATTTGAGGTTGACATCTCAGAGGTGTTGTTCTATCAAAACATGTAGAGTTTCAATCGAGCCGTTTCAATTTCAAGCATGTGGGTTGCAAATTTCTATCACATGACGTGATAGAAGTTGTCACGTGAAGTTGTCACGTGACCAAAGGCTTAAAAAGACCAAAAATTTAACATGCGACTAAGCACTGACAGTCAGTGCTCAGTCACATGTCCAATTTTTGGTCATCACGTGATATAAAACAGTACCCGTGGGTTCGAAATTTCAATGGCGGAATTGAAACTCTACCTGTTTTGATAGTATTTTCAATTACTAAGCTGGGATGAGACAAATTACAACTTCAAATAGATTGTTTATGAGATCAGTACAACTAACTGAGAGAAACACAAAACAGTCAATTATTCAATTAGAGCCATTTTAACAAATTATGTTGAGCTCGAGACAGCTACGAAGGAAATACAACAAAAAGACTGTGACAGCCTTAACTTAGTTCTATGGGTATGGGTTTGTAATAGTATTGCAAACACCCAGCATCATATACTGTACCATGTGCACTGTAGCTGAAGTCTTCAGTCTCCAGCCAGAAAAATATAAAAGTTTTCTAAAAGCAAGGGGGCTTATACAAACTTGGTCGTGTACACTTTATTGAACTGAAGAAAGCTTAACTTATCTTACCTCCGTTGGAGAGCCAAAAGTAAGGGACATCGCTGGTCTCCCGTCTACATCATTTGCCAGACATCTCCTTAAGCTTACCCCTAAAGGTCTTCTGCAAACTCGAAGAGCATTCCTTGAAAAAGAGGAGAGCATTTCGCGAAGATTTTTGTGGCTAAAGCCGGGAAACAAGATGGCCGCCAAAAGACAACTCGTGGGTAGTACCCAGGCCCTTATCTGTTTCTCAGTCGAACAAAATGATCAGCGGTTGGTTCCGAAGTTTTGTGAGTTATTTACCGGCTTGGTCAAAATATTTCGCTTTACGGAGTTCCATCGGCCTGGAAAATTTTGACCTCGGCCGGTAAATAACTTTTTTTTTATGAAAACAAGCGCGCGCAAATGGCTATGAACGCAGAATTATTTAACGAATTCTTTGGAAAAAAGTAAGTATTTAACAACTGGGGCAATTTAGATTGTGCTCCAACGTTTGGACAACCTTTTGAGTCTTGAGCAACTTTTTGTAGTTAGCGCAACTACGTGACCCGGTCACCCTTAAAATGAGCAGATTCACCCAAATGATGCTCCAAAATGAAAAGAGCATACTGATTTTAGTTAAAAGCCCAAATTTGAGCCCGCTACAATGCGGAACTCAAAGAATGGGAGCAAAAATAAAACTTGCTTTTTTAGTAGGGTTCGTATGATTGGATTGCAAGGCTTGCAATCCAATCATACAAACCTTGTAAAATGAACAGTTTTCTTTTTGCTCTCCCTCTTCGCGTATACATCGTATAGAGCTGAAACTCTGCCTTTTTACTGGTGCTCTTTTCATTTCTGAACATTATTTGGGTGAAGCTGCCCGTTTAAAAGGTGACCGGGTCACGTGACCATCTGTTGCAAAAGGCCTATTTTCGGAATAAGACCAATTTTTGAGCAATAACAGTTTAAGTAAAAAAGTCACAAATGAAATTTTAAAGTTAAAAAAACGCCAAATCTTCGTAAATGCGGTTAGAAAACATCCTACAGAATGTAATACAAAATTAATATTAGACTTTCTCAAAGTCCGTCGTTCCGCTTTTTTTTAATTGACGCGCAATCTATGAATGCCTACTAGAGGCCATGAGGGCGAGAGGAATAATTGTTTTAGTCAAATCACGCTAGTAGGTCCATTTGTATAGCTAAAAACGTTTTCAGGTCTTGTCATTTCCCATTTTCTGGCTTTCAAATCCGACACTTTTCGCTTCTAGTAGCCTGTCCTTTACAGTCAATATTTTCACACCAATCGAATCAGCACATTTACTTGATTTGAGGAAAAGGAAAAAAAGATAGGACCATACTTCCAGACAAAGAGCTGAAGCGTCGTATGGCGACCTTACGGTTCTTACGCCCACGCCAGAGATTTCGGCCCTGACAGTCGCTATCCTGGTGTTGAATTGCTCAGTAGCTAGATACCTATGGGTGAGAGTACGCCCGGCCACCAGACCATATAAGGGCGCCCCTTGTACCGTTAGTGAACAATCAATCAACATTTATTATGCATTACCAACGTATTTATAGGCCTGATGAGTGTGTAAGAAATCCATGTGGGAAACTTTGGTTTTCTTTTTAACTAGCTCATCTAACGGGTATGTTTCACACAGTTGCCGTTTAGCATGTTTTACTCATCATAATCCAATAGAAGCTTTACATTAGAAAATGAGAGAATGAGTTTGTTTATAACAGTTTCCCTTTGCGCATGCGCACACACGTCATCTCGTCTAATTTTACTTTTCCGTTGTTGGCAAAATCCCTTAGAAGAACATTGGTAATGGCCGATCGAAATATCTATATTATAATATTTTAAGCCGTTTGAAAAGGCTCCGATCGAGGTGGAAAGCCTGTCGAGTTAACTGCCACCGTGGATGTGATGCATATCACTCACAGGGGAGCAAGCTGGTTTTAGTTTTTTGAAATCGATGCGAGGAGAGAATCGCTGTCCGCCATGTTTGGCGTTGCTTCACAAAGAAAGCTAAATTTTCCGTGAATGAAAGCTTGAAATTTCGACCATTCGTTTAACGGGAGCCATCCATTTTAGCCGAATTAGTTTTGTTTTTACAATTTGTAGCTCAAACCCGGGTAAATGTTGTTGTTTTAGGCTTTGTTTAGCAAAAAAGTGATCTCGGGAGCTCCATGTTCCTTCGCATGGATGTGCCTGGGAAGCCATTTGAGTGCGCGCGCCAAGGGAACAACAAGCAAAAAACTCCGAGCTGAGTTGCTTGGCTGCTGAATATTGAAGTCGTTTTCGGGTTTCAGATCATTAAATGTTTTAAAATCACTAAGCGATCAGTACCTCAAAACACTTTAGGTGACGATTTCAAAAGTCAAAGTACTGAGGGGGGCAGTGTTTGTAAATAGAAAATAATTAGGAAGTCAAGATTCACTTTGAAATATTATAAAATTCACTTTCTTTGTAAAACGCTTTCTTTAAATTCATCCAAACTGTTTAATCATGGGTCTTTGCGCCCAAACATCACAATTTTCAAGTGCGTGCACCAAGGAAAAACAGGCACCTGCAGCCTACAGCAGAAAAGTTGTTAACCCATTTACACGACAGAAATATTTGGCACGGCTCGGATAAAAGTGGTTCTCTACCTCGCCACGTAGTCCCGGCACGGATGACGTTTCGGTCGGGCTCTGACAAAATTCGTACGGCAAAGCCATTTACACAGCGCAAATGTACCCGAGCCGTGCAATTAAATTTGGTACCCGTACCACTTTTTAACCGAGCCGTGCCAAAAAAACACTATCCTGTAAATGGGGCTTTTGTTTTGCCATACGGTTCAAAGACACCCTTCAAAACCTGAGTGAATTTATTCACGGGTAATTATCAACTAGTCGAAATAATTATCGTTTAAGCTGTTCGTCGACCTTTCATTATAATATATTATTATTATTATTATTATTATTATTATTCATTATATTAGTTTTCTCAAGCCCCATTTACACGACGGAAATTTTTGGCACGGCTCGGATAAAAATGGTTCTTGGACTACCTCGCCACGTAGTCCCGGCACGGATGAAATTTCGGTCGGGCTCTGACAAAATTTAGTACGGCAAAGCCATTTACACAGCGCAAATATACCCGAGCCGTGCCATTAAATTTGGTACCCGTACCACTTTTTATCCGAGCCGTGCCAAAAAATCCATGTCGTGTAAATGGGGCTTCAGTTCGCGGATTTTCATATTTTGTCTAAAACCCATTAGGGACGGACCACTGGAAAATTGAGGAAGTTGGCGGGGTTGGGGAAAGAACAAAATAATCCATGCAGAGAAAAACATTGACACCGCATTATTTCTCTGGGGGAGCATGCCTTCGAACCCCTTAGCCAAAGTAGATTTGGGATCTTTCATTCCGAAAGCTACTTTTCACCTGTACTGACATCTATGAGCCCGTTGACATTGAGTAAAAACAATCAAGTACCCGAAAGTAATTTTAATGAAGGAGCAATGAGTATGTTAGCGAATTTCAGATGACTGATTTCACCGATACATTGCTAGCAAGTACTCCTATACTGTGTAATTACTTTGCACTTTGTTTTACTAAAATACGGTCCTCGTATCTGTGCTGTTTGCATTTCTTTGCCGATGGCGGCATATATTAGCTAGAGTGAGGCAAATGGAAAATTAAGTTGGCCGTACTGCCCGGACCAAACGGCCCCAAACCGATTGGAAAAAAACTGGGAACAAGGTTGCGGACGAATGAGTGCCAAATGCACGCTTTGGGATCCTGAAAAAAATCCATACAAGCGCAACAACCGCCCTCACACTTCACGTTTCTTATGGCCCCTCCCTTAGCCCTATGAACATCGTTTGGGGCAAAGACGCCAAATATTCTTCCTCCGTTTCTTTGCTCCCACGAACGGATTGGCTTCCGTGACCAGATCTTTTTGTCCGTCGTCATTTACTTTTTACCTTTTTTTCCAATACAGCCTACCCCTGTAAAAAGACCCTAGTAGACCGTAGGTACAGTAGGTCTTTATCCGTTTCTGGGCCAAAAAGTAGGCCCCCTCCTTCAGGTTTCTCGAAGGTAAACAATGTGGAAATACAGTAAATTGAACAATACAAGGTCAATGAAACTAAAATAAATGAAAGGGACATTGCAACTTTTCTAATGAATCACATTGCGTAAAAAAGTAATGCGTTTTACACATACCGCGGTATTTAGTCCTTGATTAATGACAAACCACTTTCGTCGTACAACCGGACCCTGGACCCAGTCAAAACAACGGTACTCGATAGGTATCCCGGGATGGTGAATTAGGTGGTGGGTACCAGGTGCTACAACCCCAACTTTCCAAAGATATAGACAGGAGCCCATCAACAGGAGCCTCCATCTACTCCACTAGGTCTAGCCATATGCGCAAGGGTAGAAGAGTCCACCTGTAGACGGTGGGGTTTGAGTTTCAACGGGAAATTGTTATTTTGAAAAGGAGAATATTGGGTTCAACGCGTGAAGTCCGTGCGATGTTTTGGCGCTGATTCGAGCCTGATTGTTTTGTGTAGGGGGAGGGGGACATTTGTAACGATGAACACTTGCGGGATTCAAAATCTATGATAGATTCATCTCGATTTATCTACTCAACGTCCTTCAGACGCCTTCCAATAGGTGATGGACGAGCCCATATCCTCGATAGGCAAGACTAAGGGGGTTACAGAACCTGACACGATATGATACGATATTCTTTTGTTTACGAAGGTCGAGAGCATATTAATCACCTTCAAGAGTTTTTTCACCTATGGCCCTCGGTGTTAGTGTTGTAAAGCATGCAATGAGGATTGCTGCTTCCGCCATGGGGGTTTGAATCCCACTAACGGAATAGTTTCCTTTGTTTATTATTTCGCGCATAAAAAAATGTAAAAGATAGTTTGGTTTTGAAGTTGGTAAAACAACTATCCCCACAGGGTCGGAGTCAACAGCAGCGTCGGATATATACATCGACGCCTCGTGTCTGGGGATCATATATATCCAACACTGTTCACCTCCCTTTCTGGGGATAGTTCTTTCAATTTGATATAATAACCTCAGAGAGTTGTTTCTTTTTTCCTAGCTCGATTAACTTTTTATTTATTTTCAAGGCATCATCATATCAATCGCATATCTATAAAATGGCCAGTGTCAATCGCATATCTATACAATGGCCAGTGTCTGACATGAAATAGATATATTTGTTGTTGTTGTCCTGTATTGTAATGGTGTATTGTAGTTTTGGTGTAACATGCAATATTAAATAGATTGTGTGCAATCGGAATGGATTACGATTCAAAGCTCCTTTTTGTTAACTCTCTGCCGGTGGCGCCAAAGCAGAAACATCTTCTTCCTCTGCCAGTGGCTGCTCCATAACTGACGCCTCGTCCTCCTGTTGGGAATTTCATCCTCCTCGCTGACCGCGTGTACGTGCGTGCCCTTGAACTTCATACGTACACTCGTCACTCCATTCAGCTTCAAGCTTGAGTGGTTCTCGTTCTTTGGCACGCTTACCATCCACATCGTTTTGGCTGCAATTCCATCATAGAACTTTTCAAACTCCGTGGCGACCTTACCCGGCTGAGTGATCTCTACAGCGCCATCCCTACCGATTCTATAAGAGAAGGCGATGACACGTGGCGCCGATACGAACCTGTACGATCTCCCCCGGTATTCGTCAGTCATGTAGCCAGTTGAAGAGATAAGAACAGTGATGGTATGACCGGGATCCACTGTAGCGCCCTCCAGGTACACTTCAAACTCATCTACATGGACACGGTCATAACCTTTTAGCACTTCACTATTACCTTCAAGCTCGTACATGAACGAGTGTGTCTGGTTAAGCTCGCTGATTGGTTTACACTGAGTCACCTCGCTCACACGAGTAATCTTGCCTTCACAGGACTTGTCTTCAATCGTCTCTTCGGCTACAAAATTTTGCGCGACAAAAGGCGAAAAATTTTCCGCGGCGTTAATGACGGAGCTCAAACCCTGGTTGACTTTACTGTGTAAAGTGTAGAGATCATCAGAGAGGAAAGGTCTCACGGGGCATTTAGCGAGCCAGCTGTAGTAGTAAGCATCGCAGAATGATAACAGGCTGTCCACCAGGACGTTGCGAAGTCGCTCCTTTTGCAAAGCCATCTCAATGAATAGGTCTCCGTTGATTTTTTCGTCTTTTCTAGATGCTATAATTTGTAGGTCGATTCTTTCCTTCGCCTTTAGTTGGTCACTGCGGAGTCCCCTGAGACTCGTAACTTTGTTCATCAGCTGTTGTATGGTGATGGATTTCTCGTGCAGCGCTTTTCCCCAGACGGCAATGTTCTTGATAGATGCGAGGTAACCCCCTCTACCCGAGATCTCACTTGCATCGCTTCCTGCACCAAGGGCTTCTTCGGCGTCATTGATAAAGACATCCCACTCCTTCACGAGTATTGCTAAGCTTCTGCCGCCACCTAGAGACGGCACTCCATCGTTTCCATAGTAACTGTCAGCTCCTGATGTTATGGATGGCATTGCATAATGGAGATCTTTAAAAGTCTCTGCGGCAGTGCGAATGGCTTCTACTGATTCCATTATGTGGCCTATCTTAATGATTGTTTTGGAAAACGCTGCCATTTTCGCCGGGAGATCAGCTATTTCTGATAATCCAGCCAAAGTTGCAGCACCTCCAGAAAAGACGCTAGTCACGGCACCAATACAGGAGAAAATGGCGTTCATGATCATCGTTTGTTGGTAATCCTCGACACCTTTTTCGAAGTCTTCTTTTGCTGTATCCATTTTATACTTGGCGACGTCCAGTTTCTCCTGAATCTTTGCCAGATCTCTTACGGCGGTCTCCATTTCTTGTTCCATTGCATCAATGTTGCGATCATTTTGCTTGACAATAGTGGTCATGACATGTGTCATGGACTTGGTGGCTTCAAGTTTATCCTTCAGGAGTTGCGATCTAAGCCGATAACGCTCGTATTGGTCTATAGCAAGCTTGGCATCATCCTTAAGTAAGGTGAGAAGCTCCTGATGAGCAAGAAGAGACAAATATGGTACAAATGATAAGCCTTGTGCGCGGCTTTCTATGTTCTCCAAGACATCTTCGGCGTTTAGTCCAACTGAAGAGTAATCCGCAAGAAGCTCCCGCTGTCCACTGAACTCGCTTTGGGCTTCATTCACTGTCCTAATAACATTCACTAAAATCTTGATAGCAGGATTCCCCTGAATAAGACCATCCCCATCATCTTTGCTGACAATCGCCAAATTCTGTGCCATGACCTTAGCACAAGCCACGCAAAGTGACAAGTACTGCACATCAAATGCATACCTCGGCTGGGACTTCATAGTAATTGCTTCTAGGCTCATATAGGTGAAGAAGTTGTAATTCCCTGTACAAGTAAACGGGATTCCTGTGTCGTGTCTGTATATACTCAGGGCAGCTCCCTGAACGGTATGCTGGTAAGTGCTATGAAATCCTATATTTTTGCAAGTTAGTATTTCGTCCTTGAAGCTCACTTTTCCTTGCCGGTGTTGACCCTTTATCTCTGCGTCATCCGAATCCAATATGATCTCTCCTCCATTATCTACAACTTCATTAACGAAGATTGCGATCTTGGCGTGTTTCTGAACGGTTGTTGAACCAGTAAGAGACAACTGTTGCGTAAAGATGACAATCTCTTGGGTACTGTCTGATCTAGTTGTGTATCCCCCTAGTTCTGTTGATTCCAAATGCACGAATCTAAGCACCATATCTGCCTTTTTGCTGAGAGCGTCCTTGAGGTCTTGATCGCTGTAGAAGTCACAACCTTTATAACAGTTACCGTCCTCACACTGGACACATCCGGTCTCTTCCTGGTCTGGTCTGCTTCCTGGCGGACACTCGCAGATGCTCGTACCTGGGCCTGTGTACTTGCATGTTGCACCTTCCTTGCAACCGCCATCGTTCACTTCACAGTTGTTCACAGGATAGCAAACAGTACCCTTCAGCTGGTACCCTTCGCCACACGAGCAGTCGGTGTCACAAGTTTGGACATCTGAAATTTCCCATTTAAGAACCCCAGTAAGTCTCGTCTTTGTTATATTTATATTGGACAGAGCTGATTTAAGATGATGTACTGTTGTGAGTAATTTGTAAATATATTCCTTCATTGAATTTGAGAGCTCGTGGCAGTGTCTAATAAACGTTGTGAGGGATTTCTGTGTTTGTTTTTCAAACCAAATTTATTTTCAATTTTGTGCCAATTTTTCTTCCAAAATTTAACTTTGAGAGGTCATATGATATGTAAGGTCATACGATATCATATATATCAAAAATAAATATCATATATATCAAAAATTCCTCACACCGTTGCAAGGTCCAGTTATCACAATGAAATATCCATTGTTATGGTGCTCGAGGGGGTTTCCATGGAACCCTTCGAACGCCCTGGATCCGCCACTGTTAATCCTAAGGCTGCATTCATTATGTATACTACAGGGGGGGTGGGAGGGGGGGCAGAGGATTTTGAGGGGAGATCTCAAAATTTTGGAACTGGAAAAGGGGGATGTCAAGTTTTTTTCATAACATGAAGGGGGGATGCATATTTTTGTTGAGGTATTATATATATTTAAGACAAGGTTGTGCAGTTTGATAATGAAGGAAGGCTCGATTGTTGAACACCGAGTTGAAACCTCCTGAAGAAATATCACTTGCACTACTATTCTTGTGTATATACCCTCTTTCAACTGATATGTTGAAAAAAGCTGCGCGCTTCGCGCGCATAAAGAATTATAAACTTATAAAATCGTAAGGCCTTCTTGTTTTACCACTGATCGACGTCCTCTTCAGTGACTTTTGTCTGCCAGACAAAAACGCCTCTGGTCTTTTGATTAATAGTCTTGTAGCTTCATTGTCAAAATTGCGGCGCACTTTGCGCGCACAACAAAAACAAACCAAACAAGCAAATAAAAATAAATGATACTCTAGGTAGTAGGGTAGTCTAGGTAGTAAGGTTCCAATCGAGGAGCGCACCAGATCACTCGGTAGAAAGTCACTACACACAGCCAAGGGTACACAGCCATCTAGGATTTTTATTTGCATCTTTACGCTTTGAGCCTTGTTCTGCATCTTTTGAAAAAATGTTATTGACGCGACCGGGGGGGGATGTTTTTTTCCTTTTGACCAAGAGGGGGGATTCATAAAAAATATGTTGTGCCTTGGGGGGATCTGAAAATTTTGGATTCTCAAAAAAAATCCTCTGCCCCCCCCCCCCCCCCCTGTATTATACATAATGAATGCAGCCTAAATGTATTCAATCGAGAATATTGCATTATCTAAATCAGCAGATGGGATTGAATTATTTCTCTGACGTGATATGTTGCCAGGCTGACAATATTAAGGTTGATAGACGCTTCTTAATCTTTTTACAGCTGAATTCGATGTATCGCGATGCTCCAATTCCAAGAATCATTTTTTTTTCTTTGGGCAATTCTGCGCTGTATTTCAAAAAAGGGGCGGAGCTATTCAAATTAACATGAACTCGACGGGCCTCGACGGAACCCACGATTCTTGGAATTGGAGCATCGCGATATATCGAATTCGGCTGTAAACAGATGCTAACTGACCTGTAAAGGTGAAAGTTTGACACTTGGCTCCTAATGACAAACGGCCTCCGCTACTTTGCAGACATTGATTGCTTGAACAGCTTTTAAGCTTTCCTTCTTCAAACTTGAAACACTTTTCAGTCACTTCTTTTTCGTCTGAGCAGCTTCCTAATGATATGGCCTAGAAATGGGCAGGTTAAGAAAAAAGAAGGAATTAGGAATGTACTAGGCAGAAACAAGGAAGGAACAGGGAAGGTATCAGGTAGGAACTAGGAATGAAGGAACCAGGAAGGAATTACGGAGGTACTAGGGAGGAACTAGGCAGGGACTCGGAAGAATTAGGAAGACATTAGGTAGAAACTAGGAAGGAACCAGGAAGGAATGACTAAATTAGGAAGGAATTAGGGAAGTATTAGGTAGGAACTAGGCAGGGACAGGGAGGAATTAGGAAGGAACTAGCATGGAACTAGGAAGGAAAAGAAAGAAAGGAAGAAACTACAAAGGAATAGGAAGAAAACAGAAAAAAGGAAAGAAAAGAAGGAAGGATTGATACTGACACAGCAAAACTATATACTTACCCCTTGTGTATTGGCTTGCAGGCAGTTTCCGCTGAACAGATGCACGATCATTGACTCGTATCTGTTTGTGTAGAAGACTTGCCCACCTACACCGCAGAACTTTTCGTCCAGTGCAACCGTACCCTTTTTGTAGCCAATGCATTTGCGTGATTTCTCGTGGAAAATGTTTCCTTTCAGTCCTGTGAGGCAAGATAACACTATTAAAATGAATGGTCTAAGCCAAGTGAATGAATGTTTGTTGAAGTAGCAGTAATATATTTGTTATGTGATCATATCAACAGATTATTAATAACTCCAGACCTGCTTCATTTTCCAATTCACTGTTACACCTTCCTTCCCTATATGGACGCTCCTAGGCAATGGCCTCCTGGGTCTCTGATCCTTCCATACATGTTTAATATCACACCTGGTGAGGATTGTTACCGAGTCGAAACGCGTGTGAAAAAATAACGCAGATAAAAATTTAAAGCAGAGAGTAAAGACAAGAGGAGTAGAAAGACTTAGGGTATAACCAAGGTAATCTGTTAATATGTGAAAATAGAGTCGGTCTACATACAAGGTTTCAAGTGTTGTATGATCACCAGTGCTAATTTAGACCTACACCGCCATTTACGCAACACCATGTAATGCGCAACATGGTAGTATAAATACCACCGATCTGACAATTCTATCTTCACTTTGACTCTGATGATGACTTCGGCTAAGGCTGATAAAACGTCACATCAAACAGCCCTTCTCAGGACTACCACATCCACCCGGATGACCATATAACAATATTGTTAGTACATGTGTTAGATATCATGTAAACGCATTTGAAGAATAGAAAACAAATATGACATTTTTATTAACTAATATAAATTATGGATAAATCTTTGAATAGTGTCAATGGTCAATGTGCTATCGAGCGGATGGAATTGGATTTCTTTTCATGCTGAAATTGTTGTCTTTTCTAAGACTAAGATGCATAACATAGGATTTTGAGTTGCTTATGTAGACCAAATGTAGACACTTAAGGTAATTCCCCTGAAATAAAACTTGTCGTAGAATTTTTTTCTTAATTTGTCTATTTACTATTTAGTATATAAGGAATGAAATATGAAATAAAAGGAGGGGTGCCCATGCTCGTTTAGAAACTGTGATGGCGCAAACATACCCCATTTTAGTGCCTGAGGGCTATTTTTGAAGGAATACGTGAAACAAGAAAATTGTGATAAAACGCTCACTAATGAAGCAATCCAGTTCGCTTGCAAGTTTGAACAGAACTGTTGGATGCTTCACTACCTATGACGAACATTGGAATGTTTAATTTTCTATGTGTGTTGACGCTACTCTTGAAAATGTGCAAACATGTGCGCACCGCTCGTGATAATCTAAGAGTCTTTGGTGTCTCATTTTGGGGCTTTTTATGACGATAGCTCAAAAACTTGTCGTGGAAATTTCTTTAAACTTTTTTTTATAACAGGGGAATGATAGTTTTATCAAAATGGTAAAATAAAAAATGGGGGTGCCCAATCTTGTTTTCGCGCAATATCCCAAAAGCGACTTTTTCTTGGTGTTTCTCACTCAAATGGGGATATTTAGCTTGCGCGCGCGCGCTCGATTGCGTCATTTTCGAACGTGCGCCGTGCAAAACAGGGGAATAACCTTAAGCATTACAGCACAAATTTCTATGACTTTATCGGCGCAATAGAGCACGCGTGATTTTGGGAGAGACACGAGAACGTTGTAAAATCACGAGCCGCAGGCGAGTGATTTTAAAAATGTTTCCGAGTATCCCTCCCAACATCACAAGTGCTCTATTCGTCGATAAAGTCGTAGAAATGTGCTCTAATGCTTTTAGGATACAGCGGGAGAGAACCATTACTTTATCGGTGAAATAGAGCATAGATTTGGACCAATCAGAGCGAGCGTTATATCGTAGTTATATTATAAATGTGTTTAAGCAATTGGGACTTAGTACAGACACACCACTGAAGAGAGAAGCACAGGCCACGATTGTCCGTGTACCTTTTAAATGGCAATATTAAGCTTCCACGCATTGATCGTTGCCGAGACATAACTCGGAATATACAGTACTTTCAAACATACCTTTGAAAACGAACGTGGCTCTGTGCGATTCGCAGTTGTCCTGCTCTGATAGCTTAGCGTCCTGAGCTGGCTTGCCTGTCGCGCCAGATGGTACCAAACACTTTTTAGTCAGGAGATTTTGTAATGCCCGGCGGTCTGTGAACTGAAACCTGATATGAAGCATAGAATGAATGAGTCTTGATAACAAAACGCTATGGATTAGTTTATCAAGAGATATAATATTGTAGTCTGCCAAACGCCCTTCTTATCGTAAACAGGAGCCTGTGGGTTGATGCTCTGCTTCGCGATCTATGAATAAAAGACGAGGACCCCATCTGGCGAATGAACCGACCATCATGTATCTGGGATCACACCCCGAACTGAGTACCATCCGATGATATATTGGGGAAAAATTCCCGCCTGTTGATGAACCCCAGGTTCAGCTACCCAACCCGGAAATTTAGATTGTCCCTATCAACTCTGCAATTCCAATGAATTTTCGCATTACCACGCTCCAGTGCTAGGGTACCTGCCCTGGAATTCCAGTGCTCTTTGATGACCATCCATCCTGGAATTCTGACGTCCTCAACAAGGGGGATCCATATCGGAGGAAGAGCTATAGCTCTCCAGGGCATCGAACTACAAATGTATGTATCGCTTCCCTTCCGTGCTTTTATATCCGTGCTTTTATCTGTGCCGTTCTGTTCTATTCTATATATCACCTTCTATTTATTCAATTTCTTCATTTAATTGTTTGTTGATTTACTTTGTTTCCTTTTTTAACGATGTGACTATAAAGACTATAAAAGTATAGTATGTGTGCCTTCAAGAGTCCAGTACTATCTCCATATAAGATCCCTCTTCATTAGCGTCAGAAAAGTGTCTATTTTTAGACACATTTCCAATTTTGAATAGAGACAGTAAGCCAACTTGTACTGCACTGTCATACGTAACCACTCATCAGCCTATCTAGGGGTAGTAAGGAGCAGTAACAGCGAATTGGAAAATGAAGCAGGTCTGAGGTTAATTTTAGAAGAATAGATTTGCTGCTTGAAAAAACGTCTTTGAACGAGGCATACGCTACCTCTGTATTTTAATTCGTTGACCGAGCGTGTGGCGTAGGCTTTGCGTGAAAATTTGAAACTAAAAATGACTTCATAGAGGCCTAATTTTCCAATACGCTGTTACGTGTACACTGTTATAACTTTGGAGGTGGTTATACGGGAGTGAAATACAACAACAGGTGGTAGCTCTATTTTTAGAATATCTCTTGCGGGAAACCAGCCAAGCAAATAAACACACGGAAAATAAGGGGAAATATGCTAGTAAAAAGATATTGATGCTGATTGGAACAATTATAATAATACATGATTTTTACTCTTAGTAATGGACTCTTGTGCCTTATATTCCTCCCCCCCCCCCCCCTTATATATATTGGAATCACACCTGGATCCTTCGCTGCATGGACCAGTACCGATCTCTTCGTCGTTGATTTTGAAACACAAGTCACGACCGTACAACAAACTCAACTCCCCATTAGATCTCCATCTCACAGCAGACGTCTTGAAATCACAGGTATCCCGAAGCTTTACCACTCCATCAATGGCATGCACACACATACCGCTGCTGTGAATGAAGTAGCCGACACCTTCCAAACAAATAAGATATTTTATTATCAATTATAATATTCATCCATTACTCATACTCATCCTGCACTGGATTCGGATCAGGTGACACTACTTGTAACCCCCGATACCACATGGCTAGGTGTCTGATACAGAATACTACTTGATTTAATTAGTATTCTGTATCTGATACAGAATACTAATTAGTATTCTGTATAGGACACGTTCCAGCGCAGCCCTCAGTCTTTGAACAGTTCAAAATTTGTTTCAAATAACAAATATCCCCTACTGTCCAAAGGCTGAAGGGGACCACTCTAGTGAAGTCCAAGTATGGCCTTCTCTCGTAGAGCAGTACCTAAAAAAGCTTCACCTGAAAGACTATATGTTGTTTTGATGCCTTCTGCGCATGCTTTCTGCAAAATGATTGGCGTTTTTTGTAAACACCCGAAAATTATTTTATTTTCAATGCACAATCAATTTAATATAAGTACAAAAGTTAGAATATCATAATAGTCCGGTCAATTTAGCGTTTAACCTGGAAAAAATTGCAACATGGGATTTTTATACAGCAAATTCTCAGGAACATATGTGAGAAATACGTGTCCAAATTTTGTGAAAATCCGTTCGGGGGAAGTTGGTTAAATTTGGGGTTTTCCGTCTGCACGAACAATTCGAATTGAGGGCTATAGACTGTAGGGCCGTAACTCGGTGTGATATTGAACGAGATATCGAGCAATTTATTTGTACTGCATAATGTGATTGCATATATGTGAATTGTGTGTTTGTTTATAACCAATTCTGCAAAATAATAACTAAATAATCGTGCGTTTTGACAAATCCCATATGATCCTTGTATTTCCGCGTGGTGATACACTAAAGATCGAATATTATACGCTAAAAGGAATAAAAGAAATAAACTGTTCATAGCCGTAACTCATCGCTCAGAAATTATTTGTTTCAACCGAAAAACCTTGTTAAATCTTCCTCGGTTTCATCTGTACAGTCCATAACCAGTTCTCCCAGTTTCTGTGTTTTCAGTGTCTAAGTGCCGCCGAAAACAAAAGGCGCCCTTGACGTCGCCGGTAAAACCAAAAATTTAACCAACTTCCCCCGTCCGGATATCTACGAAATTTGGATATGTTATTCCTACATATGTTTTTAACAATTAGTACCAAAATTTCTCATGTTGCAATTTTTTCCAGGTTCGGGGTTTTTTCGGGCTAATTTGACCGGACTATAAGTACTTTACAATATTCGTGTCTATCTTGTATCGGCAGATACAAACACTCGCACTACGTGCTCGTGTTTGTAATCGTACATACGATTCAAGTACTCGTGGCTCCAAAAACAAGAAGTTGTGCACGCATTGCAGTGGCATTGCATCTCAAGCTATCCTATGTATGTATGTATGTATGTTAACGATGTTTGTTCAACAGGGACTGTAGTACTAGGATTATTATAAGGAGGGGGGCCAAGGAGTCGTGTATTTGAAATTTTGTCCTATAAAATTCTATATTCAAGAATTCTTTATTTTGGGTTTCGAAAAGGGGGATCTGAATTTTGTGTGGGGGCCTCTCCGCTGGCAACGGCCCTGTTCAAGCAGCAAATCTACAGTATAAAAAAATAACTTCAGACCTGCTTCATTTTCCTCCTTACTACCAAGAGTAAATTAGATAAGAGTGTTCCTCTGTCACTTTATGTCCTAATCCCAGCACAATCACAGATATTCTATTTTTAGATACACTTTTTCCAATAAAATCGCACTTTGCCACTATCTAACCCATCAGAAGGTTCCAGTAACGTGCCCTTGCATGGATTTTTATCAAACTTTATAAAAACATCGTGATTGAAGTATATATCATCCAAAAAAATTCCAACCTCGTTCGCTGCGCTCACTCGTGAGACAAAGTTTTAACACTCAAAGATAAAATTCGTATCTCCGCGCGGCCATGTAATATCATCTATGTCGTATGCCGTATTATTATATACTGTGACCAGATACCATGTGATAACACCAGTGAATAAAAATCGTATCAGTGAATGATACGATATCATTCACGGCACCAATAAAATGCAATTTTTCTTTATTTTTTTTTGCTATTTTATCAGACTCAGAGTATATAATAAACAAATTATGACATGGCAAGAGCTTGATATCGTATTATTCACTCGCTCGAAGACTCGCTCGTTCGCGCTACGGCACGAAAACTCGTGAATAAAAACGATATCAAGTTCTTACCATGTAATAATCTCTCTATATATTAAAGACCCTTTTACCTTCTTTTGCAAATCTAAATGCCTTTGGTTCGGGAGAGGCTGCTGGACAGCAGGCGAGGGCGTGAGGCGTAAACTCAGCGGAGCCTGTGACTTGGCAGGTGGTGGCCTTCAGGTAGCGGTCCCCCATGATGGGGATATAGAGTGGATTCATACCTTCTTCTGACGTACCTATTCGACCATCGCCAATCAAGCTTTGTTGTTTGGGACCGTTAGGACATAGTTCCTCAGCTGTACAAAGTCTCCTCCCACTAAGACCTTCACAGACACTTTGGTAATTTTCTGGCAAGAGGGTTCCTTCCTTATCAATTCTTTTAGCATAGAGGTATTGGCTGTCGTACCAAGTTATCTTTGGAGCTAAAAAAATACCGAAATCAATCGTCAACTGCCTTACGGGGGAGGGCTGTTGTTTTACTTAATTCTACGATTGTATTTTTACAATTGGCAAAGCAAAGGGTAACCCGAGTATCACTGAGTCACAGTTTTGTCGAACTGAGGCTTGAGGCTAAGTGCTTGTTTCTGCTAAGTGCTTGATTCTGCTTGTTCCTGATAATTTCTACATAAATTTGTGAAATACGACTTAAGAATGACTTCATCGACCTTAACTTGGAATTTTTTTTTATATACCAATATATATATATTTTTCACTTACCAACAAAGAATACAATAGATGGAGTTTTCCAAAAACAGTTCATGTAGTTAAAAGACACTGCAGTTTCATTGTCTTTTAATCCAGCACAGCTAAATTTCTCATTTACGACTTGGGCAGCGCCCTTGACCATTAACAACGGTTTGTATCTCCAAGAGTAACGAAAGTGTCCATGAACCACGCTGTCGCATTCTACATAAACAAGATACCAATCTGTATCCGATCTGGTATCAAGGCATTGTTTCGTCTCTTCATCCACTATTTTGCCGTCTGGTAGGTAACGGTACAGTTTGTTGCAATCTTCCGTCAGGACAATTCGTTTTGTCATCACGCCACTCTCAGTTCTGTATTCTTGTGGCCCGAAGCATTTGTTTTCCGACATGAATCGAATAGCTGCAACAATGCCACCTAAAACAAGGGGAACAAGCACATTTTTTATCGTTTTTTAAAAAGTATTATCGTTTTTATACAAATCCGCGTCGGGGTGGCTGTGGTTTTTAAATCAAGTTTCAGGAAATTCGGCCGAGAACTGAAAAAAGTGGCGATCAAAAGAGCGATGTTTCTCGAGTAACTGCAAGTTTCGGGGAATTTTCTGGTCACCCAAATCGCCACTTTTATCGAAGTTGGATACCAATATGCGTCTTCGCATGCATAAAAGACTACGTCCAAGTATGCAGCGTCAACACTGTCAAATTAGACGACTTATTAATTTGTTCACTTCGTGAAGGCGTACATGTATAAAGTCATGCTTTATCGGAGATACACTCGGGCTACGCCCTCTATATCTCCCGACAAAGCACTCCTGTTCCTTTTTTAAATACATTAATGATACGCTTTTAAATACATTAATGATTAATTTAAGAAAGGTAGTTTTCATTAAAAAATCTTTGTTTTACTGAGCAGGTTTTGACCCGGAACGGGGTATTAGTCTATATGAACTTCTGTCTATATCCAATCTTCATCATCATAGTCAGGCCCGTAGGAGGGGGAGATCGAGGGGTTCGAACGAACCCCCGTCGGCGCTAGAAAAATCAGGTTTCTGGTCACAAAACAGGTTGGAAGTACCACCAATGCTATAAATTGGTTTATACAGGGTTTTTTTCTTCTGAAAACGGAGAGGACAACGAACCATCCTTGTGCCAGATTTTTGGCAACAAAACAGGCAGGAAACACAGCAAAATCCTATACATTTGGCATATACAGTTTTTCTTTCGGAAAAGTGGACAAAGAACCCCCTTCAAAGAAAGCGAGCTACGGGCCTGATATTGTAAAAATGTAACACGAGAAAAGACATCGAAGTCATGTTGAAAATCACTGTCGAGTGCTTGATACAGCTTCTCAAACAAAAAAGAAGGAATAGAATATCAATATTCTATGCACATTAAGATCGCGTATCCAAACCGCCTTCACGCTTATGATTTTCTTTGTTTAAGCTCGAGAAATTATTAATGAGTTTGAGAAAGGCAGTTAAACCCTGTTTATATTGAAAATCATTGTTTCACTAAATAGGTTTTGGCGTCAATGGGGATTTAGTCTATATCCAATCTTCATCAAATAGAATCGTAAAAATTGACACGTACCTGGACCAAACTGGAAAGCCTTAGCAGTATCAATAGCGTGGAGCAGAAATCCAATTAAGATGAGTAGGCGCGTCATCTGCAAATATTTTTCTCAAAAGTCAAAAACGTAAAAAATCACGACATGCATTTGCAACAATAGAAAAGAGAATTGAAATATAATTCAATAGGAAATTCTCCCTATGACGTATTTTACTACGACTACCAGAAACCTTTGCGTTGTCCCTTTTGTTCGCGCATGTACCGCCTATTGTTTCAAATAGCGGCTTATCTGCATAAGAAAAGAAAACTTTAAATGATTCTGGTAGTCGTTGTCAAATGACGCAATAGTGCAAATGTCCTATTATCCCTCCCCTCACAAAGTTTATATGAGCCAGGCTAGCCCGGTTAAGCGAGCTGAGTTCTCTTGTTCTCTTTCACTTCTCTCTTCAGCCCTGCTAACCGGGCCAGCCCACGTGAGCTATCATAAAAAATTCACTTGATTCCCTGAATTGCTCTACTGCAAGGGATTCAAACTTTAGGTAGTTTTGATTTATCTATCAGCTTAACTGAAGTAAATATAGAAGGCTAGAATGAAAGAAACTACCAATCTTTTTTCTCAAATGTTTGTAAATTAAATGAGGTATAGTTTGTTGTATTAAATATCATAAGGCGTTTTTTATCTAGCAAAGTAGTACTAGAATCAACAGAGGTTTTGTACTGATATAAGGTGCATGTAAAGCATGTTGTAAAAAGCGTCCGCTTAATCTACATTGAGGTTAATCACGATAAATCAAAATTAAAGCGATTTTTTAAAGATCGTGTCAGTAAAGTGCATTGCTCATTTCCTAGAATAAGATATGACAAAATATATATCATACTGGTAAATTTTATGTTACGGACGAGATTTATGGAAATCAGTGCACACCTCACCATCAACTGCATCCGTTGCGTTCCGAGCCTCTTCTGTGGTGAATGCTTCGCTTCAAAAGTGAATCTAATTTTTCTAGTAATGATACTATGTTATGATTGTCATCATTTAGTACATTATTTAGTGACGACAGTAAGAACTCACTTATAAGCTTCTGGTATGAGCTTGTGCCGTTTTGGCAGCTCTATTCAGCACCTGTTTTGTGAGAAAATCTGATGTCCATAACTAATTATCAAAGTTGATGCGCGCTAGGTGTGTCGTTTTTTGGCAGGTGGCTTAAGGCGCAAAGTTACCGCCACCAAGATATATATTATGGCAAAGAAATAAGTGTTCTTGATTTTTTTCTTGTGGCAGTTCTTTTGAGTCTTGAACGACCCACTTCGAATGCTATTTTCATTGTGTTGTGACAAGCGTTAAATAGTCACGTGTCGAATGCATTGAGCCGTGTAATAAGATGGTGCCTGTTGATTAATTGATTTTGATCATTCTTGTAGTAAGAAACATTCATTATTTTTAGCCTGTCCTAAGACTCCATGGCTCGTTGTGCGTTCGGCGCGTGAATATATAATCGCTTGTCCTAACAGAAGAAACAATGGTCACAGTAGCCTCCAGGTTGTTTCTCGAGCAATAATCAGTCTAACATCAACTAACATCTATCCTGGGTTAATGAGATTCACTAGGATTTGGCCTCATTTGCATTTTATGATTTCAGAGCCATGTAGTTCCTCCTCCCGAAGCATGATTGCGAATGAAGCGCTTAATTTATCTTGCATTGGTTTTGAGAATTTAGCATAGGTGACTTTTCAGTGAAAGCGAAATCAGAAAGAAAAGAAACTGTGATAGATTTGATTGTTCTGTCATTATTCCGCATGGTTGATTTTATCCTTTAAAAATTCCCTCGAGTAAAGATGAGTTATATCCTAGTCTGTACTGTGAACTTCAGGGTCTGACTCGGTTTTATGTTTATGACTGGTTGTACAAAAAATGTGAAAATTGGCTAACTAAATGTATTTATGTAAGAAACGGTTCTAGAAGAAGCTGGTTAAAGTGCAAATTGCATGGAATGAATACGTTGTTCCCTTTACTTTTTGATCATGTAAAAAGTTTTGTTTTCAAAGCTTAACAGATACCCATACAAATTTATGTTTGAACGGCACCGCTTTGTCATAGCAAACGGGAAATAAAATGCGAAGGAGGCCGAGTTCCAGTGAATCTCATAAACTCAGGATAGATGGTAGAATGTTTCCGTCCTGAGATATGATGTTTCAAAGAAATACCAAAGATAAATAGTACAAGAAAACAGCCCGTCACTTCGTGACGCTAGAAGACCCAACCTAAGTTCCCCCTTCCATAAACTGCTGATTTACATTACTAATGACCTCCCTTTTTGTGTGTTTGTTTTGCACTGGTCTCCCTGATTTTGGTAGAGAAAATGACGCACGTGTGTGTGTCTTGGTGAGTCAGTCCGGTCTCAAATCTGTCTAAGAACCCCGCGCTAAAATTGAAAACGCAGCCTATTACAGAAAAACATTAGACTTCGGAATTGTTTGTATAATGCTTATCAGTAAGGCACGAGAGAAGAAACAGGTAAAGTAAAACTGTTCTAAGAAATTTCTTAGTTTATCATAGGAATATTTAGAGAATATCATTCATGACTTTGCGC
Organism: Scolanthus callimorphus; assembly: GCA_033964015.1. Taxonomy (NCBI): domain Eukaryota; kingdom Metazoa; phylum Cnidaria; class Anthozoa; order Actiniaria; family Edwardsiidae; genus Scolanthus; species Scolanthus callimorphus. The sequence continues at coordinate 19,996,635 of CM066913.1, forward strand.
GCGCTCTGTAGGCAGTGCCAGGTGTAAGTTCGTTCAAACTTGAATGAAATTTTTCTCAGCTCAAATCTTTCTCGAATTAGAATTATTCCTACACACAAATGTAAGTAATCTGTAATAGAACCATTTAGGTTTGAATGTCTATGGTGCTATAGGCTAAGGGAACTGTGTTCTTTTTTAGTTTATGTGGGAGATTTTAACATGGCCGCGATGGCGGCTTTGTCCCTCGCTGAAAAAATCGCTTGAATTAGAACTTAGCCAAAGGTGAATCTTTTCCAACAAAAACACGCCCACTGGAGAGATTTCCTCCTTCTCTTCTGGTTTGTGTCCTTCGTTTTGCGATACAGCGTCAGGATTTATACTTTGAAAATATTATATTCATGGCTTTGTGGCATTTCGCCTTAGCGTGCTTCCAGAAAGCAGAGCGGTGTACGGCGGTGTACGTTTGTGCAAACTTGAATGACAATTTTTCTCAGCTTAAAGCTTTCGAATAATAATTATCCCTGCACATTCCTGCAAGTAATCTGTGTCAGAACCATTTAGGTTTAGATGACTATGGTGATTTCGGCTGTGCGAATTGAGTTTTTTTTTAGTTTCTGTGGGAGATTTCAAAATGACGGCGATGGCAGCTTTGTCCCTCGCTTAAGAAATCGCTTGAATTAGAATTTAGCCCAGGGTGAATCTTTTCCAACCAAAACACGCCCACTGTGGAGATATCCACTTTCTCTTCAGGTTTGTGAACTTCGTTTGGCGACACAGCTTCAGGGCCAAGCGGAGTGAGTGCGGACGATTTAGCCAATCAGAAACGTTTGCGCAGACAACCCGATTATAATAGTATAGATAAGTAGGCATACGTGGAACGTCTCATTTCTTATATATATACCTTGTAGGATTCTTTGTCCACTTTGTCCAGATCTGAAGAGGGCCATAGGGGCTGAAACCGGTGAAGCAGAAGAAGACAGAGAAGTACAGTACAAGTGGACAAAGAATCCTACAAGGTATATATATAAAAAGAAATACCAAAGGTTCCGGATGTGGAAAAGTGCCAAAAAGCCACTCAAAAGTGTCTTGATGGTTATATGATGGCTATACCACTTTTCCTTAATTAACATCTATCAAGCCAAGTGGAAAGCACTGTAATCGCACGTTCAAATTATTCTCAGCTATTCACTGTTGTAAAAGACAGTTTCGATTCATCTGAATTGGGATATGCTCAAACACCTATCCCGCACAGGGTGCCTAGTGCTGGATGTCTCGACGCCTCGTGTGTCGGTATATATCCACCACTATTCACCAAGTTGCTGTTATTGGTAGAATTATTTCAGAAATCATTATCATTACTTATAATTTATTTCATTTACCTGTATTGTAATAGTTTATTGTACTTCTGAGTAGCTTGTCACATTAAATAGATTGCATGCATGCAAGAAGAACGGATTATGTTTAAAAGCTTCTCTCTGCCGGTGGCTCCATAGCTGAATCTTCTTCCTCCACTTCGGAACGATCATCCTCCTCGGCATGTACGTGCGTGCCCTTGAACTTCATGCGTACACTCGTCACGCCATCGAGGTTCAGGCTTGGGTGGTTATCATTGATTGGCACGCTCACCATCCACATCGTTTTGGCTGCAATGCCATCATAGAACCTTTCAAACTCGGTGGCGACCTTACCCGGCTGGGTGATCTCTACAGCGCCATCCTTGTCGATTTTATAAGAGAAGGCGATGATATGAGGCGCGGATACGAACCTGTACAATTTCCCACGGTATTCATCAGTCATGTAGCCAGTTGAAGAGATAAGAACAGTAATGGCATGACCGGGATCTACTGTAGCGCCCTCCAGGTACACTTCAAACTCATCTACATGGACACGGTCATAACCTTTTAGCACTTCACTGTCATCTTCAAGCTCGTACATGAATGAACGTGTCTGATTAAGCTCGCTAATTGGGCTACACTGAGTCATCTCGCTCACTCGAGTAATTTTCTTGTCACAGGACTTGTCTTGAATCGTCTCTTCGGCTACAAAATTTTGCGCGACAAAAGGCGAAAAATTTTCCGCGGCGTTGATGACGGAGCTCAAACCCTGGTTGACTTTGCTGTGTAAAGTGTAGAGGTCATCAGAGAGGAAAGGTCTCACGGGCATTTAGCGAGCCAGCTGTAGTAGTAAGCATCGCAGAATGATAACAGGCTGTCCACCAGGACGTTGCGAAGTCGTTCCTTTTGCAAAGCCATCTCAATCAATAGGTCTCCGTTAATTTTTTCGTCTTTTCTAGATGCTATGATTTGTAGGTCGATTCTTTTCTTCGCCTCTAGTTGGTCACTGCGAAGTCCCCTGAGACTCGTTAGCTTGTTCATCAGCTGTTGTATGGTGATGGATTTCTCGTGCAGCGCTTTTCCCCAGACGGCAACGTTCTTGATAGATGCGAGGTAACCTCCTGTGCCCGAGATCTCACTTGCATCGCTTCCTGCACCAAGGGCTTCTTCGGCATCATTGGTAAAGACATCCCACTGTTTGACAAGTATTGCCAAGCTTTCCCCTCCTCCTAGAGACGGAAGTGCTTCGTGTTCATAATACTCGTCAGCTCCTGATGTTATGGATGGCATTGCATAATGGAGATCTTTGAAAGTCTCTGCGGCAGACCGAATGCCCTCTACTGATTCCATTATGTGGCTTATTTTAATGATTGTTTTGGAAAACGCTGCCATTTTCGCCGGCAGATCAGCCATTTCTGTTAATCCAGTTAGAGTTGCACCACCTCCTGCGAACACGCTAGTCACGGCACCGATGCAAGAGAATATGGCGTCAATGATCAACGTCCGTTTGTACTCTTCCACGCCTTCTTCGAATACTTCTTTTGCTTCGTCCATTTTGTCTTTGGCACCGTCAAGTTTCTCCTGGATCTTTGCCAGATCTCTAACGGCAGTCTCCATTTCGTGTTCCATTGCATCAATGTTACGATCATTTTGCTTGACAATAGTGGTCATGACATAAGTCATGGACTTGGTGGCGTCAATCTTATCCTTAAAGAGTTGGGATCTAAGCCGATAACGCTCGTATTGGTCTATAGCAAGCTTGGTATCATCTTTAAGTAGCGCGAGAAGTTCCTCATGAGCAAGAAGAGACAAAAATGGCACAAATGATAAGCCTTGGGCGCGACTTTCTATGTTCTCCAAGACGTCTTTGGCGTTTAGTCCAACTGAAGAGTAAGCTGCAAGATAGTTGCGCTGCCCACTGAACTCGTTTTGGGCTTCATTTACTGTCTTCATTACACCTTTTAAAATCTTGACAGGAGGATTCCCGCGAATAAGACCTTCCCCATCGCCTTTGCTGACAATCGCAACATCCTGTGCCATTACCTTAGCACAAGCCACGCAAAGTGATAAGAACTGCACATCAAATGCATACTTCGGCTGGGACTTTATAGTAATTGCCTCCAGACTCATGTAGGTGAGCAAGTTGTAATTCCCTGTGCAAGTAAATGGTATACCTGTTTCCTGACTGTATATACGCAGGGCCGCTCCCTGAACGGTTTGTTGGTTAGTGTTGTGAAATCCTATATTCTCGCAAGTTAGTATTTCGTCCTTGAAGCTCACTTTTCCTTGGCGGTGTTCATCATTTTTCTCTGCGTCATCTGAATCCAATAAGATCTCTCCTCCGTTGTCCACAATTTCATTAGCGAAAATTGCCACCTTGGCTTGTTTCTGAACGGTGATTGAACCTATAAGAGACAGCTGTTGTGTAAAGATGACAACCTCTTGGGCTTTGTCTGATTTGGTTACGAATCCCTTCAGGTCTGTTGATTTCAGATGCACGAACCTAAGCACGATATGTTCCATTTGACTTAGAGCGTTTTTGAGCTCTTGATCGCTGTAGAAGTCACAACCTTTATAGCAGTTGCCATCCGCACACTGGACACATCCGGTCTCTTCCTGGTCTGGTCTGCTTCCTGGCGGACACTCGCAGGTGCTCGTACCTGGGCCTGTGTATTTGCATGTTGCACCTTCCTTGCAGCCGCCATCATTCACTTCACAGTTATTGACAGGATAGCAAAGGGTACCCTTCAGTTGGTACCCTTCGCCACACGAGCAGTCGGTGTCACAAGTTTGGACATCTGAAATTATCCATTTAAAAACACCAGTTAGTCGCTTACTTTGTTATTTAATATTTTATTTGATATCTTGATAAAGCGGATTTCAGATAACTGTGGTGAGTAGTTTGTAATTAGTTTTTAGAATTGATGTAATCAATTTGAATTTGGTTCGCCCTGCTAGCAGAGGCTTCTTTTCCTTTGCATTTAATGAACAAACACGAGGAGGAGGAAACGACACCTCCGCTCTGGATCGAACGTCAATTTGTTTTGCCGCCATCCACAACCTAATGGACGGTTTGCTGGTCATTTCTTGAGCCCACTATACGCGCAAGCATTTCTACGAACGTGTTCCGCTGGGCCCACACTCCACTTGGTCATGTGGCATTTCGGTTACTAAGAAATAAGGTCCCTTTTCCTTCTGCCTGTCGACCCAGCGAATGCAAAGGAATAAGGCCTGTGCTTGAAGGGCGCAATTGGTTTCACTTCATTTATCTGAAATCCGCTAATTAAGTAGACCAATTTCGATACATTCATTTTCTTACTAAATCAAACTAAATCATTCTTATAATAAATCAAAAGATATTTTCGACATCGAAAAATGAATTATTTCTTTTGTTTTATCCCCCTCCTATTAAAGTTAGAATTTTAATATACCGTCGGTTGCAGCTACCCGTCTACACACACGTCAAAAACATGTTCTGTCGGCACGCGAAACTTCAAAGTTTTGACAGTGAAACTTGGATGTTTTGACGGCCAAACTTGAACGTTTTTGTCACAATATTCAAGGCCGCACTTTCGTTTCAAAAACAAACATAGCAAAAAGCTAATATTCTGGTAACTTCACAGTTTTTCTGGTCAGAAAGAAATAAATCAACTGAACTTTTTACCTTTTTCCGCTCACGAGCGTCACCAAAGCTTCACGCTTGTGCGGGCAAACTTTGAAGTTCAACTGTCAAAACTTCACGCAAGTTTCACGTGCCGACAGAACATGTTTTTGTCGAGCGTGTAGACGGGTAGATGCAACCGACGGTATCGAAAGTTGTCTACTACCACGAATTACGGTAGAAATTTTTTTTCACAATTTGCCTGAGGGCAAAGAAATTCTACACAGAGCGAGGCTTCTCTTCGTCAGTGTAATTAGCCAGCGTAACAAGCCCAAATTAGACAAGAAAGGTAATTTGTCCGATCACCCTCTACGATCATTCCTCTAATATTCCATAACTATCACCTCCTCATTTATTTATCGATATCAACACCATCTTCTTCAGCAGAAAAACCATCGTCATATGGATTTGAAAATTTGGTATTTGGTTTAATGAATTCAAACAAACATATTGCACTGTAATCCTGAATTAGACGATGGAAATAATCTTTCTCTAACTACTTGAAGGTATTTTTTCTAGGTTGACAAAATGGCGACTGAATGGGGCTCTTTTAATAACTTTTTACAGCAGACGCTAACTGACCTTTGAAGGTGAAGGTTTGACACTCGTCTCCCAAAGACAAACTATCTTGGCCGCTGTCAATTTGCAGACATTGATTGTTTGAACAGCTTTTAAGCTTTCCTTCTTCAAACTTGAAACACTTTTCAGTCACTTCTCTCTCGTCTTTGCAGCTCCCTAGCGATATTGCCTACAAATTGGCACGTTAAGAGACAAAAAGGAATTAGGAAGGTACTAGGCAGGAACTTGGAAGGAACAGGAGAGGACAGGGAGGAATAAGAAAATACTAGGGAGGAACTAGAAAGAAACAAGAAAGGAAGTTATAGGGAAGGCACTAGGACGGGAATAGGAAGGAAAGAAAAGGAAGATAGCTGTACATAGAAAGAAATTAGGAAAGCATAAGAATTAAAAAGAAAGGCAAGAAGAAAAGAATAGGAAGGAAGGAACTATAAAGACTGAGCTAGGAGGAACAGGGAGAAGGAAGGAAGGAATTAAGGAGGTAATAGGGAGGAACCAGGCAGGATCAGGGAGACAGGGAGGAACTAGGAAAGAACAGGAACGGATTAGGAAGGAATAGTGAAGAGCTAGGAAGGAAGGAAGGGGACTGGCACACATGAATGTTGACATCTAACTCACCCCTTGCGCATTGGCTTGCAGGCATTTTCCGCTGACCAGATGCACGATCATTGATTCGTATCTGTTTGTATAGAAGACCTGTTCACCTACGCCGCAGAACGTTTCGTCCAGTGAAACCGTGCCCTTTTTATAGCCAACGCATTTTTCTGAATTCTCATGGGAAATGCTTCCTTTCAGTCCTGTTCAAACAAAATAGCATTTGAAAATATTCGGAAGCAACGGCAACCCTATTTTTTATGTGTGTAGTGTGAGGGGGAGGGGGGATGGAAGCTTTGGTGCATTTTCCTGGTAAAGGAGTCCTCGATCTGGCTTTCTTGAGGTGTATGTATTTTATTTATTCATTTAGAAGATTTCATCTTTTCACATCTTTTTAACTAAGGATTTGAATTTTGGGGCTGAAATGAATATTGAGGTCGTTAAATCTATTAAAGATTGATAAAGCTTTATTCCTGGTTTTCAAAGTTCAGGTCGGAAACGCCCCAAGAACTTAAAACAAATACTCTCAGACTTGGTCACAAAACGTTAGGGATGAGCGACCTTAAACCTTCCATACCAAAACAACAAGACACACTACTGAATTTAAGACATGGGCACAGACCATGATGGTCGCAACATTGTGCCTTCGCATTATAAGTCGTCGCCGAGTCATAACTCGGAATATACAGTGTTTTCAAGCATACCTTTGAAAATGAATGTGGCTCTGTGCGATTCGCAGTTGTCTTGCTCTGATAGCTTAGCGTCCTCAGTTGGCTCTGCCTCGCCAGATGGAACCAGACACTTTAAAGTCAGGAGATTTTGTAGTGCCCGGCGGTCGGTGAACTGAAACCTGAAATGAAGCGCAGATATTAGATGACTATCGGAATCTAAACGCAAGTACAAAACCACTAGCCAATCAGGAGTGGAAATCATTCTTCACAACAAACGAGTCAGAAGTCGCGGTAAGTCGGTGTTTTTTACAGTGCAGTTACGTTCTGTTATTTTCTGTTCCGTTCTCTTCTTGTCTATCCATATATTTATTTATCTAGTTGTTTGTTTATTTATGTTGCTTTCTTTAACTAGTTGACTTTAAAAAAGCATAGATATTTAATAATACTTATAATACTTCTTATATAGCGCTATTCCTATAACTCATAACGCTCATATGTGCCTTCAAGAGTCCATTACTAAGAGTAAGAATCAAGCATACAAGATCCCTTCCCATCAAAGTCAGAGAAGTTTCTGTTCTTAGAAAAAAAAATACCCATTTTGAACAGAGACTTGGCGTCAATGAATTTTAACTGCGCTGCCCTGGCCAAACGAAACGCAAGTCAGCGTAAGTTTTACTCCTTGCATCGACTTGCGAATCGTTTGGCCACCAACTTGTGATGACTTGCGTGGACTTGCAATGACTTATGTTCACTTGCGTCCACTTGAAACATGTTCAAAGGTTCATGCTGTTAGAATACGTGCCTGATATTACGTATCCATTATCTGATTACTCTATCTAAGTCATGATCACCACTTTAGATTAGATAGATTAGTGCTATCACAATTATTATGATACTTGTATGTAATTTCCTATGTAGGACTTGCCGGAACCAAAAGAATGTAACTCTAAATAATCGTACGTGAATTCCATTCTTATACGCCTAGAAACTTGTATATAAATATGATTGAGCTTTATGAAATAAATCAGTTGTTGTTATATATGTGAATATCCTGTCAAGTTCTTGTATGCTATCTTGTGTAACTACTATGGCTACAGGGCTAAACGCAACACATGCAACTTGCGCCAACTTGCGTCTCGTTTGGCCATTACATCGCAATGTACGAAAGTTGATACAAGTTTCCAGATTTCTTCGTTTTCCACATTAACGAACTATTATGACCAAAACAAAGTCATGAAAATGTTGCACTTATATTTCTAGCTGTTATTTACAAGAGATAATGTGAGATTTCTGCATTTCAACAACTTTGTTGTTGCTAGCTAGCTTGAGCGCGCGCTCGCGTCGTCATCAGCTCCTGCAAAGGAACAAAACACTCTACTTGCATCAAACGTGCATCTCGTTTGGCCACCTCAACGCAAGGGAACACAAGTCTGTGCAGGTCACGACTTTTGTCGCCTTACTTGAACTTGCATTTCGTTTGGCCAGGGCTTTAGTAATTAACTTTTGTTCCTTGGATAAATATATTCGAATCATACCTGGCGCCTTCGCTGCACGGACCAGTACCGATCTCTTCGTCGTTGATTTTGAAACACAAGTCACGACCGTACAGCAAACTCAACTCCCCATTCGATCTCCATCTCACAGCAGACGTCTTGAAATCACAGGTATCCCGAAGCTTTACCACTCCACCAATGGCATGCACACACATACCGCTGCTGTGAATGAAGTAGCCAACACCTTCCAAACAAATAAGATAATCTATTATCCAATACGATTCAAGTACTCGTGGCTCCAAAAACAAGAAGTTGTGCACCCATTGCAGTGGCATTGTATCTCAAGCTATCCTACGCTAAATAGGAGTTTAGAGACTTTTATGTATTTCATGTTTTGTTAACAAATATTTTTATAACTGCACTAAGCCTCGGCTACATTTCTCGTTCCTTGTACTACCACTAAATAACTATCTGCAATTTGATCGATTCTTCCCTCTACATGCAGTATAAGGACACTCTTACCTTCTTTTGCAAATCTAGATCCCTTTGGCTCGGGAGAAGCTGCTGGACAGCAGGCGAGGGCGTCGGGCTTAGAGACTGCGGAGTCTGTGACTTGGCAGGTGGTGGCCTTGAGGTACCGGTCCCCCATGATGGGGATATAAAGTGGATGCATGCTGTCTTCGCTCGTACCTAATCGACCATCGCCAATCAGGCTTTGTTGTTTGGGACCGTTAGGACATAATTCCATAGCTGTACAAAGTCTCTTCTCACTAAGACCTTCACATACACTTTGGAAATTTTTTGGCAACGGGAACCGCCATTCTTCCTCCTTGTCTGTCTTAGCATACTGGTATTGGCTGTCGTACCAAGTTATCTTTGGGCTAATAAAAAAGAGCAATCATACCATTCGTCAACTGCCTCAGTGAAAGGAGCTACTTTTTAGTTATTTTGCAATTGTTATTTTTACGATTGAAGGCAAAGGGTACCGTGAGTGCCTTTGCTGATTGGATAATTTTTAACGTTGGAACATATGCGCAGAAAGATCTTTCTTTTAACGGCTCTGTATCAAGTCTCGGCATGCGTCAGTGGCTTTCACCAGAGCATTCTCGTACCCATCCTCTACTCTCATGGGGCAGGCTCTGGGGAGCAACAAGTACTCTAGATTAAAAAAGGGATAATGCTGAAGATACAAGCGACCTTATTTCTCATAATCCGTTCTCATAAAGCTGCTCATTTTAAGGGTAACCGGGTCACGTGACCATCTGTTGCAAAAGGCCTATTCGGCTAACGGTATTAATTGTTAATTTATTGTTGCCACCCAATTCAGATCATGTAATGATTCAATTTTTGGAGGATATGATTATTCCATTTTTCACACACGTCCGAGCGCGATCACGCGATCACACCCGGATCAGTATTTTCAATCGGCGTTTTCTCAAGAGCTATTTTGTACAACATCGCCGACTTGCAAGCGCTATAGCCGTCGAAATGTTATTCGCCATCGCGCAAAACTTTGCAGAAATCTAGATCTGGTGCACTTTTCGTGCGACAAGAGTCAAATTTTATAGCATTTTTGCGCTTTAAAAATTTAAACGTTTCATAAATTCATTAGCTCGTTATCAATTGAGTATTTTTTGCCACAGCAAGCTAGACCATTGTATAATATAGATTGGCATGTTTTGGTTAAATTATGGACGTGTATGATTGTTTTTCCGAGGACGTATCCCTAGAGAGTTGTAGAAAAAAGTTCCCCGCCGCGAAGGTTCTCAGTATCTCAAGGTACTGATAACGATTGAGAAAGGTAAAGAATTCGGCCAGCTCTTTCAGGGTCGTTTTTCACCATTAAAAAATATTTTTTTTAATGGTGAAAAACGACCCTGAAAGAGCTGGCCGAATTGTTTACCTTTCTCAATCGTTTTAAATTGATATACAAATTTATCTACTTACCAACAAAGACTATGATATTTTTTGGCTGCCACCAACAGTTTAGGTAGGCAAAACGCAGTGCAATTCCATTATACTCTATTCCAGCACAGCGAAATTTCTGCACTGCGTGGGGTGCGTTATACACCCTTAACAACGGCCTGCCTCTCCAAGCGTATCTAAAGTGTCCATGAACCACACTGTCGCATTCCACATAAGCGAGATACCAATTTGTATCCTGTCTGGTATCAAGGCATTGTTTTGTCTCTTCATCCATTATTTTGCCGTCTGGTAGGAAGCGATAAAGTTTACTGCAATCGTCCGTCACGACAATTCGCTTGGACACCACGCCACTCTCAAATCGGTACTCTTGTGGCCCGAAGCATTTGTTTTCCGACTTGAATAGAATAGCTGCAACAATGCCACCTAAAACAAAGGGAATAAGGGATCAAATGGATCTTGAGCAAACCGGTTTTCGACCGGATGGAAATATTGCCGGACCACACGAAAGATACATTGTAAGTAATGTATTTATTGTATTCAATGCGCACAAACCTGTAATCGAGCTTATAGCTGCAAGAGGTTGTTAATAAACATATCTATCTATCTAAAGCCGGGTGGCTGGCTGGCTTGGGTCTATGAAATGTAAACTGGCCCTAAAACTAAAGGACTTCAAAATATCATCGATGAACCATCATAGCTACATGTTTCTTGTACATCTGCAAGTGTCGGTAGTTTATCCTGCTTTTCCCCGAGATACGTAGACCTGTGGTTCCTAAGGTAAGGAAGATTTCCTGGCGGAAAATCCACAAGTTATGGCTTTGCCTAACTTTTTGGAAAATATATTGAGTAGGAGGACCTCATAATGGCATCCAATGATGCCTTGTCATCAATGACGCCATAAGAAAGAGGACAGATCAACAATATTTTCTTTCAGATCAAGGATAATAGGCTTATTGGGAGCACCGCTTTTAGACATTGCCTGAATCTCTGTTTTGAATACTACTGATTTTTCTAAGGTGACTCCCAGGAAGTTTCAGTCACAGCCTGATCGGGCATACATAGGATTGTGCAATTCTACAGGCCAAGCTCATGAATGCGGAGCAGTTCTTTTTCTAAAGTTCCTACAGCAATTGAGTTCTGCTCCTTCGTAATTAAACTTATCTTGACTCCCGGGGGGGGGGGGGGGGATCTTCAAAAAATTTTAGGGAAATTGGTATCTTTAAGGGCCGAAATATGTGTCCGAATTGTTTTCTCCCATGATGGTGTTTCTAAAAACTGTGATTACTCGATGAGAAGACGATAAATAAGAAGGCATCAATTTAGTTAAACAGGGAAATTTCATGATGAGTATCTTTTACCTGTTACCTGTATCCTTCGCGCCTACTTGGCACACAAGGCCTCATCTTTTAGGGTAAAAAATTATTTGAGCCACGCCATGTTTGGTATCTTTTAGGGGTGAAACTGAAAATTTCCGACGATCTTCCCCGACTAAAAAATATGGGAGTCCCCCCCGGTCTTGACTACCTTAGTTCAATCATGTTTTGATAATTGCTGATCTACTATCCTGTTAGCCGGCTCTCCAATGTTTTTTTTTCGGATAAAACCCGGCTAGCAGGCTACTGATCTACCAAAGACGAGAGTCTATATCCTGTATTTATCTTATCGAGAAGCTATGGATCGCTCTGAGCTAGAAACTTTGTGCCAAGACCCAGAGAGGGCAGATTCTTGCTTTGTAATACCTGAATGCCATGTAATTCAGATTATTCTGCAAAGGGTTATTAAACTAAATCATTCAACCTTCATCATATACACACATTTTAAACTTCTAAATGAAATGATCAATTTTAGTTGTTGGCTAGTAACGTACCTGGACCAAACTTGAAATCTTGAGCGTGAGTTTCAATGGCGTGGAGCAGAAATGGAATTAAGATGAGAAGGTGCGTCATCTGCAAATATTTATTTCGTGCGAAATCAAAACATAACACACACTTTGCAATAAGGGCCCCAATAAAAATAATGAATAAATATAAAATTAAAATAATCTAAAAAATGAAATTCAATTAAAAAATGTAGTTTTTTTTTGTAATGGAATGAAGGTGTAAAAAAAATGTTGCCAAACAGCGTGCATTGAATCTACATCGACATTAATTAAGATTAAATTACGGGATTAAAAAAAATTATGTTAATAAAGTGCATTATTAATTTCCGAGAAATAGGTAAGAAATAAAAAATATATAGTAAGCTTGTTAACTTTATGTTAATGACTAGATTTATCGAAATAGACACACATCCCTCACCATAAACCGCATCTGATGCTTTCCAAGCCTCTTCTTGTAGTAAATGCTTGGCTTCAAATGTGCATCTGAATTTTCAAGAAATGTTACCGTGTGATGAAATGTTGCATCATTTGATACATTATTTAGCGACGACAGTAAGAACTTGTGCCCTTTGACAGCTCTGTTCAGCACCTGTTTTTTTTTTTAATATAGAAAATGATGTCCAACTAAATTTCTCGAATTATGGATTCTACTAGTACCGGGTACATTGTCCATTATTACGCGATCATAAAATCGATATGATTTTAAAGTCAAAATGACTTTACCACAAAGATTTATTGATGATATGGAAGAGTGTTCTTGAATGTGTTTTCTTATCGCTGTTTTTTGAGACGTGAAAGACCCTCTACGGCTTCAATTTTTCAATGTGGCCATTGCTTGTTTAGTTAGTGACAAGCATTAAATATTCACGCGTCAAATGCATTGAGCCGTGCCATTAGTTGGTTGCTTTGGTATTTTAAGGCCGGCACAGACTAGGGAACAAGTCCCAGGGACTAGTCGCGAGGATCAGTGCCCTAGTGTGAACATGTAAGGGATAAATCCCCGATACATGTCCCACGTACCACCCACACTACCGTGATGAATTCGCGGGTACCGAGCGGGAACTCATCGATCCCGCTGACTCCACGGCGAGTTGTTACTTTTTATTTTAAATGAACAATTTGTCCCATGGTTCCAAGATAATTCTAGCCAATGACAACCATGGGACAAATTGTTCATTTTTCCATTGTGTAGGGACAAGTCCCAGGAATAACGCAAAAAAAAAACGGGAGCACATATACTAGGGGACTTGTCCCGCCGAAGCCGACTGTGCCGGCCTTTAGTGATTCACGGAGCGCTATGGAAACACAATTAATAAGGCGATGCAGCACAGGCGATCCAAGCTCTATTCATGTGGTACTGTGAAAGAAACATGCAAAGTTGTCGCTGTAAAAATTATACGTAAATGTAAATATTTACGTACTCTTTTTGAAAACTACAACATTCGAGATGTGACATGATTTTATTTCAATATTAACATTTACGTACAATTTTTACAGCGAAACTTGCATGTTTCTTTCACAGTAGCACATGACTAGAGCTTGGATCGCCTGTGGATATGCAGCACGAATTTCATCCGTCCCTTCGCTCTCGATCGTACCTCACTTTGCTATGTCGGTGCAGAGTCAGAATCATGAATAATGAGTGGATTATTGAGTGGCAAAAGGCTCATTAGCCCCACCTCCCCACATAGACTCCAGACGGATAGTGCGACAGGCCCGGGAGGGGGTCCTCATATTTAGTCAACTCTTGCACACTAGTGATCTATTGTCAACTGCGTTCTCGATAGGTTGAGCTACTAGTAGGCTATAAGTTATAGTCTAGGCTACTAAGTAAATGAAACAATCTCCAACCAAATGTCGTTTTTCAACACCTCACGGCCAAAACCATATTTGGAATCATTTACCTATAAGGAAGTGACAGGAGATCCTCTTTTGATAAGCATTTCGGGAAATGTAGCAAGAAATTTTGAAAGAAAACTTGCAGGAATCACAGAGACTCGAGTTCTCGGTCTGTCCACCATTGATTTTGGCTTGGTAACCACGCTAGCCCGCGCGCGACTCGACCCAGTCCTCTCAAGGGCATTCAACAAAAACGCCAATGACTCATTGATATAGAAAACTTTATTCCCCTTACCTCATTTGGAAGGTCTGTAAGTACTTTTCTTAATATCTTAGACGGCACTCTCTTAGTGAAATAATGGCAAATGGCCAGACCAGAAAACGGCGTGTTTGGCTATACAAATTGACCTACTTTAGTCAGGAGTGGTTAGTCACTTCTGCTAAGTGTGAATTGACTCAAAACTCGCACTTTGGCCTTCGGCCTCGTGGACTATTGACTGCTCAGATCCCGTTCACACGAGACCCGGTACAAAACCGGACCGGTACAAAAAAAAAGTGAAATGTGAATAAAATGATGATGATGATGATGATGGTACAATTCTGGTACGGCACCGCCTGTTCATACGATACCGGTACAATACTGGCACGTTTTGCAAAAGTGTCACCCCCGGGGGGGGGGGGGGGGGGGGGGGGTTCTCCCATGTAAGAGTGATAGGGGTGCTCGTCGGGACGTCGGAAAATATACCCTAAAAAATACCAGGACATAATAAATCCAAGCCCTAAAAAATACCTTATAAAACAGACTAAAATATGAAAATCCGCGAACGAGGTATTTTACCAAGCTGGATCCTGATAAACGGACCTGTCAACCAGTTGAACTGAGAAAAATATATATAATGAAAGGTCGACGAACAGCTTAAACGATGATTATTTAATACGATATTTCAATCGGCCATTACCGATCTTCTTCAGGTTTTGAATGGAGTAATTTACATTGCATGCTGGATATAAATAAAATAACGGTCACATTTTTAAAAAAAGAGAAAAATACATATGATACGGTGCTTGAGAAGTGACAGATAAAAGATAAAATAATATGAAACAAAAATAAGGATTAATTACAGCTAAAATTAACAAAACTTTCATCTCTTATGTTCAGACCATTAGGAGTTAGAGTTCGAGCTCTGTTGATGAGAAAAGCTTCTCTAGCTTTGCGTATAGAGTCGCGGTTAGATTTAAGTTTTTCTAAAGGAATTAAAAGCATGTCAGAGGCAATGTGGTTAGCTGTATTATGGAAGTGGAGGGCAGCGGTAGTAGGAGTAGATTGACTGTCAGAATCTAAAGTGCGTTGGTGTTCATTAACCGTTCACGAAGTTGACGTTTTGTTTCGCCTATATATTGTAGGTGGCAGCGTTTACACTCAATCATGTATATTACATTATTAGTTTTGCAGGTTATTCTAGAAGTTATGTTTCGGGTTTCGTTAGTGGCGTTAAAAGAATAGGACGTTATGCCATCTGCGATAT
Organism: Scolanthus callimorphus; assembly: GCA_033964015.1. Classification (NCBI taxonomy): domain Eukaryota; kingdom Metazoa; phylum Cnidaria; class Anthozoa; order Actiniaria; family Edwardsiidae; genus Scolanthus; species Scolanthus callimorphus. The sequence continues at coordinate 20,012,113 of CM066913.1, forward strand.
ATTTACAAGTATTACAGTTATCGCCGCAACGGTACGAGCCAGTAGGGAGGTTGTTTATGAAAGGTTTAGTAAGCTCAGCTTTAACAAGAAGGTCTCGAAGGTTAGGGCTTCTGCGAAAGGCAATTAAAGGAGGATCAGGGAAAGCTTCTTTGCAACGGTCAGAGGTATGGAGAATTCTAAAATACTTGCGTAAAATACCAGAAATGTAGGGAAGGCTAGGGTTATAAGTTAAAACGAAAGGAATACGATCAGATGAATTGTTAGTACTGCCTTTGGGTTTAAGGGCGTCGGCGCGGGACATAGCGGCCGCACGTGAGATTTGCTGATTAACAAAATCACGTTTGTAACCGCGTTTATGTAAGAATTCAGTAAGTTCATTACAACGAGCAATGAATGATTCATGTGTAGAACAAATACGGCGGAGACGTAGAGCTAAACTGTAAGGGATACCCTTTTTGGTATGAGAAGGATGACAGGAAGAATAAAGCAGATGCTGATGTTTGTCAGTAGGTTTGCTGTAAAGGTCAGTTTCTACTGCGCCATTGACGATAGAAACAGAAACATCAAGAAAGGGAATACTGTTGAAAGAGTGCTCGCATGTAAATTTGATAGTAGGATGTATGCCATTGAGATATGAAACAAAAGAAACAAGATCCTCTTCGGACCTGTCCCAAATCATGAAGATGTCATCTAGATATCTCCACCATGTGTGTGGTTTATAGGGAGCTTTAGCAAGTGCATTAGTTTCGAAGAGACCTAGAAAAAGGTTAGCAAAAGAAGGCGCCATCCTAGTGCCCATAGCAGTTCCGTGAATCTGGAGGTAGTTATTATCATTAAAGGTAAAATGATTCATAGTGAGGATCATGCGAATAAGGTCACATATAGTTTCAGTGGGAATTTGTTTACTGAAGCGGGTGGAGAGATAATGACGGCAAGCTTTAATTCCATCATTATGTGGTATGTTAGTATATAAAGATACTAATCTAGCAACTATGTAACAACCAAGCTTCCAATCTGTCGTCTTCCGTTGCATCTTCTTATCCCTTTCATAAAAAGAGTTCTTGGACTCCACCCACTGATAGGAATGAAACTCTTAATAACTACCTTGATGCTGTTAAATTTGAAATTACATCTTCTCCTCTTCAACGCATATCAGACAACTTGTCTAATACAGAACGTCAAGCAATAGACACTCTTAAGCAACGTAATGACATAATCATTAAACCTGCTGATAAGGGCTCAGGAACTGTTGTTATGGATAAGGACTGGTATATAAACGAATGCTTAAGACAACTTAATGACCCTAAATTTTACAAACAACAAGATAAAGATATAACTAGTGAAGTTCAGAAGCGCGTAACGCTATATTTAAACGGCATGATTAAAGATAACATAATCGATGAAAAACTTCAATCATTTCTTTTCAATAACAATGCTAAGCCGGGTCGATTTTATATACTTCCTAAAATTCACAATGCTGGCAATCCAGGACGTCCCATTGTTTCTTCTAATAACCATCCTACAGAACGCATTTCTCAGTTCGTAGATTTCTTTCTCAAACCACTAGTCTCTAAACTTCCCTCTTACATTAAAGACACTAATGATTTTTTGAAAAAACTGCTTACTCTAGATTTACCCGATAACGCTATGCTTGTGAACCTTGATGTTTCCTCTTTATATACTAACATACCACATAATGATGGAATTAAAGCTTGCCGTCATTATCTCTCCACCCGCTTCAGTAAACAAATTCCCACTGAAACTATATGTGACCTTATTCGCATGATCCTCACTATGAATCATTTTACCTTTAATGATAATAACTACCTCCAGATTCACGGAACTGCTATGGGCACTAGGATGGCGCCTTCTTTTGCTAACCTTTTTCTAGGTCTCTTCGAAACTAATGCACTTGCTAAAGCTCCCTATAAACCACACACATGGTGGAGATATCTAGATGACATCTTCATGATTTGGGACAGGTCCGAAGAGGATCTTGTTTCTTTTGTTTCATATCTCAATGGCATACATCCTACTATCAAATTTACATGCGAGCACTCTTTCAACAGTATTCCCTTTCTTGATGTTTCTGTTTCTATCGTCAATGGCGCAGTAGAAACTGACCTTTACAGCAAACCTACTGACAAACATCAGCATCTGCTTTATTCTTCCTGTCATCCTTCTCATACCAAAAAGGGTATCCCTTACAGTTTAGCTCTACGTCTCCGCCGTATTTGTTCTACACATGAATCATTCATTGCTCGTTGTAATGAACTTACTGAATTCTTACATAAACGCGGTTACAAACGTGATTTTGTTAATCAGCAAATCTCACGTGCGGCCGCTATGTCCCGCGCCGACGCCCTTAAACCCAAAGGCAGTACTAACAATTCATCTGATCGTATTCCTTTCGTTTTAACTTATAACCCTAGCCTTCCCTACATTTCTGGTATTTTACGCAAGTATTTTAGAATTCTCCATACCTCTTAACCGTTGCAAAGAAGCTTTCCCTGATCCTCCTTTAATTGCCTTTCGCAGAAGCCCTAACCTTCGAGACCTTCTTGTTAAAGCTGAGCTTACTAAACCTTTCATAAACAACCTCCCTACTGGCTCGTACCGTTGCGGCGATAACTGTAATACTTGTAAATATATCGCAGATGGCATAACGTCCTATTCTTTTAACGCCACTAACGAAACCCGAAACATAACTTCTAGAATAACCTGCAAAACTATAATGTAATATACATGATTGAGTGTAAACGCTGCCACCTACAATATATAGGCGAAACAAAACGTCAACTTCGTGAACGGTTTAATGAACACCGACGCACTTTAGATTCTGACAGTCAATCTACTCCTACTACCGCTGCCCTCCACTTCCATAATACAGCTAACCACATTGCCTCTGACATGCTTTTAATTCCTTTAGAAAAACTTAAATCTAACCGCGACTCTATACGCAAAGCTAGAGAAGCTTTTCTCATCAACAGAGCTCGAACTCTAACTCCTAATGGTCTGAACATAAGAGATGAAAGTTTTGTTAATTTTAGCTGTAATTAATCCTTATTTTTGTTTCATATTATTTTATCTTTTATCTGTCACTTCTCAAGCACCGTATCATATGTATTTTTCTCTTTTTTTAAAAATGTGACCGTTATTTTATTTATATCCAGCATGCAATGTAAATTACTCCATTCAAAACCTGAAGAAGATCGGTAATGGCCGATTGAAATATCGTATTAAATAATCATCGTTTAAGCTGTTCGTCGACCTTTCATTATATATACTTATAAAACAAAATGACCCCTAAAAAATACCAACGTAAACCGTTATTGTTTTTGTTTCTTATCTCAAAACAAGGTTATTTTAGAGCTGTAAATGAACAAAGAAAGAAAGAAACGTTTTGCTTGGTTTGTGACCCTTTCATTCATTTGCGTACCCCTAAAAAATACCATTATTTATTAGTGAAAGCCAAACGTTTCTCCGATACCCCCTAAAAATACCCGAGAGGCGATTTTGACCACTAAAAAATACGACGAGCACCCCTATCAGGTCGACATGTGAAGAACCTTCGAAGCAACAATTCTGTACCAAACAATGGAAAAACACGCTTTTTCCATTGTTTGATACAAAAATTTAAATGTCACGTGACCATTTGGATCGATCAAAAGAGCCAGACGACGAGCGAACCGAAACTGACAAACGATCGATCGAATTTTCGAGGGTGCCGCAGTTTAGTGATTTCGGTAGTAAGAATATTGATCAAAATAACGGTACTTTATAAATCCAGTTTAGGGGGTTTGGTACCCGAGTCCCACACCTCTTTCAATTTTCTAAAAATCGGATTTCCGTGGCTAGCTCGGAAGTCTTGGTTGACGTCCACCAAACACCAGTCGCGACTCTGAAACGAAAAGCGCAGGGTGCACGTGACTGAAAACGAGTTTAAACTCCACATTCATGAAAAAAGAAATTGGCTTGGATAAATTGTAGCCTCGATTTGGGCAATGACCTAATAGGACCAGCCCCCACATAATAGTGGTCTTATATCGCGAGAGACATGACTCACAGCCCGCGTACATATTGATATAAAAAGTATGACGTCGTAACAACAAGAAGCATAAACATTTACTGGAAAGCGCCTTTCAGCTTTCTTTTTATTAAAATAATATACAAACCTAGTTTCAGGTCAGCAGGTACTTTAAAACTTGTGTACTTTTTCTATCAGTAATTTCCAAAGTAATTTCACTACAAAGTTACATCATATAATCTACTCGACGCCATAGGTTTGCTGTCTCTTCCGTTTCATTTGTCTTTGGATTTGTACATTTGACAGGTTAAAATGGTTTCCACCAATCACAGCGCGCGTTCCATTCTGCAAAACCCCTTTCACTCCCCTCACTACGTTATTGCTGGTCTGTCGGTGTGAGTCCGTCGCTCAGTGATCGAGATTTTCCTCGTCGCTTCGCCTCAATTTTCTAGTCTGCGCTACCTATCTTTCATGAAACCTAGCTTATTCGCCTTAGCCCTGTTTACTTCGACAAAACTGAGAAAGACAGCCAGAAATCTTTAGTGAGTAAGTATAGTTTCACTGTGTTGTGTGTGTGGCGTAGTTTGTAGTGAGAACTGCTGCTCGCTTAATGAATTCGTGTGTGGTTATCAGTCGTAGACGAAATGCTTATACGGCTTTTTTTCTTATCCAGAGCTTTAAACCAGAAGAAACTTCAAGCCTATCGACCTTTAATAAAGAAAAATCGCAGTCTGGATTACAGGAACAGAAAACTCGACCAATTGACGAAGAACCCAAAAGTAAACAAGAAAACTCACGCTAATCAGCAATGGCCGGGGCAACAGCTGCTTTACCAATAGAAGGAATCTCTCCTACTCTCGACACTTCAACCTTCTCTGCTCTTGAGAAAGACATTATTCACGGGGCGTTTGCTCTTACGTTGGACTATATTCCGTACCGACTACGAAGCAAGTTCGACCAGAGTCGGTTATCTGGTCTGCCGCGCGGATACCTCATTCCGCACTCTCCTTCGACTTCGGAAAACAAACTGCGATCTCTCGCATCTCACATGGAAGCAGAATACCCAGATGTGTTTGAAACGGCTTGTACAAAGCTGGGAATAACACCAGCAACAGCTCGATCAACGTTTTACAGCGTGGCGAAGGAGATTTTTCAGACGGGAATCAACTGGGGACGAATTGTGGCTCTGTTTACGTTCGGTGGTGTCGTTGCTCATCATTTTGTCGAAAGCGAAAGACCGGAATGATTCCTCATGTTGTAGAATGGATCCCGACATTTATTGCTGATCATCTCCTCTCGTGGATTATGGAGAATGGTGGATGGGTAAGCATTTCCCTGAGAAAATCAACACTTTTATTATTACTAGACACGAAAAATAATAGTCTTAGGAAAGGGTCTTGAATTTAAAAAATCGAAAGAAATGACATAAGATGCGAATAAGTGGACGTTATCCCTTCCTACACTGCTCCATTTATTATTTATGTCTAGCTGTTCAGTATAATTCTCTGTAAGTTTGGAAACCCAAATTGTAGAGCATTATATTCTACAGTATTACAATAATAAATTCTCCATATTTCCAGTCTAGACAATAATTCTTATAAATGTGCCACTAATATTTTTTACTCGAATGAATGCGTCCGTTTTTATTTCCTTTTTTACCATGATTAATTTTTAAGCAATTCTGTGTCTTTCAAAAGAAAATTTCATCCCACGTCTTGCTGAGTCAGACTTCATAACAAAGATTGGATTGTAGTTTACCAAACCACAGGGTGTTTTGCAAAAGAATTACTGTATAAAAACAGTGGCAAAATTCATGTAAAGAAAAACAAATGGGAAAATAATTTTCATAGCCATTTGCAAGCTGAATACTAGAGAATACTAGGATACTACACTCACTGTAAGCCAAATTGAGAACTTGAGACCTGTCAGCTCTCCCAGACTTTGTGGAAGCTATTGTAGACTGAAAATATTATTTTCATTATACCTTGCTGTCTCCTTCAATCTCCAGTTTTTTTTAGCAGTATAGTACAGTACTACAGTACTTAGGGATGGACAGACATACTTCATTTTCATTAGACTCAATAAAAAACATTTACAAAAAAAAGAACATTTCCCATTCATGTTTTCTCGCCTGGCTATCTTTGACATCCAGTCAAATTTCATTACTTTAAAACTATTTATGGGAACCCCCTCAACCCCACCTGGAGTTTCCAGTGAAAAATAAAGTGATTGTATGAGAGTATTGGACTAGTATGTTTCCGGGAAACATAATGGGACGGGCATCATGTGTATGCTGGTATAAAAATGTTGGGTATTTTTGGGGGGTATCAAATTTTGGGAGCAGGTATTTTTGGGGGTATCAAATTTATGGCTCAGGTATTTTTTTGGGTATGAAATTTGAAGCTCTGTCAGACCCCCATCATTTTTATATCTGAGTACCCGCTCGGGACCAAGTCCTTCCATGGTAGGGAATGGATCTTTTCTGGATCTTTTTATAGAAGTGATTTGGAAATTCCAAAGGGGTGGAGTGTCATATCTCAAACTGTCCCTTGTGTGCAAGGGGTATGATCACATAATTTCTAAAATCACACAATTACACATCAGAGAGAAATCATTTACTCAAAGATACTAACATTTAATGTGTAATTTCTTGGCAGGATGGTTTTGTAAAATACTTCTCCGAATCCTCACCAACCATGTGGAAAAGCATATTTGCTGTGGGAAGTGTGTGCGCTGCTGGTATTACCTTATTAGCTCTTAGCAAATAGAAGACATTTTAGATTATGTACAAACTATACCTGAGTTACCAAATTTATAGTTTATAGCGAAAAATCAAACTAAGTTATGCTATACCATAATCAAGCAGCTGGTCTGACTGTTGGTATGCCAAGATGGATGCCTTATGTGTGTATACTGGTTTTGCAGTTTTGTTAACATTTTGCCATCAAATAACAAAAAACCCAGAACACAGGATGTACTGATAGAGTGCACACATTAAATCTGTGAAACGTTTGTTTACAAAGTTGCACAATTTTGTACAATTTTCCTATGTGAAAAGTAATTGTTTTGGGCCTTCATGCTTCAACAATTTATTCGCTAAATTGAACAAAATTGTACTATTTGATTCACAGATTTAATTTTTCCATTCTATTCTGTGTAGCACCTGAAAATTGTATAACCTTTATTTTTTCCATCAGGAAAAAAGAGTTTGCAACATTTGCAGAAAACTGTTGATAATTTATTAAAGCAAGCAGATGTCTATATTTTTAGCAATATGCATGATTTAGTGAAAAGCTTAAAATGAACATTGACATTGTATAGAAATATTTAGTTAGTTGAATGCAAACGCCACACAAGATTATTTATGGTCATATTTCCTATTTCTCCTACTTTTCAGCATTATAAACTAAACAGCTATGTCCCAGAAAAATCCATACCTCCCCCACTGAGGGGACTTGAAAATTCCAGAAGTTTGGGGGTTTGGGTTGAAATGGCTTTTATTTCCTAAACAAACACTGTGTTTCACTCCAGAGGGGCAGGGGTCATATCTAAACCCTATCCATCGGGGTTATGGATCTTTTCTGGAATCACACAATCACTTTTCATCACTCAACTGTAAGTACCTGTATTTCTCTCTTTCTCACTCTGTTCATCTTACAAGTATGTCTATTGTATATAATTTCTATTATTCAGTCTTATAGGTTTTGTTTCATTTTTTTTCAACATTTTGACACATTTTTGTCCATTTTCCATCTTGCAGCATACATGTAGTTGGTTATATATAGATATGATATGCGCCACATGGAGGGGTGGGGGGGGGGGGGGGGGGGGGGTGGGGGGTAGGCGTTACAATCTGGAGTATGGGAGGGTCATTATTTTGTTCTTGTTGAAGGTGTGATTACAGTTTATTTTGTGAACATTAGTATGTATGATAAGTAATTGCATGATTTTTTGAGCCTGGTTCATGCCAGTGACATCTTGTGTTAATAGGGCATTTCCAGATAGTGGGCCATCTCCTCCTTTGTTGTCTTCTCTCCTTTGGAATGTGATAAAATGATTCGACCATTAATCTTTTTAGTGGAAAAGATGAGCATTTCTTGGCACCACCATGTTGGAAAACAATCTCGAAGTGAGCAGGTTTTCACTGTAAACAAATCCAACCAAAGCCTTGCTTGCAGGCTGTAATTCCACAGGGCCCCCATTATCTGGAAACAGTCCATTGTTTTATGGCTGGCACATGATGATGTGAACAAAAGGTGTGATTTTCCAAATAAATTATGCTGTCTGGTGTGACTTGTTTCATTTGGACCTTTCCGATTCATTCCAAAGGTTGCAAAGTTTCATGGAGTTTGCATTGGCACAGTAGAATGAGGATCTGACAATATCATTACTGTAACTGTAGAGACGTAAGACACTATAATTGAATGTATTGATGTTAAAAACGTCCTACTCCAAATAAATATGCCTTAATGAGCTTGTTATGTGGAATATCTTTAGGTAGCCACTGCTGCTGTGAAGGAACACCAGTGGCAGATCAAAAAATAATTCTAGAGGGGGTGGGGCTGGGGGGTCACAATGGTATAAGACTATACCCCTAATTCAGAAAAAGGGGGTGTTTAGTTACAAAGGTTGGAGCTGAAGTTAGTGAAAGAGGTGGCGGTCAGCAAGTCACCCCCGCATCATTCGCAATGTTTTCGCCATCAAAACCTTCTCTTTCCTGGTTTCCTTCTGTCACGTTCGTCATAGCCTGAATCACTGTCTGCATCGTTGTCACTTTCCTCACTGTCCTTGTCACTTCGAAATTCATTCAAGACTAGCGCATCTTGAATCGCTCTCTTCATCCTCGTCTCCTTCCTCTTCGGAGTCCTCCTCGCTCTGACTGTACGTCTAACAATGTCTACCGTTATGGCATCCACTTTATCTTGCTTAAGTGGCACGGCAGGTTATTCTGTGTTATTATTCAGCACATCGATGCACTGCCCAAATATGGTCATTGGAACCCTAATAGCTGTCTTCTGTACATGACAGATATCCTGCGATATCCGTCTCTGAGGGAAACATGATGTGTTGAGCTCGTAAATAATACACAAAAGTAATGTTTTTCAGGTTTTTTTGTGCTATCGATGTGCTGAATAATAAAACCATTATCCTGCTCGATTTTTGCAGAATATCGACTGATATAGCCAACTCGGGACTGCGTCCCTCGTTGGCTAAGTATCAGACGATACTCTGCGCAATCTCGCAGGATAATGGTTAATTATGTACAATTGGAGTATTTTCTCCGTATAGGTTTTCCCAGTTTGTAATCATGGTACGTTTTAGTGCTTTCCTCGGCGTTTTGACCTTTTCCTTGACTCTTCACGCCTGTGCTTTCCTCGGCGTTTTGACCGTTTCCTTGACTCTTCACGCTTGTTCTTCTTCAATTCCAAGTCCCTTAGGTGAGAGACATACTTTTCTTTACAAGTCGCTTTTCAGTAATGTATTTCGCGGGATTTATCACTGAACTTTGTTATTGGGATTCTTTGAATCATGAATCTTGAAGACTTAAAATAGGATAGAGCCTCTTTTCGGGAAAGTTAATCGACTGTAACACATAGGGGTATAGAATGGTCCTTGTAAAAATGTGAGGCTCGTAAAGAAATTTTGAATATTTCGAAGCTCGAAAGCTCAGACTTTCAATTAACAAGGCTCGGAAAGCTAAACTCAAACTGCAAGTGGACTGGATTTTTTAGCTAAAGCTCGCAAGCCCCGATTTTCAAAAAGAGGAAATTAAACGAAAAGGCTCGGGCTCGGAATTTAAAACAAGGGGTTCGGAGGCTCGATCGGGCGAGGCTCGGATTTTAACCTTCCATACCCCTACACATGTTATAAGTTAAGTTTACGAGGGGCAGGAAAGTCGTGGTATCAAGGTTGTCGTCCATGAATGCCACTTGCAATATAACAAAACTTTTATATGTATCTGCCTGTTAAAAACGAAGAGTTAACCTTGACACAAGTTAAATAGGAGAAGTACCTCCTGACTTGCTGCATACAACTGTGTATATAGAACTGTAGAAAATGGCACCAGTACTGAATTTAAAAAAAAGAACTTCATCAAAAAGCTGTCTCAGTTTCTACATCTTTATTGTATAAAATGCATAAGTGGACTATGTTACGAGGAATGCCTCATTGAGAAATTGTGACCCTCCCCAAAACTCCTCTAAAACCATTGTGGCCCTCCCTTAAAATGAGTTTTTAAAAAATAGTGGTTCTCCCCAAAAAAACATGGCCCTCCCCCAGTATATAATTATAGTTCCCTCATTGGCCAATACGGTTCGATGAGCTCGGCAGAAAAGCCCAACTGCCAAACCAGCTCTTGATGTTTGGGTCACGTGTTCCTGAAAAAAGCTAGACGTGCATAGCTTTCAGTTGTTAACAGTTGTGATCTCTAGCAAAGTCAACAACAATCTTAATCAAGTCCTCGCCCACCCTTATTGGCCTTTCAAGCAGGTTCTCCAGGAGGTCCCGGCCGTCCGCTCGACCCTTCTCTGAACACATTGCCTTCTGCCATAAGTAAAGTAACCCACCGCGTGTCAGCTGCTGCGCGTCGTACTGCAGATTAATGACCTCTAGGGCCAAATTCTGTTTCTTGGTAAGATTGGGGATGAACGGAGGCTTGTCGCCATTGTGTAGAATGCGCGGCGGGAGGGCTGCGATCTGTTGTTCGTGGGTGTTGTTCAAGTTGGTTTGAAAGTGACAAGCTGCTATAAAATCAACAAGCTGGGCCCAACCACGACCAAAATGCATCTCTGGCACAGCTAGAAGAGCCAAGTGGTCTTTAAATATGGGTTCAGCTGTTGGAGAAAAAACAACATTTTTACTACGAGCCGTTCCGATTATTGTTACCTCATACTTGCTTCGCTTCACCTAATAGATCTCTTCTCGCTAGCGTTTCCGTGGAGCTTCAGGGGACAGAGAAGACTGAAGTTCGAGATTTTCGATGATTTGGCCGCGCGAAGTTTGGTGCGAGAAATAAGACTTCTCTGTCCCCTGAAACCCCACGGAAACGCTTGTGTGATCTTCTCGCGGTCACCAAAGACTGATATAAGAGATCGTCCTAGTCATATTCTCAAAATGATACCTGTGTAAAAAAAAACTCTGGGGATGCACGGCCCAGCCCAGCCCCTCCCCCTACTCTTTCGAGCCGAGCATTCCCGTATAGTCTACGAAGGGAGTTCCCCTTCCCCACAATGTTGCTATTTACTAAGGTGTAAGATCAGGCTTGAGGGTGGAACGGTCAGTTAAATTCTGGTGAATGCGCAGAACGTTTTTAATCTTTTCTCTCCTTGGATGATCAACGTTTAAACTATATCAAGACATTGCAATGAAAACAAGAAAGGAGAATCCCATTCATGAATCATCAAATAGGTGATGAGGAATAGATACAGCACCAAATTCTCCCATCATTCAATTGTATGGGAAAGTTTATTGTTTTGAGTAAGGAGAAGTGCTATTTAGGGGCTCTATCCCGGTGTAAGAAGCTGTGTATAGTTCACGAGTTGCGTCACAAAGCTTTTGTTTAGTAAAACGAATCATGATGAAATAATAACTGAACACGAAGGGGCCCTCTGGGAATGGCTCTTACAACGAGGTAAACACTATTTAGGTCTTCGGAAAGAAAGGGTTAACATCTTCACATGGCGGTTAATATCTTCACATGTACCATATCATACATACTTACCCTCATGTAGTGACGTGGTATGCGCAGTCCAGAGGTATTCAAGAGTTTTATCCCTTGACTCTTGTTCGTAAACCTCCCGAAGGCCTATTCCATGTCCACTGCGCACAAACTTGAAAAACTGCGTCCACCTGTTGATCACCTCAGGATGGCGTGACTCACACTCCGTCACGCTTGTACAAAATCGGTCACGCAGCACTGACGAACCATTTGGTTTCAAAATGAGTACAGGGTACTTCAGGGGATCTAGAATACCAGAGTTCAGAGCCCCAAGGAAAGGCAGTACAGATAAAAAGTAGTTCATGTTGGCCCACCAACTTGACGTTGCGATATGTATTGTATCTTTGAACTTCACTTGAGACGCGGTCATGTCACGCAATCGTCCAGACGACATTTGCCAACCTAACTGCAATGGCAGACCCCACAAAATATTACCACTGTTGTTGAAGCCCCAATCTGAAAAGTAACTTTTGGTTCCTTCTACTAGCACTTTATACATGCCGAGTCGATCCTGGTATAACCAGGGATCATGACTGTTACATTCTTCCCCTGTACCTCCCTCACGGGAAAGTCCTGCACCGAGGCAGGGACATGCTCCCATTCAGGGGGGTAGGGAGAGGCAGGCACTGGAGCTGATTTGACACAAATTATCAGCAGACACATCATCACGAGCGCTGTGTTCGTCCGATTGACGTCCATCCTCTGAAGTTAATCTATTAGAAACGAACAGAATATGGTTAATATTCAGCGAAATAGCACCACTACTAGTCTAGGGCTGTTTTTATAAGGGAGGGGGGAGGGGATTTTGGTACCTATATTTTCACTTTCCCACCCGCTTTCTACATTTCTGTGTAGAAACTGCAGACATGAAGGGCCGAAATGCGGGGAAACTGCTTCAATGGCTTAGGTGCCAGGCCAAACTAAGACACATCTATCACCAGGAGGGGGCATTATTTGTAACCATGGCAACGTATTCTCTCGAGATTAAAAGTCTACAATATTATGTACTCGTGTGCTTCGAACGCCCAGCAATACGTAATGGACACACCCTGGCCGATGAGCTCCTGTTTTTTTCAACAACACAACAACAACACAACACATGCTGTTAAAAAAAATAGCATTTACTGCGATAGAAGTTTACGCGGCAGGCAGACAGATTGCGCAGTCGATTAAGCAAGATTCTTTAAATCCCGCCGTTAGCTGGACCCTATGCAGAACATATATAACTGTAGGTGATTCGGTTGCCATACCTATCTCAAACGAAAGTAATAGAGGAAATATGTTGGTTTTTAACTGTGTTTAAATTCTGGCGATTTTCAGAGTAGATATGTTGCGATGCCGTAAAGCCTGCTAGCCGGCTCTCGAGAGGATTATTTTTGCACGCGGGATAGGAATCTCACAAAGAAAATCATATTCCGAAAATGCTTAGGAGGCTACGATTTCGTCACTTCCGACACTTCCTTGCTGCTTGGCTGCTAAGGAAGTTAATTATCTACTGCGCAGATGTTCTGCACATCTAAAAAAACAAAGAAGTCCCGTAACGATGGCCAGCGAAGGCTGAAAACCACGAAAACAATCCCTTTTTAATCTCGCTATTTCTCGATTCATCCGACCAAATGTTTACGTTTTACATATTCTTTTTATTAAAACAGTTTTCCGATAGGATGGTCTAAATAGTTTTGCTCAGTGATCATTCCGTGCCTGGAGCATGCGCGTATCGTGACAGTCTCCCTTTAACATTCAATTTTACAAGATGATAATACAATAATTCATCTTTGGTCGTTTTTCTCGGTGGACTTCTAAGCGCTATTTCAGGCGAGGACCCTCTAACGAAGGCCCTACCAGAATAAGTGACATTAGTGGCAGTGTAACAAAAGCCCTGCTTGGTCGTGACTGGTAATCACTATTCTCTTACAATTTCTTCTGCAATTCCGCGAAACGGTAAAATTTCATAAGCAGTTAGGATCTTATGTACTATCCAATCGGCACATCTTCAAAATTAAAATTACACCAGTTAGAAAAAGCTCAACGAAGCAAGCTGAACGCGTATTTCGCAAGATTTGTCAGCTGCAAAAGTAATTAGAAAATAACACCTATGTTGTATTGTGAATGTGCGCATTCTGATTGGTTAAAAGCGTGTCTGTAAGAGACCTGAGAAACACGATTGTCACGCAACGCTGTCACGCGTGTGTATGTTATTTTCTAAAAGCAATAAAAATACTTTCTGCGTGCTCTCTGGTTTCTTACAAACACTCGGGGATGTTGGTCGAACTGATAAAACTTGAAAGACACTGGCCTTCGGCTCGTGTCTTCAAGTTTGATCAGTTCTCCCAACATCCCCCTCGTGTTTGTAAGAAAGCAGAGCGCACGCGGAAAGTACTTTTTATTGCTTATGACACAACTACCGCTACCGCGACGGTAGCACAGCACGCGTCTACACAATCGATGTTACTAATGAATTGTAGAATCAGCACACGATAGACATACTCACCAGATACAAATATCGGTCGAACAAAAGAAGTTAAAATGCAAGAGCAAAGATCTCTGCCACTGTTGAGGTATGTATATTGTTTCCCTTATCAAGACGTGTAACACGAGATTGACTATTGACTGACAATGGTGATGAAAAGCTGAGACGAGTTTAAAAACATACATGTCCTAGCTTGTACTAAGGGTCGTGTCATTATTTAGCGGGGGGGGGGGGGGGGGGGGGGGGGGGGGGCTCTTATTTTTGTGGGGAGGTCCTATTTTTTTGCGCTGTCTAAAGGGAGGGTCCAAAGTTTTTTCACTCATATTTGGGGGAGGGTCGTAATTTTTTTCAGCAACATTTGGACGATGAAGAGGGTAAACAAAATGGCGATAGTGGTTATTCAGCAACTTCTCCATAAAAATTTCGGCGCGCTTCGCGCGCATAAACAATGACATTAATATACTCTTTAGCTATGAGGACACTACCGTTGACAACAACAAGTATCTTGAAAAGGAAAATCAAACTTTCCCAGAATTTCCCTGCAAATGATAGGCTGGAGGGCAAGTCACTATATGTTTGAAAGAAGACCCCTAGGTAAGCGTGAGTTTTCGACGTTACAAGCATATAAATTCGTCCGTTGGGCCGCGCTTCGCGCACATGAATATTAGTAACTCGTCATTTGCGGAGCGCAGTGTGCGCATGAATGATATAACCTAACCTATATAGTTGAGGTAGTGTACTTCCTGACTATACGTACACAAAACATGTTCATCTACCCTTTCTCTGAGGCTTGATGAAATGCGATGAACAAACAAAAAAACCTGAACAAACAAGAAAATGATGACAAACAAACAAAGTTTATCAAAATTTGGGCACGCTTCGCGCGCAACGAAGGATATGCGAGCCCGTTTTTCTGTAAAATGTCTACAGTACTAGGTCAAACAGGGGACGGGAGATGTGGGATTACGTTAATCATTGCACTTAGAGGGAGGATCACTGTATTTTACCTGTATTATAAACATCCTCACGTAAATAATCGAGGCGATGAATAATATAGCACCAGTCAATTGACACCCCGGTCCCACCAACGGGACAGGGCGGGAAAGTAGCGCGGTCAGGCCGGGGATTTAACACATTAATCTACGGAAGGGCAGGGAATTTAATACGGACCTTCTATAGCGCGAATATTCAGCGGGGCATTAACGGGAAATTAACGCTGAGCCAGAAGTTCGATTATCGTGCGAAAATATATTGGTTTAAGGACCGAGGTCGGAGGATTTTGGGAGGGATCGCTTCATTTATAGGGCGAGTGAAAGGATCTCTCGAAACCTGAAGCCTTGAAAGAGAGATTCCAGCAACGAGTTCTATATCATTTTCTAGTAGTATTTCACTCATTATGTTGAAAATTTCGGCGCGCTTTGCGCGCATAAGGAATGACATCTAATCTAGTTTTAGAGAACTTGCCCAAAGAAAACATACGCTTGTGGCGCTTAAATGGAATGCGTACGAATGTCGTTACACGCATGTGTATCTTGGCAAGGACAATAAAAAAACCCCAAAGCCCTCCAGGTTGGCAGTCAATATGTTCCAAAGAAGTGAGTTCGACGTTACAAGCTGCATAGAAATTCGTTTTGGGGCTGCGCTTCACGCACATGAATCATAATAATTTGTAGCGCGTAAGAATAAAAACCAACAGGCTTTTTTACTACACGCAGAAAATAAAACGTTTATCTTTTCTCTGGAGGCTTGATGAAATGCGTTATCAAAAAAAGGCGCGTTTCGCCATGTTTCAAAAGTGTCCCCGGGGGCCTGGAGCTTTAACACAACCATGTCCCTGGTGACCGGGAAAATAGTAACATTTAATACTTAGTGAATGTTAAAGGGGGGCCGTGATGTCAATTGACTGGTGCATGACAAGTAAGAAAAAAGTAGTTCTGTTATTAAGAAGAAAGAAAGAGACATTACATCACTTGGACAACAGTCTATAAACAGGTTTTCAGAGATTAAAATTGCATGGAGGAGGGTCCCAATTTTTTTACCTATGACTGGGGGAGGGTCACATTTTTTTTGTTATGTTCAAGGGGAGGGTCCTAATTTTCTTAGCCTTGTTTAAAAAAAGGGAGCCCTCCCCCCCGGTAAATAATGACACGTCCCTAATCATTATATGTTGTAGACTTGGCAGCATTGTTTTCGCGAATGAAAGAGGAGTTTCGCATTTAAGATCACGTGACATTTATTTGAATAAACTTTGCTTGAATATTTATACATCCTTCAATTCGAAGCAGAAAAAAAAGAGATTTTTGGGATGAGGGATTCCTTTTGCAGTTTTTTATGATCGGGATACGCGGGAAACCTAAATAATAGAGCGGATCATTGATATTCTACCAGATAATAGCGCACTTTTTTTATACGGGAAAAGGGATCTAACTCTTGATAGGAACGTGATTCGGAAGCAAGATTTTCCTCCGGATTTTGCCGGGATTAAAAATGGAAAAATCACATTAAAAACGAGAATACCAAAGTGATTGAAATAGGAAAAACATTGCTGCGAAGCTAGAGGTTTTTTTTCTTTTCCTTGAGCTGACGGGCAGGTAAGTTGCAGTTAAAATGCGCAATGCTTCCTCATTCTCTCTCTCTATTGAAGAAAGATTTGGAAAGTTGTGTTTTCACTAATTCATGATACTATGCCGTATGTTTTAAGGAGGCTGCCTACAGTTTTTCTTGGACTGACCACTCAACTTGACTACAATTCTGAAATATACTTTCCCATAAATCTGACATTTTGACCATTTGCTGTGGAAAGATCAAAGCTCAAGCCGATGATGTACGATTTATTGTCACAATAATTCGTGCATCCATCATCTCGAACTTTGATCTTCTACAGCAAATGGTCAAAATTTCACATCCGTAGGTAAGAGAGACCAAGTTCAAGAAAAACTGCAGGCAGCCTCTTAATGTGTGTATTACAATTATGTATGCCATGATATCCAGCACACAGGCAAAGCACTAGCATCCTTACTTGCATGTAGGCCAACCGGCAGCAGCGACCTCAGCTCAGCGCTAAGGCTCAACGATGTGTTGAAATGGAATGGTAGACAACGGCTTTGCTGCCGTTGTGTGACCCTTATATAACAACATACATGCAAAAAATCTCTAATGTATCCAATCATAAGAAGGCTATGTACATTTTAACCAAGGGGTTGAACGCGTGACGAAGTCACAAAGGTCAGTTGTGTTATAGAGCGTAAGAATAATCGTCTCGGCTCGTAACTTGTTCGCAACAACTGCTGGCTTTTTTGCAAAACATAGGTAAAATGCAAGTTAATGAATGTGTATACACCAAAATTATACGAATATCAGTGTCTAGATACGACGAAAAACGCTCTCTAAAAGTGACCTAGTTTTGCCGCGAAACACTCGATTTAAGTAACGCATGACTGGTGTCAAGTGAATAACTTGGGCGTGCTAAGAATTATGGGACCTTTATATCCTCCTTGAAGCTCGCCCAAGATAGCCCAAGATCGCCTAAAGGCCCGTTTACACTTGCAATTTTTGCTGCAATGTTTGTCATGCGAGTCGCGGCGATTTTCTCGCACGTACGCGTCAACTCAGAATCACTTATGTAAACTAATGCAACTCGGCGCGAAGATGTCCAGAACTCTTTGCATCTTGATGCAATTTTTGAAGAAAACAGAGCACAGAAGTTGCACTGGATTTGCATCTCGTTTACTAGAGAGCTGGAATTGAAAATCGCCGGGACAAATGTGTAAACCGGCCTTAAGATTGCTTGGTACCAAGTCATCACAGTGTAGATACTATTAGAGGAAAATAACACACTGGAATTTGTGAGGTTTCACAGGAGATCCAAATGGGCAGATAAATTCTAAAAATGTTTAGTCTGAACATGTGTCAGTCCTAGTGTGGACGCACTATTAAAGGCCAGCCTGTCGCATTCTGCATAATAAACATTATGAATCCTTTTCGTAAGTCAGAGTTTGTGATGCACTGAATGATGTACAAAATCCGCAATGCATTGTGGGCAGGGTGGGTTGTCTCCTTAAAGTTTTAGAATTATACGTAAAACATTGTTCACCCTCTTTTGCCTTTTGTTGTGGCGTCATTTTTTGCTAATTTGCATAAGTAAAAATTCTCTGTGAACGAAAAAGCTATGAACGCGAAATCAATGGCATTCTTCCTTATTTTGAATGTGCAATCAATAAGGTACGGTGGCCCACAACTGTCACGGCTAAAAAGAAAAGCTCGCGGCTAAATACAAACTCTCGCGGCTAAATACAAACTCTCGCGGCTAAATACAAACTCTCGCGGCTAAAAGAAAATGCTCACGGCTAAAAGAAAATGCTCACGGCTAAAAGAAAATGCTCACGGCTAAAAGAAAATGCTCACGGCTAAAAGAAAATGCTCACGGTTAAAAGAAAATACTCACGGCTAAAAGAAAATGCTCACGGCTAAAAGAAAATACTCACGGCTAAAAGAAAATGCTAACGGCTAAAAGGAATGCGAGTAACTTGTTGTCATAGAAACGATACTTGATGTGGAAGTATCCTAATTTGTAAAAATGTGAGTGACTTGTTGTCATGGAAATGATACTTGATGTGAAAGACTCCAAAGTAGTTATAAAAAAGTAAACTTTTTTTTGTCACCTTCGGACTAGCATAGTTCGGGACCTTCGGACTAGCATAGTTCGGGAGGTAATGGATTTTTTTGGAGTCGCACAATCTGATTTGCATGAGTTTGCGCTAAGTCCCCCCCCTTGAGGAGTTTTTGGTAACGGCCGCCATTTTGTTTCGAGGAAACTCGGCCGAGGTAGGTTGGCCGTGAGCCTTGCTTACAGTGAGTATTTCCTTTTAGCCGTGAGCATTTTCTTTTAGCCGTGAGCATTTCCTTTTAGCCGCAGTGAGTATTTCCTTTTAGCCGTGAGCATTTTCTTTTAGCCGTGAGTATTTTCTTTTAACCGTGAGCATTTTCTTTTAGCCGTGAGCATTTTCTTTTAGCCGTGAGCATTTCTTTTAGCCGTGAGCATTTTCTTTTTAGCCGCGAGAGTTTGTATTAGCCGCGAGCTTTTCTTTTTAGCCGTGACAGTTGTGGGCCACCGTAAATAAGCCATTAAAATTTCAGCCATGAGTGGCAGTTTAACTTGTTTGTTTTCGTGCATGCCAAAGCAATGCTCAGGTTTGAAGCCGTGACGGAAGCACGTTCGGCGTTAAGTACCTCTTCGAGAAACGTCCGATGACAAGCTTCGTCTATAAGGGCGCTTTTAAGCGTGTCATTTTTCGTGTTCAAACACGACGTAATACAGAACAGTTAAACCTTTCAAAAGCCGACTGAAATGAAGACTAGAAGTCAACGCGGAAGGTTGAAAATACCAGCATTTACTATACCATTGATACCAGCAACTGCAACTAAACATTCCCATATAGGGCTCCATATAGCGTGGACGAAGAAAGTGCTGGCAAACAATAAGATTAGTTAAAAACACTGACGTGAAGGGTCTCTTAGATACGTCCGAGTAACTCTTTTCGAAATAAAAAAACTGTCGAGGAAATTTAACTAGCGCCCCCTTTGCTTACTTCAAATCTAACATAAAAAATAACAATGCTTGTTTTTCCATAACGTTTCCCCAGATTTGATGTAATAATTTGTATGTTCATTCCCTAGGGTCAAACCATGCCATTACTGACTCCAAGCTTGATTTGAATCCAGTAATGACCAATAAATCACAAATTTGGTTAATTTATTTTCATGGTGCTTAGTGATGCTTGCTCGGTCACTTACTCGTTGCCCTAAGGCTCCGATGACGCCGATGAAGTGAAAACTATTTTTAAGAATCGCATTCCTTCACAATTCACAAACACAAACCATGGATTAATGCTGTGAAGAGAATCAAGATGCTCGTTTGAAGAACTCGTTTGGACAGCACTAAAGCTATTTTATTTCAAAATGAAACGCTGGATTGTGGGAGTGTATCTTTTTTGGTTGTGGCAACACCTTACGGTAAGTAGAACTTCCAGCACAGGGCTCTTATGATCAAATGGTTTGACAGTCAACATAATTTGAATTTCATTACCAGAATCAAGTTTTAACACGCGGCGCTTGTATGGAAAGTCCAGACTGGAGGCATTTACGGAAACCCGCAGTCCACATGAAACTTTTCTCCTTCGCTAATGGTGACACTCTTTATAAACATCCCCTCTATTAATTTTGGTGTTTGGTAACATTTGAAAGTTGCCGTTGCTTTAAGGTGAAATTGTTGAAGAAAATTCCTTTTTTGATGCTTTGCAGTTTTCACGTGAGACCAAAACGACAAAAATGAGTTTCTCCATTGCTGTACGTCAAGGGAGTGCAAACACTGTCGCAGTGCCATGCCCAAACAGGAATTAGAGAATGATTTCACTTAGAGTGCAGGTTCGCGTGTTTTGCCTCCTTCATAAATAAAAAATGATAATCCCCCTTGCATTGAAACTCTAAGTTAAAAACACCGATGTAAGATTCAGTTACTACAGTATGTTCTATATTTCTTGCTAAACTCTTTGCCAACTTTCAGAAAGTTTCTTTAATTTTTTTTAAAATAGATGTCCTTCTGACTTTTTCAAAATGATGCGTTTTATCAGCACAAACAATAGCGTTAGGGAGTGGATTTCACTGAGTGTCGAAAACTTAACGCAAAGTCAATACACTTAGCCAATCTGGAAGCAAAGTAAGTGTGACTCACTGACGTGCGTTTAGTCGTGATCTAAGAAATTAATGCTTTCTAACGGAACGCAGTGTAGAGATTCTTTTGCATTGCAATCAACTAGCTATAATTAGCAACGAGAATTTCGTTAACTATCACTTCTCGACAGATCTTGACAGCTTCGTGCTGTCAAACTTATTGCCTTTGTATTGATATGAAGGTATCAGGAACCCTTTTCGGTAGAATAATTCCTGTGTCGTAGGAATACATCTAAACCCCCAAAACTATATATATTCTCAAAGCTATTAAACTGAAGATTCGTTTTACTGCACTAATAATAATTATTAATAATTATCTAATAACTTTGAGAATATTATTAATTTGAAAATTCCAGCCTAAGGATAGAACTCGAAGTCCCCAGGAATTTGATGCAGAGCCTTGAAAATTGGCATTTGGAATGCTCAATGCCTTAGGTAAAAAAGGGTTGTCTCAGATTTTTGATAAATATTTTTCATCCAAACGTATTGGCAAGTATCAAATTTCACCCTTGAAAATCCCTCAAATTTCTCATTGAATATCTTTTTGTTGAAAATAGATATCAAAATTCTGAGACACCCTTTTTTGACCAGCCATTATGATCTTGCTTTCTACCAAATTTCAAGGATGTGCATGAAAATCCCGGGGACTTGGAGTTCAATAAAGGGCTTTTTGGCCACTCAAGCACAAATTGATAATGTTATTAAAATTATTACAGATCCATTAATAAGAAAATTCATTGAAATGTAGTGAGGCTTGATGTCACAAGCTTCAGAACATGGTTAGGGTTAGCTGTCAACTAGTCCGGCGGATTAGCGCGCACTTTGGCTAAAGACTCCAGACATTGCATGTCAATAGTTTTCAGTATTTTGTTGAAGATAAGATATGGAGGCACGCTAAATTTATTCGTAGCGAAAGCTAGAACAGTTTTAATGTGAACCATTGTTTGCCATTGGCAGCCATCTTTGAATCCTTTGTTATTCATGAGCTCTGCGGCACTTAGTAAAATCTTCCATCGACCGTGTTTAAAGAGTATAGCACAGTACTAGGAAGAAATATCATGCCAAAATTTTAGAGACAAGCTTCGTTTTACACATTTGACACATGAGGTACCAATTATTTCGATCTTTTTAAGAATTTGTTGTCATTCTTGAAACATTCATCAAATCTCAGTCAGACTATTGTTTTACAATAGAAATTATAAACATTCACAATAAACCAATAAACTGATCGTGACATTTAATAGATCACCAAAAACTCTAAGGAGACGCTCAGCCGAAGTCAGTCAGCTCAATCCATAGTTCAGAATTAGCAAATGTTGAGCTGCTATGGCTGTGTAGTCTAGAGAACAACTTGAATGTTCACAAAGCTAAGTTCTAAACCTCATTTGAATAACAAAGCATTCAAAATGGCTGCTATTGAGCTAAACAATAGTTCACTCTAAAACCTCTCTAGCTTTCGCTACGAAAGAATTCTAGCGTGCCTCCATATCTACGATTTAAAAATACATTGAAAACTATCACCTGGCAAAAAATTGATTTGTATTATGGCGAACCTTCACTATTTGGGGACTGGCATTCATTTTAGCTAATGTCAGGCCCTAAATGAAATGGTATTGGATAAGAGCTGTTATTATATAGCTCGTGTTTATTCGATCAAAGCGCGCGCTCTGATTGGTTCTATCATGGTCACGTGGCGGGCTACAAATTCAATGTAGCCCGCGCGGGCTACAATAAAAAATTATTGCCCGCGCGGGCGACATCGCTACAGCGAGAAATTTCGGCGGACTATTTTTACCCATGTTTACCGTATTTTCTTTTTGCTATATAATAAAATACTTAATGACTGCACCCTCGGGAAAACAGCGAGTTTTGTTTCCCTCGAATCTCGATGTTTCCCTCGACTTCGTCTCGGGAAACATCGAGATTCTCGGGAAAACAAAACTCGCTGTTTCCCTCGGAAGCAGTCATTAAGTGTATAATGTACTCTGATAGGGCAGCATAAGGTTAAACCTCTAAACTGAAGGCTTTACCTTAGATTGATATTATAAAATAACTAAGATAGTACGCGCGCTCTCATTGGTCGACAGGTGTGTTTAGATGAGAGTATGTAAACAAGGTTGTGACGTCACGCCCGGGACGATGTCTGCGCTGCCTTTTTCATTCTGCCATTTTTACAAAAAATTTATCCAAACACTTGAAGCAGTGAAATTGTGAAAGCAGTGCAGTTTTATTTCTTAGCTATCATTTGTCGTCCCATCCTTTGGCTTGTCTTCGACTTTTTTAGTCAAACCCACGCGTGAACATTTCACGAATGTCAATATTTTCGTACGCCTTATTAATATAAGCTAAACATGTCCTTTTTTTACTTTATGACACGATTCCTTGATTTATAGGAACTTTTTAAAAGTATACAGCTCGTACTAAGAGGTAGCCTGCCCGCAGGCTCTCCTTGTTTGTCTGTTGAAGTTTTCGTTTTTTATTGGGCGCGCGGTGGACTACACGCGGCATACGAAAGCCGAGAAGGGACATGGCCAGATAAAAATTTCGCAGATAAAAAACTTTGTAGATATAAATTTTGCAGATAAACATTTTGCAGATAAAAACCAGAAGATCGCGGATCTAAAAATTTAGCAGATAAATTCACAGATAAAATTTTCACAGATAAAAATTTCACAGATAAAACTTTTAGCAGATAAAAATTTTACAGATAAAAATTTCACAGATAAACATTTTAGCAGATGAAAATTTAGCAGATAAAAATTTCACAGACGCAAATTTAGCAGATAAAAGAAAAGATGAAAATTTCACTGATACTGACAAATTTTTAGCAGATGCAGCAGTGTCAATTCGCTGCCGAGAGTGCTGCCGCGGTCGACGCCGCGAATTCTGGTTCTTTTTGCACGATCCACAACGGAGTCCACATAGTTTTAATCGCGGCCTTTTCGGATAATAATACAAAGTTTATGTGAACCTTAAAAGGTGGCACTAAATTGCTGTATTTATACTAGAGACGGCTAAGTCGACAAGACGGCTTTTAATAGCCCACTTCAGATGGCTTTCGAGAAATATGGAAGACGTCTTAGCCATTGGACGGCCTAGCCGTTTGGAAATTAAAGGCATCCAACAGACGCCCTTCTCTTCCCGGGCGGTTTCGCCGCCTATAAAGACGAGACGACTAAAACGAATTGCGTAGCTTCATTTTCAAACTCAGCACTTTTTCACTTTGCTTAGGTAGTCTACGGTCGTCCTAAATCCCGTTCTGAATTTATAGTAGAAATCCTTAACAAGAAAATAAAGGCCGCCTCTGGATGGCTTATCATGACTCATCCGATTTTCGTAACCCACGTAGCAGATTGGGCTAAATTTTTATTTGCAAAATTTTTATCTGCAAAATTTTTATCTGCGAAATTTTTATCTGCGAAATTTTTATCTGCGAAATTTTTATCTGCGAAATTTTTATCTGCAAAATTTTTATCTGCGAAATTTTTATCTGCGAAATTTTTATCTGCAAAATTTTTATCTGCAAAACAGTATATCTGCAAAATTTTATCTGTAAAATTTTTATCTGGTCATGTCCCTTCTCGGCTTTCGTAGCGGCAGGAATGGCAAAGCGCGCGCACGTTGTTTTGAGGCTAGTTTTTTGGTAGAAGCTTTTTGAGAGCTTTCGTGTCAGATTCCACAGGAAACCCACAAAAATGAGAGTGTGCCGGAATCCCATACGAACGTGCGCGCGCGAGCTGCAATTCCCGGCGTGCTCTGACACCAGAAGAGAGCCTGCGGGGAGGCTAACTAAGAGGGGAAAAACAACACAAATCAAGTTAAGCGACCCAACTAAAATTCTGGATTTGGAGCCAAAACGAAAAAGAACAACGAAGACCAAATTATTGAACAAATCACAATTTATTTCATTACTTTCCTATTCAATTTTATGAAAATGATGATCTTTCACAAGCCGAGTAGGGTAAAAGATCGTTTGCTAGCAAGTTAACAAGATTTGGAGTATTAACAAAACATGTAATTCTTACCGGCGATCGTCGAACACCGACGACACTGTCGACGAATTAAACTTTGACTTGAGTTGTTTCAAAAATTCAATACGAGTGACAGTTCATGGACATTCGTTCATGCCATCAGCAGTGGGGCTCGCCACATGGTGTGGCGGGTGGCGTATCTGGCCCCTCCTACGTTTCGATATTTTGAGATACATTTTGGATCTTGTATACATTTAGATATTGTGTGATTGATTATTAAACGTCACCCAAGTGGCCTTGTAAATCCATACCAGAGTTGTGTTATTCTCTGCGGGGTGCGGTGGCACGCTTAGATAAACCCGGGAACCTTGTGATTATTGATTATAGATTGGTAAGTTTCGTGATGCGGCAAAGCATAAAATCGCCCATTGTCACCACAAAGTGATAATGGTGTTTATGCTGAGTCGCGAAATGGGCTATTTTGTTATTGGGAGGAAATGCTGGCGCCGAGGTCGTTATCTATGTCTGGCTCGCAGAGCGATGACAGGAAGGTTAGTGACGTACTCCTAGCTCTAGCTTATAGGGTATTGAATCTTGGGAGATGTCCTCTTTTCATGCAAGATTTCCAGTGAGACACATCTCCCTTTCATTCGTTGTCCCTCCTCCGCCCGCATCTCCTCCTAACTGCCATTTCCTCTCCGTGGTGGGCTATCTGGCCCCTCCTACGTTTCGATATTTTGAGATACATTTTGGATCTTGTATACATTTAGATATTGTGTGATTGATTATTAAAATTCACCCAAGTGGCCTTGGAAATCCATACCAGAGTTGTGTTATTCTCTGCGGGGTGCGGTGGCACGCTTAGATAAACCCGGGGAACCTTGTGATTATTGATTATAGATTGGTAAGTTTCGTGATGCGGCAAAGCATAAACACCACAGAAGACAATAAAGGTCAATAAAGACGTCAAATGTTTCTTAGAAAGCAGTTTTCTGAAAAACCTTCAACACATGCAATATAACACGCCCTCTGATTGGCCCGTTCAGGCCATCGCGCGGTAAGGAGAATTTATATATTCACACAAAATGTTGAAATAAATTAATTTAATGTTTCGCTTCAAAAACTAAAAGATATTTTATAAAAGCAGTGTCTACAAACTCTGATGCAAGCACTCGGGTAGGTTGGGAGAATTCTCGACTGGTTATGCAGCCACTCGACCTTCGGTCTCGTGGCTGCATAACTGTCTCGAATTCTCCCAACCTCCCCTCGTGTTTGCATCAGAGTATGTAGACACGGAAAAAGTTCTCTATTGCTTATTTGTGTTTCAGCCGTCAAAGCCAACTGTAATAGTTCCCCTTGTCAAAATGGCGGCACCTGTGCTGATGTTTCTGGAGGGTACAAGTGCACATGTTTGCCAGGCTTTACCGGGACAATTGTGAAGACGGTAAGAGTTTGTGATGCTCGGGTCATTCTCTACTAGAATTTTAACTACCGTTTTATTGTTGCAGCAGTCAATAGGAGAATTACGATAGAAATAATGTCTCTGTAAACCCATGGCGCACTACATAAAATATTAGGCTATCTGCTAAGGGTTTTATAATGTAGCTTTAATGCCGCAAAGTTGCCCGCGTTACAAAATAAACACCTTGCGTCTATTGCATCCAAATGACAGATAAATGCGCTAAAAATACGTGTTAGCGATTCTTGATTACTTTAATATTTCCTGAGATATCACGCTTTGAAGTTGGATTGGAACTCCCAGGTTAGCGCGCGAAAAGTGGTACAAAATCATTTTGCGAAAGAAAACAAAACATCCGCATTTATCTGTCATCGGGATGCAATTGAGACAAAGGTGTTTATTCTGTAACGGGAAGAGTCTGGAAAAGTCGGTATCTCCGTCTTTGCGGTCATAAAACTACATTATGGGCAAGATTTTACGAAAATTAAAACATACATTTATCTTTACATACTTCTATCTTATATTGATATTACCCTAATTGCAGCGCCAAGGGAACACTTTTCGGTAGACCCCTCACGGGTTTACAGAAACCTTAAGATATATTCACAAATAAAATGAGTGCCCCTTAAGTATAGATATAGGTTAACTTAGACAATGGCAAATTTACGATTTTCGATTTTCGTGAGCTATCTCAGCGCGTGCCTCGTACTTTATTGGCAAAGTACAACTGGCTATCAAGTAAGAGGCGGGGCTAGCCAACCAACCATGAAAGCCTGAACAACTTTGAAATGAGTTTCTCAGCGACTCAATTTTGACGAGCTCTAGGTCGGAGCACTCATTATGTACCTACTGTGTTAAGGAAAAATCGAATGTCCTGACTCGCGGCATGACCTTGTTCTCCTAGGGAG
The DNA here is from genome assembly GCA_033964015.1 of Scolanthus callimorphus. Taxonomy (NCBI): domain Eukaryota; kingdom Metazoa; phylum Cnidaria; class Anthozoa; order Actiniaria; family Edwardsiidae; genus Scolanthus; species Scolanthus callimorphus. Next base: position 20,039,394 of record CM066913.1, read on the forward strand.
GTACTTTGAGTATCAAAGTCTTGGCTGCTACAAGGACAAGTCCGAGTCTGTGTCGATCCCTAACCTGGAGGGGTCTGATCCTGCCTTGGATGGCTCCCCTAGCTCAAGGGATCACGCCGTGCGTAAGTGCGCCCTGGTAGCCGTAACCAGAGGATTTACGGTGTTCGCCCTACAAGATGGCGGCAAATGCATGTCTGGACCATTGGCGCACACGGAATACTTCAATTATGGGAGATCAAGCGCATGCGCAAATGGAAAAGGAGGCGTTCTCGCCAACGACGTTTATGTACTCGGAGGTAAACTGATTTTTTTTTGCAACTAGCAAAGAATTTCTGCAGAAACCCACCCATGGGAAAAGCTGAATTTCCCAAGGCACACGCATGGGAAATGTTCGGAATTCACATGGATAGCCATGGGAAATTGAACACTTCCCATTCTTCTACCATGGGAAATTCAGCTTTCCCCATGGATGGGTTTCTGCAGAAATGTCCTGTGGATATCGTCCGCTTTTGACGGTGACTATCCTCCAATTTATTCCTGTTTCGTTGTTACAATAAACACAATAGGAGACTCTTCTGCATCCAACCCTATGGCTAATATTCGTTGTGAATATCAACTTTCCTCCCTTCGCCCGAAGAACCTGTTGTTTAGTCACCAACCGTAATCCCAGCAATCTGCTTTACTCAGTAATTTGTGCGTTACTCAAAAAAGCTTGTGTCTTTGGTCGCCCCCACACCCGCAATTCGCACGCTACTCGTTCAGGACTGCACGGTACTTTCACCCATTATAGCAGAGCTTGTATCCTTCCCTGGATCATCGTACTTCGAGTGCGATCCTTCTGAATGGGGTTTCAGAGGCCGGATGTTTGTTTGGATGCGAAGCGCTTTTCACAACCCCGCATTCAACAGCCCGCAATTTTAATACTGATAGTTCAAAACTATTCTTCAAGTTGCATCATCACACAATGAAAAACACTAAGACGAATGCCTGCATTACAACTAAAGCCGTTGCATGGCGATCCACTTTCTCAAAAACATCAAATTTTGTTTCGATTTTTGAGCCAATAAAACTCTTGCCCTGTTTCGCCTAGTACAGTCAACTGGCTTCCCTCTGAACTAAAACCAGACAACGTCGCGACGGAAAGCCAGGTGACTGCACTAGGCGAAACCGGGAAAGCATCTGTTTGGCTCATAACACTTAACTTGCGGCACATAAAAGTTAAAAACAAATAGATGCTTTGAAAACGCGGGTCACGATGGAACGATTTTAGCTGTAACGATCTTACTATTGTATAGCACAGCTAATTCTAACCTTGAAATCACCATTCTAAGATCTGGACGGCGCCATCACTTGAACTTAATGTAGACTTCTATGGTGAAGACAGCGGCCCGATCCGTTCTGAAAGGAAATTACGCGAGTTAAGGAGCTAAAAGAGACATCAACACATGATAAAGGGAAAAATACATAGCTTATAGTACTCCACAACTAGACTAAACAAAATGTTAAAAGGTTAGGGTTACGGAACACCTTGATAAATGGCATTTTCGCGAAAAAATGCCGTATTTGTTCACGTTAACTATGGTAGCTTTATTTCTTTAATTTGATAAAACACAGACCTTTGAGTGAGGTTCCCTTCCCGACGCGTCAGGTCAAGTTTCGAGTTCAACGCACGCGAATATCAACACAGAATGATATGTTTATTACTTCCCACTCGCAGCTCTATATAGAAGAGACTGAATTACTCGGTTCTGGAAAAGTGAAAAATACAAATATGGAACGCTACTAATATATATAATATTTTACAGAAATAAAGTCATTGAGTCTATTAGTTTGGCAACGGTGATCCTTTGCGTGGCCCCCGATCGCAAGTTGTAATTTTAGGGAATGGCCACTGTCCTTGATTTAATCAGCTCAAACAGGGTTGTAGTCCAGGCATTTTATGGTTGGACCTGGAACTAATTCCCACAAAAGCTTTCTCTTCAGAAACCTGTTAGAATTAACGTCTAGAAGAACATACTAAAAGTCCCAAAAAATCCCAGCACGGCAACACTCCGTTTTGCAGCTTTTCACGGAGAGGCTCTCTGCGTGCTACATGAAAACGAGGCTGAAACCGGAAGTGCCCTTTAATTTGCTTAAATTTTATCAAAACTTCGACAGTTTCGCATAAAAACGTTTAATATCGATAAAACGCACAATGACGAATATTCTTTATTTGTAACTTGCTCAATTGTCGCCAGTAAAGCGGCGGAATGTGAATTTTCGTAAAATAGCATCATCGCCGTAATCGACAGTCAAAATTTTCCTTGTGTGATATACAGTCCACGGCATTGTGACCCTAGCTCGTAATTGTGTAAATGTCACGAAAAGTCAAAGCGCATTTTCTATAAATATCAATTCGATCAACTTCTATATCGTGTGATGGCGGATATCAAACTTGTAGGACAGTAGGAGGTGGTCATTTTGTATTTAACATATTTCGATGCATGGGGGCGTCACGTAGCTCTGCTTGGACTCTTCGCCTGTTCCATACTTTGATTTGTGCCGAGGTGGACTTGGGCTCTGGGCAAATAAAAAACAGTTCCACTACGTACTGGGCTTTCGGCGGCGGTGGAGAATGGATGTCTTCACGATAAGAACATCATGCGTCGCCATCGGCTTAAAGAGTGCGGAAGCAGTTCATAATAACGCCGTTGTGCTGTTATTAGCCGTTATTTATTCTGCGAGTTCGCCAGGAAAACATCTCTTCATCCCGTCCACAAAGGAAGATGTTGCACCTTTGCCCGCTGATCGTCCGTAGTGGTTCATCTTATTGGTAGCTCGGCGTTTTGACCATCAACAACGTTGGCAGGTACAAAAAATTCACATCTCTCCCCCCACGCCCGTTGAAATCGCATTCAACCATTTCGTCTCAATGGACACGTGTGGGATTTGGATGTGCGTGAACCGGTGACTTGACGATTTTCTATTTTTTCATGTGCCATCCGTACTTCCTTGAGTGTTCTGCGTATGCTAGTGAGACTCTCCGTCGGTTAACCGTTCGGAACCATCTGCCCAATAAGCTCGCCAATTTTCCCGCCTAATAATGGCGTTTTAAAGGGAAAATCTGACCGCGCGATGGAAGGTAAAAATGTTTTCATGACGGACTTCTTTCCTATCAGTTATCGCTATTTATAGCGATCGCTTATGGCTCATTCACCCACGGCGCGATATTAGCTGTGATCTGAGGCGTGATTTCTGTGGCGATTCCAAGGCGATGTCATGTCGCGCGGTGTGAACGGAAGGCGATCTTATGGCGATTTCACTTGCGATGTCGCCGCGACGTCGCAGAAGATTTGAACGTTCAAATTCCACTGCGATGCGGGTGCGATTTCTTCAAATCACCAACAAACGGACAAATATCGCAAAGCCAAATAGACGGAAAAATCACAGCTAAGATCGCGCCGTGTGAACGGGCCTTTAGATGCTTCTTAACTGCGACAATCATTTACTCGCTACCATTCATCTTTACCATTCGTCTTTCGGATGAAACAATCAACCTCGGTTCCGTCTCGCCTTTACTATAAGCTGTAACCAGATTAAGGGGGTCGTTAAAGAACCACTACCCCCAGTGTGGAAATGTGGGGGATCCACATCAACATTTACGCTGTCCATTTCCATTTGACAGCAAAAACGATGCTCCGCATGCAACATCAAAGAGATGAGAACACTGCTTGTCTGTTTTAAATAATGAAAGCCGTCTTCGCCAGAACGAGTCGGGACGGCTCAGGGGTGTTGTTCTCAACGGTCAATAGCGCAGCACACAGATGACGTCACACTGATTAACATCTCAGACAAACAAATACACGTATCTCCCATTTTCTCAGTTTTCTCTCAAAAGAACGATACAAAATGAATTGGTAAACTGGTAGTTGCACTCGTTATAGCAGAGAGCTTGTATGTACTCCTACCCTGGCTCGTATTCAAGCGCGGTCCTTCTGAATGGGATGATTTCAGATGGATTGTTTGTCTGAATCTTAGGCTGCGTACACACTTGGTGCCCGGGCACTAGCAGTGCCCGAGTACAAGGTCCGGACATTGTACTCGGGCACCAGTGCTGTGCCGGGATTTGGGCTTGGGAACTCGAAAACTGGAGTGTTCACATTAGTGCCCGTGCTCGGGTGCTGTGCCCGGGCACCAAGTGTGTACGCAGCCTTAGAATCTGTGCGCAGCGCTAATGAATTATTCAATTAAAACTAGATGGCTTGGAAATGCGCGTGATGAATCAAAATCCAATAAGTTCTTGAATATGTATTCCAAAAAGTCTCTAAAAGTAAAACTGTTGCAGATTTGTAAGAATTCAGAATTTCTCTAGCCCTTATCATGACATTTTATCGTGCACCGTGAAAGAATAATTTTATTCCAAGCAATGTTGCGACCGCCTGAATCAATTTTCTAGTGCAAATAGACAATTCAATTGCCCATTGCTAAAATACCTTATTCAAGAAATCGAGCAAGACATTTTACTTACATTTATACAATAATAAATGCAGAATTGTTTACATCTTTACAGTATTGCTTTTTTCTTTCTACAACAGGTGAAATACTCCGAGCGCTTGACTAAGTAATGATAACTAACAAGAGTTTTACTAGTCTTGTAACTAAGTAATTATACGATGTCCGCGCGCTAGAAACATCATTTCAGACGGCTTTCAGGAGGCACTAGTTTTAGAGTAAACAAACAAATCGGCAATTCCTCTTTCTTACAATTAAACATTAACAAGTAAAACATTTATATTTTCCCGTTGGTTCTAGTTTAAGTAGTCCAAACAACGAGCAATTTCTATTTTCTGCTTGTTTCTTTATGAAATCTTTGCATATTAGAACCGCGATTTGCTTTTTTCGAAAAAAAACCCAGATTTTTTCTTCTCTGTTATGTGGGATTTTTGCACTGAAAAATAATTAAATATTTTCAATGTCGATAAGTAGTTTTGTGCATTTTACTATCGTCTTTTCGAGCCGCGATGTTGATTTATTTTACCAGCCTCGTTTCCATGCGGCTACAAATCGCTTTCTCGACTGCCTCAAATAAATCCTGTTTTTCGGAATGTTGCCGTGGCGGGATTTCCTGGGACTTTTCATATGTTATTAAGAGGTGATCAAAGAACCAAAAACAGTTGAAATTTCTTTTGTGGGAATTAGTTCCAGGTCAGGCCCATTTTGTCGTAAAATGCCTGGACTATTGCCAGGCTTTAGGTCATCGATGCTACTTCGATGCTACTGTAATAACACCATTATTCGCCATTGTAACAACCAATTTGCACATATTTCGCTTCTGATTGGTGAAAGTTTTGTCTACAGCTAAGTGTGGTAACTTCATTCAAGGGGAAATAATGCACAAATCGACAAGCTCGTTCCCAGCCTCCTCATTCAAGAGTAATTTACACGGGATACCTGTGGTTGGCCAGAGCTATGCATGGTGTCCAATGAGTAACGATTCAAATCCTTACCTGCAAATCAACATTGGTAAGACAAACGTTAGTGGTTTATTTAGGCTTTTCAAGAAAACGTTGTATAGGGACAACGTCATTGTATTTATTACCCTTATTGTTGCAAGGCAACTGGGATCGGAGTCACACAACGCTCCCCCGAGTGTATCTCCGATCCGGACGGTTGCGATGAGACTGCCTTGTTGTATGACGGTGAACATATTAACTCCAAACAGTTTTCTAAAATTTGGCGCCAAATCGTTATGAGTCGTGCACTGAGACTGAGGAAGATTACTCTCGCGTCCCCGTGGTTCTTTGACGTCGGTCCGATCAGTGTAGTATTTAGTGCACGAGAGAGACGAGATGTACGGCTTAATGTTCTTATATTAGAATCAGATCAAGTTCTTATGTAAAAAAACTGACAGAGTGCTACGTCAGGATTTCCAAACACAGAGAAAAGAAACGAGGCAAAGCCGAGTGTTTGGAAATCTTATTGAAAAACAATGTCGAGTTTTTTGATATAGCTTCTAAAGTGAGTCATATTTTAATTTCGAGATGGAGAAGGAATAAGATGACGTATCCAAATCTGCTTCACGGTTATGATTTTCTTTGTTTAAGGTTGATGAATTATCAATGATTTTGAGAAGTAATACTACGTTTTGTTTCTATTTGTTTGTTTTCCAGGTAAAAAGGTTTTCCTAACTTCTGTCATGATCCAGGGCAAGTTGGGAGGCCCATCCGTGTCCTTCCCGTCGCAAATTTGCATGAAGTACTTTGACTCAGTTTCAGGGACGTACCAAGACGTCACGAAGAACTATACTTCCAACTTGGTAAATAATCCAAGCCACTCGTTGGAGTATATCCCTATTTTTTAAAAAAGATTGCTTTCGGAATCGGACTCAAGAAGGGAGACCAATTTCGATATTGATGCTCAGGGAAGAAACAAAACAAATACAGTATTCCTTCTTCTGTGCGATGCGATTTCATTTGCGCCAATTCACAAGTTTTCCAGAAGCTTACCTTTTTTTTAACTTGGTTCGTTTTTACATAGAAGAAAGAAAACAGTGAATAAAGAAACTGATTTAAACTGATTTAGACACGAAATCGTTTTTGTTCTCAGGCCATTTTGGGCGGTTACGTCCGCTTACTAGGAGGATCTGTACTTGGTAGGGGGTCCACCAAATATTAAAATAGCCGATAATGGATAGACAATTATAGCAAATGGGATTCGAAACACCTGCCTCTAGCCCCCACCCCAAGCCTCTCTCTATCCAAACTTACCAACAAGTTCCTATTTTGCATTGCTTCTCGTTCAAGTATGATGGCATACCACCAAGTTACCAAGGAGGCACTGCTAACGCAATAGCTACGATTGACCTCCAAAGTCCCGTCAGCACTCAGCGCTTGCGCTTCCAGCCACGTGGGCCACTAGGAACCAGCAGCGAAGGCATGTGTTTGCGAGTGGAGGCGTACGCATGTAGTAGTCCAAACGGTAAGTAAGCAACTGATAAATCATTTCGTTAACACGATTATTCTCGAAATTAATGATATTACAAGGTTTTCACAGTTGTCATAACAGCTTAGGATAGTGTCAAACCAATTCAATATTTGATTCAACAATATTCAATATTTGTTGAACGCACCATGTTAAAACGACGGTGGAATGGTTTGACAACCCTATTTAGCGTTGCTGAACGACCTTGAAAACGTCGTTCTCTTAACGTTCACGGTTTGGTATCCCCATTCAACTTTATTCAGGATGTTGAACTGGGTTGGCACCCAGCTTGTTGAATGAAATGTTGATTCAATTGATCATTCTGAATTAATTAGTTAGGCCCAATTTATAGACTTGTATTAAAGAGTGCAACAAAATACTGTGTTCCCGTGTCTCCCAAATGATTAGAATTCTCTGCAGTATTAAATAATCCAGTGTACTTCCTCAGACTGTACCCCTCTTATCAACAATTCACAAGCGCCACTGACTGTAGCTGCATTCTCGGCATCCTCGACCAAAGATGGCACTCTCTCTCATCCGCCTTTCCTGGACGGAGCTTCGGCATGGTGTCCGAGGGCACAAAGATCGTGGGACGAGTGGCTGGAAGTAGATTTCGGTAGGTTACATCGTCATCGTCCTCTTTACCGCGACACACATGTGGTCAATCGTGTCCTTGGGGCACTTGGAAGCATGTTGTTTGGCTCAGTGCTAAAGCGCTGGGTCTCTCACCGCAGTTGACTAGGATCGGATCCCGGCACGGTCAGAGGGAATTTTATTTCTGTCCGATTCGTTATCGAGACAGGTGCATGTTGTGGTCAGAACTTCTCCTACAGTGTTTCCTCAGTCTTTCATATGCGACAATATGCCGAGGTTCCTACACTCTGTTCAAGGTGGACGCTAACGAACCCATTGCACTCTTCGTAAGAGTAGGGGATTGTTCCCGGTCGATGGCCTGACTGTCGTAGACACTACAAAGACTGTACAACAGCCCTATGTTCGTAAGCTGCAGCCAATACAGCCATTTAATTCCTCATCCTCTCCTTGTCTAGCGGTCGTTTACTTTCGATCGCGTTTGAGTTCCCTCATGATTAACCTTTTCTTTTTTCTTTCTTTCGCGGTCACCATGAAAGCAAGGGATGTGAGTTCGAATCCCACAGGTGTCACAGAACATTTTTTATTTTCTTGCTGCGAAAAGGTTGATTTCTAGAACTTTGGTTTGATTCGCTATATGTCTCTCGAGGCAAAACGAATGATTACATAGGCTGCAAAGCCACCATTAGCATCCTATTATGACTTCACATTCACCATTGCATGGTCGCAACACGACTGTTTTATCCATAGTTTTGTCTGGCTTGCCTCGTCTTCCCGTGAGCAAGAAAATACAGTACACTGTCGTAGAAAGTCTTAGTCATAACGTTTGGCCACGCTAGTGGGGAATACATCCCACGGTACACTTTGGCTTGATCAAAGCAAACATTCTGATCTGAAACATGCTGATTTAGGTGTGTCCACACTTCCCCTACTGTTGCCAGAGTTCCAGCGCTAGGCAAAATTAAAAAGACTCTTTGAAAAGAGGAAAGAGTTTCCATGCTTGCAATAAATGGAGCGGCTTGTGCCATTCACTGGCAGCTGGAGGATACGCCCTGCGGTGTTTAACATATATAACATACTTTACCTTTTGTCACTTTTTATAGGTAAAGATGTCACTGTGTCTAGATTTGCAATTCAAGGGAAGCCTGGTTCCACTGAGTGGCCTTACGTAGTTGGTCTTCAGGCGTCTAATGGTCAAATTCAACAAGACATATCAAGACCAGTGGCCATGTGTGAGGTACACAATAGATCTTATTTCACAACAAACAGGTGAAGCATGCAAGCAATTTTGAGACAAAGACTACGATGGCCCCGGGCGACATTATCAGAGACTCTATTCAATGTTTCACTCACAAAGAACGCTGCTCATAGCGAATAACAGTAATTCTGCGGAGGGTTCTAATGGTTCCTTACATCGGGTCCTTACGTTATTACTGGGTTTCAAGCAGTTTGTAAGCGTCAAATGTTTTGCATATTATTAAAAACATACATTTATGATATCGATCCCAGTGTTAGTTTCCGTAGCCTTACTGTACCAAAACAGAATATATATTAAGACGTAATCCACTTGAAAATCGAGTAACGATTGGAAACAAATTATTGGAACAAAATTCTTTACATCATATTGTAGACTTCTGTCTTACTGCTTTTGATATCTGATCTAAAAAAAATCATTTCTTATACCACCGACCATCGAAAATGAATCCTGAAAGTTGTCCAAATACATACAATTTGTATAGGTTGACAGCACTATGAAATGAACACCAGCAGCCAACACCATATCTTCACAACTTTGAAAAATTAATTCGCAGGTTTCCTTGGGAATTTCTTCTCTGTGTTATCGCAATTCTTTATTTATCAATACCTTTCATAAAATGCTAGAAACAAGGAAATTGGTTTTGTAATTATCTATCTAAAAATTGTTTCCACTTTGTGTCAAGATTACCCGATTTTTCAGCGGATTTCCTCTTAAACAATTTTTTTCCAGCTTTTGCCGCCAGTTGCCTCTGACACATACACGGAGTCCAATCGAACGCGTGCGTTTTCAGACCCACACTTCTCAGGACACGCAGCCTTCATAGAGTCACGTGACTCGGTGCGTCTTATTCCTATGATGCCATTTCGCGTGCCCGATGGAGGTGATCTGTGCATCAGAGCTGAGATGACCGGTTGCCTGGCAACAGTCAAGGGTGGCGAAAATATCACGAAAGGTAAAGCTAAAACAGTCCTTAACAACTTTTCATCCCTTCACTGCATTAGAAATAGCACATTTCAGATTACTTTCGAAAACAAAACGCAAAGCAAATACACTTAGCCAATCTTAAACGAAACAAATCCAACACTTCAACGAAACAAATTCAACAATTGACCAATAAGGGGACCAGGTAAGTACGATTTGAGTCAAGAGACACTGTGTGTTTGGTTTTTCTTCGCATTTTCATTGGGTGTGAAGTTATATTCCCTTTATATGCACCTGTTTTCTCTCAAATAAAACGTTCCGACGAGGAAATGGGAAGGGGAAAGTGGTTCACTTCTAACCATTATGACTTCACGGCTCTTAATGCTATTTGCAGGCTTGATACATTAGAACCTTTACTAGTTTGTTGCCGTTATTTTCTATACACAAGTTCAAAACATCTATAGTTAGAAACGAGAAAGAGAAAAATTATGCGGCGCTACAGCAAATAGAAACCCCTCCCCTTAACTGCTACACTATTTTAACAAGGTATGATTTATCCCTTACCTTTCCCTTTGAAGGGTGCACCAAAACGTCGCATGGTAAATGCTGTAGTATTCCGTTCTTGTTCAAATCCAAGCTACACTACACTGTTGCCAACACTAACCACAAGAAACCTTGGTGTGCCACTACTGATAACTTTGATCGCGATGGGCTATGGGATTCAGTGTCTGGTGAGAGCGTCACCTACAAAACTCTATGTAAAAGACATTACTCGAGTAGAGTTTGTGCATGCAGAGTAACTATTAGGTTCGATTTGCAGCCGTTCGTTGTGTCGGTATGTGATCAATCGCCCAGAAACGACTCGCTCGCTTGTCAATGACGTTACAACGCATAGTGAAGCGAAATAAATCAACTGAAAGTCAGTGATTTACGAAACCTGTTGGCTGGAAAAAACATTGTATCACTGCATTGAAGAAAATTCTTGATTACTGCAGCGTGAAGGTCGCAAGGTTGTTCAGCCTTATGACCTTTAGCATTCGGTCAGCTAGTCACCAACAAAAATGGGGTAGCCTCTTACTGTAGCTGTTCCTAACAAAGGCAAGACCAGTGATCCACGGAGGGGACGGTCAGCTCACAAAAAGGGCTGGGAATTGAGCCTATAGCAGCTAAGACCAATGCAGTCTTTTTCCGTCCCAGATAAAAAAAATACAGTGGATGCTTCCCCCATTGATGTGCTGCTTCCCGCCCCACTACAAAATCTTGTTTTTGGACATGCAATACAATCATTCAGATCACACAACTGTGTAGAATCTTTATTGATTGGGGGTGAACATTTGTTTTGGTGATGAATAGGAACCGCCTTGAAATTTTACTTCAATACCTGTGGCTGGAACGTTGAAAGTTACCTGAGAGAAACAAATTCGTTTTGCAAGCACGGTAAAGACATCGGTTGACAAACAAAAACATAAAAGACAATTCTTAAAGGGTCTTGGTATTTCAGCAACGTTCCACTTTCATGAAGATAACGTTTACGTTGTCATGTGAATAAAACTCGCTTATCGACATACAATGCTATGATAAAACGTATTTTCCTTCTTTTATTAGATTCATTCAAGCCATGCGACAGCAAGCCTTGTGGCGATCATGGGTCGTGCACAGATGACATACAAGCATGGACGTACACGTGTTCCTGTACTGGGGATTATTATGGAACACATTGTAGACGTTAGTAAAATTAACGTCTTCATAAATAGTATTCTTCGATACTACTCACATCCGTTAATAAATGCTCTTGAAAGTTTTCTTGCTATGAGCATCTGGAATTCTATCGAATAAGGTGATAGATCGAGTCTTTTTTGTTGCTCCCCTTTCTTTGTTCCTATTTGACCTTATATTTGATGTTATGTTACGTTGTATTCAGAAATCAGAAAGTATGCTATGAAGATTGTTTTTGGCAGAATGTGATTATATCCTTTCTGGACATACTGCAAAACTAGAATTGCAGTCGTTTAGTTTCATACCATGTTTTTTTTCCGTTGATGTTACAGAGCTTAGAGACGTCGGCAAAGCCTGTGATGTCAACATATGCAAGAATGGCGGAACGTGTACCAAGTACCTCGCTGGCTCCAACTGCACCTGTCCCAGCGGTTGGGAAGGTTCTCTCTGTGAAATAGGTACAAAAGCTTTCGTCTCGAGTGCAGAGGATGAAGAGGGAACTGGAGAACAAGTCTGACTAGAGTTCAAAGTTCAAAAGCATTATTGGCGCTCGAGCTCATATCAAACGGGGAAGAGAAGAATCTCAGATTTTCCCAAATGCTGCTCGCATATTTGAGAATGACTACATGACGTGATTTTTTTGGACCGCGAAAATGGTTACCCGTGCTAGCTCAATTGAATGAGTTCCCCTACTTCTTGAGATTGTCCTCTGAGTACACCCGTCTGGATGAATCTTGTAAACAACATAAATAAACAAAAATAAACACTTGTTCGGCAGGAAATCAAAATGTCTAAATGCCATATGCGTGCTCTATGGTATTTTGTCTGATTGCAGTAAGCTCACACTGTTTTTGGGAGCTAATGGCATTTAATTACGCACAGTGGCACTGTAGATTCAATCAAAATAGCATACATCTACTAATCTCCTAGTCCCTGAGGGAATATCGGTGTGCACAGTTTGTCAATAAAATTGTTATTAATGGTCTTCAGATACAGATGAGTGCAATACTTCGAATGCCTGCCCGGCCAACAGAACCTGTATCAACTATGCTGGTGGATTCAGCTGTGTCTGTCGTACAGGCTACTATGGCAACAACTGTACGTTTGGTGAGTACACCCCGTTTTGAGGACTGGTACCTTTCTCGATTGGCGCTTTTTATCGTTGCCACTTTCTCGATGATACTTTTCTTCAAACTTAACATAACTTTTTATATTCCACAGCTAATCCTGAAAATTGGACCTTGCAATTTTTGTTGAAGCAACTCAAAGAGTGGGTTTAGAAAACTTCAAGAAGAGCGTCGCATTTGCTAAGACTCTTATTAATGGATACACAATCTCACCTACTCGAACTCGTATCGCTGTAATTATCTTCGCTTCAACTTCAAAAGTGCTCTTCAGATTTTCGGAGTCATACAACAGGTCCGTAGTACTACGTAGTATTGATGCTAGTGAGTTTCTTAACGGCACATCTACAAGCATTGGCACAGCCTTAAACCTTGCCAAAGATATATTCAGTGAAGCGCGACCTGATGGAAACAAGCTTGGTGTGATCATAACATCTCGGAAATCATCCGATAACTACTCTGTCCCCGTGTCTGAGCTCCGTGCGCTAGGTGTTAACTTGGCCGGTGTTGGTGTTAGTAACGATCCAGCCCTTAGGGAAGAACTGAAGCGTATAACTGCGTCTCAGACAAGAACCTTTACTACTGCGGGTTATGATACTTTAAATGCGGTGATGGAGAGAATACGGAATGCTGTAGGAGAAGGTAAGTGAGCTAACGGATGTTCGAGTTAAGGAAGCAAGTGTGGTTCTATATAATCTCAATGAGCAATAACCTCGGGCCTCAGTTCCCTTCCATTCCCGACACATCAGACTGCAACACACCACATCGTATCACATCTCAGTTCTTTAAACCGCATCACCTCACTTCAAAAACACCAGAGACAGGAGCTGTCATTTGGAGCTGTATATTACATGATAAGAAAACAAATCAAATCATAATCTACATTTGAACATGGCATTTGGCACGCATGTAAACTACGTTCAAATACAGTTCATTACAGGTTTCTAAGAAAACGGTCGTTTTTTCTGATATATTCTGATTAATTTAACCTGGAATCAACCAAACACGGAGCAAACGTATAAGCCACCTGTACGCCGTGCATTGTGATTCTTGGTATTTGTAACTGTCACAAGCAGAAAATAATGATACAGTCGAAGAATTGTATAAACTAAATACCAATATAATAGGGCTGGGTTCTAGATCGTCCATTTAAACGAAGACACGAGAATCTTACATCTATTTCCTATGCAGCACCCCTGAATGTCGTCTGCCTGAAAAGCGTTTGTAAAAATGGCGGGACATGTACAGTACATGGTAACTCTTATAACTGCACGTGCACAAGCCACTGGAAAGGAAAGGACTGCGGCACAGGTCAGTAGAACGTGTTGCTTTTGGGAATGTGTCGTGGTTTTCATTACTTGAAGAGCATACTTGAAGTAATGAAGGTATACATCTAATTCAATACATTAAAACGTTGTTCGTTACAGACAAGATTTGTGCCGACGTTTCGGACTCTTTCCTTTCAGTCCTTCATCAGAGCGGTTATAGAAATCTATAACCGCCCTGATGAAGGGCTGAAAGTAAAGGGTCCGAAACGTCGGCACAAATCGTGTCTGTTTGTCTTTATTTGTCTTCGATTTTATTGGGACATTGCATCCATTTTGGATCCAGATCCACCGCTATTAGTGTTTTCACAACTATTTCAAGCCGTTTTAATTGGTCGTTGAAACACGAAGTGACCATAGCGCAGTTATTTCAAATAAAATGCGCGCGCGACCGTTCGCAGAAGAGGTGCAATTACACGGTGAAATTCAAGGGAATCACCTTAAGGACTGCCACTGGATAAGCTTTTTGAAATACATTAGTAGATTCATCTGTTGTTTGTATACTTACAGACGTTGACGAGTGTCACAGTGAAAGTCCATGTTCTGTTGGCAAGGTTTGCTCAAACTATGTTGGGGGATTCCAGTGCAGCTGCCCACCTGGCTTCTTTGGAGATAACTGCGACAAGGGTACTGCTATGCACTGTATTTTCTACTATAAACACCAGACTTCGGGCGAGTGTGCAGGAAGAAAGTGGCATGTGGGATAGCTTATAACATACGGCGAGGAAGCATTGTATTTTATACTACGCCACAGAGTTGGCATTCTTCCACCTCGAATGGGCTCTAAGTCAATTACCTAATGCCGAATGTCAAATGGGATATTAGCTCAGAGGCCATGAAAGGGAGAGGAATAATTTGTTCAGTTTTCAGTGAATTCCAACTAGTATGTATTTTTGTCGAGGCAGATGTAAAAAAAGGAAAAACCAACACAGAAACGCAAGATTTGCCAACGTTTCGGACCTTTATTTCGGTCCTTCTTCAGGGCGACTAAAACCGTTACAGAAATCACGTATATATACACAAATGCGCGCGCGCACAAGGTTGCGCGCGACACAAACAAGATAGAGAATACGGGATAATAAAAGGGCTGAGTTCTAGAGTTCTTCTCTGATATTCAGGCCATTTGGAGCCATGGTTTTCAGTGTGTCCATCCAATAGCCCTCAACACCTGTGAGGTCTCTAGAGTTAGTAACCCGCAGATGCAAATGCTACAGCAGCTGCTGATTTGATTGTTCTTGGGCTTTGAATCAACACTTTCACTTTTCCTTCATTCTTACTGGCTTACTTTTCTGCAACTATCACTAACAGAAAGCAAAGAAAATTCAGATTGTAGAATGTTATCTTAAAATTTTCTTAATGATCGTGAGGAATGGCGTTCTTTTTTGGAAATGAAATATTGCGCTACAAATAGCTTTCCTAGCAATGCACTCCAACATACGACTTTTATTGTGAATCCTTTTTTGCAGCAATCTCAGCTAAGCTAGATGTCGTGTTCATTGTCGAATCATCTCGTTTGCCTGGACAAGTCAACTTTACAACAGTGTTGTCTTTTACCAAGAACGTTGTGCGGGGTTACCTAACCTCAGCCAACGACACTCGCTTTGCAGTTATCATATATGGTGCAAGCCCGCGAATCATACTGCGTTTCACCCAGTCAACTAACCAGACAGTAGTACTAACAGCAATTGATAACAGCCCATATTTAGATAGCACAGTGACTAATAGAGGTGAAGGTATTAAGCTTGTTCATAAAGAGATCTTGAAGGACGCAAGAGCAGAAGCTACTAAAATAGTCATCCTGTTTGGATGGGGCCGCTCCAAAGACGATGTCGAAGGATCCTCGGCAAAACTTCGCAATCAGTCCGTCCATTTCTTTGGGTTTGGTCTTGGGTCTACCTACTCCCTACCAGAAATGCGTGTCATCTCGTCTGCTCCTGGGACGAAATACCTACTCCGGGAAGAGGATGTTAGTTTATTGGGCTCACGTGTCACCGAGATGAGAAATCAAATAGGAAAAGGTACTTACGACAATCCCACTCTAAATAATAACGAATTCCAAAATAGCTGATCTCAGTAAAGGTCGGTTGCTCTTTATGAGCTTAAAGCGACCCTCAAGGCTGACATTTTAATTGATTATTTGTTTGCCCATCCGAAATAAGAAGAATGCTGTTTATTTGACGTTGATAGCTCTTTGGGTTGAGACGTCACAACGAGAATGGTTCACAAAAAGCCAACAATGTTTTATTTGGAATTCCGTTTTGGATAGTGGATTCACTTAAGACTTAGTAATAACAAAGAAGAATCAAGACCTCAAACATCAATATCCTAACAGACCACTTTACCTCCGTATGCAGATTGCCCATTCGAAATCATGTGACGGTTTCATCTGTTGAAATGGTTCCATATCCACGTGAAAATGTAAAAAAAGAAAAAAATTCAGAAAGACAAAGGGTGCTTCTTCATGTAAACATCACATGCTTTGAAATGAACAATTTTCATACGCAGGCAAAGAGGTCTATTAACGTTTTAATAGTAACAAGTGTGGCTCTAGAAGTAATTCCTGGAAAAAATAGGTAAAATCTTTGAAATATTCGCTAAATTGTGAAAGTCTTCGAAACTTCTTGATTTGTTTGTATTTGGCAAAGTTTTGTAGCACTTCATTTGTAGGTGAATAAATTTAGATTTGTCCTATTTTTTAAATAGAAAGCCCTAGTGAAAAAAGTGTTACAACGGTAACGGTAGTAAACAATTCAGAGGTTGTGGCTTTGGTCCTTCTTTATTTTTACCAAGTTCTACGTGAATATAACTATCCTAAACAGTATTATACGAAAAGCATTGTCTGTCATTGGCTTCTTATGCTCCATTCTGTGTGTAACGTCATCTTTTCTAATTTGCATAGATGAAAATTATAAATATATCTTCAATCAAAAAGCTATCAACGCCAAAAAACGGCATTCTTCCCTAGTTGGAACGGCTTAAAAGCCATTAAAATTTCAGCATTGATGCGGTCATAACGCTAAAGAAAGTACAGACCAAAATAATGGATACAAAATTTAGGTGAAATTCTGTAGAATAAACAACACGTCTTCTTCATTCTTACTGACTTATTTTCTGTCATAACCAGGAAATTAAAGATACAGCCGAATAATTGTTATAAACTAAAAACCCAAAACGTCTCAATGTTTGTGAGCAACGCCATTCCTTAAAAAAAAAGACTTAAAGAGTGCTTTACAAGTAGCTTTACAAGTAATTTACTAGCAATGTAAAGTGGCTACGTGTCAAACGTCAATCACACTTTTATCTGCTAATGTCTAGTGAAAAGCTTGCTATGATACATCCGATGATTTCTGCGCATATCTTCCTTTGCTAGCCGTGCACCCTTGCCTTATCAGTCCATGTCACAATGGAGGGACTTGTGCCCAGAACAGAACCACGTACACGTGCACCTGCTTACCTGGATATGATGGGGTTCACTGTGAAGGTAAATTAAAAGATGGGAGGCTTTATCTTTTTTCTCACAGCCCACACTTGATTAGCAATTGCTATATGAGGGCAGGAGAAGTTGCAAATTCCTAAGAACATTAATAAAGAATGAATTTATGTAAAGGTTAGAGGATGGACGCGAGTGTTCTATGGGATATAGACCACTAATGAACAAAAATCTGTTCATTAGTGGTCTAATCCCATAGGACACGAGCGTCCATTCTCTAACTGTTTTAGAACATGATCAATGCCACGAAGAAATTCGCCAATTTTCTACTAGCTGGTCACTGGAATATGAACATCATTACGGAGCATTGTTCAATGGACAATACTTCGTCCCAAACGTCGATAGCGAAAACAAAAAGGCCTCTATTGTTTGACGGGAATTGTGTAAATGTTGACTGTATGAATTTGGAAGTCAATACAACCAGTTATTCAGCTGTTTAGATTTCGCTGGTTGTCAGCTTTGCTAAGTCATGGACAATTTAGATGAGAGGGATATATTCGAAGCAGTCATTGCAACGCAAGACCTTATTAGGACTGATGAGGACTTCAAAGTAGAAGATTATCTTGATATTTCAACCCCTAAGGCAGCGACCGCTCGCTTTTTAGATCCCATTCAGGACGAAGAAATTGAGAAGAGAGAAAAAGACAGGGTCCCGGCGAAAACGCAAGCAAGTACGGCATGGGTCGTCAGAATTTACCAAGCATGGGCAGACAACAGAAATAAAGCAGTAGTTTTGCCGGACGCCAAATATGGAGAAGTGCCGCTAGATTTGAAGGAGACTACACCGGAACAAGTGAACTACTGGCTAACTAAGTTTATTCTAGAAGTTATGAAGCGAGATGGGACGCCCTACTACAAGGATTCTCTTCATTGCATTGCGAGTGGGCGTCATTTTCGAGACGAGCTAAAACGCTTCGATTTGAACATCCTAGCGAAAGATGAACCCAAGTTCGACTCCTTTAGAAAGGCGCTCGATTCGCGTATGAAAGAAATGACCGCAAAGGGCATAGGAACTGTAAAAAAGTCAGCGGACCCAATATCTCTTGAGGACGAAGACAAACTCTGGTCAACAGGAATTATTTCGTTGAGCACAGCCAAGTCCCTCAGCTATGGAGTGTTCTTCTATAATTGTAAAGTGTTCGGGTTCCGCGCAATGAACGAGCATGTAGATCTTATGGTTGAACAGTATGAGATTGGACAGGACGAGGTCGAACCGTATCTGGCTTTTTACGGGCGTGCCTGCAAAAATGTACAAGGAGGGCTAGAGCAAAAGAAAGTCAAGACTAAAGCAATAAAGCAGTATGGACAGCCGGAGAATGACAGATGCGTAGTTAATCTCTTCAAGGAATATTTAAAATGCATTCCGAAAAGTAGGAGGTTCTATCGCAAGCCTCTGAACTCAACAGAGCCGGGCGACATACGCTTTTCTGTGCAACCGGTTGGAGTAAATACGCTGTCAAAATATATAAAATCAATATGCGTGGCAGCTGGAATTAATATGGAAGGAAAGAATATTACCAATCACTCAGGTAAAGTCACTTGTGCTACAAGTTTGTACAAGGCGGGCGAGTTCGACGAGCAAACTATCATGTCTAGAACTGGACACAGAAGTACAGCTGTAAGGGAGTACAAAAGATCGAGCGACGCTCTAACACTCAACATATCGAATGCACTACAGCCACCTCCAGCTAAATGCCTCAAGACATCCGCCATGAAGGAAGCCGAGAAGGAGAAACCTGATGTTCCGAAACCAGAGTTTAAATCGTCAAAAGTCCAAGAATCGTCTACAAAACTGGTGATAGAGCACGGGCAAACGCGTCTTTCATTCCATTTTGATTAGTGTCACTGATGCTAATTCTTGATAAATTTGAACTGATTCTAAACTCTGATATTGATGAATTCAGTTTTGCCATGTTTACACTGCTAACGTTATTGTTTGCTAATTTTGTTTTGTTCTAGAATTGAAATCGGATTTTGGGAGATTTGGAATAAGAATTTATTAATAAAATCCATGAAGTCGTTGTTTCTTTTCATTTCCCAGAGTTTTATGTTGTCAAGCGGCGAGGGAAGAATAGGGTGTGGTTTGTACATAGTCATTAGTATTCATGCCCATAGTCATTAGCATTCTCTATGTTGCACCTTGGTTTTCTTTGTTCTTCTTCAGGAGAACAATGAAAATGCAAGGTGCAACCAGAGAACATTAATGACTATGAGCATGAATACTAATGACTATGTACAAACCCCTAATTTTCCCTATTGTTCAATGCCCTCGCCGCTTGACGCTTTAGTTTCTATGGGATATAGGGGACGCAAATGCCGGTTGGTGATTGGCTGAGTGGCATTGGTCATGTTCTAAATCTTTAGATTATTGTTGAAATAATTTTCCACTACATTATCGGCATCTTGTAATCAGGACAAAACAAATGACCCTTATTGTTTGGTTCTCAGATGCGATTGTGTTAGATGCGAATCACTCGCGATAAAAAATAGTTTAGAGCAATATGTGACCTCAATGCTCTTACAAGATTAAATAAATAGGTAAAAAGAAAGAATGTAATGAGAAAAGAGGAGAAAATGATAATTACCGATACAATAATGTACCTATGATCTATATAAAGGTAAGTGAAATTAAAAAAATAAGATACATAAAAACAAACAAGCAAAAATTCTGTCTCTCTTTGTAGATTGTATAAGGACTGTGAATGGCAGTTGCTGCAAGTTTCCCTTCGTCTACAGAAGTTTCGTGCATTACACAGCCACTAAACTAGACCGTGGTCAACCATGGTGTGCGACAACGGATGACTATGACAAGGATAAGTTGTGGGGATATGTTGAAGGTAACTCTGTTAGTGTCTGTTATGTTGAAGGTAACTCTGCAAGTATCGTACTGTATGCAACGCGTTACACGAAAGCAAAAAAGTATGATCTTTGAACAACATCACCACCATCTGCTTTGGGGAATCGACAGGGCAGTTCACAGGCAGATGAATTTGAATGGTCGCGAACCCAAGGATTTTGATCTGCCTATGCTCTTCATCAGTCATGTACATTAAAAATATGGAAGTGTTTCTCGATTTCTTCTTTGACGGTAAATTTGGGAATACGAATCGTCTGGATCAAAGTTAAATCAAAAGATTGACGTATAAAATAGGCCTCCACTTCTTTGCGTGAGCAAATATTCATTACTAAAAACATTGCTAAAACTTTGCTATCCCTTGCGGTATACGAATTGTAATGGCTCAACAGTACTTTCTATCTTCTGAACAGATTCTTTCAAGCCATGTGATGCCAAACCATGTGGGATAGGCGGAACATGTACACATAACGTGTCAGACCTGTCTTACGGGTGTGCTTGCCATGATGGCTTTTATGGTCCTAACTGCGCAGGTAATCCTGGTCAATAGTTTAAAATTTAGCTTTGGAATCTTGTGAACCCAAAACGTCAAATGCTTTAGTTCCCCATGAACAGTAAAATATGCAATTATTGGTTCCTAGATATCAATGAATGTCCAAACAAACCCTGTCTACATAATGGTACATGTTTAAACACACCCGGTGACTACCAATGTGTCTGTGAACAAGGATACTGTGGAAAATATTGTCAGAGCAGTAAGTATAACTTGTTTATCACTTTTACTATCCTCTAAGGTAAAAATGACCGTTGTGTGATAACTTATAGAGGAAAGATTGCAACGCGCCGGTCTTGAAGATATGCATCGCGAATTGTCCGCTTTCTTCTTTATAGTTTGCAATAACTACAATGCGAACATAGTCCTTGTTGCCGACGCATCTGCAACTGTAAACCGCCACAATGCCAAGAACTTTGCGTCAGTAAAAGGCTTTATAAAGAGTTTCGTGTCAAAGATTCCTCTCTCATCTGCTGATGTGCACGCTGGTCTTGTCGTGTTTTCGGACACTGCGCACATCATTGCTGGACTTCGCCAGTACCACACCTACGCAGATTTCGTTGCTGCCACTGATGGTGCCACCTATCTTGGAGGAGGATCAAACACAGGTGAGTAATTGACAATTAAGCTCTAGGAAAGAAATTCTCTTACCAATAAATGACGTTGTTCTTGCAAGAGATGTTTACTAAATGGATTTTTGACCTTATTCAAAAAAGCTGCTTTGGGAAAAGGCTCTTTGGTTTCTGAAAGCCATTGTTTGGTGGTCCCTGATGTGATATTGTAGTCTCAAATTCCAAAGCAACCTTTATTGAATTAGGTGTACAGAGAACCTTGCATGGTGGCGCAAATTTTCCAAAAAATTTTTCGATAGCTCACTTAGGGAGTTCAGTGGAGACATTTACGCGGATTCCTTACTCTCAAATTAGCCAATCCGAAATATTTTTGTTGCATTGCCAAGCGTTCCAAAAAGTATTGCAATTGACCATGAAACTAGATAATGTTTGTAAAAAAAAGTCAAAAAGGGATGAATAACAGTTGACTGGAGCTTTAAAATATCGAATGAGCAACTGCGCTGCATCCCTGTGTTACTTCTGCTGATATCACTGGTGTTTGGGTGCTCATGTCCTCAATTTGCTTACATCAGTAAAGAGATTCCAGCTTTCGACGGTTGTTTTCCCTGTTCATTTTACAAATATAGTTAGAATTACTGGAGAAAATAAGTGCAACTCTAGCTCACAATCATGACACCCCGTAACTTCATCGTCAATCCAGCTGTTTGATGTTTCCCTTACAGCACAATTTCATACAACTGAAACTAGGATTTCAAAGTTACAAACCAGTTACCAGTTTTTGAGTAAAGCCCGACTTAGGTAGACCCCGGCATAATAAGGTGTATCTTCATTATCAATTTTTATCATTAATGTGGAAACATAAGGTATATCTCTGATTTCTTTACAGCTTCTGCTCTAAATACAACAATTCGAATGTTCGAGGCTGATCGTCAATCAGCGCGGAACTTTGTTGTCCTCATTACGGATGGTCTTTTGCTAGACAATGTTCAACAGTGTGCAGATTCGCTGAAGAAAATGAATGTCACCCTCTTAGCTTATGGTATTGGCGAGAATATAGATTCTACGAGACTGCAAAACTTAGTATCAAGTCCAGCTGGAGGATATACATTCTACGGAAATTATTCCGACATTAACTTCCACCTTGAAATGATAAAAGAGCGCATATTTTTGGGTAAGTAAATAACGAACAATATCAATTCAGATTCCTCTAAGTGTACATCTCTTTACAGTGCTTTGGGGTTAAGCGTAGGCAGAAGAGTACAGTACGGCGTTTGATTTCACTCTATATTGATCTTCTACATTTTAAATCTTTCCAGCATTTGATGGTTGCACGTCTTCCCCATGTGGCCTTGGAGGAATCTGCACATCACTAGACAGTTACGGAAGATATAGTTGTCAGTGCTTTGCTGGATACACGGGCTTGAACTGCGAGTCAGGTAGGCGGAATATGGAATATGTGGATCTCAAACAAACGATGGATGTTTCGTTTTGGACGCATCAGGATTCCATTAGTGTGCACTGCACTGCTAACGGTGCACTTGTTCCTTGGTTTGTTATCAAAGAAATCTTGTGCTGAAAGAAGACACCTCGGATTGTATGGGTTTGGAGATCAGAGCGGTAGTCAAAGTGGAAAGTGCGACCTCTAACTAGTATGTTTGTTGTCAGACGTCAACGAGTGTTTGACTACTAATATCTGTCCAAGCCCCAAGACGTGTGTCAATTCTCTTGATGGTTACGCTTGCCTTTGTCCGGGGATGAAATTTGGTGTTAACTGCACTAACGGTAGGTACCGGATTTCAATACAACCATATAAAACCATTGAATTTGCTTATGCCATTTTATTCAAGTGAAGCTCTGTGAACTGTTTATCGTTGTAGAGGGGCGTACCAAATTTGACATCATTTTTCTGTTGGATGGTTCCATGTATGTCCGCTTCATCAACTTTAGACTGATGCTTGATTTCGTTAAGACCGCGGTTCAGCAATATGGCGTTGCTGAGGACGGAAATCATATAGCGGTGGTAGTCTACAGCAAAACTGGGAATGTAGTTTTTGACCTGAAGACGCACTATACTCAAGCAGCTATCGAAACTGCCATTGATGGTATAGCGTACCCGAATGATAAGGAGTCGTTTCTTGGGAAAGGTAATGTGATTTGTCGTGATACACTCAACCCAAAAATGCATGCCTGAACTTTATGCCTTTAACAGTTACCCTTTTTCTGCTGCTCTGCTATATTCCAAAATTATTACGTGCTTGAAGACAACCAGAAAGAAATTATTTATTGCATTAGTGATATTTTCTTATAAATGTCATGTGTAGGTCTTGCTACTGCGAATAACATCTTTGCATCATCTGGTCGTCAAGGAATCCCTCAAGTGCTGGTTCAATTAATCCGATCAGTGGCTATCGGTGACTTGAAGGACCCATTAGAAAACCTCCGCTCAAAAGGCATCAAGCGTTGGGCTATTGGTATTGATGAAGGGTACAACCTATCCATGCTCAATGATACTGTTACTCCACTGCACTCGGATCATTTACTTGAAACCACGTTTAGACGGCTGGTTCAATTTAGTGATGTTTTAAAAGAAAAGATTGCACTTGGTAAGGGAAATATGACAAACTCCAGCCTTTATCACCTAGTAATTAGCGTAAGCTACTATAATAATTAGCGTAAGCTACTATAGTAATTAGCGCAAGCTACTATAGGGTATTATATTTTAGTATTTAAGTATAGTGGTAGGCGTCTGAAGCACAGTAGAGGCAGTAGATGCACCTTTTTACAGATTGTAGATTTTGAATTGTCCGTGAAGATTGGTTGTCGTGGTTGCAAATCACGTCCCCTCTCAAAAGAAAAATGGCGGATATCAGGGCCGCCATCACGCTGTGCGAATTTCACTTCATGTTTTATTTTATGTTTAAATTCAATATCCACAATAAATATATAATATTTTTCTAATCCTGTGCATGTGGCTAGAACTCGTGGAGTTGATGGACGCTCCTGTCGAATACCCTGCAAACTGTGCTTTTAACGGCACTTAGCATGAACTATTTGAATTCCTTGTTCGATTCACAGAGTTCAAAGAAGATGTGACTGAGATTGACACACAACAGTGACCAGTACTGATCAGAGCATAACAGCATTCTGTATGAAGTTATCGTGTCACATAGACTTTAATTAAACTCCTTATTAAGTGCCTACCACTTACTTCATAGATACCGATGCGTGCACTCAAAGACCTTGTTTAAGTGGTGGAACTTGTGTTAGCAATAGTGATGGTGGATATACGTGTCGATGTACTGCAAAATACAAAGGCATCAACTGTGAAACGAGTAAGCATGCTTCCCATCGTGAAATAATTGTTCGCTTCCACTTGCGACGTCTACTCTAATGTTTTCTCTGATTCCATTCTATTTTCGCTTAAATTTGAAGTAATATTCTTATTCCCTACATTCATGCTTTGGTACGTTTTTAGTTATCACCTTGATGTTAAGACATGACTTCCTCACCACTTGTGTCAGTTATAGCTATTACCATTCCACTTTAGGGAGGACTGCGTGTTCTGACCAGAAGCCTTGTATCAAAGGAAACTGTACTATGGTTTCGATAGCATTAAATACTTACACCTGCACGTGTTTCCCTGGCTACACTGGCGTGAACTGCCAAACAGGTACGGACATATCAGTCAGTTCATCAACGCAAAGTTAGATATCACAAAATTCTTATTCGTGTTATCTGTTCTAATTCGATGCTGCAATACGTTACTGGGCAGCTTGCAACACGAAGAGAAAAAGAGCGTCATACAAATATTGGTGTTAACATTTTATGTAATCTTAATCTTAGCTGCTTTGTTCAGACACAACAGCCGAATTTCCCAGAATGTCTTGGATATCCAATAGATGCTTTTTAATCGTTTCGTAGACATCGATGAGTGTTCCGACAATAGCGCCTGCCCTGCTGATAGAGTTTGTGTCAACTATGGTGGAGGATATTTATGTGGCTGTCCTAGCGGATACTATGGGGTTAATTGCACTAACAGTAAGTACGTCAGAGTAATGGAATCCATTTTCTCCATCTGGCATTTTGAATCGTACTGGTATAACGGAATACGCGCGGAGCGTGTACGCGTCGTAGATGAGGCTTATATAGTCCAACTGCTTCCAATTAGCATATCTTATATATAATACGCTAAGGAAAATGTCTGAGATAGAAATCCCCCAAACCACGCCATTTGTAAACGTTGCGGGAGAGGATTTGGCGAATTTTTTTGGTCAGAGCGCCGTGCTCGTGACTCGATGAACCGAGTTCGAGACCCCGCTCTGGCTCCTCGACCATTCTTTGTACATAGCCGACTTGGTTTGTCTCCCGGCCAGTTGGGATTCTTAAATGTGTTGCATATGTGTGATACTCGAAGATACTAGCTGTAATGGCTGTATATCAGCGGTTACAAGCTACTCTAAAATTCGAGTTAAAACAAAGTAATTATTATATTATTTATTATTATTGGTTCTGTTACAGATTACGTACAAGCATACAGGGCTAATTCTAATTCGAAAGCTTTGAGCTGAGAAAAATTTTCATTCAAGTTTGAACAAACGTACCACTGCCTTGGTTCGCAGGACGCGCGCAAAGTCGAAATGAAAGATTTTCACAACACAAAGCCATGAATAATATTCTCTAAATATTAATCCTGACGCTGTATCGCGAAACGAAATGCACACACCTGACGAAAAGGAGGAGATCACACCAGTAGGCGTGTTATTGTTGGAAAAGATTGACCTTGAGCTAAGTTCTCATTCAAGTGATTTCTTAAGCGAGAGACAAACCGCCATCGCCGCCATGCCAAAATCTCACACAGAAACCAAAAAAGAACTCAGTTCGCTCAGACGAAAGAACCATAGACATCCAGACCTTAATGGTTCTGTTACAGATTACTTACAGTTAAAATGTTCATTCAAGCTTGAAGAAACGTACACCACTGGCACTGCCTTTGCTAAAAAATTGCTAACAAAGCAATTTTAACTAGACCTGTTTCTTCTCTACCCTTGCTGGGATATGCTACACGTACAAAAATAATCCAAATTCTAAGGGTTTTTATGTAACAGACTTGCGTTTTCAATTTTAGCGGATTCTTTGACCAATTTGATAAGAGAGACGCACGTGATTTTCGCAGCAAAATCAAGGGACGAACAGTGCGAAAACAAATTATTAGGGGGCTCACTTGAGATCTATTTCAGCATGGAGCGAGGAGGTTCTATGTTGAGGGGAGGTTTGCTAATCATGTTTGTAAAGTTTGAAAGAAGAATCCCGCGCGCCGAAAATCAAATATCCCCCCCCCAAAAAAAAAAAATGGAGAGCCCCACTTGAGAGCCGGCTAGCAGGCTAATATTTCCGTGAATGTTTCACGGGCATCAGCTAGTTACTGATAAAATGATAATGTTTGCTTGTATTTTAGAAAACCCAGTGATGCTGGATCTCGGGATTTTCATTGAAGCATCAAAGAACGTGGGAATTAGCAACTTCGAAGCCAGTTTACTTTATGCCCGTCAAATTGTCAAGGGATATCACATAAGCACCAACAGAACCCGTGTAGCTATAGTAGTCTATGCCAAATCTACCAGAACAGTGCTTACATTCCCTCAGTCAACAAGCCACGCTACAGTCCACAATGCCATTGGAAGAAGTCCGTTTCTCTCTGAGTCAGCAACCGACATTGGAGCAGCCCTGAGTTTTGCCAAAAATAATATATTCAACTATGCACGTCCTGATGCTAAAAAGGTCGCCATTATTATTGCTGGGAATAATTCAAGCGATAGCATTATTACCGCAGGGGCTAACCTCCGTGCCTTTGGAGTTAACATCCTGCCGCATGGCATAGGAAATTGGAATTCGCTCGAGCAGCTGCAGAATATGTCTGGATCAAGCAAATACGTGTTCACTACACCTGAGTATGAAAAGCTAAACTCTTTAGACGGGCAGCTAAGAAAAACGATAGGAGAAGGTAAGCCCTATCCTTATCCCACTTGTATAAGCAGAAAGGGAGTTATGATTGATACGAAAACTGGACGTCGTTCGTGAACGACGTCTCCAGCTCGTTGCTATCACTCTGCTTTGTGCCGGGGTCCAGTTTGAGGCTTCGGCCGCTAAGGATTTTTTTCTGCTACTTCGGTTGTGTTTAGCACCTTGAGGTTCATCGAAGGTAAAGATGATTCATTAATCAAATTGCATGCATTACCGGTGAGTCAAAAAGTTAAACTGTTTGTAATCACCGCCTTTTAGATAAGGTGACAATCTGTGTTATTTTGCAGCTCCTGTCATGGTTGTGTGTGTACCTACTGTCTGTAAAAATGGTGGGTCCTGTAATGTATTTGGAAACACTTACAATTGTAGCTGCACAAGTGCGTGGCAGGGTCGACATTGCACATTTGGTAAGACTACGTGATTTCTCTTGCACCTGCCGTGTTTAAATGGACGAGTTCAGCTATAAGCGCGCGCTCTTCTTTATTCAGAAATGATGCTCAAGCCGTGTCCCACAACTACTAGAATGCACCCACTTTTTAAACAATTTGTTCGACAAATATCCGACATGGAAAGCGTGCGTGCGTTATAGCTGGAATTGTTCATTGCTTACTTTACGCATTACTTTACTATTAATTCGATAGATGTGGACGAATGTCTCTCAAACACCACGTGTTCTGGTAGAAAAATCTGCGCCAACTTCCAGGGCGGCTACTATTGTAACTGTCCGGTTGGTTACTTTGGGTCTAACTGCGAAACAGGTACATTTAACATACTTTTCACTGCGTGCACTACATGTTCCTCTCGTATTCTCATCAGACATTTTTTTTCTAGCATATTCCAAGACCGATGTGGCATTCATCATAGAGTCATCTAATTCTATAGACTCGGGGGATTTTAAAAATGTCATTGAGTTTGTGAAGAATGTAGCTAAAGGATATGCCGTTTCTTCAAACGACACGAGACTTGCTGCGGTCATATTTGCCAAGACCATAAAGGTTCAGCTCCGATTTACTGATCCTACTGACTTGTCTGTTGTGCTCAAAGCTCTCGACGATTCTCCGTTCCTCAACGAGGCGGTGACAAACATAGGATTGGCTGTGGAACTTGCCCGTACAGAGATATTCAAAGAAGCACGCGAAGATGCTACTAAAGTCGCAGTTGTACTTATCTGGAGTAAATCCCGCGATGATTTTGAAGGCTCAGTTTACGAATTGAAAGACCAGTCAGTCTACTTCATAACACTCGGTATAGGCAACAAGTACAGTACAATAGACTTACGGATGCTTGCTTCTGATCCGGACTCTCAGTACGTTCTTAGTGAGCGACACGCCGTGATGCTAGGACAGCACGTACGACGAATACGCGACGAAATAGGAAAAGGTAAGCACAAACCGTCCTGTTTTATTATACCGTTAAAGTTGAAGTTTACTCTGCAGCCCAAAAATATTTTTAAATAATCCTCAGCTCTAATACTAATGTTATGAGATCGGGACCAACTTCGACAATACACTAGTAAGTTACATGGAGACTACAATCTTGGAAAAAGGGTAGAGAAAATGTTAATACCACTTATCTTTTTTTGTGTTTTCGACCTAACTTAGGTCCCGTTTATCCCCCTTCCCCCTAAATCAATGTTGGGTGTCCATCCCTCGACACGTTCCTTGCAACATTGCTTCGGGGGAGAAGGGGGAGGTGAAATGACAGGAGTAAAGCGAAAAAAGAAGCGATTTCAGTAATTTTCTCTACAGGTTTTGTCCAAGATTGTAGCTAAAGGAACCCCGGCTTTAAGCAAGGAGGGTATATCTCAGATATTTTGATGGTATAAACGACCTATCTCACAGGAAAAAGCAAATTAGTCGCTTACTTAGTCCAACATCAAATTCTTCAACGATTACGATAGCTACGTGTCATGGCTTCATTTAGAGCAGATTTTGTCTCACTGTGAAAAGTGCCGCGATGCTGAACCTCGCCTTCTCCACCTCATGGCATCCACACTGCTTTCCTCCGGCTATCGACACGAGAAATCATAGACAATAAATCAGACCGCATTCTCGCCGCGATCGCGGTAAGGCAAGGGAGATCGAGGACGGCCAATTTAAAAATATTAAAAATGATATGGTCACATGGTCACATTAGCAAATAACGTTCCTTAGAACGAGCGCCAATGAATCGCGTAGTCGCGACGCGTCACGGTCAAGGTCGCGGCGCGGCACAATTCACAGTTATACCAAATCTGCTCTATGTACTTTTTGTAAATTTCCTGAACGTATTTGCTTGGTTAAACGTTGTAAGAGTGCATTCGATATTGTTACTTTCAGCCTCGTTTCCGTGTAATTCCAATCCCTGTCAGAACGGAGGAACCTGCACACAGAAAGCTGGACGGTATACCTGTGGTTGTACTGTGGGTTTTACTGGAACAAACTGCGAAAATGGTAAACCAAAATAAATAAATTGACATTAAGACAGCTACTTGTAGGATTACAAGGTAACGAAAAAAATGTTCGAGCTAAACTCAGTTCACAAATAACGGACAACTTTGTTAACCTTGAATTGGGTTTCCAGTAACAAATGACGCTTTCATTGTTAACATCATAAATGGAATAATGACACTTCTTTGTACTTTATAGGTGTGTCATTCACATATACAAAAATTGGTTGCTTTGCCAGCAATGCGACCCATCCTATTTCAAGCCTTGAGGGTAGTGATAACGAGACCCTTGATGGCAACTACAAAACCAGGTCCGAAGCTATACAAAAATGCGCTCTGAAGGCAGTTCTCTTAGGATTGCAAGTGTTTGGGGTACAGGATGGTGGAATGTGCATGTCAGATTCTGATGCAGTCAAGAACTACTACAAGCATGGGGCATCAAACAACTGCACCGCTGGAGCTGGGGTGTAAACGCTAATGATGTATACCTTGCTGGAGGTAGTGTAGCTACACAGTACGATCTTAGCTGTTTACTTTAAAGCAATAGGTCTAGATAGAGTTGAGGTGAAGATACACTTGCATTTATTTTGCGTTTTTTTTATAGCTAGTGTATCTTTATACGCCTGAGTGATTTTACTGCCGCTCTTTATGCCTAAGAATGTCATTCTATCTTTGGGCTTTTTCGATTGGCCATTTTCAAAACCTGCTCTTGGTTAGACGTGGCGATTCGGAAGAACTGGTCGTTTAATCCCACTACAAACCCTCTACATGCACGCCTGGTTAATATCTGCTCACTCACTGCTATCTCGTTAATGCTTACTTCGTTAATTAAGAAGGAACTTGAGCTCAATGTCGAATCCGTAGCTAACGAAACTAATCTCTGCATCCATTTTTTCTGTTAGCTAAGTATGGCCGATCTGGTCTGATGCACGTTACCACCAATACCCTACACGGGTCATCATACTACAACTTAAAACGCGGACTTCCATTGGTAGAAGGGAAGTTCGCCTGGTGTCCAAGCCCTAATGATACGGATCCGTTCTTACAACTTGATTTTCGTAAGTGTCAACTTTAATTTAAAGAGTTTTTAATTTGTAAAAAAAAAAAAAATACTGTGGGAGAGTCCAAACTATCGAGACATCCGTCCATATAAACGCCCATGTACAGGAAATTGAATCAAAACTGCACCCGATGAACTTGTTCAAGTTTTACGAAAATCGAACAGCATCATACAATCCGCACAACAAATTATATGAAACGGTCTTTCAGTTATAGTGGTCGGATGTTTTGGAAACGTCTGTCTGTTTGCCTGTCTATCTGTCCGTCCGTCTGTTTACCTGTCTGTCTGTACAACTCGTCTTCGTCATCGTTATTATCTAGTGGTCGACAAATCAACAGGTTGCAGGCCCTTTAAGAAATCACTGTAAGTCATACTGTAAGTGTACGTCCACTGTAAAGGTATTGACGGGTATGCACTTTTTGCGATTTGCAGCGCAAACAGTATACATCACATCGGTATCTGTGCAAGGGCAAGCAGGTCCGTCTGGTGCCTCGTATCCTGATAACGCCTGTTTGAAGTACATGACAACCAGCGACAGCCAGAGTTATATTGAACTCAAGCGGACGGCTTCCTCATGCCTGGTACTTTGTATACTGTGTTTCTCCTTCTCCATTCTCGTACCCAAAGCTCCCCGTCTCGTCACCTCGATGGGCAGGGCTCTGGTAACAGCCATTGGTAACAGCCGCTGAGAGAGAGAGAGTGAGAAAGCTTTATTAACAAAGGCCCTCAAATCGCTGTTACCAGCGCTTACCCTGCGAGGTGACGAGCCGGGAAGCTTTTGGTACGAGTATACTGTTTGCACAAAAAAATGGTTCTTTTACTAGCAGATCGCTATTGAAATGCACTTCTAGATGCATGGGCAATATTTGCTTTGGAATCCATGTGTTATTTTTTTCTTTATAGTACACTGCTGGTCTTCCTCCCTATCGCGGCGGTACAGTTGATCAGGTCACAAGGATACGACCCCAACAACCTATCACTACCCAGCACTTACGAATGATACCTAAGGGTCCATTGGATCCAGCTCAAGGATCTAGTGACGGACTGTGTCTACGGATAGAAGCATATGAATGTTCTGGCAACGGTGAGCTCATTGTGATCTTATCTACTTGTATATAATTTGATGCGGCAACTTTCTTTTTGCTTTTGTTCGCATATGGTTTTTGCAAGTGATGGAATATTGTAGGAGAAGAAAAGCATGAGGCTACACCCACTTACTTGCGCTAATACAACAACTAATTTTACCCTCCCAGTCGTTTTGTTGTTTTGTTTTTCAGACTGCGTGGCGCTTATAAATGGATCACTAACCTCCAATGCATTCAGTGCCTCCAGTAATAGAGATGGTACTTTTACGAATGTGCCAGTTATCGGAGGGTCCTATGCTTGGTGCCCAAATGGCACGAACGACTGGGACCAATACATCGAGGTCGATTTCGGTAAGTGCTGGTAACAAATTATGGTCTAGCCTAAACTGGAAAACACGAAATAACTAGCAATACATGAAAAATAAGTCTTCTTTGCCGCCCGGTGGGTGATTGGAATGATTTCCCAAAAAAAAAAAAACTGGAGACAGATCTCGCGAATGATCAAGTGTTTTCAACTTTAAACCATCACCCTAACCTCTATGATACGACTCACTTTAGTGGGCGGAACTAACTTCAATCACTCCTGTAACCGTTAATCCTTTTAAGCGATAGGCATAAAGGTGGAATATGTTTACAGTAGTGAGAATTGTTCATTCTCGCTACAAGAGTTCTTGAAAAAAAGAATTTAGTTTATTTAAAAAAAAACCATTGAAGTTCGATCAAGGTATCGATCGATTTCCCAGGCGTTTTCACGAAACGTTTACTTTGCAAATAGACCGATTCCGTCTTCGCTTGATTAATCACCAAACAATGGGCAGTTTTCCTTATGGAATTCAAATGTTCGAGCAACAAACTCGAAATTAGAAGATTTTTAATGAATTCTTCAGCTTTTCGTGACGAAAATATAAAACCCATATACTATGAGCAAACTTCTGACACTTTCCTGTAATCGGTGTATTTTCCGTGCTCTATGCCAAAGTAAAATTTTGGCTTGTCCGACGTTGCAACGGTAAAAGGGAGTAGAAGAGTGAATGCGGGATCGGTCAATTAGCGATAAAAAGGTGCATCCCCTAAAAAGTAAATATTCAATATTGTATATAATAATGACCTTTTTTTAGGTAAAAACGTTACCATTACAGCCATCGAAGTTCAGGGTAAGCCTCATGCAAAAGAATGGCCGTATCGCGTTTGCCTACAGAGTAAAACTGGTGGCTCTCTCTCTGACGTCATAAATATCCAACCAAGCTGTGATGTGAGTATATATAATAAATTGCAAAGCGTCTTTCTTTCCTTAGTGCTCTGTTCTCTTTGGATCAGCTTTCTAATTACTTGCCTCATTTGCATTCGCTTCATTCACTGTAAAATGAATGTTATCAGTGCTAATGGGACGAAATCTGACCTACAGAAACTATTCCAGTGGGAGGCAATAATAATTGAGGGTTTCAATTTTCATGTTTACTGTTCCGATCAACGTTTTTGAAAAGGGCGAGTCATTAAAATTGCGTAATTTTACCCCAAACGGCAATCAATTCTTATTGTCCTTTCTGTTTCCAGCTGTTCAGTCCTTTTCAGGCTGGTGGATCTGCAGTTAGCGTTCGGGCTGCGAATCTCTCAGATGCGAAGTTTCTCGGTAATAAGGCTTTTATTGAGATCACTAATTCGATTAGAATGTATCCCAAGGAGCCCACGCGGATTGGCTATGGTGGACTTTGTATGAGAATTGGCATTCAAGGAATGCTGAAAACTGTTCCTGGAGGTGAAAAAGTATTTCCAGGTTAGTAGTTTACGTTCTTCCATAAAGCATCATTTCAAGCGTTTTTCTCTCTCAAAGAGACCAGGTCAGTTCCATGGAAACCACCAGAGCATGTAAATATAGGTCTATGTCTAAAGCACCCAGAAAGCAATAGATTGCCTTTTTCTACTTCTATAGTCATCGTCTCATTTGATGAATTGTCGACTCCAGCTGTTATCTAAAATGGGAGCTTTTAGAATCTCACTACAATTATTTTTCTTATTGTTTTTAAGGTTGTATCAAAACAGTCAATAAAAAATGCTGCAAGTTTCCCTTCCTCTACAAGGCAACAAGATATTACACTGCAACAAAGCTAGATAGCAGCGGTCCTTGGTGCGCTACAACGGATAACTACGACCGGGATTATTTATGGGACGAAATACAAGGTAATGAAAAGAACGACAAAAATGGGTTGTGTAACGTTTTACGTTACACGACGATAAAGGTCTTTTGCTCAGCTATAACTTTACATTATCTGTTGCAGCTCCTTTTCGGCCGTGCGACAGCAAACCTTGTGGCCAAGCAGGATCCTGTAAGGATGACACTCAGACATGGACCTACTCCTGCACTTGTACCGATGATGGGTTTTATGGGAAAAACTGCCTTGGTAAGCAACAAAAATTGCATTATTCTCATTCTTTTTTATGAAGTAAAGGTAAAAACTTCGCAAACCCCTCTCAAGTCTGATGTCTATCTGTTAATGATTTCCAGCTTTGCCCTTATATGGTACTTTCAGTCTTTTTTTTCCATATCTCTTCTTAGATGTGGTTTATATGTAAAATAGTATTAATTTCACTACTGTATTTTTGGTACAATCCTTGTAATGTAACATTTACCAACTACATCCAAGACATTCACGAATGTGCCAACAAGCCCTGTAGGAATGGTGGTACTTGTGTTAATATCCATGGTGACTACAGATGTACCTGTGCAAGAGGCTACTGCGGAAGGAACTGCAATTCAGGCAAGGAAATGATTAGTGTTGTTTATATGTGACTCCCCTGGATCATAGAAATTCATACTTTCGAATTCCTATTTCATCAGAATGCAAGAGCTATAACGTCGATGCTGTTTTTGTCGTCGACACATCTACATCAGTTGTTCGCCTGGGTACAAAGGTTCACAATCTGATAAAGGACTTTATCAAAGGTCTTGCCAACAAGTTCTTGGTGTCCGCTAACGACTCACACGTGGGGCTCATACAATACTCAGACAACCCCCAAACGGAGGTCAACCTGGGACAACATCCGTCTCATGAAGATTTCGCTAACGTTACTAATCATATGGTACTACTTGGTGGAGGAACAAACACTGGTAAGCCTTTGGACACAACGTGTAGTTAGCAATAGGAATTTACTGATAGAAACAGATCCTCTCCCCCCGTAGTAGATATATTCTCACACACAAAAATAGCGAACGGTAACTCTTTCAAGCAGACTGTAACCTACTACAAATTACATCCTAATCTAAATAAGCTAATAACTAAGTCATAGATTCTTTTCTATTTTTTTTTCTAGCTGCTGCGCTCAATGCTACTCTGAAAATGTTTGAATCTGGACGAAAAGGTGCCGAAAAGATCGCACTTCTATTAACCAATGGAGGCTTATATGACGACGCAGAGACATTCGCCTCGCAACTTCGTCAAAATGGAGTGAAAGTAGTTGCATATGCTGTTGGAAATAACGTGGATCATACTAGGTTGAAGTCATTGGTGTGGGGAAGCTCAAGCTATTATACCATTTACGGTCAATATTCGTCGATTATGGACCTGTTAGAAATCCTTGCAGAGCGTGGATTTCGCTGTAAGTGTGCAAGGAAAGCTGTCAGTACCAGCATAACATATTTCTTTATTTGGAACACCAGACTCTTAAAAATTTAAAAAAAATTAAAAATGGTTTTCTTTAAATATAACTGCAAACTAGTGTGCAGTATGTGCTAAAGTTCCTTATGAAATAGTTCTTAGTTAAAAGATAGATCTCAGTTATTGGCAAGGGAAGCACGGTTAGCTAAGTGTTACGGCTGTGGTTCGGGTTCGACTTCTGGCCGTGGCAGAGGAAATTTTCTTTCTGTTCTGGCCTCAGTCGAAATTGGTTCGTATTGTAAGTTGAACGTTGTTCTACAGTGGTTCGCGTCTTTCGGATGAGACAATAAAGCGAGGTCCCGTCTCGCCTTTCTACTCTACTCAGGATCAGGGGGACGTAAAAGACCACTGGGGACGTAATAAACCCTCTGGCAGTGACCACCTCAGTGTTTGTGCTTATGACCGCTTGGCTGCCAGTGGCGCAGTTGAGACCCAGCGCAATTTATTTATTTAGTTTTGCCCGAGGGCCGGGAAATCCTCACAGAGGGAGGCTCCAATAACGAGGTTCCCTTGTCAGTGTAGTGGGTAAGTCCTGCACTGAGGATGGGAAACTTCCGACGTCCCCGTGGTTCTCTAACGTCCCTCTGGTTCAGGTTAGTGTAGTGCATGTGAGAGACGGGACCTACGCTTTAACGTCCTTATCCGAGAAGACGCGAAGGTCTAACCATTTGCAAATATTAGAGCAAAGACAGCACCTTCTCCCCGGCCCGGCCGGGGTTTGAACTCCCAACCTCCCGCACATAAGCCCAGCACTCTACCACTGCGCTAACCGGTCGTCAGCTTACGAGCTGCAAGTCTAGGGAATCGGTCTCAAACATTTATAGTTTACATTTACATCTTTAATTGGAATGGCATGAATATTTGTTTTAGCGTTCGATCCTTGTACGGTCGCTCCATGTGGATTAGGTGCCAATTGTACAGCTGTAGATACAAACAATGCCAAGTGCACGTGCTCGGATATCAGCACTGGCGCAGACTGCAATACAGGTTAGTTCAGTTCAATTAACATAAAAGCTTGAATAAATATCACTTGCCTGCGTCGCTCTTGATTGCATGGGCTGCGTATTGAGTTTTTATTTAACATTATTTATAATCGACAGATGTCAACGAGTGTCTCTCGTCAAATGTTTGTCCAAGTCAAAAGAGCTGTATCAATTCCATTGATGGATACGACTGCGTCTGTCCTGGGAAAAAAATTGATTATCCGACCTGCTCCAAAGGTTAGATACCGCCGCTTTGAAACTACGAGCAAACCGATGGTTGCCGCGTTGCGGCGGTTGTTACATCTACAAGCATATGCAAAACACGCGTATAAGAACCTGGATTTTAGGAACCTGTTAGGCTAAGATTGTCGATACCAATCCAATGTTTCCTTTTAAAAAATAAGAACCTAGGTTCTTATACATATATCTTATTAGATGTTTTTTCACGTAATACGGGCGGAGTTGCAACGTATTTTTCCGAGGCCCGCGGGGATGAAGGAAATGCGTGCAACGACTAAAACGTCCGCCAGTATTACATGAAAAAACATCTAATGAGTTATTCATTATACAAAGGACATAAATATTTTCGTTTCTTTTCGCGATTGACTAGAAATGTTTTGCCTAGCACTCGATCGGGAAGCCATTACAGTGCGCGCGTTTGACTGGTTCGTAACCGGTTTGCTAGAGTGTAATATCTCACTCACATTGATTCTATATGGTAAAATGACATCACAGTCGTATAATGGGCTTTATTCAAAGAGATGCTTTATTTGTGAGATGCTTTATTTGAATTTCGAGGTTTGTTCTTCGATTTTTTAGCTTTTTTTATTATCAGCCAACTCGTTTTCGTTCTTTTGTTCAGAATGCATCGTTTACGCTGACATGGTACTTCTCTTGGACGGAACAATGTACGTTGGCGAGAAGAACTTCATACTTTTAAGAGACTTCGTCAAGAGAACGGTGCGCGTATTTGATGTAGGAAGAAATAAAAACCACCTGTCATTTATAACATTCGGAAAGACTTCACGAACAGTACTTCATCTTCAACAATATCTTGACAATGTGGCCGATATTGAGAGAGTTATCGCGACTGCTGGCTATCCAAATGAGAGGCAGTCTTTATTAGTACCAGGTAAGAATGCTAATCTAGCCCTTGGAAAAAAATTGAGTAGATATTTTAAAAGCTTGGGATCACCAATTCAGAACTTTTTGAAACTGTTTCTTTATTTCAGCTCTATCCAAGGTGAAGACAATGTTTTCCACCTACGGTCGATCAAACAGGCCTCATATTCTGATCGCCATTATACGATCACATGCTCTTGATGACTTCACCACTGCTGCTAATAACTTACGCAAACAAGGCGTAACGATACATACTATTGGAATAGAAATGGGATACAACCGCGAACAGCTGAGTGACCTCGCAAGCAAACCAGAACAAAAACATCAAATGCAGCTGCCGAGCTTCAGGAATATGGTCAAATCCATTGGCAAACTGAAGACACAAATATGCCAAGGTAAATTTTTTTACATCCATGGAAAGATAGCCTCCTGATGAGGAGCCAATCGTCTCTTTTTGGTTGATGATCTTGCGGCGCAAGTCAGTGTCATGGATACCGTCGCGAGAAACGCGTACCAGAAACATATAATTCTCAACGGGGACAATAATAATAATAATGACATTTATTTAGACACGATACAATTTACAGCGGAGCCGATGTGGTCGTGTTTGAAGAAAAACTAACATATGAAAATATAAAAATACCGGTTGATCGAAAAGAGCCTATTTGCAGTACGTACACTTTTTACACAATTTGAAAATCACTAAAGCAACTCTTTAATTTTTCGATGTTGCTATGCTAGCACATCAGTGTGATATGGTTGCATGTATAATTTGCTTTGGCCTGATTATTTTGACCTTCCAGGTATAAGCAAGTGCTGGTTGTTCCCTTGCAAAAACGGTGGAAGCTGTATAACGTTGAGCGATGGCTATAACTGTACGTGCACCGCACCGTATCGCGGGGAGAACTGTCAAATCTGTAAGTCATGATTGCTTTATTGGTTGCTGCAAGCCAGGGCATTTTTATCTATTCCTACCAAAGAATTACTGCTGCTGCATTTCTCAATACATAGTAACCGGAGAGGGCGCTAATGTCTGTTACATAGCTCGATTCGGCGTTAGTTACAGGTTCTTCATTAACCTAAAGTTGTTAGGGTGAGACGCAACGCAAAACTACTCTCAAGTTTTTAGGGTTTGCGTTTCTTCTTTCTATTTGTTTTGATGGTCGGATGTGTTTTGTTTTACAGTACGAACTGTGTGCACAGATGTCCAGCCATGTGCCAAGGGGTCATGCAGTATGATTTCTATCCCAGATGGAAAATATAAGTGCACTTGTTTTACTGGCTTCAAGGGTATTAACTGCAGCCAAGGTACAATTAAAACACGCCATATCACAGCACCATGAACTAAGAAAGGGCCCTAACACTTCAACGTTCTGCAATCATGAAACATATTGAATCCCAACTTTATGCTGATATTTCTCAAACAAGACGTTTAAGGACAGGGCCCCTTGGAGGGGGTCAACGTAGTTCCCCAAAAGCTAAGGAACAACCTTTGCCATATTTTGTCTCTTGCGTCTGCCGATTCCCTGCAGGTGATGCCAGTTGCCAATGAGTCTACGATTGACTTGATTTCATTTCAGACATCAATGAATGCCTACGTACTTCCATTTGTAAGAATGGTGGAACTTGTGCCAATAGCATTGGTAGCTACTCTTGTAGGTGCTCCAAAAACTTTACCGGAGCGCATTGTGAAATTGGTAAGTTAATTTGATGCAAACATGCACGACTATTGGTATAAATGACTAAATTCTATTTTAATTATCTTTTCAGCTTGCAAAACGCAAAAACTCAATCTAGGTTTCATTCTCGATGGCTCAGGTGGTCTAGGTGAAAATGAGAGTGCAACATTTGACACGTTTAAAAACTTTGTGAGTGACCTGGTAAAAACGTTCAAAATTTCTAAAGAGGATACCAACATTGGTGTTGTGATTTCTGCTAACGAATCTCAGCTTGTCCATCGATTCAATCAGTCATACCTCTCCTCTGAGATAGAAGCAGCTATTCTAGGGATGACTTACCCTGGATCCCTGGCCTATACTGGTAAGGGACTTCAGATGGCCAGAACAGAGCTATTCGAAGCACCTGGTGTACGATCAAAAGTAGTCAATATCCTTATTGTGCTAACTGATGCGCGGGCTCTGGACAAAATTACGGCCCCTTCTACGCATCTTCGAGATAGCGGTGTCATCATTATGACTGTTGGCATAGGAAGAAATTACGATGTGAGTCAGCTTCAGTCCATGGCAACAGATCCTGACAATAAACACGTCTTCACAACAGCGACTCTGGAAAATGCTACATCTCTTCGACGAATACTGCGAGAAAAAGTTTGCGAAGGTTTGTACTACTTGCCGGGACAAAACCATGTATTACTTAATGCTCGGGGTCCCTTCATGTGAGAATAGGCCGAATGACTAGAAAAAATTAACCAAATTGCAGTTAGTTCTCAAAGGTTAGATTCTCTTGCTGCCTTAACTGTTTCAAATGACGTTTGCATTTTTCAAAAATATTAATACTTTTGAGGCACCAGATAAACATGAAGGGACAAAAAATCCCTACAGTAAACATTTTACGATCACTTCATCCTGGCCCGCTGCGCCTGACTAGGCCCCTTTTCTAACGCTACTTCAAATACTAAATTTGAGCATAATACGGCTGGGAACATCCAACAGTCGTACCTCTTGTTGGACCAAACTTCACGATACATATTGTCAAGACCCATGCGCTTCTGATGTAGAATCATATGCGTTACTTGTCAGCGCCACATATACGCGAATCGAAGCTGGCCCGAAAGCAATTTAATCTTGAACTCAGTTTTGTAAAAAGTACTCCAATAAATACAGAGGGTTATTTTCAAACGAATTGCACAGGCATCAAAATTTAGTTACAAAATTAGCTGACGATTCCCTTATCTTAAGATTACTGAGAACCTTCGCGGCACGTCAACCTATATATCGTTGGAAAGCTTATATCGTTGGAAAGCTTATAGAATGGACTAGCGGTCTATAGCAAAAAGAAATAAGTTATTAATAAATATAATTTTTTAAAGGATTGATTCAATATGTTGGTGTGCCATTTCAACGAGCTAAGGCCTACGGTAAACGCCGTGCCAGAGCGGTCGCGCCGTTCCAATACAAAACAATAGAAATTTCTTGATCGACAGAAGAAGAGCGGCTGAAGTTCGGTGTTTGCCGTATGCCTTACGCCGTCGAACTGCTGGACTTCGACTCTCAAGTAACATATTGTTTTTTATTGTGTTTAGTTCAAAAGTTATGTCTAAAAAGGATACCTTTAAGGATTAAAACAATGTGTTACTTGGGAGTCATGGTCCGCGTTAGCTCGTAAAAATGGCACACCAAAATATTTAATCAATCCTTAACAAAATATATTTGTTAATAAAATATTTCGTTTTGCCATAGACCGCTAGTCTATTCTATAAGCTTTCCAACGATATATAGGTTGACATGTTTTTTTGGTTAAACTAAGGACGTGTATGAATGATTTGGGAGGAGGTGCCGCGAAGGTCCTAAGTAACGAGTGAAAACAGAGACGTGCAAGGACAGAAAGCACATGTCAGAAACATCAAAGGAATTTGTTTACTATCTTTCCAGCTTCTGATATGTGTGCATCAAGTCCTTGTCTTAACGGGGCCTCTTGCTTCAGTGAATTCCAGTCATTTGCATGCTCTTGCACGCCATTTTGGAAAGGAAGACTTTGTAATGAAGGTAAGTGTATGGTATAGCATGATCTACCATTAAGATAACGGGGCGAGGCGGAGTTAGGCAGAGAAGGGTTTGGCTTGCTATGTTGTGCGATGTGAGTTTGCCATATATCATGTAAATTTTGACACCTTGCGATAACTTGGTGCGGGTGAGTCGAACAAAATAACTGGTTCTCTCTTTATTCTAGATCTAAATGAATGTTTTAATAGCCCATGTAAAAATGGCGCGTCATGTCACAACATACAAGGTGACTACAATTGTGACTGTTTAGACGATTACACCGGCAAGAGCTGCGAGATAAGTATGTATCGTTTTTGTTGTTCTTTGTACATGTCTGCTGCATTAAGCAAAAAATATTCTCAGAC
This sequence comes from Scolanthus callimorphus, assembly GCA_033964015.1. Taxonomy (NCBI): domain Eukaryota; kingdom Metazoa; phylum Cnidaria; class Anthozoa; order Actiniaria; family Edwardsiidae; genus Scolanthus; species Scolanthus callimorphus. The sequence goes on from CM066913.1 coordinate 20,081,197, forward strand.
TGAATATTCAAGAAATTTGCAGCTCTTACTTTAAAGCTGTGATGTATAACAGGCAAACGATTACCTCTTCACTTGTAGGGATTCCAACAAGACCGTTTGATCTAGTCTTCATTGTTGAGGGGACAAAGGCAGTAACGTCTTCAGGATTTATCAAACTAAAAACGTTTGCAACAAAAGTAATTGAACCATTTCCTATTGGCTCAACCAAGGTTCTTGTAGCAATGGGTGTGTATGGATCGACTGCTAAGTTGGAGTTCAACTTAGGGGATCACTTAGACAAAGCCACCACAATGAATGAAATCAATGGAGCTTCGTACCCGCATGAAGATGTGAATAACATTGGAGAAGCCTTAAAACTTGTTAAAGAGTCGATCTTGCCCAGAGGTCGCCCCTATGCACAAGATGTCGTCTTACTCTTAACGAGTGAATTCTCTAATGACAATGTTACTGATCTCGCTGCGGACTTGAAAAACGCTGGGGCTACTATTATAACCATCGGATTTAATGACAAAAATAACATGCCACAGATGAGTGACATCAGCGGCGATCCCGAGCTGATCTACATTCGTCCTATCGACGACCTTAGTAAATTTGCCGAAAGCTTGCGAGGCGTAATCAGCCAAGGTAAGCAGAGTATTCCGAAATAACCTTATTTCCGTAATAATATTCATAGTTAGCTTTATAATATATTATATTTCAATATTAAGATTTTTAACGAATTTCATCATATTTTATAGTTATTTTTAAATGAATGTAAAGCGCATTTGGACATTAGGAAAATGCGCTATATTTAAGCAATAAAAGTACTTTCCGCGTGCTCTCTGCTTTCTTACAAACACGAGGGGGATGTTGGGAGAACTGATCAAAACTTGAAAGACACGAGCCGAAGGCGAGTGTCTTTCAAGTTTTATCAGTTCGACCAACATTCCCCGAGTGTTTGTAAGAAACCAGAGAGCACGCAGAAAGTATTTTTATTGCTTTTAGAAAATAACATACACACGCGCGACAGCGTTGCGTGACAATCGTGTTTCTCAGGTCTCTTACAAACACGCTTTTTAACCAATCAGAATGCGCACATTCACAATACAACATAGGTGTTATTTTCTAAAAATACTTATTATTATTATTATTATTAATAGACAGCCCTAACATACATTGGGCCTATAAGGTTTCCGAATTATAAACGCTTAAAAGAATATTACAGAAAATGTAAGAACAAAACAATAATAAGAGTACTAAGAGTATACGAACAATATTGCAGATAAAAAGTGTTTTAATTAATAACGATTTACTCCTCGATCATGATCCAAAATAATATTGATGTTTTCGTTAGTGATTGATCCGTGCACAAGTTCTCCTTGCCTGAATGTGGGAAAGTGTCGTTCTTCTGGATCCAAGTACAACTGCAGCTGCGTCCAAGGATTCAATGGAACAAACTGCGAAATCGGTAACATAACTATATCATTACCATAATATATAGATTTAGGCACTGCCTCAAAATGGAGCTCGAATCAATAAATTACTGTCATCGAGGTATCGACTTTTCTAGTTTTGATGACGTCATCGATGACGTCATTCTACGTGATCCTGGTGGAGCACCCCCCTTTCCTCCAAAAAAGCTTAACCCAAGTTTGGTCACCTAGCAATGTTGCCTTCTCGAGATATTGAGTTTTCTAGTTTTTATGACGTCATCGATTACGTTATGGCTTCGCGCGCCGGAGCTCCGCTAAAACAATGAAGCATCGTATAGATGCCAAAGACTGAAGTAGATATCACCAAAACGTTTGATTAAGGGGCCTCATTTTCGGACACTTTACTTTAGCAATCACTTTCTTTTATCTGAATACTGTATTTCCTTTATGATTGATTAGATGTCGATGAATGTGGAAATGCCGTCAATCCCTGCACTGGTATCACAACAAACTGCCACAACACATACGGGAGCTACGAATGCTTATGTCAAACACATTATTACGGGCCGTTTTGTAACTACAGTATGTATGATTAATCTTTAATCTTTCAAATAGATACTAAGTATATCCTAATTTTCAGATTATTTATTATTTCTGTCTTAGGTTGTATGCCGCGTATTGATGTTGTTTTTGTCTTGGAAGGATCAAGCCTCATTTCAGCTAATAACTTCCGCAAGATGACTGAATACATAAAGTCTGTTTCAAGTGCTCTCAGTGTCACTCCTAACGGAACCCATATTGGTGTAACCATTTTTGCTAATGATGGAGAGACCTCAATCGACTTGAAACAGTTTCATAATCAAGAAGGACTTGTCACGGCGATTAGGAGCATTTCTCGACCAAACATCGGCGTTAGAAATATTGGCAAAGGTTTAAACAGCTCCAAGATAAAGCAATTTGGAGAAGCAGGTCGCTCAGTACAGAGGATGCTGATACTATTGACTGGCGGAAAGTCATCAGATGATGCTTCTGAATCAGCTTTTGAACTGAGAAAAGATGATGTTGAAATTTTCACTATAGGCCTTGGAAAAGATATTTCCCGAGCGCAAATGAATGAAATCGCGTCCAATCCAGACATGGAACATGTTTTCGAAAAGTCTTATGACGACCTCGCAACGTTTGCCAAGCAAACCAAAAAGGACATCTGTCAAGGTAGGTTTCACCTAGAATTTCGCATATAATCGTTTAAATACTGATTTCTTTTAACGTTTTTATTTAACGTTTCTTAAATATTTAGTTGATTCCTTTGACCTGCTTGCTAGCGCATTTTTGCTATCAATAAATTGTTCAGGCTTTACCGATTCAAAGGTAAGGATATTGCATTTGTAGAAACGCAGCAATACGAAGTTATTTCTATTATCCAGTGGCTGATCGGTGCTCAAGCCATCCTTGCCGAAATGGTGGGTTTTGTACGAATTCTGGTGGCTCATATTTCTGTAGCTGTACTTCAGAATTTACAGGAAGAAACTGCGATATAGGTAAGGAAGGCTATTTTCTTGTTGAGACCATTTACGTTTACAACTTGCCGCACACACGTTAACACACCTAGCTATAGCTATATTACAAAATTCATTTCTCTTTAACGTCTGGCTTTTCCCATCTCTAGTCAAGGACGCGTGCAACCCCACCCCTTGTGGCAATGGCGCGACATGCACAGTCATTTCTGGAGGTAGATACCGTTGTACGTGTGCTGCAGGATACACAGGAATCAACTGCACTGAAAGTAAGCGCATACAATTAAAGACCGGAGCAAACGATGGAAGCTTGTGCAAGTAGATGCAAGCTTTGACTTGCAATCTACGTTGTGGTGGCTAAACATGATGCATGAGATCTGATGCAAGTTGAGCTCGAACACTGTGCACGTGCTCGAACTAATAGTTTTCAACCTAAAAAGGCAATTTGAAACTATTTCTTGTTAATAATATTTAGAAACACGATACTTCTTATGGCCAAAATTTTAAAAATCTCGAAATAAGTTGGAAAAAAGCGGGAACATCGTTAAACATGCACTCAGGTGGCTAACCGACTTGAATGTTGTTGAAAAGTGCACGAGCATTTCAAACTGTTAAAATTAGATAAAAGAAAATTAAAATTAAAATTCGATACAAGAAACCACCTGCTGTAACAACTTGCAATAGAACTAGCTGCCGTGCAATAAAAAAACATTGCGGGTAAGTTTGTACTAGCTTCGTTTCGATGGAGTAGCGTGCGATATTTCATGAGTGAGTTCAATATACTCGAGTGAAAGAGTCGAATCCTCGTTCACATGACGCAAATACGATTTCAGAGATCAACATGCAGAAAATTGCAGTTCTTGTAGAAGTTATTTATGATAGTTTAAACACTCAAACGTATTAAACAAAGCTACTGAATAAAGAACGCCTTAATGAATGTTATATTTCGTCAGACATCAATGAGTGCAGCATCCCAGACAGATGTAAGCACGGAGCCTCTTGTAAAGACCTACCAGGAAGCTACTCCTGCATCTGCTCAACAGACTACGCTGGACAACACTGCGAATGGGTATTTATATCTATTATTTATTCCGCTTTTCTGTAGATTTTTTATGCAAACATTTTCGAAATAGATTGATTAGGTTCATATGGAAGAAGACTGACAAGAATTATGGAAAGATGGAGAACGATAGAAGCAAAAATATCTATTTTCGAATACATCCGAATAGATGGACACATTGACAAGGCCTTCAATTTTGATGAACATAGAAACATCAGTGCTACTTGTTTGGTTATAAAAACTAACGTAAACTTTAGGTACAATGCGTAAAACCCTTGTAATTTTTCTATGGCTTTTCTCTTTCAAGGTTGTGAGAACCAGAGAGCAGACGTCGCCTTCATTGTAGACGTTTCATCCAGTATCGAGCGAGCTCAAGCTGGAAACTACGAAAAAGTCAAACACTTCATAAAAGACGTTGTATCTGACTTTAAAGTAGGGACCGAAGACACAAACTTTGGCTTGATACAATATTCCACGTACGCGAATATTGAATTTCACATAGGGGAGCACAACACAAGTACAGCAGTGAAAACAGCAGTCGAGACAATGAGATACGATGGTGGCTGGACATACACAGCAGATGCGCTGGGCGTGGCTAGAACAGAATTATTTGCTAAAGCACCGAGGCACGACGCCTTCAAGGTTGCTGTGGTTGTTACTGATGGACAGTCACAAGACTTGGTTGGTCCTCCTGCGCAACTACTTCGAAACGCGGGCGTTTACATTTACGCTATTGGCATCGGTTGCTGCTATTCGCCAGAAGAGCTAAAAATAATTTCAGGTTCCCCCCAGCAGGTATTCACATCCGGTTTTGACGAGCTTGGTGGTGTTGTACATACAATTCGAGACAAGATTTGCTCAGGTAGCGTAATATCATTAAAAGCTGAGTCGCAACTAATACCAGCTCAAATCATAGACATTATCTTTTCGCATCTATTATAAGCACCTATCCGAAGCTTTTGACATGAGAGTTTATCTCTGTTACAACCTCATGGAAATTAGTTTCCAAACAAAAGTAATTGTGGAAAAAGCAAGCAAAAAGTATGTCTAGTATCTCAGATGTTGTGCTCGACTGGCCAAAATTTTACGGTGGTCATTCAGAAGTGCACAGTAGCAAAGGCGGCAGGTGATTATTTTGTTGGTAATTGCAATTTGCAGCTTCGCAATTTAAACGCTGACTCAGTGATTACTTAACTGCATAATGAGCTTGAGCTTGGTTTCCTTCTTGTTTTACAGCCCTGAATTTCTGTTCCCTTGGCCCTTGCAAGAATGGAGGTTCTTGTCGTAATGTCGTACCTTACTCGTACAATTGCACATGCAATAGCAAATTCAGGGGTGTCAACTGCACAGAAGGTAAGACGTAGCCGGGGAAAATCGCTGAGTCGGATACTGCAGATATGGCTGTTTAATGTTCTGTTCTGTTATGATTTTTGTTTTTAGACGTGGATGAGTGCTCCCTCTACCCAGATGTTTGCCATCATGGGTCATGTGAAAACACATACGGCTCCTTTAAATGTAACTGCAATCCTGGCTATAAAGGAGACTTTTGTGAAACAGGTATTGGCAGAGAAACATCAGTACCATTTGCTTCCCGTTACTTTTAGCTTTAAAGAATTAAGGCACCCCTTTTATCTCACATGAGTAATGTATATGCGCTATATAAGCCATTCTATTACTTATTATATTATTAACGGTGAACATACTTTTAGACAAGCCCAAGGCTCCCGTTAAACTGCGCTTTGTCTTCAAAATAGAATAAACAGTAGAGCATCAATCGATGAATCAAATATATTTCTGTCAAAAATAAGTCCACCTTGGAGAAAAGAAGTGCCATAGCGCAATACTAATGAACTTTCTCGACAAAGCTAGGCAGATTTGACAGGGCACAAACAAAATAATTTCTCTATTTATCAAACTGTAGCTAGAAAGATCTGTCAGATACGTAATGTAATAAGCTCATTTTGCTTACTAGAAATCGACGAGTGTCTCCATGAGCCATGCAAACATGAAGCGGCGTGCACAAATACAGCTGGAGGCTATTTCTGTGATTGCCCGAGAGAATATGTAGGCAAAAACTGTGACCAGGGTAAGCAATATGCAACATCGGCTGCAAACAACTGGACTAAATCATTTTTTATGACGTCAGTTTCTTTTGCATATAAAACAATCTTCATATTGTTTAACACCTCTTTTGTGGAAAGTGTTTGTTGCAGGTTTAAGTTAAGAATCTGACAAGTGAACGTTTGCATCTACACCTAATGTTCACGTTTCTCTCTACTACAATAAAATTTTATGATTGATTCCTTTTTTTCAGCTTTTACCACTCCTGCGCTCGATGTTCTATTCCTCTTTGACGGTTCCGCTGCTGTTGGTGCCTCTAATTTCAGAACATTCCTCCAGTATTCTCAGAAGTTTGTAGATCATTTCACTATCTCCATGAATTCAACGAACATTGCTGCTGGAGTCTATGCAGACAGAGGAACGATACGTTTTCCCTTCACGAAATACTACAAGAAATCCGAAATCGTTTCTGCGCTAGGAAATATTCAATATCCTAATGGGCTGGCTAACAACCTGAAGGATGCATTGAAGAAGGCCAAAGATGACGCTTTTACTACTGGTCGTGATACTGCACCAGATATAATCATCATTCTTACCCAAAACATCACAGATAATGTAACGGACGTTTCAAACAGTCTTAAGTCCAATGGAACAAACATTATCGTTATTGCAGTAGGTGGAAACAGGACGCTACCAATGTTGAGAGATGTGCCTTCAGATCCGCTAAAGCAACACCTCTTCACCCCATCTACAGCCGACGAATTAGAAAGCTTGCTGCCTGAAATTCTTGGAAGCATTATATCAGGTAATAAATTGTTCTTTGCGAAACTTATCTACTTAAAGATTGTGTAAAATATTTGTCCCTTGAATACTCAAAAAAGGGTATAATAATTTATTATATAAATACCAATGAAATACCGGTTGATCTCCCGCGCGAAAAAAACTTAAAATCTTCTGACGTGAAAATAACATGTCATTTCACATGTGAAAATAACACTTTGCCTTTGCTCAATACTCGCTTTTTACGCTTAATCTCAAATAAAATTAAAATTTCGTATTTCATTGATATATGTTTATATAATAAACAGAATATAACATGACCGCTTGGAGATACGAATGTTATCTTCTCGTGTTAAAATATTATTCCTCTCGTTCGCTGCTCGTGATATAAATTTTCAACACTCGAAGATAAAATTCGTATCTCTGCGGCCAGGTAATATCCTCTATATCTCTACTAACTGAATATACGAATAATTCCGGTGACCGTATTCATTACAGAGAGAGTAGAGTGCTCCTTTCGACATAGATATGTTTTGCAAGGACATTTTTTATGTGATCTACAATCCTGGCCTAAATTATCGGGACGGCTTAGTAATTTGGATATTATTACCGATAAACATGTAGGGAAATACCACGTCTCCACCATTCTCGCCCCTTAATGCGCTCTCTATCCCTCTCTTCCCCTCTTTCCTCCCCCCCCTCCCCCATACAATGTTGTTATAGTCCTCCTAGTAATATCACCAAAACATTAGCCACAATTTGGAATGGATCCAACATTGTATGGGGGAGGGGGAAGGGGGTTGGAGGAGGGAGGGCGCGCGAAAGAAAGATGGAAGCGGTTGATTTTAAATGGAGGGACATTGTGTTTTACGGAATCAAAGGTGGGTAATATTTGTCTCAGAGTTTGCATATGAAAGTTTATATGGCAGACAGATACTAGAGCTAGGGGTTTTATACGTTTGGAGGGCTCAGACTGCAGTGGCTTTAGCGTCACAGGCGCTCAAAACTGCAAGTTATTTAGCGTGCGCGTGCGCGAACCAAAAGCTGATCTTGGGAAGCCTGTGTCCCATATTAAACTGGCCAGGATTGTAGGAAGATAGTCACGCACTTATTCGCACATGACCAGACCCGAAATCAATGCGGATTTATGCTGGTAAATTGTGTTGCATAATATCTTTTCACTGTAGCAGACTGACTTAGATATCAAAACTGACGCTTAATCCGATCCTCTTGCAGATGGCGACCCATGCTCAGTTAATCCTTGTCTCAATGGTGGTTCATGCTTGAAAACGCCAGACAATTACACGTGTTCGTGCACTGCTGGGCTGACAGGGTATCTATGTGAAACAGGTACTTATATATTTTGCATATTAGATATAGGGGTACCACGTGCGCAAATCTTACAGCAATTGTTCTTTTTTCCCCTATTATTAAGATATCAACGAGTGTGCAAATCATAGTACATGTGACGCTGGAACATTCTGCATCAATACCTTTGGCAGCTATACTTGCCTTTGCTCTGACAATATGTATGGACCTCATTGCAATTACAGTAAGTAGTGATAGAGTTCAATTCGATACAATTTTTTCGGGGCATCCCTTTTACTCGCTTTGATCGTGTGTAGAGCATCATCTGTCTCCTTTCTTAAATAAATGAGCAACAGTTTCCTTTTTTGTTAGTTAGGTTTCTATCATTCTAGATAATGATTTTGCAATGCAATATTCATCTATGGGATTTTTCTACATAAATTTCTTTCAGCTTGTAAATCTGACATCGATCTTGGATTTGCGTTAGACGGCTCAAGTTTTGTGACGCTGAACAACTTCCGGAAAATGATAGACTACGTCAAGGCAGTTTCTAGGGCAATAAGTATATCAAGAAACGGAACTCATGTTGGTGTTTTGGTATACGCTAAGGCGGCACAGATTGCTATAGATCTGAACCAATACTACGATAAACAAACACTTCTAGCTGCCATGTCTGGCATTTTCTATCCGAACCGCAGCTATAGAAATCTAGGCCTGGCACTAAACTCAATGCACACAGACCTACTTGCGAAATCTGATGTTGGTAGGAAAAATATCGTGATAGTTCTCAATGGTGGTAATTCGGACGATGACCCTACGGAAACTGCATATAAACTCCAACAGATCGCAGAGGTGTTTGCTATCCATCTTGGTGAAAACGATGCCTCTGGACAAATGAAAGCAGCTGCCTCAGATCCCAATAGCAAGCATCTTTTCATGATGGAGTACGACGATCTCGGGGCATTCGTAAAGCAGAGTATTGTGAAAATATGCCAAGGTAACTCTTCCACGTGGCATTTAAAAAGGGCTTGTTTCTTCGATAACTTTGTAAATTTGACCTTTTCCCCTTTCAGTGGCTAGTCCGTGTTCAAGCTTCCCGTGTCAAAATAATGGAACGTGTTCCCACTCTGGTCAACTATATGTCTGTGTGTGTGATCCAGACTTTACTGGTACCAATTGCGAAAAGCGTAAGTGATATACGGCTTAGATAATATAATAACACTAGCTTCTACTATCTGCTCTAGACAATGTTAAGTTGTCATTAAATTTTGTTCTCTTGTAGATGTCAACAGTTGCAACCCATCTCCATGTGCAAACGGTGGATCTTGCTCTCTCGATTCATTTGGATCTGGCTACAGTTGTTCGTGCCCGAACGGATTTAGGGGGCCAAACTGCACAGAAAGTGAGTTTTGTCACAACACTGATAAATAGCATATGTTTATTAAACGATGTATAGGTCTTCCCTAAGACCACGGACTTCAGTTTCATTAATGGGTGGACATTATCTATTATCTATTAATTCTGGTGATGGCCAACTTCCAATTTCTCCCGTATTTCCTTAGAGCACCCCTTGCTATATTGTCTCACTAACAACTTCGCGTTGAAGAGAATAAATTTCAACTCACAATGAAGTGGGATACATCGTTGATGGGAGGCGGTCGCCCTTCTTCTTCGCCCTTCATGGCATAACATTTATTCTTTTTACAGATGTCAATGAATGCAAAGACTCTAGCATTTGCAAGAACGGTGCTGCATGCTATGATACAATTGGAAGGTACTTGTGTAACTGCAGCTCTGGGTACTCTGGAAAACATTGTGAATTCGGTGAGCAATATTCCAGTTCTATTCTGGTAGTTTAGTTTGATTTTGTACTCAAACCAATAAACTGAAGTTCGATTTGATATAGGAAGTTTCGCTTTAAAGTGAAATATATTTCGCAGAAACTATGTAGCTATAATCTAGGTTTTACATCTTTTTCAGGGTGCAATATTACGAAGCTAAATCTTGGATTTGTGGTGGATGGCTCAACAAGTATTAAACGTTCAGATCCTGGGAATTTTCAGAGAATACGAGATTTTATGAAGAATGTGCTGTCTTCATTCAAAATTAGCAGAAATGACGTCACTATCGGAGTTGTGATCTATTCTACGAATGCCTCGGTCGTATTTAGGTTTGGCGACCACCCGAATGTATCTTCTACGAGAGCAGCCATCGATAAAATGCAATACCCAGGAGGAAAGACATATACTGGAAAAGCTTTAGACCTAGCTAGAACTGAACTATTTGATAAAGCCACAAGAAAAAACATATCTAGTGCGCTTGTTGTCATAACTGATGGTCAGTCACAAGGGCTTGTATCACCCGCTGCGAAACATCTGCGTGATAAAGGCATACTAATAATCAGTATTGCAGCTGGTCCTGATTATTCAGTTTCTGAATTGCGCAAAATGGCATCCAGCCCTGATTATGTATTTACATCTGATTTCACGGAACTTGGCTCGATTGTCTTTAGGACTCGTGACAAGATTTGCGCAGGTACGCATGGTAAATTCGCTGTAAAACATGTAGGCAAAAACAGGAAAGTCCGTCACGGAAATGTTGGCAGAACCGCATCAATTAAGTGACCCACATGAAAAGAAAAGGACATATTAGAACGACTGCAATGAAATTGATGTACTTCTCATTTTCAAATCGGAAAGAACAGGTGTTTGGTTCAAAGTAATAGAGAGGATAATTAGATGACTGTCGAAAGTGAGCCAAGCTTGGTTGTGAGCTTGTGTCTTTGTTTAGCCAATCAGAATGCGATGAAAAATAAAACACACAAAGCCTCGACGAGACGCAAGTCATATTTACTTCAACTTCATCCCAGATTAGCTAGGTGTATTTACTTTGCGTTTAGTATTCGACAATCATCTGAAATCCACTCTATTGTGAAAAGCGCATGACTCTTAATGTTACATCTGTGCAATCACTTACCAGAAACAACTTACATAACAAAAACGTCGATGAAGGGTGGGTAATACCAATGTTGTAGGCCTTTTCACTCAATTATTAATCTGTTTCCTTTTACAAGGTGTGGACAAGTGCGCTCAAATACCTTGCCAAAATGGGGGGGACGTGTCAGCAGTTGCTTTCCGACTTCCAGTGTACATGTGTTAAAGGATTCACTGGGAAAGACTGCTCGAAAGGTACATTGGTAATGCCAAATTTACCTTTTCGTAAAGTTGCAGGCGTGCGTTATAGTACGGCTTGCATGTGTGTACGAAGTATATGAATAACAGGGGAATAAATGAGCAAATTAAAAACGTCCGTGGCGACAAAGTAGTCTGAAGGGAACACTGATTGTTACCTTTTTGCTTTGCAGCCACCGAGATAATATTCGTTATTTAGAGATTTCAACTGAGTTTGAATAACTTAGCAGCTGGTATTTAAGGTAGTTCCCCTGACATAAAACTTCTCGTAGAATTACTTCCAAAATTTGTCTATTTACTATTTAGGATACAAGAAATGAAAATATGAAATAAAAAGAAGGGATGCCCATGCTAGTTTAGAAACTGCGATGGCGCAAACATACCCCATTTTTAGTGCTAAGAAGGCTATTTTATGAAGGATTATGTGAGACAAGAAAATTGTGATAAAACGCTCACTAATGAAGCAACCCAGTTCGCTTGCAAGTTTGAACATAACTGTTGGATGCTTCACTAACTAGGACGAACATTGGAATCTTTAGCTTTCTATGTAAGCTTCTCTTGAAAATGTGCAAAAACGTGCGCACCGCTCGTGATAATTTGAGGCTCTTTGCTACCTCATTTTAGTCCTTTTTATGACGATAGCTCAAAAACTTGTCGCTAGAATTTTTTTTAAACTTGTGTTATAACGGGGAAATGATAGTCTTATCAAAATGGTAAAATAAAAAATGGTGATGCCCAATCTTGTTTTCGCGCAATATCCCAAAAAGCTCAAATTGGGACATTTAGCTTGCGCGCGCGCGCTCGATCACGACATTTCGAACGAATTAATCGCGCGTCCATGCGCAGAATAGAGTGCGCCGTGCAAAACAGGGGAATAACCTTAAAGAGCCCGAGTCAGCCACTCCTTTGTAATTGTTTTCAGTCGATATTAGACAACGAATTACGTGTAGAAATCTTGAACTAGTCTTCTAAAAAGTTTCTTATTCATTTATCGAATTCAATCGCAAATATTGCACTACATTCCCTAAATCAGCCGATGGATATGGATGCTTTCTCTGTCTCGGTATGTTGCTAGGCTGACAAAATGGAGGCTGACAGAGGCTCTTTAAGTTCGCAGTTAAACTACAATTGCCCTCAATCTGTGCATTGCAGATGTAGACGAGTGCTCCGTCAATCCTTGCCTCAATGGCGGAAGCTGTGCAAACAATGTTGGCTCGTATTCTTGTACCTGTACCGTTGATTACCAAGGAAAACTTTGTCAGATAGGTAAGGCATACTCCCATTTGGTTTCCTTTTGTTGACTTATCAATATCTATGTAACATTATGCACAACTGACTTCATTCAACAGCCTTGGCAAGGTTCAATTTAGCTTTCCTGATTGACGGCTCAGTAGCCATGGGACCTGCCAACTTCCAGAAGAGCGTGCGTTTCGCACAACTGCTTAGTAACAGTTTTACTATTTCCAAAGATAAAACACGCGTTGCATTGAGCGTATACGGAGACACAGCAAGTACGGTATTTGACTTTCATAAGTACTTCTCTGCTGAAGAAGTGAAGAACGCCATGGGAAATGTGAATTACCCTGCACATAAAACTCTAAATACCGGCAACGCCCTCGCGCAAGTAAAAGACGATGTATTAAAGATCGTGCGTGACGACGGCTATGCGCGGAATGTGCTCGTCTTTCTAACCAGTAACAAATCCAGTGACTCTGTTAGTATTCAAGCGCAAACCCTTAAGAATGACACCGTCATCGTTTACACTGTTGGTGTTGGGGATGGCTATGACAGCCGAGAGTTGACTGATATTGCATCAGCTCGCGAGTTTGTTTTTACTCTCAACTCCAATGCCACGCCTGAAAGCATCATCAATCCATTCCAGGATTCGCTTCTTGCTGGTAAGGCCAACTTTACTTTCCACCTGCAGGCATGCATATTTAAGCAGATCAATATGTTCGTGAATTATTTTCCTGATGTGCTTCTTTTTTCAGCTCTGAAATCATGCACCGTTAATCCATGTAGACACGGTGGTAGATGCAACGTGGACAATAACGGCAAAGTTAATTGCACATGCGCCAATCAGTTCACTGGACCAACGTGTGAAATTGGTAATACTAAACATGCTCAAACTCATGAATAATTCATCACACTTAAACAAAGAAAAGTTTGAGATTTTATTCTTTATTTTTCTCGGTATTAAATCATTCGTTTGAGAATTAATATCAACAGGATTTGCAACACCTCGAAGTCGGTTAAAAAACTCAGCTTTTCCTTTTTTTCACTTTTCAGTGTTTGAAATCCTGATGAAACACGCTCTCTAGTGTTTCATATATTATCAGAACCAGAAAGGACCCGTCACTCTGTGACGGCGGGAACGAAAGAGAAGACGTAATTTTCTCTTGCAGACATTTATATTATCTAAATGCATTTAAAATTACGGGATGTTGATGGGTAGTGGTTAGGAAATACTTACCCATGCCGAAATTCAGTATTGTCTGGAAACAAAGTGTCATACGCATTTTCGCCGTTGTTTGGCCCTGGCTATGCACTGGTTTTCCTGTGGTGTCTCCTTTTTGGCGCAAAAATTACGCACGGGCGCGAATCAGTCGTCGTATGTGCTTGTTCAACAAAGCCCTGGCTTGAAATAGTTTTGAAAACACTAACAGCGATGGATCTGGATCCAAATTGGATGCAATGTCCCAATAAAATCGAATATAAATAGAGAGAGAGGACAAAACAGATAAGCCCTAAAATGCCACATTGAATAACTTGTTGAGCCAGATCAAAAATCAAATCGACAGAGTTCACAACATAGAATCTAGCATTGCCTAGCATTGTGGCTAAATGCAAACAATACCGCAGTTTTGATTTCTTTTCAATGGCAAAGGCGGATGGGGAACTCGAGTGGGGAAAGAAAACTACACAAATCTAGCGGAGACTTGGGCAAAATGAGAAAGTCAACAATTTTCAAATCGCCCTCGTGCGTCTCACATGTTTCTTCACTGACATGTCACCATGTCAAATCAGGTGAGCTCAATAACAGCACTAAATTCACTATTGCAGGGACGTCAACCCATCGAAATAAAAATATGGAGATTTTAGGGTGTGTAGCGTTGACTCTTTGTCATGACAGATAACAAAGCGAGTGAAAGTGTAGAAAGAAAATGCTACAAAAATACTTCGAGACCCCCCAAAAACTGTTAGGGTTTTTTTCGGAGATCTTGCTAAAAACCCGGAAGACCCCGGTCTTCCGTCGCGAAATATAAAACAATATTGACACTCCCGGCAAAACCAGGAGAGTTGACGTCCCTGCTTTTGTGATGAAATGCCTCGGTTTCAAAAAACAAAACTCTAATTTCTCTGCCAGTATTTTAAAGGCAAGAGCAACTCTTTACAAATAATTCAGAGCACTCTTTAAAAAATCCAACTAACTTGAATGAAAACTCAAACAAAACTCTATTTAACGCTATTTCAAAATGTAGCGATTACAGAAATATTCATGGCTTTGCATATTCATTCAGAGTTAGCGCTATAAGTATGAGAAGCAAGGCTTGCTTTTGACCTGAATGAAATTATTTCTCAGTTCAAAGCTTTCGAATTAGAATTATCCCAGCACATGTCTACAAGTAATTTGTAACATAACTATTTAGGTATGGACGTCTATGGTGTTTTCGGCTATGCGAAGTCAGTTCTTTCTTGGTTTCTGTGAAAGAATTCAACATGGCGGCTTTGTCTTTCGCATAAGAAATCGCATGAATTGGAACTTCGCTGCAGAAAATATATATCCCAACAAAAACACGCCTACAGGTCAGATTTCGACTTTCTCTTTAATGGACTGTGAAATAATTTTTATGGCACTTTATTTTACCTTCGCCTGCCCGTGGAAACGCGCTAAAATGCCGCACTCAGATTGGCGGGGGGTGACCCGATGCCAATGCACCTCTAATAGTATAGATATCTATACTATTATAATCGGGTCGTCTGTGCAAACGTTTCTGATTGGCTATATCGTCCGCACTCACTCCGCTTAGCCCTGAAGCTCTGCCGCCAAACGAAGTTCGCAAACCCGAAGACAAGGTGGAAATCGGGTCAATGGGCGTGTTTTGGTTGGAAAAGATTCCCCTTAAGTTCTAATTTAAGCGATTGCTTAAGCGAGGGACAAAGCTGCCATCGCCGCCATGTTGAAATCTCCCACAGAAACTAAAAAAGAACTCAGTTCGCACAGGCGAAAGAACTAATCATCCAGACCTAAATGGTTCTGTCACAGATTACTTGCAGGAATAAGAGGGATGATATTATTCGAAAGCTTTAAGCTGAGAAAAAGTTTCATTCAGCCTCAACAAACGTACATCACTGCCTTGCTTTCCTGAGCGCGGGCTAAGGCGAAATGACACATTTGCAGAAAGCAAAGCCATGAATAATATTCTCTAAGTATAAACTCTGACGCTGTTTCGCAAAAAGAAGGACACAAACCCCAAGAGAAGGAGGAAATCTCTCCAGTGGGCGTGGTATGTTGGAAAGATTCACCTTTGGCTAAGTTCTAATTCAAGCGACTTTTTGACAAAGCCGCCATAGCGGCAATGTTGAGTTCTCTCAGCCAAAAGCACCATAGACATCCTAGCCTAAATGGTTCTATAACAGATTACTTACAATTACGTGCAGGGATAACTCTAATGTGAAAGACTGGAGCTGAGAAAAATTTTCGTTCAAGTTTTAACAAACTTACACCACTGCCTACAGAGCGCACGCTAAGTCATGTATGATATTCGCGAAATATAATCCTATGATGAACTAATAAATTTTACTTTACCTGTTTCTTCTTTTCCCTTACTGAGATATGATAAGCTAACAAACAATTCCGAAGTCAAATGTTTTTTTTCTGTAATAGGCTTGCGTTTGAAATTTTAGCGGGTTGTTAGACAGATTTGAGAGCCGGACTGACTCATACTACACACGTGCGTCATTTTCTCCAACAAAATCAGGGAGACCAGTGCAAAACAAGCAAACAAAAAAGACTTTGGGCAGGGGGTCTTTCTTGTTATTAGTAGATCAGCAGTTTAGATCAGCATGTAGCATGTAGATCAGCAGTTTATTGGTGGAACTCAGGTTGAGCCTTCGAGCGTCACGAAGTGACGGGTTGTTTTCTTGTAAGATGTACTATATTAGATAATTCTATGTTTGAGAAAAAGTTTTCGTACTTAGTCAAGATAGAATTTTGTGAAATACTAAACTTACATACTAAACTTTTCGACTCACAGCGTAAGTGGTCTAGAAAAAAGTTATTCTCCCAGATAAAATCTTCAAGGAAAGAGATTAGATTTCACTTTAAATTTATTGTCAAATCATTTCAGATGTAAATGAATGTAATACTGGCGCTTTCCTCTGTCGAATGCCTAAAATCTGCAAGAACACATATGGTGGTTATGAGTGTGTGTGTGCTAATGGGAAGTATGGCCCGACGTGTATTCTTGGTAAGTTTATAGGAAATTAACTTATCGCGATGTTCTAATCGACTGACCATTCATAGTAGTTTAACCACACTGACATATCTTCACCAGTAGAGATGTATCATGGCACAATTATTCGCCATGAGCTACATGGCGTTGAACTGACAGTGAAATTTATTAATGTTTCCAGAATGCAACATACCAATGGACGTGGTTTTCCTGATTGATGGCTCTAAAGCGGTGACACAAGAGAACTTCGACAGACAAAAGACATTTGTGAAGGACTTTAGTAGCACATTCTTGCTGTCTAGAGAAGTAACACGCATTAGTATTATTACATACGCGAAAAATGTCCAGATGGCGTTCGGTTTGTGGCAATACTACACACAGAGTGAGGTTGATTCTGCCGTTAATAATATTAGTTATCCTGACGAGAATATGAGAAATCTTGGGAAAGGAATCACTGCGGCTAACGAGGAAGTGTTTGTGAAAGAGGTTAGTGCAATTATTGAAGGCACTTTTATCTAGGTATTCAATTAAAAGGAAACAATCCACCATAGACAACCTCTTCAATCGGAAATATAAGCTAAATTTAATTTCATTAATGTTTCAGGCTAGGGCAGGTGTAGTAGGAGTTCTGGTCGTAATTTCTTATGGCTTATCAGACGATGACCCGGCAGTACCTGGTTATAATATCAAGGAAAAGGGAATTAAGATTATGTCCTTTGGAGTTGGAGTCAACTACAATTTACCACAACTCAAAGAGATTGCCTCACAACCTAGACAAAATAACACGTATATAATGCCATCTAACGAAATGGATAAATTCGTCACAGAAAGCAAACCTTCGACATGCTTCGGTGAGCTATTCTGGGTCTCTTGTTTACAAAAAGTTAGTCATTTCACAACTTGAGTAGCGCAAAATATTTTCACGCTGATTTGATTAGGGGCTTTTCATTAAAAGGCGCCTGCATATAGCACTGTCCTCAAATGCCTAACAGAGCATGCACTTGATGGAAGCTTTTACAGTGCGACTACGTCGACCGGGCCATTTTGTAAGAAGTTAGCCAATCAGAAAGCGAGTACAGAACAAAGGATCTCGACTTTCTTGAGATCTGAGACACCGAAATATCGCTTTTCTCGTAATAATTGTGGAAATTATGGGCAGAAATAACTTCAAAACACTTAATTACTCATCGTCAGATGTATTGCAGGTATTACATTTGCTTAAAATGGTTTGGATCTCTAAATGACAAACGTTTTACGGGATGGCCCGGTTGACGTAGTCGCACAGTAAACTTGTCTTACTGACGTTGTACATGGTTTCAGCTGCAAATCCTTGTTCGGTCAACCCGTGTAAAAATGGGGAGTGTACCACAATAAAGAATGGTTATCGGTGCAAATGCCATCATCGTTACACCGGGGAGAGATGTCAGCTCGGTAAGTCCCATCTAGGCGAACAGCTCCCGCAAAAGAGAACAGCTCTCTTTGTAGGCATCTGTCACTAGCATCTGAAAACGCCTGTAAATTACAAAGCGTAGAATTGGGCGATATGCCACTGCAAAAACCAAAGTCAAAAGATGGGTTTATTAAATGAAGATGGGATTCTGAATGTTAACAATTACCATCTTGTAAAAAAGTGTTATTTTGTTTCAGATGACCATCATCCTATATACGACGTCACCATACTCTTTGATGGCTCCAGCAATGTTGGAAGAGAGAACTTCGAAAAGCTATTACTATTTGCAAAGAACTTTACCAAACAGTTTACTGTTTCGAAAGAAGGATCCAATATCGCAGCAGCTGTATACTCAAACAGGACAACCATAGAGTTCAAGTTCGATCGCTATTTTGACCAGTCAGAGATACAGATTGCTATAGGGAGAATCGGTTCCCATAACAGTCCAACGCTTGACTTGGCTCAGGCCTTGCAAAATACAAATAACTCAATATTCGCAATTGGCCGTGATGATGTTCCCGATGTTCTAATTGTTTTGACGAGCCAGAAGCCCGACGAAGATGCTATTGGAATAACTGATTCATTTAAGAAACGGGGAATGCTCGTTATGCCGGTGGCACTTGGACGTGATGTTGAAAAAGACGACCTATATCCTTTAGCAAGCAACCCCGCAATGGAAAACTCTTTTGCTGCTCAATATGAGGATCTTTTATTCATTACATCAGAAATCATAAAACGTCTAGGTAAATAGTGTTGTTAAAACGGAATCCACCAGAAGTTCGAGTAACAATTGGAAAAAATCGCGGAACAAAATTAGTTCCAAAATAATTACTTCTGGCAATGTTTTTGGTATATTTTAGAATTAACAGTCTCTGGTTCCCATAAGAATTTGTTCTTGGTGTTACAGACGAGTAATGGCTAATTTTTTTGCGTCTAGAAAGGAGCCAGAATAAAGGCGATTTCACTTTTTGTCAAAGTTACTCGATTTCCTGGAAGATTTTTAACTCTGTCTAATTGCTCTTCGTTCGCAAAATACAGTTTTCCGTATCGGCTTGCGTTATATTTGCGAAAATAAATTTATGTTCAAGTTATCTAAGGTAGTGTTCAATAGCCCGGATTGATTGCAGTTATTACTTTATCCCTTGCGCTTTGACGGTTACGCCTTGTGTCACTCTAGAAAGTGTTCACTTCATTTCAAAAGTCTGTCAAAAGGTAAAATCTCTTATACAGTTCGGTGCAATTATTCAAACTGTAGTTTCAATTTTCAGGTATGGACTCGTGCTCCTCTAAACCTTGTCAACACGGGGGACATTGCGAGCCAGCTGGCGCAACTTTCTCCTGTGGTTGTACGCCTGGCTATCAGGGACGTTACTGTCAAGAAGGTAATTCTTAAAAAGCAAGAGACACCCCAACGGGAAAAATCTGTCTCAATTGTTGCATTAGAATAAAATGCAAAAAAACGTTATTGCGTGGGATTGGAAGTAAGGCATGGCAAGCTTTATATATCATCGTTTTAATTTAACAGACATCAATGAGTGCCTGAGCAACCCATGTAAGAATGGAGCAACCTGTGTTAATAAGAATGGGACTTACAGCTGTCACTGCCCAGAGAAAAATGTGGGCAAGTACTGTGACGTTGGTGAGTAGATTTCGAAACCACCTCAGAATCATATATCACATGTATTGATTTCATTATGTGGGAAATGAAAAACTTGCAACTTATAAATTTGAACATGCGCTTGGTGTGAAATGGCCAAAGGCCATGTGGGTCATTATCACGCACAAGCAAGACAACTAACAAGAAAACTAATCTAAATACCATATGCTGAAGAAAATGTAGAAAAAGCAAAAATAATCTAATCGACGGTCTTTCTTTAGTATGCAGTTGATATAATTTTGATAATCAAGTAAAAATTACTGAAAAATATTATGTATGTTGCAGGCTGTCGGATCCAGCAACTAAACCTGGGATTCGTGTTAGATGTCTCAGGCTCAATCGAAAAGGCAAACCCTGGGAACTTAGAGAAGATGAAAACGTTTATCAAATCTATAGCCACATCGTACAAGATCGGTGCCGAGCAAACTCATATAGGGTGGTCACTTACTCCGATTCCCCAGAAATGGTGCTTCAGTTTGGGCAGTTCAATAATTCTAGTGATGTTAAACAGGCGATTGATAGAGTCACTCACACCAATGGTTCAACCAATACCGGACTAGCTTTGAATTTTACTAGATATGAACTATTTGGCAATGCGCGCCAAGGTGTACCTAGTGTTTTAGTTCTGCTCACTGACGGAAAGTCAATTGATGACGTTACAGTCTACGCGAAGATCTTACGCAATCAAGGAGTAAAAATGATTACTATTGGTCTGGATTGCTGCTATGATGTCGAAGAATTAAGGGAAATCGCTACCGCACCCACTGAGGAACACATGTTTAATGAAAACTTTGACAAGCTGGGATCTTTATATGAACCTCTACGGAAAAGAATTTGCGAAGGTGAGTCACTGCGCCTAGCTCTATCACGAAGTTGCTGAGATTTTTTTTATAATTCTACGAGCCACCACTTTTACCTTTCCGAATGTCAAACTGCGTTTTGGCTACCGTCACTCAAACCTCTTAAGACTTTTTCTAGGCTTCGTTTGCATTTTAAAAGCCTGAGTAAAATCACCCACAGTTGTTCACTCGTTTGATTGACGGAAGGCAAACCGCAGTTTGACGTTCGGAAATGTAAAGTGGTGGCTCGCAAAATTATGAAAATTACAGCAATACTGCGATATTATCAAATACTTCAATGTGCACTTTAATGTGATTGGGTGGGGGGGTGGGGGATTGGTTGGGGGGGACGAGCTCCCCATTTTTTCCGTGTTGTCGCGTTCCAAATCCCAGAGCAAAAGACAAACACCAACATATATATATCGTCGGCCGTATTAATTTTGTTGTATTACGTTTTGTGCGCGAAGGGGCCATGTTTAAGATATGATCAAAACAGGCAAAAAACTGGTATAGTTTTATTTTATTGCAAACCTCTAAAAATTAGAATATACGATGAATAATTATGTTTTATTCACAAAGATGTCCTAGGCAGCTCTATAGAAAATAAGAATGAATCTGGAAATTTATTTGGCATTTCTGTGCATCTTTTTTATCTTATTAGATGTGGACCACTGCTCAGCTGCGCCTTGTCTGAATAATGGAACCTGTCTTAATCTCCCCAAAGGATACAATTGCACTTGTCCAATAACATTCAAAGGCTCCAATTGTCATATAGGTAAATTTCTAGATTACATTGTCACTTGCTCTTTATAGAAACGATACTTTGGAATCACAGCTTGGTCACCTTAATGGTGCCGGGTTTTCTGTTAAATAGGCTTCTTTTAGTATATATCTTGTTATAGGCCGCTTTTATTTGTTCATATTCGAGATAAATACTCAAAATGCAGATGCATGTGTAGCAATGCAATGCGGCTTTACCGAGCGCGCGCAAGAACTGATACGGTTTTCATTTTTAATTTATAGATGTGAATGAGTGTGAAACTCTCCTTAATCCCTGTTCTGGGGACAAAATGTGTGTAAATCTTTACGGTAGCTACGGTTGTTCATGTAAGACTGGATTTTATGGCGTTAATTGCACTCAAGGTAAGACCTAGAACACTGCAAAAATGTCTCCGTTCTCATTTTTCTGAAATATTGAAGACAGAACCATTTTAAGGTACGTCTTGTAATTACTGATGTTATTATCGCCAGCATGCACCAAAGCAGTTGATATTGGTTTCCTTCTTGACGGAACCAGGGATGTTAACAGGGCAGAAAAGGGTAACTTCCTTCGTAGTTTATCTCTGGTAACTACACTTTCCCAGATGTTCGAGAACAATGCTGCTGCGGCAGCTCGCTTCGCTGTTGCGGTATATGCCAATGGAACTACGGTGGCTAATATGTTCGGCTCTGATAACATTAAAGACATTATAGAGAAAGCTCGTTATCCTAGCAACGCCCGAAGAAATATGGGAGCCGCGCTCAACAACACGAGAATTGATGTCTTTAACGACAGAAGGGATGGTGTCCCGAGAGTGCTTTTGGTCACCGCACATGACAAGTCTCATGATGGAGTCTCTGTCTCCTCTGGTCTTTTACGAAGTGCTGGGGTCACCATATTTGGCATCGATACTGGAAATAGTTTGGCGAGGATTGACATGGCAACCGTTGCGACAGATCCCGATAGGTCACATGTCTTCTATAAAAATTACAGGGACATTGCGTCGCTTGCTTTCAATGAAGTGATGCGGGACTCCATTTGTGCAGGTAAAAATACGTTCTGTTTCTATTTCGCTTTCCAACATACAGATAGGTCTAAATGGTACTTCTCGATGGAATGCACTCCGCTTATCATAACAGGCACGGGAATGTTTACACTTCAATTGTCGTAGAATTGTTCGCGCGTTGTAGAGTGGAAGTGGAGATTAGAAACGAAACAGATTATTATGGTATGCACAATCGAAAAAGGATCCTGCGAGGACAAATTTTGTAAGCATGTTATGCTCTAACCCTGCTAATAAAGTACTATGACAATCTATTTTTTGTTTTAGCAATCGCTAGATGTGCCAGTAAGCCGTGCGTGAATGGTGGTACATGCAAGAATGTGTCTGGAGGATTCAAATGTTTGTGCAAGTCAGGCTTCTCAGGAGTCAATTGCGAAGTTGGTAAGCTCGGCAAAGACACCTTTCTCCGTGTGAGACCGATAAATATTATCAGTTAGCCATAAACATAACGATTGTATTTTCGTTTACAGCGGATTCCCCGTGTCTCAGAAATCCTTGCAAGAACGGTGCCATCTGCAGGACGAATGGAGAACGTTTTGCATGCAACTGTCTTGGCACTACCTTTAAAGGTCCAACTTGTGAAGAACGTAAGGCACCCTGTAGAGCAGAAATGCGATGTTCGAGTGTTAATGTCAATACTTGTTGCTTACAAACCATATATTTTGTTTCAGCTCTTCACACGTGCGACAGCTCTCCTTGCTTGCACGGTGGATCATGTGTGAACACTAAAAGTGGCTTTGAATGTAATTGTCCAATTGGATTTGCTGGAAGGAAATGTGAGAAGAGTAAGTAAATATAAAAGAGTTGCAGGGAAGTGACTAAAGTAACTACGTGCACGCCAACGATAATACAGCAAATGACTTTTTGTGAACCTTTCACTAACACTAAATGTAATTGGGCTTTCTTAACAGATTGTGACGCACAAAAAGTGGACCTTGCGTTTGTGATTGATGCGTCTAGCAGTATTAACTACGCAGGAAAGGATAACTTCCAAAACGTTCGCAACTATCTGAAAAGCATTATATCCCATTTCAACATCTCGAAGGATTTAGCCAATATCGGTGCAGTTGTATATTCTACCTATCCGCACGTTGCATTCAACTTCCAAGATCACTACACCAAGGACGATGTCAATAAAGAAATAGATGCGCTGCCGTACTTGCGTGGCTGGACGTACACCGGCGATGCCTTGGATGTAGCAAGAAAATCTTTGTTTGCAAAAAGTAAACGCTATGACGCAAACAAGGCGTTGATTGTTACTACAGATGGCCTTGCAAATGACGACGTGGTACTGCAATCGAAGAAGTTGCGTGACATTGGAGTGACGGTGATCAGTGTTGGCGTTGGGAATGATGTTTCACGAAGCCAGCTGAATGAGATCGCCACGGATCCCGACGATCGACATGTGTTCTCTGTCGAGTTCCACACGTTGCAAAGCATTGTAAGGACACTGAGGGACAGAGTCTGCATTGGTAAGACACCTTAATTTTTAATTTTCGTTTCAGCTTTATATGACCATTATGATCATAATCTATTTCTGCCACTGTCATGATCATTTGGGCAACTGGTGTAACTATGTTTTGGGGTAGGTTATTGAGTATGTATGAAACGGCTGTTTGTTCCTGTCTGTATAAGACGATGTGCTATAGCGCTGTTCACTGTTTATCAACATTGCCATTGTAATGCAAATGCGCCAACCGTAGATTGAATAGAGCCCTTTGTTCTGTGAACCAATCGATCTATGGTTGGCACATTAATAACAATAGATGACGTCAGCGTGAACAGCGCTATTGAATTAGCCACATTAACATTGAGATCATCTATCCTTTTAGTAACGGATCCTTGTTACGACTTGCCTTGTGCTAACGGAGGAATCTGCAGTAAAACTGTATTATGCTCGGTCACATGTACTTGCCCTAAGGGATTCACTGGGGACCGATGCCTAACAGGTGCGGATAATTGATTCTTTTTATCACTTTCCTAAAACGTTCTGCTGGACAGAACTTTTTAGGAAATTATTTTGGTTGCTATCATCTTCTTCCTTTTTACCAGCCCTAGATTTATGCGTTATTGACCGCCCTTGTGATGGGCAACCTGAGACCATTTGCATTCCCTTGCCCGGAGAAGCCAAATGTGTCTGTGCTCCGGGGCATCATTTCAATTCAAGTAACCAATGTATAAAAGGTAGGCCATAAGATCAGAAAGACTTATTTTGATTCTTCTCTTTTATGTTGCCCTCCAATAATTTTTCCCACTTGAATTTGTCCTTTTTATCTTGATAGTTCCTGAGAATGTTGCACGACGAAGGCTTAATCTTGGGATAGTTTTCGTGGCTTCCAATGGAGTTGAGAATATTGGGAAAGGGAACTTTGTAAAGGAAAAAGCCTTCATTAGCGGCCTAACGAGAGTAAGTTTTTTTATTTTCACTACTGTTGCTGCAATTGTCATTATTCAGTGGAAAAAGCTCCAACACAGGGCCAGCGGAGTGTTCTAAAACGTTGGGAAGGGGGTACGTCAAGTCGTGGCTGTCACTTGGTATTTTTTAAAAAGCGTGTTCGCCGTTCGTTGGCGCTAGAAAACGTGTGCCATTTTGGCATAGTGCCATTGCATTCTACGTGCTTACAAAACAAAACATTTCATATCCCGCCTTCGATCCTCTTTTTCTGCCGCTTCGATTTCCAATTGCCGCTTGTGCAATAGTCAAAGTGGCGTCCATCAAACATACGAACATTTTCGGAGGCCCGACCTCTCCACTGCAACAACGTATCGTGCATTTAATCTAGAAGTAGAACTTTGAAGACTTCCATGGAAGAGAGCAAGTTTGCTGAGCACAAATGTAGAAATGAAATAATCGCCTCTCTTCTAAATCTGTATCGTACACTGACAGAAATTGTGTGAACGATTGTATGTTCTTTTTGGAGTTTGATTGTTTTGTTTTGGTTTGCCGGTCCTCTGAAACTGTTCGAGTATTATTTGAGTAAAACGCAGTTCAGCGGTTGGCAGGTTCAGCGGTTGGCAGTTTACCCAGATTTTTAAAACCGCAATTTTCTGATATGGCGGATATAGGTAATAAACACTGCTCTTTACATTTTTTCACATCTGTTTTGTTTTCGTATTTCTAGTCATTCAACGTGTCTGCCGATAACGTAAGAGTTGGTGCAGCCAAGTTCTCCTCGAATGCCTCCGTCCAGTTTGGTTTCAACGCTTACAATGATCAGAAGTCACTCGAGAAAGCCATCGACGTTATTTCTGCAGTCAGTGGGAATAGAAACATTGGGAAAGGCCTTGATGTTACATTTGAGCAGCTCTTCAACTTCTCAGACATCTTACCCAATGATACAAATGCACTGGTTGTAATTACTGACGGACGATCGACAGATGAAATAGATGTCGCTGCAAACAAATTACTCGAGCAAAAGAATGTGACTGTAATCGCTGTTGGCGTTGGGGAACACGCCAGACCAAAAGAGCTACAGCGATTGTCGGGCCTTTCTGGAAAAAGCCCATTCCTCAATGAGAGAGTGTTCCATGCAAATGATATGGGGGCACTAGCTGGATTGATATCAGTGATAAAAGAATCATTGATTAAAGGTGTTGTGCAATGAATGAACTTCCAGCTATAAACTTTACTTCTTTATTTGTAAGAAATGTATTTGTAATCGTGTTACTAAGATCTTATCTTTTATCTCAGCTTCTGTACCATGCCTTAACAACCCATGCACAAATGGTGCAACCTGTGTGGCCTCAGGTTCTGAATATATGTGCAAGTGCGCTAATGGTTATATAGGACTATGGTGTGAAAAAGGTAATGTGAATAATAACTTTAACACAGTAGTGTTAAGCACTGAAGGTCTAATTCTCTATCTTAGGAGACATTGGCAAACATCGTGTGATTTGTATAGGTAATTTACGACTTCGAATTCAATTTTGGATTATTTGCACGAGTGAGTTTTTCAAGAAGTGTAATAAATCCTGAATTGTACGAGAATAGTCGTAGGATAACTTATTAACAATATGGATGCAAAAAGTTAAGAAAGTAGGCATTTGACTATCGTAATTAGTTGTAATAACCTATTAAGAATCGGCGAAATCACTTAGGGATTGGTGCAGTCATATGAAACCCGCTATTTGATGGATCGTGTCCACTACATTAGTTGCAGACAAGTGTTCGTCACACCCGTGTCGTCAGGGCGGACAGTGTGACGTTGTTGCCGGAGATCCTGGCTATAAATGCAAATGCGAAGCGGGATACACTGGCGAAAACTGCGAGAATGGTAGGTTTCAAAATGTTGTTTTAGAATAACAGTTGCTGTTCTCGTAATATGATAGGTTGATTTGTGATGGTAAATAAGAGTGCAGACAACGCTGCTTGCATCAACACGCGCGCACGCGTCTAAACCAAAGGAAAACGGCTCGAATGCGCGTGCACATTCCCAACGGAAAATGCCTATTTGAGCAAAATCTTTAATTTTCTCATGGTAAAAACAAATTGAAAGAGGTTCAGCGTTCTCTGGACTCCTATTTGCCACCTTTTACGCCATCATCGTCGTCAAATTGTTGTGGACTCACGAGTCGCAGGCGAGGCGATGATGACGTAAAGCCTGGTAAATAAGAGTCCGGACAACGCTAAACCTCTTTCGATTTGTTAACTGTATCACGTTCAAAGATATATCTAGTGAACGAAAGAAAACGTTTTGTTTTACTTTCTCTCTATTAGATGTAAATGAGTGCGAAGGCAAACCGTGCCGTAGTGGAGGATTTTGTAGGAATGAGCTCGGTTCTTACTCCTGCAACTGCCCCATAACCAGAGGAGGAAAGAACTGCAAGCATCGTAAGTTGTCTGTGATAGAAAAATGGGCCTGCATTAGAATTTAAGAAATATGTGTACTTATAAATGAGGATATTGTTTTCCCCGATCGTGAAAAACTATTTGTATAGGTAATCACATGGAACCGAGTACAATTTGGGGAAAAAATTGAAAACACAAGTGAATTGAATCCTAAAATTTACGAGGAACCCATGCCATTACATGTTTATGATACAAAAGGGGAAATTTTCAGCGCGCGTGTTGACTGCAAAGCCAACAACCAAAGCGAATCGCAGGAAAGTAATTTTGCCCTCAATTAAGAAAAAATGCCGTCGCTCTTAGCCAGTCAGCATTGAGTAATTTTGTCCTGCATATAATAAACTATATGAGCACTGATGAAATACCGGGTGATTCCCCACACATACACAAAAAATGTTATTTCACATTCGAAAATAACACACTTGCCTGTGGTCCATGCTCAAGATTTAGGTTTTACTCAAGTAAAATTACAATTGTATTTTACTAATACTTACACAATAAACGGAACATTACATGACCACTCATTGTTACCGGTCATTGTTATCCCTGAACATTTGTTATTTTATATTTCGTATCCAGTTTGTAGGCAGTATTTTGACTTAACCTTCCTCGTGGATGGCTCGGCCAGTTTCAACAACAAAGATCAGAACAATTTCCGTCGAGCCTTGGAGTTCGTCCATAAGATGACCCAAGTGTTCGACGTCTCCAACAACAGCGTAAACATCGGCACGGTGGTTTATTCCGATAGCCAGGTGGAAATCATCAGTCTTAGAAATCACAACAACATCAGGGGCATCGGGGCTCTACTGTCCAATGTTACCTTCCCAGGGGGGAATACACATACGGGAGCAGCTTTGGACAACGTTCGGTGGAAGCACCTTCCAAAAGGTCGGCCTGACGCGAGAAATATCATTGTAATAATTACCGACGGCATCTCCCAAGATTATGTGAAAACACCTGCAGACATGCTCCACCAAAATGGAACTGCCATATTTGTCATTGGAGTGGGTGACAGCTATGATGAGAAGGAGCTTAAAGACTTGGCAAGTGACCCGGATGACAAACATATGTTTAATGTTCAACTCGAGGATATATCAACTATTGTGGAAAAGCTTCGCGAAGGACTATGCATAGGTAAACATTAACGATATCCTGGTTTGCAATGAGGGCTGAACTGCTTACTCTGCGTAAGCTAACGATCAATAAGTTTTCTTCAGGCGATAGTATAGAGTACAATAGAAAGTCGATAATTAGTCACGTTTCTAAAATCCACGGATAAGGCCTTCCTGATCAAAAAACAATGCAGTGAGAACATTTTTGATACCTTTATAGCAGACATTTATAGCAGAGATGTTACCACATAGCTCATAGTAACCTGTACTCAATAGGATGGCTTGACGTGCCCATCACTTTGAAAAAGCTACCAGTTGGTGTCGAAACGTTAGTGTTAATATTGATTGTACAGGGTCTATACAGCGCCTAAAGCGGTCGCTGTCACTAAAAAAGTGCTGCTTTGACAAATTCACGCTCACGAAATTTCGTTTAAAGTGGCTTAAAAAGGGGTGATCCAATCCCTTGAAAATAAAATAACTATTAATACATTTTTTCCCCTCAGAATCACATCCCTGTGCTCTAAGACCATGTGGTAGCCATGGAACCTGCTCGGGCGATCTAGATGGCTACAACTGCTCCTGCGAATTTGGTTGGACGGGTGAAAACTGTGAAAGTATGAAAAGTTTTAAAATATCCAAAACCCGTGATTCTTTCTAGCACACTAGCTAGCGACACAAGGACGTTATTTTGCAACGATAAAAGCATATGAAAATAATTGAAATAATCACTATTTTCTATTGATCATCATTAGATTACTTCACCAAAGCAATCTCGTGTTATTTTTGTGGATTTTAACTTTTTGAAAGCACTTAATGTTATTCGCGTGATATATTTCTTATGTCGTTATGTCGCAAGTATGCACCGGGCTTTATAGGAAGACACCGATTAAGAGCCCAGCACACGTCCGTCATTATGGATTTCGCCTACCAACGGGGCACTGAACTTTCAATGAAGACAAACAGAAATATCACAGAACTTGCCTTGTAACTGTTGTTGCTCCAACGTAGAGAATAAATGATGTCACATTATCACTCAAAAAATGGGAAAGCGACAGGAATTGGGAACTCCGTGTATCGCTGAAGTGAGATTACATAGAAAAATGATCAATTTTTCACGGACAAAAACATTTCTATTCACAAAAGTAAGAGCTGAGTTTATACACGGGTAATTGTTTAGTTAATGATGATTTAATGGTATCTTCATTTTATAGTAAGAGATGTGTGCGCCATCTTATCAGTAAACGGCCCTATGTGTCGCCACGGTGGAACCTGCCACAATATTAAGGACCATTTCAAGTGTAAATGCAGCAAAGGATTTTTTGGCCCACGTTGTGAAGGAGGTATGCAAATGAACAAAAGAGTATCTCAGAGACTGAAAACAAGTCAAATACAAAAGCTTGGTCGAATTTACTGGTCAGTTGTTTATTGATGCTGTTCGAAATCGAACTGAATCAAACAGTGAGCACGGAACAAAATGCCTTCTGATACTATTGAATTATTTTGATTCTTTTTGGATTGTCTAACGTTACGTATTTTATGCCAATTTCTTAATTCGTAACAATTTCAGCATCAACTTCATTTTTCTGTACTCTATTTGAAGGATGTGGATTTAAAGAATTGGGCATCAGGATTCCAAACTTGCTTCGCGTGCCCGATAGTCATATGACTGCTTCATCAAGTAAAGACAGATTTCACGGAGCTCACAGGGCAAGAATCGGGATGAAAAGCATTGGGCACTGGAAGTCCGCGTGGTGTGCTAGTGAGAACGACACTGCTCCTTATCTCCAGGTTTTCTTTGGTAAGACCGATTGTTTCTTAAGGTTATCGAACAACTTCGAGGTATCTTTTCGTTTAAATGGCATAATTTATAAATTGTCATGTAACCTTTAATGCCATTTACAACATAGCTACGATATAATGCGCGCTTTGATTGGTCCAAATCTATGCTCTATTTCACCGATAAAGGAATGGTTTTTCCCCGCTAAATCATAAAAGCATTAGAGCCCGACCCTCTTCATTTTGTACGCAAATGACCTACAAGGGGCTGTTATCTCTGGAACTGTCTATATGTACGCGGATGATACCACTATAGTTTGTGTGGGCGAAACTGTCGACAAGGTCGCTGAACAACTAAATAAAGCACCAGAGGAGCTGACTATTTGGCGCCAGGTAAACTCCTCGTGTCACACCCAACAAAGTGTGAGGGGATGATCATGAAGAAGAGCAATTCTATTGGGCCCGTTCCAAGCCTTAGATTAGGAAATAATGCTGTCAAGTTGGTCACTGATACCAGACTTTTAGGAGTTACAATTGACCATGAGTTAACATGGTTCTAAACATCTACTCGGCCCCAAAAAATATTTTGTAAATAAGATCAACTTATTGAAACGTAGTTATTTTCTACTAAAGCCAAAGAGACTGGATCTTTATAATAAGGTTATACTAGCTTCAATAACCTATGCTATCGTTGTATGGGGCGGCTGCTCCAATAAGTGTTCATTTAATGCCTTGGAAGCAATACATTACAGGGCAGCTAGACTTATTTCAACCTCCAACGGGAAACGCACTCAACATAAGTTCGAAAGGCAACCGGATGGAAGTCTTTGGGAATGATATATAAGGTTAAAATTTGCTAAGCTCATGTACGATATTTATTATGAAGACACACCCCCCAGCATGGGAACCATTATTCAAAAACGTAACATAAAGCAAAATCTAAGGAACAATAACGCCTGCGGCTCGTGCTTTTACCACGTTCTTGTGTCTCTCTCAACATCACTCGTTCTCTATTGCGCCGATAAAGTCATAGAAAGTTGTGCTCTAATGCTTAAATAACTGTCGTCGCCATGTCCATTATGTCCTTTATAACACCTCACTGGTCCAGGAAACGTGTCTGAAGATCCCCTGTCTCAACAGATATGCTCACAAATGTGTCCGATATAGAAGTGGAAGGTATCCGAGAGGGTAACAGGTTCTTCTATCTTCGCAAGTATTACTTATCTGTTAGTAACGACACAAAAAAGTGGTATCATTACAAAAACAAACAGGAGGTGGGTAACAATGCATACTAAGTTACTTTTAAGTAACCATGTTGCCTTAATTCTTATACTCATCTTAGATCTATTCCATACGCCGGCTTAATAATGAGCCGTTCCTAATGCATCAAATGCAAAAGAACTTCAGCAATAAAATGTCCTCATTTCAAACAAATAATGATTAGGTAGGACAATGCTATGGATTATGTGTGCATAGGGATCAGGGGCAAATGTCGAGTTTATCAAGTAACCAAAAATTCTCCCAAAAAAATTTCAAATAAAAACGGACATGCCAACACAACCACCACCGCCAACAACAATAAAACTATTTACTGTTTACTATTTACCAGGTTTTTTTTTTCAGTTCAGAAGCAATGAAAAATAGATTTTGCACCTTCTACTGCTTGAGTGCTATAATTTCGATCAATCCGAACGCAACTCAGCATATAAGGGGTCAACATATAAGGGGTCCATCTTCCATCCTGTAAAAATGTGGGCGGGGACAATTAGGTCATTTGTTACGGCCTCTTTCAATTTCCAAGATCTGATCGCTGTCGTTAGGCCCTTTATTATAAAATTTTCTTTTTTCAGTTCGATATGAAGAACAAGTTCCGTGGAAACCAGACAATTCCGTACGGCCTAATGGGACACTATTTTCGGTTCCATATGACTGGCTGGAACGGACCAAAGGGAAGGCGATGCATGAGAATGGCTCTCTATGGATGTAGTTTCAGTAAGTCGTGCCTTGATACTTCAGAGTGCATAAATCGTAAAAAACGTCACACATCACATTTTTGATAAGTGGTGTTAGAAGGCGTCAGTAAAATGGCTAGGTCGCTTATTCTGATGTTATGGGGCGTTCCAGGGTAATCATTGCTCGTAGGTTTACTCGAGTTTGCATCCAGCAGACTAGATAAATGATCATACCGCAAACATGCGATTAATTAATTTACTGTATTCCTGCAGATGTAACAATTGAAACGGGTATTCGCAAGAATGCGATCAGATTCTCGGACAAACCACCCGAAGATACAAAAATTTCAAGTAAGTACGTTATTAGCACTAAATGTCTCCGTCACTTTTAATTAAAATTTCGCCAGAAAAAGAATTCAACTGCATATTTCGCCAGGCTTGACATAGTTACACAACTGGTTTCTTTTAAGAAACTAAAGTTAGTATTTATATGTTTTTAGAACCTAGAATAAAGTTTATGATAACTTATTTAGACATAGCTGTTTTATCAGCATAGTTGTTTTACATAAGAATCCTGTATTGAGATTATGCTAGAGTGCAATGATAAAAAATTATATCGAAAATCTAAGAAGCTGGGAGGCAACTTTTCGGGTTGATATTTCGCATAACCTCGTTTAAGGTGACTCCGCGAAAAGTCCAAGCGCATTTTGTGTAAATATAAATTCATGTCACGGATAGCAAACATGGAGGATATAATTGCAAAGAACGTTAAGCACAAGGATTAATTTTCGTTGACTATGCCTACGGTACACGATGCGGTTTCTGTAGTTTGGTTTTGTTATGAGTTTATGATTTTTAGCAATAAGAAGTGTGATATAATAATAAAATTCTCGACAGAAAATTTCATTTTCGCGAAAATTTTAAGATATTAAAATATCTTAAGAAAATCATTTTGCACCCAAAACGCGAAAATAAAGACCCGCGAAATATGCCGACCTTTTTTTCGAGAAATTAAATGCCCGCGAAAGTAAGTACCAATAAGGTAGTCCAGTCTGTTAAGGAGAATGTACCCAACGGTTACGCATTAAGGTCCGGGTCAGAACGGGTTGAAGTTTCTCTCAGTTTTGTACAGTCCGATATGCTTCAGCTTAATTAAATTATTCTTGGTTTTCAGTTGTCACGTGACAACTGAACGTATTCTTTGACACGCTGTTTACTCAATAGAACTGTAAAGAGAACACACATTTATGCTTCCTGGGTAGATTTGAGCCCGATTGAGTGTTTTCCGAGCGAAATATATGGAAATGAAATCGCGCCGTTTTGTACAGTAAATGTATGGATGCCGCCATGTTGGGGCCCAAGCAGATGAGCACCACCATGGCGGCCAATTAGCGGCTATTTAACGGATCATATCAACAATAGTCTTGTCGCATGGGTAGGATATTAACATTAATAACATGCTGGTTTGTCGAGATTGTAAAAAAAAGAACATTTAGGGAAATACGGCACGCTCAAAATATGTGACTGGTGTTGCGTGACATGTATAGCTTCTGCGATATCTCCGGAACTACATAGCAGGATGTGCCGAAATTTGGCGTGACAACTCCTTCAGTAGAGTTATAATCAAACACGGCAATATTCGCTAGTTGTTCGCTTCTTATTGAATTTGTAGTGCCTTATTGTTGCTGACTCCATTGTAATTCAGATTTTGCTGCAAAAATGGATAATAAACACGATTATTATTATTAGTATTATTATTATAGTTTTAAAAATACTTCTTTAACGTAAAAAATGCCAATTCATCGCCCCATTCTAGGTGTTCTAATTGCCGTTTTCGTTGGATCTCTGCTGATGTCACTTTCCTACTTATTTATGCCTAACGGGTAAGAAAGATATCTAAAATATTAAAATAATTGTGTGCGAGCTTTATTTTTTTACACTACTGGGTAAATCAGGTGAATTACGTTATTTAGGTTACTGTTATCAGTATTTTCTCAGCGCGGCAAAGTCGTGAGCAGCAGAAAAAGGACCAAATGTCCCGTATGTGATTCAAAGAAAATCCATTGCCAGGCTCAATAATTCTATGCTAAATTTCAGCGGTTTTTCGCATGAAATTTCGCGTGGAATTCCCTCGTCAAGCAATGGATTTACCTAAAGAATATGACACTATCCAAAAACCTCATCTCCAATACTTTCCTACCAGGGTGTCCCACGGCCAACGCCAAGTTCCACTTACTAGTGAGCCTTCCAGCTATGAAGAGGAAGAGGTTGTTCATGACTATGAGCTTATACCTTACATCGCCCCACCGGCTTACGAACAGCAGACTGTTGTCATGGAAATGGGGGATGAGTACCTAACGAAAGAAGTCGATTCTCTATCAGAGCAGGACCCGCATCTTTTCATGGATGAAAATAGAGTATGTAAAATTGCTTCATGAAGCGTCAAACAAGTTGTGTACCTTTTGGATCAATAATCCCTTTTTTATCAGCAAGTTAGCTCACATTTGTATTAACCACTGAAAAAAAGAACGCCTAAAAGATAAAAGTTAGTTAGGGGATTTGGGTTAAAAACATTGTTGTCATAAAAAAGGAAGCTAGAACTTCGTTAGCTTTCGACCTGGTTCTAGCACGTGTGGAAAGTTATTTTAAATTCCTGACGTTAACCTAAGGTGCGCTAAAGTGTACCGTACAGTATTTCAATTGAATGATAACTAGCATCATGAAACGCTTTTCTCTCACAAACAGCCAGTCATTTTTTGACCACCGGCAATAATTCGCAGCTCTAGGGGATAATACCAGCTTTGCGCAATTTTGCCACAAACGCTGTGGAGCTTTTTGTTTAATTTGATGAAGTTTCCCGTTTTTAAAGGGGAGTTCGTTATGCTCTTGATCCACAACGTAAACTCACAAATTTGGATATTCCATAAGTCCTAGCTGAAATCTTGCCGCTAGCCAAAGACGCCTGTGGTAGCGATAGAAGTGATACTTAATGCCACCCTCGCTAAATAAAGTTTATTCGTTCATTCAAGTGTACGTGCGTCCAGAATTTTCAGAAATTTTTGACGCATCTATGCGCCCACTTTCTGTTACGATTAAACTTTATCGTCTATGTCTAACTGCTATATTTTTCTTCTTTTCTTAGATTTTTTCTTTCAATAGAGAGATGTCAACGTCTAATCATAGTAGTCTATAAAAATAAAAGCAAGGGACAGCTTTTTCAATTTTTCTACAAATGTACGACAAGCTTAAACTACGATGTGCTCCATTTCTCATACTTCTAGATAGGATAATCATGACCTCTTTAGGCTGTGTTATACAAAAGGTAAACGTTGAAAGTGAAATCTGCATCCTTTAACGTTATAATGCTGTTTGTAAAATTATGGCTTCACATGCAGACAGTCTATTCATATGTTATAGGAACTGTTAACGGGCAACACCAGCTTGGACATAAAAACATAAATTAGTTATCATCGCGTAAAGAGCATAAAGCACTTGCGCTTGATTTCCATGCATGAAAATATTGTTCTTACTGAAAATAGTACTATAAAGCACTGCATCAAGGTGTCAGATATGTACTGCGCATATCTATAGCTCAAAAGTTTCCTAAATTAATTTCCGCAAAATCCGCTTGCTCCATCCCAATAATCCAACAATGTAAGGTCACGGAAATGGTACATCGGACAAAGAGCTTTCACCGAGGACCTTTTTTAGAGGAAACAAAGAAAAACTTTGAAATTGAACATAGAATACTCTTTTTCTACAGCAAATATATGATAACGTAATAAGCCCTTTAAACCAGTTTTTAAAATTATTGTCAATAGAATGATAGTAAGAATTGTCATATCTGACCTATATGAATAAAAAAAAACTGTGACCTATTTCACACGTGTGATCTATTTGATCTTAATACTTTCAAACCAATTTCGAATGCGTCGAATCAGCTTTTCGTCGCTGTTGGCTTTTCTGAATTGACACATGCAAAATTTCTAATTCGTGGATATCTTCTTATAGCCTGGGTGCGTGGTACAGAAAAAATGAATATCGTCATAGTAGTGAACGTGCAAATTTCCGTGCGAGTGTCATTGTTAGATATTGGTGCAGTTGATGAGACGGATATTTTGTACAGTCTGCTAATTTCAATATTTTTGGTGACGTTTTTCACGTTCTTTAAATAACTAAATCTAAATTGATTTGTTCTTACTCGCCCAATAATTTGTTTACTCCGTCATTTGTTTACTCCGTCAAGTGTTACAAGATGGCTCATCTTCTCTGTATTAAAATTGCTGTATTAACTCCCGTGACGTTTACAGCTAAAACGAGAAATAATATTCTAATTAAATATGAAGAGGAGTTTATTGGATTTATATTGCCACTTGATGACGCACTAATCAAGACACTAAATTCGCGTTCTTCCTTTTCCAAAGCCCATAGAGGTTTCTCCAAAGGTGAACATAATTACCTATGATTAACATTAACATTCGATCATTCATAAATCGACGCTCCGGACATTAGAGTGCCAAACGGTGGTGGAGAACGAACGTGTTTCAATCATTGCTGTTTTTTTTGTGGGGGGATATGCCTTTCAATAGCAACAGGTACGTTTTCATTACCATCTACTACTTACATGAAGCTAGTTTTTCTGTAAAATAGCTGAAAGTTGATTTCTGTAGTTTAAAATCAAACAAGACATTTTGCCTGATAACTATGATTAATTAATTATTTTTACTCCCCCTACGACAAGGTAGATTTTGGTGGTTTTAGCCGGTTTCAGTGAGCTAGTATTACGCTCTATCAAGTACTTTTATCAGTTGCTGAAAACGGATATTACCACTGTATGCATTGCTATGCGACCTCAAAATTCAATGTTGCGATGGGCGATTGGCGATTTTAAGCCGTCAATCAAACCGAAACGCTGGATTCGGCCACTTCAGCGGGCCGACATTGATTGAAAAATCAGCCAAAATGGTTTTAACCTATCCTTTGGCTTCCTTGACTTGAACGTTTAACTTTCCGGTTCAAGAAAATTGACAACAATTTTCTTGCGTAAAATCGCCAATCGCCCAACAGTGAATTTTGAGGTCGCGTAGCAATGCATTCGGTGGTAACATACAACAGAAATAATCAAACACTTGTTTTCAAAGCTGACTTTGGATTCTGGAATGAAAGTGGAGTACCACAGCATTGCGAAGTCATTTCATAAAATTACTAATACAGAGAATGATTGTGTATGAACTCAAGGCTCTAAATTTCTTGTTAAATACAGTTGTTGATCAGGGAACTGCAAGGCTGATTATTAGCCAAGATGACCCTGAGCTGATAACATACATGTACACCAAAAATAATCAAGCACTTTTTTATTCAAAGCTCACTTGCATAATAAAATACTGTACTAGTAAAACAGTATTTGTTCTAGCTTTCTGCACAAGTGATAAAAAGGAGTGTAGGTTTTCGTCGAGGGTGAGTGTCGAGGGTCGAGGGTAAAATGTCGACGGTCGAGGGTCCAAATTTTTTCTGCAAATAAATGAAATAATTTTTCCCGTGATACATGTTGAAATATTTTTAAAGAATGAAAATTTTGGTTTTCCTGACTGATACGTCGATAGACTCCGACACAGTTGTGCTGAGAATTTTCCCACCTTTTTCGACCTTCGTGGAGCGGGATAAAACAAAAGGTTTTCCGAAAACTCCAGGCGTAAATTTCGAGCAATCTTTTTCAAAATCAAATTCCCTAAAACTGTGGTAGATTTGTTGTGCTTTTTCGCAAGGAGAGAAAAGTTTCCTCGACAGAGCGTACCGAGCGTGCGGCACGAGGATCTTGCTCAAACAGGAGAACACATGAGAACAACAATAAACATCTTTTGGTCTGAGATAATATCAAACCAAAGAAGTCCACTCTACGTTCATCGAACTGGTGTTTTTCGAAGATTTTGAACACGGCGTTCTTCAACTGGGTCGGTAGTCCCATTACGATATGCTGCCAGCGCAGAAGCAATCGCCGACGTGATTTATACCCAGCACTTACTAGTTTTGCTACTACAGCTAACTTTAGGAGACTCAGGGATAGGTAGCACAATAAAACGAAGCGAAATGAAGTTAGCTCGAATATCATTTGCGATCTTTCACGAAGCACTCTAGTGAAGTGAGCGCTAGAATTAGAAATAGGCTGAATAGGTTGTGAAAATGCCGCGGAAATCTTGGTTTTCCCGAAGATTGAATAAAAGCAAAACATTAATATCTTGCTTGCCCAAAATACTCAGACTCGGCAAGTTTGCTTCGAATTTTGCTGTTTAGCTTTAGAGATTTCCACTGTTAAACAGGAGATTTTGCTTCCCTTCACGTGCAGTCTAATTAGCGAAGCAAAAGTTTGATTGACAATGTCTGCGATAAGAAACTTGTAGCGGCAAGTCTGAAGAAGCATCTGCAAGAACGCTTTCACCAACATGCGGGCATGTGAGCGAATTAAGCGGGGAAAACCGCGAATTTGCATTTAAAAAAGAAATAGACCCTGAGAAAAGAAAAAAAAAATTGACCCTCGACATTTTACCCTCGACCCTCGACGTCTTACCCTCGACACTCGACCCTCGACCAAAACCTACACTCGATAAAAAGCTATGCCTGTGCTGATACCATACAACAAAAATAATCAAATAATTATTGTTTTATTTCATTGGCATAATAAATACAGCACAAAGTAAAATTTAATTGTTCTAGCTTTTAATATTTCTGCACAGGTGATAAAAAAAACTATTTCTTGGGCTAAGCCAAAACCCTCCTGTTTTAAAAAGGAATACACTTCAACAAAAATAATCAAATTCTTTATTTCAAAGCTCATTGACCTGATAAGTACTTACTTAGGCCCTTCGCCCCCTGCGGAACATAGGCCATCAACAAGGCTCCTCCATCTGACGCGATTCTGGGTCCT
Source organism: Scolanthus callimorphus (assembly GCA_033964015.1). Classification (NCBI taxonomy): domain Eukaryota; kingdom Metazoa; phylum Cnidaria; class Anthozoa; order Actiniaria; family Edwardsiidae; genus Scolanthus; species Scolanthus callimorphus. Next base: position 20,120,356 of record CM066913.1, read on the forward strand.
CTTTCTAATCTCCGCCCACGCGATTTCATATTCCCTCAGCTCACCTTCCGCGCTCCTTCGCCAGCTGTTCCGGGGGCGTCCTCGCCTCCTCTTGCCTTGGGGATTCCAGTTGAGCGCCTGGCGTGTGATGTTATTTGCCGGCTTGCACAAGGTGTGACCCACCCAGCAATGACAGTACGCGAGGTATGATTGGTTGAGAGTTTTGCATTCTCAACTTTTAAACGCGCACTGCATATGCAAATGCTCTTTTATAAAAGCAGTAAAAATCGTATGTCAGTGGTTAACAATGTGATAAACGCACTTGGGATGCAGGAAAAACACTTGATTCTCGTGTTTTTTTTTTTCAACATCTTTCGTGACTCGTGCCTCGACTGGCAGATGCATTGTTCTTTTATAAAGGCAGTAAAAATCGTATCTCAGTGGTTAACAATGTGATAAACGCACTTGGGATGCTGGAAAAACACTTGACTCTCGTGTTTTTCCAACATCCTTGTGCCTTGGCCTCGAAAGGTCGACATACATAATTACCTATGATTAACATTAACATTTGATCATTCACAAATTGAAGCCCTGGACATTAGAGTGTCAAACGATGGGGGAAAACAAACGTGTTTCAATCATTTCTGTCTTTTTAATAGGAATATGCCTTTCAATAGCAACAAGTAAGTTTTCGTTACCATTTACTGCTTACATTTATCATATTTTCTAATATCCTTTACTGAGGGTTTGACGATGGGGCGTTGCCTACCCAATCAACTTTGGTTGCTGAAATATATCTTAGTATTTCCAACAACTGTTCCAGGCCTATAATATAGGAGACAATCATACTGATTAACTTTATTGATACATCAAACCTTTGAAAATCATATTGCGTTTGACGTTCAAAATTAGCAATGAAGATCAAACTTTTGAAAGAGGACGCTGGATTTGAATCGAACACTAAACTAAATAGGCGTTAAAAGTGACTGTGCCAAAAAACTTTTAGGTTTCATGATACTATGTGAATCACTAGTTTTATTCAGAAATGTATTTAAAAGGTAGCAAATATATTCACAAAATGATTAAACGCTACCCAAGGAAGCCAATATTGTTGCAATTAGGCCTACACATAGTAAAGTAAAAGTAAATTTAAATTGTCTCTTGTTTAAGGGATCGTTATACAAACGCACAATCTAAGCTTTGACAAGTTTCACAAAACATCAATCGATTAATGAGAATCTCTTTCTTAGAAAGTATTTCAATCTATAAATTTTCAACAGGACTTTATGTGTAAAATAATGCACAGGTCCAATATCAAGGAAAAGACACTTTATTCACTAGCTCAAAGTCTGAGCCTATAAACCCAAAAGTGCCCTAAAGCCAAATCCCAAATTCTACACAAATGAATACAGTAACCTTCTCGTCCATACCCTTTCTTAAACTTTTACATTTAAATTAATAGATACTATAAAAGTTTTAGCAAACATTGTAGCTAAGTCCAGAATCAAGTGATAAGCTTTGGATCTAAAGCGTGTTTGTGTAGTAGAATGATCGTTTTCATTCGTTTCTATTCAAGGAAATGCCGAATTATGATCAATTCCGCGAGTATTCATTGTTAGGGTGTCCAATATCGACCTGTTGTTAACTAGACCAATGACAGTAAAGCAGCCGAACCACATGCTCATTTTGATCGTGGTAAACAAAATTCTCAAATTTCATGAAGCTTCTAATAATTCGTAAAATCTAATTTTTCTCCATTGTAAATATGTAACACGTCTGGGTCCAAGGATATATATATATAAAGTTCTGAGCAGTGTCCTTTATTTTTCAAAGCGGAATAAAGTGGAAAGGAAAATCTTTAACGACAAAAATCGTTTTTTTTTTTTGCGCAAGTTCTACGAACGCATTCTAATCGCGTTGCGTTGGCTGGAGGCTGTAGCGTTTTGAGCTGAAATGTCGGTCACCGAAGTAGTCTCAACTTGATGATGCGAACGACCAGAAAATCAGGTTTGTTAGCTGTCAAACAGGCTTTATGACGTAATATTATTTTTCACATCTCAATCCAATTCCATCCTCTTGAAGTAGGTTTTTTTGTGACGCATGCGCAGATGCACGGCCGTATTTGCCTTCAGCTGAGCAAATGCTGGTTTTTGTTGTCGTGTCGACCGAGTTAATTTCTCCATTTTTAAGCGGGAATAAGTTGCAAACCGCAAACGGATTTCAACACAAACAATATAATGTACTTGGGTAGATACTAGATGCTATATCTCAAAACCCCCTCCCTTCGGAAATAGTCGGTACAGAAGTACTTGATGGATCACAGAGTCAGTTGGACCTTCAATCTACCAAGGGCCCCCTGGTGGGGAGGTATATTTGAAAGGTTAGTGAGGTCGGCCAAGATCAAGAAGACGTTAGGAAAGGCTAGTTTGACGCGGGACGAACTGTCAACAGTCACAGTAGAAGTGCAATCAGTACTTAACTCAAGGCCGTTATGATGTTGAGGAACCTTTAACACCGTCTCATCTGTTGGTTGGCAGAAGACATCTGAACCTTCCTGATGCAATAACAAGTGATGATATTGATGCCGATACAACGGTCGTTCCGATGGATTTGACGAGGAGAATGCAATATCTCAGCAGAGTAATGAATCATTTCTGGCGAAGATGGAGAGATGAATATCTACTGCAACTTAGAGACTCTCATCGTCGTGCGGGTCTTAAAGGAAACTCACCCAAGGAAATTGCTGAAGGTGACGTTGCATGTAGTTGTACATGATGATGATAAGGCAAGCGGATTTTGGAGACTCGGTAGAGTTGAGCAATTGATCACCGGAGTGGATAACAAGGTACGTGGAGCAGTCGTCAAGATCAAGACTAAACAAAGAAAGCCGATTACAATTAGACGTCGTGTACAGAGATTAATCCCATTTGAAATTAGTGATCGAGATGAAGTAGCCGATGGACCAGACGCAGAACTGGAAGAACGTCAAGAAGATGAACAGGAACCAGAACCAGAGGAACAAGGAGTACGGAGGAATCCGAGGCGCCGATTCGCAGTAGAGGGCAACAGGCGAAGAAGAGCATGGATCAGTGCTCTTACTTGAACACTCAAATATTTCTGAGAACTTGATGTTGTACAAAATTCGGAATTCCGTTTCCATTGTTACAGACTTGTAACTCAACTTGCTATTGAGTAAGAACTTTTAGGCTCGAGTAGCCACAGAGACTGTTGATCAGAATGGATTGACCACTGATCAACGGGGGGAAGATGTTAGAGCAAATATACGAACTGTGCACGAACTAAGCGCGATCGGCACGCGAAGGTTGTACGAGCGCGCGACAATAAATTGATTTGGAGCACATGGAAAGTTGTACGGTCATGAAGGAAAGTGAAAGATGTTGTGTCTCAGAGATTTGATATTTTCTAGAGTTAATATTGGGCCAAGCAAGAGACTAAATTTAGAGTGAGTGAGCTCAGGAAAATCTTAGGTTCCCTAGGCTACTATTGCCAGTATATTAAATATTTATTTACCTCCACACCCCAGCGGAAACGGTCAACCAAAGAGACAAAGAACGGAAGAACGCTGGCCACCAGGAACGACTTCAAATATTGACTTCACAGCTGACGTCTCCTCCGAAGATGGCTTTTCCGAACTTTGAGAAGCCTATAGATGGCCTATAGATGGCCTTGGCGCCGTGTTATATCAGCAACAGATGTCTGGTATACGAGTCTTTGGTTATGCCTCCAGAACGTTAACGGAGGCAGAAGAGCTACCACCTGCATGCAGGAAAACTCCAATTCCTTACCCTTAATGGGCGGTTACCGAAAAGTTCCGGGATTTCCTGTATCATGCACTGCACTTTACCGTCTATACTGACAATAATCCGCTAACATATATACTACATTAGACTAGTTAAATGCAACAGGCCACAGGTGGGTGGCGGAGCTAGTGGACTATAATTTTTGTATCAAGTACCCGCCTGTCGAACATTGACGCAGACACGCTCTCTAGGATACCTCTACATCCAACGGAGCTTATGGCAAACTACACGGTAGAAATGGATGAAGCGAGCATTGCGGCGGCGGTGCAACCAGTCGAACGAGATAGCCAGACTAACAGCCCGTTGGTAAACACGATTACCTCCAAGTGCGAAGAAGTCAGCTCTGACCCGCATGTAGCGGAATTGGGATTCCAGAAGTTAATGCCAGCTGAAATACTGAATCATCAGCGAGAGGTCCCAACCATCGCCACAGTTTTAGAGTAGAAGGTAAAAGGAAAATTTTCTACTGCCAAGGACCGGAAGGTATGTACTCTTCATGGTGAAGATAGTCTAGTTTACCGAGTAACACTAGAGCATGGCAAAGGCCCAGAGAGATTCCTACACCGGAACATGCTGTTTCCATGTGATGTAATTGACTTGTCACCAGACCCTCCTAGTTCGACTCCAAAGCTGTAAAGAAAGAAAACTTCGAAGGAACCCTAAACCAGGCAGACGCGTAAGACGCCAGACATGGAATCGTTAGATGAGGCTTGGCACATGATGATGCACTATCAGTTTCGGCCGAGCAGGTCATCTGTGCATTGCATTCTGATTGGCGGCGGTTGCGCTCTCTGCCACGCTAGACCAATCATATCACGCGGATACCATTTTGGTGCCAGTTTATGGCAGGAATTCACTAAGTGAAAATTATTCGAGATTTTCTCTATCTTTCGCTCGTTTCTTTATCGCCATGGAATCGGCCGAAACCTCGAATTTCACTCTCAGAGCTGAAACTCAGACTTGAACGAAGATCAGTTAGATGAAATAGAGCAAAAAACACAGAAAGCGACCGAGTGGGAAATATGGAAGTTTGAGGACTGGTGCCACAAGCATAACGTTGTTGTCGATTTTACCATCGTACCAGATAAATTAAGTGAAATTCTACGGAAATTCTATGCCGAAGTTCAAACAGGGAAGCCTTGACACCGTGTACTCTGACAGGAATAAGAGCAGTGATTCTTTTGCCATATCACATCTGCACCGGTCGAAGCGAAGGCGAAGTTGTTTGCTAAAGAAAATGTATAACCGAAACAAACTCGCCATTTATTCTGGGGATAAGGAAAAAAGTGAATCAGTACTTCGACAGCAGAAGTATAGGAGGGACCGAATTTCCCCCTTTTTTGAGGAAAAATATTAATTTTTAGGAGAATGACGTCATATGAAGAGACCCTCCCCTCCCCCTCCTTTTCCAAACCAGGGAAATATCCTCAACCCACTCGCCTTCCTTTTTCTGGGAAGGGGGTACCCTCTCGACTCCTCTTTTTAAAGTAGTTTTAGCTCAGCCTGATTTGAAAACGGGCACGATTACCGATCAAATAGATGGTCTGTCTGGATGTGAAAACACAGCTAGTTTGAGCCATCTTTTTCTGTACTTGCCGTAGTATCACTGAGGTACTGTAAATCTGGTTTGCTGTAAACATGACATATTTTCTTTATACCGCTTTGGCATTTTTACTCTATTGAGGTTTGGAACGCGTTCCAAACTAAAATGTGGCGTTCCAAAATTGGAAAATCAGAGCTTTTGTATAAGATTATCTCCAAACTTGTAAGGTCGTTCGTTGCTGTTCTGGTCAAAACGCTCTAACTATCATTTAAACCTACTTTTTCTCAGCTACGAATGCCTTGTTCGGCTACGATTTTTGGTAATCGGTAAACTGATCATTCTACGCGGAATTGACATTGTGGCCTGTAAACCAACGCCGAAATACCGAACATATCCACCAATAAGCAAAACTTGCCAAAATTCGATGTTTGGTAATGGATACTTTTCCATCGACCCCTAAAAAACGTAGTGTGAAAACAGTATAGAATTCTCAAACAAAAAAATCTCATAAGGAAAAGGTTTAAATTTGCGAGTTTCATCTTCTAGCAAACCCCAAATGACTCAGAATGTCTGAGTCTCTCGCCAAACCCACAAATGACTCGGAATTTCTGAGTCTCTCGCCAACCCCCAAATGACTCGGAATTTCTGAGTCTCTCGTCAACCCCAAATGATTCAGAATTTCTGAGTCTCTCGCCAACCCCAAATGATTCAGAATTTCTGAGTCTCTCGCCAACCCCAAATGATTCAGAATTTCTGAGTCTCTCGCCAACCCCCAAATGATTCAGAATTTCTAAGTCTCTAGCCAACTCACAAATGACTCGGAATTTCTGAGTCTCTCGCCAACCCCAAATTGCTCAGAATTTCTGAATCTCTCTCCAACCCCAAATGACTCCACTAAACCCTCAGAATTTCTCGGCACGACTCAGAAAGCTAGCGATCACTACCCCTAAAAATAGTGCTCGATGTTCCTACATTTCAAAGAGCCTGTGTCAGCCGCCATTTTGACATCATAGCAACATACCAAGTCGGAGAAAGTATATCCATTTCCATCGGCTGATTTGGAGAATTGAATTTAGTAAATAAAATATAAAACTTTGTTTTTAGATGTTGATTTAGATGTTTCTACAAGTAATTCGTCTTCTAATATCAAACGAGAACAATAACAGAGGAGTGGCTGACACGGGCTCTAAAGTTAATAATGTTCTAAATTGTACCTCTTATCTCTTTGTAAACAAATATTTGATATAAATTACTGTGCGACTACGTCAACCGGGCCATCCCGTAAAAAGGTTGTCATTTAGAGATTCAAACCATTTTAAGCAAATTTAATACCTGCAATACATCTGACGATGAGTAATTAAGTGTTTTGGAGTTATTTCTGCCCATAATTTCCGCAATTTTTACGAGAAAAGCGATATTTCGGTGTCTCAGATCTCAAGAAAGTCGAGATCCTTTGTTCTGTACTCGCTTTCTGATTGGCTAACTTCTTTCAAAATGGCCCGGTTGATGTAGTCGCACAGTAACATCTATCACTCTTAGATATTAGATAGATCACATGGAGAAGGGGAAAAATAAATATAACTACACTAGTGCCACTTTCTTTTCTATTTGCCACAATGTCTATTACATTCTTCCGTGACTTATCCGTTTATCATAGCTGTCTTCTCCTTGGACATCCAACGAGCTTTGGTAGATATCTAAAACAGAAAATAGTGACTTATCAGTGGTTTTGTTGCAAAAAATAATTGATGTGTGTACAGGAATACTATATTTGATAATTCAGAGAGGAGAACAAATTATATATAAAACGCCGATATGGATATCGAGGTCAAACTGTTGGCACTGAAAAACGGCTGCACTACAGAACGCGCAAAAATCACGCCATATTTTCTTGCATACTTGGTTAGGGTTTTTGTTCGAAAGGGATGCAGTTGTAGATTGGAGTTTTTTCGCGTCACAATTAGTGCTGAATCTCTTCTTCGAACCCCAACATGTAAACAACGAAACATAAATTCAAACAGACTACGACTCACTGAACAGACTACTGAGAACTAATTACTAAAGATTTTCACAATAAACCGGCTCTTCCTACAAAACACCTCGCGAGTTACGTCACAAAAGCTTTCTTTGTTTAGTAGAGCAAATATTTCATGAAAGGAGAGCTGAACACAAAGGTGTCCTCTGGTTCTTACACACCAAAGCCGCATTTCCGCCCGTCATTAAAACCAGCGTACTACGATTTCCCACGAGTGTTTTCTCATTTTCGTCTGTATGTGGTATAATATCTGTTATTGATTTCTGCCTCTCATGCAATGCTTCGTTAAAAATCTGTTATTGATTGACAGGAGCCAGAAAGCGGTTTGTCAGTCCGCTTGAGGTTCGCAGAGAATCATGAAATAGCTAAAGCCATTTTGAAGCAAATGTAACTAATATTTTTCCACGAGATGCCAAATTGCACATTTCGCATGATACGCGACGTTTTGACATCACAGCGCCAGGTCAAGCTTTCAAACAATAATAACCTATACCCAGAATCAAACAGCAGTCACTTCCGTTTATCGATGAGCACTACCCGTATTATTTGTGTTGGTGTTTACTGTGCTCTCCTAATTATTAAAATTAAAAGTTAAAACTTACTCCTCGCTGCACAGAAGATGTTCCGTTGACTTGACATTCGAATAAATGGAATTCAAGCTTACCGTTCAAACTTGTAATGGCGTCCTCTTCGGCCTGTAGTTGCAAAGCAGCATCCGCGTGACTGAAACAAACTTCATCTGTTCATGTTCGCTTTGTTTTGCAATAAAGAGACGAATATAATATCGGCTGGTTGGCGGTAGTGCATTACTCTCCCGCTATAAACGCTGGTTTTGATTAGACCCTACATTAACCTGAGAATCTGGATGACCGCTCCTCCGTATTTCCATTCTCGACAACATTCTGCCCAGCTCAAACCTATGCATTTACTTGGTATATGTTTACACTTCTACTCCATCCGGTTAGAAATAACCGCTGCTGATACAAAATTCAAAACAAGCGACTATCCAATCAAAAAGGCAGAGAAAATTTAATGACCAATCAGAAGGAGGAATAATGGCCAAAACCTTTCACGTGACAACTCTAACATAGAGTGATGTGTGGTTTTGCAACGGACTGATCATTGCCTTGAATTTTAACATAAGTCTTTGTCGTTGATGGCTAGAACGTCAAGTAAAAGTAGGCCAAGGAAAGGCCAACAGTAGTGTTACTTCCAAACAAGTGCAAGAAGAAGAGGGCGAACATTTTACAAGCCCAATGAAGATGCCGATTTGTTTATATAAAATCCTCATAAACATAAGCGATCATGGAACGGAAGGTAAATGCTGATTTCTTTGATATATGCTCGGCTATTTACCATTCTGGGTTAGAAGGAGAACTTTGCGTATGATCCCCTGCTACAGCAAAGGTCAATTTCCAATACTGTCTCTGAGAGACCTCAGCTAGCAGGGAATGCGTAAGGAAAACTGGTGTAAGCAAATTAACGTACTTGCGAATAGTATCAGGCACACGAAAGTACAGTATTGATCTTTCTCAGGATTTCTTTTGGAAGCATACTGCACAAAATAGGGTTCGGCTTTACACTACAGTTCGACATGAAATCGCAATATCAAACCCCATTTGTTGGTAACATTGGCGTTTAGGCTACGTGCAGACGGTACTTAAAAGAATTTGCTTTCTATTACGAGGATGATATGTGTTGTGATATTTTTTCTAAAGCATTTCTAAACGAGCTAGAAACTCTTCAGACTTCTGTACTTCGTTTCTTCAGCGCCTTGAAGCAATGATTTCCGGCTGATTTGCTCAACAAAACATAATCTCGTGTTTAATTTTGCACGCGATAATTGATTTTTTGACAGGCTCAAAATAGTATCCATGATCACAAATCACTTCCCAAAGAAGCGGAGCGCTTCAACTAACATCCCGCCGTGAAATCGCAGACGGTATGGCTGCACGCAGGCTAACGTTGGTTATAAACAAAATGTCTGGATTTTGATACATTTTACCTGTTGGCATTGTTCAAACGTTAATGGTTATAAAGGGAAAATCTAACATTTCCAGTCAACACGTACGTTGGCAAAAGACACGAATCTGTACCCGCGTGGTCCCGTCCGGCGGTGTTTTGACGGGGTTGGAACGTTTCTTTTTAACGTATTTTCCATTCTATATTATGTTTTTTTTTTGGTTTGGTAATTTGGTTTGTAAATTATTAAGTTAGAGTTTTGTTAGCTCGTGAAAATGTCATATTATTCCTTTTTGCACTGACAGATATACACGGGAAGAAACCTTCGCAGCAGAGAGAGAGAGAGAGAGCCCCGTGAACGAGTCGATGACTATTTTATATCGAATCGAAGTAGGCAAGTTTAGTGGCATCGTTTTGACGAATGCAGCCAAATGGAACTGATTTAGAGTAGTAGTTTCGCAATTTCCCCTTCTTGTACAAAGTGTAAACAGATAGTTGGCCATAGTTTATAAATATACTCGATGATTATAGCTTCATTTTGACGTGTCCATTTTTGTAAATCGAGATCATTTTTGTTACATTCGATTACATAGTACGCTAGAAATTCTATAGTCCAGTAGAGAATATCCTATTCAGGACTGGTGTGATCAAACTCAGAAATTCTGAATCATTTTCGGAGTTGGCGAGAGACTCGGGAGACTCAGCAATTCTGGGTCATTTGGGGGTTAGCGCGAGACTCAGAATTTCTGAGTCATTTGGGGGTTGGCGAGGGACTCAGAAATTCTGAATCATTTGGGGGTTGGCGAGAGACCCAGATCTTCTGAGTTTATCACCCATCCCAAACGACTCAGAATTTCCGATTTGTTTTGGTGTCGGTGAGAAGACTTAGAAATTCTGACAGTTTGCGTCTTCTCGGATAAGGACGTTAAACCGTAGGTCCCGTCTCTCACATGCACTACACTAACCTGAACCAGAGGGACGTTAAAGAACCACGGGGACGTCGGAAGTTGCCCATCCTCAGTGTAGGACTTACATACTAACCCACTACACTGACAAGGGAGCCTCGTCATGTGGAGCCTCGCTCTGTGAGGATTTCCCGGCCCTCGGGCAAAGCTAGTAAATAAATAAATAAATAAATAAATAAATAAAAGGATGGTGCCTTGATGTTCTTCTCCGAGTGTCAAAATTGCTAGTTGCTTTTTATAGAAAATTCCTCTTATCCACATTTTTAGTGTGAGATAATTACCGATATACCTCTAACTCATTTTTTTATCGGAGGTATATTTATAGTTATTCACCAAGTTTTCCAATTTTGGAATGCCACATTTTAGTTTGGAACGCGTTTTGGATCAGACTGACTAATGATATCAAGTGCTCAAACTCATATAATAACTTGACAGTCGATGAGATGTCGATGAGATGCTGATGAGGTGTCGATGGGGTGTCGATGGTGTGTCGATGGGATGTCGATGCTATGTCGATGGGATGTCGATGGTGTGCCGATGAGATGTCGAAAGTATGTCGATGGTGTGCCGATGAGATGTCGAAAGTATGTCGATGGTGTGCCGATGTATAGTGTTTAACTTGATAGTGTTTAACTTGGTGACCTAGCCTCTTAGAAAATTGTATATAAGAAGGTGAGCCGCAAACGGTTATTTATTCAGACAGGAACTTTGAACAGGACACACCAGACATGGCCTCCTCGGATGACGAAGTTAGCCTCTCAAGCTCTGGTGAAAAGTCTCAGGACGACGACTCCCAGGAGGACCAGGAAATTGATGTCTGGTCTCGCCTTCAAGACGAAGCTATTCGGCGACACGACGATCACTTGAAAGAGCTAGTTAAGCATTATGAGCAACTTGGAAATAGCCAAGAAGTTGCTGAGGCTAAAGATCTTGTGCCTAGCTACATGAACGGTCTCAGACAAGTGCTGTTCGAGACAATGAAGTGGATGCAGGAGTTTAGAAAATATCCCTTACACTATAAGAAAAGTATTGAGACTAGACAGAACTTCATTGACAAGGATGATTTTGACTGGAAAAAAGCCACAGAAGCAGCCATTGAGAAGCGCACTTTTACACAACAAGTTATTCAAGAAGCAACCTATCCCAGAACAGCCAGAAGTCCCAAAATGGGGTGGACAATTTTACCGACGATATTGAATTGATCCCCAGAGTATCGCTACACTGAAATTTTCCAGAGGGCCATTTTTGTTATTTTATGGATAATATATTTATTTAACTGCCACTAGCGGTAGGAGGGACATTTTATAGCTAAACAAGGGACAATGTAAGGAATAATAAAGAGAATAAACCATATATTTAAATAGTCGTATGTGCTTTTTGTCATTACTAATCCAGAGGTGCGCTGTGTTTATACGGCAGCCCAAGTGTATAGGAAACATGATACCCTAGTTGCCTTGCGCCACAAATTATGGGTAACCTGATACCCCAAATGGCCTAGCGCCACAAACTATAGGTAACCTGATACCCCAGTAGTGTTAGAAAAGGGATGGCGAGGGTATCTCCCTTGCTTGAAAAAAACTCTGGAGGGGGAGGTACCTCCCTTGCTTGAAAAAGGATGGGGAGGGAGGAGGGTATCCCCCTTACTTGAAAAAGGAAAGGGAGTGGGTAGGGTATCCCCCTTACTTGAAAAAGAGGAGTCGGGAGGGTGCCCCCCCCCTTCCCTGCAAAGAGAAGGGGAATGGAGAGGGTACCTCGCTTGCTTGAAAAAGGAGGGGGAGGGAGGAGGAGATCCCCTTGCTTGGAAAAGGAGGTGGAGGGGGTCTCTTCATATGACGTCATTCTGACCTCCTCCTCAAAATTAGTATTCCTCCTCAAAAAAGGGAGTAATTCGGTGACAGCCACAGACAGGAAGCCGACGGAACGTTGAGGGATTTGGAGATATTGGTTGAATTTATCTGGTTTTCGTTGTGCTTTCATTTCGCCGGCCGAGGACGGTTGGGCTGGCGGAAGCTGACTAAAAGTAAGCCTACAAAAAACTATAGTTAAAAAACATTTGCCATGTTTTCATTTGTATTGTCTTTTTGGATTTTTAGAACCCTGCTGATATATTTTATTTAAGCAATAAAAGTACTTTCCGCCTACTCTCTGGTTTCTTACAAACACGAGGATGATGCTGGGAGAACTGATGCTGGGAGAACTGATTCGTGTCTTTCCGGCTCGTGTGAAAGACACGAGCCGGAGGCGAATGTCTTTCAAGTTTTTATCAGTTCGACCAACATTCCCCGGGTGCTTCTAAGAAACCAGAGAGCACGCGGAAAGTACTTTTATTGCATTTAGAAAATAACGTACACACGCGCGAAATCATTGCGTGACAATCGTTTTTCTCAGGTCTCTTACAAACACGCATTTCAACCAATCAGAATGCGCACATTCACTATATAAAACAGGTGTTATTTTCTAAATGCTTTTATATGAGTATATTTTATATGCTTTTAAAAGTTGCAAAGCTTTTTGTTTCATGTAACCTAAGTTTGTATCTCAAGGTGATAAAAAATTGTGACCAATACGCCTTTCATCTACAGTTATTCAATTCGGTTGGACGTGTGGTTCCAAGGCTTCTAGAGGTCGCGGATACTCAAGCCTTAACAATCACAGGGTCGCGCGGTACGGTAGCAAAAGATTCGAGCTCCACAAAATTGATTTACAAACTATTTAATGAGCAATAATGATCTAAACCTATTGCGTTACCTAGTCGGTATGACAAAACAGAGCGGTTGATATAAGATAGTCGCGGTAGTACAAATGCGGTTACAGATGCGGTATGCAGAGATGCGGGTTGCAATATGCGGTATGCCGTTGCAGTATGTGGGTTCGAACTGAAATGTGAATACAACAAGTAACCTAACTAACGAAGTAAGCAAAACTAATAATAACTACAAGCATTGAACGTATTGATCAATGAGACGTTTACATGTGTCATCCCGATATTAGGAAAAGCGGCAAACCTAATAAGACTATGCATCTTCCATAAGGCTTGATTCTGATTTCTGACACGTAGGTCTAAATATTGCAACTTTACAGCATATAGCTGATCTGAGAAGGGCTAAACAAGCTTGGGCCTAGTTATGATTATACTAAATATTTTAACCTAATTTAATACATGGAGTAATGTTGCATTGAAACTTTAGATTCAGCACTCAATGTGCAACTGATTTCGTGACTAAAATGCCGATGACAATGATAAATGGCGATCATAACATCAATAATAAGTAAACAAGTACGTTTGGGAGATATAGCATTGAACTTCACTAATTTGACATATGCAACACTGGAAATAACTAAAAACAAGAAAAGTGTAAAACTTGCGTACTTTGGTTTTTACGCCCGTACCAAAGATATCGGTCGACGGTGATCCAGGTGATTGTAGCGGGTAGCACAACTAACAAGAATGCACGTTTTCGTTTGGCTATTTATGCCTCTTGCTATTTATGGGCCGAACGTGTCCCATACTGGTAGCAGTGCGGAAGCGCTGCCTCCGGCTAAACATAACGTAGCAAAAAGCAATTTCCTTGCGGCAAATTAAAGACATAAAGAGGCGTAAATACACAAAACGTTATCTAAGCTGATAAAACTAATAGTTATAAAGGAAAGGACGATCTCACAAAGCAGAATGATTGTCGAGTTTTCAAAACATTACGTAAGGAAATGAATCGGGGCGTTTCAAAACTAACAGGATGAGCGCCACCATCATAAATCATACTTGTATTATTTGGCCTTGTGTAATGATAATAATAAGAATGTGCATTCGGGCGAAAATGATGCTACTCGGGCCACAAATAAACTATATGCCCGCCAAAAGTCATGTTATTGTCCTGTTTAAGAAATATTTTGAGGCATCAACATCGCCCCTATACATCGCTCCACATTTTACGAGTGTGTTGTAATTTACCTTGGGAGACAAAATAAGGCGTGAAACCACGTGATACACTAAGTATTAGGTACCTCAATGAGCCAGGGAGTTGTAAGTCAATTATTTACAGAGTTGTGTATCACATGAAAAAGAAAGCTGGCCAGGAAACGAAACGCGCCGGTCGATTCATATGAAGAGATTCTGATTGGCAAAGAGTACGCAGCAAAATCGTGTTGGCGCGCAATGCGTGATGTCATACTACAGACATTAGGATTGATACGCTCTAATGACGCCATAACGCAAGCCAATAGGTTTGGCTGCCATGTTGGTTTTAATTTCGGAAGCGAAAGCCAATTTTGCCAATATTCTCGTTGTATCTGCTATGATTTTTGCCGAGAACCTCATCCAAAAATTGTTAATTGGCAGTCATGTTGGTCTTCTTGAGCTGCATTCGTTGGAAAAGATATATTCATATGTTTTTCCTTCATTTAAATCATTGAAGCCGGAGTTGTTGGGACTTAAATGGCTGAGGGAAAAGTCTAACGCCTCTTTGAATCGGCTCTTTCTTTGTGTTGCAAGGCACCAGAGGCATAAAGACAATAGAAGACAAAAGATCGTAGAACGAAACAATAAGATTGAATACAATAGCTCCAATCAAAAATACAATACATCCATGCAACACCAAGAAAAAAAACCCCTTTAATCTGGATCACACAACAGTTACAATCACATTCTTCAACGGTGAGGGCATCCAAACGCCAAAAGCAGCAGAATCTTTGAACCGCATTCGTTGGAAAATATATATGTATTAAATTTCGCATTTTTGAAAAAAGGATGAGTTTTGGGGAAGCCTTGAATGATATGGTATAGAAGTTTACAGAGAAAACAAATTGGAAAGAAAAAGATAATGGCGATATTAAGAAGCATTCTAATCGATCACTATTAACTCGAAGACAATGAAAAATATTTCAGCGGTCTTGCAACGGGAATTGAGCCAATGGTTCCACGATACAGAAGCGAGTAAAACGACGAAGTGAAAACTACTTGACAACTTCAAGGCGATGTGTCCGGGAACCGAGCGATATAAATTTTACTTATAAAACAGCAATGACAGTACGCGCGGTTGATTGGTTGAGAGTTTTGCATTCTCAACTTTTAAACGCGCACGGCAGATGCAAATGCTCTTTTATAAAAGCAGTAAAAATCGTATGTCAGTGGTTAACAATGTGATAAACGCACTTGGGATGCAGGAAAAACACTTGATTCTCGGGTTTTTTTCAACATCCTTCGTGCCTCGACTGGCAGATGCAATGTTCTTTTATAAAGGCAGTAAAAATCGTATCTCAGTGGTTAACAATGTGATAAACGCACTTGGGATGCTGGAAAAACACTTGACTCTCGTGTTTTTCCAACATCCTTGCGCCTTGGCCTCGAAAGGTCAACATACATTACCTATGATTAACATTAACATTTGTTCATTCACAAATTGAAGCCCTGGACATTAGAGTGTCAAACGATGGGGGAAAACAAACGTGTTTCAATCATTTCTGTCTTTTTAATAGGAATATGCCTTTCAATAGCAACAAGTAAGTTTTCGTTACCATTTACTGCTTACATTTATCATATTTTCTAATATCCTTTACTGAGGGTTTGACGATGGGGCGTTGCCTACCCAATCAACTTTGGTTGCTGAAATATATCTTAGTATTTTCCAACAACTGTTCCAGGCTATAGTATAGGAGACCAAACTGATTAACTTTATTGATACATCAAACCTTCGGAAATTATATGGCGTTTGACGTTCAAAATTAGCAAGTAGATAATTATAGAAATGAAGATCAAACTTTTGAAAGAGGACGCTGGATTTGAATCGAACACTAAACTAAATAGGCGTTAAAAGTGACTGTGCCAAAACACTTTTAGGTTTCATGATACTATGTGAATCACTAGTTTTATTCAGAAATTTATTTAAAAGGTAGCAAATCTATTCACAAAATGATTAAACGCTACCCAAGGAAGCCAATATTGTTGCAATCAGGCCTAAACATAGTAAAGTAAGTTTAAATTGGCTATTGTTTAAGGGATCGTTATACAAACGCACAATCTAAGCTTTGACAAGTTTCACAAAACATTAATCAACTAATGAGAATCTCTTTTTCTAGAAAGTATTTCAATCTATAAATTTTCAACCGGACTTTATGTGTAAAATAATGCACAGGTCCAATATCAAGGAAAAGACACTTTGTTCGCTAGCTCAAAATCTTCTTAAACGTTAGACAAACGTGAAGTCTGAGCCTACAAACCTAAAAGTGCCCTAAAGCCAAATCCCAAATTCTAGACAAATGAATACAGTAACCTTCTCGTCCATTCCCTTTCTTAAACTTTTACATTTAAATTAATAGATACTATAAAAGTTTTTGCAAACATTGTAGCTGAGTCCAGAATCAAGTGATAAGCTTTGAATCTAAAGCGTGTTTGTGTAGTAGAATGATCGTTTTCATTCGTTTCTATTCAAGGAAATGCCGAATCATGATTAATTCCGCGAGTATTGATTGTTAGGGTATCCAATATTGACCTGTTGTTAACAAGACCAATGACAGTAAAGCAGCCGAACCACATGCTCATTTTTATCGTGGTAAACAAAATTCTCAAATTTCATGAAGCTTCTAATAATTCGTGAAATCTAATTTTTCTCCATGGTAAATATGTAACACGTCTGGGTCCAAGGATATATATATATACAAACTTCTGAGCAGTATTTTTCAAAGCGGAATAAAGTGGAAAGGAAAATCTTTAACGACAAAAATCTTCTTTTTTTTGCGCGCATTCTAATCGCGTTGCGTTGGCTGGAGGCTGTAGCGTTTTGAGCTGAAATGTCGGTCACCGAAGTAGTCTCGACTTGATGTTGCGTACGACCAGAAAATCAGGTTTGTTAGCTGTCAAACAGGCTTTATGACGTAATATAATTTTTGAAATCTCAATCCAATTCCATCCTCTTGAAGGAGGAGCCTTTTTTGTGACGCATGCGCAGATGCACGGCCGTATTTGTCTTCAGCTGAGCAAATGCTGGTTTTTGTTGTCATGTCGACCGAGTTGTCCGAGTTGTCATGTCGACCAAGTTTCAGCTTTGCAACCATACTTCCCCCGGAGCCCAAAAGCTTTGGTTTCCCATAAGGTGACAAAGAGGTCATCCAATAAAAATTTCTCCATTTTTAAGCGGGAATAAGTTGCAAACCGCAAACGGATTTTCACACAAACAATATATGTACTTGGGTAGATACTAGATGCTACATCTCAAAACCCCCTCCCTTCGGAAATGCTCGGCCGACCGATCGTCGGAAATTCCCGAACATTTTGGTTAATTCCAAGATGGCGGCTTTCTATGGATGATCTCGGGAGGATAACAATGGGTCAAATTTAATTTAAAGGAGTTTCAGGCACTTCACGGGTAAATAATAAGCTCATTCTCGGAATTTTACCCATTAACTCGTATCAAAGTATTTTGTTGTCGAAAAAATTATCGATGAAATCAGGGATGAAATCAAAGCTACGCTGGGGGGTTTCACCTATAACACCATGCTATATCTCAAAACCCCCTATTCTGTTTGTTTGCATCAGCCAAAATAAAGTGAATTAAACCACTTGATTATTATTTGACCCACTCATGTCTCTTCATTAGATATGTGCCTGAAAACGGGAAGAAAATATCATATTCATGTTTTCGAACTTTTAAGCCTGGTTTTGCCGACTCTCCAGGTTTTCGCGGGAGTCTCCAGGTTTTTGCCTTTGATCTCTCGGGGGAAAAAGTGAAACTTTCCATATATTTACTGTATGTCTCCTGGGTAAATTTATCTAGATTTTCTCATACAGTTGTTGCATGTGAAACACAATCTCCAGGTTTTGGAGCATTCAGGGTTGGGGTCACCAGCAAAATACAAACACAAAACAGGGAGGGAACGAACAGTTTGTATTTCTTATAGCATGTTGTCAGGTTGTAGGCAAGAAAATGCCCACAGTACAACTATTTTTGTTGCGTATAGGGATGCAGTGGCAGATGCAGACCCTTAAGAAGGGGGGTGGCTTGTACAAAGGATATACTACAGAGTTCAGACCAAGGGGGTGGCTAGTCTTAAGGTTTTTACAAGAAATATGAGAACAAGGGGTGTACATAGTAGTTATTCCAGCAACTTCTCTATCATACACCTTTTTTCTACTTCACCTCACCAGAAACATACAACTTAAGTTGAAACATGTAACAGCGAACCATGCTGGAAATTATTTGTGGAGAGTTTATGACCATGTTCATTAAATGAACTCTCGTCTGCTTGGTACTAAAGCGCCTCCTGTAGATCCACCCCGTCACACCTATCTGGAAGGGTAATAAATTATTTAATGTACAAAGCTTATTTAAAATGTAGGCCGTTAGGTAATGTTCATTAAATATGCTGAAGGGGAAGGAAGATTTAGAATATTAAAGGTCATGGAGCCACAGAGGCCCTTGTGTCTCCCGAGAGTTTCCATGCCTCTTCCAGATAGCTTTTTTTTGTAATGCGAAGGGGTGGATTTAGGGCAGGGGCTGTTGGGGTTGCACCCCCCCCCCCCCCCTTTGAGTCCCCTCCTCTTTGAGAGTGATAGATTAGTAATTTGAACTTAGTAAATAAAAAACATGGTGGGTAGCAGTGACTGGGGTCCTCAACAGGGGGGGCTGCAAATTATTTTTGCAACTGCCCAATCACTGCACCCCCTTCCCCCCACCCTTTGAAAAAAAAACTGGATCCTCCACTGAAGGCAAGAAATGTGATATAGGAAACATCCAAGAAAGTTGTAGCATGAATTTCATCTTTTTTCTTCCTATACTCCAACACTTGTAGCAGGAGCTGGAGTGTAGGAAAAAAAGAAATCCAGGCAAAGAAAGATGTGCAGGACGAAAAAAGTAAATGTAAGAGACCAGGCTCAAAATATATTAAAAGAGACAGGGACGTAGGCAGGAATTTTGGTTGGGCGGGGATAGTGAAAACATGGGACGAACATTTTCAAATTTCCTCCAGCAAATACAGTAAATGTATGGGAAAATCTCCCAAGAAAGGGGAGCCACGGCCCCCTGTGCTCCCCTGGCTACGCCCCTGAGAGACTCCTGCCTAAAGCGAGAGAGTTGACAGCTGCTGTACGCATCTTACTGCCATCTTAAGTGCATATTGTTTCTTCATTAAGACATGACCTTGCAAAGCTCTTAAGCTAAGTCACCACTAGCATCATCTGTTTATTATGACTTAGCGAGGATGCTTGCACGATCATAAGACATTCAATGTTGAATTTCACAGATTTCCCCCCCCCCAAAAAAATAATAATAATAATGACTGGTCCCTAAAACTGTAGGCTTTTTCATCGAAGAGTGGTTCACATCGGAGCGGCTCTAAAAGGCTGTTTCCATATAGTGTTATTTGCATATCAGTTGACCGTGAAACAATAGACATTCCAATTTTCATTGTTTCACGGTCGACTGATACGACACACTGACGACAGATAAGACTATATGGAAACTATCGACCCATGTAAAGGGAACCACAGAAGTTTTGGATCCGTGATCCTGAAGAACCAAGACCTCATACATCCATATGCTAATTAGTGTTTCCATGGTAACACGTTTGGCTATAGAAGTGATTCCTGGAAAAATAGGTAAAATCTGTGAAATATTCCCTAAGTTGTGAAAGTCTTCGAAACTTCCTGATTTGTTTGTAAACCCATCCCAGAGAATTTTGGCAAAGTATTGTAGTGCTTCACTTGTAGGTGAATAAGTTTCAGATTTTTCCTATTTTTTAAACAGACAACCCTAGTGTCAATACCGTTACCATGGAAACAGTAATAAATATGGCAGAGGTTGTGGTTTTGGTCCTTCTTTGTTATTACCAAGTTTTAAGTGAATCTAACTACTCCAAACAGAATTATACATTAAAAACATTGTTGGCCTCTTTTGCCCTTGCCTTGTTGTGACGTCATTTTTGCTAATGTGCAAGTAAAAATCTTCAATATCTCTGTAACCAAAAGAGCTATGAACGCGAAATAAGCGACATTCTTCCTTATTTTGAATGTGCAATCAAAGAAGTCATTAAAATTTCAGCCTTGAGTAGCACTTTAAATTGGCCGAGAAACCAGGCTTAAAAGTTCAAAAAAGTTCAAACTTTTACGATATTTTCTTCCCGTTTTCAGGCACCTATCTAATGAAGAAACATGAGTGGGTCAAATAAACAATAATCAAGTGGTTAATTCACTTTATGTTGGCTGATACAAGCAAACAGAATAGAGGGTTTTGAGATATAGCATGGTGTTATAGGTCAAAACCCCCATCGTAGCTTTGATTTCATCGATAATATTTTCGACAAAAAAATACTTTGATGCGAGTTAATGAGTAAAATTCCGGGAATGACCTTTTTATTTACCCGAGAAGTGCCTGAAACTCTTCAAATTAAACTGCAATGTGTTAAAACTGACCTATTGTTATCCTCGCGAGATCATCCATAGAAAGCCGCCATCTTGGAATTAACTAAAGTGTCCGGGAATTTCCGACGATCGGTCGGCCGACCATTTCCGAGGGGAGGGGTTTTTGAGATATAGCATCTAGTATCTACCTTCTACTTGGGGAAGAAATTTGAGCAGTTTGAGCTTGGGATTGCTATAGGTCATTCATGGATGAAAAAGCAATAGGTGAAAATCTACAATAGAAAAGGATATTTGAGTACTAGGGGAACTCTTATATAAGTTTATGTTAAAATGAAATACAATAGAAAAGGATAATTGAGTACTAGGGGAATTATTAAGAGATCTATAGCCTAATATAGATCTATCTACAGAAATCCATGCATGGGGTTTTTAAAGAATTGTTTAAGCCAACTCTGCATTTCACTCAGCCTTCGTCATCAGGGATCGGGAAGACTGAAGGACCATTAATGGCCAGGTTAGATTCCTGAGAGGGCCACGCGTTTCTGTTTCTGCAAGAGAGCTATCAACGTCAAATGAACAGCATTCATCTTGTTTTGAATGAGCGATCAAATAGACCATTATTTTAAAATGTCAGCCTTGAGAGGCCACTTTAAGCTATTATATTTTTTAAATCAAACACAATCCTGCAAAGACGCTTTTTAAAATTTTTCTTGTATTTTAACGACCACGAACTAAAATCTACCTTGTTTACTTGAGAAGCTCCAGACCATTAGCGTTTTGTTGCACAATTTCACACTTGGTCGGAATTTACTCACGAAGATATGAACTGCAAAACCGTTTGAGCGAATTTTGGTTTTGCATATCTACGAAAATATTAGGCCGCATAGTTGAAAGTCTTTTTTTTGCAATTTGTGGCTGCAAAATTTATCATAAAACCTTTTGGATGTAAGAAATAAACATTTCCTCACACGTTATTTTAGATCTTATCATTTTCTAACGACACAGAAAAGTTTGCGCCGATATCTTAAACCGTGCGAGGACAGGAGCTTCGCGAAGTCGAAAATTTGACCTAGAATTTAAGTGCCACAAAAGCGTGTATAAGTTAATTAAATTACAAAAATGAGTGGCGGGCAATACAAAAGAACGGCCTATTGAAGCCTCGGAAAACAGTTGACGCACCATTTAAGGGTATAGAAATATACTTTAGGACTCTATCAAATGAATTTCAGGAAAACAGTCATATCATGGATTTTAACATTTTTACCATTACTGAGACCTTAATTGCAAAATTGCGTCATTTGTAAGAGACACATTCCAAGGATTATGCGGTAAATTCTGCAGTTAAAGGCCGCCACACACGGGCCGATTCCGACAGGATTTTCTGTCGTAAGGTTATCGCGCGCCGCCACACACGGGCCGATGCTTCGTCCCAAGACAAAACATCCTGACTGATCGGCTCGTGTGTGGTGACCCGCGACGAGCTTACACAAGATTTTTCGTCCGCTCGTCTTATCAAACATGTTTGATTTTCAAATCGTCGCCGACAAAAAATCGGCTCGTGTGTGGCGGCGCGCGATGTTTTGTCGTAAGCTCGTCGCGAGTCACCACACACGAGCCAATCAGTCAGGATTGTTGTCTTGCGACGAAAAATCGGCCCGTGTGTGGTGGCCTTAATATCAAATATCAAATCGAATAAGATTCATAGTTGTCTGAACTCTTATTTACCCACGGTCCACGTCCACACAACAAATTTTGATCACGTTTCTGACAACCTGGACCGTGGTAAACAACAACAAAATCCTAATAATCACCAATATCTCAGTTTCTTTACTCCATTTTTTTTTACTCCTGAACACTATACAGCACTATATAACACAATTTTACACATGTTCTAACGTATAACATTTCATATCAGACAACTGAAGCGATTTGACTAGCTATGGCACACTTCCACATTTATAAGTTATTAGGTTTTCCCATCGAGACACAGTGTACTCCAGCTATTGTTGAAATTTAAAATGCGCTTCATGCTATAGGACGCTAGATTCCGCTAGCACATAAAAAGCGTCATATCTCGTCCTCAATTTCGACACAAACGTGATATCATACGATTGTACGAAAAATTGCTGTTTCATTTCAGATGTCAACGAATGTCTCAAGGAAGATGTTTGCAAAAATGGTGGGACCTGCCATAACAGGCATGGCAGCTTCTGGTGTGAATGTAGGTCAGGATACGGGGGTGAACTCTGTCAGGATGGTAAGCAACTTTTGTATGATCAAAACTGTCAATGTGATCATCCCCCCTAAAACTCAATGACACTTGTGACGTTCAATGACGTTTTATATGGCACTGCATTAAGCTTACAACTTCTTTTGCAGACGTTGATGAATGCACAGGAAACCCCTGCAAGAACAAGGCAACGTGTGTTAATGTATTTGGGGACTTCAGATGTGACTGCCGCGCAACTTTTACAGGTGCCCTTTGCGAAACAAGTAAGTACAAATGCAACTGTAAAGAACAAAAAGAAAATGATACCAGCAAATGCATCTATAATTTTTAATACATTTCATTTTTCTGTGATGCGGCAATGAAGACAGTCTAGACAGATTATATACAGCATAGACACATAGACATAACTGTTCATTGTTAGGAGTTTCGTTGAGCCTTTGACTACAATAGCGGATTTCAAATAATAAACGCCAAGTAAATACACCTACCCAATCAAAAAACCTATCAGGGAAAGAAAGTTTCACTTGCGTTAAGCGACCAAAGAAACAAGAGTCAATGGCGTTTTTGGCTCTTTTGTGCATTGTGGTTGGTTGACGTAACAAACTCCAAAGACCTCGACAGTCATCTGAAATTCGCTTTATTTGAAAGGTAAAAAAGCTTAGTTTTTGTCCATAGATTTTTAAGGGACTGTCGCCCCTTAAGATTCAATGGAACGCCTTACTAGAAGAGGATAGTTTCACTCCACCGAATTATTGTTTCATTGAGTAAAGACCTAATGTCTAGATAGCACAGATAGCAAGCTCTTACCATTATCTTCGCTTTTTCAGAGGTTGAACCTAACCTTAAGTTCGATCTGGCGTTTTTACTGGAGTCTTCAACTGCAATGGGACAAGCCAATTACAACGCTGCATTGAATTTTATTAAAAGGTTCGTAAACATCTTTACTATCGGAAGCACTACAGTGAACGTCGCTACGGCCCAGTTCTCCTATAACGCATCTGAAGTGTTTGGATTCCTTCAGCACCTTACAAATCAAGGGGTCCAAGAAGGTGTTTCCAAAGCCAGGTTTGAAAATAGATCCTATGTCAATATTGGAAAAGCATTAAGTTATATGAACAACACAGTCCTACCAAGTGGACGCTCAGGTGTTCCGAAATCTCTTGTGATAATAACGTCCGGCAATACGTCAATGGATGACATGACAGGAGGCATTGCTGATTTGCTGCGTCAAGGTTTCGAAATATATGTCATTACGTTCGGAGGAGAGAATATTATTCAGTGGAAAGAAATACGTACAAGCCACATCATCGTTATAGACTCCTCGACGATTTTGACAATTATCACCAAGATCCAAGGAAAAATTACTTCCAGTAAGTACAATTGTAAAAAAAAATTGAATGCATTGGAGCAAAATAAGCATAAGCTGCGACGACGGCAACGGGAACGAAATATCACTAAATTCGTTTACCCGTTTATTTATTTCTCTTTAAATAATTGCAGTTTTTTGTGCTAATTGGCGTTCATTCTCAGACCTATCAAGCAAACATACAGCAACAAGTCCAAGTCTCTATATTCTCACATGGTAGTTTCACGTCTCACTGCAGAAGAAAACTGATTAAATGCATATGACTATACGGGTTTGCACGTGCAAACACTGTGCTCTGCAGTCAAGTTCTTTGGTTTTGCTAGAAATACCATGATGATTGCACTTCTTTTATGAAAAAGTAGTGGAGTAATTCTAGTGAATAATGCACTAAACATATTTTTTTTACCTCATAGCTATCGATCCTTGCAGCAATAACCCATGTTCCAACGGTGGTTTCTGTATACGTAACGGCGTTGGAAAATATGTATGTTCCTGTAAAAGTGCGTTCGGTGCGCCAGACTGTCAAACAGGTTTGTTACATGCTGTTCTACTATATAGTTTGAATGCCGATTCCAGCTGACGTTATTTTTACACTTCCCTCCATCTGTATCAGTAGCGCATATAAGGGACTTCCCGAAAAGGTCTGAAGATCAATTATCGAGACAGATTAAGCAGGCTTCCTACATATTTTTCTACCCTCGACCACAAACTTTGTACACTTGCTTTCCAAGTACACAAACTTTTATTCTTCTGAACTTTCACATGATTACCCAAGGAAATATTCAACTTTGAACATTAGATGAGATTATTTGCTACATTTATCTGATAAGACATTCTCTGATTTTCTGTTTTCTACGATTTTCTCGAAAAAGACAACTTGTACGCTGGTTGGTTGAACGACACGTCATGGCTGTTGGGTTTCGCGAGTCAATCCCCCAAAGCGTGTTTATTCAAGGATTAACTGAGGGAAAGTCTTCACTTTGATTCAAGATTTTATCTTGGTAGCATTTTAACAGAACATCAAACGAATGTTTTTTGGGGAATTTGCTTTCGGAGTTCATTTTTACTCGTTCATGCGCGCGCAGCGCAAATGAAGGAGTATTGGTATGATGTGGGACTTCTGCGTTAGCACGATTTCGATTCGATTAGCGCCATTCGATTATCGCCAATAATCGTTCCACTTTCTTTCAACCTTTCCACTTATCGTCTCTCCAGTTTGACTACTTACAACAGTTGCGATTTCGCAGTAGTAACCCATCCACTTTCTAACCTCGCCCAATCGAGCTTAACTTTGGCCTATCAGCGTTCAAGTGCTATACACGGGTTGACATCTTGCCATGCAGTTGCTAACTTCCGGTACAAAAATAATTTTATAGTCGAACGCCGACCATGCCAGCAGATCTCGCAAACGTCACTTCCGGATCAAATTTCAAGATGGCGGGAAACTATAACTCGGGATACGAAGGATGTTTCCGCCTATAAAGCATAACTAGTCTTTCCTAAGAGTTTTCCGTGGGGTTTTTGCTTTCTGAGAAAACTGGCGGATTGCGTTACGATAATTAGTCATGTAGAGACGTCTCAACGATTAGCAGCTCTGCAAAAGTTCGCATATTGGGAAGCATTTCTTCTGTATTCATGCACTCCCAGGCAGCTTCAAATTTGCACAGTGGAGTATTTAGGTGAGTCCCGTGAATCTGTGGTGGAGAGAAACTATCTTCTGTTTTTCGTTCATCCGTGAAAGAAATGGACGACAAAGTGCAATTGAATTATTGAATTCAGCAGTGTTTTTATTATTATTATTATTAACGACAAACCCAACAACACGTTCCTTTAATTTATTAACAGAAAAGCAATGCTTTCTCCCGGGTAGGGATTTTGACATTCTCTTTTACCCGAGGGGAGGGGTTATTTGATCTTGGACTTTTCCGGGGGTCGGGCTCTTTGGTCATGAGTCTGGTAACTATCTCGTAGCAGCTCTGCAAAAGTTCGCATATTGGGAAGCATTTCTTCTGTATTCATGCTCTCCCAGGCAGCAAGGGCTCTTTGGTCATGAGTCTGGTAACTATCTCGTAGGTTCATTGCCATAAGTCACACGACTGACAAATTTGATGAAATCATGCAGCCCGGGGTAGGAATATTGACCAAGATTTGACGCCAATGGTGGGGAATTTTTTCTGTACCTTTATTTTCTGGAATTGCCCAATAAAGATTCACCCAACAAACCACCTATACCAGTCTATCACTATCTATCATCCAGGGTTACAGGTTAGGGTCAGGTCTAGGGTAGGGTTAGGTTAGGGTTATCCCTAAAAGCTACCAGAGGCCTGTTTTTTAACCCTAAAAGGTACGACTGCCCCAAGATAGGGCAGTCTCCTCCCAAAGTATTTTCAATATCTGAAAAATTATCCATTCACTAATTCCAAATTCATGAATGAGTTGGCTCATAGAGCCCTTTGATTTATTCTACATTTCTTGTTCTCTGAAAAGAACAGGGAATCCATTCAAGCGTGGTTGGTCTCTTTCATCCAACCAGAAACGTCCCGAAAACGTAACGTTAAGGATTTTAACATATAAGATTATTGTTGACATGTCTGAACAGCGAATTCTTTTTCTTTTCCCCAAAAGATATCGATGAATGCCAGTCTGGGAGAAGTTGTCCTTTGCAGGAAATATGCCGAAACCTTTATGGCGGTTTCTCCTGCATGTGCAAGACTGGGAATTACGATGAAAGCTGCAGTAACAGTAAGTTTACCATGCCATTAGTAGTAAAATCTGACCGAAAATCGATCAAATCCCAAAATTACAAATGCAAATTTAAATGGCAAACAGTATGTCTGAGAAATGGATGCGGAATGTATAAGAACACTCGCCTTGTGATTTTTCCTTTTTTAATCATTTAGCCATCTCCAGTATTGCCGGCACGTGGATGGTTTTTCTAATTTTGCCAACTGTCCAAATCCTCCTAAACTGGATAGCGCGCCCTCAAATTGGACAGTCTGATTGGGAAAAAAGCGCACGCTCAAATTTACACATATTTGAATGCTTTACGATTAAGAAAACAATTATTTCTCTGAATCTTTTCATCATATTATTTCTTTATTGGACAGCATGGTGTCCTGTTATATATACTAAAAAAAACCTATGGAGGGAAAAGAAAAATCGACCGAAGCATTCATTTTCTTCTTCTTTTTTATTGTTATCAACAGTATGTAACAGCAAAGTAGACGTTGCTCTTTTGATCGATGCTTCACGCTTCCTAAATAAAGACGACTTCAACCGAGTTCGGGAATGGGCAGTTGATCTCTCAGCGGTTCTCACTGTCTCACAGAGTCACACCCGATTTGGAGTGTTAACCTTTGCCGAAATTGGGAAAACGGAAATCAATTTTACTCAGTCCGTTAATTCACAAAGTGTTGCTGCTCTTATAAGAGATATAAACCAAACGACCCAGTACAAGCGAAACTTTGGGCGAGGATTAGAAATATTGTCTGAAGTGTTCTCTCCAATGCCGAGCTCTGAAAGAAGACATGTTGCTATTGTTCTTAATGGTGGACGATCAGCCGACGATGTTTCAGATATCGCCCTAAAATTACAGAATAGGGGCATTGAAATCTTTGCAATTGGAGTAGGGAGTAGTCCCCAGTCGTTACTGAAAGAGGTGACATCCCAACCACAGGACGATCATATCATTATGACAAGCTATTCAGACCTATGGAAAACAATCAAAAAGTCAAAAAGATGGATTTGTCAAGGTAACGTAATAACTTAAAGGAGCGGTGTCACGATTTTAGCACACTTTTAGTGATGTAAAAAACATACAAATAACTGATAGATAGCCAAAATAGTAGTCTAGGTGTAACGGGTGGAGAATGCGCTAAACATTCAACCCGGTCGGACGGCGCGAGCGGTAACGCCGAAAAGACTAAATAGAAAATAACCGAAGGCAGTGAGCGATCGTTAGGGATGTAAGGAAGTGACTCGGGTACAGGAGAAATTTATTCAAAACTTAACTATACAAAGTAGATTACAAGCGAATGAACAAAACTAAGGAAAAATCAGAATAAAACGAATTCAATAATGTTAGAGAACCTGACTGAAGCATCTAATCCGATAAGAAAAAGCTAAACACAATCCTCAGACCACGGGCACGGGAATGATACATACATACTGAACAGTAGGCTGGGCCATGCTGCAGGGGCAAGAGCCCTGAGCTCTGCTTAGCTGCTCTCTCTAACTGTGTAACTCAGTTGTTTCTGCGTGTTCTGTTGTGTCTTACTAAAAAATGACTATCATATTTATAAGATCAAAGATGTGACCCGAAATAGAAACCTCTGTATGTGACAGGAAAAACGTAACGCATTCCTACAACCTACTAATATCCTGTTGATTAAGCAACAAGTGTTTGCTGATCAAACAGATTAGATACAACTTATCTGAAACAAACGCACTTGAAAACAATTGCATGCTGAGAAGGAAAACTAGAAACGTTTAGAGAAACAGCTCAAAAAGTCCTAATGAAAACCTAGAAACTCATTTTCCACGAACATCAGTTGGAAGAATGTTCAGAAGTTTTATGCTGAACCAAAGTCAATTAAGTTAACTATTGATCATACAACAGGAAATTGTAAAACAGCTAATCTTGTTTGACAAGGTCAAACCCAAATTCCTTTGCCTTCCAAAAGCAAGTAAAAACATTTAAACGTGATTCAACGTGACTAAACAATGCTATGACTCATTTTAACATGAACGTGACAACAGCTGAATTGCCAAAACCTTTCTGTAAAATGATAAAGGCGTTACTAAATATGCACTGACAAAATCCTAATCAAAACAAGTGAACAGGCTTGTTGATAGAAGACAGAAATGCTTGAACTCACGTAACAACAGAGAAAATCTAGCACAAAATAATAAGCCAAAATTTGCTCAAAAAAACTACTTCAGAAATGGTTCCAAAATTGTCACAAAGTGACCCGGTCACATTCGCCCCACCTTTTTGCGAACAATGTCCTCATTTCGCAAATAGCAAAAAAACTACTCTAAACTAACACTAGATATTACTCCATCTTTGACAAGTCCAATTAAAAACTAAATGTGACGACAGTCCAGTTACCAACTCGCGTATAACTCTGCTCTCTGATGCAACCACGTACTCATCACAAACTCCGTATTTGAACACGTCAGTGCTTTACCTCTGGCCATAGTGTGACAGTTTTGTCGACGTGACCCCTTTACAGCAGTCAGTACTACACTCCCAGTTTGGTCTCCAAGCGCAACTTTGCATTTTACACATCACTTGTGAGTCGTACAATGTCACATATCCACTTTTAAGTGGATACAAATAACCGCACAAAAAATGTCAAGTCCAATTACTCACTAGTCGACGAACAAGAGACTGTTCAATACTCTCAATACACCTCCACGCAGTAGCACTTGTAAATAACACTTGCAGTCTCATCATTACTGCAAAACTCTCGGAGCGTCGCCGGGCCCTGGTTAAACTCCAGTCATCCACCCTTCAGGATAACTCACCACCTCTTGTCGGTCTTGCTGCTAGTTGCACGTGTACGTAGCCTTCATCGGATTTGGACCTCGTCAGGAACAGCGTAGCCCCGTTTGGTTGCCAATGTCGCTGCTCCATGACATCTATCCGATCTCTCTTGACCACAATACACCACATGTCGATTGCATCGCCGTTGGTATGAATGGCGCGTGGCATTTGACCATCGATTGCCACTCCCCAACCATACAAGGGCAAGACTGACGTTGAGCGCCTCTCAATTCGAGCTCATCCCCACAAGGCTGATCTGCATCTGTCCCTCTCTCTCTCTCTCTCTGGTACTCCTCTAGTCTCTTGATCTCCCTCCAGAAGCTCTGCTTCACGAGGATCCGCAGGCCTGATATTTTTGGTTCCAAGGCTAATTGGTTATCAGAGTCATGCTTGGCTTTTATTGACAGATAAGATAAAACAACAACTGATGCCGCTGGCAGTTTACATCTCTCAGTTTCTCTCAGTTTACAGATGCAATTTCTGCGGTTCCCGTGACAGTTAATTAACTGATAACAGCTAAATTTAGTACATACTTGAAGTCTTCACATTCCGAAATATACACCGCATATGAAGAGAAGACTAGGCTCGGAAAATAATAGAAAGCGAGCAATAAGCTCGAAATAGATTGCCCGGCATGCATCAATGGTATAAGCAGAAACCACCAAGCAAGCCTACCAGCATTTTGTACTAGGGACAAAAAGCAGGGCGAGAATGTCGGCATCCTGTCCCGCTATGCACAAGATAACAACAAGATATTATTAACAATGAATGCAGCCTATGAAAACCTACAGGAACGTTTAAAGCAGACAACAGAACACATGAATTAAGCGATATTTCAGGGGGAATGAGGAAAGTTCCTGAGCCCCCTGTCTACTCGGGATAAATTTGCAAGGGCAAGAGCGCAAGCTGGATTGAAATTGCGAGTGACAGCTATTTATGGAGCCAAATTTGATTCACAAAGTGCTATGTGTGAGCCATGCTGTGCGGGTAGTAAACACTCTTGTAGATCCAGGAAAGTGCTGGTATCCTTTAAAAAAGCATTATTTTCCTTGTCTCGGGTTGGCTTGGGTAGGCCCCGTTGCGTAACTGTTAACTTTGAGAATAGTTTTAGTATTATTTCCTTGTCTCGGGTTAGCTTGGGTAGGCCTCGTTGCGTACCTGTTAACCTGATTAGCTTTAGTATTATTTTCCTTGTCTCGGGTTAGCTTGGGTAGGCCCTGTTGCGTAACTGTTAACTTTGAGAATAGTTTTAGTATTATTTCCTTGTCTCGGGTTAGCTTGGGTAGGCCCCGTTGCGTACCTGTTAACCTGATTAGTTTTAGTATTACTTTCCTTGTCTCGGGTTAGCTTGGGTAGGCCCCGTTGCGTACCTGTTAACTTTGAGAATAGTTTTAGTATTATTTTCCTTGTCTCGGGTTGGCTTGAGTAGGCTCCGTTGCGTACCTGTTAACTTTGAGAATTATAGTTTTGGTATTATTTTCTTGCCTCTAATCTCACGTTACTTGACGTTCACAGTAGCGCACTTCCTAGATAAATTGACATTCGAACCTTATTATGATTGACGCTCGAATCTATTTTGATTGGCATTTTGGAGAGCTCAAAAATTAATCCCTGTTTTATTGCCAAAATGGCATCTCGAGAATGTGGCCGTCGCACGGCCAAGTCTTTTGTGTCTCTTTACGAAAAATGTAGGGCCTGTGGCCCCTCGTGCTAGCCAACTCCTGGATACATCGACTCTGTTTCAACTCACTCCACGGAACTCGCCGTGACCGTACAGACAGTAATGTATGTGATTACCCGTTTCACGCAACACCTAAAATTGACCTATAGACTTCCAAAATACTGCAAAAGTTTTCTCCCAAAAAATCTCCAAAAATTCTTAACTCCTGAGCCACAGAAAATGCACTTACATCCCACTTCTGACACCAAATGTAACGGGCGGAAAATGCTCTAAACATTCAACCCGGTCGGACGGCGCGAGCGGTAACGCCGAAAAGACTAAATAGAAAATAACCGAAGGCAGTGAGCGATCGTTAGGGATGTAAGGAAGTGACTCGGGTGCAGGAGAAATATAATTTATTCAAAACTTAACTATACAAAGTAGATTACAAGCGAATGAACAAAACTAAGGAAAAATCAGAATAAAACGAATTCAAAAATGTTAGAGAACCTGACTGAAACATCTAATCCGATAAGAAAAAGCTAAACACAATCCTCAGACCACGGGCACAGGAATCATACATACATACTGAACAAAAGGCTGGGCCATGCTGCAGGGGCAAGAGCCCTGAGCTCTGCTTAGCTGCTTTCTCTAACTGTGTAACTCAGGTGTTTCTGCGTGTTCTGTCGTGTCTTACTGAAAATTGACTATCATATTTATAAGATCAAAGATGTGACCCGAAATAGAAACCTCTGTATGTGACAGGAAAAACGTAACGCATTCCAACAACCTACTAATATCCTGTTGATTAAGCAACAAGTGTTTGCTGATCAAACAGATTAGATACAACTTATCTGAAACAAACCACT
The DNA here is from genome assembly GCA_033964015.1 of Scolanthus callimorphus. Taxonomy (NCBI): domain Eukaryota; kingdom Metazoa; phylum Cnidaria; class Anthozoa; order Actiniaria; family Edwardsiidae; genus Scolanthus; species Scolanthus callimorphus. Next base: position 20,152,682 of record CM066913.1, read on the forward strand.
TGAAAACAATTGCATGCTGAGAAGCAAAACTAGAAACGTTTAGAGAAACTAAACTCTAAAAGTCCTAATGAAAACCTAGAAAGTCATTTTCCACGAACATCAGTGGATGAATGGAAGAAGTTTTATGCTGAACAAAAGTCAATTAAGTTAACTACTGATCATACAACAGGAAATTGTAAAACAGCTAATCTTGTTTGACAAGGTCAAACCCAAATTCCTTTGCCTTCCAAAAGCAAGTAAAACATTTAAACGTGATTCAACGTGACTAAACAATGCTATGACTCATTTTAGCATGAACGTGACAACAGCTGAATTGCCAAACCCTTTCTGTAAAATGATAAAGGCGTTACTAAATATGCACTGACAAAATCCTAATCAAAACAAGTGAACAGGCTTGTTGAAAGAAGACAGAAATGCTTGAAAATCTAACTCACGCAACAACAGAGAAAATCTAGCCCAAACTAATAAGCCAAAAATTGCTCAAAAAAACTACTTCAGAAATGGTTCCAAAATTGTCACAAAGTGAACCGGTCACATAGGTTTGTTAATTAGCCCTTTAACTACAAATCGATCATGATTGTAGGTTTCATGGACCTATACAGAGCGGATGGAAACGGATTGCAACAAAGAGTTTTTGAAATCTTGTCAGGATGACAAGTTTTCAAAGTTTGAATTTACATCAAAATTTGCTTCTAAATTGGCAGTCTTGCCGCTAAAGCTTGCCTACATTGCCTATTAGGCTAACACCAAGTGATATAAGTGTTTTGGGGATGATTACATACAAATTTAGAGCTATTACAAATTTAGAGTATTTACAAATTTATTCAAATGACCGTGACACAGCCCCTTTAAAACGCTTTTCTTCTGCAACAGCAGGAGTAAAGTTGAACTGACAGTCAATCGTTCTTTCCCTTCAGCGGCAAACACGTGTTCCAGTTTTCCATGCAAGAACAACGGCAATTGTCGAGCCAGAGCACCACCCGCCATAGGATATTCGTGTAATTGTTCAGCTGGTTTTACTGGTGCAACGTGTGAATTAGGTACGGGCACTAACGATCTTAAGAGCAAAGGACTTATCATGTTGTCATATTAGAAATACAAATTTACCCCAGCAAATTTCTTAGTTTCTGCGAAAACAGATATTTTACCATTATCCTACGAGATTGCGCAGAACCAGAAATGATTTACTTTTGCATATTAAGAGGCGTTGTCTGTAAGGATCGAGCAAAGTTGGAAATAGGCCCAAAAAACAAAATTTTGAAACTCTGTCCGAATAAACCTTACTATATGCCCCATTCATCAGTATAATTTATTTTTTCTAAATCTCTTTTTTCTCTTGTGGAGGCGCTTTCTCGTTATGGGTGTCATTTTGGCTGAGAAAAACGAAAAAGAGGGAAATTTCAAAAAAACTGTAAAATAATGCAGAAACATTTGAAGCTAGCGAAGCTTTGTTCAGATGTTAACAGTAGTCTGTAGTCTATGATAATATATATTTCGTTGAAATTAAAAGTGTTTTTCAATTTGGAAAATTCCCTGAAAAATCACCTATTTTTCCTAATACTTGTACTGTCAGCGAGTGTGGGCGATTTGTCAAAGCATATCTCGAGTAGTGGGTTGCTTTGGGGTGATTTATTCATTTCAATCAAAAGTGCTTACATTGTGGAAGTTTTTGGTGTATTCACTTTGGTGGGCCGTGTTTTTCGATTTGGCACAAAGTGCTCCAAACATACCCGAAATTCGACTTTTCTGGATCAGATCACTAGAGTCACTGAAGGGAGACTTGGGGCGCGTTACAAAATATTTCTTATTTTTCACGAAAACATCTTATTGTAACCACAATGAACCAAGATCGAGTATCAAATACTTATTTTCCCTGTTTTCAAAATTTACCGGAATTCTTGGTGTTCACATGACGTCATCAAAATTCTAACTTTGAATCTATGAAACTGTGCTTTTCAGACCAGTTACAGTTCCTCAGTAGGAGTCTTCACACCAAATGTAATGGATTCCTGTTTTTTTTAAACACCTGAGATATCGGTGCTACAATTTCTGTCACGCAACACCCGTCTCGCTACTTTAGGCATCGATTTCTCGCCATATTTCAGGCAAGTCTTCCGTTTGGAGCTTTCGATGAAAGGTGAAAAAAATATAAAATATTATTTTCGTTTTTCTGCCAAAATTACACTGTTACGTTAATGAACGGACAATATATGCAACACTATTGATTAGTTAATGATTATAAGAGAGATTACGATGTTAATATCAAGAGATCGTTTTACGCCGTATGAATCATGTGATTGTAAGTACATAGATAACGTTTGTATAATCAGTGGAATTTCAGCTAACCAAATGAACATAAATACAGCTAACCCGGACAAGGAAAAAAACAGCTAACCAGGAGTTATTATCAGTGATCAGTTAGACACGCCACAGAAGTAAGTGCTTATAGATTTCGAATTATTGTAAATAAGCGCTGATTTCCTGTAATCTCTGACTAAATGTTATTTACGTGCATTCTTGTTTAGATCGAATAAATATCTCTTCAAATTAGAGTGTTATACGATTTGTGGTAAAGTCTTCACGGGAACAGGAACAGTACAACGAACCATTACATTCGATTTCTCGGCGGAGAAGATCGCTCAACTCAGCAGACCAAGTATTTAAAGCAACGAGAACGACAGATGTGGCGAGATTCACAGGATGGCCAGCGAAGGGGAACTTAAGCAAAGAAAGGTAGACCGGAGAACCGCAAAATCAGCCTTCACGGGGGCTGGGAAAGCATTGACTCACGGTATCGAAAATAATAGAACGACAGACGAGGTAAGCGGAGCATTAAAAAAGTATCGAAGCGCGTATGAAACCCTTGTCGCAAAACACGAGACGTATGCACAGCTCATCGACGATGAAACGTACGAAACCGAAGAGAGTTGGATTAATGAATGCCAGGACAGTTTCATGAAGCTGGAGGCTGAGGCGAAAATGTTTTTAGAAAGTAAGGAAATTGCAGAAGAGGAAAAGTTTAAAGGAAAAGGGAAGGGTAAGGGAAAGGGGACGGATAAAGATGGCAACATTATTGTTCAAATGCTCCCAGGACAGAGCGGCGCCAGCTCTGACAGCGTTATTGACATTGTCCAGAACACCCAGACCCCTAACAATGCAGACAAAATTGACAGCTCTGACAATGACATTGTCCAGACTAGTTCTGCCCCTGTCGACAATACCAAGAGTGACAGCCCTGACTAGACATTATCCAGATCACCGGCAGTGACACGCAAGCGAGCCCCGCCGCCGCTATTGACATTGTCCAGACCACCGCTACCCCGCTAATCACAAACCCGATGACAACAACGTGTAGCTTCAAAATAGAAAAACCGAAACTGCCTTTATTTAAAGGAGATGTAAGAGAGTACGCCACGTTCAGAGCAGATTTTAAGCACGCTGTAGAGTCGCATTATAGTAAGCGAGACGCAGTAACTTTCCTTCGCTTGAACTTATCAAAGGGATAGAAAGCGATTATGACGCAGCCATGGAACTATCTTGATGCAATTTATGGTGATCCGAGACTTCAAATCAATAGTTCAAATCTTTGCAAATGGGAGAAGATTCCCGGTTCTGTGAATTAGTCCAATTAGTAAATCGTAGTTACAACGCGCTAAAGGAAGTCGGTAGTCAGAATGATATGATAACAGCCGCATGCTGGCTGTGATAGAGAAAAAATGTGCGCAAAAGATTTAAAGGTCTGGTCTCGGGAAGTTGAGCGCGGGGGCAATGTAGCTACCCTAGAAGGACTCATGAGGTGGATGACGTCAGAGATGAAATCTTGAATGAGGGCAACCGCGCCTCTACGATGCGGGTATGCACAAAGAGGAGGAGTCCATCAGATTAGCACTGGGGAATCCGAGAAACAAGACACAAGTGCTAGTTTTGCGAGACGTCAACACACTGGCCAGATCAGTGTACGAAATTTGCTGCCCTCAAATACAATGAGAGATTCGAAGCGGCAAAGAAGAACCACATATGCTTCAGCTGCCTAAAGCAAGCAGGGCGGAATCACTACGCAGCTAATTGCTGCAGGCGCAAGCAATGCACTAGCGACGAGGCGTGCCAGGCTTTCCACCAGCCATTACTGCATAAACCATAAAGTGTAACCGTTGAGGCGACATCCAACAACAACGGGGCGATTTTGCCTATAGTAACGGCCAATATTTGCAGCCAAAATGGTCTACAAAAGCAAGCAAACATCCTGATAGATTCCGGAGCCCAGATCAGCTTGATCAGACATGACACGGCAAAGATGCTAGGTCTGGAAGGAAAAGACACTCACATAACAATAACTAAAGTTGGTGGTGAAGAGGAAGGCATGAAGACGCAAGTATACGAGGTACCGATATGTACAAACGGCGGGAAGACAGTATCTGTTAAAGCAATCGGCACCCCGAGAATTAGTGATGATGCGGCAGCCATAGAGATAAAGAAAATAGCAACTCTCCTAGGCTTAGAAAGGGAAAAGATCCGCCGCGGAAAAGGTCAGGTTCATCTACTGATCGGTATCGATCACGCCCACCTGCACACAGGCCCTACCAAACAATCAGGCGAGCTGGTGGCGCGCAACACCCCAATCGGATGGGTCATATTTGGAGGCAATTCCACAAGCACGGGGAGGGTTGGTGAAGTGTACCATATCTCCTACACAACCCCCATCGATCTCTCGGCATTCTGGAAAACAGAAAATATGGGAGTTGAAGTCAAACCGTGTACATGCGAAGCGAGTAAACTGACACAAGTCGAAAGAGAAGAAGCGGAGGTTATCAGCAGCTCATCCGAGAGAGTAGGAAATCAGTGGCTTATCCCGTATCCATGGAAACAAGACCTAACGCTGTTACCAGATAATAAAGTAGCTGCATTAAAAAGGCTAGAATCAACCGAACGGCGATTACAGAAAAGCCCAGCACACGCTGAGGCCTACAACAGACAGATGAATGAAATGTGCGAAATGAAGTTTTCCCGAAAACTGACGGAGGAAGAAATCAAGAGCTACAACGGTCCTATTCATTACATAAGCCACCATGGAGTAAAACGTCCAGAGAGCGCAAGTACCCCCCTTCGCATCGTCTTCAACACATCTTCCAGTTTCCAAGGACACGTTCTAAATGAGTACTGGATGAAAGTTCCAGACTTATTGAATGATTTGTTCGGAGTGCTGCTGCGCTTTAGAGAAAGAGAATGTGCGCTAATAGGAGACCTCTCCAAGATGTACCACAGAATCCTGATTCCTGTCTCGGATCAGCACGTGCACCGGTATCTCTGGCGAAATATGGAAACCCACCGAACACCAGACACATATGTCAAAACCGTGCTCACGTTTGGAGACAAGCCCGCACCTGCCATGGCGCAGATAGCGCTGCGAAAAACTGCAGAGAAAGCGAGCAAGAGTTTCCCGATGCTGCCCAAGTTTTAAAGAAGAATGTTTACATGGACGATATTTGTCATTCAGAAGATACAGCGGAGAAAGTGCACAAGATCTCAAAGGATCTAGACCAAGTGTTGGAAAACGGAGGATTCAATGTAAAGAAATGGATTACCAGCGAGCCAACTGAAGAAATGAATGACGAAGAAGAAACAAAGCTATTCCAGCCAAAGCCAGAAGAGAAAGTCCTAGGAATCACGTGGAACAACAAGAATGATACATTAGCGTTTAAAGGCCATCTTCAAGAGGAGAAAAGCCCGCTAACGAAAAGGAAGATCTTAAGTAGCATTGCGCGTATCTACGATCCAATAGGATACACCGCACCAGCTAGTTATCAGAGCTAAGGTCGGATTACAGAAACTATGGCAGATAGGATATGAATGGGACCAGGAGCTAGAGCCACAGCTGGCAAAAGAATGGACAGCCCTTTTCGAAGAGTTGGAAGGGATGAGTAGACAAGTGCTTCCTAGATGCTTCACCCCCGCCCACGCTACCATTCTCCCGATACTCTGTATTTTTTCCGACGCTTCGCAAGACGCATTTGGCGCATGCGCGTATTTGAGATGGAGAGTCGCGAACGATGGATATAAAGTCAGATTTGTTGCAGCTAGATCTCGAGTTGCACCTCTGAAAGAGCTCACCATTCCCCGCTTAGAGCTTCAAGCTGCTGTGCTGGCAGCACGACTATGTAAGACGCTACAAGAGGAAAGTCGTCTAAAGTTTGAAAAGGTTATGCTGTTTACAGACAGTATGATAGTTCACCATTGGATAAGAAGTGCACCTAGAAGCTTTAAACCCTTCGTATCAGCAAGAGTAAGCGAGATACAAGACAAGACTGACCCGAATGACTGGAGACACCTGCCAGGAGAAAACAACGTCGCCGACGACGTGTCTAGAGGTATCGCAGCACAGGAGTTATCCGGAAGATGGAGCAATGGTCCAGAGTTCCTACGGCGCCCAGAGGAAAAATGGCCAAACGAAGCAACCCAAGAAGAGCCTCAAGAAGAGGACAAAGAGCGACGAAAGGAGAAGTTCTGTGGAGCCACGACCGTAGAAGCTGAAGCGGTTATAGACGCAAACAGGTTTTCAAGCTGGAGAAAACTTCTAAGAACGACAGCTTGGATACTTAGACTCGCAGAGAAGATTCGCCTAAGACGTCACGGACAGAGAGGCAGAAAAGGGCCACTCACAGTGGATGAAATAAGGAAGGCGGAGTTGTTCTGGATAAGAAACGCCAAGAAGGAATTGGCGAAGCGCCTACAGAAGGGAGAGTTTATCTCGCTGAGCCCGTTTCTCGATGATAAAGGGATAATACGGGTAGGAGGACGAGTAGATGAAACACTACTAACGTACGAGAATAAGCACCCTATTCTACTGCCAAGCACACACAGAGTATCATACCTGATTACCAGCCACACACACAGAACACAGGGTCACACTGGAGTCGCTGCTACCACAGCAAAGGTGAGAAGTCAGTACTGGGTACTGAAAGGAAACAAGCTAAGCAAAACAGTAAAGAGGTCCTGTGTTCTATGCTGAAAGCTGGCCCACAGAGCGAAGGAGCAGCTGATGTCGGCTGCGGTTGCGGTTGGCTCCCTGTACCCCAGCCTTCTACGACACAGCCTGCGATTATTTTGGACCTATTACCGTAAAGATCGCCAAAGGAAAAGACGGACAAACGATATGGAGTAATATTTACATGCCTAAACACCAGGGCGGTACACCTAGAATTGGCGACGGATCTATCCACTATGGAGTTCCTTCAAGTGCTACGCCGGTCCTTCGCCATAAGAGGTCAACCAGCTGTAGTTCTCAGTGACAACGGTAGTCAGTTCGTAGGCGCCGAGAGAGAGCTCAAGGAAATGACAGCAGGGCTTGATAACGACGAGCTAAAAGAGTTTGCGGCAGAAAAGGGAATCGAATGGAAATTCATTACACCTGCTGCGCCTCACCAAAACGGGTGTGCAGAATCTCTTGTCAAAAGTTGCAAGCAAGCGATCAAGAAGGCAATCGGAGAACAAGTACTCACATCATTCGAGCTATATACGGTACTGCTGGAATCTGCAAACCTAGTAAACCAGAGGCCAATCGGGCGAATCCCAAATGACCCGGATGACGGGGCTTATCTTTGTCCTAATGACATGTTGCTCGGACGCGCAACAAGCCGAGTACCGCAAGGCCCGTTCAAAGAAACAAGAAATCCACGAAATCCGTAGAATTCGTCCAAAGGATAGTAGATTCATTTTGGAAAAGATGGTCGAGAGACGTGTTCCCAACACTCGTTCCAAGGAAAAAGTGGACTGTCGAAAACCGAACGTGCAGGTAGATGACATGGTGATACTATCAGAGCCGAATGCGATCAGAGGCAAGTGGTCAATCGGTCGAGTGATCAACGTATTCCCAGGACAGGACGGACGGGTTCGCAACGCAAAAGGTGAAAACAGCAGCTGGCACATATGACCGTCCAGTCACAAAACTCGCAGTGATCTACCCTGCAGGCGGGGCGGAGGATGTTGCGTTAATGAACAGACAATATATGCAACACTATATATCTCTGAAACCAAAAGATCTATGAACGCGAAATAAATATATACATGACCGCTTTGTAGTTAAAGAGCTATTTAGCAAACCTAGACTAGTGTTTTGACTATCCATCAGTTATTTGAATGTTTTTTACATCACCAAAAGTGTGCTAAAATCGTGACACCGCTCCTTTACAAGAAAGAAAGGAAGGACAGGAGGTGGCGTTTGTTCATGAATTAGTGTAATTGATTTATTTTTGGGAGTAGTATTCTGAAGGTGACATTTCTTTTTCAGTTGTTGACAAGTGTGCACGTTTTCCGTGCCAAAACGGAGGAACCTGTACAAGCCAAAAAGAACAGTATACGTGTAAATGCCCTTTTAATTACCGAGGACAAAATTGTACTAAAGGTATGCAATACTCGATACAAACACCCGCTGTATGCAATATTGGAATACAAACAATCGTTGTTGGGAAATGAATCTCACCGTGGCCAAGAAAAAACAGTAAAACAGTATTATACAGCACATTAATGCACTGCCCAAATATTGCTTGGTGTACTGAGCTCGTTAAAAAAGGCATGAAAATAGGCGTAGAACTTTTCTGGGATGTTTCTGTGCTATCGATGTGCTAGATCTCGCTCGATTTTGCAGACTAAAAAGCGCGTTCAGTTCAGACTCCGTATCTGTTGGCAAACGTAACGTAACAAAGTTTGAAAAGAATATTTGCGTTACTGACTGGGATAATAGCTATACCTAGACCATAATCGCCTTCTTCCTAATTTTCGGCCATTATTTTTGAAAAGGTTCGCTGTATGGTGTCTAACATTAACCGGATTTGAAGGTGTAAACCATGTGTTTTATTCTCACTTTAGACGTCGATGAGTGCTCGATACAATCATTTTGCCGGAACAATGGTGTCTGCCGCAACACAATTGGGTCATTTGAGTGCACATGCCAACAGGGCTTTGCTGGGAAACGCTGTGAACTAGGTAACGATTATTACACTGAATACGAGTTAGATTGCCATTACTGGGCGGAACTTCCTAGTATTTTCGAACAAATTCTGCTCCATTCTGTCTTTAAATCAAACAATTCCTTTAAGCATGTTACACGTCGTATTGACAACAAAATAATATTTAGTATGTACTACACGGGAACCTTCATAGATCGCGCGTTTTGATTGATTCGCTATCTCAGAATTTTGCCACAATATTTCGAGATCGGGCTCCTCAATCTCGGGATAATGCTTTCGAGTGATTCAGAACGCAACAAAAATTTTTCTCAATTAACTTATGTTGGTAGTCTCTTTAGTCTTTCAGGGTTAATCAGAGAAATAATTTATTTCCTGAACTTCGAGTAGTCAAGTAGGTTAAGTTTTTGTTTTTCAGTTCTTCGGAATGAGAGGTCCATGATGACGTTCAAGGCACTATTAAGAAGCAAATAACATTAACAACAACATATTAATTAAAGGCAATTTTTTTTGAAAACATCACAAGAAACTCTTAATCTACTTTGAACATTTTTCCTGTACGTTGAAAGGCACAGTAAATCCAGAGTGAAGATAATTTCGGTTACAAGTCGCCATGTTGATTCGCTTGATCACAAGCCAATTCCCGACATGAAACGTAAAGCCGTCCTTTTTATCAACACGTCTTCCTCGTTGTCCCAGGGCTTGAAGAGGTTAATTTCCCAAATTTCTGTTTGAATATATATTTCAAGCGAATCTTGAATTTTTCTGCCAGTGGGTTGAAAAATATGGACATCTATAGGCAGTGAATGGCGACCGAAGGCAAAGTGTTTTGAACGAGGCAACTCTGCAGTTCACACAATCCATAAACTAAGGCACAAAATGCGAATCTAACGCTCGAATCCAATCCTTACTGCATTCTAAAAACTGAATTTCTTTATCGTAGTTGATGTTAAGGTTTTAAAACAAGTGATTCCAAGCGAGTTTCCTTCTCTAAAACAGCAGCAAGTTTCCACCATGTGCAGAGTAGCCGAATTGTTGTAGTGAAGTCTGACGTACGTCACGCGTACAGAAAGATGCTAGAGAATGTTGGCAAAAGCCACATTTTGACGTTTGGATTTCTTTTTGGGGGCGTTCCCGTGTATTATATACTAAAACAATTATTCGCCGAAGGCGAAGTGAATAGTGGCGAATAGTCCCCGAGACCTGATTATATATTGACTCATTGCAGAGGTAACCGACACCCGCTTTGACCTGGTTATCATGATCGATGGCTCGTCGTCTATGACTAAATCTGACTTCGCCACTGCAAAACAATTTGCCAAAGACATAGTATCAAGATTCACTATTGCAAGGGACACGACAAACGTCGCGTTCGTGGTCTATACGGGAACAACGTGGATAATTTTCAATTTTACCATGTACTATGATATTAACAGCATAAAGGCAGCGATGAATGTGTCCTATCCCAATGGGCCCGAACTTAATATTGGGAAAGCATTACAAGTCGTTAAGACCTCGCTATTTGCCAACTCGAGACCAGGGGTTCCTCAAGCCCTTGTCATTATTAGTAGCAGAGGGTCTGACGATGGTGTGGAGATTCCCTCGAGTGACCTAAGAGGAAACGGAGTGGTAGTTTTTGCAGGTGGAATTGGTGCAAATTACAGTCTATCGGAGTTGAAAAAAATGGCCACAGATCCTGACAGTACCCACGTGTTTATCATCGATAACGTGAAAGACACTGTGACAAAACTCACAACATGGATAATACCAGGTATGCTTAGCAACAGATATTGCAACCTATGAAATACTAGGTCAGAGGAATGTTAAAGGTTGACCCAACAAGGCGTACTCAGACCTCGCAGACATTATTATGATTATCTATATTATATTATTTAAGCCGGTGATACATATCACTCACAGGGTTGCAAACTGGTGGTATTTTTTTAAATACAGCGAAAAGAGAAGCTGCCATTCAAGCATTTTCTTTAGCGAGGACACGCTGTCCGCCATCTTTGACGTTGCTTCACAAAGAAGCTAAATTTTCCGTGGTTGAAAGCTTGAAATTTAGATCATTTCATAACTTTTAAGTTGAAATAGTGTTTTCAAGTTGAGCTCAAATCCAGGCACATGCTGTTGTTTTAAGCGCAAATCAAGTGACCTCACCGAGCTGAATGGCTGAATGGCCATTCAAATGCGCGCGCCAAAAGAAAAAAAATATTTCTTCTTGAGTTAGCAATTCATGTTATTATAGCTAAGAATTTGTTTTGCCGTCCCCTTGAACACCCCTCAAAGACGCCATGAGTGAATTTCTTCACGGGTCATCAACTAGTTATTATTATTGATGTAAACAATAACTACAGCGTCGCAATTAATGCTACAGGGGAAAGCTATATTCGAAATTAAAGCCAAATGATCTGATTGAAGTATTTCGTTAACTGGAAATTTCACTTTACTCTTACATTTTGTGGCCTTAAAGTTAAAGGTACAAAGTTACTGATGGTCCAGGCATTATTACGCACTTCCATACTGTACTAACCTGTACTCGCAGTTAATTTGAATGAATATATGTTGCATATATTATAACATATCTAGCAACAAAGTTTTTTTGTAAATTGCGTGACTTATAACATCAGTTATATATGAGTTATAAACATCAGTTTGCAGTGGAAAGTTTAAAAAGTGAAAATCCCTTCCACAGTTTTGTTTGCTACGCGATTTCTGACCTGAATGTGCTTTTTTGCATCTTGCAGACGTAAAACCTTGCTCCAGGAACCCGTGTAAAAATGGCGGTACGTGTTCGAATGTGGGCTTGGTAGCAAAGTGTCAGTGCCCAGTTTCGTTCACCGGCTTAATCTGTGAGAACGGTAAGCACTGACTTTTGTTCAGAATTAGACTGACAAACAATCGAAATGGATAAGGTCAAATGGCACATGGACTGAAACAAGAAGAATAGCTAATTTATTTAGATCTGACTCCATTCAGTATTCCCCAAAACACAGAAAGAATATGAATGAATCGTTTTTAGGGACAATAATGGACGACTGGTTAAGGATAATCGACTTTAGTTGATCTCTGCTTTAGTAAAGATCTCTGCTTTATTTTTCAGACGTCAATGAATGCAATAAAATTCCACCTATTTGCGGACAGAAGCAGTGCAGGAACACAATTGGTGGATACAGTTGTTACTGTGCCAACAGGACATTTGGTGACAACTGTGAAAACCGTAAGGACCGAGTTTTTTTGTACTATATTACATGATCTGTGGTCTGCTCATGCATGATAAATTCTATCTTCCTTGAATTTCAGAATGCGTTTCAAAGGTAGACATCGCATTTTTGGTAGACGGTTCAACAAGTGTAGCACCTTCCAACTTCTACGCCGCGAATGGTTTTATTAGAGGACTAATGTCCAATTTTGAAGTTGCTCCAGGAAGAACACACGTTTCAGTAGTAATTTATTCACGCGATGGTGACATAGAGATTAACCTCGATTCTGATATGAATACCTTTTACGGGCAGCTGGGTAGAATACAGTATCCGGGCCACTTTGAAAAGAATTTGGGAAAAGGAATCACGGTCGTAGCAGAAGACGTTTTCAAGAGAAAGGGAAGACCAGGAGTGCCGAAAGTTCTAATAGTAATTGCAGAGGGCAAATCTCAAGACGATGCTGCTGTCCCGGCATACGATCTAAAAGAAGAAAACGTTACAATCTACGGTATTGCTGTCGGCCTTTTCCCTTCAATGCCGCAGATGAGGGAGATTGCGTCAATAAAAAGGGATGAGCACGCCTTCAGGATACATTACAGCAACTTGGGATTCTTCGTAAATGATATGAGGACCAGACTTTGTCAAGGTAGGTACAATTCTGCGTAATCATCAAGCATCTGACGGAGGTTAAAGCCATCATTCAGCCTTCAACGAGTCGATAAACTGCTTCTGAAAATAAGCAATGCCCCCTTTTTTGTGCACTCTCATTACTTTCTATAACAGGTAAAATAAGCTCAAACTCACCTCGATAGTTTTTTAGCGACTTCCATTTCCGACAAAGAGTCAGTTTTAGAACCATTTCTGAGTGTCCGCTTGGATTTTTTAACCGAATTTCTTCAAGCATAAGTTGAAAACTGAAATCGCCAACACGATTTTTTTAACACATCTAAACCAATGTTAAAATCCTCGAAGATAGTGTATTTTTGCTAAAGCCGAACTCTCAGACAGTGAACTGATGCACCGGAAAGGAAACTTTTTGAGTTTTTGTAAAATCAAATAAAACATAGATTAAATATACGCTTCAAAACAAGGTATTACAATTTAAATTGTGACATTTTAACGAATGGTACCCCGAAGGTCTTATGTAGCTGCTTATGCAGTATAGATATTTGCTTAAGGCAAAGCACCATATGCTTTATAGCAAAAATCATTAACTTTAAAGAAATAACATATCGGTCTGTATTCAAGCAATCTTCGCCCAACGTTGCGGTTTTACTAGTTACCAACATTACGACCCATAGTCGCCATCAGTCGTCTGATCGCAAATATGGCAAATATATTCAACAAATATTTTTACCATGTCAGCTTCGAATAGCCATCCACCTCTTGTTAAGCTTGTAGAATAAGTCGTCTCCTCCACGTTCAGCGAGTTTTATCAAATTATTAGGGAGCATTTTCTAGAAAATACGACGTTCATTTTTTTGTCACCCAAACGGAATTGGTGATTAGCAAAACTAATCACCAATCCCATAATTGGGATTAAGAGATCTTCCGAACTCTATTTTAGGCTGCATAGTGAAAGTTCCGATTAAGCTTTCCAAAGTCTCACATTGATCTGGGTGCCAAGCCCCAAACACTTGCTTTTCAAGTGGACGTTACGCATGCAAGTAAGAAGCAATCAGATTTAGAGTTGTAAGTCTCTGAAATTGATTTCAATAGGTGGGCGCATCGTGACGTCAAGAAATCTTCAGCTTTTGATACAGGCGTCCAAGTTAAAAAACATCCATACCACGGAAAAGATCACATTGACATTAGTCAGAAAACCAATTTTGAGCAGTAAAAGTTGAAGTCCGACGACGCTACGTTAAAAATAAAACGGTTTTATCAAAACGTAAATATAATTATAATATCTTTATTAAAAAGCTAGCATTCGAAGATCGCGTAGGCAATAAGCAATAATCATAACGGTCCTGGCCAATCCGTTAAAAGGGACCGAAGTTATAGATATTTCTAGCCCCCCCCCCTCCCCCCTCAATTAAAATTCCAAACAAACTACTGCTTGTTTACGTTTGTTTGCAAGGCTGAATCTTCGCGAGTTTGTAACCGATCGGTCTCAAACTTGGCAGTTTTACTAATTTCAGCACGCACTTTCCACTGCTTGTGGCAAATTTGATAAAATTTTCGAATTTATAATTCGACCGAAAATGCGCCCACCTACATGGAGTCGAAACTAGAAAGTTCGCATACTAAGGTCGTGGTGAATCCATCCATTTATAGTAAGGTAGTTAATGTTAAATATATCATGACTTGTATGTGACCGTAATACTGATTTCTGATTTCTTTAGAGCTGGACGCATGTTCCGTCTCACCATGTATAAATGGAGGAAACTGTGAAAGGATTGGAAATGATTATAAGTGCCGGTGCCCGCAACATCTAACAGGACTACACTGTGAATCGCGTAAGTTATCAGACCACCATTTGACTACAACCCTCAAACAAACCTGCCCGGACGAGTAAAAACGCGCGGTGTATTATATGCGCAAGTTTAAGAGTGTTATACATATGACTGTAGCATTGTAAAACAAATGTAGCCACTTTACAGTTAACATCGTTTCACTAGATAAATTGATCTCTGTTTAGATCAGACAGGTTCAAAGTATAGGTCAGGCATAAATAAAGTTTTTTTACAAAAATGGGTCAGAGCTGGAAATAAATCTACGGCAAACGTCGTGCCAGAGTCGCGCCGTTCCAATCCCAAACAATACTATTTTTTAACTAATGTTCTTGTCACATTTCATAATTCCATTAAAGGGGCTTTGACACGGTTGTTTCAACAAAATTTTATAAAATACGACCAGTGATCTACATAAGCATCTCAGAATCCTACAATGTGTGCTCATCTAGCAGTTTCGTTTGAATTTGACTATATCTAAAGGCCGCCAGACACGGCCGATTTTTCGCCGCAAGACAACAAATCCTGACTGATCGGCTCGTGTGTGGTGACTCACGACGAGCTTATGACAAAATATCGCGGAGCATACGACAAAATATCGCGCACCGCCACACACGAGCCGATTTTTTGTCGGCGGCGATTTGAAAACCAAACATGTTATAAGACGAGCGGACGAAAAATCTTGTCGTAAGCTCGTCGCGGGTCACCACACCCGAGCCGATCAGTCAGGAGTTTTTGTCTTGTGACGAAAAATCGGCCCGTGTGTGGCGGCGCGCGATAATCTTACGACAGAAAATCATTTTGGAATCTAGCCTGCGTAGCTGTTTAGTGGGGTTTTAGCAGGTTTTTATCCGCGAAATCTTCGTAGAAATCTTCGGTAGTTTGCTTGTTGTTCGATGAAATGGCCGCGCGAGCGCTGGGGCAGAGTGCGCCTGGTAAAAAAATGCGCCCTAGGGGGAGGGTTGGCGGCGAGAAAACACAAGAAATAAACCGCCGTGTGTGGCCTGCGCGCGTGTTCGCTGTCAAAAAGCTGTCAAGCGGACCAATCGAAGGGCGCCTTTTGTAAACATTGGTGGGAAACGTGAATTTGCCTTTCTATTGTAAAACACAAACAAAATGGTAACATGGCGCAAAATCCCAGCTCCCTTTGTCGATTTTGTTTCTTTCAAAACAACATTTGGAAAGTTCACAGATAAAAAGAAAGACGGACATTCCACATCAGTCAATTTATTTTGTGCATTAAAAAAACAGGGATTTCTTAGGTCTCATATTGAGTGAAGTTTGTCAAGCCGTGGGAATTATTAGTTATCCAGAGTTTGCAAATGCGCAAGGAAAATAAAGACTCTGGGCCAGGCAGTATAAGTTTTTGAGCGAGTCACAACAAAGACCCCAAACGCCTGCAAATAACAAACGACCTTAAAGCGCAAGAACGCCTGATTCGGAAAGAACAGAGCCGCGAAAATATTCAGATTGAGTAAAGTAATTCCCCTGGCCCTGATCGAAGTGATAAAAGTCAATCGCGCAAATCCTTTGATTTTAACAAAGAGAACGACGTTCCCTCGCTTGATACCTTCTCAAAACAAAGCAAGGCAAGACCAGGTAACTTTAAAAACGTATTTTATTTACTCTACAAGCGAGTTCTCTAGTTCGAAATAAATGCATCTTACATTTACGTTGCAACACAAGACTTGCGTTTCAGCGGCCTTCGCTCGGGATCGTCCAGTACTCTGGAACCTGGTCCCGGGGGGGGGGGGGGGGGGGGGACTCCCCATATTTTCAGACGGGGGTGCTCGTCCTATCCCTTAGGGTATAAAATTGACAGACGTACTATCTCTTAGGGGTGTTTAAAATCAGCCCTATCCCTTAGGGGAGTCTCAGACCAATCCTTGCCCAGAATATATTGGTACTGACACCAGAACCGATATTTACAAAGGAAACTTGGTTGAAAACCCTAAAAGACCTAAAATTCGCTTATATTTGTTTTGACCTGCCGGAATGTGCTATCTTTTAGGGTAAATTCGGCGGTCGCCACGCCAAATTTGCTTTCTTTTAGGGGTAAATTTGCTGTTTGCCACACCCATTTTGCTATCCCTTAGGGTCAAAATCAATTTTCCCGACGAGCACCCCCGTCTAAAATATTGGGAGTCCCCCCGGTCCTAGAAAAGTTCGCGAGATTTAAGCTTATTCCCGACCATGTTTCCACTGTATGAGATTCGTCAATGATGATCGCTGATACATATATGTCTGTGCGAATCGTTGTTCGTTTTTCAGCAACTGAGGAAAGACTTTCTATGCTTCTTCGGCTGAAGCGATCACAAGTTGATCCGCAGTGGTAATGTCTTCCAGGTTCGCGTTCCCTAGAGATGCCGCTATGTGAGGCCTAGTGCCTCTTTGATTTGGTCATCCACCATGCTTTGCAAATGAGTGATAACAATGACAGTGCATCCTTCGCCGGTTGATACTCTCCCTTTCACTTTAAAGTACTTTTAAAAGGAAAAGCTGAAAGACAGGAGCGCTTCCCAAAACCTGTCAGTAGATTTAATACTTTCTCTCTGTCAGTAGAACCGCTACAACATCTTTTTCACGTCCAACTAAACATCTCACAGCTTCTCTCTGCTCTTCTTTTAGCGACCCAGAAAAACCGAGATATTCCAAATCTTTACATTGTAAACTTTCTTCTAGATTTCGCTTGAACTCATCTTCGCTTTCATGTTTTATTGAACTCGATCGTGTTTGACTTGACTGGCGGCCACGACTTTTTGAAAGGTTTGATTGACACTTTCTCTAAATACCAACCAATCAGAAGGCCAGCCTGCTCCGTTCGCTGGCGAACGGAGTTTCGAAAATGTAATGGGGTCGGTTGCAGGCGGTTTATTTCTTGCGTTTTCTCGCCGCCAACCCTCCCCCCAGGGCGCATTTTTTAACCATTCGACTCTGCCCCAGCGCTCGCGCGGCCATTTCATCGAACAACAAGCAAACTACCGAAGATTTCTACGAAGATTTCGCGGATAAAAACCTGCTAAAACCCCACTAAATCGCCAGCTACGCAGGCTAGTCGGAATCCGCCCGTGTGTGGCGGCCTTTTTAAAAAATATGTACATAGTCAATAAGTAGTGAAAAATAATGGTTGTTTCACAACATAGACTTTATTGCGCGACAAATCTGTTTCGAGAGGACCTCGCGGTTTTCTTTCAGGCGCGTAGTTTAAGCAAACGTGTACTGCGTATATATAATGACTATGGCTATGCATTCTTTAGTAGAAATTATTTTCAATTGAGCCTTTATTTGTCCCCTACCTTCTACTACCACTTCGCGTGTAGAGCACCGTCTTTACCGAAGAAAACCCTACACTCCTGACTAATCAATAAGTATATACCTGCTCGGCAACTTCCTAACGAGCAATTTCATTAGTCGATAATCTCGGGATCTGAGACATTATTTACCTCCGAAACAGTAGATATTGTTTTACCTACCAACACAATATGATGCAGATGTCAACGGCGATTTTTGATTAAAAAAGCGGAAAGAAGGCATTCAACAAAACTAAAGAAGTAACAAATTGCACTTTTTTCTCGAAATCGGTCTCTGTTAATAATAAAGTAGAAATGGTGTGGGCGTGGTTTCTGAAAAAATACGCTCCCACTGAGACCCGACTGAAAATGTTTAGCTAGCACGGCGAGAATTGTTTCCTTCGTCATGCATTTCCTTACTCATACAAAAATCTAAGCTATACATAACGGAATACCTAGAAAATACACATAAGGTACCTGATGATGTTTTGTGTCTGCCAACGACAGATCGGCAACGTTCTTGTACTTCGTCACAAACGGGACTTCAGAGTAAATTTGTTCTCCATCTTCTTGCTTACTAAACATGTTTCATCCCGGAAACGTTTTTGGCAAATATGCTTACAAATGCTCTTCAATCCTAAATTCTCCTTGAATTAAAGGTACAATATCTTGCTCGCTACAGTTCCAATTTTGCAAAAAATCTCTTCGATTGTTCACTTTTCTGCCCCTTTTCGAAGTAAAAGCTGACGAACTTTCGAGAGCTGTCAAATCGACAACGTGTTTATGAAAATTACTTATTAATGCAAATCAATTAGATAAAGTGTGTTTTGTCAGAGCGTTGTTTTAAAAAGCGAACAAAAGTTTTTATTGTTTTCCTGACTTAAAACTCGACAGGGTTCCTCGCTGGTAGAAACTTAAACACTTATTTTAATTTCGGTGGATAGGACCTTTGGCTCTCATAAACATTCTGACAATATCCACCTCAATTGAAGTAAAACAATTGTTAAATATATCAGATACTTCATTTTGCCACCAATTGTCATCATTTGTGTTGGTATTCTCCCTTCATGGATTTACTGTTGTGTTGTGCTTTATTATTCTTGTTGCAGCGATTAACAATTGCACAACTCAAAAGCCATGCCAAAACAATGGCATTTGTCAAGTTCTGGTGGGCAAAATTAGATGTGATTGTCCGTCTGGATATAAAGGGGATCGGTGCGAGCAAGGTAATCCCTAAAATATCATAAGCTGAATAATGAACAGATTCCTAAATGTATCCAATTAACACCTTTCTATATGTCATTGGCCGATAATGATAACCTTCTTTCCTCTGTAGACGTCAATGAATGCCTTCCTTCCAATCCCTGCAATGGAGGATTGTGTACAAATTCATTGGCTCATACAACTGCACATGCAAGGAAGGATTTGTTGGAAAGGACTGTCAAACTGGTAAGCATGTCGTTAAGATAACTTCGTAAAAAAGAATTAAAAGAGAGAAGAAACGTTCGGGGGAAATAGATTACAAGGTGCAAAGATATTCAGTTGTTGCAACGAATTGTTGTCTATTTTCTTCGGGACATTGTCGAACACAGTGTACAAAAAAAGTACCTTAATACAATTATTTTTTTATCTTCAAATGGATAACTTAATAATTCACTTGCCGATTAAAATGTTTTAATTTTAATCACTTATTATTTATTCGCGCAATTCTCATGTTGGATCTATTTAGTTCGTTCTGACAGTGAGTTTCGCTTTCAAGATGCTATTTGCTTGGTACTTTGTTTACCACTGTTATCAATATATCAACATTTGAATATATAATGCCGTTTAACAAACGAAGATTGCCATAGTGCGTAAAGTGATTTTAAATGCAAATGGCACTATTGCAGGTTGTTCATTCGAGAAACTTGATCTTGCCTTCGCATTGGACAGCTCTGGCAGTGTGGAGAAAGCTGGTAAAGGAAACTTTAAGAAGATGAAAGCTTTGTTAAAGGAATTGCACTGTCTTTCAACATCGCGAGCGACAAGACCAGAATTGGTATCGTCACGTACGACACTTTTACGCGAGTAATATTCAGATTCGGAGAAAAAAACACTGCTGCCTCTGTGTCAATTGGCATCGACCAAATCCCCTATCATGGCGGTTCTACTAACACTGGGCAAGCTCTCCAAGAAGTTAAATCTGAATTGTTCGACAAAAGCCCCAGAGATGTTACCAGAATATTGGTAGTTATATCCGACGGTCAAGCAAATGATGACGTATTATTCCAATCAATCGAGCTGCAAAAAGCTGGGATAATAAAGATGGCGGTCGGTGTGGGATGCTGTTTTGCATCGGATGATCTCAGCGCCATAGCAACCGACTATGACCAACTCCGCGTCTTCACCTCAGACTTTCCTGGCTTGCACATCTTGGAGAGCAAAGTACGAGAGAGGATCTGCAAGGGTATGTTTTGCGATGGTCATTTCCAATCAGCTACAGCTATAAGCATCGGCCAATACCAGCTATTCGACGGGTAGACCGTCGTATTTATTGAAATGAAAAAATGAAATGTATGCACTTGTATACCGCAAATATTCATATGGATATGTTCAAATGCGGTTTACAGATGTGGACATGTCTGATCCTAAGATGCGGACTGTGATTTATACAATGCAGTTTACAATCATGAGTGGTTGTTAGATATATCATTCTGTTGAGGTTGCAAAACGAATGGTATTTTTAGGGTGTCATTTCACTAAATACTAATTACAAACTGTCGAAAACTGCGATGATTTGAAGCAATCCTGTACCAATTGGTACAAGATTTAGGGAGACTGACTTTGAGGGTACTTTTGCGGAATGTTCGATTGTTATGACAATTAGACGTACAGATTACAATTAAAATAGTTTTATGCCATGATTTTATAACATCAAATACTATTTGACAGTAAAGGGCAAATTTATTTCTATATCATACTTAGGACGGTAACATTCTATCCAAATTGATTAACTCGAATGTTTGAATTTTTAATAGACGTCAATCCATGCCTTCAAACTCCCTGTCGTAATGGAGGAACATGTAGCGCGAAAGATGGAAATCTCTGTTCGTGCCCTAACGGATTCAGCGGAACGTTCTGTGAAACAGGTTGGTACCTTATCTAAAATAGCCGATGTTTGCTATTAAAAGCGTGATGATTCTAGGCAAAAGTCATATCATAACGAAAGTTGCGTTTTCTGCAGATGCAAATGAATGTCAAAACAAGGTATGCCCCGCTAGACAGGTTTGCATTGATCTTCCTGGCAAATCCGAATGTGCTTGCAGCCCTGGATATTACGGAGCAAACTGCAATAAAGGTAAAAATGACCATTGTAAAATAACTAAGATAGTACGCGCGCTCTCATTGGTCGACAGGTGTGTTTAGATGAGAGTAAATAAACACGGTTGTGACGTCACGCCCGGGACGATGTTTGCGCTGCCTTCTTTTTTTATTATTACATTTTGACAAAATTTATCCAAACACTTGAAGCAATGAAATTGTCAAAGCAGTGCTGTTTTCTTTTTTAGCTATCATTTGTTGTCCCATCCTTTAACCACAAGTTCAAAGAATTGGCTTGTCTTCGACTTTTTTTAGTCAAACTCACGCGTGTAAATTTTCACGATTGTCAACATTTTCGTACGATTTAAACATTATATATTTTTGTCCTCTGACATCCTCTTCCCTCCCTTTATGAAACGATTTCTTTGATTTCTGGGAACTTTTTAAAAGCATACAGCTCGTACTAAGAGGAGAAAAACAACACAAATCCAGTTATGAAGCGACCCAACTAAAATTCTGAATTTGGAGACTTTCGGCGAATCGGCTAGCCAAAATAAGACCAAATTATGGAACAAATCACAATTTATTTCCACTTACTTTCCTATTCAATTCCTATTCAATGATGATCTTTCACAAGCCGAGTAGGTAAGAAATCGTTTGCTAGCAAGTTAACAAGATTTGGAGTCTTAAAACATGAAATTCTTACCGGCGATCGGCGAACACCGACGGCACATATTATGTTATCCAAAGTTAATTTTAACATACGAATTATCTAAAGAACCATTATCTGAATAATAATAAAAACATAAAGAATATAATTATATATTCTTCCATTGACTTTTCATTCACGAATCTATCTAGAAAGCTTATTTATCTCAAAGTAATAATACTATTACAATAAAGTTTATAAACGGAGGAAATTAAATAAAGGGGAAAGGGAAATAATAAAGCCAATAATTATATTGTTAATAAACACAATAAATAAGAAACTTTCAAATTATTATTATCTAGAAAAAAATAAATACATTTATGCTGATTATCATAGTAATTATTTATCGAAGTAGTAATTTATCATCTCCATGCTACGAGAGAATCCATACAAACCCATGATGTTGAGCCGTAGTGCTAAGGGCACTCACCATTTGCCTGCCCTGCTCCTTTGTACGCTGCTTTACACCCATGCGTTTTGCGGTACTAAGGAGCTTTCTGTCAAACTGTTGTGCCAATGGTCGAATTGTTTTTCCGGGTTTTGGTGTAGTCATCCATGTGACACCTCTACTACAGTGTCTGCAATGATTTCGGCTATAGTCCCACCTACTGCCAGTTTCTCAGGACTAAAATTTTTCCATAACAAACCCAAGTGGTCATCCAGCTGGGTTTTGTATTACCCCAATTCTTCTGCCTCGCGGCATGTCCTTCTACAGGGTGGGGATATCTCTACGAACCCAGGCCCTTGTGGAAATTCAGGCGTAGTTACTTTATCTCGTTCTTCGATCTGTGTTAATACCACACGATGCAACCCCCCGATAGCGTCTTGTAATCGTGCTCTCCCTGTTTATAAACCTGCTAAACCAAATGTCCACCTTATTTATCCTATCCCTACAAGAATAACCATACGCACCAATCCTATACATTCTACGCCAAGGCTTATGTGCCAGGGTAACCTAATATACACAGGTTCTTACTCTATCAAGAGAAAAACAATGCATGCCCAAATGGCTCACAATAACACTACGCTTATTAATCATAGTGAGAGCAATCACATTCCTGTTCATATTTCAACACCTTCCTACAACCTAAAATCAAACCCAATAATAACCCGGACTCGAAATAACAACAACTTGATTTCTATTGAGCGTGATCCGTTGGTTTTTCACAAAAAAACAGAGACGCCCGTTCGCCTTCTTCTGCTGAATACCCGCTCTGTCCGGCACAAAGCTCTGTTTGTTAAGGACTATGTCATCGACAACAACGTTGACATAGCGGCTATCACTGAAACATGGCTCAATTCAACAGGTGATGAACATGTTATCACTGAAATATGTCCCGCTGGTTTTGTGTTTAAACACATTCCTAGGACATACTCTGATGGTGGTGGTGTTGGAGTTCTCTACCGGAAATGCTTGAAACTGATACAAGAGCCTGTAAAACCCTTTCAGTCTTTTGAAATGATTGATTTCAGACTCAAGCTAACCTCAGATACTAGATTGCGCATCCTAGTAGTATATAGACCTCCACCCTCTAAAGAAAATGGTTTTACAGTTGGCCAATTCTTGGCAGAGTTCTCATCGTTACTGGAACAGCTTGTTACATCTGCTGGGAAATTACTTATTATAGGTGATTTCAACTTCCATGTAGACGATCAATCTGATTGTTCTGCAAATCGTTTCCTTGACTTGTTGGACTCCTTTAACCTATTGCAACATATAAAAGAACCAACTCATAAGGATAATCATACGCTTGATCTTATGATTACACGGAATGATGAAAACATTGCAAATAACTTTATTGTGAGGAACCCCTGCCTCTCAGACCACCAGGCCGTACATTGTTCTCTTTCTATCACAAGGCCGACTTGTCCAAAGAAGGTGGTCACATACAGAAAACTCAAAAGCATTGACGTTGATAGTTTCCGAGAAGACCTGACAAACTCTGGTTTGTTATCATTAGAGACGCAAAGTGTGAGCGAAGCTGCGAGCAAATACAACTCTGTATTGTCCAGTCTGCTTGATTCCCATGCTCCCTTGCGTTCTCGAATCGTCTCACAGCGTCCGTCATCCCCGTGGTATTGTGATGAGATCGCAACTGAAAAATGTGTGCGTCGCCAGCTTGAACGTAAATGGCGTAAATCGAAACTTATTGTAGACTTTGAGATCTACAAAAGCCAATGTGATAAAGTAAATATAATGCTAAAAGATGCCAAAATGAAATACTATTCTACAATTATCAATGAAAATAAATCAGATCAGAAAGTACTTTTCAAAAATGTTGAAAAGCTGCTCGATAGTAAACCGGCTCCTGTATATCCCAGTTGTGATTCAACAAAAGTACTGGTGGAAAGATTTATTAACTTCTTTACTGACAAAATAACAAAAATCAGACTCGGTTTACCATCCCATACAGCGGATGTTTTCCCTGACATCGAATACCGCGGTGCTGAGCTGCAGAATTTCACGCCGGTATCAGAAGAAGAGGTTGCTAAACTAATAACACCACTGTCACTGAAGTCTTGTGCTCTTGACCCTATCCCATCCTCTATTCTGAAGCAGTGTTTTGATCTCCTACTGCCGGTCATCACCCAAATCATCAACCTCTCAATGACTACTTCCAATATGCCAGACCGAATGAAAGAAGCCACCCTAAAGCCATTGCTAAAGAAACTTTCTCTTGACTTCGAAGTATTCATGCATTTCAGACCTGTTTCAAATCTAATGTTTTTATCGAAGTCCATTGAAAAAGTTGTTGCAGTTCAGACCTGGGACCACTTGATAGCCAATAATTTACAAGAAGAACTGCAGTCGGCCTACAAACTGTACCACAGCACCGAAACTGCCTTGCTTCGTGTACAGAATGACATCTTGCGTGCGGTCGATCAAAAACAAACAGTTATTCTTCTTTTACTTGATCTCTCGGCGGCTTTTGACACTGTTGATCACACTCTTCTTCTATCGAGACTTTCTTGCAGATTTGGAATCAGAGAAGGTGCATTAGATTGGTTCGCTTCCTACCTTCGGGGTCGCAAACAGTTTGTCACTATAGATGGTGTTCAATCATCTACGAAAGACCTCTCGTGTGGTGTTCCTCAAGGTTCTGTTTTGGGCCCCATCCTATACCTTTTGTATACTGCACCTGTTGGTGATATCTTGAGAAAGTACAACATCTCTTTCCATCTGTACGCAGATGACACCCAGATGTATGCAGCTTTTCATCCGTCAGATGAAACTGAAATGCAATCTACAATCACCAGGCTTCAAAACTGCGTGAATGAAATAGATCTATGGATGGGCGCCAATAAATTAAAACTTAATCGTAAAAAGACAGAAATGCTAGTGATTGGCTCACGATTTCGCCCTAAAACAAATCTAGGGAGTTTTCGAGTGGGAGACCAGTTAATCTCTCCGAGCGACTCAGCAAGAAATATTGGAGTCATTTTTGATAGTTCTTTGGAAATGAAAAAGCATGTTGCCGCGATTTGTAAATCATCTTTTTACCATCTTAGGCGCATCGCAAAGATCCGGAGATATCTAAGTTCTGGAACTACTCAAATTTTAATCCATGCTTTCATTACGCAGAAACTTGATCACTGTAACTCTCTGTTGTATGGTCTCCCGAAAAATCTCACACAGAAGTTACAGTACGTCCAGAACGCGGCCGCACGGCTACTAACTTATACGCGCAAGTTTGACCACGTCACCCCTATTTTGAGAGAACTTCACTGGCTGCCAATTGAGCAAAGAATTGAATTTAAGATCCTTTTGATTACTTTTAAATCTCAATATGACTTAGCTCCTTCTTATTTAAGTAAACTTATACAGAGGTATCAACCCTTCAGGAGCCTAAGATCGTCTTCATCATGTCAATTGAGTGTTCCCCGCAGTCGCACCGTTAATTATGGAGACCGGGCCTTTTCTGTAGCTGCCCCGACATTGTGGAACCGTCTCCCCCTCCACATAAGGTCTTCCACAAATCTCTCGATTTTTAAAACTAAATTAAAGACACATTTATTTAATTCTGCCTATTAGCTCTATATTGCATTTCTTTTATTGCCTTTTATTGCTTTTTTGCTTTTGTTCTCTTGTTTTTTGTTTTAACATTTTTATTTTTTAGATTTTTATTTTTTAGATTTTAAATTTGTAATACATTTTTTAATGTAAATATATATTTGATCACAACAATGTAAAGCGCTTAGAACTATTTAGATATAGGCGCTATATAAATGTTATTGTTATTGTTATTGTTATTGGCACTGTCGACGAAACTTTGCTTGAGTTGCTTCAAAAATTCAATATTCGTTCATGCCATCAGCAACAATTGAAGCCCCCATAGTATCATTCCAGTCTGGTATTCAACATTTGCTTGATTTGAAGATTGAAGCAAGACACACGCTTTTTTTGCTATCCAGCTTTTTCGATGCCGGCCAAATTTGCCTTTCAAAACTCGTCAAAAGGTTCAAGTCAACACGAAGGCCATTGTTGTATGGAAAATTCCTTTGGCTTTGTAATTCTTCACCCGTACATCCCTTCATTGACATTCGCTTATGCTTCAATTACAATAAACACCATAGAAGAGGTCAATAAAGTCGTCAAATGTTTCTTACAAAGCAGTTTTCTCTCGCCTCCCCTTCGCAAAACTTGCAGCCAACTGAGTGAAAAAGTTGAACACATGCGATATAACACGCCCTCTGATTGGCCCGTTCAGGCCGTCGCGCGGTAAGGAGAATTTATATATTCACACAAAATGTTGAAAATAAATTCATTTTAAATCTTTCGCTTCAAAAAGTGAAAGATATTTATAAAAGCAATAGAGAACTTTTTCCCAGTGTCTACATACTCTGATGCAAACACTCGGGTAGGTTGGGAGAATTCTCGACTAGTTATGCAGCCACTCGACCTTCGGTCTCGTGGATGCATAACTGTCTCGAATTCTCCCAACCTCCCCTCGTGTTTGCATCAGAGTATGTAGACACGGAAAAAGTTCTCTATTGCTTAATTAATATATAGATTTAGGCACTGCCTAAAAGCGGAGCTCCCAAATATATTTAGGGCCTATTAGCATGAAGGTGTGGGATGATGGGTAGCTGGGGTACCTCAGCTTGGTGAGGTTGAAAGACATGAATTAACAGTCGTCGGTAAAATCAACTTGCTATGAACTCAAAATTTATTGCCTTGACAATATTATCCTTTTTATTGATTCAAGTAGTCCCTCAGATGATTAGAAACGTACAATTTAAAAAAAAATTTAGCTTTTCCAAAACACCCTATTGAGGAACTCAAATTTAACAAATTGCTCTACCCATGTAAATTCCAGGCCCCCCTGTGAAAATTCCACATTCTCTTGTGGGCCCTGTGAAAATTCCAAAGTTTGCAAAAAGATGGATACCTGTGGAAATCACATGGTAAAAGAATGGCCTTGTGGAAATTCCAGGGTTCAAAATAGTATTACCCCTGCAGAAATTCCAGGGTCAAACACAGCAACTCCTATGGAAATTCCAGGTTCACCGATAGGGGGTCATGCCAGTTGTAAATGAATGCCCTTTTGAAATTCCCAGGTGACATGAATGGCCCTGTAGAATTTTTAGGATCAAAACACTAACCCTATGGAAATTCCAGGGGCAAACACAATGATGGGCATCGGATATAAATGGAACAGCCCATTCAAATCAAATTAAGAAACAGATGTTAGGACCACCTCATCCCAGCATCCCTAGGTTGATAGTTTACATGGAGAAAACCAACCCCACCTAGGCAGGCAACCCGCCCTGGCAAGGTTGCCCGCCTGCATTGGTTTACCCCACCTCTCATGTGAACACAAGCAAAGCAAAGAAGAGAGATTATATGAAAAGGTGAGTAACCCCGCCGAACCAGGGTCCCCGACCTCTATGTGGAAACGGAAGGGCCTTAATAAAATATGGTACATGTATAGTATAAAAAAACATGTATTCTCATTTTATTTGGTACTGGTAATCTGATGATGTTCTGTTTCTCAGTTTCACACACCTGCCAAAAATGCATTGCAGATGCCAAATATGATTTGGCTGTAAGTTATACATAAACAGCCCTTTCATGTCCCTTCATATGAAAAAAACATGCAATGCATTAACCATTTCTCCCATTTTCTTTCATTAATTCTTTATCAGGGGGAGGGGGCTTGATTAGAAACACTTGAAATGTTAAAACAATTTTCCACACAGAGTTAAAAACATTTTTGCCCCCCCCCCCATGCCGACTAACAAAATATAGATAATCCCTCCTTACCACACACTAAAAAGTCTTAAGTGATGTGAAATAAAAACAGATAAGAGAATAACAGTAACAGGAAAGGAGGGTTGCTATTAGAGAGATGCTAAGTCATATTATTTGCTCATGTGATGTTAGCAAATTGCTATGCATCACAAAGTGTAAATCTACAATAATCATCTTCAACATCAACCTACATCTCATTTGCTAACATTAAATTCAAGTCCCCCCCCCCCCCCTTTAATTGCACAAAAAATTTCAGGGGCTCCTTGTGGTGCAGTAAAAAAATTACTGGTATGTTAAGAGTTATTAATCTTTTTGGATAGTTTACAACATGAGCAGCCGTGTTGTATCAGATTTACAACACAAGTCGCAGGCAGGTCATGTACATCTGATACAACACAGATGCTGATGTTGTAAACTACTTAAAATGCAGAGATGCCATATTGCTTGTAAATTTGGCAGCCGTGTTGTATCAGATTTACAACACAAGTCGCAGGCAGGTCATGTACATCTGATACAACACAGATGCTGATGTTGTAAACATACTTGTAAATTTGGCGCTTTAAGATATCTTTCATGGAAGTTGCTATGCTAATAAGTTACAACCACTAGTGGCTGTACAACAGGCTACAATCATATCATTATTATTTCTTTTGTGTTGACCTTTTTAATAATTCATGATTTTTTTAAAATTGGAGAAAGTTTGCTTGTGACAGCCTGTAACTTGGTTCCATTATTGGGCTTTAGAAATTAAAAAATTAGGTTAATCTGCACCAGATTACCGCTTTTTCCAATTTCACCCTCTTGAAACACTAGGTGGGAATCTTAAGTACAGATCAAAACACACAATAAAGTTTTTAAAAATTAATCAAGACCTGTTATATTATTTAATATCTGTTAAAAAATATCAAAGGTAAATGCAAACCTATTCCAACAATTTATATCACTCTTCTTACATGCCCTTCACTTCGCTCCCACCCAAAGGCAGTTGCTATGCTCTCTGGCCTGCACTGTTTGCAGTCGGCAGATTTCCATCAGGGGCTCTAACCGTGTATAATGTAAGTAGATGCTAGTTTGAACAGCATATCCAATCCAAGCAAAAGTGAAGGTGCAGTTACATTAATCTCTATCCAAAGCATTGAAAATTATGTCAAAGACAATGGAAAACAATAATATCTCACTGAGAGAGAAAAGAAAATGTTTTCATTCCCTAATAGCTCATTTACACGACAGGGATTTTTTGCACAGCTCGGATAAAAAGTGGTACAGGAACCAAATTTAGTGGCACGGCTCCGGTCTATTTGCGCTGTGTAAATGACTTTGCCGTACTACTTTTTGTCAGAGCCGGACTGGAATTTTGTCCATGCCGGGACTACGTGGCAAGGTAGTCCAAGAACCATTTTATCCAAGCCGTGCCACACTTTTTTGTCGTGTAAATGGGGCTTAAGTTTATGCCTCCGATAACCCCATAATGGGTACATTTTAGACACAAGTATGCCATATGCCATAATTATAATATTGTAATGTCATTGAATGCAAATTTGTACCATTTTTGGTGTTTTTATCTCTAAACCGTGCAACTGCACAGTAGGGAAATGTTAACTTTGGTGTCATCATCAGAGGGCACATACATACTATCACACTCATACATACCAGTGATGTTGTTAGTGAAGGCATGCAGGCTATGAAAATGGCAGCAAACATATGCACTAATTTACATGTATTCATTTGTTTTCCTAAATTTTTTTACTGGTATTTACTAGTAAATAATTACATGACATCAGTCCATGCATGTTGAAACCAAATCAGAGTAGAGATACAATACAACATTTTTTTTAAGTTGAAAGCCTTTAACGCCTGCCCTTTTGTTGTGTAAAAGAAACACTAAGTAAACTACTTTTCAGTACCATAAGTCAATTTCCTGCCGCTTGGAAATCCAAGAGTAAAAAGATCAAGACTCTACCACCATCGATTGCCGACCAATGTGTAGTGTAGCAACAACAGGATTTGCACTTCCAGCGAGCAGAGATTTCCTCGTGTCGATCGAAAAATACGTGTTTGTGGATGTTTGTATATCTGTGAATCAGAAATGGACGTCTTGCTTTATGCAAAATGACAGGCGTTTTTGTAGCATTTCTCTCTGGTTTCGATTTTTGAATGCCACTTGCAGAAAGCTGATGTTTTCCCTTTCCACAAAGGACGGAAGCGTTTTATTAGCCTTCGTTGTTGAAAACTATAATAATACTAATAGAACTCTCTAGATTTTTAGGGTCGCATATCTGGAAAAAGATAAAAACTGGAAAAAGCTAAAAACTGTCAAAAACAATTTGAGTCCCGACTAATCCGCGACCTCTCGAATTCACGTTCTGCTCGATAACAAACATGACAAACGTTAGCTTACCTTCCTTCCGAGTAGCTTTCTTCTCCCGTGTAGAAACAACTTCAGTGTTTATACTGCTCGGAACTTGGGAATGTCCTGCCATCGTCCTATAAACAAAGTGTTATCCAGGTCAGTCTTCTTGATTTTTTTCCCGGGAGACGGAGCGATTCCTGGCAACAGGGAGACTTGACGTCCCTGAGTTTGAACCACGAATGTTGCACGGCCGCCAAATAATTTCTCCAAATCAAACAACAAGAAGCCAAACAACAAGTCGAATGAAAACTTACCTTTTCCGAGCCGTAGTTTTCCCCAAAGTAGTTTTTCTCCTTGAAAAAGCCGCTGTAAGCTTGTCTAAAACGCCACAGATTTGTCAAATGAAACCACAGGCAGCCCAAGTATAATGGTCGTTAAAAAAAATATCTGGCTTGGCAATATTTATAGTGTTTATGTGGCTTTGTGTAAGAGTAATCGAAAAACTCGCTAAATTGCTATAAAATCGTCACTGAGTTCTGGTAAATTATGGCAAATAAAAGTAGAAGACTTAC
The DNA here is from genome assembly GCA_033964015.1 of Scolanthus callimorphus. Classification (NCBI taxonomy): domain Eukaryota; kingdom Metazoa; phylum Cnidaria; class Anthozoa; order Actiniaria; family Edwardsiidae; genus Scolanthus; species Scolanthus callimorphus. The sequence continues at coordinate 20,183,775 of CM066913.1, forward strand.
ATTAAGTTGTCCTGTTGTCCTTTCCTCGTCTAGAGGCGTTTAGAGTGTTTACGAGGGTTCCACCGGGCCCCTCTAACCAGAGGGGAAGGCTCCAAACAACAATATCGAACGCCTCGCATCGCGACCGAATTTCTTCGATAAATCGCCACTCGATCGGCGCCCTAATCACACCAGGAGAACCGTTTTGCATATATCTTTCCTACAAAGCAGCGCTGTCTCGATTAAACATCCGAACACGGTGAATTTCGGTATTTTTCCGTTGAACTTCGACAAGCCAATTTCACCGACTTGCGAAGTCAGGGGCCCTTTGGCCCCAGGAAAACCGTTGCTCCAGTTACAGCGTTATCCTAGCCAGGCCTTCTGGCTTGATAGCCAGGCCTTCTGGCTTGATAGCCAATGGGGATTGTGAACGACATGCACATTTAGCCTGCCCCTACATGTGAGAGTGACTTTTTGCAAGAAGGCCTGGCTATCAAGCCAGAAGGCCTGGCTTTCAAGCAAGAAGGCCTGGCTAGGATAACGCTGTAACTGGAGCAACGGTTTTCCTGGGGCCAAAGGGCCCCTGACTTCGCAAGTCGGTGAAATTGGCTTGTCGAAGTTCAACGGAAAAAATACCGAAATTCACCGTGTTCGGATGTTTTAATCGAGACAGCGCTGCTTTGTAGGAAAGATATATGCAAGACGGTTCTCCTGGTGTGATTAGGGCGCCGATCGAGTGGCGATTTATCGAAGAAATTCGGTCGCGATGCGAGGCGTTCGATATTGTTGTTTGGAGCCTTCCCTCTGGTTAGAGGGGCCCGGTGGAACCCTCGTAAACACTCTTAAACGCCTCTAGACGAGGAAAGGACAACAGGACAACTTAATGTAAGTCTTCTACTTTTATTTGCCATAATTTACCAGAACTCAGTGACGATTCTATAGCAATTTAGCGAGTTTTTCGATTACTCTTACACAAAGCCACATAAACACTATAAATATCGCCAAGCCAGAATATATATATTTTTTAAACGACCATTATACTTGGGCTGCCTGTGATGAAACCCCGAAGAATGTCGAATGTCAGACCAGTTCGCCAGAAACTCTCACTTGTCCGCCTTCTTTTGAACAAGAAGAAAGTTTCTTCATTTCTACAGAGACTTGTAGTCCCGACTCATTTGCGTAGTACGGTTGTAGTTGGTTCTCCAGTCGCTTGCAGTAGTATTTTATTCATTTGGCGGTGATCGGAAAACTGAATAATCAGTGATCAAATTTGCAAACAAAGCAGATTTGCCGTATTTGGGTTCACTGTAGTGTGACGTCACTTTCACGTGAGCATCCCCCCTGACCACGCAATCTCGTCCCCCCTGACCACCCACTCACCCCCCCCCCCCTCATTTTAAGTTTGTTTTGCCCGGCTCCACCTTGTGACGTCACGGGCGCGCGGTCGTGACGTCACGGCCGCACGACTGAGAACTGGCGAAGGCGACTATAAAAATCAGGAGATGGCTGCGAAAGAGGCTGGCTTCACAGACACGCGCGGAAAATTCTGCTATGACGTTGAAAAATGACTTCGACCCCTTTGCAATCTTTACGTTATTCAGGTATTGGGTACCCTGTGGATTTTATATCGTACACTATTTTGCGATCATTTGGACGCTTTTTTCTTAGGTATGTTGCTCCGCTCTGCGGCCTTCGGCCGCTAAGGAGCTCCGCTACAAACTGCACGTGTTCCTTTTAGAACGTGTTCTTTCTAATAATTAATATCTACATACAGATTGTTCATGAAAATACCTCACAGCGTTTGATATGTAAATAGCCGACTTTTTACTTTTACCGTCTGTGCATGTCACAGATTGCGAATTAGTAACGTCAAGTTTTGTACCATTTCTGAATGTAGAGTATTTAACAAAGCACCGTCACCGTAATTACAGACTGAGATGTTTTCCTTTGCATTCCAGCATGCCGGACCCAAGTAGATCTTGGTTTTGTACTAGATGGATCGCAGGATACTGATCGTGATGACAGAGTGAACTTTGACAGGAGTCTCCAGTTCCCTAAGATTATGACACAGCTTGTCAACATCTCGCCGACAGATGCACATGCTTCTCTTATAGTCTACGCCAAAGAGCCGACGTTGGAGTTTTCTCTGAATAAGTACTATAGTCGGTCAGCAATAAGGGAGGCATTGGGTAAAATAACCTACCCTAACATTAGGGACAGGCGGATAGGCGAGGCATTAAAGAAAGCTAGGTCAGACGTCTTCAGTGTAAGAGGAAGATCCGTTCCGGCGTTTGTGTTCGTTACTGCACATGACAGATCGGACGATGGTGTCTCATCTGCAGCTAAGAATTTACGTCAGCTGACGACTGTGTACGGTATCGACACAGGTAATCGCTCGGCAGGACCACATCTAAGGACACTGGCCTCTCACTCGGTTACCCACGTGTTCTCTAAATCTTACAAGGATCTAAACGGACTACAGTTTGCACTGGAAATAAAAACTAAAATATGCATAGGTAAGTAATATTTTGACCATAACAGACATCTATTTCAAGTACTCATTCCCTCCCCATTCTCTCTACGTTTAATTTGGGAAAGTCTTCTAAGGCAGGAATGCAATTGAATGCTATTTGTTAAACAACGGAGATTACCAATGACATCGCCCAACTTATTATTTCGCAGAAATAACAATAACACAACAACAAACAGCCCGGCGTAACAAATCGATAACCCAATAAAAGCTATATTTGTCAATACTAATCGATTTTAATCGATTGATTTTAACGATAATCGATAAAAATTGATCGCTAGGTCTGTTGTGATTATCGATTTTTCAATAATTATATCGATGTTTATCGACTTTTTTCTAAAGGGCTTACACGCACAGGATCGATTAATAGCATTAAAAGAATTTCAGCACCCAGCGAAAAGACAAGTCTGTCATTTTCATTTATTTTTTATGAGGCGATCAAGTATTCCAAACGTGCCTTCAAAAACAATGGTGGTACCCTGCTAGCAGAGACTTTTCATTTGCATTGCTCATCTACGTTGCTACAGTTTCTTCGCGATTCGGTTGCTGTGCATGCTACGCGAAAGAAAAATAAGACGCACGCAAGTAACTACGACATAGGGAGGGCACTCATTTATCCTTGAACAACGGATTTCAAATTTACTTCTCAGTCTTGGGTAGTCCAGAATCTTCTCGGATCTTTGTCTCAATAGCATGGTATAATCTGCTGCGTTGGTATATGTTGCTGGGTTATCGATTTCTTGGTCGAGACACAATAAATTTATATAACTTTTATCTTTGGAACAGGGTTATGCTATGCTTTCGATATCAAGTGACATCGATTTTTATCGATTGTCAATATTAATCGATAATGATCGGTCAATCTGATGGACAAATATCGATCAGATTTCGATGATCGATTTCTATCGATTTGTTACGCCGGGCAAACAGACAACGGTTGCATATGACAAATATAAAAGCTCCTATAACAATTAACACCAAATTAACACACGGTATTTATAATTTACATCTACTATAATTAATTAATTAATGCTCTGATTCTTTTCTTTTTTATGTATAGAATCAAATACACTCATACGTAGCCGTTGACATAAAGGACATTTTTAATTACGGTATTTGCTGCATTACGCCATTTTTCGTTTTAGCAATGGATCCTTGCTCCAACTTACCTTGTCTACATGGAGGAAATTGTACAAACGTTGCAGGGGGATACGAATGCTCTTGTCCTTCATCAAAAGCTGGAAAAAACTGCGAAAAAGGTAAACTAACAAAACTATTCCTTTCCGATATCCTTTTAATCGGCTGATTGCATTGTTAAACCGCAACAGGTGGGTTGAGGACCTGCGCAAAATGTTCCAGGGGAGGGTGTATTGGACTCAGGAAATTCAACGGATGAGGGTGTGTCTGGCGCTTAGATATTCCAAGGGAGGGTAAAAAGGTGACTTCCCAGGGACATTTTATCCCAAACTTGATTTTCCAGGGGTATTTTGACTGGAAAAATGGAAATTCCAGGAGAGGGGGTCCTTTATGAGGATGGAAATACCAGGGGAGGTCTGATTCACGAGTGGAAATTCCAGGGAGGGTTTTTTAAGGGAGGTCCTCAACCCCCCCGGTGGGGTTTAAAAATGCAATCAGCCATTCAAAAATAAAGATGTTACCATTCACTGGATAACCACTTAAAGGGGTTATGTCACTGAAATGCTATAGAACTAGGCCAGTGACCTGCATAAACAACACAGGATCCTTTATCGTAATTCACCTTAGTCTAGGAAATGAAAAAAGACTTTAATTGCCATTATATAAGCTTTGGCTATCAAAGGATGAAAACAGTTCAGGTTGGTAAGAAATGGCAAATCGTAAGCCATTTTCATCCGCTCGGCGACAAACCAAAATACGTTACAATATCTTGTAACTGATAAGCTAAATCAACCCTAAAATCGTTTAACATCCAAAATCCCCATTTGATATTTTAACGGATTACAGAAAACACACCCTGTGCAAGCGACCCATGCAAGAACGGCGGGACGTGTACCGATGAAGGCAACAACTACAGGTGTACTTGTGCCCAAGGCTTTAGAGGAAATAACTGTGAAGATTGTAAGTGATTAATAAACACAGAGCCAATAGTACAAAACAGTACGGCTGAAACGCTGTTTTATATTGACTGGGTGAAATTGCATTATTATACACACTTTACCATGTATTCTGATAAGGCTGTTTTTCGTTACTTTCTAGCCACATCAAATTGTGACAGCGCTCCTTGCAGAAATAACGCAACTTGTGTAAATACGAAAGCCGGATTCGAGTGTGTATGTGCACCTGGCTTCGCAGGACCATCTTGCAGCAAGGGTACGTTACCTACAATACCAGTATTCTTAAATTCAGTAGCCAGCAGTTACACTGCGAAAATTACTCGGGTTCTGGCCAAAAATCAGGTTTCTAGAAAGTACAAAACCTATTGGCTTCATTTTAGCATCTTTTGAAAGGTTTGGATGCAAGAAGTAACTCGAGTTACTTCCATCACGACATCTTGAGAGGAACCTATGAAAACAAATATCGACGTTTATATACAATGGTATCCATGGTATAGGATTTAGAAGGAATTGCGCTTGACATGGAGTTTCCTATTATATTGTCATCCAGGTGGTAAACTTTTAATTTAATTTCTCCGTTTTCCGTACGACTGGCAGGACCTGAGTTATTCCTTATGTGTAGTTCTTCCAAAGCAAACCAAAATCAAGCCAGCAAGGGGTTCTAAAGTTTTGAGTTACTGGATTTTTGGCCACAAAAAGCAATTTGACAATTCTAGCAATTTGACAAAATTACTCGAAATCCTGGTAAAATCTGTCTGTTCTTATAGACTATCGTAAATTGCTTAATCATTAACTACAACATGACTGCTTTCATACTTTCTCAGTTTGCAGGCATCAGAAGCTGAACCTTATCTTCTTAATTGATGGATCCAGTACTATAGAAGATCAAGAGCCTGGGAATTTCGCCAAAGTTATTAACTATATCAAAACTCTGGTTGACTTCTTCGAGATTTCCAAAAACCAAACAAATGTGGCTGCAGTAGTCTATTCCACAAAGCCCTCTTTGCAGTTTGACCTTAATCAGCACTATACCAATCAGGCTGTCAAAAATGCTGTGGGCAAAATAAACTTCCCCGGTGGCTGGACTTACACAGCAAAAGCTCTCGCTTTCGTGAGAACAAATGTTCTTCAGACTGCACGACCTGAAGTAAAAAATGTCATCATAAGTATTACGGATGGAATGGCCATGGACGACGTTAGCACTATCTCGCGCCAGCTGCGTCAACTGGGCATCAAGATGATCGTTGTAGGGGTGGGCCCTTTGATTGATAAACAACAACTGAATGACATGGCTTCTGATCCAGACAGTGATCATGTGTTTACCGTAACTTTTAAAGGGCTGCAAGGCATACTGAAGACAGTGAGAGACCGACTCTGTATAGGTAAGTATCTGATCCAGCGATAGCTTCTTCGTCGAACAGGTATATGCAGGTGTGCGAACGGTTAGCTTTGTCGTGGTATGTATAGACTGCCTTAGAGTAGACCTTGAAATTAACTTTATGCACGTTGTGACGCAATGATTTTTCGCATTTTAAGGTAATATTACTTTTAATTTAACGCTTAATTTCGAAAATCTATTATTATGAAAAATTCACAGACGTCACATAATTGTTACAATTATACTAAGACACACTACTTGAAACCATATGCATGAGCGTTGCAAAATCAATACTATACAACAAAACTATGACAAGATGGTAAAAATTAAAACTAAAAACGTCAGTTAATCTGAAATGTGTTAACTAGCACACGTTTGATCTGTGGTTAGAATAATCAATTGATGTGGCTCAGCAAAGCCAAAAAGTATCGACTACATGCGACACGAACGCCTTTCTACCTTATAGTTTTGCTAGTCCTAAAATGTGTTTAAGCATACTGATCATTTTTACTTCGTTATGATTGAAATGTTTGTCATTTTTATCAGTGATTGATGCTTGCTACAGCTCCCCATGTTTGAATGATGGGAAATGCATAAATGTAAACGAAGGCTTCACGTGCACTTGCCCTCCGGGCTTCACTGGAGACAAATGCGAGACTGGTAAGGATACCTTTTGTTCTGCAGTAAAATACACCTATTTTATGTATCATGAACCATGCTTCTTGTTGGCAATGCCGATTTTTGCCTTAAATCGCAGCAGTTTATGTCAAAATATGCCACAAATGCAGAAATAAACAATGCCATTAAGTGCATTAGTGTGTGTTAGTTTGTCAATTTGGATACTTTGAATGCTACATCGTCCACGAATATTAGGTGTAAACAACCATCTCATGAAGCTACCGAGCTCATGAGCTAGCGAGGTACATGGGAAATATGTTATGTACCTTTTGCGACTTAAGTCTACGTTAATTAAGCTGTCAGTGCTAAAAACACTACTGCCGCGCGGCAGTATACGCTACAGGAACAACCTATTTATCAAATTATAGTCAAATAATTGAATTATCAGAAGAGTATTTGCTTAATCTGTGTATTTAACTTTACACTTATTTTTGGTTTCAAATTCAGCCCTGAAAAAAATCAAGTTTAAGTTATTAATAAAATTACAGGAAATGTATGGCGGCCAAATGGCGGATACTAAAGAATACTAAATACAAGAAAGCATGACTTTATTGCACTTCATATGATTGCCATTTTACCTCTACCAAGACCTTAAAATACGATTGATATGCAAAATCTTGTAACCTTTCATAGTCAAACAAACTGAAGAAAATCTTATGGTCTAGCTGTTCGATTAAGATGCTGTTACAAAGAGCCTTTCGAACCAGGGAATTGGTCAGTCTTGTAGAAGTTTTAGCCAAGAAAGTAAAATGGAGGCAAGCTTATAGTTATAATTCACGTTATAATACACAAACGAGGGACTATCTTGGCCCTGGCAAAGGACCTCGCCTCCTCGGCACTCGCCTCCTCGGCACTTTGAATGACATTCGTGATATCATTGCTTTATAATATTGTTTTTGTTTTATTAGCACTGAACAGATGCAATGAATCGGAATTAGTATGCGCAGTGAACGAGATATGTCTTAACCTTGGTGGTCAGCCGAAATGTGTTTGTAAGCCTGGTTTTCACGATAAGTCAAGAAACTGTAACACAGGTAGGTTACCCTTAAATTTCCAGATCAGCACAGTCGTTGTCATTATGACCAATACTGGTGATCGGTATTATTTTACTTAACATAAACGCTTTAAGAAATATAAAACTTCATAGTGTCGCGTTCTGATTAAAGGCATGTGTATAAGGAAACAAGCTTCGGGGCCTCTAAATGACGCTTGTCCATATTTTCCAAAGAGGCATCACTGGATTATTTAGTAGATGGTATTAATGTTTTATCTTCTTCAGTAATGATACAGTCCACTGTCTATTTTTTTTTCTGTCCAGGTTTTAACTTAAAGCTAAAACTGGGAATTCTCCTCGTCGGAGCCTCGTCAGTCAATGACTTCGACAGGCAGGCCTTCCATAAGGAAAAAGTTTTCGTTCAACACCTTGGCAAGGTATGTTCTTAACAACTCCTTTTATATTGCGAAGACAAAAGTATACCAGTATTTCAGTTTTACCCTCTGTGAATAGACAAAGCCCAGTACCGCAACAGATTGATGTGCACTTGTGCCATCGAGTATAATTTCATAGCTCTGATGGCGATTCCTGCCAGAGCAACAGCAACATAGGGAAGAGAACTTGTAGCTCACTTCACGATGCACGTTTTATGAAATTGAATTTTTAAAAGATTGCTTAACAATAAGAGGTACTGAGCAGCGTTTGTATAATAGAATGCCTTGAAAATGTTAACCGAAACGCTGTTTTGTCGTTTTTGAATGCCGACTTTTCAAAGTTTACAACAGAGTGACTTGAAATTCTCACGCATTAAAACACGCGCTTACTGTTCGTGCGCGCGTGATGAACCACAGGAAGCCCGGTGTTGGGTTCATCCATTAAGCCCGGTGTTTAGGTTCATCCTGATAAACCGACAAACCGAACTCCCAGTGCTGGCGCACCTCACTGGTAAGAATCACACTGAACGTGACATGATAGCTGCCGTTTTACATGCTGGTTTCCTCAACGGCACCAACGGGAGGATTCAAGACTCATAATCCCCTTTCTTTGCTCCGAAAGGCCAACGCTCGATGAATTTTTGTTTAGAAACAGGGCGGCTGAGTTTGTTTTTAATCGAGTTTAATATTGGGCTGTTCCATATTATATATGTTACCCCCCTATCGAGGAACCTGGAATTTCCACAGGGGCCGCTGGGATTTCCACAGGGGTTGTTGATTTTGACCCTGGAATTTCCACAAGGTATTCATTTCCAAATGTGGAATTTACACAGGCCCAAGAGGAGAAAGAGGAATTTCTACATCAAATTCCCACAAGGGGTTCTACCTGGAATTTCCACAGGGATAGGGCAATTTTTGACAATTTGTAGTTCCTCGATAGGGGGGACGGCTATTTTATGGAACAGTCTATTACCAAATAACAGGTATATTTGAATACGAGGACTCAGACCTACCAACCCCAAATGTTGAAATTCAGTGGAACTCTTCCTTTTCCAAGACGTCCGCCAAGTTGTCTTATAATCGAATTACGTTCTAGTTCGCTAGATTGGTGGAGGGAGACTCTAGCACGGGGCCTTAATTACAGGTCTTCCCTTTCAGGAGAAATGCCTACGGGCCCTCGTAAAGGGACTTTGTCACCATTGTTTCTACAAAATGTTATAAAAAAGACCAGTGGGCTACATAAACAGTTCAGAATCCTATATATTATGCTTCAAGTAGTTAGACTTAGAAAGGAAAAGGAACGTAAAGTTGCATTATATAGGTAATCTTACGTACGAATTCACAGCTTTCGCTATCGCATTTCAGTTCGAAAACTGTTCAGCCTATTAAGAAATCAAAAGTACCAATTCGCAATCCAATTCCATCCGCTAGATAATACACGAAAATACTTCAATTTCTACGTACCTAGCAGATGAAACATTTTTTAACAAACCTAGACGATTATTTTGCTCATTTCTTGAAAAGCTGCATGAAATAAACCCCAAAATCGTGACACTGCCCCTTTAGGCGCCATGATGCTCATCCTGCAAATTACTAGTTGATTGGGAACTAAAAATTCATAACCACAGAAGATGCGAGTTTTTTAATATTTTTCCCACAGGTTCTTGGCGTCACATCGAACGTTAGTATAGCAGTGGCAACGTATTCTAATGAGACAACTATCAACATCCCCTTCCGCTCCTATAGCAACCCAGGATCATTCAATACTGACGTGGCCGAAATTAGCATTCCAGGAGGAGATGACAGAAATATCGGATGGGCGCTGAACAAGAGTTTCATTGACATGTTTAATTTTACAAAGGAGCCAGGGGTACACAACGTTCTGATGATTATTGTAGATCGTCGCTCCACCGATGAGGTTATGACTGCTAAGATGCGTAGAATAATGCAAAATAAAGACATAACTATAATTGTGGTCGCCGTTGGTCCTGGAGTCAGAGCACCAGAAATAAAGCGGATTCCTCGTGATCTCGTCGAACAACGCATCAAAACTGTAAAAGGTTTCGCCGATCTCAGTGGCCTGGTACCAAAAGTGAAAGAGATCCTTATAAAAGGTATACATGTGTTCGAAAGCAAGTAAAAGCAAACAATAAGTCTCAAACCAACAGACTTATTTGGTTCATCATAGCTTTGATTGCCATAGAACGACATCCCAGATTGACTTACATTCTTAACCCCAACAAGCAGAAATATATTTCAAAACTATATAGTAAAAGACTACCCCGCGCGTTATAACGACCATGTGTGTGACAACCAAAAAACGGCCTGGAAACCACGAGATTCTTTGCAACACTAAGAATTCTCTAATCTGTTGCTTTCATTTCTATCGGTCTCCCCTCCCCGCCAACCGTTCGCGCATATTGCTTCGCTAGTATACTAAATTATTTATTTCTAAAGCGTTATATTCTTCAAAAACGTAGCTCTTTATCACAATATTTGTTTATTTTATTTAGCGGTAATACCGTGTGAAGTCAATCCTTGTCAAAACGGAGGTACTTGTAACGCTGTAAATGGTGGCTATACATGCTCCTGTTTCTCTAATACCACTGGAAAACAATGCGAAGATCGTAAGTTGTGTATAAATTATATATTTTTTAAATTTGCGTGTGTCAAATGCAATTGCCAGAAATATGCATTTTATTCACCAGATGTAACTGCGTGCTTTGGGTCGCCATGTAAAAATGGTGGTACATGTACACTGGTACAATCAGGTTACAAATGTTCGTGCAGAGAAGGTGTTATCGGCGATAACTGCGACCAAAGTAAGTCTTAGCATTTCAGTATGGCATTGAAAAGTACATCATAGTTGTCAGAAGATCTAAATGGGGAATGTTAGTTGAGAAATTTCAGCCTTCAAACGACAACTTTTGCTGCATGGTCATCTCTCTGGCCGCAATTGACTCGAATGTCCCACTAAGCAAAGGCAGTCCAAAGGTAGGTATTGTATGCTTTGCCTTCTGGGTGCTGAAACCTTTCATTCGGATAAGTTGACTGAGCACCAGCGAGTAATTAATATTCAGGTGAGCAGTGACTGAATGGATATTAAGGTTACTGAGAACCTTCGCGCACGTGTTCGAAATAAAAATCATACACGTCCTTTGTTTAACCAAAACATATCAACCTATATATCGTTGGAAAGCTTATAGAATGGACTAGCGAACTATGGCAAAAAGAAATATTTTTTCATAATTAGACATTCTTTTAAGGTTTTAATAAAAAATCGGGTGTGAGAGTTTCAAGAGATAACGCTGTCGAACTGCTAGACCTTGACTCCCAAGTAACACATTGTTTTAATCCTTAAAGGTGTTTCTCAAAAACCGTGTCTGCGTTTTTGTAAATTTTGCTTTGCTCAAAAGTTATCGAACTTTTAAATTTCGAAGGTCAAATTTTGTAGAATTTTCACGCCCTAAAAATTTTAAAAATTCATAACTGTTGAACTAAACAAAATTTAAAAAATCGCAGACACGGTTTTGAGAAACACCTTTAAGGATTAAAACGATGTGTTACTTGGGAGTCATGGTCCAGCAGTTCGACAGCGTTAGCTCGTTAAAATAGCACACCAAAATATTTAATCAATGCTTTAAAAAAAAATTTCAGGTATCAATAAGTGATTTCTTTTTGCCATAGCCCGTTAGTCCATTCTATAAGCTTTCCAACGATATATAGGTTGACATATTTTGGTTAAACTAAGGACGTGTATGATTTTTTTTTCGAACAACGTGCGCGAAGGTTCTCAGTAACCTTAAGTCCGCTGCAGGTTGACGTAAAACGTAATGAAATGGCAAGAAGACCAATTTTATAGGCAATATAAATTCAGGGTTGATTTGAAGAAACAGAACAAACAAGGGAGTTACGGATTGAATTTTTTATGTGAAGTCTTAATATGATCAATGAACTTCAAACTTTAATACCAATGCATGGACATTTTAAGCTGAACAAATTTGTCGATTTTTAAGCGACGAAGTACTTCTAGACATGAGAAAGTTAACCAAATATTTTGAAATATTTTTTCTCAATCACTTCAAAAAAATTTAATGCGCCACCAAATTTCCTAAGAAAAAGCCAGACAAATTCAATTCTTGTGACAGTGCTGGGAGCCCTGTGGATACAAGAGCCCATGCTGCGACCGTGCCACCAACTCCTTTACATGGCGCAAAATCTGAAACATGAACGATTAATGGCGGCGTTTTTTTTACTCGATTTTAGCGAAAAACGAGTTCTGTCTTTCGCAAGTTTTCTCGCTCGCCTCTACGTGTGACTATAATTTGGGGAAGAAGTCTAGTCCTCAAAACGATTCACATTTAACAAGAACGAACAAGTTAACGGCATGAAAAGGAGACTAAATTGGCACATATTTTGGCAAACCTAATATCAAACGTAATAAGGTGTAAACATATGAAGTGCTTTTCACGTGAACCTCTTTAGTCTCGAAACGATTCTCCAATCACCTAACTCCCCCCCCCCCCCCCCCCAAAAAAAAGGACAAGCGTAAAAGTGAGTAGCGTGTGGCACGTATTGGAGCTTTTAACAAATTAGCCGTCAAATAAATTCAGAAAACGTATACATCGCTAACTGAATGTTCAAACAACCTTTAGGGGCTAGACAACATTTTTTATACATGCACATACCCGAAGAATCAATACGAAAATGTTGTAGGAAACAGGGATTATATCTCACACTGATCCCCCCTTTTCCATTTTGTCCTACCAAAAATGATCTCCTGAAAACGATCTACATAGTATTATTTCAACAACACCAAGCAATATTTATTCAACTCGGGAAAAATAACGAGAATAATTGAATAACTATGACCTTAAACGCTAATCGAACTGGCCAGCGGGCTAACAATCTCACCCTCTCATTTCCGAAGCCTGGATAAAAAGTAAGGAGCCTTGTATGCACCATTATATTCAGCGCCACTAACCATCACTCGATATTCCCACCGACACTATATATTGAAAAGCGATTACCTCAAAATATAACTTCCTATTAATTAATTGACGGGAGCTCATGCACTACCTGTTTTATGGTCTTAGAGATTTACCTGATGCTCAGTGTATGAGTTCAGGTTAGATGTTGAGCTCTGATTGGCTGAAGCATTACTAGCGGAGCTCCTTGCGGCGGCCGAAGGCCGCCGCAAAGCGGAGCACCATACCTAAGAAAACAAGGTCAAAAACTGCAAATATAGTATTGGGTACCCTGTGTGAATTTATTGAGTAACGTGGAAATTGCTAGGGGTCGATCCGATTTTTGGACGTCTCAGCGAGCCCCGGATGTTGTACGTGTTCCTGAAGCCTGACGTCACAATAGCCCTATTGCGACGTCAAGCATGCTCAACTCACTGGGGGAGGGGCGCGTTGTCAGGAGGGAGGAGGGAGTGCTCAACTAACGGGGGAGGGGCGCGTTGTCAGGGGGTGATGCTGATGCTCACGTGAAAGGTAAAATCGCAGGCACAAACCAGCATGTTTTGGCAACATCCAAAAAAGACTACAGGGCTGCTAGCGGCTGAAAAAACGACCTACAATAATTACTCAAAGGAGAAATGCCCGAAAAGAAGCCATGGAATCCAAAGATTTGGTAGAATGGGGAATAATAATCAAGTTTGAGTATTTTCTTTGCCGGCTTGCTCCTGAAATTATTCCAGTCGGAGTTTCAAGGCCGAGAAATGACAGCTTACTGCAGAACCGTGCTATCACGCTACGCCTCAAAGTATAAAAATACGCGAAGAGGAAGCCATAGAATACAAACATTGGGTCGAGGGATGAGGAAGGGATCGAGGAATGATAAATATTTGGTTAAAATTGTCTCTAGTAGAAGAGCAGAAAGCAGAAAGAAATGGAAGCACCAGAGACTCTCAGAGAGACCTAGACGGAAATTGCGCCCGGGAAGAAGGGGGAAGAAGCCGGGCAAAGCATGAGATCAGAGCAGAAAGTAAATCACCAAAGAGAGGCATCTTCTTTTCCATCATATCTTTTTGAGACTACTCGATAGTCGAGGATTAACATGGAAACGGTTTCGTTTGTTCCCCTATGGACTAACACTATGTTTTTGAAACAGAAACTTTCGGTACCTTGAAGCCCTTGAACGACACAACGCCTGACGAGCGCCGACACCGAGCGTGGTATAATTGGATCTCAATCTCAAATCACTTCACTTTACAGGAAGCGGAAATAAACTGGAAACAAGTTTCAAAGTTTCTATTGACAAACGTCTTTGTTCATCACCACCACGTGACCCGAAGCGGCAAGATTAGTGAAAGTAAAGTTGTAGTGATAGCCTGCTCTGTTTGTTTTCGAGAGTATTCGTTTTCACGAGGAAAAAATTACAGGCTGCAATTCTATTTAATTAGACATATGTTCTACTTCTCCACTGAATGCGAAAGTGTCAGGACTATAGCTGAATTCACAGGAACTGAAAACGTTTGTCACGAGTTACAGTACAAACGATGGCGCCCAAAATCGAGCGCGGGAGTTTTCGTGTTTTGCCGTGTTTTGTGGGTTCTTCAGCTCCCTAAAGACATGGAATAGCTTTGAAAGTCACGGATATAATGGGTGCGGTGTGGATTGGAAACTCACTGTTCGCTGGAGTTGGACAAACATTCAGTATGAAGTGGATTAAACTGCAAGCTCTTTGGTAAGAATGTTTTTTTGTTTTATGAGAAATATTTTCTCTGACTAGACGATCTCTTCAGGGAATTTGATTCCTCGGCCGTACGATTTAGAAAAGATGATCATAGACTTTCAACTGTGTTTTGGCCATTCATTGATTAGACTGCTTGCAGCCCCTTCTCCGGCGAACGTCCGTAAATCGAGAGAAGCGAACGTCCGTAAATCGAGAGAAATCCCGCGGCGGCGCGCTTCGGTTTGTTTACAAGTGTCAAGTTACGTTCGCTTCTCTCGATTTACGGACGTTCGCCGGAGAAGGGGCTGCAAGCAGTCTATTCATTGAATTATAGAATTGATTACTTTATTCTCTATTGATAGCTATCTATCCATTATAAGTTATTTCTTGAAAACTTTCGATCGACCTGTGTTTCAATTTGTTTTGGATTCTTCGTGAGTAATGCTAGTCAATTGAAACCCCCACCCCTAGGGACCCAGGGAAGGGTGGGGTTATCGTGGGGGTTTAAAGCATTTTAAACAAGAGTCTGTTCAGAGGGGGTGGTGGATTTGACTGGTTTTGATTCTGGAACCTGTCCCCACCCCCCGGGGAATGTTTATTTGCTTTCAAATAAATTATTTCGGTCAATCTTTCACTTTGATTTTGGCCATGCAAATCTACATGTTAGCTACGATGCAATTCATTGGAATCATTCGATTTTAATGCATTTTTCTGTACTTGCATCCGTTGTTTCATATAGGATACCACACTAGCTGAGGCCCACTCCCCTTTGATGATCATAGAAAGGTGTGTTCTTTCTTTGATGCTTGCAAGTAAAAGGTGATTTCGGAGGCCCCAAGGGTAGGAGCATTTCACAGGAATTTCCTCCCGATCATGCATGGAGTGGGGACTTAAACGGCTTTTGTCCAGGGGTAAAATCAAATCCCCAACCCTCCCCGGGTCCCTAGGGGTGGGGGTTTCAATTGACTAGTGCATAACCGGTTTGTCCCCAGCCAAATATAAGTTAAATGTTATGCAACAATAATATTTTCCTTGCTCAAAGAAAAGTCAGCAGAGTGCACAGAACATTTTCCCATTTCTGTTGGATCAGAATAAAGAGAGCCTCTGTTATATGTTTCTGCCGTAGTTTCATTGTTTTCACCTCTTTCAAAAACCCAATAGAAGTATCTTGATCCAAGTTTTTCAAACTTTTCTCAGGGGGAGCATGCCCCCTCAAACAGAAATTATTTTGTTTTTCTGTCTCATTTCTATTTTCTCTCCCAACCCCCCTCCCCCCGACCCCCATTTTTTCAGTATTTTAAGTGCAATTAGGCGAAATTCAAGTATTTTTTTTCCTTTCTGGACATCTTGTAAACCTGAAACTTCATGAATTTCAGACCCTTCTACAAAATTGCTCCACCCATAATATGGAGTTATGTATTTGGAACACTTTGGACTTTGCGGCCTTCTGCTTAACACCCGTATGGCCAGGAGTAGGTCTGGTCCAATATCTTTGAAGGGTCTGCATGCAAGTATAGTGGAACTTGTGTTATTTCCATTATGAAATCTAGATGGCATCCTGTTTCAATATCAGCTGAGGGTTTTTATAGAATTGGGTCGACATAGAGTTCATTGTAGTATTCCAGGGTGGAGAACTTTGACATTATATTTCTCCGTATTTCATTTTGTTGTTCATGGCATACTAGACCAAAATCAAGGAAGTGATGGAATTTTGGCCACTTTGCCAAAATTGTTCGGAATCCTGGTAAAATGTCTCATATTAATTTCTCTGGTGTATCTATTGATAATATTATGTTGTGAAATTATTCTACTTACTATTCAGTCAGATAATGCAGTTTTTTCCACTGAGGAATAAATATTGTCCTGAATAAATCATGAAAGTTATTGTGTCCCCTGGTTATTGTGTCCCCCAGCTGACCCCCAGCCAGTAATCCTCGTTGAGAGGGGTAGGCTCTATTGGAAAAAGTAAAAAAGTAAAGTCCCCCCCTGCCCAGAAGGGCGTTGAAAAGTGACCCCCACCCCAGTACTTGTATGGAAAAGAGCAGGGAGCATGCTAATTCTGACTGTAAGCCATGGGACATGTGCCAAGCAATAAAATAAATCAAGCCAATCAAGCAATCAAATTTAATTGAAAATTTAAAAATTTAATAATTACAAAATTTGAAACTGCAAACTTTTTTAGGGTTGAAAAGATTACCAAATATTTTAGGGGGATTATTTTGCAGGGATACAGCTCAGGCACCAAATGAGGCAAGATATGGGGATTAGGGGATATTTTGGTCCCCAGACTTGCCTCTAGACAATCCCTCAAACAATTCACTTGTGACCGAGACAACTCTAGGCTGAGAGATATGGTATTTGTGTAGGGACAGCATAAAACTGTCTATCTCAGGGGTCATATGAGTCAAGAAATAGGACAGGGCAATTCTTGTTAGGGGTTGCTGTAAGGTCTAACAGCCCTAACAGTCCCAAACAGCATAGGGCTGCTGTAAGGGAAAAACAGCTGGGAGGAAGCATCCTTACTCCCACGTCTTAAAGGCGGGGCACATATTATGATCAACACCTACAGCCCTAACAGCCCTGGCTGGCCTGACAACCCTAACAACCAACAAACCTAACAGCCCTAACAAACCTAACAGTCCTAAACAGCAGAGAGGAAGCATTCCTAAAAGGCGGGGCACATATTATGATCAACACCTAACAGCCTTCTGTTAGGGCTGTAAGGGCTGGTAGGACTGTTAAGACTGTTAGGGCTGTTAGGTCTGTAAGTGGTGTTAGGGTTGTTAGTTGTTTATCATAATTTGTGCCCCATGTCTTTTACAGCTGTTTTGAGTATTCTGCGAACTCTTGAGATCGATTTCCAACCGTCAAACCGCTTTCTGGCTTCCGTCAATCAAACTTTGAAACTCTTTGAAATATAAAGAAATCAGTTATTGCCATCCTAGTGAAATGCTCCAACAAACAGCATCTTGTATTATCTTGCTCTAAATAAATGGCCTAACTTACGGTCGGCTAAGACTCAAATTAGACCTCAGAGTTTGATTGACGGAAGCCAGAACGCCATTGGACGTCGAACGCGAGAGTTCGCAGAATACTCAAAACAGCTGTAAGAGGTGGGAGTAAGGAATGTTTTCTTGATGCTGTTTGGGCTGTTAGGTCTGTTAGGCCTATCAACAGCCCTAACAAGAATTTCCCTGTCCTATTGGCTGATTGCATTTTCAAACCGCACTGGGGGGGTTGAGGACCTCTTTTAAAAGACCCCCTCCCCTAGAATTTCCACTTGTGAAACACACCCCCTCCCCTGGAATTTCCAACCTCATAAAGGACCCCTCCCCTAGAATTTCCATTTTTTTCTGGCAAAATACCCCTGGAAAATCTATTTTTGGATAAAATGTCCCTGGAAAGTCACCTTCTTTACCCCTCCCCTCTGGAATTTCCAGCCTCCAGACACACCCCCTCCCGTGGAATTTCCACAGTCCAAAACAACCCCCCTGGAAAATTTTCATATGTCCTCAACCCACCCTGTGCGGATTAAAAATGCAATCAGCCATTCCTTGACAGGTCAGGGGTTGGGCCAACTTTCTTGATTGTGCGTGCCGCATGTGTTAGCCACAACACCAAGATATCTTGCATTTTTTTTCTCATGTGAAACAGGTGCCAGTTTTGATCCTACCCCAAAGTTGTCCCAGGGTCTTCTCCATCGTTTTTCAAAATGGTGGTTGACTCGGGAGAAGACCCTGGGGGAGGCTGAGTCACATGACCGTTTCACAACAAAGGACAACCTCGTTCCCATGTTTTCAAACAGTGGTCATGTGACTCAGCCTCCCCCAGGGTTTTCTACTCGACCAACCGCCATCTTGAAAATTACCCAAAAGACCCTGGGGACAAGGTTGATATCTCGCCTCATGTGAACAAGCCCTACGGGTGTCTACATTTTTATTAGTTGAGTTGTCCTCATGCTTTTTGTGTTTTGTAAAAGGCAGAAAGGCAATAATATTAGTCTAAATATAATAAATGTATTTTTGATACTACAATTAACTACTACCATCTTTTATTCCTTATAATAGTTGGGAGCTCCGCTTTTAGGCAGTGCCTAAATCTATATATTATTGCGGAGGTTGGAGTCAGCCCATTAAGACATGATTAATATTTTAGTACAAATTTAGTATACAAGTTCCCTAGCTTTTCCTCACTAGAAAAGTCTCAACGACGTCATTGTATGTCATTCCCCTTTTTGTTTTTCAAATATGCAGTTGAGGACCTATGTGGAGAAATAAAATGCCTCGGAGGAGGCACCTGTATTCAAAGCCAATGTTCCTGCAAGAAAGGTTATGAAGGAAACGTTTGTCAGTCAGGTAGGATTTAATAGTGGATCATGTTAAAATGATCCTCATATAGCAGCTATCATAAGCGAGAGACGCCGATTTTGAGATTCTAAAGGTTGGGAGCCATATTTACGCGTTGAACTCTTATTCTACTAGTAATAGTTGCTGCAAAACTGACTACACAATTGACTTTAATGACGGTAAAGAAAAATAGACGCAAGTTGTATTGATTGTATTGTTTCGTTTTCAGTTTGCAGACAGTATAGTGAACTCGTGTTTATCATCGATGGATCTTACAGCATAAACACAGGAGACTCAAATTTGTTTAGAAAGGCGCTAGATTTCGTGAAAGATCTATCCAGTCGATTTCAGGTATCTGACAGAAACGTGAGGGTCGCTATTGTCGTGTATTCCTCCAAGGCAGCGACGATAAAGCAACTCCACTCCAGGAACTCTCAAGAGGATATTGAAAAAATAGTGTCTACCATAGTCTTTCCTGGTGGAAACACAAGGACTGGAGAGGCTTTGAACCACGTGTGGGAATTTATTCTCCCCAAAGCTCGCCGAGACGCACCGATTATTAGTGTAGTAATAACAGATGGCATATCACAAGACCGCGTCTTAACCCCTGCAAGAAAATTTCACGGAAGAAATATTCGAGTATTTGCTGTCCACCTGGGTCAAGCTGGTGATAATGAAGAGTTGAGCGATATTGAAAGCGATCCGGATGCCAACCACATATTCTCTTTAAGCAAAAACAGCGTGGTCTCCTTAGCGAATATGATGAGGGAGAAGATCTGCATTGGTAAGTATGCTTAACGGATTAATCACATTCAGATCATTTATCATTGGAAAAGTGGAGGAGTTTCTGTAGCCATAAGTAATACGCGTGGAATATGTGCCCTCCAACAAAGTATTCAACAAAGTCGAAATCTATTCTCCATGATTTAGCGCTGTCGACATCTGTGTCAGATATTTTCTGTTCCAAACACTTTTTGGTGTCAGGATCGTCTAAGACATTTTCAAAACCTCTGAAAACGACCGAAAAATGGAATTTGATTATTTGTAGGTAGGCAGCCTGGGGCTTTTTAGTCAGCCGGTTCGTTTTTCTTTAATGCCAAAATGATTTATTTCTTAGTGCATTTCACTGTAAATAAAATATTATTAAAGGCAGGTAATTCATTAAGCTTTAAAAGGACGTATAAACGACGCTTGTGGCATGAGTGACGTAACACGGATTTTTCTCCGTGGACACCTCGTTTCATCTTAATAGCCGAAACCACACGAGACGAGTTTCCCGTCAGAAAAAAATCCCTGTCTTATGTAAATTCTAGTCGGAAACTAGTCGGCTTATTATCGCGAAACTTTCTCCTTCAAAAACGTTGTTTTTCGCGTGATCACAGAAGAACAGGGAACCATATTCAAGATGAGAAACTCGTTTCAGACGGGAAAATCTTCTCTAGTGTGAATTCGGCTAATGAGATTGAGTGCTAAATTGTAATATCCATTGTCTAGATCTGGATCCCTGCAAAAATCACCAATGTCAGAATGGTGGTACATGCAAGCCAAATCAGAAGGGGTATACCTGCGAATGTCCGTTTGAACGGTGGGGAAGATTTTGTGAAGGTAAGGATAGAATACATTTTGCTTGTGAGGGGCTTCCTCAGTTACAAAGTAACAGATTGCGTTAAAACTTAAAAACGTAAGTCCCAACCTCTCGCAACTCGCAAGCACTTGCAGAACTTCCATGTAGGGGTGTCTTTTCCTAGTCTAGAAATCCTAATTGAAGGCGAGTATTTGTCATATAAAACACTTGTAAAGGAGCAAGGTAAATGGTTGTTCATTCAAAAAAGCCCTTAATTATACTCCTAACTGAATCCACCCTCGTTGTTTCGACCATGTATTCTAATAACTCGGGCTCTAATGTTTGTGCTCTATGCTACCCAAATTATAGTAATGTAGTTGATGTGCTCATTTAGCCCTGAGTCGGGCCCAAAAACATATTTACGCCCGCGAACATCAACTAATTGGCTTAAAAAAACTAAATCCAAAAAAAAAATCACAGGCGTTATACACTTGAAAAACTGAACTTTAAAATATATTTGCCGAATTGTCCGGTACTTTATCAGCGATCATTTAGTCTAAGATAGAAAATGTGATGTTCATCATTATCATCATCCAGCGGTTTATTCTTTTCTCTTTTGTCCTGGAGGTCACAAAAGGCAGGGATGGGATATGACTTGTTTTGTTGTTTCGTGTTCCAGTATTTCATCCTTGTGTCCAGGCTCCCTGCTTTCATGGGGGCACATGTGAACCAAGAGGGATAGGGATGCGCATCTGCAAATGCACAAAGTTCTGGACAGGAACAGCATGTAAGATAGGTAAGAAGACATCCTCACTAAATCGTCTTGTTCTCTTGAGTTTCACTGTGTGATTATTCGTCTTTGAACTAATAAGTGGTAAACAAGTTGATTATTCATTCATTGTATTTGATAAAATGAAATGCCCAGTCAAGTTTAAACGCCAAATGCCGAGAAACAAACAAACTTATCAGTTTCATGGTTTAAAAAATAAACAATGGACAATGGATTAAAACAGCCTAGAATGATAATTAGCTCATTAGCTCATCGGTTCTAGATGTGAACGAGTGTGATCAGAATCCACCCATATGTAACAATCCAAACAAAGTATGCAAGAACATTGATGGTGGCTACCAGTGTCTGTGCAGAGAAGGACGATTTGGTGACAATTGCCAGTATGGTGAGTTGATTTTGGAAATGTCCTTAACAGTTGAAAAACCATCATAGCGGGTGGTCGTTTTCCTATGCATTTGGAAAAAAGAATTTTTCATTTTCCAAATCCTAAGGAGGTACAACTTATAAATATTAGAGAATATGTCTGCCAGCAATTATTGCCTTACGCTATTCTACTTTTAAAATCAAACACCATCCTACAAAGAATACTCGAGTATTCGAAATTGTGCAATTAACGTCTCGGTAATTGTAAAAATGTAAAAATCCATGATATGACGTGTTTCCTGAAATTCATTTTATAGTGTCCCAAAGTATATTTCTAGAAATTCTAGGTCACATTTTCGACTTTGCAAAGCTCCTGACCTGGCACGGTTTAAGATATCGGCGCAAAATTGTGTATTTTACTTCCGAAAGGTTTTATGATAACATTTTACAGCCACAAATTGCAAAAAAAGTGACTTTCAACTGTGCGGCCTAATATTTTCGTAAATATGCAAAATACCAAAAATTGCTCAAACAGTTTTGCAGTTCATTTCTTCGCGAGTAAAATCCGACCAAGTGTGAAATTGTGCAACAAAACGCTAATAGTCTGGAGCTTCTCAAGTAAACAAGGTAGTTTTTTGTTCGTGGTCGTTAAAATACAAGAACAATTGTAAAAAATTGCGACGCAACGAGAATTTTTTTCCGTAAGCATGTCGTTTTCTTTGACCGAGACCTTAACTAGCATGCAACGTCTAGGAACCGAACACGAAGCGAGGCCTGTCAGTAGTTGCAATGATTTCTACTGGATGATTGTAAGCCAGTTGAACTTGCATGTTCGACACTGACAAAGTTTTGAACACAAGATATATTCCATCGGTATGTGACCAATTGTCTAGCAAACTATATCGCATCACCCTAATGCTGGTTAATCGAGAGACTGTGTTATCACATTATTGACTATCACACTATTGACCGTATGATATACTTTGTGCCTCCCAGCGTGCGATGGCCTACTGGACCTTGCCTTCTTGATAGATGGGTCACTGAGCGTTACAAAACCAAACTTCCACAGTACGGTGAATTTTGCAAAGTCTTTGGCGCAAAACTTTGAAATAGCCTGGGACAAAACTCGAGTTGCAGTTGCTGTGTACTCAAAGAACGTAACAATACCAATCAACCTCAACACAGCCGTTGATACCAATACATTCAACTATCGCATGGATGAGATATCCTACAAACCTGGTGTAAAGGATCACGATAATGTTGGAGTGGGCATTACTCATATATGGCATAAGGCTTTCAAGGCAGTTCCGAGACCTAATGCTCCAAAAGTTCTAATTGTTCTCGCACGCGGGAGATCAACAGATGACCCAGCGGTTCCTGCCTATGATATTAAAAGGGAAAACGTTATTGTTTATGGAATTGCTGTTGGATCCAACGCACTTGCGCAAATGAAAGAGATTGCGTCGCTGAAGAGGAGCGATCATTCATTCGAGAAGGAACTGAATCAGCTTCCTTTCTTTGTGAATGACATGACAAACAAACTATGTCAAGGTAAGAAGAATGAAAGGTGACGTATAGAAACAATGAAAATTCAACAGAGAAACAAAATATATTGCACCTGAACGTTATGGAAAAAATTGGTTCGTAAAATTTGAATCGAGCTGTAAAACTCTTCATGTATTAATCGTATATTAAATTTTTTGCAAAGAATTCGCAAAATTACACTCTGGCTTATTTACAGTCGCGTCTTTATTTCAGTCGAGTTTACATTTAATTGCAGA
Source organism: Scolanthus callimorphus (assembly GCA_033964015.1). Lineage (NCBI taxonomy): Eukaryota > Metazoa > Cnidaria > Anthozoa > Actiniaria > Edwardsiidae > Scolanthus > Scolanthus callimorphus. The sequence continues at coordinate 20,207,386 of CM066913.1, forward strand.
TGTGAACCCCTGTTCTGTGCTTCCCTGTAAGAACGGAGGGTTATGTGTACGAAATGGAAAAAGCTACAACTGCACGTGCTCGAAACCATACATTGGGGAAAACTGCGAAGAAGGTAACAAAATCCCTGCAGAATAAATGGAACCTTTTATTAGATCAAGAAGTGAACAGTATAGATTCAATTAGCATGGTACAGATTAAACCTCAATTCATGCATTCAAATTCTGTGAATCCACAAGTACTTTTAAAACCGCGCCTACATGTTTTTTTAACAGAAATAAATGAATGTACATCTAACCCTTGCAAAAATAATGGAGTCTGCAGCGTGGTGCTTGGCCAATACGATTGCAAATGCCCGGACGGATTCAAAGGCAGAGACTGTAATGAAGGTAAGCGTTAGTTGAGCATCCTGTTTTACCATTGTTTCTCCTGCTAACATTTCTATTCATAAACAGACAAAAATGAGTGCCAGCCTATCAACCCATGTCACAACAGCGTTCCTTGCACAAATAACATTGGGTCTTATAACTGCAGCTGCCAGGAACACTTTGTTGGCCAGAATTGTCATATTGGTAAGTACAAACGTAAATTAACCATTCGGGAAAAAATGTTTAAAAAAATAGCAAAAATAGGAGATTTTGCCCCCAAAAAAGAAAAAGGTTTCCAGTTCTAGCTTGGTTTCTCGCCTTCGGTTTTTTGTGTGAGGGTCCGTGAAGTGAAATATTTTATGGTCACAATAGATGTCAAAATCAAAATTTCCACAGCAAAGTGATCTCTCCTTCGAGAACTGAAACGCCCTTTATAACGCTTGTGCGCCAAACACCGAGCAGCACCGGGCCGTAGCAACCAACGTCGGAGAACCCCTCAGTGCATTAAATATAAATATTTAGTATCTTTTTTCGCCTATCGATGATTGTAATAAGGCGTATTTTTACAGCAAAATGTTAAAGACACATATTGAACCAAAATATCCAAATTTCACACCGATGCTTGTGGGAAGGTTAAAAAGCTAAATATCTATTTTTCACGTTCAGATTATTTGCAAGGGTAAAGCTGATGGTTTCCTTGTTTCCTTTGACATAAAACGATTAAATCAGATGGAAAAGTTATGATTGTACAACTGCAACAGCCAACGTTTTAAAATGTGTTTCTGTTTTCTTTCGATTGACCAGGCTATGATGCCCTTACTGTGAAAACGTACTTAGTGATACGTTCAAAGCAATAGGCGCGCGCCAAAATTTTCTAGTTGGGCTACAATTAACCACTATCCTGCGAGATTGCGCAGAATATTGTCTGATACTTAGCCGACGAGGGACGCAGTGCCGAGTTGGCTAAATCAGACAATATTCTGCAAAAATCGAGCAGGATAATGGTTTTATTATTCAGCACATCGATAGCACTACAAAAATCACAGAAATGAGTTCCTTTTTTCGTATTAAATACGAGCTCAACACATCATATTTCCCTCAGGGACGGATATCACAGGATATATGGCATGTACAAAAGACAGCTATTGGCGTTTCAATGACGATATTTGGGCAGTACATCGATGTGCTGAGTAATGAAGTGTATTATTTGTCTTTATCTTGCTAACGTTCACTTTTCTACTTTCCAACAGCATGTTCTTTCAAGCGTCTTAATCTCGGTTTTCTGCTGGATACATCAGGCAGCATAAACAGGGCAGCACCGGGAAACTTTCAGAAGATGAAAGACTTAATCACAAAAATAGCTCTCTCATATGACATTCATGCTAACGGGACTCGTATCGGAGTGGCCAGCTACTCATCAGATGCTTATGTTGACATGAGCTTTGAAGAGGGCATCTCTGCCGCCACCGTTGCAGCAAAAGTAAAATCCATCCCCTATAGGAAAGGAGCTACCTTTACTGCTAACGCGTTGAGATTCGCTAAAAGAGAGCTCTTTGATAAGAATCCAAGAAAAAAAGCTCCAAACATTTTGGTCCTGATCACGGACAGCCAATCAAATGAGCCCGTTACAAAGGCCGCGAAAGAGCTTCATGACGCAGGAGTGATTGCCATTGCGAGTGGCCTAGGATGTTGCTACGACATAAATGACTTGAAGTCAATTGCTTCAGACCCAGATGCTAACTACGTCTTTACCGCTGAATTCAGTAGTCTCAATTCAATAAAGAACAAAGTAGTAGAAAGGATATGTTTGGGTGAGTTACTCTAGTTTGAATTGTTCTATTACATTACATTACTGATCGTTGCACTAATTAAGGTATGAGTATACCTTTGCGCGAGAGATGTCATTTTTTTCGCGAAAAAAATCACTGTCGCGTCATTATTTACACTACAAGGGCCATTTATATATCGTTTTAAAGCTTATGGAACAGCCTTACTTACTAAGTGGTATATTTCTATGCAACGTTACTTTGATGGATTGTTTTCGTCGTTTTGTGCTTCACAGGAAAAGTACAAATTTTGGCTTTTGAAGAGCTCCTGCCACTTCCAGTTAATGTTAAAAGCTCCAGATTTCCGCAAAATGTATTCCTTAGAGGGCGATCTGAAAAAAGGTGTGCGGGATTATTGATATTTTACGTATTTGTGGAAATATCACGTAAAACAGATTGAAAATCGATATTTTTGGCAATGCTAACACAAAAATTAGTATAAAACTTGCTTTGAAAGGAAAATCAAAAATCCCGCACACCTTTTTTTAGATCGCCTTCTAAAGAATAGATTTTGCTTAAATTTGGAGCTGAGTAATTTAATTGGAAGAAGCTGGAACTTTTTAAAGAAAGTCGGTACATTTTTCTTTGGGGCTAAAAAAAGATATGTTCATGTACAATATAATGAGAACAAAATTGTTCATCAGATAGACCAACCTTTTAGCTTTAAAATGATATATGAACGACCGCTGTGGTGTAAATTGTGACGCGATGCGAATTTTTTTTCCCGCAACACCCCTCAAAGGTATACTCATACCTTAAAACAAAATCAAAACCCTTCTAAAGCAGGAAGGACTTTCAGTCAAAAATCCGGTTCAATGATGGGAGTTCCTGCAGCTCTTATTTTCATTATCCAGTTCATCATTATCAATTACGTTGGTAAGGGATTGCTTCTTTATTATTCTATTCGTCCACAGACGTGAACCCGTGTGGAGAGAAGCCCTGTCGAAATGGCGGAACTTGCAATAACTACATCAGTGGACACAAATGTACTTGTCCGACAGGCTTTACTGGCAAAAGTTGCGAAACAGGTTGGTAAGAAAGCAGAAACTGTAATTAGTCCTAGCGCAAGCTGATTTTGAACAGACGAGCCATTAACAGAAGTGAGCGTGCCAAATCCTTGGTTACCATGTTTCAATTTATCAGGTTCTATTGATAACATCCTCTGAAAAAAAGTGCAGTCGAGAGGTTCTGCGGACTGGTACGTTCATCAAATATCGTAGCCTACTACGTGGCATAGAACGGATTTCAATGGATAAAAAGGACAAACCTAAGTCTATTACAAGTTTGAATTGGAAGTGCACACAAATGATGATTGAATGCAACAAAGCTCATGATTCTCAAAATTAAGTACGTTTTCTTTTACAGTTGTTAACATGTGCAGGGCAGTCAAAATCCTTGTGGTGAAAGGGAGGATTGTATAAGCTTACCATGCAATTATACTTGCGTATGCAAGCCGGGATACTATGGAAACAATTGCACGAAAGGTATACTACATTAACATTAAAAAGCGGGTTACAAAAGCGAACGGAATTACTGTACGCTAGGAATTCGATATGCCATTTTTAAGGTGTTTCGCGCGCATCCAAAAGGCCGTAGGCTGACATTTAGACTAGATGTTAACATCAAACGTTCTCCTAAAGCAACGAAAGACTATAAACAAGGCTGGACGTCGAAATCTGCGACTAGTTATATGTCCCACTTGTTACAGTTTGAATAGCTCTCCACGGCAGTTATCAACGGTAAACTTAACTTGGGATTCTTTTAGCAAATTTAGCGCTGGCTGATAGTTAATTAGTCATCCGAAAAGACAATGGCAAAATGGAGATTTCAATTGGAACAACAAGTTATGCAGGCAACTCAAGTCCTCATAAACATTCAACAGTTTAAGGAGGCTGAAATATACTTACCTATCGATTTGAAATTTTGACCATTTGCTGTAGAAAAATCAAAGTTCAAGATGATGCACGATTTATTGTCACCAGAGTTTCCATAGCAACGAAACAGGGGGATCACTGTTTTTAATTAGCAAAAGTTCAACGTGAAATTCCATCTAAACTTTTAAAATGACACACCAAGCGCTAATCCTTAGGTAATTGTCTATACTTATACGAAGTTTAGAGAAAATTCACCAAGCCAATTTAAAGATATTCCAGGCGCTTTTTTGCCTTAGAAAATTCAAAATCTTTCACTTGCTTTCTAATTATTTTGAATTTAATGGCTTTTGAAATAGGCTAGCGACATCTCTTACGGCAAAATTCATCCCAAGGTATACAAGTACTTGTTTACCAAATCAGACGGTAGTACGTGTAACAAGTGTGAGAGGAGACACCATAGATCACTGCATTGCTATAACTTCTATGCAAGACAATCGAATGACGCCAGTTTGAATCCTTCAGCTCCGCCCTTTCAAAGAAATAACCGCATTACTAACAGCCAAGTTCAAGGAGACGGTATCTGTCCAGGAATATGTCCAATACAGAAAGTGAAGATTAAAGACGACGTCGGAAACTACACAGAAGTAGTCGCTATGATAGATAGTAGATCAAATACTATAGCTTTGTTTCTAAAACTGTCGCCAATAAGCTAGGAATTTCTGGATGTAAAACATTCCTCACTATGAATTTGGCCGGCGGAAAACAAAAATCTGAAGAATCAGAGATTGTAAACATTACAATTGTATCGCCACTAGACGAAAGTATCGAAAAGAATGTGTCTGTAACCACGCCTTGAAATCCCGCAAAAACTGTGTCAAAGCAAGCTGTAGAGAAATACGAACATTTAAGAACTATCGCAAATAAACTCTATTTATCAAGGGGGAAAGTTGATTTGTTGATTGGTACGTATATTGCTGAAGCTTTTATTGACGTTCACGTAATGCGAGGAAATCCTGGAGAGCCTATCGCAAAAAGGAACCTCTTCGCCTGGTATTTACTTGGACAAGTCGACAGCGTTATCCACTCGGTAGACATCGGAACAGTCAGCGCAGTCGAAGATATAAAGATTCTGTTAACTCAAGATCTGATTGGTGTGAAACCTACAGAACTTTGTACATGTGAAGGTAGCACAGACTCCACCCAAATGGTGAATGGGAGAGTTCAAGTGCGCATGCCCTGAAAAGACACAGGACCCCCGCAGAAAAGTAACTACGAAATCGCACACCGAAGAATGATCTCATCTGAGAAAACATTCCAGAGAAAGAATTGCTTCGATGTTATCCAAGGTGAAATAGACAAGCTGAATGAGCAAAATTTCGTGACCGAGATCCCAAACACTGATGTGAAGCACGACGAACCGGAATGGTACCTCCCATTACAGGCCGTATTTACACCAGAAAGATATACTACTGTGCGCCTTGTTTTCGACGCCTCAGCTAAGGGACCAGACGGCAAATCGCTAAATGACCACCTCGAGAAGGGGACTAACTATATTAACAGCCTCCCAAATGTGTTGACCGCGTGGCGCTGGGACCGAGCTGCCTTTTGTGGAGACGTTCGCAAGATGTTCAACCAGATGCTCATACATCTTGATGATCAAAAGTTCCACCGCTTTCTTGGCGAACCGAGACTGAAGAACAACCAAGAATCTTCCAGTGGATCAGATTAAATTTCGGAGACAAGCCAGCTCCAGACATCGCCACAGGGGCGACCAACACCTTAGCGAAATCCGCACAACACGAGTACCCTGAAGGTGCGCAAGAGCTGCTTACACACGCATACGTTGATGATATTGCAGGCTCGCGAAGAAACGAAAATGACGCAAAGAAAGTAACAAATGACATTGACGCCATATTGGACAAGGAAAAATTCCAAGTCAAAGCTTGGCATTCCAATGCGAAGACGGTTGACCAGACAGAGTAAGAGACCACGACATTTCTTTGACATATTTGGAAGAAGAAAGAAGATGTATTTACATTCAAGAAAGAGGAAATCAGAGCCGGATTAACTCTACTGACGAAAAGAGAATGTCTGAAGTGCCTCGCCCAATTATGGGGACCCGCTTGGCCTCGCTCTTCCCATGACTATAGAGATGAGGATTGATCTACAAGAGCATCTGGAGTTCTTGTCTTTCTTGGGATGAAATGCTAACTGCAGATGTACAGAACAAGTGGATACAAAACATTGAAGTTTTGAACCAGCTCTTATCTTTCGAATTCAAGAGACAGCTCCGTCCGGACAATGCAGTCGGTCAACCAGAAATCCACGGTTTCAGTGATGGTGGGGACAAAGCGTATGGTGCAGTTTAATTTCTGAGATGAAAACTGAGAGACCAAACATACACAAGTGTACCAATAATGGCCAAGGGATTTGTGGCTCCCTTGAAAAAAGAAGACCATCCCACGTCTTGAGTTGATGGGATGTCTTTCCCTTACCAGATTATACGCCAGCTGCAAAGAAGCTTTGTCATTCGCAGAGATAAACACGTGCAAGAATGTGTTCTGGTTAGACTCCACGACAGTTCTCAAATGGATAAAGATACTACCAATTAAATTCAAACCCTTTGTGTCAGTCAGAGTAGCGGAAGTTCAAGAGACAATGGAGACAGAGACGTTTAGATACATCAGAACCGACTACAACCCTGCTGACGCCTTAACTAGAGGGATCAAGAAAACCAGTTGCAAGAATGGATAGACGGCCCTGAGTTTCTAAAGCTCCCTGAAGAGGACTGGCCGCACTTTGAAGAACCAGAGGAAGTATCAAGCTGCGAAGCAACAGAGGAGATCGAGCTGAGAATAATCAAGCATCACGAGAACCTAACGAAGTCCTAAAGCATCTGACCACCGTGTGCTCTACGTTCGACAAAGCAAGGAAAACTCCAGATTTGTGAATAACACAAGAAAGAAGACCAAGAGAACAGATTCCCTAACCGCCGTAGAGCTGAAAGAAGCAGAAAATCGGATGTATAGATGGTGCCAGCGAGAAGTAGACTGCAACAAGTTAGACAAGAAACTGATGGCAGCGAAAAATGATGACGGAATTCTGCGTGCGCACGGAAGATTGGAGAATGTTCGCACACTTCCCGCGGATATGAGGAACCCAATAATCCTGCCGCGAAATCACACGCTGGTGAAACTTCTTATGACACACATAAAAGCCTAAAAGTAGACGGAAATACTGGATAATTGGAGTACATGGAATCGCCAAACAGCTCACTAGAGAATGCGTCATCTGTAAGAAATTGCGCAGAAGGCCCTTAGACCAGCTCATGGGACAGATTTCGATCATTCGTGTTGGCCCAAGTTTACCAGTTTTTGCACATACAGCCATGGATATCTTTGGACCGATCCAAATCAAGCTTAACAGGAAAACAATGAAAGAAGCTCAAGTTATCATATTTACATGCATGACGTCACGCGCAGTCCACTTAGAGCTCTGTACATATAAAAGTGCTGACACGTCCATAATGGCCTTTAGAAAATTTGCAAGCTTGAGAGGAAATCCCTCATTGTGCTGGTCTGATTGTGGAACTAACTTCACAGGCTAACAGGCACACCTTGATGAAATGACGAAAGAATGGGATGTGGAAAACGTGAAGCGTATCCTAGGTGACGAATATTCATGTCAGTTCGAATGGGACTGGAACACTCCCCGCGCAAGCCATATGAATGGGGTAGTAGAGAGTTTGATGAAATCTGTCCGCCAAGCAATCAATGGAATTTGCCTAAACAGACCATTCACAGAAGAACAGTGGCGAACAATTCTAGCAGAAATAACATACATCGTAAACAGTAGATCACTGTACCCAGTTCGAATGACATATGGGAGAGCCCGCCGATTACACCGAATGATATTCTCATCGGAAGCCATATCTCAACACCTGCACCGGAATTTGAGGAGAAAGTGAATCCGAGACACCTGGCACGACAGAGAATTGCAGAATTCTGAGTCGCCTGGCAAAAGTACTTTGCTCCTACACTACTCCAAAGAAAAAAGTGGTTCCACCCAAGAGAGAACTTACAAGTAGAAGACCTTGTGTTGGAAATCGAAGCAACGCCCCGAAGGAAGTGGAAAATGGCCCTTGTAACGGAAGTCTTCCCCGGAAAAGATGGGTTTGTACGCAAGGCAAGAATCAAGATGGGAGAAGGGATCTATGAGAGACCTATCCACAAACTTTGTCTTATTGCGACAAAAGAGGAACTCGAGCATTAGACGTTATTATCAGTTATTATTAATACACAGACCAAGTAAATAGTTTAGAATAGGACAAATAGCTGCTCGAATATCTTCGCACCTAGGGGGAGTGTTATGCACATTCCGACATTACAATCTGTAGTATCAGTCTCAACAGATCACAGATGAGGACTTGAGATATGACGCCATCAGTTACAGTATAAAAACGCCCAAAACCATGTTGCCCGGGGCGCATTCAGTAAACTGAGCTGAACGGTTTTTTATACACGAAAAATATGTCATAAAATAACTAACAAAAAAATGAAATGTAAGGATCAAGGCTACATGGATCAAAGAAGTTGTAAGTATAATCATTTATTATCAATTTACACGGCAGACAGAGGAGATAAGCATATTTAAGATTTAACGGTAACTAATGTAATTTATGTAAGTTTGACTCGACAGAATCTACGAGAATAGATTGAAGTACAGAAACCACAAATCCGTGTAGTTCTTGATATTGGATAATCACCCTCGCAAGTGCGAAACAACCGCTTTAATGATTCAGTGAACCGAACCTGTCACGTTTAGCTCTTATTAGCTCTAGAAGGAGGTTTCACAGTAAAAGAAGTAAGTTTTGTCTAATCGCCATCTTATCCAGCAGGAACTAGAGTTGATTAGCTCGGTTAGAAATGCCAAAAAATTGGAGGCGCGCTACAGAACTCGCGTGACCGCTCATTGAACCAGAATAACAGGAGCAAAATTGAATGCTGGAATGTGAGAAATAGACTAAATCCTATAGAAATCTAAAACTGTAGCAGCTTGAGAGGAACTAGGAAAAAGGAGGTGAACTTTGGAACTTTACCAGGCGCTATCCACGACGTAAACTGTTTTCTTACGTGGTTAGCATCTCGCTTATTTTGTCAATTTTAAGTTAAGAGCGCGAAAAAAAATCGCTATTAGGAACTTTCTCTGGAGCCTTAGTTGTGTTCGAATTGATATTTTCCGATTTTGCTCAAAAATTTGAAGTTTGCGTCGATGTTCATTATGGAAAATCAAAAGCACTTCCTGGCATCAAATTTGGCAAACAAGGACTTGTATACCTTGGGATGAATTTGGGGGTAAGAGATATCGCTAGCCTATTTCAAAAGCCATTAAATTCATAATAATTAGAAAGCAAGTGAAACATTTTGAATTTCAAAGGCAAAAAAAAGTCGCCTGGAATATCTTTAAATCGGCTTGGTGAATTTTCTCTAAACTTCGTATAAGTATAGACAATTACCTAAGGATTAGCGCTTGGTGTGTCATTTTAAAAGTTTAGATGGAATTTCACGTTGAACGTTTGCTAATTAAAAACAGTGATCCCCCTGTTTCGTTGCTATGGAAACTCTAGTGACAATAAATCGTGCATCACCTTGAAGTTTGATCTTTCTACAGCAAATGGTCAAAAGTTCAAATACATATGTAAGTATATTTGAGAATTGTGGTCGTCCAAAGTTAAGAGACCAAGTTCAAGAAAAACTGTAGGCAGCCTCCTTAATGGCTACGGCTTCTTTGCAGGGAAGTAATGTTGAGTGACGCATGGTTTTGCATCGTCATTTACTTTTTAAGAAATATTTAGAGATTCATAACACAAAGCACGCCCCGTGCCCGTGTAACCTCCAGTTCTTATTTTTACTCATGAATTCAAGCATGTAACAAGAAAGTTGACCTTGGTTTTGTACTCGACGCATCCAAGGACACACTAGATGTTGGAAGTCAAAACTTCGATAAAGCTATCAACTTTGTCAAGATTCTAACGCAGATGTTCAACATTACACGAGCAGATGCACACGCTTCCCTTGTTGTCTATGGCAGAGAGGCAACGGTTGTGTTTCCACTAACAACATACTACAGTATCTCTAGGCTACAGAAGGCTTTAGAAAATGTACCATACCAAAAAAGTGAGGAGCGCTTTATCGGGAAAGCACTGGACACAACACGGACAGTCTTTGAAAATCGCGAACGTTCCGTCCCAGCATTTGTAATTATCACTGCACATGCTAGCTCGGATGATGACGTCTCGTCAATTGCTGCGCAACTGAGGTCCATGGCCACAATTTATGGAATCGGCACTGGTAGCAAAACAGTTGAGGCGCACCTGAAAGCAATTGCAACAGATCCAGACGAAAGTCATGTGAAATATGCTGATTACAACAAACTTTCCAGCCTAGCATTCGCATTGGAAATGAAGAATGAGATCTGCAAAGGTATGTTTAGTCATAAGAGAAATCGCACAACTAAATTATGAGAAAGACGATATCCTTTTTAGACGAGTAAACATCTTAATAGTGCTGTACAGTTCGCTGTTTCCCTTTACAGCGACTAGGCTGTACTCATGTTTTGCCAAGTCAGTCTACAGCATTTAACCGTGACCGAATCCAAGCAGACACGACAAAATTTCCACTATTGCACTACGCGAAACACAAGAGCCTCAGTTGGTCAGACGGTTTGGGTGACGGCAAAATCCTCGAGAAATATCGATGTCCGAGAATGCACACTTTTGCGATAAAACGCACATTTTTTAGATTCGAAATTCTTCTTAGCTACAGGTGTTTTTTATCAGCTGGAGGTGATACTGTAACAGCTCCTTTTTCTTCTGTTTACTCAAATTCTTTGTTGAATTCTCTTTTTCTCTAAACTCAGCTATGAATCCTTGTTCCGCCTTACCTTGCGTCCAAGGAGGCACCTGTCAAGACTTAGGCGAAGGAAATTACAACTGTACTTGCCCTCCAAATAAAACGGGCCGGAACTGCGAATTGGGTAAGTATGCGATGAGAGTCCGTGAGTCACGGTATGTTTCAAACCTATAAACCAGACGTGATGTCCGATGCATATCAATGTATAATAGAGCGTATATTATGTAGCCGTGATGAATAAGAATATGCTCTTTTAAAAATGCGTTGTATCCATATCAGCAGATGGCATGGGTTTCGTAATATGTAAATCATGCCCCGGCCCCTATTTGACCTAGTAGAAGATTTTTCTTGTTGCGGTAAAGCCCGCCCGAATTTTGATAAACAGAGAAAGGGTAGACGAACATTCCGTTATTTGTGTATAGTAAACAAAGCCTTTAGGTTTTAATTTCCATGCGCGCAACTGCGCGCCGCAAATTACAAAATTATTATTATTCATTTGTGTGAAGCGGTCCAAATGACGAATTTCTATACTTGTAACGTCGAACTCGTGCTTACCTAAGTGGTCTTCCTTCGAACATAGTGACTGCCTGCCAAGCCTATCACTGCAGGGCATTTTTGTTTTTCCTCGGCAAGATACACTTGTTCTTGTAAACGGCGCGAGGTTAGTGGCTTCGTTGCGTCCGACCATATATTTGATGTAGGCAATTGCGCACCAAATGACGAAATTGTTATTATTCATTTGCGTGAAGCGCGGCCCGAATGACGAATTTCTATGCTTGTAACTCACGCTTACTATTATCACGCTTATCACTGCAGGGCATTTTTGGTAGAGTTTCTTTTTCCTCGCCAAGATACAGTTGTTCTTGTGAACGGTGCGAAGGTAGTGTGTTCGTTGCGCGAGTTGCCAAATACTATATGTAATGATTCGCACCAAATTTTTTATTAAGTATTAAGTGAAGTAAAGTAGAAAAATGCAAATGATAGGGAAGTTGCTGGAATAACTACTTCAGACATCTTTTTTTACGAGAGTCCAAGCCATGTCTTTGTAGGATTTTTTTTCTTAGCTTGAATCTCTGCAAGATTTTTAGTTTGGAAGGATTGGCCTTGCACGAATTTTTGGGAATTGCCACCCACCCTCCCCCAACTTCTAATGGTCCACCCCTTAGGCGGTCTTGACCGTAAACATTAATGCGTGCAGAGGAAATAAAAAATGAAAAAAAGAATTAACCCAGTCACGAAAATGTGCCAGGAATGCGATTTTTTCAACGCATGAGACATGCGAACATAAACTCACAAGCCTGCCCTCACTTTGACGAACGCATACGCATAAAAACTTCCCACCTACTGCATTGTATATCATAGAAAATACTTGTCTAGGATTGGTCAATGTGTGTAATACTCACAAGATAATTCTTGGCACTTTATAGCAGACTTCTCCGAATCAGTAAGAGACGCATTATAATTTTTTGTTGAAAAGCATTTATTTCTTTATGTATTTTATTTATTCATAGAAAAAAGTCCATGCTCAAGTGCGCCATGTCAAAACGACGCAACATGTGTGGATAATGGAGCCAGCTATGAGTGTATATGTACTAATGAATTCATTGGCCGCAACTGCGAAACAGGGTGGATTTGCCTTTGAAGATCATGTAAGGGGAAGCTATGACCGAAAGTGACTTAACTGAGATTTCCTCAGATTATATTCTTTAATTTCGAGTAGCTGAAGACAAAGATCGAAGGTACTTTGAAAATGGTCGAAGGTACTGTTACGTTACGAATTTTAACAATATATAATTGTTAACACATTGCAGACCTGTTTGGCCTTTTAGATAAATTTAGATATTTTTGGCATTGGTTATTTTTAGGCACACTGAAAAGTTGGCAAAATTTAGGAAACGAAAATAAGTGTTTGTCTTCAGGGCGTGGACGCCTTTTTGCGGGGATCTCCTTCAGCTTGATTAACAGGTGTCTGCTTTCGAGAGCTCGAACAGGTCTGGATACCATAATTATATTCGTAAACAACTTTGTAACCTCTTGTACACCAAAATCATGCGGTCTCAGCAATTTTGATTGCGCAGTAGAAAACGGCTGAGTTTACAAGCTCGGGAGGCTTTATAGTTTTGTAAAAGTTAAGTTTGTCAGCCCGAGCTTGTAAACCAATAACCCCTCTTGATGTTGGTGGAACAATTTATCCGTTGTCTGATCATGAATGAAAATTTTGTAGTCACGCTGTCCTTTAAGGCATGCGCAGTTAGTCAGCCTTGTATTACCGTTGTCTTTTAGGACATGCGCTCTTAGTATCTTTAATTTTGTAAACTTTGTCATTTTTCTATTTTTACTGTATGTTCTAGAACATGAAACAGCCCGTCTACACTGATTGACTTTGGCTAATTTAACGACTGTTATTTTCTTCTCTTCATAATTTAATACTCTTAAATTGTCAAAAATTGCGTTTACCCCACGGGCTGTCGTCTGGATCTAGGATATAAAAGAAGGGCTCGATCGGCCTCTGTAGTTAGAGTTTTGTGAGCTAGTCCCACATGTTAAATAAACCACGAAAAACTTGCGAAGATCCTGGTCATTGCCTACCTAACATTTGGTGGAGAACTCCGAGTCTTCTTGGAAGGTAAATCTTTCTTCTCCTTCTCTTTGGGACCTAAACATTCCGGGCTTGTTTTTTGGGCATCTTTTGCGCGGGAGGAAGCGTTTTTACGAAGATTTTTGTATTTGAAGTAAGGCTTAATATATTGTAGTATCGTATCTAGTACGTTTGCTCGTTGATTTTCGTTTAGTATAGCGCTTTTAAGTAGAACATTTCCTGTTTTTGTGTAAAGGGATATTTAGACGAGTTCGCGTTTCAATGTATTTTTTCTTTTGGTCAATAGTTCGCGTTTGCTCCTTCGTTTTCCGTCACAGTTTCTCGTTTCTTTTGCGAGAGTTTTGTCACTTGGTTTTAGTTTTTGTAGTTAAAGGAAAAAGAAAATACATATTTCAAGCTGCCGTTCCTCAGGAGTGCGGCGCGAGACTTTGCCAGCTCGGAGGCTCAAAGGCAAGATTTTGTCATTGTGACGAGGGTGAGCCTGCTCAAGTGATCACAGGAAATTTAGTAACGGAACCAATTTGTGCTGAACCTCATAGAGTAGCGACTAATACAGTACGTCAGGATGACTTTCCTCATGAATATGATTTGCCTCAACCGTACATTCAAATGCAACCGTCTTCAAATAGACCTCCGTCTGTAGATGATTTACTTTTGACGCAACCTAGAACTCTTAGGTGGTCTGAACAAGACCTTCCTCCGCCACCTAGACCGATGGAATCGGTAGTTTCAATGAGTGCGGATGATGATGATTTTTCTGATGAATTTTCACCTATTTTTCCGGGACATTTTTCAAATAGAATGCGTAGGGCACTTGAGGCACATTTAGCTGAAGGGATACGTCAGTCTACTCCTCATTGTTTCATTTCGATGGAACAACCGGAGCAACATCAACCTTTTCATTCAAGAATTGCTGAGGTAAACTTTCATGACCCGGAACAACAACAACAACCACAACAACAGTTTTATCCAATTGAACCGATAAATTAAAATGAAGCACTTCTCGTTGAACAGAACTTACATGAGTATGATCACCAACAATTTTCAGGAAATGGTTCTCAAAGGAAATTTCAGCCTCAAGAAGTGGGACATGGATTAAAAGAAATTCGAGACCAAATGAGTGACGAGTTTAGGAACTTATGTTTCGCACGTGATGTCAAGGAACATCATATATCCGCCCTTGAGACAGCTTTTAAAGATTCATTGAATTTAAGAGGGTTGACACTATCTTTTCCTGAGTTTAAAGGGGATGAAACTGAAGACGTTACTGAGTTTGTTGCTAGTTTCATTCCAACAGCAAGATTTTGTAACTGGGATGAAGGAAAGCAGGCCAAAGCTTTACCCTTATTTTTGAAGGGGAATGCTCTCAGTTGGTATAATTCTTTAGACCAAAAAGATGACCTAACGATTGATGACTTGGTTAAAGTAATTAAAGACCATTTTTCGGCAGGTGCTTCACGTTGGCGTTTGTTGCAAAAACTTGAGAAGAGGAAACAAAAACAAACGGAGTCGGCGACGGATTACGCTAATGATATTCGTCGGCAATGTAACAAATTGGAG
Source organism: Scolanthus callimorphus (assembly GCA_033964015.1). Lineage (NCBI taxonomy): Eukaryota > Metazoa > Cnidaria > Anthozoa > Actiniaria > Edwardsiidae > Scolanthus > Scolanthus callimorphus. Next base: position 20,222,522 of record CM066913.1, read on the forward strand.
ATTGCTAAAACTGGTTGGCTACAACATTTTGTTAGAGGGTTAAGATCAGATCTTAAGGAGTATGTTGCTTTACAACAACCAGACACATTTGAAGCGGCAGTTAATTTTGCCAAACTGAAAGAGTCAGTTTTGGAAGAAACCGATTCGAGTAATGTGTCTGCAAAACAAATCACACAAGATATTGTAAGCCAACTAAAGCCTCTGCGCAATGCACAACAGCCGTCTACGTCGACAGCTGTGAACCCGTGTCCGGCATTGATAGCATCTCTGAGCAATAGCGACTATTTGCCAAGTCCGTCTCTTGCTAATGTGAACCTACCTCAAAGCTCAATTAAGGACATTGTTAGGGAGGAAATAAGACAACAGTTTGCTAATCAAGGTTTCATAAATTTTCAACCGCAAGGAAGAGGGAATTTTCAAAGGACTTAGAGGAATGTAAACGGCAGGTCCCAGGTGTTTCAATTGTGGTCGTTTTGGGCATATGCGCTATTCCTGTCAAAATCCACCTCTGCAGCAAAATGTACAGAGAGATCCTAGAATTCCACCACAAATGTATCCCGTTAGATCGCGCAAAAGAGTTCAACAACAACGTCAATTTCAAAGGGGTCCACAACAGGGAAACTTGTAAGGGCCTCTGTCGCGTCTGGTAAATTGAAAATACGTAAGGCGGGGCCAGAAGCAAGAGATAGATCGGCAAATTAATGAAATGCTTGAAAACAATATAATCGAACCTTCTAGTTCTCCATGGGCTAGCCCAGTCATTTTAGTAAAAAGGCTGATAATTCTATGCGATTTTGTGTTGACTTTAGAAAAATAAATAAATTATCGATTTCTGATAGTTTTCCTTTACCGCGTGTACCAGATATTTTGGACAGCCTTTGCGGTAGTCAAGTTTTTATTTCACTAGACATGAAAAGTGGCTACTGGCAATTTGAGGTAGACGATTCATCACGCGAGAAGACTGCTTTTGCCACGCATAACTCTTTGTGGTAATTTCAGGTATTGCCCTTTGTTCTCAAAAATTCACCTCTGACCTTTCAAAGGCTTATGGGACACGTACTTAGAGGATTAGAATATCGCTATGCTCTGATTTATATAGATGACATAATCATATTTTCTAAGTCTCCAGCAGAACATTTATTTCATTTGGAAGAAGCTTTTCGGCGAATGCGTGACGCGAATCTAACGTTAAATCCTAAAAAGTGCGAATTTGCGAAAACACAGTTGAAATACTTAGGTCACATTGTCACGACGGAAGGAATCGAACCTTGCCCAAACAAAGTCAAAGCGGTTTCAGAATTTCCGGTGCCAAAAACGTTAACCCAGCTCAGAAGCTTTCTGGGCCTCGCAAATTATTCAACTCTTTTGCAAAGCTTGTCACAATACGTAGACACAAATCAGAAAATTTGGGATCGTTTTATTGGACCTGTATTGTTTGCATATAGAACTTCAATTCATGAGACAACTGGTCTTTCACCTTTTGAATTGGTCTACGGAAGACGGCCGATTTTGCCAATCGACACGAAATTACTGCCGCCCGTAAATTTAGCATCTAACGTAAGAGAGCATTTTAGACGAGTTGTTGAAAATGTTGAGTTCGGCCACAAAGTTGCGCGCGAAACAAGCCATGAAGCTCCAATATGATGCTAAAAAAGGTCATTCACGGTGGGAGATTTAGTTTTGATTTATACTCCAAAAGTTGCAAAAGGGAAATCTAGGAAGCTAGCACATCTATGGCATGGTCCTTACAGAATTGTAGAAGTTTTATCAGAACTTCAATTCTTTGTTAGAGATATGGAAAATCGCCGTCTTAAGTTTTCTGTCCACGCGAACAGGATGAAACCAGTTTGGGACCCAGACGCTAGGCCAATAGAACCCCCAGAACAGGAGGAGCCTTATGAACCATATTTAGAAGCGTCCTATTTACTTGAGGATAGTTTTGACCATTCGGGAAATACCTTAAGGGAGTAAGTGAGTTTATTAATAAGTCCGTCCAAACAAACACAGAAACTGCGACAGAAACGCGACCAATCACTGCTGAACAATTGAGTGATTCTGTAATTGAAACCCCCATAGAAGCAAATCAAAGTGAATCTGAGTCTATTTAACTCCTCACAAGGACAGCCTCCTGAAGAAAATACTAACAAGGAAAAACATAGCCAAGATATTGTTATTGATAATGTTGAAGTTTTTGCGGCTACTAAATTATTGAAGCAAAGAAAGAACAAGAAAGGCAAAACTGAGTATCTTGTGTTGTGGAGCGATGGTAGTAAAACTTGGGAACCGCGTGAGAACATCCTAAGTGAGGTATTACTAAACAATTTATGCGTGCAAATCAAAAATTTAGAACGAAAACAAGAGTCATTAAACAGAAGTAGCATAATTGTAGAGAAGTTTTTTTTTTTAAATCAAAGTTTAAGTAAACAGGTGTATCAAGTTACGATCTCTGTTTTAATCTACCATTATTGTCTTTTAATAATTGATCTTTTTATAATTGTAGGTATCATCTCATTTAATATGTTACACACAGGGAAACCAAGTCATTTCATAATACTGTTGGTTTTCTTTATCGGAAACATCAACTTTTGTTTTGCTCAGCATTTCGGTTCAGCTGAGGAGAGATTTGTTTTCTACCCTCCCCCTTTATTAATTAGTCATAGTGCTCGTCCTTTGACCTTTTTCGAAGATACTAAATTACTACATATAACGACTAAGTTAACTTCGGTTCCGATTGGAAAAATACATTTTATGTCAAATCATTCTTGTTCGACTTTCCATACTATAATAATTATGGGTAATAGAGGAAAAGACTGCCTCAAAGTAAAAACGACATGAAAATACAAACATTGGATTCATTTTAACTTTACGAACTTGCACGTGAATCTCCACGTTAACACGAAACGCTAACGAGTGGATTTCTTCCTACAATACATCAAAGTGAACTAACCGATAGATGATCGACTTATGTCAAGGTAAGTTTATAATGGTAATTGAACTGAGTGGAGTGCAATTTGGTCTGAAGTGAAGTCATACGAGGGATTTCAAAATCACACAAACGCGCAGCGCGAATTTGATTTGAACTCACAAGCATCTATGACTTCAGACCAAAATTGCACAACGCGAAGTTCAATTACCACCAAGAATGCCATCAAACTTTCGGACAAACCACCTGAAAACACAAAAATTGCGAGTAAGTACGTTATTGTCACTAAATGTCCCCGTCACTTTTGATTAATATTTCGCCAGAAAAAAACAATTGAATTGCATATTTCGCTAGGCTAGACATAAAAAAAACTACAATGGCGGGTAAAAGTGGCGGGGTCACTTGCGGGACACTTGCACCCATTACTCTTCAATTCTACTTAAACCCGAAATGGTTGCGTCCCCCTCCCCTCCCCGATTCAAAGTTTGTCATGGGTGGCAAAATTTGTGCCGGGGTCCGGAGCTCAACACTGAAAAGAGGTGGGGTTTAAAACAGGATGGTTTACCGGAGAGAGAGGTCTTTTGGACATAGCCGACATCAATGACTTGTCCACCATTGTCTGAAAACATAAATAAAAAAGGGGGTTACTTTACGCCTTTGTCTCTCAGTAAAGAAATGTTATTTGTTAATGATTCGTTAATATAGGTCCAGAGATTTTTCCTTAAAAAAAATATTTTAAATACGTATTATATTCCTCTCAGATTGGGAACCCTGTGGTGACTGCCATTGACGACTAAGGGAATTGCGAGCGTGCGTTCTGTCTGGGAAACTAAGTGACTACAAAACATGTCATTGCTGCGTGAATATGCATCTGATTGAGGTAGCGAAAAGTCTGTTGAAAAGGCATTCGCGCTAGTTTAATCTTGTGACGTTTAGCCAAGCGGACCTTAGTTTAAAAGCAGGGAAGATATCGTAACGCGCCATGGATAGTCGGTGAATCAGTAATTCGGTAAATAGGGACACGGTAAATTGGGACACGTGTTTCTAATGAACTATGCAACGTAGCTCATAGAGAAAGTAAACTTGAAGTACTAGTACGACTCTAGTGACTCGTAGTGAGCAAGAAAGAAATGCTTGACTTCAGCACGTAAAACCACGATTAACCACCTAAATCCAGAATAAAAATTAAGTTCTCTTTTCATTATAATTTTCGTGGTTTATCATGGTTTAATCGTGGTCTATCGATACTTTTTGTAATTCAACGCCACCATTTCGTGCTCGGTAGAAAGAACTTGATGTGAAAGACGCCATTTCGTCTTTTCATGTTAATATAAGTGCGTTTGGATCTAATATTAAGGGTTGTTTCTTAGCTCTGCGGGGCTCCCTGTGGATAACTTCACTGCCATGGAGGAGTGGGGGAACACATGAAAGCCGGATGCCGAATACGATCTAGGAGAAACAGTTTTTTCTTAATTTTTTATTGTTATCTCAACACTCATAACAATAAAACAACATGCAATAAATATGCAGGATACATAGTTAATATTCAATTCTACTAAAACCCGAAATGGTTGAGTCCCCCTTCCCTCCCCAAAAGTTGTGTGTCTCAACGACTTTTGTCCACCATTGTAGAGTACAATTTATCATGACGTAGCTAGACAGGGCAGTCGTATCAGCAGAGATGTTTTAACCAGCGAATTCAGATTCCATGAGCCCTGAAATCTCTATCGTCTTTGTACTAGGGACCACAGAAATTGGCTAATGTTGTTGTGGACTCCCCGCCAGATGTTCATGTTTGTCTGGTGATGTGTAATTAGTTTATAATGTTTATATAATTATTAATTTTTCTTTTGTCAATGGCGAAGCAGAATAAATAAAAAATAAATAAATCTTGCCGCTAGCCAAAAGATGACGGCCTCTGGCTACGAGATGCCTGTGGTAGTGTACGTGTGTCCAGAATTTTCCAAAATGTGTGACGTATCTATACACCCACTTTCTGTTGCGCTCTGCTTATACTTTATCATGTATGTCTAACTGCTATAGTTTTCTTCTTTTTTTAGATCTTACGTTCCATTTAACAAATTACCAGGGTTTTACAGTGGTATGTACTCTTATTTCCTACGAATTACGTCATCATCGTGGTCAAAATGTTGTGGACAACAACAAATTTTGACCACGATGATGACGGAAAGAGTGGGAAATAAGAGTACATACCACTGTAAAACCCTGGAAATTTGTTTTTTATCACAATTTCTTCGAACTTCTGGTAGGCAAGCGTTACTTTTTGCGTGACAATAAAGAAAGTGCACCGTGGTATATAACTTTCTCGCGTTGTGATTGGTTTATTTTACAAACGCGCCAAATGCGCGTCTGTGATTGGTCAACACAACAATAGAATTTTTGATTAGCAACGCCCCACGCGTGCAAGAACGCGCGCAAGACGCCCCAATGAAGGACGAGTTCTCGTTACGAGAATAAAATAATTTGAAGTAAAGCCGGAAAAAAAAGTCAAAACCTGCAAGGGAATCACTATAGAATAACATGTAGAACTCAAGTGGATGCTTGTAAAAGCTTGAAAAGTTTCTAAATAAGCTGAAGAAGGCGAAAAACTCTGCCAGGACCGGGGAACTGCGGAGCTTGAAAACAAAACTTGGATTTCGACGAAAGCAAAAGCAACACTCAACAGCAAGTGAAAAAGCACATACCTGGAAAGTTATCAAAACGATGGGACAATATAGACATAACAAAATGGAACTACAAAATGTCCTTTATATTTACACTATCGGTCACAACTGCAAGAAGGAACTGCTCTGCAAAGGCTAAATGGAGATGAGATATTTTTACGCGACCAGCTTCTACTTGTTCCAGAAAGAAAATCCGTAGCTTTGACCACTTTATAATTCTAAGGAACTTAGATAAAGAAACTAGCTGTGGCTCAAGGTAATGTATTTGAATTTGTACTTGCTTATTTGTGTATCTTCTCATTCAAGGTTTTCAGTAAAATCTTCGAAAACGATAAAGTTTGTTGTTTTGTGAAAACTTTTTCGCTCTTGAAAATCCTTTCTCGTCACTGCGTGACATGCTGATGTAAGCAGAGTGGTGTGGACTCTTATTTACCACGGGACATTGGCCAATCAGAACGTGAGATAACGAACAGTTGTGGTAAAAAGAGAGATGTCAACGTTAGTCATACTAGTCTATAAAAGAAAAAACGAGGGACAGCTTTTTTTAATTTTCGTACATATGTAATGTACAAGATAGTTTGAGTATGACTCACCACTTAAAGTACGATATGCTCTATTTCTCATACTTCTAGATAATACAATCATTATAACTTCTTTTAGGCTATGTTATACAAAAGGTCAACGTTGAAAGTTAAACTTGCAACCTTATCCCTTTTATGATAAAATGCTGGTAGCATTATTCCTTCACATGTAGATAGTCTATTCATGTGTTATAGGAATTTATCAACGTGCAACACATCAAAGTAAATTAGGTCTTAATCAGATCGAATGAGTTAGGCTGAATTGAACTTCAATAATGCGTAAAAGATCGAGTAAAGAGTATATGGCATGAAATCAATCTTATGCTTAAAAATGCTTGATTTCCAAACTCCACAATAATGAATTTTTTGTGGCCGAAAATGTTACTTTAAAAAATTGGCGCCGCATCATGGTGCATCATGATTTGACGTGTCATTGTTGGTTTATTGGCGAAAGCGATTTCGCTCGCAAAAACACTCTTCTAGTGTGGAATAAAACATTCTGTATTCAGTAATATATAGATTTAGCCACTGGCTAAAAGCGGACCTCCCGGTTACATATTTTTCTGTTTTAATGAGACAAAAGGTCGCCATTGTACATAGCCTGTCACTGTCATACCACGTGACCAAACACTTACACCCCCTTGCCACTAGATAATTTCACCCAAATTTGGTTGTCTGAGGTTCATCCCGTCCCAAAGAAGTAAGCCTTTTCTCGTTTCACAACGTCATCGATGACGTCATACCACGTGACAATTGTTGCATCAACCTTGCCACTTGGACAATTTCACCCAAGTTTGGTTGTCTGAGGTTCATCCCTTCCAAAGATATGAGCCTTTTCTCGTTTTGATGACGTCATCGATGACGTCATACCATGTGACCACGCCTTTGCACCCCCCTTGCCACTAAGACAACTTCACCCAAGTTTGGTTGTCTTAGGCTCATCCCTTCCAAAGATATAAGCCTTTTTTCGTTTGATGACGTCATCGATGACGTCATACCACATGACCATGTTGTTGCACCCCTTTTGCCACTTAGACAACTTCTCTTGCTCCATTCCAATAATCCAACAAGGTCATGAAAATGATACATCTGCCACCTAGACAAAGAGCAGTTATAGAGGAACATTTTTAGAAGATACAAAGACAAACTTTGACATTTGACATAGAATACTCTTTTTGTAGAGCAAAAATATGATTACGTGTCATAAACTCTGTAAATCAGTTTTTTTCAAATTATGTTCAATAATAATAGTAAGAATTGTCATATTTGACCTATATGAATAATAAACTGTGATCGATTTGACACGTGTGATCTATTTGATGTTAAAACTTTCAAACCAATTTCGAATGCGTCGAATCAGCTTTTCGTCGCTGTTAAATTTGACGTACGCAAAATTTGTGGTTTTTCGTGGATTTCTGGCGTGGGTGCGTGGTACGGAAAAATTTTTTCATAGTAGTCTGTAACGTTGCATTCCTTACATATTATTAATAATGAACCTGAACGTGCAAATTCAGTGCGAGTGTGATTGTTAGATATTGATGCAGTTGGTGAGACGCATATTTTGAATATCAGTCTGCTAATTTCAACATTTTTGGTTACGTTTTTCACGTTCTTAAAAGAACTAAATCTAAATTGTTTTGATCTTACTCGCCCAATAATTTTTTTACTCCGTCATTTTTTTAAAGTGTAACAAGATGACTCATTTTCTCTGTATTAAAATTGCTGTATTAACTCTCGTGACGTTTACAGCTAAACGAGAAATAGTATTCTAATTAAATATGAAGAGGAGTTTATTGTATTTCTATTGCCACTTGATGACGCACTAATCAAGACACTACATTCGCGTTCTTCCTTTTCCGAAGCCCACAGAGGCTTCTCGAAATGTCATCATAATTACCTATGATTAACATTAACATTCAATCATTCACAATTCGACGCTCTGGATATTAGAGTGTCAAAGAATGGAGGAAAACGAACGCGTTTCAATTATTGCTGTCTTTTTAATAGGAATATGCCTTTCAATAGCAACAGGTAAGTTTTCATTACTATCTACTGCTTACATTTATTATATCTTTTAATATCCTTTTTTGAGGGTTTGACGATAGGGCGATGCCTACACAATCAACTTTGGTGGCTGAAATATATCTTAGTATTTTCCAACAACTGTGTCAGGCCTATAGTATAGGAGACAGCCAAACTGATTAACTTTACTGATACATCAAACCTTTGACAATTATATGGCGTTTGACGTTCAAAATTAGCAAGTACATCATTATAGAAATGACAGATGAAACTTCTGAAAGGAACGCTGGATTTGAATCGATTTATTATAAAATGGGCGTTAAGAGTGACTGTGCTAAAAAACGTATAGGTTTGATGCTACTATGTGAATCACTAGTTTTATTCAGAAATTTAAAAAAGTAGCAAATCTATCCACAAAATGATAAAACGCTACCCATGGAAGCCAATATTGTTGCAATCAGGCCTAAACATACTGAAGTAAATTGTCTCTCTTTTAAGGAGTCGTTATACAAACGCATAATCTAGGTTTTGACAAGATTCACAAAACATTAATCGATTAATGAGAATCTCTTTCTTTAGAAAGGATTTTGATCTATAAATTTTAAACAGGAATTCAAGTGTAAGAGAATGCACAGGTCCAATATTCAGCAAAAGACACTTTGTTCGCTAGCTCAAAATCTCTTTTAAACGTTAGAACAAAAGTCTGAGCCTACAATCGCATACAAACCCAAAAGTGCCCTAAAGCCAAATCCCAAATCCTAGACAAATGAATACAAAGTAACCTTCTCTTCCATACCCTTTCTTAAACTTTTAACATTTAAATTAATAGATAATACATTTTTAGCAAAATATTGCAGCTAAGTCCAGAATCAAGTGATATGCTTTGGGTACATAACTTGTTGGTGTACGAAATGATCGTTTTCATTGGTTTCTATTCAAGGAAATGCCGAATCATGATTAATGCCGCGAGTATTGATTGTTAGGTTGTCTAATATCGACCTGTTGTCAACTAGACCAATGACAGTAAAGCAGCCGAACCACGAAATAGTTAGATAACATTGTTAATATGGTCATTTGATCGTGGTAAACAAAATTCTGAAATTTCGTGAAGCTTCTAATAATTCGAGAAATCTAATATTTCTCCATGGATCCAAGGACACAAATGAATAAAAAACAGTTACTTTTTAACTACGTCTGAGTATTGTCCTTTATTCTTCAAAGCGGAATTAAGTAAAAAGGAATTTAATCTTTAACGACATTTTACTACAGTGTCCTTCTACCAATATCACGTTATTTGCTGCATAATAGGCAAAAAAGGAAAAGGATACATCAAACTAGGGCGAGCAAGAAGAAAACTGGAGGGTTGTTGTTGTGCAAATCCACAGCAGTTAAAATGTCCGTTATAGTTCACACACTAGACGGGCAAGACCACCATGTTACTGTTAACCAGCATTTAAGAAATATTTTGAGGCATCAACATCGCCCCATATTTTACCAGTGTAAAATGTGTTGGAGACAAAGTTAGAAAGGACGAGGGTAACGTCAAACCACGTGATACACTAAAATGTATTAGCAGAAACCCACTCACATACTATCACAAATCCTGCTATGTGATTGGCTCCGCTACTCACTATCCATCACGTAATAGACAGTAAGTAGCGGAAACGCTAGCGCAAATCTTTCTAAAACCATGAAAATAAATAAGTTTTAGCAACAACTCAAAGGTAGTATGCTTGTGGGTCTCTACTAAAACAATTAGACTACTCGTTCTCATAGTGCACCTGGTACTCTGATACTCAGCGCTACGCACCTAGTTAACTATCTATTGGCTCATAGAAAACTCGAACTTGTAGACTAATTGTTAACTAGGAATCTTTTGGCATTTATTAAATACGAATTGTGCTTTTGTACTCGTTTGTGTAATGCTCGGTTAAAATAAGGTTAAGGTTTATTCCTCGGATTGATGACAACGATAAATAATGCGTTCGTGACAAAAGGGACTATTATGGGCTTCTTGACTTATTATTAGCTCCAATAAGCTCCATCCGGCGTGAAGCCACCAAACGTCAAACCCATGAATTAAATGGGACTGTTTAACGTAATAAAACAGAACAAATGAAAAATTGTTATTAATTAAATGCTGCTTTAATGCTCACCCATCTATAGTGGTATTCTTCAAATAATTAATGATGTCATATCATATATCGCATGAGGCATTACCAATTATTTACAACAGGACGAGTTATTATAAAACGACTGAACGGTTCAATAAGCCAGGGAGTAACTGGAAAATGTACAGTTGGGAAAAGAAAGCTGGTCAGGAAACTAAACGTGCCGGTTGCAGAATCAAAACTTGCCCTGTCAAGCGTTATTGACAGTCATCTTGGTCTCCTTGAACTGCGCATTCGTTGGAAAAGATATATTTATATTTTCTTCCTTCCTTTAAATCATTGAAGTCGGAAAGTTGCATCTCAGCTCGATTTATAGGGCCAGGAAAGGTCAGACACACTGTTGGGATTTAAATGGCAGAGGGCAAAGTCCCAAAGCCTCTTTAGTCTGAATTTCCAAACGCCAAAAGCAGCAGGACTTTTGAACTGCATTTTGAAAAGATATCTATACTATTATAATCGGGTTGTCTGCGCAAACGTTTAAATCAGTCTGTCCGAGAGCAACACTGAAATGGCTTCCCTGGCCACAGCTTTGTGCCCTCAGTCACGTATCACGAAGATGTGCTTTTAAAAAAGCAAAACATGGATTCTCTGTCTTTCGAAATCTCTAGAATTTAAAAACCTTTGCTAGACAAATAAAGTGTAGAAACTAAATTGTTGTCTTGAGCTAAACAATTGCCCACCCGTTTCGAAATAACTGAATACGAGACAGTTTCTTGGAAAAGAAAACCATAAAAGTTTTCGCAAAAACACAGTTGTGCCGCTCAAAAATTATAAAAACACAAAACTAAAAATATGTGCTTTTAATATGTCTGTAATAAAGAAACTCTAAATGTAGTCCAATAATAACTCAAAATCTCTAGTTTTTGTACGACAAAAAGAGCACCATTTGAAAATCAAGCTAGCGTTCGCCGGTCATTTCAGCCAATCTGCGTACATCACTGTTTACAATTTAAAAAATTGTAAAAAAATACGGCTAAATTGTGAAATGTTTTGCAAATTTCAGACATTTACCCTGCCTAATGTAATGCCTAAACAAAATGTTATTCTGAGTCTTCTAGCGTCACGAAGTGACGGCTCTTTTCTTGTATTTATTAAATTATTAAAAAATAGATGAGTTTCGGGGAAGCTTTCTTGAATGATATGGTATATTATTATATGGCAACGATAGTACGCGCGCTCTGATTGGCTAACGAGCGGGCGTAACTCTCCGTAATGCCCACGGGCATTATGGAAATTCTTAATGCCCGCTCGCAGTTCACGACTGACAAAAAATCATTTCCTTGAAATAACAAAAATTCAAAAAGAAGATTTTCAGCGCAATTCACAACAAGGAATACATGAAACAGTATAACACAAATCTAACTTGTGACAAGAGGAAAATAAAGGCCTGAATATCAGAAATGACCTGTTTACAAAAGCAAACAAAGCCAAAAGGTTACTCTAAGAAATTCGAGTCTATCCGGAGAAATTGAGAACTTAAGGGAGTCAAAATAGCAGCAACAAAAGATAAAAGCTACATGTAAAGTCAAAATTTAATGGGAATTCAAGAAACTTGAGAACTAAAAATAATAACAGAAAGCGAGTTCAAACTTTGTGCTTACCGATACTGATAGTGAAGTCGTTGATTTCGTTTCGCTCTCTCCATCTCCTCGAGTTAAAATTTCATTCTTACTTGACGTTTGCTTTTGCACAAAAGCCGGCTAAAATAACCATTGCAATTTTCTGGAGGATAGCTTGTGAAGTATCTTCTTCAGGTTTAACTCTTCTTCCGTATTTATTAAAGACTGTTTCCTAGTGCAAAAGGAGCAATGTTTTCCCCAATGGTGCTAAAAAAAAGTTGAGCTGACGTCGAAGACTTGCTTCCCGGTTGCTTGCCGTTTGAAACTTCTGTAACTCCCTCAAAAGTTTCTCATAAATGACTAAACAACATTATAAAATATCTGTAAAAGAAAGGATTCCGAAGTATTTGACATCCATAAGAGATTGATTACATTAGATCAAGTCTGGCGTGGTTTGTTTTATCAGTTTGACTCAGTCAGAGAATGAAAACCTCTGAATGAACTCGAGCGCGACGCGGGCGCGTGTCTGAGTTATTTCGGCGGGAAAATGAACGAGGCGACTTCCGGTTCGTAAAACGTTTGTAGAAAAAGTGCCATATAATAAACAACTTACTAACCTCGACCGTTCGGGCATTACGTGAAATATCAAACCTTGGTTTTGGCGTATCAACCTCGCTATCGCTCGGTCGATACGCCAAAAACCTCAGTTTGATATTTCACGTAATGCCCTCACTCTCGGTTAGTAAGTAGTTAGTAGTTTACAGAGAAAATGATCATCCCGGTTAAGAAGCATTCTAATCGATCACTATAAACTAGAAGACAATGAAAAAATATCTCTCCCTTCCAACGGGAATTGAACCCATGGCCTTCACGATACAGAAGCGAGTACAACGACGAAGTGAATACTACGTTCTTCAAGGCGAAGTGTCTGAAACCCATCGATTTTAATAACCAGCTATATATATATATACTTTTTTAAAATAGCAAAGATGGAACGCGCGCTCTGATTGGTTGAGAGTTTTGCTTTCTCACATTATAAACGCGTACGGCAGATGCAATGTTATTTTAAAAAAGCAATAAAATTGTATTTCAGTGGTTTACAATGTAAAAACGCATTTTGGATGCTGGAAAACAACTTGATTCTCGTGTTTTTCCAACATGTGCCTATATCATATGCCTATAGCCTGCTAGCCGGCTCTCCAGTGGGTTTTTTGGATATTTGATTTTTTGGCCCGCGGCCCGCTTAGAAAGAAAAAAAAATCACAACATTCGCTGTGCGAAGAAAGGCAGTGCTAGTGTTGTACGTTTGTTCAAGCTTGAAGGAAACTTTTTCTCAGCTCAAAGCTTTCGAATTAAAATTATCCCTATACATAACTGTAAGTAATCTGTAACAGAACCATTAAGGTGTGGACGTCTAATTTATTCCCTCTGACGTTTTCCTCTGATATTTACTGGCAAAATTATACTACGATAACCACTAATTCGCCTACGGCGAATAACTGTTAATTATTGTATATAAAAGCAATGTTAATGACAAAGTACAGTAGATTATATGAATCACCAGAGCCGCGTTAAACGGCCGGCGTCATTCTCAGGTACAAACGGGACTGTATGTACCCGCAACATAGGTGTTGGAATTCTATCATTACAGTGTAATAACTTTAAGTGAAATTATATTTTACCGTCCTTATACATAGAGAACAATACATAGACGCGCGGAGATATGGAATTTTTCGAGTGTTCGCTGCGCTCATGCATGAGATATCAAATTTGATCACGAGAAGATTAATGAGTGAATACAACTGCAAATCAATTATTTCAAAAGATAGGCCATTCTTTTAGCTTTAAAATGTCATATAAACGATTCTCGTTGCAAATCTCGTTGCGGATTTTTAGGCGCGGACACCTCGATTTACCAATTTTCATGAACCCGTACTTTAGAGCACGTCATTTCACTGGGTCCCAGTGAAATTCATAGGCAAAGGTGTAGTGTTCAACATACATAAGCCAGCAGTTTCACATTAAAGTGGGTCTCTGTTCCGCTAACGCGGGACAGTCAAATCTGTAGGGACTCACACTGCCTATAATGCACTGCTTGTTTTGTTTACATGACGGCATCATAAACGGACATATTCAAAGGAATAGTACTCTTTCTAATTTTAATTGTGTTTTACCGTAAAATACACTAAAACGACAGATATGAAGCCTTTTTTATGGGCAAGCTGATATCTACTACTGCGATATCTTCTATTACTACTGTGCAACCTCACGTTCGATCCCGGGCCGGAATTCAGACAATTTTGTTTCTTTAATTCGCACAAACCTCCAACATATACCCTGGCTAATTTGCATTGGAATAAAATTAAACACAAAAATATTTTTTATTCGAAACGCTTGACGGCCAACCCAAAAAATGGGCTACTCAAATGAAAGTTGTTATTCATGCCGTTTCTTTTTCTTTTTATATGCCCCAAATATAAGTGCTTGTAAGCAGTATCAACTGCTTCCTTGAGATTTTCATTGAAAATTGAATATTGCTGTGTAACACAGTAAAAATACAATAATACCTACACGATGATCGTCTCTATACCCCACGCTCCAATAATTGGAATTTAATGCCTATTGATTGATTGTACAACTTCTTCTTTCACGACTTTAGCACAATCAAGCTGCAGCAATCGAGTTGGTTATGCAGGACCGAACTGTGACCAAGGTAATTCTGAGTATGCGGACAATACGTTACCAATATTTGTCGCAAAAAGTGACAGAAGCTCAAAATCACTTGATTTTTTTGAAATAAAAAACAAATTCGCGAAATCCTCTCCAGCAAAGTCTAGAAATGGTGTGGTTTGGGGGGTTTCTAGCTCAGCCGTTTTTTCCGTAAAAGGGGAACATAAATTTTCCTTAAGATAATAATAAGATAATACACGATGGTGGGCATGTATGACGTGATACCGAGAGCATGCTCAATAGACATCACCTCCGTCCTCCAAGAAGATAATTCTCGTCCCACATCAACGACTGGTTGGCCTTTATATATGTTGGCAAAGGTGTACTGATTAGAAGGCAGAAGGTACAAGACACAGGAGAGCAAGCGGCTGCCATGATGCTACAAGGGAGTGGGTGGTCGGGAAAATGTATGAATGTAACCAGGGAGGGGAGGGCAAAGGTGATGTAGAGCTATGATTGGCTAATTTCAAATATTTGAAAGGCAGAAACTTCATGACTTCGTGCGACTGAAGTATTACCAATGTAAAAACAGGAGCAACCTGGAGTACAAGCTGAATGATTCCCGCGAAACCACAAAGTCCAAGGGTGACAACTAAAGAAGCAATTTGCAAGCAAATAGCTTCTAAAAATGAGTTGCAAAATATGTTAGTGGTAAAAAGTGGTGGAAAGACAACTGTCATTGATCGCTGATAGCAATAATATTGAACTCCTTCACTGCAATAGTCTCCCTCGAAGCCCGTCCTTTGTGTCGGTCATGCAACGCTTCCTTGCGCGGGAGACTAAGACACTGCAAGTCTGCTCAAATACTTTTTGTATCATTTTATATTTTTAAAATATTTTTTAACATTTTAAAAATAGAGATGCTTTCTTTCATCTATGCTTACTAAAATGGTGTCGTTATCCATTCAGATGTCGATGAATGTTATCATATAACATGCAGCAATGGTGGCACGTGTAACAACCACGCAGGATACTTTAACTGTTTGTGTCCTGTAGGATTCACCGGAAAACTCTGCCAAACAAGTAAGTGACTTGAGGTTACGGACTACCTTCGAGGTACGCCTAAAATGGCATAATTTCACGAAAAATTGTCGTATCTTTGCAAGTGATAACTCATTTTAAAACTTATGTCCTGGGCTAAACTATGGTATATAGTTGAAACCCAAATTTTTTATGCAGTTTCCTTCCCGGTGCATCAGTTCAACTGTTTAGACTCATGGCGAGAAATAGCGAATGATAATGGGAGGAGTTTAAACATGACCCTAATTATGCTGTCAATAAAGTCGATTGTCCTATTGCGTCTCTCATTGGTCGCTGTCGATTGGTGGGTCAATTAGTATGCAAAAACAAACCCTGACTTCCGGGAGAGACAGAAGAGAGAGTGAAGGGTTGTTATAAATTGCTTAAAACTTTGCCTTTTCGGCTGATAACATGCCAAGAAGAAACAATTTGAAAGCAAAGTAAAATAATATATCATGCTTTTTGTTAATTTTGGGAAAATATCGAGGATGCGTTGATAAATAACGAGAGTCAATACTGAACTTTGCCTTCGCCGGTTCGCTTCAAGTTCGCGCTAATATTTAAAAATTAAGTTCGCTAGGCACTCTGGTACTCGTTTCTAGTCTTTTTGGACACATATTATTAGCAGAGGAACGCCTGGTTGTACACTGTCGAAGAACTGGCCGCTCAGAGCGGAAAGAAGCGAAGAAATCGGCATTTTTTCGAGCTTTTTTGCTTCGAGGCGGACATCAAGGGCCAAACAATGAAGCCTCGTTTAACATGGACGTGGATCTTAAAAACCGAGCTGAAAAATCATTTACATGACGTGAAATCTGTGTGAATTTACGAAGGAATTCTTGTTCTTTTGATCTGGAGGTAAAGTGAGGTTTGTACGAGCTTATAACGTTACGAAATTTGACTGTTAGTTCTGTGTATTTTAGCGCCGTGGCATAGACTTCCTCTTGTAAACAGAGCTCTTGAGTTTGTAACCTAGATTTGACAAAACCGAACCGATTTTATACTGTAGCCCACCAATATTACCACGAAAAGAAAGATGAACAACATGTTGTTTCGATCGGAGGCAAAGTAACTTTCGATTTCGAATTTAGCCCAGTGTTATCTTGAATTTAAGTTTCATTGCCATACATTTACAGTAAATTATTTGAAGGTAATCTGAGTCCATATTTTAGAAGTGCCACGCTCAAGTGCGCATGTCCATTCGGTATTTCTCCCCATGTTCCACCCTCGCGAATATTCGCTTTTTTCGTTCATTGACACCATATCAGCGTTGACTAAGATGTGTTCTAAAAAAACGTGTCGGGAGCTCTCGAAACTTGACCCGATGCGTCGGAAAGGAAACTCCCTAAACAAATTATGAGGATGGCGCGATAACTGCACTATATAGGATTACTGATATTTAGATTTAGATAATATCATTATATTAGAGTCTATTAGATGTATAGTAGATTCTATCTTACCTTGTCCTCCCTTCCTATGCTGGACCCCTCGATATCGTGATATTATCAGATATCATCTTATTAGAATCTATTAGATATCTATTTAGGTATCCTCTCTTCCTATGCTGGACCCCACGATATTGCGATATTATCAGATATTATCATCTTAGATTCTAATAGATGTCTAACTAGATTACCTCCCTCCTATGCTGGACCCCAAGATATTGAGATATTATCAGATATTATCATCTTAGATTCTAGTAGATATCTAACTAGATTACCTCCCTTCCTGTGCTTAACCCCACGATATTGTGATATTATCAGATATTATCATCTTAGATTCTAATAGATATCTAACTAGATTACCTCCCTCCTATGCTGGACCCCAAGATATTGAGATATTATCAGATATTATCATCTTAGATTCTAGTAGATATCTAACTAGATTACCTCCCTCCTATGCTGGACCCCAAGATATTGAGATATTATCAGATATTATCATCTTAGATTCTAGTAGATATCTAACTAGATTACCTCCCTTCCTATGCTGGACCCCACGATATTGCGATATTATCAGATATTATCATCTTAGAATCTATTAGATATCTATTTAGGTATCCTCTCTTCCTATGCTGGACCCCACGATATTGCGATATTATCAGATATTATCATCTTAGATTCTAATAGATGTCTAACTAGATTACCTCCCTTCCTATGCTGTACCTCACGATATTGCGATATTATAAGATATTATCATCTTAGATTCTAATAGACATCTAACTAGATTACCTCCCTTCCTATGCTGGACCCCACGATATTGCGATATTATCAGATATTATCATCTTAGATTCTAATAGATGTCTAACTAGATTACCTCCCTCCTATGCTGGACCCCAAGATATTGAGATATTATCAGATATTATCATCTTAGATTCTAGTAGATATCTAGCTAGATTACCTCCCTTCCTATGCTGGACCCCACGATATTGCGATATTATCAGATATTATCATCTTAGAATCTATTAGATATCTATTTAGGTATCCTCTCTTCCTCTGCTGGACCCCACGATATTGCGATATTATCAGATATTATCATCTTAGATTCTAATAGATGTCTAACTAGATTACCTCCCTCCTATGCTGGACCCCAAGATATTGAGATATTATCAGATATTATCATCTTAGATTCTAGTAGATATCTAGCTAGATTACCTCCCTTCCTATGCTGGACCCCACGATATTGCGATATTATCAGATATTATCATCTTAGAATCTATTAGATATCTATTTAGGTATCCTCTCTTCCTCTGCTGGACCCCACGATATTGCGATATTATCAGATATTATCATCTTAGATTCTAATAGATGTCTAACTAGATTACCTCCCTTCCTATGCTGTACCTCACGATATTGCGATATTATCAGATATTATCATCTTAGATTCTAATAGACATCTAACTAGATTACCCCCCTTCCTATGCTGGACCCCACGATATTGCGATATTATCAAATATTATCACCTTAGATTCTAATAGATATCTAGCTAGATTACCTCCCTTCCTGTGCTGGACCCCACGATATTGTGATATTATCAGATATTATCTTATTAGAATCTATTAGATATCTATTTAGATACCCTCCTTTCCTACGCTGAACCCCACGATATTGCGATATTATCTGATATTATGTTATTAGAATCTACTAGATATCTATTTAGATAACCTCCCTTCTCTATATTGGATGCCAAGATATTGTCATATTAACAGATGTTATTTTAACAACAATTATAGAACGAAGCAATGTGGAAATGTGGGACCTATGGAAATAAAACCTTTGTAGAACGAAGCAATGTGGAAATGAGGGCCCTATTAAATTAAACATTGTAAATCGAAGCAATGTTAATGAGTGACCAATTGGGAATAAAGCATTTGTAGAACGAAGCAATCTGGAAATGAGGGACCAATTGGGAAGAAAGCATTTTGTAGAACGAAGCAATGTGGAAATGAGGGACCAAGTGGGAATAAAGCATTTGTAGAACGAAGCAATGCGGAAATGAAGGACTTATGGAAATAAACATTGTAGAACGAGGCAACGTGGAAATGAAAGACCAATTGGGAGTAAAACATTTGTAGAACTAAGCAACGTGGAGGCGAGGGACCCATGGGAATTAAACATTTGTAGAACGACGCAATGTAGACATGAGGGACCAATTGGGAATAAAGCATTTGTAGAACGAAGCAATGTGGAAGTGAGGGACCTATGGAAATTAAACATTTGTAGAACGAAGCAATGTTGAAATGAGGGACCAATTGGGAATAAAGCATTTTTAGAACGAAGCAATGTGGAAGTGAGGGACCAATGGAAATTAAACATTTGTAGAACGAAGCAATGTGGACATGAGGGACCAATTGGGAATAAAGCATTTGTAGAACGAAGCAGCAATGTGGCAGTTTATCTGCATTGCGACGGTCAATACATTGTTGATCTTTTGACAAGTAGTTTTTTTAATATGTCTTTGCTGGTGGATCACGTGACCAAAGTTAAGTTATTTATATATTCATAACATCGATGCACCGCCCAAATATGGTAAACTCCAATGTTTGTCTTCTGCATATGACATATTTAGCCTGTTCTGTCATATATCTGTCATTTGTGGGAAACTCATAAAAAGTTTGCAATAGTATATCTTTTCTTCGGTTCTCGTCGACTAAATCTCAGACGATGTTATTCTCAATTTCGCAGTGATAATGGTGTTGGATATCTACTAATTTCAGGAACCAATCACTGGAACGCGCGAAAAAACGGGCCTCTCGCCTGATTCTACCTATTGTTTATTCTGGATACCACAAATCAGTCTATAGGTACACTAAATTCGATGACATTTGATTGTAATCTGACTTATGTACAGCCATTCTTGAAAGCACGATATATGGGTCTTTTTAATACTTCACATTGACAAGTCAAATTTTCTCCCAAATACTGTGCCATCAAGAAATGCTGTAAAGCAGCGAGTTTTCACTCAACGTAGTTAAAAACTTAGTGTAGTGATCAACGAATGATAGTCATTGATCAATCTGTATAACCCGTTGCTAGGCGCTGTATCTATGGTAACAGACAGAGACTCAAAATCGAGAAAAAACGTTCTTTTTATTCCGAAATTTTCGCAAAATTGGCCGTGTTTGGGAATTATTATTTGGCAAACTGACATACATATAAGCACACAGTTTACGTAAGGATCATTGACAGATATCAGTCGATAGGTACACCAAATTTGATGTCATTTGAGTGTAATCTAATGTATTTACAGCTATTCTGAAAGCATGATATATTGGTCTTTTTGATACTTTACATTGAAAAGTCAAATTTTCACCCAAATACCGTGCCTTCAAGAAATGCTGTAAAGCAGCGAGTTTTCACTCAACCTAGCTTAAACTTAGTGTAGTGATCAACGAATGATAGTTATTGATCAATTTGTATCACCCGTTGCTAGGCGCTGTATCGATGGCAACAGACTAAGACGCAAAGTTGAGGAAAAATGCGCTTTTAATTTCTATTTTTAGCAAAATTGGCCGTGTTTGAGACTTATTATCGGACAAACTGGCATACATATGAGCGCACATTTTACGTGGGAATCATTGACAGGTATATCAGTCTATAGCTACACTAAATTTGATGTCATTTGAGTGTAATCTGACTGATTTACAGCTATTCTTGAAAGTATGCTATATGGGTCTTTTTGGTACCTCACTTTGACAAGTCAAATTTTTAACCAAATACAGCGCCTTCAAGAAATGCTGTAAAGCAGCGAGTTTTCACTCAACCTAGCTTAAACTTAGTGTAGTGATCAACGAATGGTAGTCATTGATCAAATTGTATCACCCGTTGCTAGGCGCAGTATCGATGGCAACAGACTAAGACACAAAGTTGAGGAAAAATGCGCTTTTAATTTCGAATTTTTAGCAAAATTGGCCAAGTCCGGGACTTATTATTCGACAAACTGGCATACATATGAGCGCAACTTTTACGGGGGAATCATTGACAGGTATTAGTCTATAGGTACACCAAATTTGATGGAGTTTCAGTGTAATCGGACTTATTTACAGCCATACTTGAAAACACGATATATGGGTCTTTTTAATACATCACATTGACCAAATACTATGCCTTTAAGAAATGCTGTAAAGCAGCGAGTTTTCGCTCAACGTAGCTTAAACTTAGTGTAGTGATCAACTAATGGTAATCATTGATCAAATTGTATCACCCGTTGCTAGGGGCTGTATCTATGGCAACAGACAGACTAAAAGTCGAGGAAAACGTTCTTTTTATTTCGAACTTTTCGCAAAATTGGCCATATTTTGAAGTAATGTTCGGACAAACTATCATAAATATGAGCACAAGTTTTACGTAGGAATCATTTGCCGGTTATTTGTCTTTACGACCACCAAATTTGATGGAGTTTCAGTGTAATCTGACTGATCTAAAGTCATTCTTGAAAGCATGATATATGGGTCTTTTTAGCACTTCACATTGACAAGTCAAATTTTCATCCAAATACTGTGCCTTCAAGAAATGCTGTAAAGCAGCAAGTTTTCACTCAACGTAGTTCAAAGTTAGTGTAGTGATCAACGAATGATAGTCATTGATCAATCTGTATAACCCATTGCTAGGCGCTGTATCTATGGCAACAGACAGAGACTCAAAATCGAGGAAAACCGTTCTTTTTATTCCGAAATTTTCGCAAAATTGGCCGTGTTCGGGACTTGTTATCGGACAAACTGGCTTACATATGAGCGCACATTTTACGGGGGAATCATTGACAGGTATTAATCTATAGATACACTACATTTGATGGAGTTTCAGTGTAATCTGACTGATCTAACGTCATTCTTGAAAGCATGATATATGGGTCTTTTTAGCACTTCACATTGACAAGTCAAATTTTTACCCAAATACCGCGCCTTCAAGAAATGCTGTAAAGCAGCGAGTTTTCACTCAACGTAGCTCATACTTAATGTAATGATCAACGAATGGTAGTAATTGATCAATTTGTATCACCCGTTGCTAGGCGCTGTATCGATGACAACAGACAAAGACTCAAAGTTGAGGAAAAAACTCGCTTTTAATTTCGAATTTTTGGCAAAATTGGCTGTGTTCGGGACTTATTATCGGACAAACTGGCATACATATGAGCGCACATTTTACGGAGGAATCATTGACAGGTATTAGTCTATAGGTACACTAAATTTGATGGAGTTTCTGTGTAATAGGACTTATTTACAGCCATACTTGAAAGCACGATATATGGGTCTTTTTAATACTTCACATTGACAAGTCAAATTTTCACCCAAATTACCATGCCCTCAAGAAATGCTGTAAGCAGCGAGTTTTCACTCAACCTAGCTTAAACTTAGCGTAGTGATCAACGGAGGATAGTCAATAATCAATTTGTATCAATCGTCGCTAGGCGCTGTATTTATGGCAAACAGGCAGAGACTCAAAATCGAGGAAAAACGCTCTATATTTAATCGAAAGTTTAGCAAAATTGGCCGTATTTTGAACTAATTCTCGGACAAACTGGCATACATATGAGTACAAATTTTATGTAGGGATCACTGGCCGGTTATTTGTCTTTGCGACCACCAAATTTGATAGTGGTTCAGTGTAATCTGACTGATCTACAGTCACTCTTGAAAGCAGGATATATGGGTCTTTTTAATACTTCACATTGACAAGTCAAATTTTTACCCAAATACCGCACCTTCAAGAAATGCTGTAAAGCAGCGAGTTTTCACTCAACGTAGCTCAAACTTATTGTAGTAATCAACGAATAATAGTCATTGATCAATCTTTATCATCCGTTTCTAGGCGCTGTATCTATGGCAACATACAGAGACTCAAAATAGGGGAAAAGTGCGCTTTTAATTTCGAATTTTTAGCAAAATTGGCCGTGTTTGGGACTTATTATCGGACAAACTGGCTTACATATGAGCACACATTTTACGAAGAGATCATTGACAGGTATCAGTCTATAGGTAAACTAACTTTGATGTCATTTAAGTGTAATCTGACTGATTTACAGATTGAAAGCATGATTTTATATTGGTCTTTTTGATACTTCACATTGAAAAGTCAACCCTTACAACCTATGATATTATCGAATAACTATCTGATAATATCTGTCTTAAATCAAGTATCTGATAAACATATGATAATAGATAATAGATCATTATCAAGTAAGTATCGGATAAACGAAAACTATCGGTTGCAAGGTGAAAATATCCGATAAATATCAGTTACTAGATTTCCATTCATCTTTATAGTTCAACCCTTACAACAATTGATATTATCGAATAAATATCTGATAATATCTTCCTTAAATCAAGTATCTGATAAACATCCAATAATAGACGAAAAGATAATTATCACGCAAATATCGGATAAACGAAAACTATCAGTTGCAAGGTAAAAATATCCGATAAATATCAGTTACTAGATTTCCATTAATCTTTATAGTTCAACCCTCACAACCTATGATATTATCGAATAAATATCTGATAATATCTTCCTTAAATCAAGTATCTGATAAACAATCGATAATAGACAAAAAGATAATTATCAAGTAAATATCGGATAAACGAAAACTATCGGTTGCAAGGTGAAAATATCCGATAAATATCAGTTACTAGATTTCCATTCATCTTTATAGTTCAACCCTTACAACCTATGATATTATCGAATAAATATCTGATAATATCTTCCTTAAATCAAGTATCTGATAAACATCCAATAATAGACGAAAAGATAATTATCACGTAAATATCGGATAAACGAAAACTATCAGTTGCAAGGTAAAAATATCCGATAAATATCAGTTACTAGATTTCCATTAATCTTTATAGTTCAACCCTCACAACCTATGATATTATCGAATAAATATCTGATAATATCTTCCTTAAATCAAGTATCTGATAAACATTCGATAATAGACAAAAAGATAATTATCAAGTAAATATCAGATAAACGAAAACTATCGGTTGCAAGGTGAAAATATCCGATAAATATCAGTTACTAGATTTCCAATCATCTTTATAGTTCAACCCTTACACAATTGATATTATCGAATAAATATCTGATAATATCTTCCTTAAATCAAGTATCTGATAAACATCCGATAATAGACAAAAAGATAATTATCAAGTAAATATCGGATAAACAATAACTATCAGTTGCAAGGTGAAAATATCCGATAAATATCAAATACTAGATTTCCATTAATCTTTATAGTTCAACCTCTCACAACCTATGATATTATCGAATAAATATCTGATAATATCTTCCTTGAATCAAGTATCTGATAAACAATCGATAATAGACAAAAAGATAATTATCAAGTAAATATCGGATAAACAATAACTATCAGTTGCAAGGTGAAAATATCCGATAAATATCAAATACTAGATTTCCATTAATCTTTATAGTTCAACCCTCACAACCTATGATATTATCGAATAAATATCTGATAATATCTTCCTTGAATCAAGTATCTGATAAACATCCGATAATAGACAAAAGATAATTATCAAGTAAATATCGGATAAACGAAAACTGTAGGATATCGCGCCTGTCTGCAAATTATTATCAAGTTAAAGAACTAAAGTTCCATAGTTGAGGAGAAGAAATGATCTTTAAAATGAGGTATCAAGATACGAAGGTAAACATCTGTTAAAACGTGGATATTAAGGATTTAAGAGGAAATCCATTTAGAGATCGAGCAATTTCAGGCTTTGGACAAAATTTGTATTTTCTTAAAACTCAAGATGTTACTCATTAACTGTAGTAAAACCAAAAACAAATTCCCATTGGAGCCTGTAAAAATAATGTTCAAAGCTGAAAAAATAGTGCAAACAATAATATCATAATTCCCCGTGACCCTTGTTCCCTTGTAACATTAAACGTCTTTCCTGCTTTCCCTTTCAAGCAAACAAGATCAGAAAGTACGATGTCGTATTCTTAGTCGATGTTTGTCAATCGAACACTGATGTGAACTTCCAGAGGACAATCAAGATGATTAAAAATTTCGTCAAGAGTTCGTCTATCTCTCAAGATGAAACTCACGTTGGGGTAATGACATACTCTCGCACTCCCAACACTATCTTCAGCCCAAGTCGGTTCTTCGATAAAGCAAGAATAATCAGAGAGCTCGACTCGATTCAGTTAGGAGACGGAGACGTGTGCTTTATCAGTAAAGCTTTCACCGAAGCCAATAAATTCATCATGCAGCGTGCAAATGTATCACGGTTTATTGTGCTCTTCTCTACCAAGACATCAGATGATGATGTCAGAGATGTGGTGCAAAAAACAAAGGCTCTCGGAGTGAGAATCCTGGTAGCAAACATTGGCCAATTCGCCAGCCCACAACAAGCCAATTATATTGCTTCTAGTTCAAATCATGTGTTCACGTTTACTGATGCACAGCTCAATCAAGCCAACCCGTCTGAAATGACAGCTCGCATTGCCATAGGTGAGACAAGAAGGGAGTTTATTATATAGACACGAGTGTTTTACTGGGAAATACGCCACTCGTAGATCTCATACGAAGCTACATCCGGGACCAGAGTGACATATTTTCCATATCCTCACTAGTGAGGATATCGGTCAAAATAAAAGTGCTTGGAAATTTGGAATGTTTTTTCTGGTTTTTCTATATAATAAAAGAAAATTACACGGTGGCTTCAAGATATGAGTTTTATTTTCTCGTGTCAAAAACAATATTTTACTCATTCGCTGCGCTCATTCGTAAAATATTGTTCTTGCCAATCTAAAATAAAACTCATATCTTCGCGCCACCGTGTAATATACTCTATATATCAACCCTTTTCAACAAATATAAGTAATCACGCCAAGTCATTAACGCATGCTAACTTATTAATTAGTCGCAAAAGGCTGCTTTTGAATAGGTAAGAAAAGGCTGGTAACAATCCGCTAAGGATCATGGTTCATAGCCACGCACTAAACGCATTATGTGGAATATGAAATTATGCGGAATTCCTAAAGAAACATTAAGGAGTTCGGTATATAAAGGAGAACTAGATGTTAAGTTCGTTTTGAAAGTACACTCTCGTATGTTGTGTATTGAGAAAGTAGTGTGCCCTATGGAAGTAGGGTGTTGTGTATTTAAGTTCTGATGGCGAAAATAAGGAACAAATGAAGTATTTATCCTTTACAGGACAAATCACAAAGATCACCAACAGCGTACAATTTACTTACTCTTTGAATTAATTATCATACTGTAAAAAGTAGTTGTTTTGTCACATAATATTTGCAGATCTGGACTCTTGTGCAAATAGTCCGTGCAAAAATAAAGGAATTTGCACCCATTCTTCACCTGGAGAATACGTCTGCATTTGCCCTAAACAGTTCACTGGTATCAACTGCGAGAATGGTAAGTTTTCGCTAATTGACTATATTCGCTAATTGGCTATATAGTTAAAAGTAGGTGCAACCCTTTGTGACCTTCCAACAACCCTCATTGGCACAAAGTCTCTCTTTTATATAAGATACAAGAGCAAATAATATATTAAATAAAATTATTATGTCTATTATGATGGGTGACTTCATTTCAGACGTGAATGAATGTGGAGACCCTAATGTATGCCCAAGTGGAAGACGATGCGTGAACCTCGAGGGAGGCTACGACTGCCTCTGCCCGAAAGGAAAATATGGTCCATTTTGTAACTACAGTAAGTACTTGGGGTCTTCCTTTTTGCGAAGGAATGCATGGAGAATAACTTGTGTATTTTGTACTCTGTTCTTTGCCTTGCTCATGATAGTCTGTCCTATTTCGGTTCTCTCTAAGAAGAGACCTCATCTAAGAAGAACATCATCTTACCTCTTATGGAATAAGCTTTGTTGATCACATATAATTGAAGATGATCGTTTGAAAGTAAATCAGACTTGCGTTTTCTTCAATACAAAGAAAACCCAAAACAGAGTGTCTCTTTCGTGTTTCTAGACTAAACGCAATTCGTATTTACTTGGTCCCCTGATTGGTCAGTAATTAGATCTGTTTCATTTCTGTTTGGCTAACTATAATTCTTTGCGCTTAGTTTCGATCGTTACCTGAAATCCGCTCTAAAGATAGCAACAATAATCAAAGGAAATTTGTGCTGCAAAGGGAACTTATTATCTAAACACAAACACATCATTTCTTTCAGCTTGCAACGAGAAGCTAGACATTGGATTCCTCCTTGATGGGTCAAGTTTTGCCTCAGTCCACTTCAGTAGCTCCCTCCGATTTCTCAGCTCTTTTGTTGGACTATTCACAATTTCTGATCTTGCTACTCGAGTAGGTGGGGGAGTATACTCTAGAAACGTCACCAGGGTTTTCAACCCCGTGCAATACGTCCATATCGCACAACTTCAAGTCGCGATTCTCCGTATACAGTCACCAAAGCAACCTGAACGAAAGCTTGGGGAAGGGATTAAAGAAATCAATTCAATGTTTGACGCCTTTGCAAGACCTAATTATAAAAGAATTCTAATTATCCTAAGTGGCGGACCTGTAACGGATGATCCACGCCAGGCAGCAGTTGATTTCAAGGTTGCCGCCAAGATTATGGTAATTGGGCCAGGCCCACCAAACTCAGCTGGACAGCTTAGGGAGATTGCCAGTTTACCCTCAGAGCGATATATGTTTCTGAGGGACTTCAAAGGAGGAAATATCAAGGTTGTTTATAAAAGCATATGTGAAGGTAAGGATTTATTAGTTCTGAGTCGTATCAGAAAATCAGGATGTGCAGTATGTGTACCCTAAACATATTATTATACTTTGCACTCTCGATTAACGATTCTGATTGGCTAAGAGCGCGCACTTTACTTTGGGAATCACACAATTTGAGGGGCTTCAAGAACTGGACCAGTGGTTAGGGTGCTGGCCTGGCAGTCCGTAGATCCCGAGTTCGAGACCCGCTCTGGCCACTACAGGGTTCCCACTTTTTAGGCTTTCAAAATTCCAGGACTTTCAAGGACGATTGAAAAAATTTAAAGACTTTCATAATGAAAAATGCAGATTTTCAGACATCATGGGTATCCTTTGTTTCAACCATAGCGCATTGGTAGTTTTTATTTAGCTTCCTTTATTTTTATTTTTATTTTACAATATACATATCAACATCTTCCCTATTTAAAAAAGCACTTGCGAAGCCGCTTCTGAAACCCCAAAAATACAATAAAGATACAGCACAAAATAGGAGTTGAGCTATGAAATCAATCCAGTGGCGTACCTCGTAAAAATGTCTGGCTCCCGCCTGCCTTTGCGATAAATTCCATTTTGCTATGACATTTTAAAATAGAGATTAATGCATGGGCGCGCGGGGATATATGGAATTTATCTTGTGTTCATATTTTGATGCGCGAACGAGTGAGGTATTAAATTTGAACACCAGAATATAACTTTCCATATCTCCAAGCCCTCATGTATAAATCTGTTTATTATGTAAACAGTGTTGTGAAAAGTTTTCGATTTGATGAATTTTAGCGATAGTGGGCATTATCGTCCTTGTACAAATGTACGAATTACGATATCAGTGGCCGAAATCGTGACAAATCACCATAGTTTATATAATAAAAAGGCATAATATAGACCACCCCCTAACCTTTCCAAGGCCTTTTATTACAAAAGTCGTGCTAGAATAATTGGCTCTCTTCAATTTCTCTCCAGCAAGCGATCCTTGCAGTAGCTTCCCTTGTAAAAATGGTGGCACCTGTTCTGATAATCTTAGTGCCGGCTCTGCTATTGGATATAAGTGCTCTTGCAGAAGTGGATTTTTGGGAACAAACTGCGACAAAGGTGAGAAATGGAAAGCTGATGGATAGCCAGAACATATTTAAAGAACTTATCAAACATGAAAAATGCAGGCATCAATCTGGACCTTTTCACACTAGTAACCGATTTTAATGCATGTATATACTGCATGCTACACAACGATTATCAATATTAATGAAAATATGTTTTCAGCACTCGACAAATGCACAAATAACCCATGCCAGAATGGAGGTTCCTGCACGACAGATGAGAATTCAGCCTTAGGGTATACCTGTTCTTGTAAAAGTGGATATAAAGGAAACAATTGTTCGCAAGGTACGGAGCCCATACATTTGTTTCTGATTCTTTTTCTGTAGCACCTCTATTATGCGGCCACCTTTAACAACTTTATTCAGCGACCATCTTCATTAAGCGGCTGCGGCAACCTACAATGTATACGCTCATTTTTTGCGAACGTCCGTGAAAATGACGTGAGTGAAACGAGCGTTTGAAAAGCCAGAGGAGCGCCGATGGCGTGAAGTGCCGAAGCAGCGAGCGAGTGCCGAAGGTGGGAGAGGGCGCCGCGTTTCTCCCCTGTGGCGCGTTCTCGCGCCTTCGACTCGCGCCCGTGCCTTCGGTACTTTAAGCGACCGGCGCTCGTTTTTTCATGCGCTCGTTTTCACGGACGTTCGCCACAGAAAGGGACTCCACGCAGTCTAGCGACAACCATTTTCCTTTCGCAAATGTAGCATTTATTGCTTTATTACCTCTATTAAGCGGCTTGCTAATCGTTCGTCATACGATTTGGTGCTAGAAAGAAAAAAATGTGACAATTGATAACAACAGAAAATCTTATTTTAATCCTTGATGTAGACAACCGTATAAGCTGCCAATGCAGCTTTAGGCCTTATCTGTCGCATCAGTCGACCTGAAACAATGGAAATTGGAATTATTATTTTGGTTCACGGTCGACTGATGCGACAGATACGACGGATAAGACTATATGGAAACTAGGCTTTAACATCCGGTGGCAGTTCTTCTAAGGCATATTTTCAACAAGAAAGGATTTTTTGAAAGTCTTTTTGTATATAATTAGTTAGCACGTCTGGTGATTTTCATGTCTTTTCATTTGAACCTCCGAGTGATTTATCATAATTTTCTATTTCTCACGGACATCAATATTATTCATCTACTGATGTTCTGGCTCTTCTTTACAGCTATAAACATGTGTCAAGGACGTCCCTGCAAGAATGGAGGAAATTGTACTAGTTCTCAAGGAGATTACTCTTGTACATGCCCTGATGGTTTTGTTGGGAAGGACTGCAAAATTGGTAAACTTTATTTTATTTATTTTACTTAAATAACTATATAGCAACTCACCTTTCCCTTGTCATTCATAGGAATATTACCCTGTCGTGCGTTCGAACTATAGCAGATATTTTGCTATACCAAACTACCAAACTACCATACCATAAATACCATACCATAAATGCCTGCCGATTTGAATAACTATTGTTTTTCCCCCCACTAGCCTCAAGTTCGTGTAGAAAAGCTTTTGAGATTTTGTCTGAAGAATAAGGGTTGAACAATAGTTATTCAAATCAGCAGCCATTTATGAATGTGGTGTATATATTTTTTGCTGTTTTCAATGGGCGATACATCGTATGAGTCTGACCCGTTCGTAAATGCCCACTTGAAACAGTTATTTATCGTTTCTTCGAACTTTCTTCGTTTTTCCTGAGCACATTTCCTGACCAAGGCAGCTCTGGAATTCATAAGCTAAGGGCGCGACCTGTAATTTCATCGCTCTATTTCTTTTCTCGTTATCACGTTAAAACAAGTGTTTCAAGCGGATTTCCTTCTCTAAAAGGTCAGCATGCGGCTATTAATGGAAGATATTCTTCTCAAAGTCCTTTAAGGAACACTTTTGTCCTCGGTTGTCGATTCGCGACTCACAAAAGCTGCTTACGCTTGCTTCGCGACTCATCTCATCTCGGCTCGCTTAGCTCGCTTTTATTAGTATCCTTTAGAGAGGTCCACATGTTGCAATTCTTGTGGCAGAATGCTTGTACAAAGCTTGTAGTGAAGCCTAACTAATAGTGCTGGTTCGCCCTTTGTGGGCTCATCAGTGCAAAACAAAATAGAGGAAATTGAGACTGAACCTCAGCTTAAGAACAATGTAACAAGGCAAATTAAGAGGTTCATTGTATCATGCCAAAGTGCTAAAACTACAAAGTGTAGTGGGCTATGCATAATGGAAAAAAAGCAATGACATGATCTCAAAAAGAGTGCTCAACAAAACAATACATATATCTTTGTTTTATGAGAGCTGTAACAAGGATGAAAAAATCAAAATAATCTTTTCAAACATTTGCATTTCCCAGTTTGCAAAGTCAAGGAAGCCAACATCATCTTTGTAGTGGATGGGTCAGCGAGTATCAGTGCAGAAACCTTCAACAGAACCAAAAGCTTTCTTAAATCAATCGTTTCTCTCTTGGCGGGGTCTCCAAGGAAGGGAACAACTATGCCTTAGTTAATTATGCGACTACTGCCACAGTCACATTCTCATTCCGAGAGTACGATAGCGTGGCGGGAGTACTGGAAGGAATTAATGGCGTTGACCAAAAGAAAACAGGAACTCTAACCGGAGCCGCGTTAAATGTCGCAAAAGAGACGTCTTGGACCTTTCACCCCGAAAGAATATTACTAATATCATTATGGTAGTCACTGATGGCTTTTCCCAAGACAGAGTGGATGAAGCTTCCAAGGCTTTGCGTGACGCAGGCGCGCACATTCTAGCCGTTGGTGTAGGGAAATATGTGTCCGTCAGACAGCTTAAAGAGATGGCAAGTGATCCAGACGATGAAATTTGTACATGGTTGAAGTTGCCAGGCTACAGTCGTTGGCTTCAACTATACGCGACAAGATCTGCATTGGTAATAATAATGTCTTCCACTTACAATGCCTTGCACGTTGAAAAGTGTTGAAAAGGCAGCATGTTTTATGATTTTCGTACTGTGTACCGTACACTATTCCTCTAAATGCTTTACTTTGATATGTTACTTCTACAGTGAAAGACAAATGCGCGCTGAGCCCATGTGAAAATGAGGGACCTGTTCTAGAGAACTTGACGGCTACACCTGCAAATGCCCTCAAGGCTTTATTGGCAACAATTGCGAAATAGGTAAAAAACTTATTAGTCGAAAATAGTATGGCCATTTTTTTCCAAGCAATATGTACCTTATTCTCCTTTTTTAGCGGGACATTAATCATGCGAACATTTTTCTCAGCACTTATCGCGAGCGAACTAAAATATTGTGTTTAAAAGGAATAAGGGTTCCTAAAATTGATGTGTGTCTATGTTTTTCGGATTTTTCTTCCTTTTTTACAGCATTGTGCTAATAAACAATGGCCTAGTCGGCTTGTATACGGTACAAATACTTTAAAATCCACTGTAGTGTAAGGTGGCGCAATTTTACCCAGTAATTACCTTTACAGTATAGTTGAATGTATCCTCGAAATCATGAAATCAATGACCCCAAAAAGGAGAATAGGTTAACATGCATTGACAACTATTTAAGATGAATAAATATCACTAGGTGAAATGCTTAGCGTGATGGTTAACTTTTGTCGCCATTTGAAAAAAGGCACAACAATGACGTTGTATTGGAAAATGATTAATAAAGTAGGACTAATTGTTCTGGGTGCTTCCAATTTTTATCTGGTGATTATTTATGAAGCGCATTTATAAATCTGTCTCATTTTGTCTATTACTGAGACCCGCATTTTTTTTTTTCTTTTTGAATGTGAACCAGACTGGAATGAGTGCATCGGCCACCCATGTCGCAATGGAGGTACATGTGTTAACACCCCGGGAAGCTTCGTATGTAGGTGTCCATATGGATACACCGGCAGATACTGCAGAAGAGGTAAGGCTTAAAGTTCATGGTGAGTTTAATTTCTGACGGTAACCGAATAACAACGTTATAATATACAATGAAGTTCATTCCTTCAACAAACGAAATACGGACAAAAATCAACTTGAACGTTCCAGAACCAAAACGCCTCAATTCCGTGTAAGATACGGAGGCTCAGTAGTTCAAGAATCCTATTTGTTTACACAACAACATTGAAATATAACTTGTTCAATAGAGTTTCGTATATGTGGTCTTTAGCTTTGTAGGAATTCATTTGATGATTTGCGACTAGACGAGAGAGAGAGAAGCCTTTATTTAAAAAAAATTAAACATTTAAAACACTCAGGGTTGTCCATTCAGGTAGCCACAAAGGGCCATCCTGCTATCAATAGGAGCCCTGACGACTACGTACTGTATACAAATACAATATTATATAAACCAAATCAGTAAATAGTCATTTTTGCGCGCTCTGATTGGTTCCTGAAATAGTAGATATCCAACACTATGTACTGTTTTAAGAAAATTCTCCAAATGCGGTTTTTTTGCATGCTATCCTGCGTTTTGAATCTTTTAACCCACCGTGTTTTATTCGACTGATTTGGTATATACTAAAACATCTATCCCCCTCAGGGACGGTGCCTTAAAAGTCCACCTTTGTATTTCTTCTTCTTCCAACAAAATCGCTTTGATGTCATTCTCTACCACATTTTGGCAGGTGTTTCAATAATTTGACAACTTATGTCATTTGCGACGAAAAACGCGACGGATAGTGAATTTCAGTTGAATATTTACGATGCTTTTACTGGGCCATTTTTTCTTTCAGTTGTTCGATCTTCGCTGCATCTTGATGTAGCATTCATGTTAGAGTCCTCGAAGGCAATGGGTCGTTCTAACTTCAACGCTAGCTTAGAGTTTTTAAAACAATGTTCAAGAATGTTCCCAGTAAGCAGCTCTGGAGTGAATGTCGCTTTAACTCAGTTCTCATTCAATGCATCAATGGTATTCGGATTCCGAACTAATTTAACCACTGAGGGCGTTGTTGATGGATCTCCAGTGCATCGTATGAAGGAAGGCCGTTCACTAATATAGGAGCAGCCTTGCGTTACCATAATACCACAGTATTCCCCGGTGGACGCAAACAGACGCACAAGTTCCTTATTATTGTAACATCTGGTGGAAAGTCTGGAGACGAAATGGTAGCAACACTGGCAGAGTTACAGCGCAAAGGTGTCCAAATATATGTCATTAGCTTCAATAGTCAGCATGCAATTCAATGGGAAGGAATCCCCGCGAGTCACAAGTTCTTCATCAGTGTCTCCACATTACACTTAATTGGAAACATCATAAAAGGATCCATTGTTCAAAGTAAGTAACAGTTCTTGCATTACCGTAAGGTCGTCATTACCGCTCCCCCCCCCCCCCTCATTTCCGCCTCCCTTCCCCCCCCCCCCTTTGTAATTTGTAACTTATTCCTTATCACATTAGCTTGGGACATGCGATCTCCCCTACGTCAGTTATAACGCGACCTTCAAGGGATCTTTTTATGCATTTTATGAAACGTGGATTACATGAAAAATATGAAATGAAGGATCTACTCGTATTTCATTAATTTTGTAGTTTAACAACAGGCAGATTCGAGATGCAAAACCTTTTAAGAGCCGCTGCCTGTAAATATCAAGCATCGTCCGACAGATCAAAAAAATCGACCTCCAGTTTTTATAAAATGAGCTCCCATATGGAACTATTTTCGAAAATGGAGTTTAAAATTTTCAGCGAGTTCAATTTTTCGAGAAATCTCGTCAAGTCTGATTTCACCCAAATAGGGCTCGTCGCGACACCGAAAATCGCAAAATTTTGCCTAAACTGGGAAGCCTCGCAAAGCCTGAAAGCGAAAGATATTGAGATTTTGTTTTCGATCTCATAAAAGTGGGTCATCTAGACGGCTGGAAAACGGTAAGATTTGTTTTGCTTTTCATTTTCCAAAAAATTACAGGACCCTACATGAGCCCCGTCAAAAGCAAAAATCGTTCTGCTTAAATTTGACTAGAATTCAGGGGCAAGAATCTCAGCTGGTGCGCATCGAACTTTCAATAAAAATGTTTTTACATTATTCCCAACCTTTCATTTCTATCATATAAAAAAAATTAATCGCGGCCCGCAAATATTTACCTTCTACGAGAGCGAAACGTCGAAGTCACTTTTGCATTTTTCACATGACACGCGATTCAAATTGACTTCATGCCAGGAAGGGAAATATTCACATTTACTTGTTTAAATTGTTCTAAAATGCATTTATTATTATAGAAATAGTCATAGAAGTCAGATTAGTTGTTGTAGCTTTAGATTTAGTAAATATACAGATTTAGAAATTTCCAATCTGTGAACATAATTAGCATAAAGCGAGACAGTACTTGCGTGAGAAGTTGATTCACTACGATTTACACATCTTTTCTTAGAAGAGGAATTTTCCCAACATGTACACTAGGTGAGTTTACCTTTTGGTCGAGGGTCGAGGTACCTAGTCGAGGGTGGACATGTCGAGGGTGAGGGTACTGGTCGAGGGTAACTAAAAATGTCTCAAATTTTCTCGTGGAATATAATACACAAGACCGGAGATTGTTTAGGGTTGTTTTCACACCTTCGTGATATTTGTGTCAGCGTCCGCAATCTTTGCTTCGTTTCACGTTCCTAAAGTCTCTCGGTCCAACTCTTTCCATATCAAACACCAGGAGAGACATGGAATACGTCTCCAATATCATTTTGTCGCGGACTATCCTACACAAGTTCACAAGAAAATATTTAAGCGTTGCAGATGATGTATATACGTTACACGTTACATTTTTCGCACACCGGGGGAGATAACGCTACTTGTCAAGGTCAATGGAACGATCCACAGGCATAGTGTGCCTCAAAACAAAATGGCGGTCAGGCCAGCTGACCGACAACATTTTTACGACCATTTTAAACAGCTGGAAGGCAAAACTATTTCGAATTACTTGCGAATTTTGAGATACATGACTACATGAACTACCACTAGAGCTACTTTCGATATAAACCTCACGTCAACTCGGAAAAGACGTACATAGCTGCTATGTTTTTTATGCTTCGATATATAGAAGCTATATGGTACAAACAAAGAAACGTTTCAGGGGCGTAGCCAGCACTTATGAGAGGGGGTTCCAAAATTCAAAAAATAAAAAACTCCAATATATCGGACGTGTTTTTTGCGTTCTCGCCACAGGAAACCCAGCCAAAAATATTGATCTTGGGGAAAAACTAACGTTTGAAGAAATTTGCTACATTTTATTGGAGCTTTTATTTGTTGTCTATTAAATATTTACAATTTTAGTAGTAAGTCGGTCCAGAACAGAGGCGAGGGGGGGTTCCGCTGTGGGAGAGGGGGGTTCCGGAACCCCTGGAACCCCCCCCCCCTGACTACGCCCCTGCGTTTTTAGTTTAGCTTTAAACTTAAACATAACTGGGCGAAAAGAAACTGCAGTTTCCACTGGCTTCGTATTTATCGGCGCAGTTCCCGAAAATATTGCATGTGCCCGCTTGATAAACACGACAGATTGCGGACGCGGACAATAATGTATCGCTAAAAAATCTCCAGTCTTGTGTACAATATTCCGGGAGAAAATTTGAGCAATTTTTAGATACCCTCGACCAGCTACCCTCACCCTCGACATGCCCACCCTCGACCCTCGACTAGGTACCCTCGACCCTCGACCCTCGACCAAAAGGTAAACTCACACTAGGTTGCTCCTGAAAGGAATCGCTCCTTTTATTTTACCAACTGGAAGATAAGATAACTTTTGTATTTTTAGGCTTTGAAGTACAAAACTTTGGTTTTGCTGTTTCAATTGTTTTCCCAGCCGATGCTAATTGAATTACTTTAGCCGAGTTATTTTTAGCGCATGGGAATGAATATGAATTAAAAGCTTTCATAAATCGGGAAATAAATTTATTTTAATTACTAGCAAATGTACTCTTTTATTTGGGTTTATAATTTGAGTTTTTCGTTTTCCATTTGCTGATTTTGTATCTTGCGAGGTTTTCTGAGATTTAGGCGTTACGCGGTTAGAAATTTGGACAAATCAACACTCATCAAATCGTTTGATTTTGAGTGCGCGTTTGTTAACTCCCTCTACAATCAACTCAACTGAACTGTGAAATCTAAATCTCTTTAAAATGCAACAATCGCCAAGCGAACGTTTCCCACGACTTTACCATCACGTGACCATCACTTGTTGACGGGTCGGGGGAATCCCCTATTTTGGGGCGGGGGTGCTCGTCGGGAACTTTCGATTTACCCCTAAAAGGTACCTAAAATGGCGTCGCTTAGTTTATTATTCTCTCTTTTTTTACGAGGGAAAATACGTCTGAAATTCAGGCTACCAAGTCTGCCACAATTGATTTGCTAGAACGGACCCGCTCTAACAGTACCTCAGTATCTGGAAAAATTTCAAGTTTAGTCGAATTTTACCCGTAAAAGGTACCGGAGGCCTGAATATAAACCTTAAAGGTATGACGAGCACCCCCGCCCAAAAATAGGGATTTTCCCGGACCGCCAACAAGTTTAAAAGACTCACAAGAGGCCATAGCGCGCGTAAAACTGAACTCACGGTCACTTTGGACTGCAAAACAACATCTGGTCGCGTGGGAAACGTTCGCTTGGCGATTGTTGCATTTTAAATATATTTAAATTTCACAGTCCAGTTGAGTTGATTGTAGAGGGAGTTAACAAACGCGCACTCAAAATGAAACGATTTGAGTGTTGATTTGTCCAAATTTCTAAGCGCGTAACGCCTAAATCTCAGTCCCCCCCCCCCCCCCCCTGCGTCTCTATGCGCGAATGTACAACAGACATCACAGGACACAGGACATCTGAAGTTCTTAAAAATCGGGAACGATAGTGACGTGGAGAGCGAACCAAGGCTTCTTTTTGCTCGAACAGGTCTGCTAGTTGCTGCTTTAAGTCACCTACCACTATCAAGATCAAGACAAATGTACGCCTATGATCGAGTCTATTATTATGTTTGCAAGTATAAGACGTGATGAGCGATAACGTGATTATCTATCATTAGCCTTGCCTTGTTATCGTTATGTTATTGTTGTTATCGAATTATTCATTGTTTTGCTCACTTAATTTTTTAGTTATTGTTTGAAACGTTTAAAGGGTGTGACCGCGCTATTATGCATCCGATCGTTTTTTTACGAGAACAATATTTGCCACCTGGTCCATAGTTAAATGGGCTCAATGAAGAAAAGGACTGGCCACGCCCATTCCTCCTGTGCACTGCAGGGCGCCATATGAACAGGCTATCCAAGAAATTGTTTCCCTGTGCTCCTGTAGTTTTGTCCAGTGATTGTGAAACTCCTCGACAACTCACACAGCAAGATTGAAAAAGGAATGCGATAATATTCAGTTATCACAGAACCAAAAACTATCAAACTATCTTACCTTCCTCTTTACGAAATAAATGGAGCGAGTCAAATTAGTCATCTTCTGCGTGGAAACTGTGTTCACGCGCGGAGTTGCTTTCTCCTGAGTTACAAAACCGCGTAACGCCTAAATCTCAGAAACCTCGTAAGATGCAAAATTAGCAAATTGAAAAACCAAAGACTCAAATTATAAACCCAAATGAAAGAGTACATTTGCTAGTAATTCAGTTATTTTATTTCCCGATTTATGAGAGCTTTTAATTCATATTCATTTCCACGCGCTAAAAATAACTCGGCTAAAGTAATTCAATTAGCATCGGCTGGGAAAACAATTGAAACAGAAAAACCATGAGGAGTTTTGCACTTCGAAGCCTTAAAATACAAAAGTTATCTTATCTTCCAGTGGGTAAAAATAAAAGGAGCGATCCCTTTCAGGAGCAACTAGTGTACATGTTGGAAAAATTCCTCCTCTAAGAAAAGATGTGTAAATTCGTAGTGAATCAACTTCTCACGCAAATACTGTCTCGCTTTATGCTAATTATGTTCACAGATTGAGTAGATTGGAAATTTCTAAATCTGTATATTTACTAATCTAAAGTTACGACAGCTAACCTGACTTCTATGACTATTTCTATAATAAAAATGCCTTTTTAGAACAATTCAAACAAGTAAATGTGAATATTTCCCTTCCTGTCATGAAGTCAATTTGAATCGCGTGTCATGTGAAAATGCAAAAGTGACTTCGACGTTTCGCTCTCGTAGAAGGTAAATATTTGCGGGCCGCGATTAATTTTTTTATATGATAGAAATGAAAGGTTGGGAATAATGTAAAAACATTTTTATTGAAAGTTCGATGCGCACCAGCTGAGATTCTTGCCCCTGAATTCTAGTCAAATTAAGCAGAACGATTTTTGCTTTTGACGGGGCTCATGTAGGGTCCTGTAAATTTTTTGGAAAATCAAAAGCAAAAAAAATCTTACCGTTTTCCAGCCGTCTAGATGACCCACTTTTATGAGATCGAAAACAAAATCTCAATATCTTTCGCTTTCAGGCTTTGCGAGGCTTCCCAGTTTAGGCAAAATTTTGCGATTTTCGGTGTCGCGACGAGCCCTATTTGGGTGAAGATTTCTCGAAAAATTAAACTCGCTGAAAATTTTAAACTCCATTTTCGAAAATAGTTCCATATGGGAGCTCATTTTTAAAAATAAACTGGAGGTCGATTTTTTTGATCTGTCGGACGATGCTTGATATTACAGGCAGCGGCTCTTAACCTTTTATAACACTAAATTTGAAGCCTAAAAGAAAGGCTTATTTTACTTTATCCTTTAGTCGTGGATCCATGCAGTCTTAATCCTTGCTTAAATGATGGCAACTGCTCGATTTCTGAAAACGAGGTCTCCTGTAACTGCAAAGTATCATTCAACGGAAACAACTGCGAAAATGGTGAGCTTTTTTATATCCTACGCCATTTTTATCATTTTTATGCATACACGTTTTCATAAATGAGGGCTCTAAATAATATCATACTTCAGCATTCCCTTACAACTTCCTATAAAATACTCTGCCGTGTGTAAATTGGATGGTGAATATGCTCAGTGTTTAGATACAAAAAGTAGCTACCTAACACTCTTCAAAGCAGAAATATGACAAAAAACCTTATACGGTTCCTTTTCAATTGGCGAGGCCCGAATACATTTAGCACTTCTCTGTAATAATTCCTCAATCTATCAATCAATATGGCTTCCTGTATTCACTGAATTACTAAGTAGAAAAGCCATATTGTCTTTATATATTGCTTTCAAATATCCAATGCCAACAACTGACAATCAAGGGGCGGAGTAAGTCCAAATTGCGTTTTATTGTGTTCCAAGAAAAGAAGAGAAGTCGTGACAGTCGCATTTTTATTGTCTGACTAAGCAAAGATAAAAGACCTCAACCAATAGGAATATTTAGAAAACAAAAGTATGATGTATTTCTACACTCGCCTGAAATCCGCTGTAGTAAAAAGTAAATGTGTCAGAAATATGTCACTTTTCTATTGAAACATTTTCGCTGACTGTAAATCTTTATTTACAGACGTGGACGAGTGTTCTGCCAACTCTTGTCCGTCTAATCAGATCTGTTATAACAATTATGGAGGCTATGAGTGTATGTGTGCTGCCGATAAATGGGGGCAATTATGCAAATATAGTAAGTAGTTATCCTGCTTCATAAATTCATATAACTTTGCACAGCCTGGGGTAATTACCATTTGTCATGGAAGGGAACCCTTTGATCGACGTCAACTGTTACAAAACATTCCGGTTGGGATAAAATGCCGAGTGGAATTGCACAAATCATTTCCTAATTGCTATTTCGATTCAGATCGGTTACTTTATTTGCTCATAAAGCCGTTGTAGTACCAATGGAACAAATAATTCCGATCGGTTCATTCCAACCGGGACGGCGCGACAACCTCTAGAGCTTACACTCGTACCAACTAAAGTGGGTATTATTTCATTCCAACCGCAATTTCCGAGATTTTTGGACAAATGTAAGCACCTCTGATATAACAAATGAAGAGGATAAACGCAAAGGAGCCATAGAACTACTATGCTACTGGCTAAAGTTTTCAATGATTCACTCTAACAGGATAGTTTAGTGGTCGCCTCGTTTCTGCAAGGAAGATTTCAAGTAACGCGTGTAGCTAATTTTATATCTGGCTCGTTTCCTCTCAGGGGTGGTATCGCTCAAGGGACCCGCTTTGTCCCGGTACATAATTGTGAACATCATAGCGTTCGTTGGGTCAGCACGCAAAATATGTGGATGACACGACAGTCATGGACATCATTCCCCAGAACTCTTCCTCACTCTTCCTACAATTCACATATTCGATCATAATATTTATTTTTCCTTAGACTGCAAGAAGGAGTGGACGTTGCATTATTAATGGACGCCTCTGCATTCGTTGATCGGCACGATTTCAGGAGACAACAGGAATGGGCAGTATCATTGCAGGAGCTACAAACATTTCACCCTCCGGTACCCGCGTCGGACTTGTAACATTCTCGGACACAGGCAAGCTGGAATTCAACTTCAGTGATCACTCAAATGCTTCCTCTGTTACAAATGCTATAAGGCAAGTGTTCAGAAGTAACAAGTTTGCGAGAAACCTTGGAATCGGCGTGGAGGAAGTCCTCAATCGGTTATTCAATACAGCACCATCAGCTGGCCGGCGACGGTCTTGTTTATTGTCACTGGTGGAGTAGCGACTGATGAGCCTGGTGTATTCACAAAACGACTTCAGGCGGCTGGGGTAGAGGTTCACCCGATTGCGCTTGGTGGTGGATTCCCGCTGTTGCAGTTGAATGAAATCATCGCTCGGCCCGTACGAGGGTCTGGTGAAAAGCTTATCTTATAAAACGCTAGCGCAAAGCATTAAGTTGTCTAACGCAATCATGTGCCAAGGTAAGTGGAGATTCAGCTGCAGTGACACAATCTCTGACATAGAAAGTCTTTCTATAGGAAATGCAAAAATGCTTCAAGTAGCGCTTCAATCGCTAGAAGGAGCTGTTCTGAGCATTTCAATTATCGTCCAGTAACGATGGCCGGCGAGGGTTAAAATTTCAAACGTAAAAATCTTTTGGCGCTTCATAATTTACCTTGTATTTCCGCTTATTCTCGCTCTCCAGTTAACACCAGGGATTATATCTATATACGGTTAGAGACAATACTAACATAATTGACAGGGACACTAGCTGGAATAACGCTTCTTTAAAGAAGCTTTCCTTAACAAAGCAGTTTGTAAATGATGCAGGTCTTAAGGCTAGTAGAAAGCTTTTCTTATTCAAATAACTTTTGTTTCACTTGCTGTATTTAAACCTCGCGCGCTCTTGTATATTTGTAATCACCTGATGATGGTTTGAAGAAAGCAAAATATCGCATTTTACACTTTGTCTACCCTGTAATTTACCTTTCTCGGATCTTTCATTCTCTTTGTGAGTGCCGTACTTAGTTTTACGTACGTAACGCAGTGCATTTATATATATTCAGCTGCCGATCCTTGCTCTAGCTCACCATGCACAAATGGTGGCACATGCATGAATGACATTCAACAGACACGAGGCTACAGATGCGCATGTCCTCAAGGAAAGAGAGGGAAAAACTGCGAGGAAGGTAATTTCAACTTTACCCTCTAATTTCTATTGCGTA
Organism: Scolanthus callimorphus; assembly: GCA_033964015.1. Lineage (NCBI taxonomy): Eukaryota > Metazoa > Cnidaria > Anthozoa > Actiniaria > Edwardsiidae > Scolanthus > Scolanthus callimorphus. Next base: position 20,265,004 of record CM066913.1, read on the forward strand.
AGAATGTCTCATTTTACAGACTTCTCGCGGGTCTCAATCACATTAGTCATTCACTCCTATCTGTACTGCTTCTCATAACTCCACTTAACTGTATGCCATCTAAGCAACAATATTTCAATACTCTCTCTGCCATAACAAAAAAGCGACGAGGAACCCAAACAGTATTATTGTTATTTTGCGCACCAAATTGATTAAATTGGTTCCATTTCAGCCGTTACTCTGTGTTCTCCTAACCCATGCGTAAATGGTGGAAGCTGCAGGTTGTCTGAAAATAGCTACACCTGTACATGTGCCAATGCATTCAGAGGAGAAAATTGCACTGAAGGTATGATCAACCATGATGCTCCAGGTCCATCTTTTCATTGGCTGTCTACATTACTTGTTTCTTTACATGCTGACATCGCTTTTTTTATTACAAGATGTTAATGAATGCCTCGACAATCCTTGCAAGAACCAAGCCACATGCATAAACGTGTTTGGTAGCTACAGCTGCCAATGTACTGCCGGATTCAAAGGACGTCACTGTGATGTGGGTAAGGGCATACGAATTTTGAATCGGTTATTACCGAAGTTATTCACATCCAAACGAACAGGTTTTGTGTTTAGTGGCACGGGAGAGGCCGCAGCACGATTCTTTGTTGATGAATATCCACGTTTTCAAAGAGGCTGCACTATCATCTTATATTGAAGATCGCGGTGCCTTATCAGTAGAATTCTACGTAAGGTTCTGGATTTCAATTTCTTGCTCCTCAAATGTAAGACTGGCCTTTCACGTGCAGAGAGTCTGCTGTGAAATGTTCTGCTCCTCATCAACGACATCTGAACACACAATCTGTTGGAATAGGAAGATTTTTTGGATCGTATTTTTTTCTCGGAAAAAAACAAAAACAAATTTTGCAGATGGGAAAAGTTACTTTAACAGGCATATTTGCAGAGCAGATTTAGGAGGATTTTGAGGTTTATGTCAGTGTATGCCAGTAACATTTATTAGCAAAATTGGCTATGCTTTTATACGTTCACGACTTTCCATGCTTGTTTGACTGGGGCATTTCTCATTTTTACGTAACCTTCAAACTGTTTTGACGATTAAATGTGTATTATCTTCTTAGTTTGTTCCTCACAAATCTTCAATCTTGCGTTCCTCGTCGACGCATCGGGAAGTATTAACACCGCGGATAAAGATAACTTCCAAAGATGCAAAGACTTTATCAAAGAACTGGTGTCATCATTCCATATTTCTAAAGCAACAACACAAGTCGGCTTAGTTGTTTATTCTACACATCCACAGTTGATATTCGATTTTTCTGAGTACAATGATGTTAACAGTGTTAATGAAGCCGTCGATAATATACCATACCTTTCCAAGTACACATACACTGGACGTGCATTGGAGTTCACACGCAAAAAACTGTTTATGAACGCACCGAGGAAAAACATACAACAAGTCCTAGTTGTGCTGACGGATGGCATGGCGAATGATCCCGTAACTGAGGAAGCCGCAGCATTGCGTCGGATGGGTGTCAAGATAATGAGCGTAGGACTGGGCAATGCCTTCTGGAGAAAAGAGCTCGAAGACATTGCTTCTGACCCCCCAGCAAACATGTCTTCTCAGCAGACTTTAAAAACCTTGGTTCCATCAGAGACGAAATTCGTGGTCAAATATGCACAGGTAAACTTTACTTCGAATTTCTTTCAAGGCATGTCAAAAGACTCTTCACGCGGCTTGTGCTGTTGTTGCATATGTGCCACATGGATATAATATGAACCAATTAAAAACGTAAAGAAAGAATAGCTTATTAAAGTATGTTTTTCAACTTCATCGATCGCTTTCTGTTTTCCCAGTAAAAGGAAAATATCAATAACGACATGCAACTACAATATTATAGAGGATATAATTGCCCCGCCAACTTGCATGCAATAAATAATATGTGAAATTTTGAACGATTTTCAATACGATTTCCCATACCGGGAAACGGGATTACTCTGCACACAAAAAAACACTTGGGAAAAACCACTTGTCAAAAATCTCGATTATGATTATAATTGTGAAGGACACTAATCCTTTTTAAATCGTGGATAGTGGTCGACAGTTGCGCTCTATCCCCGTGCCAGAATGGCGGAAACTGCACAAGCTCAGGTTTAGACTACAGCTGCACTTGTACGCCTAACTACCAAGGGAAGAACTGCACCGAAGGTTTGTTTCACATAAAGGCCTGAAACAAATATTGCTCACCTAAATATGCAATTCCTGTTCCGAATAAGTGGTAACCACTTCATATAGGCAATGGCAATCCACATGTGGAGCATTACGTCACTGCGTATATGAAAGTAGTTAGCGAATAATAAGTCAAGCACACGGTATAAAATACGTTATCACTATAAGCAATCTCCCAACCCGACTGGGTGATTATTTGTGATGAATAAGAATGCCGACAACCCTGATTACATTAGCTCGTGTTCGCTGTCAAAAGGAACATATAGTCTGACTGTGCGTGCGTCATTTGTAAGACACACATTCCAAGGATTTTCGGTAAATTCTTCAGTTAACAACAACAACAGCAAAATATCAAATCGAATAAGGTTCATAGTTGTCTGAACTCTTATTTACCCACGGTCCACGTCCACACAACAAATTTTGATCACGTTTCAGACAACCTGGACCGTGGTAAACAACAACAACAAAATCGTAATAACCATCAATATCTCAGTTTCTTTACTCCAATTTTTTACTCCTGAACACTATACAGCACTATATAGCACCATTTTACACATATTCTAATGTACACGATTTTAATATCAGACAACTGAAGCGATTTGACTAGCTATGGCACTGCAACATTTATGAGTTATTAGGTTTCCCATCGAGCACAGTGTAGTCCAGCTATTGTTGAAATTTAAAATGCGCTTCATGCTATAGGATGCTAGATTCCGCTAGCACATAAAAAGCGTCATATCTCGTCCTCAATTTTGACACAAACGGGATATCATACGTTGTACGAAAAATTGCTGTTTCATTTCAGATGTCAACGAATGTCTCAAGGAAGATGTTTGCAAAAATGGTGGGACCTGCCATAACAGGCATGGCAGCTTCTGGTGTGAATGCAGGTCAGGATACGGGGGTGAACTCTGTCAGGATGGTAAGCAACTTTTGTAGGATCAAAACTGTCAATGTGATCATCCCCCCCTAAAACTCAATGACACTTGTGACGTTCAATGACGTTTTATATGGCACTGCATTAAGCTTACAACTTCTTTTGCAGACGTTGATGAATGCATAGGAAACCCGTGCAAGAACAAGGCAACGTGTGTTAATGTATTTGGGGACTTCAGATGTGACTGCCGCGCAACGTTTACAGGTGCCCTTTGCGGAACAAGTAAGTACAAATGCAACTGTAAAGAACAAAAAGAAAAGGATACCAGCAAATGTATCTATAATTTTTAATACATTTCATTTTTCTGTGATGCGGCAATGAAGACAGTCTAGACAGATTATATACAGCATAGACACATAGACTGTTCATTGCTAGGAGTTTCGTTGAGCCTTTGACTACAATAGCGGATTTCAAATAATAAACGCCAAGTAAATACACCTACCCAATCAGAAAACCTATCAGGGAAAGAAAGTTCCACTTGCGTTAAGCGACCAAAGAAACAAGAGTCAATGGCGTTTTTGGCTTTTTTGTGCATTCTGGTTGGTTGACGTAACAAACTCCAAAGACCTCGACAGTCATCTGAAATTCTCTTTATTTGAAAGGTAAAAAAGCTTAGTTGTTGTCCATAGATTTTTAAGGGACTGTCGCCCCTTAAGATTCAATGGAACGCCTTACTCTAGTAAGGATAGTTTCACTCCACCGACTTATTGTTTCATGGAGTAAAGACCTAATGTCTAGATAGCACAGATAGCAAGCTCTTACCATTATCTTCGCTTTTTCAGAGGTTGAACCTAACCTTAAGTTCGATCTGGCCTTTTTACTGGAGTCTTCAACTGCAATGGGACAAGCCAATTACAACGCTGCATTGAATTTTATTAAAAGGTTCGTAAACATCTTTACTATCGGAAGCACTACAGTGAACGTCGCTATGGCCCAGTTCTCCTATAACGCATCTGAAGTGTTTGGATTCCTTCAGCACATTACAAATCAAGGGGTCCAAGAAGGTGTTTCCAAAGCCAGGTTTGAAAATAGATCCTATGTCAATATTGGAAAAGCATTAAGTTATATGAACAACACAGTCCTACCAAGTGGACGCTCAGGTGTTCCGAAATCTCTTGTGATAATAACGTCCGGCAATACGTCAATGGATGACATGACAGGAGGCATTGCTGATTTGCTGCGTCAAGGTTTCGGAATATATGTCATTACGTTCGGAGGAGAAAATATTATTCAGTGGAAAGAAATACGTACAAGCCACATCATCGTTATCGACTCCTCGACGATTTTGACAATTATCACCAAGATCCAAGGAAAAATTACTTCCAGTAAGTACAATTGTAAAAAAAAATTGAATGCATTGGAGCTAAATAAGCATAAGCTGCGACGACGGCAACGGGAACGAAATATCACTAAATTCGTTTACCCGTTTATTTATTTCTCTTTAAATAATTGCAGTTTTTTGTGCTAATTGGCGTTCATTCTCAGACCTTTCAAGCAAACATACAGCAACAAGTCCAAGTCTCTATATTCTCACATGGTAGTTTCACGTCTCACTGCAGAAGAAAACTGATTAAATGCATATGACTATACGGATTTGCACGTGCAAACACTGTGCTCTGCAGTCAAGTTCTTTGGTTTTGCTAGAAATACCATGATGATTGCACTTCTTTTATGAAAAAGTAGTGGAGTAATTCTAGTGAATAATGCACTAAACATATTTTTTTTACCTCATAGCTATCGATCCTTGCAGCAATAACCCATGTTCCAACGGTGGTTTCTGTATACGTCAGAACGATGGAACATATCTATGTTCCTGTCAAAGTGCGTTCGGTGCGCCAGACTGTCAAACAGGTTTGTTACATGCTGTTCTACTATATAGTTTGAATGCCGATTCCAGCTGACGTTATTTTTACACTTCCCTCCATCTGCATCAGTAGCGCATATAAGGGACTTCGCGGAAAGGTCTGAAGATCAATTATCGAGACAGATTAAGCAGGCTTCGTACATATTTTTCTACCCTCGACCACAAACTTTGTACACTTGCTTTCCAAATACACAAACTTTTATTCTTCTGAACTTTCACATGATTACCCAAGGAAATATTCAACTTTGAACATTAGATGAGATTATTTGCTACATTTATCTGATAAGACATTCTCTGATTTTCTGTTTTCTACGATTTTCAAATAACTATTATTTTCTCTTGAAAAAGACAACTTGCCCGCTGGATCTAATATTGTGAACTTGTTCAAAGTTGTACGCTGGTTGGTTTAACGACACGTCATGGCTGTTGGGTTTCGCGAGTCAATCCCCCCAAAGCGTGTTTATTCTAGAAAATAAGGATTAACTGAGGGAAAGTTTTCACTTTGATTCAATATTTTATCTTGGTAGCATTTTAAAGAGAACATCAAACGAATGTTTTTTGGGGAATTTGCTTTCGGAGTTTCAATTTTTATTCTACATTTCTTGTTCTCTGAAAAGAACAGGGAATCCATTCAAGCGTGGTTGGTCTCTTTCATCCAACCAGAAACGTTCCGAAAACATTAAGGATTTTAACATATCAGATTATTGTTGACATGTCTGAACAGCGAATTCTTTTTTCTTTTCCCCAAAAAGATATCGATGAATGCCAGTCTGGGAGAAGTTGTCCTTTGCAGGAAATATGCCGAAACCTTTATGGCGGTTTCTCCTGCATGTGCAAGACTGGAATTACGATGAAAGCTGCAGTAACAGTAAGTTTACCATGCTATTAGTACTAAAATCTGACCGAAAATCGATCAAATCCCAAAATTACAAATGCAATTAAAATGGCAAACAGTATGTCTGAGAAATGGATGCGGAGTGTATAAGAACACTCGCCTTGTGATTTTTCCTTTTTTAATCATTTAGCCATCTCCAATATTGCCGGCACGTGGATGGTTTTTCTAATTTTGCCAACTGTCCAAATTCTCCTAAACTGGATAGCGCGCCCTCAAATTGGACAGTCTGATTGGGAAAAAAGCGCACGCTCAAATTTACACATATTTGAATGCTTTCCGATTAAGAAAACAATTATTTCGAAAATTCCTCTGAATCTTTTCATCATATTATTTCTTTATTGGGCAGCATGGTGTCCTGTCATATATACTAAAAACCCTATGGAGGGAAAAGAAAAATCGACCGAAGCATTCATTTTATTATTCTTTTTTATTGTTATCAACAGTATGCAACAGCAAAGTAGACGTTGCTCTTTTGATCGATGCTTCACGCTTCCTAAATAAAGACGACTTCAACCGAGTTCGGGAATGGGCAGTTGATCTCTCAGCGGTTCTCACTGTCTCACAAAGTGACACCCGATTTGGAGTGTTAACCTTTGCCGAAATTGGGAAAACGGAAATCAATTTTACTCAGTCCGTTAATGCACAAAGTGTTGCTTCTCTTATAAGAGGTATAAACCAAACGACCCAGTACAAGCGAAACTTGGGGCGAGGATTAGAAATATTTTCTGAAGTGTTCTCTCCAATGCCGAGCTCTGAAAGAAGACATGTTGCTATTGTTCTTAATGGTGGACGATCAGCCGACGATGTTTCAGATATCGCCCTAAAATTACAGAATAGGGGCATTGAAATCTTTGCAATTGGAGTAGGGGGTAGTCCCCAGTCGTTACTGAAAGAGGTGACATCCCAGCCACAGGACGATCATATCATTATGACAAGCTATTCAGACCTATGGAAAACAATCAAAAAGTCAAAAAGATGGATTTGTCAAGGTAACGTAATAACTTAAAGGAGCGGTGTCACGATTTTAGCACACTTTTGGTGATGTAAAAAACATACAAATAACTGATGGATAGTCAAAATACTAGTCTAGGTTTGTTAATTAGCCCTTTAACTACAAATCGATCATGATTGTAGGTTTCATGGACCTATACAGAGCGGATGGAAACGGATTGCAACAAAGCGTTTTTGAAATCTTGTCAGGATGACAAGTTTTCAAGTTTGAATTTACATCAAAATTTGCTTTGTAAATTGGCAGTTTTGCCGCTACATTGCCTAGGCTAATACTAAGTGATATAAGTGATTTGGTGATGATTACATACAAATTTAGAGCTGTATTTACAAATTTATTCAAATGACCGTGATACAGCACTTTAAAACGCTTTTCTTCTGCCACAGTAAGAGTAAAGTTAAACTGACAGTCAATCTTTCTTTCCCTCCAGCGGCAAACCCGTGTTCCAGTTTTCCATGCAAGAATAACGGCAATTGTCGAGCCAGAGCACCACCCGCCATAGGATATTCGTGTAATTGTTCAGCTGGTTTTACTGGTGCAACGTGTGAATTAGGTACGGGCAATATAAAACGATCTTAAGAGCAAAGGACTTATCATGTTATCATATTAGAAATACAAATTTGCGCCAGCCAATTTCTCAGTTTCTGCGAAAACAGATATTTAACCATTGTCCTGCGAGATTGCGCAGAACCAGAAATGATTTACTTTTGCATATTAAATAGGAGCTCAACGCTTCATATTTCCCTAAAACGACGGATATCGCAGGATATATGTCGTGTACAGAAGACAGCTATTGGCGTTTCAATGATCATAATTGGGCAGTGCAACGATGTGCTGAATAATAATTGCAATTATGATGCTTTCACCTTTCTTCAACAATTGTTATGAAACCTTCTCTAAAGTCCACGTGTAATTTCACTGTCAGTGCTAATTTTTTAAAGAACGGTGGTTAGCGTTTCGGCGCTGGCTTCCCTAAGCTGTTTTCCGAGTCAAACTCTTCCTGATCTGATGTCGACACTACAATCAGCAAGTGTTCAGAGTATCCCTTCGAATACTTGTCTTCTTTTTAACTGCGTAAGCGATGTCTTCTAGGTCTTTTGTCTGTTAGTCACGTCAAACACAACCCCGTATCCAAAAGCCGTAATTGATCCTTAGGGCTGAAATTGCTTGAAAGCGCTTCCGAGATCGCTGCAAGCTTCAGAATGCTTTGTCCATTAAGACTTTCATTTACATTTACGCTGAATGAAATTACTGAATTAACTTATTTACAATGCTCAAACCTGAATCAGTCCCTGCAGGCAATTCATAGGCACATTACTTATCCACAGAGGCAAATCTTTGCACACTTGGATCCTGCAAAAATGGTGGTATATGTACGCTGACTGTCAACGGATACAAGTGTGAATGCCCAAGTACCTACACTGGACAGAATTGCACTCAAGGTAACACCCTAAGCCTGGTCATTAATGCAGGATCACCAGAAATGTTTTTTAACCTAGGGCATACCTTTGACTGGCTCTGCTGCAAAGGGCATTCAATGTCAATAGAGGAAGGTCAGCATTTAAAGCACATGTCTCTTGTACTTACCGTAGTCACTATTTTTTTTTTAAAGACGTGGACGAGTGTGAGGGATCCCCTTGTCAAATACAGGCACATGTAGGAACACTGTTGGAGGTTTCGAGTGCGCCTGCCCAGAAGGATTCAAGGGGCCACGTTGTGAGAAAGGTAAGAAAATGCATGGAGATGAAAAGAATGTTTAGATGTAAGAATATTTAAAGAACTGACTCAACCATTTCTTGACTCATAAACGTCAAACGTTATACGTTTATAGTAATCGCCTGCTACTTGGAATGCATTTTCAGTTTGCACAGCTCAAGAATTCAACCTTGCAATTGTAGCTGATGGATCAGGGAGCATTAACAGTAAAGATCCTAATAATTTCGATCGAGTAAAAGCCTTCATCAAAGAAGTGGTTTCCTCATTTGACATATCAAACTCGTCTACTCACGTTGGAATCGTGCTCTACTCCTACGAAGCCCGGATAATTATGCGCTTTAATCAGTTCAGTGATGTCAAGTCAGTGAAAAAAGCTGTAGACGATATGCCCTATCCTGGAAAATCTACGTTTACTGCAAGAGCACTAAAGCTGGCAAAAGAGGAATTGATCGAGAAAAGATTACGAAAGAATGCTACAACAGTGTTATTGCTAATTACTGATGGCGTGGCGAGTGATCTACCATCTAAAGAGGCTGCTGCGTTACGCAACATGGGTGTCAAAATTTTGGCCATCGGAGTTGGCAATTACAACGACGCCGAGCTGAAGGGCATTGCTTCAGACCCCGATAAAAACCACGTATTTTCCGTGGACTTTTCGAGTCTTCAAACCGTTTACCAGCTATAAGAGGGCAGATATGCACAGGTAAACCTGTTAAAATGAGTTTAGCAAATACTTTCCTCGGTACGTGCGAGGTCATTTATCCAATATTACAATAGTGTTGTTTACGTAGCGACTTAATATATTTAACATGATTCAACATGATTTAAAATGACATTAATTTACTTTTTAGCGGTAGACAAGTGCGCCCTCTCACCTTGCAAGAACGGCGCGACATGTACCAGCTTAGTAGTCAAATACAGCTGCAGATGTCCACCTCAGTTCACAGGCATCAACTGCGACCAAGGTAGGTGGTGTCCTTCTTTACAAGAGTGTAGAAACAGTTGGACAAAGATTATTTCTGACAACTTAATTGTGAACTATCATATAAACTTACGTTATAACGTTCAATGCATTCATTCAAACGACTCACTTTAATGACAACTACACGCCCTTACCACTTACTAGATTCGAAATAATTGTGTTCTTGCCTGTAGATGTCAACGAATGTGTAACCCCAAACGTGTGCCAGAATGGAGGCACTTGCCATAATACCTATGGAGCTTTTTGGTGTCAATGTCGTGCAGGTTATTGGGGACACCGCTGTCATGTCGGTAGGTTTTGATGTAACGGCATTTTGCAACGTTTCTGTTAATGAGCCTTCATTCGTTGCGGTTCTTCTCCGGTTGTGAAGTACGGTTGGCTCAGTATTACGTCGTAGGTCCCTTAACGCCGTGGTCCGGGATCGATTCTCGGCTCGGAGATTTCCTCTCCTATTTCTAGTCTGCTTTCTTTTCTTCCAAAAGATCCAATTTGTTTACCACACATTAATTACTTTACGGTTGCTAAAGGCTGACGTGAAAGGTTATTGCTTACCACCGAATGTACATCACGTAAAATGACTAATGCATTTTCTTGTCCTTCAATTTTATATGTAAATATAACTTTTCTCGTTATAACTGATATAGCTTTTTGTTCTTAAAGATGTGGACGAATGCATCGGGAATCCATGTACAAATGGTGGAACATGTGTTAATACAGGAGGCTCATTCAACTGTAAATGTCCGGCGGGATTCGCTGGATTGCTTTGCACAACAGGTTAGACAAGTGATTGTAGTAAGGGGTACAATTTAAGAAACATTGATACAGACTAGCACTTCCAAAGCCGAATACAAACTACCTTAAAGCTAGTTTTAAATATAGTGGTGACATGCTTTGGCATAGTCTTTCTAAAGAGGCAAAAACAGCACGATATCTTCCTATGTTTCGAAGAGTAATCGACACCTCTACTGCTGTAGAGCTGCGCTCAGACGCAGTTTTTATATATTTCTGTATTTTTTTATCGCCACATACGTTTGTAATCCACGCCCCCAATGGAAATTAGTGCTGGCATACTTTATGTAGCTATCACTGTTTGGACCAGCGTGGCTAAATAAAATTGTATGTATGTACTTCCAAGTCACAGTAACACTATTTTGAGGAATCGAATAACTGCCGAATAACTTGCAAATCTCAGATCTCATAGCATGGAACACAGGCCGAAGAACCTGGCGGAAGATTATATATGCGTTATTTTATTGGTGCTTATATCGGGCCAAAACTGGTAAACTGGTAACTTTATCAATACACGGTAAAGTTCTTCAGGACTTTAAAAAAAACTTTTAAAAAACGTATGCGCGACCGACTCCCCAAACTCGCAGCTCGTAAGCTGAATTACGTTGGGTCCCAAGGGCGCCACTGGCTGCCAAGCGGTCTTAAGCACAGACACTGAGGGTGGTCACTGTCAGAGGGTTTATTACGTCCCCAGTGGTTCTTTAACGTCCCCCCCTGGAACTGGGCAGGGTAGAAAGGCGAGACGGGACCTCGGTTTATTGTCTCATCCGAAAGAGGAAAATGCTATAATGATCTACATAAAACAACTACTTCTAAGATATATCTTTTATGACTACACAATGAACAATAAAATGATGAATAATACTACGCTTGCTTTCCATGAATGCCGTGTTTTCTAAAATGCATCTATTTAGTGAAAGAATTAAAACTGATCTAAAACTGCTTAGAGATTCTCCTTCTCGAAGTGCGGCGGGCAAACTATTCCAAAGGGCAGCCCACATTTAAAAACTGTTTTTCAAATAATTTGTACGAGGCAGGGGAACAAAGAACGTGCTTTTGTAATCTCTAAGTGAATAATGGCCACTACGGTTGCTCTGGTGATAATCTGGCGCCATTTGTAAAGCATAGCAACCATGTGGGATTTACGTCGATCGGTAAGCTGGGCCCCGTGGAATTTGTTTAAGACAGGTTCAGCCGCGGCATCAAAGTAAGAGAAAGTCAAAATCCTGGCGGCGCGATTCTGAAGCTTTTGTAGCTTCGTGGCATTGGTTTGACTAAAATTACCCCACACAATATCACAATAGTCAATATGAGGTTGTACAGTAATTGGTGCAAACTGTTGTAGTGTCCCTGCTTATTTGTCCTCGCATTGCATATGTTATGTCTAGGCGAAGCTCAATAAATAAATTAATAAATAAAAAAATGATAAAATGATCCGAGAACAATTACTCACCACAGTTTCCTTATTGAAATATTTCTATCCGTTTTTTTATATTTTTAGTTGTGCCTCAAGGTCTGCAGCTTGATTTGGCATTTTTGGTGGAATCTTCGACAGCTATGGGTCCTTCTAGCTATAACTTAGCTCTCGACGTCACCAAACGCTTCGTTGACATCTTTACCATCAGCAAGGCGGGAGTTAACGTCGCATTTAACCAGTTTTCGTTTAACGCCTCTACAGTATTTGGTTTCAAAAAGTATTTTTCTAACCGGGAAGTTATTAACGGAATTTCAGGCGCTAAATTTGAAGGTCGGCCTTATGTGAATATCGGCGATGCCTTAAGATATGTGAATACAACAGTTATTCCTAGTGGACGCCGCGATGTTCGGAAGTCCCTTGTAATATTGACCTCGGGTAATGCCTCAATGGATGACATGAGTGGCCTTGTTGCTGACTTGCAGCGTCAGGGTGTTGAGATATTTGTCATTGGGTTCCGTAAAGAATACAGGAATCAATGGAAAGGTGTAACAGTCTTCATTACTGACCCAAGCAAGTGGATTAAAATCATATGGGAAATTTGGACAACCATAATACATGGTAAGATCATAAATGAAGAACATTGAGATAATGCAGACAGTATGGAATTAAACATGATGACGTTATTGAGCAGCAAATTCAATTATTATTCAATTATGTGTTTGCTCGTTATAAACATATCAAAGCAATAACATATCAACTTTTTTGGATAAAATGCACGTATATAATCTTGCATAACCTTTGAAATACGGGCGTAGGCTCGCAACTATAAAAAAGGTTTTCAAGGTAGCAAAAGTGAGATGTGTCGTTATTAGTAATTGGCCCAATCAAAGATAACGCTTGAAATTGAGAATCCACTCGTGTGACTTTAAGATCGGATCATTATCATCTGTTAAATTTCTTACTTAAGCGTAAAAACTATTTTTCAGACCCATTTGTTATGTTTTGATATCTTGAAACATATTAACCAAAATACAGAAGCAGTATATTAGAAAGTTCATATTCACGGCCTTCTCGATGAAAACGAGCGTCATTTTTGGCTCCGAGGAACAATTGTTATAGCGACCGACAGTGTGCAATCTCCAGGTTACCAAAAAAATGAAGTATTTGGTCCCTAAAAAATGAAACCACACATCATTCAAGAATCGCCCTTTGCGTCTTTAGTCACACACGACCACATTTTCCGTTTCAGGGAAGCCACCCACAAGACAAAGATTGTTTATCTACCCTAAGCTGTGTTGCAGTAGACTGATAATAGTTTAATCGTTGTATCTTCATTCAGTTGTAGATCCTTGCAGCAGCAGTCCATGCCTGAACGGCGGAACTTGTACTAAAACACTTAGTAGTTACCAATGTAACTGCCCTAGCGAGTTTACAGGAAATAAGTGTGAAACAGGTAGGGAACAATGTATCATTTCAACGAGTCCTCTTCTATAATAGCAGGCGTCTGTTTGAAGATGGAGATCTTCTAAGATGCAGCTTTTGTATGCATCTTCTTCTCCTGAATTTTAAATTTAAATTCAAGTAGCATAATTAATAACATAGGCGAATATGAATCTATTACATGTTTTTATTTCTTGCATACTGAACTTAACTGTGCATTTGTAAATGATGACATCTCTTATGTGGCATCAATAGTCTTCGAATAAAAGGAAGGGTACATACATATATATATATTATATGAAGAGTAAAATGATGAAGAAAACCACAACTTCTCACAGATCCATGTTAAAAAATGATTATATTTTAAAAACGTTTCGGTCTTCGACCTTCGTCAGTTAAAAATCTTATGACTAAAAATTAACATACAACTTACTTATATTAAAATGAAAACAATAGTTTAAAAATACAAGGTGAAAAGGAGACTAATTACAAAGTTCAACTCCATTCATAAAATGATTTTGACATGCCGCAAATGTAAGGAATTTACTCTAGCTAAAATGTACCCTATTTTTCGATTTAAATTCTTTTTTTTTGTTTAGCCCGTAGGGCTGAAGAGTGTGAAGTTGCGTCATCCAATAAGCTTCTCGAGCGAGAAGCTTTTTTTCAATTTCACTATTATCACGGATTTGCTCTATGGGCATAAAACGCATGTCGTGCAAAGAATGCGCGCTCTGGTTAAAGTGGATCGCAACTTCACACGTTTTCTTGTTTGTCTTCATGGACGATTTGTGATTTCTAAAGCGTACTTTGAACGGATTACTCGTCGATCCTACGTACTGTAATTGGCACTTACTACAACAGGCCAGATAAATAACATTCGAGCTAGAACACGTGATTTGTTCTTTTATCGCATATTTTCTCTTTGTTGCGAAACTACTGAACCTATTTCCCTCTTCTAGATAGTTCTTGCATAGATCGCAAGATTTTTTGCATTTGAAGCAGCCTGCAGCATGCTGTGGTGTTGTGGTGGTTTTTAATTTTGAGGGTGCCAAAGCTCTTTTAAATTTTTAGTCCTTCTAAATGCTGGTATTATAAAATTGTTGGAAAGAATACGCGGTACGGCTTCTAGAAGTGAAAGGTGCTTCCGCAGGACCTTAGAAACATCAGGGAGCCTAGGATTATAGTCGAGTACCAAGGGCAAAACCTTTGATTTGTCCCTGGCCCTAGGTTTTAAGAGATTCTCCCTTTCAATTTTAAAAGCCTTAGAAAATTTGCCTTCTATAAGGCGTGCAGGATATCCCTGCCTAAGTAAATACCGCTTATATTCCTCACTGCGCTTGTCGAGCGATTCCTGGGACGAGCAATTTCTATTTAGTCTCAACGCAACTCCATAAGGAACTGCCTGTTTGCAGTGCCGGGGATGGGAGCTGTCGTAGGGTAAATAGATATGGCTGTCCGTCGGTTTGGCATAGATATCAGTAGTAATAAAACCATATATATTATATATATATATATTATATTGGGATCGCTTCTTGTATCGTGTTCAAACAGTACTATCGGAGTTTGGATGAAGGTAATCTTTGGTATAACGCTTGACATGAAACGCTTGAACTGTTCATTTAAACAATTGATCAATCTGTTATCAACAAAACACCTATTTCAAGTACGCGTAAGTTATAAGAAAATGTATGTTGCGAAGTGCATGGCCACAGGAAAGCCCAGGCAAAGTGCTTTGAAAATTACAATAACTTATACAACAGCAGATTCGTATGGTTGTCGGAAGTTTATATTCTGACATGCGTTCTATTGATCTGTCTTTCGTAAGTAAGGCAACCAAATTGTAATAACTGTAATTCTTGCTTTCTTGGGCCACTACTACAATTGCAATTACTTCGTTATCTGATTGGTTTGTTGTCGAACAGATTGCGCTTCTGGCCGGCTAAAATTATTTACTTTTATGCTTCAACACTCATGTTGACATCTGCTCTATGTAGAGTCATGAAACGTTTAGAGACAATAGAATATCAATTACAAGCCTGATTACTATTTATTGCTTCTCTCGCGCATATTTTTCAGATGTTGACGAGTGCCAGAACAGGAGCTGTCCTTCCCCTAAGACTTGTTATAACACTTATGGAGGCAGCGAGTGTCTTTGCCCTGTAGGCAAATATGGTCCACACTGCAATTATAGTGAGTCTGAAATAACGCTTACAAAAGCTGATCGTTTGACGGATTGTCATTTAAAACAGAGGAACTATATTACATATATAGTTGGTTATAGAATAGAAAAATGCAAAGCTAAGCCAAGCAAAAATATACGTATGTGAAGGTATACGAATATCTGTTTTTTTTTTCAGCCTGCAAGGGTGACATTGATGTTGCATTGTTGTTAGACTCGTCACGTTTTGTGTTTAGCCAAGACTTCAGAAGAGTCCAAGAGTTTGCAGTGAGCTTACTGGGTGCTATGAACATTTCTCTCGAAGCAACTCGCTTTGGAGTCGTCACATACTCAGATCGAGGGAAACTTGAAGTCAGCTTTAATCTCTCTGTCAGTGCATCAGACTTATCGACTGCTGTACGAAAAATACTCCAGTCCCAAAAATATGAAAGGAATTTAGGTAGAGGTCTTGAAGTCGTACTGGAGAGCTTATACAACTCCACTAAACGTCCTGGCTCTAAACGAATCATTGTCGCTTTACCCTCTGGGCGAGGCAATGATGAGCCCATCCAACCTGCAATCAAGCTTCAAAATACCGGTGTCGAAATCTTCGCGTTCAGCCTTGGTGATGGGGGTTTCTTCAACGGTATTGTCAGTGAGCCTGTGTCTGTGCATTCTCATCAGCTATCATACGAAGAACTGCTGTCAAAAATAGGATGGACAAAGCAACAACTATGCCAAGGTACAACTCAATATATGAGAAGCAAAACTCTCTGAATCCTTTTTGCCCACTACCACAGAGGAACTGATTTAATAAATTACAGCCACATACAGCGAACGAAATACAATTGTTTGTAGCCATCAATACGAAGAAGTCAGAGTCATCAAATGGTGACCACTGATAAGGGATTTCTTTCTTGATTCCACAGCGGCTGACCCATGCTCGAGTTTCCCCTGCCAGAACAAGGGATCGTGCAGCAATGAGCCTTCTGGTATAGGATTTCGATGTGTCTGCCCAAAAGAATACACTGGTGTTAGTTGTGAAAAAGGTACTGACATAATATAAATCAGCACATCAGCATTTATACTAGGAATAGTGCAGAAACCTGGTGCAGAAAAAGTGGAGAATTATTCAGTTTTGTGGAAGAAGCATCATAATTGGCACAGTGACAGAACATCGAACACTGACCACTTCTGGAAGGGGTACAACACCTAAAAGTAAAGAATTCCAGTATTACAGCAGCCGAATTAGTTATGGTTTTATTAAAAAAATAATACTTTGTTTTGGAAGAAGGAATACATTATTTTTCAATTTAGCATAAATGCCAAGGAGCCCAAAATACTTTCTTTGAAAATAACTTAAAGGGGCTATGTCACGGTCGTTTTAACAAAATTCTATAAAACTAGGCCAGTGTTCTTTAGAA
This sequence comes from Scolanthus callimorphus, assembly GCA_033964015.1. Lineage (NCBI taxonomy): Eukaryota > Metazoa > Cnidaria > Anthozoa > Actiniaria > Edwardsiidae > Scolanthus > Scolanthus callimorphus. The sequence goes on from CM066913.1 coordinate 20,281,850, forward strand.
ACAACACATTAATCCTATATTATGCTTCAACTTAGCTTTAGAATGAAAAAGGAACTGAAACTTGCATTATGTAGGCATTCTTACGTAGGATTTTATACCTATCAGCCTGGTAAGAAATCAAAAATACCATTTCGCAATCCAATTCCATCCGCTCGATAACACGCAAAAATACTCCAAATTTACACTTATCTAGCAGTTGAAAGGTCATTTAACAAACCTAGACGATTATTTTGGTCATTTCTAATGAATTTGACTGTATTTAAACGACTTAAAATAACCCCAAAATCGTGACACTGCCTCTAGTCGGTGCTTGTCTGATCTTTATTGTTCACCTGTTTTATCCAGCCCATCTAAAAGTTGTTTCGGTGCTTATAACCCGCCAGACAACTTTGTCTAAATAATCTGGGTGTTTACATTACAAGCTCATTGCTCCATAAACTAATCAGGTTTACAGCGTCCACCATTTCGAAAACCAACACCACTCTTGGAAACTCCGAAAGGAAATTTTGTCACCGCTTCCGTCACTTTTTAACAAATATGGCCACAAAGTCTTAGAGTTTTGAATCAGACTTCAAAAATGCTGCAACGTTTTCGTATCGTAAGCTCATATTGTAGGGGTGATTTAGACTTTGCGATAGGCCTTTTGCAGTTAGAGGTCACATGACCTGGTCCCGCTTACCCAAATGATGCTCACAGATGAAAAGAGCATCGTAATTTGAGTAAAAATCCCGAATTTTAGAAAGCTACAATGCAAACTCAAAGAATGGAGTCAAAAATAAAACTTGCTTTTTAATAGGGTCTGTATGGCTGGATCATACAAATCCTAGTAAAATAAGCAGTTTTGTTTTTTTTCTCTCATTTCACGTATGCATCGTATAAATACGAAACTCTGGCTTTTTACTTAAAACAGAGCAAAGCTGCTCATTTTAAGGGGGACCGGGTCACGTGGCCTCTAAGTGGAGTCGTATGTCGCAGGCGATGATTGTAGGGGAAAATCGTTCAGTCTAAATCTAAGTTTGTTCGAGTTTGTTCTTTGATTATCCAATTAGCACATTGAGCTAAATATTCTAACATTTTACTTTTCTTCAAGTTGCTAGTTCTTGTACTTTGGGATACTGCAAAAACGGAGCCACCTGTCGCTCCATTAGCAACAACAACTACACTTGCTCTTGTATCGATGGCTACACAGGTCGCAATTGTACTGAAGGTATGCAAGATCGAATTAATTAGCCGTAGCTTACTCCATGCTATCCAACATTAACATATTAAATATATTCGAGACGAAAGTCTGATTTCGACACGTATATAGATCAATAGGATTGATAGAGTGGCTTCATAATCATAAAACAGCTTGCAGTCCCGTAGTTGGCAATCGTGAGTAAATACAAGAGAAACGTGGTCTGCTTTACGCGCGCTTTTATTCATTTACGCGCCTTGTTTTTGACGTACAGTTGCGCTCAGCGCACCACGAGGGACTCGACGCTAGAGTAGACTGCTAGTGGTCTGAACTTTGGCGAGTCCGTAAACCAGTGCACGCACGCTTGTAATTGTAAGCACTTTGATGTGGAGTCAATAAAAGCCAAAGTACCCTAGAGAGCAGTCTACAAAATATTGGACTGCGGACAAAGCATCCAGTCAATCCAGAAAAAGGGGTTTTGAGCTGTCGGAAACCAGAATCGATGATCATTTTATGACAATCCAGCTATAGCGAAGCTTCATTGTTGTATATTAGAATTCGAATTGGCGTTGCTGTACATCACACTCATCTAAAATATCGAGAAGACTTCGGGTAGCCCAAATAAAACGCCTCTAGTTAATGTGTAGTTAATGAAGCACAAATGTCCTCAACATATTTAACCTGGTGCGTCATGCAACACCACTGTCTCAATGTGGAAGCTGTTCAAAGGTCAACCTGTCGAGAAGGAGCAAAGCTGCACATCAACACTTCGCTAATAATAGCTTTGACGTATAATTTTGCCAGTAGATGTAGCCAAGATTCAAGCGCGCTGATTGGCCAATAATTTTAATTTAATCAGCAATATTTGCTAGTTATATTTCTGGCAGCGATCTTTTTCAAGATGGCTACTGAAAAAAAAATTTGCAGAATTAACAGAAGGAGAAATATTTGAATTGAAAGAAAATGCTATTCCGAAAAACACGAAAGAAGCAACTAAGTTCGATGTAAAACTGAGAAATGGAGTGCTTAGAACAAAGCTAAAAAATGATGTTTCAAGCTCGCGCTTTTATCTGCACAAAGTTGCGAAAAATGTAGACAAATTAATTTATTCCGTCTGACGTTTTCCTCTGATATTTACCGGCAAAATTATACTAAAAAATTATTCGCACTCAGACTCAGTGATTATCGTACAATATTTACCACGCCAAAGCGGCTCGTTCGTTTATTTTTCGGCATACAAAGGGCCATTGGCTAATCGGATTTCTTCACTAGATTTTTTTACTGCAAACCCTTTTTAATTCGTGGATATTCCGAAAGCATAGAAACGAATAATTGTGTGGGGAGAATTTCCTGTGTCGTTGTCGTTGTCTGTGTTGTTAGCTCAACCACGGGCAACAGAATAATACTTGGCTATTCGAAGCCTCGCAAGTTCGATTATGATCCTCTTTTTCCCGTATACTGTCTTTCTGCCTTGTAAGTTAAAGTTAATTAAAGTAAATGAAAACTTTCCACAATATTCCTTTTCATGGACGAAATAAGAACAGCAACATTTCTCACGAAAGTTTTTTAACATTGCGTACGGCTAGGCGTATCCACGAGCTCACTGTAGCAGCATACTTGCCGCTAATATATAAAATTAGATCTAATAGATAAAATTAATAAATAGATCTTTCGTCAGTGCAACACTTTTTCATTAGAGTTACGATCCTAAAAGTGTTTTTTTTTCAGATGTTAATGAGTGCGAAGATCATCCCTGCATGAACCAAGGAACGTGCAAGAATACCAAAGGCAGCTACGTTTGTGAATGTCCCCCTGGATTCCGAGGCCAGAACTGCGAACTAGGTAAGAAATGGGCCTTTTTTTTTTGGGGGGGGGGGGGGGGGAGAAAGGGAGAAAAATAGAATAACATCTATATGAAAAAAAGTACTTAATTGCAATCTGCAATAATCAGATTCTATTTTCAGAGTATATTTTCATTCATCACATTCATACATGAACATCATCAAAAACGAAAATTCAACAAAAAGTCGTATATATATTATTATATAGACACGAGTGTTTTACTGGGAAATACGCCACTCGTAGATCTCATACGAAGCTACATCCGGGTCCTGCGTGACATATTTTCCATATCCTCACTAGTGAGGATATCGGTCAAAAAGAAAGTGCTTGGAAATCAATTTGGAATATTTTTTCTGGTTTGTCTATATAATAAAAAGAAAATTACACGGTGGCTTGACGATATGAATTTTATTTTCGAGTGGCAAAAGCAATATTTTACGAACGAGCGCATTCATATCTTCGCGCCACCGTGTAATATCCTCTATATATTTTTTTTCCTATAGGATGCACGGCTCAGAAATTCAACCTCGCCTTCTTGGCTGACTCATCTGCTAGCATCAACATCAGAGATCCACATAACTACCAAAGGGTTAAAACGTTCATCAAGGCCGTTGCTTCTTCCTTTCACATATCGAACTCGTCTACTCAAGTAGCGCTTGTAGTTTACTCTTATGAAACTCGCTTGATTTCTGCTTTCGGTCAGCATAATAATATCAGTAAGTTTTCAGCGGCTGTGGACGATATGCCTTATCTCTCAAGGTCCACCTTTACTGGAAGAGCGTTAGAGTATATGCGAGACCAAGTCATAAAGGGAGCGCGCAAGGATGTTTCGACCATTTTAATCGTTATCACAGATGGGGTACCTAGCGACCAGATCGAGAAACCAGCCCAGTCACTAAGGGACATGGGAGTGATAATTTACAGCATTGGAGTTGGATCTTATGTCAGCATGGCAGAACTCAAAGCAATGGCCAGCGATCCAGATGATCAGCACGTCTTCTCTGTCAACTTCCAACACCTCGGCTCTATAATAGCACCAATACAGTCTCGCATCTGTATAGGTAAGCGTGCACTGCAACGGGCTGTGTCATGGTTAGCTTAATGAATGTGTCAATACAGCTCTTAATTTGTATGTATCATCCTCAAATCACTTATACGCAATTTAGGTAAGTTATATCGGCAAACTGTCGACTTTAAAAAACAAATTATATGTAACAACTATATATCTCTGAAAACTGTTCATCCCAACAAGATTTCAATAACTCATTCTTACAATCCGTCTAGATCCGCTCTGAAAGAAGCTACATCCATGATCGCTTTGTAGTTAAAGGGCTATTTAGCAAACCTAGACTAGTGTTTTGACTATCCATCAGTTATTTGAATGTTTTTTACATCACCAAAAGTGTGCCAAAATCGTGACACCGCTCCTTTACAAGAAAGAAAGGAAGGACAGGAGGGGGCGTTTGTTCATGAATTAGTGTAATTGATTTATTTTTGGGAGTAGTATTCTGAAGGTGACATTTCTTTTTTCAGTTGTTGACAAGTGTGCACGTTTTCCGTGCCAAAACGGAGGATCCTGTACAAGCGAAAAAGAACAGTATACGTGTAAATGCCCTTCTAATTACCGAGGACAAAATTGTACTAAAGGTATGCAATACTCGATACAAACACCCACTGTATGCAATATTGGAACACAAATAATCGTTGTTGGGAAATGAATCTCACCGTGGCCAAGAAAAACAGTAAAACAGTATTATACAGCACATTAATGCACTGCCCAATATTGCTTGGTGTACTGAGCTCGTTAAAAAAGGCATGAAAATAGGCGTATAACTTTTCTGGGATGTTTCTGTGCTATGGATGTGCTAGATCCCGCTCGATTTTGCAGAAATCAGTAACACAAAAAGCGCGTTCAGTTCAGACTCCGTATCTGTTGGCAAACGTAACGTAACAAAGTTCGAAAAGAATATTTGCGTTACTGACTGGGATAATAGCTATACCTAGACCATAATCGCCTTCTTCCTAATATTCGGTCATTATTTTTGAAAAGGTTCGCTATATGGTGTCTAACATTAACCGGATTTGAAGGTGTAAACCATGTCTTTTATTCTCATTTAAGACGTCGATGAGTGCTCGATACAATCATTTTGCCGGAACAATGGTGTCTGCCGCAACACAATTGGGTCATTTGAGTGCACATGCCAACATGGCTTTGCTGGGAAGCGCTGTGAACTAGGTAACGATTATTACACTGAATACGAGGTAGATTGCCATTACTGGGCGGAATTTCCTAGTATTTTCAAACAAATTCTGCTCCATTCTGTCTTTAAATCAAACAATTCCTTTAAGCATGTTACACGTCGTACTGACAACATAATAATAATTATTTAGTATATACTACACGGGAACCTTCATAGATCGCGCGTTTTGATTGATTCGCTATGTCGGAATTTTGCCACAATATTTCGAAATCGGGCTCTTCAATCTTGGGATAATGCTTTCGAGTGATTCAGAACGCAACAAAAATTATTCTCAATTAACTTATGTTGGTAGTCTCTTTAGTCTTTCAAGGTGAATCAGAGAGAGAATTTATTTCCTGAACTTCGAGTAGTCAAGTAAGTTAAGTTTTTGTTTTTCAGTTCTTCGGAATGAGAGGTCCATGATGACGTTCAAGGCACTATTAAGAAGCAAATAACATTAACAACAACATATTAATTAAAGGCAATTTTTTTTAAACATCACAAGAAACTCTTAATCTACTTTGAACATTTTTCCTGTACGTTGAAAGGCACAGTAAATCCAGAGTGAAGATAATTTCGGTTACAAGTTGCCAAGTTGATTCGCTTGATCACAAGCCAATTCTCGACATGAAACGTAAAGCAGTCCTTTTTATCAACACGTCTTCCTCGTTGTCCCAGGGCTTGAAGAGGTTAATTTCCCAAATTTCTGTTTGAATATTAATTTCAAACGAATCTTGAATTTTTCTGCCAGTGGGTTGAAAAATATGAACATCTATCGGCAGTGAATGGCGACCGAAGGCAAAGTGTTTTGAACGAGGCAACTCTGCAGTTCACACAATCCATAAACTAAGGCACAAAATGCGAATCTAACGCTCGAATCCAATCCTTACTACATTCTAAAAACTGAATTCCTTTATCGTAGTTGATGTTAAGGTTTTAAAACAAGTGATTCCAAGCGAGTTTCCTTCTCTAAAACAGCAGCAAGTTTCCACCATGTGCTGAGTAGCCGAATGGTTGTAGTGAAGTCTGACTAGGCTAGAGAATGTTGGCAAAAGCCACATTTTATCGTTTGGGTTTCTTTCTGGGAGCGTTCCCGTGTAGTATATACTAAAACAATTATTCGCCGAAGGCGAAGTGAATAGTGGCGAATAGTCCCGAGACCTGATAAAATATTGACTCATTGCAGAGGTAACCGACACCCGCTTTGACCTGGTTATCATGGTCGATGGCTCGTCGTCTATGACTAAATCTGGCTTCGCCACTGCAAAACAATTTGCCAAAGACTTAGTATCAAGATTCACTATTGCAAGGGACAAGACAAACGTCGCGTTCGTGGTCTATACGGGAACAACGCGGATAATTTTCAATTTTACCATGTACTATGATATTAACAGCATAAAGGCAGCGATGAATGTGTCCTATCCCAATGAGCCCGAACTAAATATTGGGAAAGCATTACAAGTCGTTAAGACCTCGCTATTTGCCAACTCGAGACCAGGGGTTCCTCAAGCCCTTGTCATTATTAGTAGCAGAGGGTCTGACGATGGTGTGGAGATTCCCTCGAGTGACCTAAGAGGAAACGGAGTGGTAGTTTTTGCAGGTGGAATTGGTGCAAATTACAGTCTATCGGAGTTGAAAAAAATGGCCACAGATCCTGACAGTACCCACGTGTTTATCATCGATAACGTGGAAGACACTGTGACAAAACTCATAACATGGATAATACCAGGTATGCTTAGCCACAGATAATACCAGGTATGCTTAGCCACAGATACTATGAAATATGTTAAACTTGCAGACTAGGTCAGAGGAATGTTAAAAGTTGACCCAACAAGGCGTACTCAGACCTCGTAGACATTATTATGATTATCTATATTATATTATTTAAGCCGTTTGAAAAGGCTCTGAGGTGGAAAGCCTGTCGAGCTAACTATCACCGTGGTGATACATATCACTCACAGGGTTGCAAACTGGTGGTCTTTTTTTTAAATACAGCGAAAAGAGAAGCTGCCATTCAAGCATTTTCTTTAGCGAGGACACGCTGTTCGCCATCTTTGACGTTGCTTCACAAAGAAAGCTAAATTTTCCGTGATTGAGAGCTTGAAATTTAGATCATTTCATAACTTTTAAGTTGAAATAGTGTTTTCAAGTTGAGCTCAAATCCAGGCACATGCTGTTGTTTTAAGCGCAAATCAAGTGACCTCACCGAGCTGAACGGCTTCCCAGGCACGGAAGTGCCTGGAAAGCCATTCAAATGCGCGCGCCAAAAGAAAAAAATATTTCTTCTTGAGTTAACAATTCATGTTATTATAGCTAAGAATTTGTTTTGCCGTCCACTTGAACACCCCTCAAAGACGCCATGAGTGAATTTCTTCACGGGTCATCAACTAGTTATTATTATTATTGATGTAAACAATAACTACAGCGTCGCAATTAATGCTACAGGGGAAAGCTATATTCGAAATTAAAGCCAAATGATCTGATTGAAGTATTTCGTTAACTGGAAATTTCACATTGCTCTTACATTTTGTGGCTTCAAAGTTAGAGGTACAAAGTTACAGATGGTCCAGCCTCTTGGCATTATTACGCACTTCTATACTGTACTAACCTGTACTCGCAGTTAATTTGAATGAATATATGTTGCATATATTATAACATATCTAACAACAAAGTTTTTTTGTAAATTGCGTGAGTAATAACATCAGTTATATATGAGTTATAAACATCAGTTTGCAGTGAAAAGTTTAAAAAGTGAAAATCCCTTCCACAGTTTTGGTTGCTACGCGATTTCTGACCTGAATGTGTTTTTTGCATCTTGCAGACGTAAAACCTTGCTCCAGGAACCCGTGTAAAAATGGTGGTACGTGTTCGAATGTGGGCTTGGTAGCAAAGTGTCAGTGCCCAGTTTCGTTCACTGGCTTAATCTGTGAGAACGGTAAGCACTGACTTTTGTTCAGATAGAATTAGACTGACAAACAATCGAAATGGATAAGGTCAAATGATCTGACTCAACTCAGTATTCCCCAAAACACAGAAAGAATATGAATGAATCGTCTGACAATAATGGACGACTGGTTAAGGATAATCCACTTTAGTTGATCTCTGCTTTAGTAAAGATCTCTGCTTTATTTTTCAGACGTCAATGAATGCAATAAAATACCACCTATTTGCGGACAGAAGCAATGCAGGAACACAATTGGTGGATATAATTGTTACTGTGCCAACAGGACATTTGGTGACAACTGTGAAAACCGTAAGGACCGGGTTTTTTTGTACTATTACATGATCCGTGGTTCTGTGCTCATGCATGATAAATTCTATCTTCCTTGAATTTCAGAATGCGTTTCAAAGGTAGACATCGCATTTTTAGTAGACGGTTCAACAAGTGTAGCACCTTCCAGCTTCTACGCCGCTATTGGTTTTATTAGAGGACTAATGTCCAATTTTGAAGTTGCTCCAGGAAGAACACACGTTTCAGTAGTGATTTATTCACGCGATGGTGACATTGAGATTAACCTCGATTCTGATATGAATACCTTTTACGGGCAGCTGGGTAGAATACAGTATCCGGGACACTTTGAAAAGAATTTGGGAAAAGGAATCACGGTCGTAGCAGAAGACGTTTTCAAGAGAAAGGGAAGACCAGGAGTGCCGAAAGTTCTAATAGTAATTGCAGAGGGCAAATCTCAAGACGATGCTGCTGTCCCGGCATACGATCTAAAAGAAGAAAACGTTACAATCTACGGTATTGCTGTCGGCTTTTTCCCTTCAATGCCGCAGATGAGGGAGATTGCGTCAATAAAAAGGGATGAGCACGCCTTCAGGAGACATTACAGCAACTTGGGATTCTTCGTAAATGATATGAGGACCCGGCTTTGTCAAGGTAGGTACAATTCTGCGTAATCACCAAGCATCTGACGGAGGTTAAAGCCATCATTCAGCCTTCAACGAGTCGATAAACTGCTTCTGAAAATAAGCAATGCACCCTTTTAGTGCATGTTTCGATAAATTTCTAAAGCTAAAAAGCGATTCTTCTCCGCACTCTCATTACTTTCTATAACAGGTAAAATAAGCACAACTCACCTGTTAACGTTTTAGTGCTTCCTAAATCCAACTTTCTTTAATTCGATAGTTTTTTAGCGACTTCCATTTCCTACAAAGAGTCAGTTTTAGAACCATTTCTGAGTGTCCGCTTGGATTTTTTAACACATCTAAACCAATGTTAAAATCCTCGAAGATAGTGTATTTTTGCTAAAGCCGAACTCTCAGACAGTGAACTGATGCACCGGAAAGGAACTTTTTGAGTTTTTGTAAAATCAAATAAACCATAGATTAAATATACGCTTCAAAACGAGGTATTACAATTTAAATTGTGACATTTTAACGAATGGTACCCCGAAGGTCTTATGTAGCGGCTTATGCAGCATAGATATTTGCTGAACGCAAAGCACCATATGCTTTATAGCAAAAATCATCAATTTTATAGAAATAACATCTCGGTCTGTATTCAAGCAATCTTCACCCAACGTTGCAGTTTTACTAATACCAGTGTGCTGAATTTGATACTGGGCGTTGCTTCTTGATAACCATTTAGCCACGTTAACGTAATAAAGGTCTATTGGAATCGAGATCCACGCTAGTTACCAACATTACGACCCATAGTCGCCATCAGTCGTCTGATCGCAAATATGGCAAATATATTCAACAAATATTTTTACTATGTCAGCTTCGAATAGCCATCCACCTCTTGCTAAGCTCGTAGAATAAGTCGTCTCCTCCACGTTCAGGGAGTTTTATCAAATTATTAGGGAGCGTTTTCTAGAAAATACGACGTTCATTTTTTTTGTTACCCAAACGGAACACAATTAGGCAAAACTAATCACCAATCCCATAATGGGGATTAAGAGATCGTCCGAACTCTATTTTAGGCTGCATAGTGAAAGTTCCGATTAAGCTTTCCAAAGTTTCACATTGATCTGGGTGCCAAGCTCCAAACACTTGCTTTTCAAGTGGACGTTACGCATGCAAGTGGAGAAGCAATCAGATTTAGAGTTGTAAGGCTCTGAAATTGATTTCAATAGGTGGGCGCATCGTGACATCAAGAAATATTCAACTTTTGATACAGGCGTCCAAGTCAAAATATACCCATGCCACGGAAAATATGACATTGACATTAGTCAGAAAACCAATTTTGAGCAGTAAAAGTTGAAGTCCGACGACGCTACGTTAAAAATAAAACGGTTTTTTAAAAACGTAAATATAATTATAACATCTTTATTAATAAGCTAGCATTTGAAGATCGCATAGGCAATAAGCAATAATCATAAGTTTCTGGCCAATCCGTTAAAAGGGACCGAAGTTATAGATATTTCTAGCCCTCCCCCCCCCCCCCCCCCCCCCCAAATTAAAATCCCAAACAAACTACTGCTTGTTTACGTTTGTTTGCAAGGCTGAATCTTCGCGAGTTTGTAACCGATCGGTCTCAAACTTGGCAGTTTTACTCATTTCAGCACGCACTTTCCACTGCTTGTGGCAAATTTGAGAAAATTTTCGAATTTATAATTCGACCGAAAATGCGCCCACCTACATGAAGTCGAAACTAGAAAGTTCGCATACTAAGGTCGTGGTGAATCCATCCATTTATAGTAAGGTAGTTAATGTTAAATATATCATGACTTGTATGTGACCGTAATATTGATTTCTGATTTCTTTAGAGCTGGACGCATGTTCCGTCTCACCATGTATAAATGGAGGAAACTGTGAAAGGATTGGAAATGATTATAAGTGCCGGTGTCCGCAACATCTAACAGGACTACACTGTGAATCGCGTAAGTTATCAGACCACCATTTGACTACAACCCTCAAACAAACCTGCCCGGACGAGAAAAAACGCGCGGTGTATTATATGCGCAAGTTTCACTACATAAATTGATCTCTGTTTAGATCAGACAGGTTCAAAGTATAGGTCAGGCGTAAATAAAGTTTGTTTTACAAAAATGGGTCAGAGCTGGACATAACCTACGGCAAACGTCGTGCCTAGGGCCGCGCCGTTCCAATCCAAAACAATACTATTTTTTAAACTAATATTCTTGCCAAATTTCATAATTCCATTAAAGGGGCTTTTACACGGTTGTTTAAACAAAATTTTATAAAATAGGACCAGTGATCTACATAAACATCTCAGAATCCTACAATGTGTGCTCATCTAGCAGTTTCGTTTGAATTTGACTACATTTAAAGGCCACCACACACGGGCCGATTTTTCGCCGCAAGACAACAAATCCTGACTGATCGGCTCGTGTGTGGTGACTCGCGACGAGCTTATGACAAAATATCGCGGAGCTTACGACAAAATATCGCGCACCGCCACACACGAGCCGATTTTTGTCGGCGACGATTTGAAAATCAAACATGTTTAATAAGACGAGCGTACGAAAAATCTTGTCGTAAGCTCGTCGCGGGTCACCACACCCGAGCCGATCAATCAGGAGTTTTTGTCTTGTGACGAAAAATCGCCCCGTGTGTGGCGGCGCGCGATAATCTTACGACAGAAAATCCTGTCGGAATCGGCCCGTGTGTGGCGGCCTTTTTAAAAAATATGTACATAGTCAATAAGTATAAAAAATAATGGTTGTTTCACAACATAGACTTTATTGCGCGACAAATCTGTTTCGAGAGGACCTCGCGGTTCTCTCAGTTCAGGCGCGTAGTTTACGCAAAGGTGTACAGCGTATATATAATGACTATGGCTATGCATTCTTTAGTAGAAATTATTTTCAATTGAGCCTTTATTTGTCCCCTACAATTATTTTTCACTATATTCTACTACCACTTCGCGTGTAGAGCACCGTCTTTACCGAAGAAAACCCTACACTCCTGACTAATCAATAAGTATATACCTGCTCGGCAACTTCCTAACGAGCAATTTGATTAGTCGATAATCTCGGAATCTCAGACATTATTTACCTCCGAAACAGTAGATATTGTTTTACCTACCAACACAATATGATGCAGATGTTTACGGCGATTTTTGATTAAAAAAGCGGAAAGAAGGCATTCAACAAGACTAAAGAAGTAACAAATTGTACTTTTTTCTCGAAATCGGTCTCTGTTAATAATAAAGTACAAATGGTCTGGGCGTGGTTTCTGAAAAATACGCTCCCACTGAAACCCGACTGAAAATGTTTAGCTAGCACGGCGAGAATTGTTTCCTTCGTCATGCATTTCCTTACTCATACAAAAATCTAAGCTATACATTACGGAATACCTAGAAAATACACATAAGGTACCTGATGATGTTTTGTGTCTGCCAACGACAGATCGGCAACGTTCTTGTACTTCGTCACAAACGAGTAAATTTGTTCTCCATCTTCTTGCTTACTAAACATGTTTCATCCCGGAAACGTTTTTGGCAAATATGCTTACAAATGCTCTTCAATCCTAAATTCTCCTTGAATTAAAGGTACAATATCTTGCTCGCTACAGTTCCAATTTTGCAAAAAAATATCTTCGATTGTCCACTTTTCTGCCCCTTTTCGAAGTAAAAGCCGACGAACTTTCGAGAGCTGTCAAATCGACAACGTGTTTATGAAAATTACTTATTAATGAAAATCAATTAGATAAAGTGTGTTTTGTCAGCGCGTTGTTTTAAAAAGCGAACAAAAGGTTTTATTGTTTTCCTCACTTAAAACTCGACAGGTTGCCTCGCTGGTAGAAACTTAAACACTTATTCTATTTCAATTTCGGTGGATAGAGCCTTTGGCTCTCATAAACATTCTGACAATATCCACCTCAATTGAAATAGAACAATTGTTAAGTATATCAGATACTTCATTTTGCCACCAATTGTCATCATTTGTGTTGGTATTCTCCCTTCATGGATTTACTGTTGTGTTGTACTTTATTATTCTTGTTGCAGCGATTAACAATTGCACAACTCAAAAGCCATGCCAAAACAATGGCATTTGTCAAGTTCTGGTGGGCAAAATTAGATGTGATTGTCCGTCTGGATATAAAGGGGATCGGTGCGAGCAAGGTAATCCCTAAAATATCATAAGCTGAATGATGAACAGATTCCTAAATGTATCCAATTAACACCTTTCTATATGTCATTGGCCGATAATGATAACCTTCTTTCCTCTGTAGACGTCAATGAATGCCTTCCTTCCAATCCCTGCAATGGAGGATTGTGTACAAATTCACGTGGCTCATACAACTGCACATGCAAGGAAGGATTTGTTGGAAAGGACTGTCAAACTGGTAAGCATGTCGTTAAGATAACTTCGTAAAAAGAATTAAAAGAGAGAAGAAACGTTCGAGGGAAATAGATTACAAGGTGCAAAGACATTCAGTTCTGCAACGAATTGTTGTCTATTTTCTTGGGGACATTGTCGAACACAGTGTACAAAAAAAGTACCTTAATACAATTAATTTTTTATCTTCAAATGGATAACTTAATAATTCCCTTGCCGATTAAAATGTTTTAATTTTAATCACATTTTATTTATTCGCGCAATTCTCATGTTGGATCTATTTTAGTTCGTTCTGACAGTGAGTTTCCCTTTCAAGATGCTATTTGCTTGGTACTTTGTTTACCTCCGTTATCAATATATCAACATTTGAATATATAATGCCGTTTAAAAAACGAAGATTGCCATAGTGCGTAAAATGATTTTAAATGCAAATGGTACTATTGCAGGTTGTTCATTCGAGAAACTTGATCTTGCCTTCGCATTGGACAGCTCTGGCAGTGTGGAGAAAGCTGGAAAAGGAAACTTTAAGAAGATGAAAGATTTTGTTAAAGGAATTGCACTGTCTTTCAACATCGCGAGCGACAAGACCAGAATTGGTATCGTCACGTACGACACTTTTGCGCGAGAAATATTCAGATTCGGAGAAAGAAACACTGCTGCCTCTGTGTCAATTGGCATCGACCAAATCCCCTATCGTGGCGGTTCTACTAACACTGGGCAAGCTCTCCAAATAGTTAAATCTGAATTGTTCGACAAAAGCCCCAGAGATGTTACCAGAATATTGGTAGTTATATCCGACGGTCAAGCAAATGATGACGTATTATTCCAATCAAGCGAGCTGCAAAAAGCTGGGATAATAAAGATGGCGGTCGGTGTGGGATGCTGTTTTGCATCGGATGATCTCAGCGCCATAGCAACCGACCCTGACCAACTCCGCGTCTTCACCTCAGACTTTCCTGGCTTGCACATCTTGGAGAGCAAAGTACGAGAGAGGATCTGCAAGGGTATGTTTTGCGATGGTCATTTCCAATCAGCTACAGCTATAAGCATCGGCCAATACCAGCTATTCGACGGGTAGGGGCGACCGTCGTTTTTATTGAAATGAAAAAATGAAATGTATGCACTTGTATACCGCAAATATTCATATGGATATGTTCAAATGCGGTTTACAGATGTGGACATGTCTGATCCCTAAGATGCGGACTGCGATTTATACAATGCCGTTTACAATCATGAGTGGATGTTAGATATATCATTCTGTTGAGGTTACAAAACGAATGGTATTTTAAGGGTGTCATTTCACTAAATACTAATTACAAACTGTCGAAAACTGCGATGATTTGAAGCAATCCTGTACCAATTGCTACAAGATTTAGGGAAGACTGACTTTGAGGGTACTTTTGCAGAATGTTCGATTGTTATGACAATTAGACGTACAGATTACAATTAAAATAGTTTTATGCCATGATTTTAACATCAAATACTATTTGACAATAAAGGGCAAATTTATTTCTATATCATACTTAGGACGGTAACTTTCTATCCAAATTGATTATTTCGAATGTTTGAATTTTTAATAGACGTCAATCCATGCCTTCAAACTCCCTGTCGTAATGGAGGAACATGTAGCGCGAACGATGGAAATCTCTGTTCGTGCCCTAACGGATTCAGCGGAACGTTCTGTGAAACAGGTTGGTACCTTATCTAAAATAGCCGATGTTTGCTATTGCATTGTTATCCGCTTGCGATAGTACTTATTTTTATTTAGTTTCAAATAAAAGCGTGATGGTTCTAGGCAAGAATCATATCATAACGAAAGTTGCGTTTTTCTGCAGATGCAAATGAATGTCAAAACAAGGTATGCCCCGCTAGACAGGTTTGCATTGATCTTCCTGGCAAATCCGAATGTGCTTGCAGCCCTGGATATTACGGAGCAAACTGCAATAAAGGTAAAAATGTCCATTACAAATTTCACGTGTTCCTTTTAGAACGTGTTCTTTCTGATAATTAATATTTACATACAGATTGTTCATATTATGAAAATACCTCACAGCGTTTGATATTTAAATAGCCGACTTTTTACTTTACCGTCTGTGCATGTCACAGATTGCGAATTAGTAACGTCAAGTTTTGTACCATTTCTGAATGTAGAGTATTTAACAAAGCACCGTCACCGTAATTACAGACTGAGATCTTTTCCTTTGCATTCCAGCATGCCGGACCCAAGTAGATCTTGGTTTTGTACTAGATGGATCGCAGGATACTGATCGTGATGACAGAGTGAACTTTGACAGGAGTCTCCAGTTCCCTAAGATCTTGACACAGCTTGTCAACATCTCGCCGACAGATGCACATGCTTCTCTTATAGTCTATGCCAAAGAGCCGACGTTGGAGTTTTCTCTGAATAAGTACTATAGTCGGTCAGCAATAAGGGAGGCATTGGGTAAAATAACTTACCCTAACACCAGGGGCAGGCGGATAGGCGAGGCATTAAAGAAAGCTAGGTCAGACGTCTTCGGTGTAAGAGGAAGATCCGTTCCTGCGTTCGTGTTCGTTACTGCACATGACAGATCGGACGATGGTGTCTCATCTGCAGCTAAGAATTTACGTCAGCTGGCGACTGTGTACGGTATCGACACAGGTAATCGGTCGGCAGGACCACATCTAAGGACACTGGCCTCTGACTCGGTTACCCACGTGCTCTCTAAATCTTACAAGGATCTAAACGGACTACAGTTTGCACTGGAAATAAAAACTAAAATTTGCATAGGTAAGTAATATTTTGACCATAACAGACATCTATTTCAAGTACTCATTCCCTCCCCATTCTCTCTGCGTTTAATTTGGGGAAGTCATACTATCTTCTAATGCAGGAATGCAATCGAATGCTATTTTTAAACAACGGATATTACAATGACATCGCCCAATTTGTTATTTCACAGAAATAACAATAACACAACAACAAACAGCCCGGCGTAACAAATCGATAACCCCAAAAAAAGCTATATTTGTCGATACTAATCGATTTTAATCGATTGATTTTAACGATGATCGATAAAAATTGATCGCTAGGTCTGTTGTGATTATCGATTTTTCAATAATTATATCGATGTTTATCGAGTTTTTTCTACAGGGCTTACACGCACAGGATCGATTAATAGCATTAAAAGAATTTCAGCACCCAGCGAAAAGACAAGTCTGTCACTTTCATATATTTTTTATGAGGTGATCAAGTATTCCAAACGTGCCTTCTAAAACAATGCTGGTACCCTGCTAGCAGAGATTTTTCATTTGCATTGCTCATCTACGGTGCTACAGTTTCTTCGCGATTCGGTTGCTGTGCATGCTACGCGAAAGAAAAATAAGACGCACGCAAGTAACTACGACATAGGGAGGGCACTCATTTATCCTTGAACAACGGATTTCAAATTTACTTCTCAGTCTTGGGTAGTCCAGAATCTTCTCGGATCTTTGTCTCAATAGCATGGTATAATCTGCTGCGTTGGTATATGTTGCTGGGTTATCGATTTCTTGGTCGAGACACAATAAATTTATATAACTTTTATCTTTGGAACAGGGTTATGCTATGCTTTCGATATCAAGTGATATCGATTTTTATCGATTGTCGATATTAATCGATAATGATCGGTCAATCTGATGGACAAATATCGATCAGATTTCGATGATCGATTTCTATCGATTTGTTACGCCGGGCAAACAGACAACGGTTGCATATGACAAATATAAAAGCTCCTATAACAATTAACACCAAATTAACACACGGTATTTATAATTTACGTCTACTATAATTAATTAATTAATGCTCTGATTCTTTTCTTTTTATGTATAAAATCAAATACACTCATACGTAGCCGTTGACATAAAGGACATTTTTAAATTAGGGTATTTGCTGCATTACGCCATTTTTCGTTTTAGCAATGGATCCTTGCTCCAACTTACCTTGTCTACATGGAGGAAATTGTACAAACGTTGCAGGGGGATACGAATGCTCTTGTCCTTCATCAAAAGCTGGAAAAAACTGCGAAAAAGGTAAACTAACAAAACTATTCCTTTCCGATATCCTTTTAATCGACTGATTGCATTTTTAAACCGCAACAGGTGGGTTGAGGACCTGCACAAAATTTTCCAGGGGAGGGTGTATTGGACTCAGGAAATTCAACGGGAGGGGGTGTGTCTGGCGCTTAGATATTCCAAGGGGGAGGGTAAAAAAGGTTACCAGGGACATTTTATCCCAAACTAGATTTTCCAGGGGTATTTTGACAGGAAAAATGGAAATTCCAGGAGAGGGGGTCCTTTATGAGGATGGAGATGACAGGGGAGGTCTGATTTACGAGTGGAAATTCCAGGGGAGGGTTTTTTGAGGGAGGTCCTCAATCCCCCCTGTGGGATTTAGAAATGCAATCAGCCATTCAAAAATAAAGATGTTACCATTCACTGGATAACCACTTAAAGGAGCTATGTCGCTGTTGTCTTAGAAATGCTATAGAACTAGGCCAGTGACCTGCATAAACAACACAGGATCCTTTATCGTAATTCACCTTAGTCTAGGAAAGGAAAAAAAGACTTTAATTGCTATTATATAAGCTTTGGCTATCAAAGGTTGAAAACAGTTCAGGCTGGTAAGAAATGGCAAATCGTAAGCCATTTTCATCTGCTCGGCGACAAACCAAAATACGTTACAATATCTTGTAACTGATAAGCTAAATCAACCCTAAAATCGTTTAACATCCAAATCCCCATTTGATATTTGAACGGATTACAGAAAACACACCCTGTGCAAGCGACCCATGCAAGAACGGCGGGACGTGTACCGACGAAGGCAACAACTACAGGTGTACTTGTGCCCAAGGCTTTAGAGGAAATAACTGTGAAGATTGTAAGTGATTAATAAACACAGAGCCAATAGTACAAAACAGTACGGCTGAAACGCTGTTTTATATTGACTGGGTGAAATTGCATTATTATACACACTTTACTATGTATTCTGATTAGGCTGTTTTTCGTTACTTTCTAGCCACATCAAATTGTGACAGCGCTCCTTGCAGAAATAACGCAACTTGTGTAAATACGAAAGTCGGATTCGAGTGTGTATGTGCACCTGGCTTCGCAGGACCATCTTGCAGCAAGGGTACGTTACCTACAATACCAGTATTCTTAAATTCAGTAGCCAGCAGGTAACACTGCGAAAATTACTCGGGTTCTGGCCAAAAATCAGGTTTCTAGAAAGTAAAAAAAAAATTGGCTTCATTTTAGCATCACTTGAAAGGTTTTGATGCAAGAAGTAACTCGAGTTACTTCCATCACGACATCTTGAGGGGAACCTATGAAAACAAATCTCGACGTTTATATACAATGGTATAGGATTTAGAAGGAATTGCGCTTGACATGGAGTTTTCCTATTATATTGTCATCCAGGTGGCAAACTTTTAATTTAATTTCTCCGTTTTCCGCACGACTGGCAGGACCTGAGTTATTCCTTATGTGTAGTTCTTCCAAAGCAAACCAAAATCAAGCCAGCAAGGGGTTCTAAAGTTTTGAGTAACTGGATTTTTGGCCACAAAAAGCAATTTGACAATTCTAGCAATTTGACAAAATTACTCGAAATCCCGGTAAAATCTGTCTGTTCTTATAGACTATCGTAAATTGCTTAATCATTAACTGCAACATGACTGCTTTCATACTTTTCTCAGTTTGCAGGCATCAGAAGCTGAACCTTATCTTCTTAATTGATGGATCCAGTAGTATAGAAGATCAAGAGCCTGGGAATTTCGCCAAAGTTATTAACTATATCAAAACTCTGGTTGACTTCTTCGAGATTTCCAAAAACCAAACAAATGTCGCTGCAGTAGTCTATTCCACAAAGCCCTCTTTGCAGTTTGACCTTAATCAGCACTATACCAATCAGGCTGTCAAAAATGCTGTGGGCAAAATAAACTTCCCCGGTGGTTGGACTTACACAGCAAAAGCTCTCGCTTTCGTGAGAACAAATGTTCTTCAGACTGCACGACCTGAAGTAAAAAATGTCATCATAAGTATTACGGATGGAATGGCCATGGACGACGTTAGCACTATCTCGCGCCAGCTGCGCCAACTGGGCATCAAGATGATCGTTGTAGGGGTGGGCCCTTTGATTGATAAACAACAACTGAATGACATGGCTTCTGATCCAGACAGTGATCATGTGTTTACCGTAACTTTTAAAGGGCTGCAAGGCATACTGAAGACAGTGAGAGACCGACTCTGTATAGGTAAGTATCTGATCCAGCGATAGCTTCTTTGTCGAACAGGTATATGCAGGTGTGCGAACGGTTAGCTTTGTCGTGGTATGTATAGACTGCCTTAGAGTAGACCTTGAAATTAACTTTATGCACGTTGTGACGCAATGATTTTTCGCATTTTAAAGTAATATTACTTTTAATTTAACGCTTAATTTCGAAAATCTATTATTATGAAAAATTCACAGAAGTCACATAATTGCTACAATTATACTAAGACACACTACTTGAAACCAGATGCATGAACGTGAGCGTTGCAGAATCAATACCATACAACAAAACTATGACAAGATGGTAAAAATTAAAACTAAAAACGTCAGTTAATCTGAAATTTGTTAACTAGCACACGTTTGATCTGTGGTAAGAATAATCAATTGATGTGGCTCAGCAAAGCCCAAAAAGTATCGACTACATGCGACACGAACGCCTTTCTACCTTTATAGTTTTGCTAGTCCTAAAATTTGTTTAAGCATACTGATCATTTTTACTTCGTTATGATTGAAATGTTTGTCATTTTTATCAGTGATTGATGCTTGCTACAGCGCCCCGTGTTTGAATGATGGGAAATGCATAAATGTAAACGAAGGCTTCACGTGCACTTGCCCTCCGGGCTTCACTGGAGACAAATGCGAGACTGGTAAGGATACCTTTTGTTCTGCAGTAAAATACACCTATTTTATGTATCATGAACCATGCTTCTTGTTGGCAATGCCGATTCTTGCCTCAAATCGCAGCAGTTGATGTCAAAATATGCCACAAATGCAGAAATAAACAATGCCATTAAGTGCATTAGTGTGTTTTAGTTTGTCAATTTGGATAATTTGAATGCTACATCGTCCACGAATATTAGGTGTAAACAACCATCTCATGAAGCTACCGAGCTCATGAGCTACCGAGGTACATGGGAAATATGTTATGTACCTTTTGCGACTTTATCTGCGTTAATTAAGCTGCCAGTGCTAAAAACACTACTGCCGCGCGGCAGTATACGCTACAGGAACAACCTATTTATCAAATTATAGTCAAATAATTGAATTATCAGAAGAGTATTTGCTTAATCTGTGTATTTAACTTTACACTTATTTTTGGTTTCAAATTCAGCCCTGAAAAAAATCAAGTTTAAGTTATTAATAAAATTACAGGAAATGTATGGCGGCCAAATGGCGGATACTAAAGAATACTAAATACAAGAAAGCATGACTTTATTGCACTTCATATGATTGCCATTTTACCTCTACCAAGACCTTAAAATACGATTGATATGCAAAATCTTGTAACCTTTCATAGTCAAACAAACTGAAGAAAATCTTATGGTCTAGCTGTTCGATTAAGATGCTGTTACAAAGAGCCTTTCGAACCAGGGAATTGGTCAGTCTTGTAGAAGTTTTAGCCAAGAAAGTAAAATGGAGGCAAGCTTATAGTTATAATTCACGTTATAATACACAAACGAGGGACTATCTTGGTCCTGCCAAAGGACCTCGCCTCCTCAGCACTTTGAATGACATTCGTGATATCATTGCTTTATAATATTGTTTTTGTTTTATTAGCACTGAACAGATGCAATGAATCGGAATTAGTATGCGCAGTGAACGAGATATGTCTTAACCTTGGTGGTCAGCCGAAATGTGTTTGTAAGCCTGGTTTTCACGATAAGTCAAGAAACTGTAACACAGGTAGGTTACCCTTAAATTTCCAGATCACCATAGTCGTTGTCATTATGACCAATACTGGTGATCGGTATTATTTTACTTAAATATAAACGCTTTAAGAAATATAAAACTTCATAGTGTTGCGTTCTGATTAAAGGCATGTGTATAAGGAAACAAGCTTCGGGGCCTCTAAATGACGCTTGTCCATATTTTCCAAAGAGGCATCACTGGATTATTTTAGTAGATGGTATTAACGTTTTATCTTCTTCAGTAATGATACAGTCCACTGTTTATTTTTTTTTTCTGTCCAGGTTTTAACTTAAAGCTAAAACTGGGAATTCTCCTCGTCGGAGCCTCGTCAGTCAATGACTTCGACAGGCAGGCCTTCCATAAGGAAAAAGTTTTCGTTCAACACCTTGGCAAGGTATGTTCTTAACAACTCCTTTTATATTGCGAAGACAAAAGTATACCAGTATTTCAGTTTTACCCTCTGTGAATAGAAAGCCCAGTACCGAAACAGATTGATGTGCACTTGTGCCATCGAGTATAATTTCATAGCTCTGATGGCGATTCCTGCCAGAGCAACAGCAACATAGGGAACAGAACTTGTAGCTCACTTCACGATGCACGTTTTATGAAATTGAATTTTTAAAAGATTGCTTAACAATAAGAGGTACTGAGCAGCGTTTGTATAATAGAATGGCTTGAAAATGTTAGCCGAAACGCTGTTTTGTCGTTTTTGAATGCCGACTTTTCAAAGTTTACAACAGAGTGACTTGAAATTCTCATGCATTAAAACACGCGCTTACTGTTCGTGCGCGCGTTACTGAACCACAGGAAGCCCGGTGTTTGGTTCATCCATTAAGCCCGGTGTTTAGGTTTATCCTGATAAACCGACAAACCGAACTC
This sequence comes from Scolanthus callimorphus, assembly GCA_033964015.1. NCBI lineage: Eukaryota > Metazoa > Cnidaria > Anthozoa > Actiniaria > Edwardsiidae > Scolanthus > Scolanthus callimorphus. The sequence continues at coordinate 20,304,215 of CM066913.1, forward strand.
CCAGTGCTGGCGCACCTCACTGGTAAGAATCACACTGAACGCGACATGATAGCTGCCGTTTTACAGGTTGGTTTCCTCAACGACACCAACGGGAGGATTCAAGACTCATAATCCCCTTTCTTTGCTCCGAAAGGCCAACGCTCGATGAATTTTTGTTTAGAAACAGGGCGGCTGAGTTTGTTTTTAATCGAGTATAATATTGGGCTGTTCCATATTATATATGTTACCCCCTATCGAGGAACCTGGAATTTCCACAGGGGCCGCTGGGATTTCCACAGGGGTTGTTGATTTTGACCCTGGAATTTCCACAGGGTATTCATTTCCAAATGTGGAATTTTAGAGGAGAAAGAGGAATTTCTATATCAAATTCCCACAAGGGGTTCTACCTGGAATTTCCACAGGAATAGAGCAATTTTTGACAATTTGTAGTTCCTCGATAGGGGGGACGGCTATTTTATGGAACAGTCTATTATCAAATAACAGGTATATTTGAATACGAGGACTCAGACCTACCAACCCCAAATGTTGAAATTCAGTGGAACTCTTCCTTTTCCAAGACGTCCCGCCAAATTGTCTTATAATCGAATTACTTTCTAGTTCGCTAGATTGGTGGAGGGAGACTCTAGCACGGGGCCTTAATTACAGGTCTTCTCTTTCAGGAGAAATGCCTACGGGCCCTCGTAAAGGGACTTTGTCACCATTGTTTCTACAAAATGTTATAAAAAAGGCCAGTGGGCTACATAAACAATTCAGAATCCTATATATTATGCTTCAAGTAGTTAGACTTAGAAAGGAAAAGGAACGGAAAGTTGCATTATAGAGGTAATCTTACGTACGAATTCACAGCTTTCGCTATCGCATTTCAGTTCGAAAACTGTTCAGCCTATTAAGAAATCAAAAGTACCAATTCGCAATCCAATTCCATCCGCTAGATAATACACGAAAATACTCCAATTTCTACGTACCTAGCAGATGAAACATTTTTTAACAAAGCTAGACGATTATTTTGCTTATTTCTTGAAAAGCTGCATGAAATAAACCCCAAAATCGTGACACTGCCCCTTTAGGCGCCATGATGCTCATCCTGAAAATTACTAGTTGATTTGGAACTAAAAATTCATAACCACAGAAGATGCGAGTTTTTTAATATTTTTCCCCACAGGTTCTTGGCGTCACATCGAACGTTAGTATAGCAGTGGCAACGTATTCTAATGAGACAACTATCAACATCCCCTTCCGCTCCTATAGCAACCCAGGATCATTCAATACTGACGTGGCCGAAATTAGCATTCCAGGAGGAGATGACAGAAATATCGGATGGGCGCTGAACAAGAGTTTCATTGACATGTTTAATTTTACAAAGGAACCAGGGGTACACAACGTTCTGATGATTATTGTAGATCATCGCTCCACCGATGAGGTTATGACTGCTAAGATGCGTAGAATAATGCAAAATAAAGACATAACTGTAATTGTGGTCGCCGTTGGTCCCGGAGTCAGAACACCAGAAATAAAGCGGATTCCTCGTGATCTCGTCGAACAACGCATCAAAACTGTAAAAGGTTTCGCCGATCTCAGTGGCCTGGTACCAAAAGTGAAAGAGATCCTTATAAAAGGTATACATGTGTTCGAAGAGCAAGTAAAGCAAACAATAAGACTCAAACCAACAGACTTATTTGGTTCATCATAGCTTTGATTGCCATAGAACGACATCCCAGATTGACTTACATTCATAACCCCAACAAGCAGAAATATATTTCAAAACTATATAGTAAAAGACTACCCCACGCGTTATAACGACCATATGTGACAACCAAAAAACGGCCTGGAAACCACGAGATTCTTTGCAACACTAAGAATTCTGTAATCTGTAGCTTTCATTTCTATCGGTCTCTCCTTTCCGCCAACCGTTCGCGCACATTGCTTCGCTAGTATACTAAATTATTTATTTCTAACGCGTTATATTCTTCAACGTAGCTCTTTATCACAATATTTGTTTATTTTATTTAGCGGTAATACCGTGTGAACTCAATCCTTGTCAAAACGGAGGTACTTGTAACGCTGTAAATGGTGGCTATACATGCTCCTGTTTCTCTAATACCACTGGAAAACAATGCGAAGATCGTAAGTTGTGTATAAATTTTGTTTTTTATTTGCGTGTGTCAAATGCAATTGCCAGAAATATGCATTTTATTCGCCAGATGTAACTGCGTGCTTTGGGTCGCCATGTAAAAATGGAGGTACATGTACACTGGTACAATCAGGTTACAAATGTTCGTGCAGAGAAGGTGTTATCGGCGATAACTGCGACCAAAGTAAGTCTTAGCATTTCAGTATGGCATAGAAAAGTACATCTTAGTTGTCAGAAGATCTAAATGGGGAATTTTAGTTGAGAGTCCGCTGCAGGTTGACGTAAAACGGAATGAAATGGCAAGAAGACTAATTTTATAGGCAATAGAAATTCAGGTTGATTTGAAGAAACAGAAGAAACAAGGGAGTTACGGATTGCATTTTTTTATTTGAAGGTCTTAATCTGATTCAACGGTCAGATTGATATTTTAAAACTAATGAATACATACTGCAAAATATGTGTCGTGTAAATGAAAAAAAAAACTCTCCTCTAGTTATTTTCCTATAATTTATTTCGAGAATAATTTTACTATACGCGATCAAATAGGTCTGGACGTCTTCGATTTATCACAACATATAGACGAAAGGTCCTTTTTACGGTTAATGTAATTTTGTTGTGAAAGAGAAGAGAAAAAAGAATCCCAGTTTTGAAAATATATATGAAGTCTTAATATGATTCAATGAACTTCAAACTTTAATACCAAAGCATAGACATTTTAAATTGAACAAATTTGTCGATTTTTTAAACAACGAAGTTCTTCTAGACATGAGAAGTTAACCAAATATTTAGAAATATTATTTATCAATCACTTCAAAAAATTTAATGCCTTTTTTAATAACTTTCTCTTAATTAACTGACGGGAGCTCATGCAATACCCGTTTTATGGTCTTAGAGATTTACCTGATGCTCAGTGTATGAGTTCAGGTTAGATGTTGAGCTCTGATTGGCTCTGAACTCTGATTAAGCATTACTCCGATTGCGGAGGTTTGAGTCAGCCCATTAAGACATGATTAATATTTTAGTACAAATTTAGTATACAAGTTCCCTAGCTTTTCCTTACTAGAAAGGTCTCAACGACGTCATTGTATGTCATTACCCTTTTTTGTTTTTCAAATATGCAGTTGAGGACCTATGTGGAGAAATAAAATGCCTCGGAGGAGGCACCTGTATTCAAAACCAATGTTCCTGCAAGAAGGGTTATGAAGGAAACGTTTGTCAGTCAGGTAGGATTTAATAGTGGATCATGTTTAAAATGATTCTCATATAGCAGCTATCATAAGCGATAGACGCCGATTTTGAGATTCTAAAGGTTGGAAGCCATATTTAAGCGTTGAACTCTTATTCTAGTAGTAATCGTTGCTGCAAAACTGCCTACACAATTGACTTTTATGACGGTAAAGAAAAATAGACGCAAGTTGTATTGATTGTATTGTTTCGTTTCCAGTTTGCAGACAGTATAGTGAACTCGTGTTTATCGTCGATGGATCTTACAGCATAAACACAGGAGACTCAAGTTTGTTTAGAAAGGCGCTAGATTTCGTGAAAGATCTATCCAGTCGATTTCAGGTATCTGACAGAAACGTGAGGGTCGCTATTGTCGTGTATTCCTCCAAGGCAGCGACGATAAAGCAACTCCACTCCAGGAACTCTCAAGAGGATATTGAAAAAATAGTGTCTACCATAGTCTTTCCTGGTGGAAACACAAGGACCGGAGAGGCTTTGAACCACGTGTGGGAATTTATTCTCCCCAAAGCTCGCCGAGAGGCACCGATTATTAGTGTAGTAATAACAGATGGCATATCACAAGACCGTGTCTTAACCCCTGCAAGAAAATTTCACGGAAGAAATATTCGAGTATTTGCTGTCCACATGGGTCAAGCTGGTGATAATGAAGAGTTGAGCGATATTGCAAGCGATCCGGATGCCAACCACATATTCTCTTTAAGCAAAAACAGCGTGGTCTCCTTAGCGAATATGATGAGGGAGAAGATCTGCATCGGTATGTATGCTTAGCGGATGAATCACATTCAGATCATTTATCATTGGAGTTTCTGTAGCCATACGCAATACGTGGAATATGTGCCCTCCAACAAAGTATTCAACAAAGCTTCCCTACAAAGTCGAAATCTATTCTCCGTGAAGCGCTGTCGACATCTGTGTCAGATATTTTCTGTTCCAAACACTTTTGGTGTAAGACATTTTCAAAACCTTTAAAAACTACCGAAAAATGGAATTTGGTTATTTGTAGGTAGGCAGCCTGGGGCTTTTTAGTAACGCCGGTTCTTTTTTCTTTAAAGCCAAAATATGATCTATGTTAGTGCATTTCACTGAAAATAAAATATTATTAAAGACAGGTAATTCATTAAGCTTTAAAAGGACGTATAAACGACCCTTGTGGCATGAGTGACGCAACACGGATTTTTCTCCGTGGACACCTCGTTTCTCCGAACCGATTCCTTAATTGCATCTTAATAGCCGACATCACAGGAGACGAATTTCCCGTCAGAAAAAAAATCCCTGTCTTATGTAAATTCTAGAGTCGGAAACTAGTCGGCTTATTATTGCGAAACTTTCTCCCTCAAAAACGTTTTTCGCGTGATCACAGAAGAACAGAGAACCATATTCAAGATGAGAAACTCGTTTCAGACGGGAAAATCTTCTCTAGTGTGAATTCGGCTAATGAGATTGAGTGCTAAATTGTTATATCCATTGTCTAGATCTGGATCCCTGCAAAAATCACCAATGTCAGAATGGTGGTACATGCAAGCCAAATCAGAACGGATATACCTGCGAATGTCCGTTGGAACGGTGGGGAACACTTTGTGAAGGTAAGGATAGAATACATTTTGCTTGTGAGGGGCTTCCTCAGTTACAAAGTAACAGATTGCGTTAAAACTTAAAAACGTAAGTCCCAACCTCTCGCAAATCGCAAGCACTTGCAGAACTTCCATGTAGGGGTGTCTTTTCCTAGAAATCCTAATTGAAGGCGGGTATTTGTCATGTAAAAAACTTGTAAAGGAGCAAGGTAAATGGTTGTTCATTCAAAAAAACCCTTAATTATACTCCTAACTGAATCCACCCTCGTTGTTTCGACCATGTATTCTAATAACTCGGGCTCTAACTTTTGTGCTCTATGCTCACCAAATAATAGTAATGTAGTTGATGTGCTCATTTAAGCCTGAGTCGGGCCCAAAACATATTTACGCCCGCGAACATCAACTAATTGGTTTAAAAAAAACTAAATCCAAAAAAATCACAGGCGTTATACACTTGAAAAACTGAACTTTAAAATATATTTGCCGAATTGTCCGGCATTTTATCAGCGATCATTTAGTCTAATACCCCATTCACACCGGCGCTTAAACTAGTTTAAAGGTGGTTTAGTTAAACTGGTTTAATCCATATCTCCTAAGAGGAGATTGCTCCAAGGACAAAACTGAATAGACTGTACAGTACATGTTACTAAGTGATCATGTAGCTAGTAAGAGTTTGTCGCAGTACGAAACTCCCGTGTTGTTAGGCGACGAAAAACCTTGTTAAACTAAACATGGTTTTGTGTGAATGGGGTATAAGATAGAAAATGTGATGTTCATCCTTATTATCTTCCAGTGGTTTATTCTTTTCTCTTGTGTCCTGGAGGTCACAAAAGGCAGGGATGGGATGTAACTTGTTTTGTTGTTTTGTGTTCCAGTATTTCATCCTTGTGTCCAGGCTCCCTGCTTTCATGGGGGCACATGTGAACCAAGAGGGATAGGGATGCGCATCTGCAAATGCACAAACTTCTGGACAGGAACAGCATGTGAGATAGGTAGGAAGACATCCTCACTAAATCGTCTTGTTCTCTTGAGTTTCACTGTGTGATTATTCGTCTTTGAACTAATAAGTGGTAAACAAGTTGATTATTCATTCATTGTATTTGATAAAATGAAATGCCCAGTCAAGTTTAAACGCCAAAGGCCGAGAAACAAACAAACTTATCGGTTTCATGGTTTAAAAAATAAACAATGGACAATGGATTAAAACAGCCTAGAATGATAATTAGCTCATTAGCTCATCGGTTCTAGATGTGAACGAGTGTGATCAGAATCCACCCATATGTAACAATCCAAACAAAGTATGCAAGAACATTGATGGTGGCTACCAGTGTCTGTGCAGAGAAGGACGATTTGGTGACAATTGCCAGTATGGTGAGTTTATTTTGGAAATGTCCTTAACAGTTGATAAACCATCATAGTCTTAACTTATAAATATTAGAGAATATGTCTCCAGCAATTATTGCCTTAAGCTATTTTTAAAATCAAACACCATCCTACAAAGACACTTGATTATAAAAGCACTCGAGTATTCGAAATTGTGCAATTAAGGTCTCGGTAATTGTAAAAATGTAAAAATCTATGATATGACTTTTTTCCTGAAATTCATTTTATAGTGTCCCAAAGAATATTTCTAGAACCTTACAGCTGTTTTAGGTAACACGCTGTTTCAGGTAACCCAGCGCGTTCAAAACATTTTTTGGCAGTTGGGTTTTTCTGCGACGTCAATCAAATCGACTAGTGCAGTGAATTGGCTTCTGTCGCGACATGTCTCGCAAGAGAAGCCAAACAAATGCATTTGGCAAGAATTTGATTGCCTCACACGGATTGCATTGATTGACAACGCAGAAAAACCAACTGCCAAACTCTAAGAATCTGACAGCGGCGAAGTCGCGTGTTACCTGAAACACCTGTAAATGGTGCGTCAACTGTTTTCCGAGGCTTCAATAGCCCGTTCTTTTGTATTACCCGCCACTCATTTTCTGTAATTTAATAAATTAACACGCTTTCGTAGTACTTAAAGGCCCATAAGCACCGAAGTCGCTTTGCAGACTCACAGAGAATAAAACGTAGTTGAAAACTCTATGCAAATGTTCAGAACAATAGGAACCCCTTGGGACCTACTGTATCAGCCTATCACAGCTGTTGCATGACAATAGATCCAATTGAAAACAAAGCGCAAAGGTTCCCGGTCGCGTATGGGCCTTTAAATTCTAGGTCAAATTTTCGACTTCGCAAACCTCCTGACCTCGCACGGTTTAAGATATCGGCGCAAAATTTTCTGTGTCGTTAGAAAATGATAACACCTAAAATACCGTGTATTTTACTTCCAAAAGGTTTTATGATAACGTTTTGCAGCCATAAATTGCAAAAAAAAAAAGAGATTTTCAACTGTGCGGCCTAATATTTTCGTAAATATGCTAAATACCAAAAACTGCTCAAACAGTTCTGCAGTTCATTTCTTCGTGAGTAAAATCCGACCAAGTGTGAAATTGTACAACAAAACGCTAACGGTCTGGAGCTTCTCAAGTAAACAAGGTAGTTTTTAGTTCGTGGTCGTTAAAATACAAGAACAATTGTAAAGAAATGCGACGCAACGATAATTTTTTTTCCGTAAGCATGTCGTTTTTCCTTGACCGAGACCTTAACTAGCATGCAACGTCTAGGAACCGAACACGAAGCAAAGCCTGTCAGTAGTTGCAATGATTTCTACTGGATGATTGTAAGCCAGTTAAACTTGCATTTTCGACACTGAGAAGGTTTTGAATACAAGATATATTCCCTCGGTATGTGACCAATTGTCTAGCAAACTATATCGCATCACCCTAATGCTGGTTAATCGAGAGACTGTGTTATCACATTATTGACTATCACACTATTGACCGTATGATATACTTTGTGCCTCCCAGCGTGCGATGGCCTACTGGACCTTGCCTTCTTGATAGATGGGTCACTGAGCGTTACAAAACCAAACTTCCACAGTATGGTGAATTTTGCAAAGTCTTTGGCGCAAAACTTTGAAATAGCCTGGGATAAAACTCGAGTTGCAGTTGCTGTGTACTCAAAGAACGTAACAATACCAATCAACCTCAACACAGCCGTTGATACCAATACATTCAACTATCGCATGGATGAGATATCCTACAAACCTGGCGTCAAGGATCACGATAATGTTGGAATGGGCATTACTCATATATGGCATGAGGCTTTCAAGGCAGTTCCGAGACCTAATGTTCCAAAAGTTCTAATTGTTCTCGCACGCGGGAGATCAACAGATGACCCAGCGGTTCCTGCCTATGATATTAAAAGGGAAAACGTTATTGTTTATGGAATTGCTGTTGGATCCAACGCACTTGCGCAAATGAAAGAGATTGCGTCGCTGAAGAGGAGCGATCATTCATTCGAGAAGGAACTGAATCAGCTTCCTTTCTTTGTGAATGACATGTCGAACAAACTATGTCAAGGTAAGAAGAATGGAAGGTGACGTATAGAAACAATGAAAATTCAACAGAGAAACAAAACATATTGCACCTGAACGTTATGGAAAAATTGGTTCGTAAAATTCGAATCGAGTAAAACTCTTCATGTATTAATCTTTGTTGCCAAATCTTTGTTCGCAAAATTACACTCTGGCTTATTTTCAGTCGCGTCTTTATTTCAGTCGAGTTTACATTTAATTGCAGATGTGAACCCCTGTTCTGTGCTTCCCTGTAAGAACGGAGGGACATGTGTACGAAATGGAAAAAGCTACAACTGCACGTGCTCTAAACCATACATTGGGGTAAACTGCGAAGAAGGTAACAAAATCCCTGCAGAATAAATTGAACCTTTTATTAGATCAAGAAGTGAACAGTACAGATTCAACTAGCATGGTACCGATTAAACCTCAATTCATGCATTCAAATTCTGTGAATCCACCAGTACTTTTAAAAAACCGCTCCTACATGTTTTTTTTTAACAGAAATAAATGAATGTACATCTAACCCTTGCAAAAATAATGGCGTCTGCAGCGTGGTGCTTGGCCAATACGATTGCAAATGCCCGGACGGATTCAAAAGCAGAGACTGTAATGAAGGTAAGCGTTAGTTGAGCATCCTGTTTTACCATTGTTTCTCCTGCTAACATTTCTATTCATAAACAGACAAAAATGAGTGCCAGCCTATCAACCCATGTCACAACAGCGTTCCTTGCACAAATAACATTGGGTCTTATAACTGCAGCTGCCAGGAACACTTTGTTGGCCAGAATTGTCATATTGGTAAGTACAAAAGTAATTAACCATTCGGGAAAAATTTTTTTAAAAAAAATAGGAGATTTTGCCCCAAAAAAGGAAAAAAGGTTCCAGTTCTAGCTTGGTTTCTCGCCTTCGGTTTTTTGTGTGAGGGTCCGTGAACTGAAATATGTTATGGTCACAATAGATGTCAAAGTCAAAATTTCCACAGCAAAGTGATCTCTCCTTCGGGAACTGCAACGCCCTTTATAACGCTTGTGTGCCAACCACCGACCAGCACCGGGCCGTAGCAATGCCCTTAATGCATTAAATATAAATATTTAGTATTTTTTTCGCCTATCGATGATTGTAATAACGCGTATTTTTACAGCAAAATGTTAGAGACACATATTGAACCAAAATAACCAAATTTCACACCGATGCTTGGGGGAAGGTCTTTAAAAAAAGCTCAATCTATTTTTCACGTTCAGCTTATTTGGGCAAGGGTAAAGCTGTTGCTTTCCTTGTTCCTTTGACCTATAACGATTGAATCAGATGGAAAAGTTATGATTGTACACATACAACAGCCAAAGTTTTAAAACGTGTTTCTGCATTGTTTCGATGATTGACCGGACTAAGATCCCCTTACTGTGAAAACGTACTTAGTGATACGTTCAAAGCAATAGGCGCGCGCCAAAATTTTCTAGTTGGCCTACAATCAACCATTATCCTGCGAAATTGCGCAGAATATTGTCTGATACTTAACCGACGAGGGACGCAGTGCCGAGTTGGCTAAATCAGACAATATTCTGCAAAAATCGAGCAGGATAATGGTTTTATCATTCAGCACATCGATAGCACAAAAAAAAAACAGAAATGATTTACTTTTTTCGTATTAAATACGAGCTCAATACATCATATTTCCCCTCAGGGACGGATATCACAGGATATATGTCATGTACAGAAGACAGCTATTGGCGTTCTAATGACCAGATTTGGGCAGTACATCGATGTGCTGAGCAATGAAGTGTATATACGTTCACTTTTCTTCTTCCAACAGCATGTTCTTTCAAGCGTCTTAATCTCGGTTTTCTGCTGGATACATCAGGCAGCATAAACAGGGCAGCACCGGGAAACTTTCAGAAGATGAAAGACTTAATCACAAAAATAGCTCTCTCATATGACATTGATGTTAACGGGACTCGTATCGGAGTGGCCAGCTACTCATCAGATGCTTATGTTGACATGAGCTTTGAAGAGGGCATCTCTGCCGCCACCGTTGCAGCAAAAGTAAAATCCATCCCCTATAGGAAAGGAGCTACCTTTACTGCTAACGCGTTGAGGTTCGCTAAAAGAGAGCTCTTTGATAAGAATCCAAGAAAAAAAGCTCCAAACATTCTGGTCATGATCACGGACAGCCAATCGAATGAGCCCGTTACAAACGCCGCGAAAGAGCTTCATGACGCAGGAGTGATTGCCATTGCGAGTGGCCTAGGATGTTGCTACGACATAAATGACTTGAAGTCAATTGCTTCAGACCCAGATGCTAACTACGTCTTTACCGCTGAATTCAGTAGTCTCAATTCAATAAAGAACAAAGTAGTAGAAAGGATATGTTTGGGTGAGTTACTCTAGTTTGAATTGTTCTATTACATTACATTACTGATCATTAGACTAATTAAAACAAAATCATTTAATAGCATTTAACACCCCTTCTAAAACAGAAAGGACTTTCAGTCAAAAATCCGGTTCAATGATGGGCGTTCCTGTAGCTCTTATCTTCATTATCCGGTTCATCATTATCAATTACGTTGGTAAGGGATCGATTCTTTATTATTCTATTCGTCCACAGACGTGAACCCGTGTGGAGAGAAGCCCTGTCGAAATGGCGGAACTTGCAATAACTACATCAGTGGACACAACTGCACTTGCCCGACAGGCTTTACTGGAGAAAGTTGCGAAACAGGTTGGTAAGAAAGCAGAAACTGATTTTCAACAGACGAGCTATTAACAGAAGTTAGCTTGCAAATCCTTGGCTATCATGTCTACATGGATTTCGCTTTGAAGAACACGGTTGTAAACTTAGTTTTCAATTTATCACGTTCTATTTATAACATCCTCTGAAAAAAGTGCGGCCGAAGGGTTCTGCGGACTGCTACGTTCATCAAACATCGTAGCCTACTATGTAGTGGCATAGAACGGATTTCAATGGATAAACCTCAATCTATTACAAGTTTGAATTGGAAGTGCACACAAATGATGATTGAATGCAACAAAGGTCATGATTCTCAAAATTAATTACGCTTTTCTTTTACAGTTGTTAACATGTGCAGGGCTGTCAGAAATCCTTGTGGTGAAAGGGAGGATTGTATAAGCTTACCAGGCAATTATACTTGCGTATGCAAGCCGGGATACTATGGAAACAATTGCACGAAAGGTATGATACATTAACATTCAAAAAAGCCGGTTACAACAGCGAACGGAATTACTGCACGCTAGGAATTCGATATACTATCCGAAAAGGCACTTCCAAAAGGCCGTAGGCTGCCATTTAGACCAGACGTTAACATCAAACGTTCCCCTAAAGCAACGAAAGACTATAAGGCTGGACATCGATATCTGCGACTAGTTATATGCCCCACTTTTTATATAGTTTGAATAGCTCTCCACGGCAATTGTCAACGGTAAACTTAACTTGGGATTCTTTTAGCAAATTTAGCGCTGCCTGAAAGTAATTAGTCATCCGGAAAGACAATGGCAAAAATGGAGATTTCAATTGTAACAACAAGATATGTAAGCAACTAATTTCAAGTCCTCATAAACATTTAACAGTTTAATGGCTATGGTTTCTTTGCAGCGAAGTAATGTTGAGTAACGCATGGTTTTGCATCGCTATTGACTTTTTAAGAAACATTTAGAGATTCATAACACAAAGCACGCCCCGTGCCCATGTAACCTTCATTTCCTATTTTTACTCATGAATTCAAGCATGTAACAAGAAAGTTGACCTTGGATTTGTACTCGACGCATCCAAGGACACACTCGATGTTGGAAGTCAAAACTTCGATAAAGCTATCAACTTTGTCAAGATTCTAACGCAGATGTTCAACATTACACGAGCAGATGCACACGCTTCCCTTGTTGTCTATGGCAGAGAGGCAACGGTTGTGTTTCCACTAACAACATACTACAGTATCTCTAGGCTACAGAAGGCTTTAGAAAATGTACCATACCAAAAAAGTGAGGAGCGCTTTATCGGGAAAGCACTGGACACAACACGGACAGAAGTCTTTGAAAATCGCGAACGTTCCGTCCCAGCATTTGTAATTATCACTGCACATGCTAGCTCGGATGATGACGTCTCGTCAATGGCTGCACAACTGAGGTCCATGGCTACAATTTATGGAATCGGCACTGGTAGCAAAACAGCTGAGGCGCACCTGAAAGCAATTGCAACAGATCCAGACGAAAGTCATGTGAAATATGCTGATTACAACAAACTTTCCAGCCTAGCATTCGCATTGGAAATGAAGAATGAGATCTGCAAAGGTATGTTTAGTCATAAGAGAAATCGCACAACTAAATTATGAGAAAGACGGTATCCTTTTTAGATCGAGTAAACATCTTTATAGTGCTGTACAGTTCGTTGTTTCCCTTTACAGCGACTAGGCCGGTACTCATGTTTCGCCAAGTCCGTCTACAGCATTTCACCGTGACCGAATCCAAGCAAACACGACAAAATTGCCACTATTGCACTACGCGAAACGCAAGAACCTCAGTTGGTCAGACGGTTTGGGTGACGGCAAAATCCTCGAGAAATATCGATGTCCGAGAATGCACACTTTTGCGATAAAACGCACATTTTTAGATTCGAAATTCTTCTTAGCTACAGGTGTTTTTTATCAGCTAGAGGTGATACTGTAACAGCTCTTTTTTTCTTCTGTTTACTCAATTTCTTTGTTGAATTCTCTTTTCTCTAAACTCAGCTATGAATCCTTGTTCCTCCTTACCTTGCGTCCACGGAGGCACCTGTCAAGACTTAGACAAAGGAAATTACAACTGTACTTGCCCTCCAAATAAACGGGCAGGAACTGCGAATTGGGTAAGTATGCGATGAGAGTCCGTGAGTCACGGTATGTTTCAAACCTATAAACCAGGCGTGATGTCCGATGAATATCAATGTATAATTAACAATTATTCGCCGAAGGCGAAGTGAATAGTGGCGAATAGTCCCGAGACCGGAGGTCGAGGGACTATTCGCCACTATTCACGGAGCCTGAGGAGAATAATTGTTTTAGTATATACTACACGGGAACACTCCAAAAAATCCGAACGACACTAAATGTGGCATTTGCCGACATTTTGTAGCCTCTTTCTGTATGCGTGACGTTTGTCACGCACGCGACATTATGTCAGACTTCACTACAAGCATTCGGCTACTCAACACATGGTGGAACTTGCTGCTGTTTTAGAGAAGCAAAAACGCTAGAAAACGCTTTTTTTTAAACCGTAATATCGACTACGATAAATGATTTAAGTTTGTAGAAGGTTGCAAGGATGGATTCGAGGGATAAATTCGCATTTTGTTTGGGAAACCTCTTCAAGCTCTGGGACAATGAGGAAGACCTTGTTCATAAAAACAGATACCACTTTAAATACGTTTGATGTCGGATGGCTCGTGATCAAGCGAATCAACATGGCGACGGTAAGCTTAACTGAAATTCTCTCTTAAACTGAGCTCAATGACTGGCTTCTACGATTTACTGTGCCTTTCAACCTACAAGTAAATGTTCGGCAAAGTAGATTAAGAGTTTCTTGTGATATGTTTTCGACAAAATTGCCTTAATTAGTATGTTGTTGTGAATGTAATTTGTCTCTCAAAAGTGCCGTGAACGAATCATCGATCTCTGATTCCGAAGAAGTTCAAGAAATAAATTATCTCTCTGATTCACCTTGAAAACTAAAGAGACAACATAAGTTAATTGAGAGGATTTTTATTGCATTTCGAATCAGATAGTTCCTTTAGAAAGTAAAAATATCCGAACCACTTGCACTCAGGCTTCTCAATCTCGGGATAATGCTTTCGATCTCGAAATATTGTGGCAATATCCCGAGATAGCGAACCAATCAAAACGCGCGATCTATGGAGGTTCCCGTGTAGTATATACTAATAGAGCGTATATTATGTAGCCGTGAAGAATAAGAATATGATCTTTTAAAAACGCGTCAATGCGTCAATGCACGTCAATGTGTAATATTTATAGGATAATTTCTGATATTTTATAGCACTTCTCCGAATCATGAAGGAAAACATTATCAATTTTTGTCAAAAGACATTTGTTTATTTATACACAGAAAAAACTCCATGTTCAAGTGCGCCATGTCAAAACGACGCAACATGTGTGGATAAAGAGCGACCTACGAGTGTATATGTACTGAAGGATTCCGTGGCCGCAATTGTGAAATTGGTAAGTCGACACTAGATTGCGTTTAAGCAATGTAGATTTGCCATTGAAGATCATGTCAGGGGAAGTTATTACAGAAACAGAGTTAGCTGAGATTTCCTCACATTACATACTCTAAGTGTGTGCAACTGCAGAAAAAAGTGATCCGGTTGAACTTTTTAAAACATACGTTGCGCAACATTTTATTATTTTTCATGTTTCGGTGCAAACGTTAGATTAAAAGAAGCCTGTCACGCAACTGCGCAGCTGTTCTGCGCATCTCAAAACAAAGAAGTATCGTCCCGTAACGACGGAAGGTTAGAAACCTCGAAAACAATCCTTTATAATCTCGCTATTTCGCCATCCTCGGACCATTCTTTTTAACTTTAAATATTCTTAATATGTATCTAGTAGGATGGTCTAAGTAGTTTTGCTGATGAATCAGAGTGATCGTTCCTGGAGCATGCGCGCATCGTGACAGGCTCCCTTTAAAATAACTTGTCAACGTTCTTAGATCCTTAGGTACCTTGCAATAGCTGCAAGGTACTTTGCAAAGGCTGTGACCGAAGCGAAAAAGTATGCCATTTTTACATTAAAAATATTCTAAGGAACCTTGTTAACCATTTTATTTTGTGTATCCACACAGTTGTGACTGGTTGTGATAGTAGCCCATGCACGAATAACGCAACCTGTATACCTACACAGTCGAGTTACGACTGCACGTGTTTACGAGGATTTGCAGGACCAGAATGTGGCAAAAGTAAGTCTAACAAAAGAATAGAAAAAAAACATACTGAACCATTACTGTCCTATGCATTACCCGTTGATGTTACCCGTTGAGCGGAGACGCGATGCTTTTTAATACAAAAGAATTACATATTGAAAATGCAGATTATCGAAAGGAAAGTCAGCACCGTTTTGCCGTTCGATGGTCTCAATGATTATAGAGACCTGTGCCGAGAAACGTACCGAGAGCAACCTAGTGAACAGAGTGAATGTTCTTGGTAGCCATCTTTGACTCGACTGTTATAAACTACAATTTTAGATCTGCGTACCTGTTTCCATAAAGTGCTTATCGCATAGAATCCCATGCTATGACTCTATCTCGCGCGCTGATTGGCTGAAATCGAGGGAGATTTTTTGTGGAATTACATGGCTGCAAAAGTAGAATCTATTGAAAACACAGGACGCCCACGAAATTAAATTTCTACGAAATTAAATTTCGTCGCGGCGATATCGATTTTCGCGTGAGATTTAGTGTGGAGTTCCCTCGTCGGGTAATGGATTTACCTATAGAAGTTAGCTACGATAAAAGCAGGGAAATGTATTTATCTCCATTTTTCGTATCACAGTTTTTCGCGCGCTTTGTGAAACGTGGGCACACACGCGCCTCCACAAGACACAAAACTCTCGTCAACAAGTTTTGGAAACAAAATCTCTCTGGTTCCTCTAACGTTTCGGGTATTTCTACCCTGGGTATGCAAGGCAATGTCCACATATTTACTTTACAAGATAATTTCAACGAGAAGCTGTTGGCTAGTTCGACTTAAAAGTTTGAAAAGTTCTGTCAAATGTTAGAGGTGGAAAGCACATGCAAAACGAAACACACTACAGGAGCTGCACTTTTTACCAAGAATAAAGGAGATACAAAGCCGTAAGGGAACAAGAAATCAAACAAGTAAGCTTTAAAAGTTAAAACATTTTCGAACAGTAAGATAATTCTACTAATTCAAATCATTTGAAACTCTTTGTAGGCTCGATCGCTTTCATAGTCAAATTGGCTTCAGTCACTTTCAGTGTGTTGACACTGAACTGAATGAACACTGAACACTGACTGAATGAATTTTCTCTCATCTAAACATTTATATATTGTAATTTCATGTTTTAAAGATTCGCTATTGCAGCAAAGCCTAATTTCAAGGGACTTTCGTTTGAGATTCAGAAAATTCCATTGCTTTCGCACTAGCGCGGCTTTCAAGCACTCGAAATCCACTGTCAATTCCCTTAAATTTAGACTTGTTCTCTAAAAATGTCCGGCATGGGATTCAAAGAAAATCCATTACCTGACTCGGGAATTCCACGCTAAATTTCACTTGAAAAACCGATATCGCTCTCGTCGCTTTTTCGCGTGAAATTTAGCGTGGAATTCCCTCGTCAGGCAATGGATTTACCTATAGAATCGACATGATTTCCGCTTCGACTTGAAGTAATGGCATTTTCAAAATACCGGTATCTGCGCCTTATTGAGATTGTCACACTTGGAAAGAAATTTCTGTAGTAACCATTTCCTCGCAATCCTTTGTCGGAAAAAAATGCATAAAACAAATTGTCACTTATTTTCTGCACTTAGTTCCGAAAATAACTTATTTATGCTTTCTGCTTCCCTTCTATAAAAACAGACAAATGTAGAAACAATATATTTATTGTTTTTGGCAGGAAAGAGCAATACAGTTCTAGTAAGAATTAATCTGATTTAGTAAATATGAACGGAGCTAATGACAAACCAAATGGGAGAACTGTGAAAACAAAATATCGAGGAAATCCAACTAGACTGAAATGCTCAGAGAGTGGATTGCGAAGCAATAGGAATGTTTATATACGCGAAGAACACAAAAGAAAATTGAATTTGAATTCAACGTATAAACGTTTGAATGCATTCATTAATACAAAACAATAGAATTTACGCGCCAAGCATAAATTCATTAACTTCACTGAAACAAAAGATCAATCTTACAAAAAGATGAAGTTCACAACCCGGCAACCTGAAAAGAAAGCGATATTAGTTCAGTAGCCGTTAACCGAAAATTATTACAATGCAAATATTGTGGTACCTGTTCATCAAGTTGGTGGCCGAGCTAGGAATCGAGTTAGGAGAACCAAGTAAGGAATCGGGTTAAAACTGAATTAGAAACCAAGTTAGGAAAATATGCCATTATGCTACAAAAAATGAAATTAATTTATCTTACAGTGTGCAATCATCAAAAGATGAGCGTTGTCTTTGTTGTTGATGGTTCGAACAGCGTTGGAGAAGAGAACTTCGCGAACGTTAAGAATTACCTGGAACACCTCGTCAACTTCTTCGATGTATCCGAAAATCAAACCAACGTTGCAATAGTGGTATATTCAAACGAGAGCATCTTACACATGGACTTTAACGCTACCTCCACCAAGAACGACGTCGTGGAAGCTATAAAGCAGATGCAATATCAGGCTGGCTCAACTGAAACCGGTGCAGCGCTGACTTTTGTCAAGAGAACGGTTTCGGCGGGGGAAAAAAGAAGAGAAAATGCCACCTATATTGTAGTGTTGTTGACGGCAGGACGGTCGCTTGATGAAATAAGCGCTCCATCAGAAGCCTTCCGTGTGTTCGCTATCGGTCTAGGGCCGAACGTTGATGAAAATCAGCTGAAAGAAATTGCTTCAGACCCGGACAATGAGCATTTACTAACATCCTCCTTTGAGGAATTACCAAAGAAGCGTAAGGACATGAGAGACAAACTGTGCAAAGGTAGGTAAACAAATCAAAGAATAGAATTGATAATTGTAAACATGAGTTTAAGGTTATAGAACACCTTTTCTTGTTAAAATGGCATAATTTCACGAAAAAAACAGTCATTTTAAAGCTATGATATGTAATTTTATGTAATGTCGGTAAAAGTTTGAAAGTTCTACTCTGAGAGTTTGGAAATTCCATTTCTTTTGAAGTGATGATTTAGAAATTGTGTTGTGACCATTTAAAAGTGTCTACACGGAAACGTGACTTTAAAAGGTTTTTTTGACATTTCAAAAATCCCCGAAATGGTAAAATGTTGCCAAAGAACGAAAGCAGTGTATATTCACGTGCGTGGAACTCTCGAAGCTTGAATTGATGCGTCGAACAGGCATCTAGCTAATAATCTGTGTTTTAACAAAAAATACCATAGTTGAGGTATCACTTGTCAAGATACGACTTTTTCGCGAAATTATGCATTTTATTGTCCGGCGGACTAGCGAAAAAACTGCACACTTTTGGCTAAAGGCACCAAAGCTTGCACGTTGATAGTTTTCGGTAGCTTATCAAATCTCAGTCAGGCTATTGTTTTACAATGTAAATTTAATCGTTCCCAAACAAAATAGTCGATGAATGTAATAAATCACCAAAAGCTATAAAGAGACGCTCAACCGAAGTCAGTCAGCTCAATCATAGTACAGAATTTAGCAAATGTTGAACTGCTGCTATAGCTGTGCGAGAGAACAACTCGGAAATTCGCACAACCGAGTTCTAAACCTCATTTGAATAAAAATGCTTTTAAAATGGCTACTATAGAGCAAAACAGTTGTTCTAGCGTGGCTCGATATCTAAGATATAATACTTCGAAAGCTATCAGCAGACAAAAAATTGGGCCTTTAGCCCAAAATCCGCAGTTTTCTCGAAAATGTGCTTTAATTTGGCGGACGTTTAACGACAACCACTACGACGGTGTCCTTTGACCTTAAGTTCCATCTCTGACCATATCTGACTTAACTTTTTTCTCAAGGTCCATTATGTTGACGGACTTTAATGTGTAGGGACGTATCTCGTTGCCATAGAATCCGTGCTATGGATGGAGGGGGGTCATTTCTTAAAATGGTATCGAGTTGGTATGAAACAATTTTGGGTGAGGATGCCAAGCGAATTAAGCATACTATTGAACACGAGTGGAGTTGAGCAAGATGTTTGGTTCTGACACCGCTCATAATCTTGAGTGCATAATCCAACATGATGACTGCCGTTGCACAGCACATGGTTCGTCACCCAACACTCATAGTTTTGCCGACCTTCATAAGTCAAAAAGTATCCTTCGTGCCTCCCGTATGAATACCTACCTTTTCTCAACTACAAAAAAGTAAAGCAACTTTTGTTCCTTATTATGTTACCAATGGCTGAAATTTCGAAACATCTTTGTTCTCTATACAGCATCCGATCCGTGCTATGACCATCCGTGTCAAAATGGAGGTTCGTGTGACCCAACAAAAGCGAAAATCTGCGAATGCCTACCAAGATATACAGGAGAACTTTGTGACAAAGGTAACATAGCCCATTTCCCAAGGGGATCGAGCATCACCATTCCCCCCAACCCCCCCCCCCCCCCCAACCAAAACATTAACGCCTCCCCTTAAGGAACATTTAAGGAGATTTAGGTGTCAGCCTCAGTCTTTTAAAATAAATGTCCATTTTTCTAATATATAGATTTAGGCACTGCCTAAAAGCGGAGCTCGAATCAAGACATTACAGTCAACGACGTATCACTTTTTCTCAAAATCGGCTCATCAGAAGGGTTTGGGTCACAGACTCAAGCGATAAAAGTTTTAGGCACTTCCGGTTTAGACGGCTCTTTCCCTTTCCCAAAAAGGCTAAAAATAGCTCACTTTTAAGCTCGTGGCGCAAACAAATCTCAGAACTCGAAAGTATACATAATTTCAAACATATGGAGTATATTTGTTTGATCGTAAGACAAATAAATAATATTTTACAGATTTTTTGATATGTTACATGTTTCCCCCTGTTTATCAAGGTCCAGGTTCAAGGTCCAAGCCCCCTATACATGGAAAACAATATAAATAATGAAATCGCGTTAAAGAGTAATACCTCTTATTTATAAATATTAAAAGTGTCGCGCACGTGAACCCGATTTAATCACCAATTAAACGGTCATTCGAACTATCGAAATGAATTCTTTAAGTAGGCCCCTGGATCTTCTTGGCCATGTGTATGAAAGCAAAACAAGGTCATCGAACACTTTTAAGTGTCAAATTTCTTCAAGATGATCCAGGGGCCTACTTCATTTATTGGAAGACATCTAAAGAAGGTCATTTCGAGAGTTCAGTTCAGTGGAATTAACGTGATCCGCGGTTAGTAATTTTGCTTGTTTGTTCTCGAATGACGCTGAATTTCTGCTGAACTTGGGTTTACGTTAGCGACTCATAACAGTTACTACTCTTCACTACGATATAATTATCTATCTTGTTCTCCATGTAAATAGCCCGTTGATCTTAGACATTGTGAAACAAGGGCAAAACATGTAAAATATTTAAAAATCTGTAAAATATTATTTATTTGCCTTGCGATAATACAAAACTACTCCATGTTTGGAGTTATGTCTACCACTAAGATTTGTATGCTACCACGAGCTGGAAGCTGGGTCAAATTTCTGATGTTTGTGCCGTTTAACCAAAATACAATCAGATGGATCTTAAACTTATATCGCTTGAGTCTGTGACCCAAACCCTATTTGAACGTTTTGCAACGTTCAGGTGATTGTTAGTACAATACTCTCTGAAGCTTATCGTAAGCTTACTGTATTTTATCTGTATAAAATGTCACAAATACCGTAATAAAAACATTGATAACTTGACTTTTCTTTCCTTTATGGAAAATAACAATAATTGTCCGAAAATCACATTTACAATTGTCTCTGGTGAAACCGACTCCTTTTGCTCTTCAAAATGCCCCCGCATTGTTAGTTGCATCAGGTGCTGGCTTATATTTTGAGAATTCGTCCGGACCATCCAAAGTGTATTGTCAAAATGTAGTCTCTTTTCTTGACAGATGTTGGTGTTTGCCAAGAAGATTCTTGTCTACGGAACTTCGTATGCGTAGAAACCGAAAGCGGTCCAACTTGTGTTTGTGGGCCTAATTTCTACAACGAGGACCTAAACTGTTCAATAAGTAAGTAACTCAATAAATCAGAACTGACGCGTTGTATACACCTAATTAAAAAAGGTTGCTTTGGTCATTGGTCTTTCAATTATAGCACGAAACAAAGGCGTTCAATGACCAAAAACCAATGACCAAAGGAACCTTTTCTGAGTCAGGTGGTGGGTTTCTCATAAAGTTACCTAAAATGAGTTACCATTCATAATTACACTGACATAACCTAAAAGATACATCGATACATTTTTTACGTTTCTTGTAGGCACTGGGTTGAGACTGAATGTAGGAATTCTTCTTGTTGGCGCAACATCCGTAAATGAACCTGACCAGAACGCATTTAAGAAAGAGAAACAGTTCGTCAACTCGGTTGCCAAGGTTTGTTACCAAACTCTTGAGTGAATTAGAAACCTTTAAACAAATACTAAAAACATTTGATATGCTGTATTTGTTATGGTATATGCTATGGCCCAGAGCAACAAAAAAACTTATTATTGACTATGACAATGACATTTACTTTCACTGTCGAATTTGCAATGAACAATGTAAATTTACCTGAGCGTCTCAAAAATTACGACGGTGGAATTAGGAGGTATTTATTGCCTCACAAATTTGAATAGTAGACGAAGATAAAAACAATGGTCATAAAACTGGAACAGATAAAACGTATGAAAATCGCTGAGACGTTTTCATCTCCGCCCACCTTCGGCTATTCAATATTAGTCAAAGAGTGGCTCTATTAATAATAATAATGATAATAATAATAATAATAATATAATAATAATAATAATAATAATAATAATAATAATAATAATAATAATAATAATAATAATAATAATAATACGGAAGGAGTAGAACGTGCATCCCAATGAGAAAACCTTCATACCTTCAATTGATGCCAGGGCGTGCATAGTTTATGGAGCGGAATGGCGTGGGCTGAGAGGCCACCACGTGATATTGAGTGTACACTGAATCTTACTGGTTGAATTTTGGTACTTATGTAATCGTTACCCTGCACAAACAAAATGATTCCTCTAAAAACGTGAACAAAGAGATCAGGTTTCCCTCTATGGTGTGTGCAAAGTATATTTGTTTCGTTTAAGCAATACAACTATTTCCCCGTGTCTCTGTTCTCTGTTACAAACACGAGGGGTTTGTCTTTTTGGCATGAGTAGTTTTCTTTTTATTAGGCTGAAAGCGTTGATTAATACAGAAAAGCAGAAAATAGAGAACAAAAGTAATAAACATCACAAGCCGTGTGATGAGATGACATTCTTACCGGCAAGTTGTTCGTTCGGCTGACAAAAGTTCGTTTTGATTCCATCAGCAAACGAGAAGCTTCACATCTAGTCTATTAACTCCGTTTATGCAAGTTCACGGTGAAATATATTCAATTTGAGTTCAAAATGTTCATTTCTTCACAGTTTTGACAATGACACGAGTACCATTCAGCAGTTCATGTTTTGTTTCAAAGCTAATTTGGGATTTCAGAACGTGTTTTTCAGCTGTTTCCGATTTCACTTAGACACGCTTTTATCCCGCCTTCGCACTGACAGACAACACAATGCGCTCATGGATTAGATGTGACCATGAGGAGCTTTACCCCGTTCTAGATTTTGGCCCCCCTGTGGCTAGTGAACATTTCATGTCCACTTTTGCTCCACAGGGGCCGTAATATTATGCCGCGCTCAAAGCAGTAAAACCGGGTAATCATCCTATTCACACCCAAGGATTAATGCTCAGTGCTGACAGAACCGCTCAATAAATATCATGCACACCAGGTCAAAAAGAGTCCAGGAATATTAAACTACAGAGCGTGTGTGTCGTCCTTTGCGGGAAAAGCCCGCTGCATTAGTGAGCTCCACTACTGACCTAGTAGCAAGCCTATACGCGTTATCATTACCTTAACAAAGTTAACAATTTACGTAGGAGGCTTAGCCATTTTTGTCCAACTTCAAAAGCACTGTTTCTCTGAATTTGTTGAGAATATTATTTCACAAACGTTTAGTAATATAATGTACAACAAACTTTGGATATCCCCATCGCTAGGTTTTGGCGAGCTATACCGTCAGCCAGGTGAAATTATCACAGCTATGCAGTATAGTGCACCGGGTCTCTAATAATTAAATATCTACAATAAACTTTGGACATCCCCACCGCTAGTTTATGGTGAGCTATACCGTCAGCCAGGTGAAGTTATCACAGCTATGCAGTATAGTGCACAGGGTCTCTAATAATTAAATATCTACAATAAACTTTGGACATCCCCACCGCTAGGTTTTGGTAAGCTATACCGTCAGCCAGGTGAAATTATCACAGCTATGCAGTAAGGTGCACCGGGTCTCTAATAATTAAATATCTACAATGAACTTTGGATATCCCCACCGCTAGGTTTTGGTGCGCTATACCGTCAGCCAGGTGAAGTTATCACAGCTATGCAGTATAGTGCACCGGGTCTCTAATAATTAAATTTCTACAATGAACTTTGGATATCCCCACCGCTAGGTTTTGGCGAGCTATACCGTCAGCCAGGTGAAATTATCACAGCTATGCAGTATAGTGCACCGGGTCTCTAATAATTAAATATCTACAATAAATTTTGGATATCCCCACCGCTAGTTTTTGGTGAGCTTAATACCGTCAGCCAGGTGAAATTATCACAGCTATGCGGTATAGTGCACCGGGTCTCTAATAATTAAATATCTACAATGAACTTTGGATATCCCCACCGCTAGTTTTTGGCGAGCTATACCGTCAGCCAGGTGAAATTATCACAGCTATGCAGTATAGTGCACCGGGTCTCTAATAATTAAATATCTACAATAAACTTTGGATATCCCCACCGCTAGGTTTTGGTGAGTTATACCGTCAGCCAGGTGAAGTTATCACAGCTATGCAGTATAATGCACCGGGTCTCTAATAATTAAATATCTACAATGAACTTTGGATATCCCCAGCCTTAGTTTTTGGCGAGCTATACCGTCAGCCAGGTGAAATTATCACAGCTATGCAGTATAGTGCACGCGGGTCTCTAATAATTGAAATCTACAATAAACTTTGGATATCCCCAACTCTAGTTTATGGTGAGCTATACCGTCAGCCAGGTGAAATTATCACAGCTATGCAGTATAGTGCACCGGGTCTCTAATAATTAAATATCTACAATAAACTTTGGATATCCCCACCGCTAGGTTTTGGTGAGTTATACCGTCAGCCAGGTGAAGTTATCACAGCTATGCAGTATAATGCACCGGGTCTCTAATAATTAAATATCTACAATGAACTTTGGATATCCCCAGCCTTAGTTTTTGGCGAGCTATACCGTCAGCCAGGTGAAATTATCACAGCTATGCAGTATAGTGCACGCGGGTCTCTAATAATTGAAATCTACAATAAACTTTGGATATCCCCAACTCTAGTTTATGGTGAGCTATACCGTCAGCCAGGTGAAATTATCACAGCTATGCGGTATAGTGCACCAATCTACTACTATTCGATATCCTAATTCTCGTGAACATGGTCTGCCCCCCTCGTCCTATCAATAAGGTCGTTCAAAAAATATTGTCCGAATGTATTGGTTCTCCGTTCGATGATATCTAGCATGAGCTAAGTCGACGGTGTTGATATGCTCTGCAGTGCGTGAACAAATCGGAAAAAATCAGGAAAACGAGCTTTTTGGCATCATAGTTCTAGATATTATGTTTCACATAGCCCGCCGTCTAGCCCAAAAGCGCTCACTGCATGAACATAGAAGTAATCTTGGCCAATAGTAAATCGCCCGTGACTGAAACCAGGACATTGGAGCAGTCGACCCGCCATCTTTAACCGAGACATCCTGCAGTTTAACCTTTGATATTTAGCCTGGAAAGCGCTCAAAAAACTTGTATTTAGCAAATAACCTCGGTTTGGAGCCACAAAGACTTTCAGAAAGAGCATACCATCTTTTTGGCGTTGACAATTAGCCAAGATCACTTCTTTAAAGCTGCAGTCTTGTACCATGTCACAACCGGACCGAACGTGAAGGCGCCAAACACAGGAATGTAACAGATCTCGTGTTCTAGTTTCGATTACGAGTATAACATTAACTATTTCGTAGCCTGGTCTTTTATTGATAATGAAATGACATATGTCTTTTGGCGCTTTCAAAATCGTAGCAGCCGTATTAATTGGCTTAGGTAATTGATATCGGGTACTTAATTGGATTTTGAACCAAAATCGTCGATTCCCGCTGCGCAATCTTGAACGGAGTAAAGCTCCTCATGGTCACTCCCGTGTCTTTGTACAAATGGTGTTATTTGAGGAAAAGAGTCCTATCTTGACAAGTGACATAACTCAGAGTTCCATTTCAAATGCATCAGTAAGACTTTGGGAATTCAGTCCTTGCAAATATACAATACTTTCATATTTGACACCGTTTTAGCGTTTAGACGTATTTCTAGAAAACCCTGTCGGGGATTTTAAAATTCTATTTCCTTTTGAAGTTATGATTTTTTTTCCTACCAGACACACCGAAATGGCTCGAAAATCAGCTGTTTTTACATGTTTTTAAGAACACAACTAAGCAAATGGTAAATTGTTGCTAAAGAACGAAAGCAGTGTATATTCGCTACGTGGAACTCTCAAAACTTGAACTGACGCGTCGGAAAGGCAGCTCACTAAAAATGCGTGTCTTATCTAATAAAATAATTAAAGGTTCCACACTTGAAGTAAGGAAAAGCTTTAAAATGAGGAATTATTTGTAAAGATGAGGTATTATTTGTCAACTTATTTGCGAAATTATGCCGTTTAAAGAAAAAAATGCCACGAAGGTCTTCGGTAACCTTTTAAAAAACGAATTAGCGTTTTGATCCTACTGAAATGCAAGAACAATAGAATACTGGTTGTTTCGATGCTCAAGTAGACACGACGGTTATACTACAACAGAAAACTAGCATTCTACTACCCCAATCATATGTCAAACAGGAATTTATTCTATAGACTATTCATTTCATATGATTGATCGCGGTAATGGACATTCGTTATATAAACGGTAAACACAAAAGTGAGGGCTTGAAAAGGGTTACAAAATCGCAACCAATTATCCTTGATTTCACCTTATGATCAATTCGCAGTACAGGAAATACATTTGAGCTTCTCGTAAGCTGCTTGCAATGGGCTTTAGGTAATATGAAGGGATCAACGGTTCTTGTTAAATATTATATTGCTATTACGTCACCAGGTACTGGGTATTACCAGCGATGATATTCGAATTGCCGTGGCAACTTATTCCAATGAAGCCATCATAAATATTCCTTTCCGCCCATATAACAACGAAACCATCTTCTTCAACGACGTTCTCAACATCAAGCTACCGGGGGGCAACACGAGAAGAATAGGACATGCACAAAATGTTACATTCCACCAAATGTTCAACTTCACCGCCATGCCAGGAGATAACAATATCCTTATCATACTAGTAGACTGGCGATCTGACGACGAAGTCACAAGTCGTTTCCTGATTGAAACAGCAATGTTAAAGAATATCACTAAGATTGTAGTGTGTGTAGGAAAGAAAACCAGGATTCCGGAGATCAAGAGGATCGTTAGTACGCCTACTAACAAGCATATAGTAAAGGCTAATGATTTCCAAGACCTACCAAATGCTGTATCAAAAGTTAAAGAGACTATTGTGAATTGTAAGTATCACTTCGTCACCACGTTTTCACCTATTTAGAATACTACTTCCTTAATCTTCCGTCATTCCTTGCTTCAATCAGATTAGTATCCAAAAATGTGCCACATAAACACTGAAGTAATCTTTTGCCATGGCAAGTTAATTTTTTTTGAGAATCCACCTATGCATAATCTGGTAGCGATTAATTGCTGTCAAAAGTAGATGACGTAGGTTCTTGTATCACATTGCAGCTGTCGAGCCATGTCGTCTAAGTCCATGTATGAATGGTGGTACATGCAAGGCACTGAATAGAGACCATAGCTGCACTTGCACAATAGGTTATACAGGGAAAAACTGCGAAACAAGTAAGTGAAAAAATAACAAGAAACAAGGGCGCCGACCGTAAGATAAATAGTATATGAAAATCTTAAAGCTTTCGGCGTACCAAAGCCAAGGTGCATATACCTGGCAATTAATTCACGAAGATATCTGCTTATTATTATTCAGCACATCAATGCACTGACCAAATATGGCTGTTGACACAACAATATTTACCTCCTTCTGCACATGACAGATATTCTGCGATATCCGTCATCTGAGCGAAAGTTGCTGTGTCGAGCTCCTAAAACGTTTGAAAAAGTAACTCTTTCCTTGGATTTTTTTGTGCTATCGATGTGCTGAAAACAATTATCCTGCTAGATCTTGCAGAATATCGTCTGATTTAGCAAACCCGGGACAGCGCCCCTCGTCGGCTAAGTATCAACGACATTTTGCGCAATTTCGCAGCATGTTTAAACATTTGGCACCATATAACGCACGTTAATTTGGGTCTCTTCATAACAACAGATGTGACTGACTGCTCTTCTTCCCCGTGTCATAACGGCGGGCTATGTAATCTGACTAAGAAAGGCTACAAATGTACGTGCAACGAGGGATTCAGTGGAGAAAACTGCGAATCAGGTAGGAAGTACCTACGTTTTCACCGTGAAATTATGTTAGTAAAAATTATACTACATGTACTATCATCGTTGTTTTGATAATAGTAACAACATTTACTTTTAAGGCTGCCAGCAAAATATTAGCAACGTGGAAGATGGATGTGAATGAAAATCTGAAAATCACAGATATGTTTTACATATATATAAATATATCAACAATAACAGTTTACAAAAGACGTCCTGGTCTTCTATTTATTTATTTTATTCACAGATGTGTTTTACATATAGTGGTTTCAATAAAGTTTGTCACCCCAAAGACTAAAGCCTACAAGCTGTCGGCGCCAAGCATTGTGGGTCATTCGTGCTTTGAATAACAAATATTCTCCATGAGTGAAAAATGCCGCGCGCGACGAGCGAAGTCGACCTTAGACTTTTACGTGTTTACGAATTCGAGGGAATTTCACTGGCATCTAAAAAAGTGGATTCTAGAAGAGCGAATGTCTGATAAAAATTTCAGCCAAGGCTCAACAAAATTTGACATTACACGGTCACAACTCAAAATCTAATTTCCCTCAAAATTGTTTGGATGATACAATCAGCATACTGTGTTTATTTTGTTCAAAGAGTTCGCTTCTCAAAGAAATGAAATAAAGACACTTACAATTATAATAATTGTACTTCGTTCCAATCGAATGCTCAATTGAAATTTTATTTTGGGCGCCTAGAAAGCTTTCTGAAGATGTATTACTAATTATTAATAAGCGCGTCTTTTGAATTTGTGCGCGAGCGTTCCGACAATTTACTTTCATTATACCTTCGAAGGTGTAGGATGACTAGCAAAAACGGACAGACGGAAAACAGAATAGAATTTGCGAAATACTTCTTTCTTTAGATATTTGTTCTACAGAATATTCCAGCGGAGTTTCAGTAGTTTTCGGTTCTCATGCAATCATCTCACAAAATACCCCGTCAGTATTTGATTTCCTTCTTGACAAAGGAATAGCGTGAAAAGTAAAACGGACAGCTTAATGCTGTACGCAGTACTGTCGTTCACGTTTAAGAATAAAGTTCTTGCGCCCTCCAATTTGAGATTTGAGTGCACTATAAATTAAAAATCGCGCTGTTCCCAACACGCGCGTAAATCGAATTGAATTTTGATTAGCACGCGAGACAACAAATGACTCACAAGGCTTGGCGCCGACAGCTTGAGGCTGTAGTCTTTTGGGTGACAAACTTTATTGAAACCACTATATATAGAGGATATTACACGGTGGCGCGAGGATATCAGTATTAGGAGTAAAATCTTGTTTTTGTCACGAGAAAATAAAACTCATATATTCGCGCCACCGTGTAATTTTCTTTTTATTATATAGACAAACGAGAAAAAATATTCCAAATTGATTTCCATGCACTTTTGTTTTGACCGACATCCTCACTAGTGAGGATATGGAAAATATGTCACTCGGTCCCGGATGTAGCTTCATATGAGATCTACGAGTGGTGTAATATCTCAGTAAGACGCTCGTGTCTATATAATAAATAATATATAGATTTAGGCACTGCCTAAAAGCGGAGCTCCCAATCACCAATCCCACTGATATTGGTATTTCCAGAAAATATATGTGCCCTGGGGATGGGCAACACTAGTTGTTGACCCCCGTGCATCCAGTATTTCCAAAATGTGTTACCCCCATGCATACAGAATGTGTTACCCCCATGCATATAGAATGCATAGAATGCCTGAGAGGTTAAACTAGCTTACAGCTTTGAACCCCCTCCCCCCCCCTGGAAATGTAACAGAACTTAGAACAAGTTAGTTGCATCCTCCTCATTCGTCGGAAAGATGTGTGTATCCCCTAAGAATTTCACCTGCACACCCCCCCCCCCCCAATATAAATGGAATGTAGCCTTAGATGCTAGTTTGTACTACAGATACAAGTCAAGCAATAGTGAAGACGGTAAAATTGTTATCTAAAGCATTGAAAATTATGTCAAACACAAATGGAAACCAATATACCACTGACAATGAAAAGAAACATTTTTCAATCCCTATGGGTTATGCCTAGACTTCCTCAAAGTCCTTCAAATTTTTGCTTGCTTGTATCCTATGAGAGGTTGACTTTGAGCAAGTCTAGGGTTTGCCTGATAAACACATAGGGGTAAATTTAGACTGAAGTATACCATTTGGCAAAGCATGGAATATGTAAGATTTTACTACTTTGAGTAACTTTGTAATTCTCAATGTGTGTTCTTAAGTTAAAAATTATCAAAGAGAAATGGAAACCTTTCCAACATTCTCTAACGTATTTCTTTCTGTGCCCATCGCTCTGAGTCCCCTCCATGGGTAGTCACTGCACTATGGGCCGGCTACACCATATTGAGTCAGCGGATTTCCATCAAGGGGCTCTATACTGTGTTATTTAGATGCTAGTTTGAACAATAGATCCAAGCCAAGCAATAGTGAAGTTGGATAATTCTTTATCAAAAGCACAATGGAAACTATTATACGACCAAGAGGGAAAAATACAAAATTTTCAATCCCCATGGATTATACACTGCCTGATAACCCATCATGGGCAATTCCAGAAAATATATGTACCCCCACCACGGGCGGCACTAGGTTTTGACCATCCCCCCCCCCTCCCCATGCATCCAGAATTTCCAAAATGGCTTAGAGGTTAACCTACAATAGCTTCCAGCTTCAAAAAAACCCCATGCAGGCAGAATTCCGAGCTTGAAAACCCCCCTCCCATTCAGAATTTCCAAATGCTGGCCATCCCCGGGTACATTTATTTTCTGGAATTGTCCAAAGGCACAAAAATTTTTAGACACAAAGTATGCCATATGGACCAAGAGGGGAAAATACAAAATTTTCAATCCCCATGGATACACTGCCTGATAACCCATCATGGGCAATTCCAGAAAATATATGTACCCCCACCACAGGCGGCACTAGGTTTTGACCATCCCCCCCCCCCCCCCCCCCGCCCTCCCTCCCCATGCATCCAGAAGTTCCAAAATGGCTTACCCCCACCCCCATGCATATAGAATTCCTGAGAGGTTAACCTACAATAGCTTCCAGCTTCAAAAAAAAAAAACATGCAGGCAGAATTCCAAGCTTGAAAACCCCCCTCCCATTCAGAATTTCCAAATGCTGGCCATCCCCGGGTACATATATTTTCTGGAATTGTCCAAAGGCACAAAAATTTTTAGACACAAAGTATGCCATATAGAGCAAGAGGGAAAAATACAAAATTTTCAATCCCCATGGATACACTGCCTGATAACCCATCATGGGCAATTCCAGAAAATATGTACCCCCATCACAGGCGGCACTAGGTTTTGACCATCCCCCCCCCCCCCCCCCCCGCCCTCCCTCCCCATGCATCCAGAATTTCTGAGCTTGAAAACCCCCCTCCCATTCAGAATTTCCAAATGCTGGCCATCCCCGGGGTACATATATTTTCTGGAATTGTCCAAAGTACAAAAAATTTTAGACACAAAGTATGTCATATGGAAAAATTCGGTGTTAAATTTTACTGTCTCAATGACCAATTGGTATTTTTAATCTAAATAAAACCCTGTTTGTACAGTGTATAACATAATTTTGTTTTCCACAGGGAATGGGCATACTTCTACTAATCACAATGACTTTGTAAATAGTGAATGAAATTCTAGCAAACAACATGTACTATACTAAATACATTAATTCATTTGTTTTCCTATTGTTACTACTGGCACTGCCATTTGGTAGTAAATTACACAGTCCATGCATGTTGAAAGTCAAGTGTTTAGAGCCAATTCAACAGAATTAAATTTACTGTAATACCATATTTTTTTGCTAGAAAATAATTTTTCAGTACCATAAGTCAATATCTTGCCGCTTGGAAGTCCAAGGTACTAAGGTGATCACCAAGACTCCAATACCATTAACCAGTTTCCGGTTGCAGTACTTTTGCCTTAGATTTTCCTTGTGTCGATTTTGGGAGTGTTTTTATATCTCGTTTGCAAAAAGCTGAGAAGGCTTAATTAGCCTTCGTTGTTAGAAAACACGACTAAGTCGTTCTTAAAGGACTAATAATAGAATTCTAGAGATCTTTAGTTAGGGTCGCATATAAGCTAAACACGTTGAGTTGTTACTAGGCTGGCGACCTATCACTCAGATTCAAGAAAAGTCGACATGCTCGAAAAAAGAAACAGCGAATTTTAGGAATTTTACCTTCATCCTGAGTAGCTTTTCCCCCGTGTAGGAATAACCTGAATGTAAATCTGTTCGGAACTTGTGAATGTCCTGCCATCTCCCTATAAACAGTGCTCTTATCCAGCAGTGACTTTGATCCACGAATCGAATTGTTTTAACGACTTGCCGCCATTGACTCTCCAAACAAATTAATTCTCGAAGTGTGACCTTCTTGACTCATGCTACTGCCGTAATGTACAAATGTAGCGTCTCGCAGTTACTTTTATCTTTCGACAAAATTCTGTACCATTATAAATTCCACTGTTTGTGAAAGAAAGGGCGAATAAACAATCTCTGCCGCAATAGCAGGATTTGCGCTAAAAAGTTTAAGCCTTCTTGTCAGAACAGGAAATTTCTTCAGACACTCGTAGTCCCTGGCCCATAGCAGGATTTGCGCTGAAAAGTTTAAGCCTTCTTGTCAGATAACAGGAAATTCCTTCAGACACTCGTAGGCTTTTTGTAAACATACTTTTCAGTAGAACAGTTCTGCAGTCGCTTGGAAGAATGGTTTCGATCAAAAGACTCTTGATATATTTTCAAGCAGATTGCTCGAGAATAATTCACCAATATTGAGCAACCTCCTATCCCCCCGGCCACGACAACTCACCCCTCCCTCCCCCCGTCACTCGACCGGCGGCGCCACCCCGACAAATCACCCCTCCCCCCGTCTAAAAAAAAACGTCACTCGACCGGCGGCGCATGTTGTGACGTCACGCCTGTGACGTCAGGCTTCAGGAAGCACACACGCGCGCTCGACGTTCAAAATTCAGTCGTATCCCTTTGCGCCCGTTCCCGCCTGTGATACTTTGGGTACCCTGTGGATATCAGGCCTGTGACGTCAGGCTTCAGGAAGCACACACGCGCGCTCGACGTTCAAAATTCAGTCGTATCCCTTTGCGCCCATTCCCGCCTGTGATACTTTGGGTACCCTGTGGATATCATACATGCGCTACATTTGCCATCGTTGGGACGCTCTTTTCTTAGGTATGGTGCTCCGCTCTGCGGCCTTCGGCCGCTAAGGAGCTCCGCTATAATTATTATATAGACGCGAGTGTTTTACTGGGAAATACGCCACTCGTAGATCTCATACGAAGCTACATCCGGGTCCTCAGTGACATATTTTCCATATCCTCACTAGTGAGGATATCGGTCAAACAAAAGTGCTTGGAAATCAATTTGGAATATTTTTTCTGGTTTGTCTATATAATAAAAAGAAAATTACACGGTGGCTTGAAGATATGAGTTATATTTTCTCGTGTCAAAAACAATATTTTACTCATTCGCTGCGCTCATTCGTAAAATATTGTTCTTGCCACTCGAAAATAAAACTCATATCTTCGCGCCACCGTGTAATATCCTCTATATATATCATGTTTACATTTTTACAACAATAATGTCAGTGTACAAAAGACGTCCTGGTCTTCTTGAGAAAAATGATTAGTTCCGTACTTTCACAGAAACACGAGAAACGTGTCCGTCCAGGAAATGCAACAATACCGGTACATGCGAGGAAGGCGGTCATTGCAAGTGCCCAAAAGAATACTCTGGCAAATTCTGTGAAGAAAGTGAGTTGCATTCCTTCGGCATTAGCTACCAAACAAAGTTTATTCTTTCAGCATAACATGCTTGCCCACGTCTCATACCGACTGAATTGGTGTAATCTAACGCGCCAGATCTGTACCAGTCGGCGAGCTCAGGGATTATTACCGTAATAAATAATCTCACGTCTTTCATGTTAACAAACGATGTCTCATTGTTCACGTAGAAAGTACAACAAATATTCCTACCACGATCGTTCCCCTGCGCCTTAATCAAGCTACTGCCATTTACGTTCAACCCTGGAGTGTTTTTCGTAGAGGTTTTGTCTTGTTCGGTGCGAGTTTTCTCTTAAAATGTATAAACGTATAATGTTTTGTAACAAACCGCAGACGTTTCATTAGTTAAAAGTGACGCATGTCAAGGCAAAACCTGTGCTAAAAAGCGATCGCGTTTACGGGTTGAATGTGAATAGTTGTAGTACTCAAGTTGGTAAACCCATTTCATAAGATCCTCCCCTTTAGAACTGTTAAAAAATATTTGTCAACAATGTCTTTTTACAATATACGGTTATATTTTTTCTAGTGTGTAGACAATACTTCGATATTGTATTCCTGGTGGACGGGTCCTGCAGTGTGAACGCTAAGCAGACAAGCACTTTTAGGAAAGGAATGGACTTGGTATCTGAAATGTCAGAAACGTTCAATATTTCCGATACCAACGTTAGAATCGGCATAGTAGTTTATGGGTCGTCGCAGTTAATCATCAAAAGGTTTGATGAGAAAAACAGCTTAGGAGAAGTGAAATCAGTCATTTCGTCCGCCGAATATCCATGTGGGAACACGCTTACTGGCGCTGCGTTAGATTACGTCAATACCAATTTCCTCCGTTCCCAACGCAAAGATGCACCAATGGTGGTGGTCATAATCACAGACGCTATTTCACAAGACTTCGTCAATAGTCCCTCGGACCGGCTCAAAATGAAAAATGTATCACTCATAACCGTTCACATTGGTGAGGAAGGGATGTGGAAGAGTTGAGGACAATAGCAAGTCATCCAGACAATAAGCACATGTTCAATATTGGCAGTAACGAACAGGCGTCCTCAATTTTGAGGGACTCAGAGATAGTATTTGTAATGGTAAGAATTATATTTTCCTTTTTAATATGGATATATTACAAATTGCACGTGCCTTTCTTCTAGTAACAGCAACATTTATTATATACCAAGCGTCAAAGCTCACTTTTTCTAGTATCTTATTGGTCGAGAGTTGTATCACGTGAACGTGTAGAAAATCGACTGTTTCCCTGGCGACAACTCCGGAGGGCGGCAGTATGTTTTATTGACCGAAAATAACAAAGCCGGAAGTCACGTGAGTGAAAAAAAAACATCAAAACCGGAAACGAAAATCCACATTTGCGCGCGCTTTATTACATTGCAGATGTACTTAATTCACGTGAAAATATTCTCTCTTTTTGTTGTGTTATCATTGACACTTGGTATTATAATTATGCACTTATTTACTGGAACCTCGGGAATGCAGTATGTTTTGTGGTCCCTCGACCGCTGGCGTTTCTCTCAGGTCCGCTTCGGAAAATATCATCGGTCTTAGTACCACAAAACATTCTGTTTCTCTCAGTCCCAGTAAATAAGTGTTAATTTCTTTACCCCACAAGCCATCGGTCTGATATTTTTTGTGCACGGACCGCACTCACGGTTAATTAGAATTTAGTATGATATATGGAAATCATTGAACCTCGAAATCGACTCCGCCACCACGCTCTGACAAACCTACGACTTCGTGTACATTCGGTGTTTTTTTGTTGTTGCCTGAATTAATTTGGTTATACGAGCGTTAACGTTCTGCCGATTTGACAGTTATATTTTTGCTTTAGATCGTCAAAAGTGCGCCATTTCTATATTGTACTCTAGTTCGCTTCAAATTCATAATTCATATCAAAGTATCTTAGTTGGATTCTAGCATAAAAAGGCAGCGTTTTCCCAATGCAAATGCGACTTTAACGGAAAAGTTTGTGGGCATGGTAGCGCCATGAATTTTCGAGTGGAGTCCACACTGGTCTCAACTTCGAAATAATTGTTAATTAGCTGTTCTTATTGGAAACATATTTGACCGTAGATGACTAGCCGCTTTTGCCAGTCGTGAAATATAAAATCATTGCGCAACAGTTAATCAGTTATCAGAATTAATCAGAATTAATTATGTGCATTGCTCAATTGCTGTCATATTATCTTTTTCTTCAATTATGTACTATAGTGGCCAAATCCAACATCATTTTTCACTTTACCGTTGTCAGAAACCAAGCCATGCACAAGGGATCCCTGTGATCGAGGGAGATGTATTCCATCGCTTCAAGGATATACATGTGAATGTCCCAGGAACTATACTGGAGAATTATGTCGAGGTATACCAAAAACAACATTTGAAAGTAGAACTCACCACTGGAATACCCAAACCATTAGCATCAAGATTTCGAAAACACTTTTTGAATACGATAACTTTTCAATTTCTAATGCATGCATATGTTTGTCCAAATAACACAAGTCAAACCTCATTTAAACCTCAAAGAGTGGAGATTTCAACAAATATCGTTTCACGGGTGATATGCAATCTAATTAATTTGAAATTATAGACAAGGTAGCGTTGTAGTGTAATAAAAACATGCCAAGGTATTTGCATGAAATGCTTATTACAGGCGAAATGCTTATTACAGGCGAGCTAAGATGCTATCATTTCCTTTTCACTCATTTCAGATACAGACTACTGCTTTCTACGAGGAAAGTGCGTCATCGGCAGGAGCGAGTGCATCAACCTACAGGATAAGCACGTGTGTAACTGTTCCCTTGGATACTTTGGTGAAAACTGCCAAGAAGGTGGGGCTCCTTCTATGCATTAATAGCTTCTCAAATGCTGCTTAATGCTATTTACTATACGAAGGTGACTTTATTTGACCAAACCAGTCAAAATCACTGGATTGCGTTATCAGTCTCTAAAGCAGTTCCGCTTTCATAATTCATATATCTAAAAACGTGGAATATTTTTCCCTTGCAAAATTAATTTACTTAGCTTTAATTGTTTTTGATTTTCTCTGTCATTCGCAATCATGTGGAAGATGCTCTCATGTTACCCAGCCTTAATTTTGAACAGTAAAATAGTTTTATAAAAGCATGTACTATTATGTCGTATACAAGTTTTATGCAACGCAACTTGTTGAGTAACATATTACTAATGACACATTATTTAACAATTATTCCTTGAGCCCGAGTAGGCTCTGATTCAATAAGCTATTGACTCAGAGCCCACTCCGATTCGAGGTCAATAGTAGGTCAATTTGTATAGCAAAAATCTGGTCTGGCTACACTTGTCATTTTGTGGCCTTCAATTTTTTTCATCTGACAATTTTACCTACTAGTAGGCTATAACTTACAGCCTACTAGGTAAATACACTTCACCAATCAGAAACGAAACCCATTCAAAACCAACCAATCAGGATGCGAAGTAATTAGGACTTGCGTTTAGTCGTGGCACTGCTGATTGCAGGATTTTACTTGCAATCTGATTGGCTGGGAAAGCAAAGTCGCGATGTTAAGCCAATTGTAACGTCAAGAAAACACAAAAACAAAGTAAATCTGATTTACTTTTGACACTCATCTTAAATCCTTTAGAACAGATTTAGAAAACACGTTTTATACACGAGTATTAGGCATGAGTCACCAGTTTGATTAATACAGGTACATTTACCTTACTTTATTATCCTTTGACCAGGCTGTGGTTTTCTCGAGCTTGGAATCAAGTCTTTCGAGAACGCACCACAAAGAAAATATATCAGAGTACCCGACACAGCCATGACTGCCTCAAGTACCTACAGCAAGCGATATCAAGCTCACAGGGGTAGAGTGGGGCTGGGGCCTCTTGGTACATGGGGGGCTGCCTGGTGTGTTAAAGCAGAAAATGGCACCGAAACAGACCACTACATACAAGTAGCATTTGGTAAGATTCTGGATGAGATGAGGAGAACAATTTCGTCTAACATGAAATAATTCAGAATTCTCAGCAAAAGTTGAAACAATTGCGCTACTATGGCCAATACGCACTTTGTATTTTTGCAATCATTGTATTTTTTATTTATTTTTTTATTCTTGTTATTTTACGTGCTAACAACGTCAACTCTGAACTTGCTCAAAATTCATTTCAGCTCATGAAAGCGTCTGAATGGCAAATGATCAGGCAGTATTTATTTCGCGGTATACCTCATTTCTGTATTGACCTTGAATAGTAACATAGGTCCGGTAATTTTACAACACAAACATCCTTCCCTTTCACTTTAGATTTTCTTACAAACGTTACTCAAGTGGAAATCGAAGGCTATGACGAAAATGGAAATCGCTATCGCATTTACAGTTTCAATATCAGCTCAGGAATTGTTAATGATAAACAGGAATTCCATGATAATCAGGTAAGTACGACCATTGCTTACCACTGTATGCAATACTACGCGACCTCAAATTTCAATGTTGCGATGGGCGATTTTTTGCTGTTAATCAAACCAAAAACGCTGGATTCCACTTCTTCAGTGGGTCGAAATGGATTGCCAAATGAACCAAAATTGTTCTAAACTATCTTTTGGCTTCCTTGCCTCGAAAGTTTACCTTTCCGGTTCAAGAAAATTTACATTGAAGTTTTCTCAAAATTCACTATTGCGATTGGCGATTGCGTAGCAATTGCATACGGTGGTAAAACATTCTTCAAAAATGTTTAAAAGCGTGAGTGGCATTATTACAGGATCTGAAAAAAATACTAGATGGTGAGGAACAATTTCTTTCTCTTTCCTTTCTTTCTTTCTTCTTTATATAGTGCGCCCATAAGGGCAGGCATGAACGCTCAGGAATTCCTGAGCTCCATGCATTTGTTTCCTCAAAGATTGATTACTGCAATGCGCTTTTAGTTGGTTTACCGAAATATCAAATTAACAGGCTACAATTTTTCTTAAACACTGCAGCTCGAATCATCACATATACACGTAAATACGAGCATATCACTCCGGCACTTCGCAAGTTGCATTGGCTGCCTGTTTTCTATCGTATCCATTTTAAAATTTTACTTCTTACTTACAAAGCCCTCAATGGCCTAGCACCAACATATCTAATGGAGCTACTCCATAAACGCACCTATGCTCGTTCTCTGAGGTCCTCCACTCAAGATCTTTTAAGGGTGCCTAAATCTTGGACGGCTACCTACGGGGATAGGGCTTTTTCGATCGTTGCCCCTAAACTCTGGAATGAGCTCCCTCTTGATGTGCGGCACACAGTGGGGGTAAATGCCTTTAAAAGAAAACTGAAAACAATACTTTTTCGAAAGGCATATCCCCAACTGTCATATACTATTTAATTTTTTGACACATTTTTAACCCTATTTGTTTTCCTTTCATATTTTATTGATTTTACTGATCTTTTATCCTTTTTAGTTTTTATTTCACATATTATATTTTATGCCAAGTATTTTGTATTATAAGATAGGTACATTTAAGTATTGTAATCTCACTTTAAGCTTTTTTAGTAATGTGAAGCGCTATGAGCAATTAGTGTAATAGCGCTATATAAATGCACACTATTATTATTATTATAACGCCCATAGAGCCTAAATAGCGTCATTAAGGGGCTCCCTTAAGGTTACTGAGAACCTTCGCGCACCTCCTCGGAAAAAAAATCATACTCGTCCTTAGTTTAACCAAAACCTATATATCGTTGGAAAGCTTATAGAATGGACTAGCGGACTCTGGCAAAAAGAAATAACTTTTTGATAAACATAATTTTTTGAAGGATTTATTTAAAATGTGGGTGTGACACTTTCAAGAGCTATCGCTGCCGAACTGCTTGACCTAGACTCCCAAGTAAAACATTGTACTAATCTTTAAAGGTGTTTCTCAAAAACCGTGTCTGCGTTTTTTTTAAATTTTACGTAGATCAAAAGTTATGGAACTTTTAAATTTCCAAGGTCAAATTTTATAGAATTTTCACGCTCTAAAAATTTAAAAAATTCATAACTTTTAAACTAAACAAAATTTTAAAAAACGCAGACACGGTTTTTGAGAAACACCTTTAAGGATTAAAACAATGTGTTTCTTGAGAGTCAAGGTCAAGCAGTTCGGCGGCGATAGCTCTTGAAAATGACACACTCATTTTTTTTATAAAAGCTTTAAAAAAAATTAGATTTATTAAAACGTTACTTCTTTTTGCCATAGCCCGCTAGTCCATTCTATAAGCTTTCCAACGATATATAGGTTGACATGTTTTGGTTAAACTAAGGACGAGTATGATTTTTTTCCCGAGGACGTACGCGAAGGTTCTCAGTAACCTTAACATACCATCGCACTCAAAGACGAAGACATGAACGAAACTACAATAATAACAAAATCAAAATTAAAAAAATATTTAAATCTACAACAAAATATTTCGCTCGGAAAACGCAATGGACGGAATTTATGGCACTTTACACAAATTGTCATAAATGTTTTTATTCTATACATACTGAGATTTTCGCGCCAAAAATTAATGAAATAAATATCATCCCTATGCGCGTTTGCTTGCTTCTGATTGGTCGGACGGTTTTCCTCACTCTAGTGAAGAATATTGTCCGACCAATCAGAGGCCACGGGTAGTTCTTGTCACTATTTAGTGAAGAAAATCGTATCGGCCTTTTCTCGACGCCGGCGGGTTGTTTTTCGTTCTCGTCAAAGAAAATGGCATCGAGATTTGAGGATTTAGATGGTTGAATAACACAACTTAATTCGATCTTCGCGGCTGCAAAGAGCACAGAGACGTGTGTTGGGGCGACGTGAAGCTCAAGAAAACATCGACTGGAGTGGAATTTCTTGAATACGGAGAACGACAAACAAAAACCCGCTCCGGAGAGGAAACGAGCGAAGTTAGGCTGACAGCTTCAAAAATGTTTTCAGTTCCAAATAGCGACAGATGTCCAGTTTTTCGCCGAAAAAAGACCAACTCAAATGAACTTGGACGAGGCGCCATCCTATCTAGCGGTAAACAACTTTAAGTCAGATTCGCTCGTGAAAAAGCCGTGGTTCAAACGGTCTCCTCTTGGTGTTAACCAACTAGATTCTATTATGAAGATGATGTCAGAAAAAGCCCAACTCAACAAACTTGTGGTCGAAATACAATGATGCAAACATTGGTAAACAACGCAATCCCGCCAACTGACACAAGCTTAAGTAAATTAATTCAGCTCTCGGGTCACAGAAACCTTCAAAGCATAAAGTACTCGACTGTCTCTGAAAAACAACAGATGAAATCTCAGTATGTATAAAAAAAACAAATTACTTCATGTTTGGTTCGTTTGTCCGATTTTTCTTCACTCATTGCGAAGGCTCACTCGTTCGTTCGCAGCTCTCCGCAACTCGTGAAGAAAAATCGTCCGTTGCAGTTACATAGTACAAAAACAAAAGTTTAAGCTAGGCAGCGATGAGGCAGTACGGATGTGAGAAGGCAAAGTGTTCCAGGTTCTTGTAAAAACGTTTTTGAAAATAAATCACTCCCTATAACGTTTCTTTCAGTTTGAGCTGCGCCGCAACAAGATTGCAGACAATGTGACGATACCGAATGGGATAGTAGGTCAAATTTTCCGCATCCATCCTACTAACTGGACTGGGCCCGAAGATAAACGTTGCATGAAGATAGCTCTCTATGGCTGTCATTACAGTAAGTAGCTCACATTTAGTTGAAAACCAAATCCGCTCATACATTATCTTCAAATATGCATCATGCCTGGTACACCCATAACGACATAAGGAAAATATCACTCGAACAAAATTTAGTGGTTTTAAAAGTTGAAGTCGACAAAAACTAACAAAATTGTTTTTTGCGAAGTAATTTAATGATGATGATCCATGGAAAATACATATAATAATAATAATATAATCTTTATTGATAAAACTATATGATTCAAGCTATTTACAAAAAAGATATTAAAATATTGATAATATGATTTTTAAAGAAATTTGTATTTACAAATAATAATAATAGTACATGTATCTGAAAATATCTAAGAAAATTTGTATTTACAAATAACAATAATAGTACATGTATCTAAAAATATCTAAGAAATTCTCGCCTGTCCATTTTCAACCTCAAAGTCCGTGTCTCTTAAATCTTTAGGAGTTGGTCTCCTAATTGACCTTGAGCCTCTCAGACAAAGGAGTGCTCCCCTCAGCAGCGCGAACGACACTTTAGCACGAATCCAAGAGATTGTGGCGGAGTAAGTTTCATCTTTCTTGGCAGCTAGGAGTTCAGCAAGCCTAGAATGGTATCGGCTGCATTCGTCGCCCATCCCGTCGGTGGTACTGAAGACAAGGGGAGTAAAAGTTCCCTGCTCTATTTCCATGATTCTGGATGAGTATTTCCTCTTCTTCTCCATCTCATGCTGTCGGTAAACTTGCTTGGGGCTCTGGTCCCTATATGAGGCGGCATTCGAGTGGCAAACCCTAACATCAAAATACGCCGACCTCTGTCGTTCCCAGAACCCTCTAGCGTGGATGTCTAGTCTTGCATCTGGGGCTTGGTTGGTACCTCTGTTTAGCTCCTCTCCAGTGACAGGTTGTAATCCGGGCTCAGTTTCTACATCATGGCAAACCATGCTAAGGAGCTCTGCTTCTAGGTCTCTCAGCTCATTGTGCCGTTGAATGATAAAGCCACCACGCTTGCACACCATCGCATGATCTACCGTGAAACGCGCACCGCACACGCATACTGATTGGGTGTCAGGTATTTGCCAATCGTATCGCAGTCTTATGGCGTCGCGAAATTCCCGCTTATTCAAGTCAAAACCCAGATCTTTTAGGGGAATGACTGAGAGCCAATTCGACGAGCCTTTTTCGCTCGCCAGTTCCAATACTCTCTCCGGAATAGAACTCTTCACATTTCCGAACTGGTCACGCAACCGTTCATCTTTCACTCTGCGCGTCTGCCGCTGCAACTCACGTACATCAGCTTCATCCGGGGGTTTATGTGATTGCGCAACTATCTGTTTCACAAGTGGGGCAGTTATGCAGACCGAGGCTGAATATTCAGTGGTGGCGCTTTGCGTTGGGTTTGTAATCCCCAGACCACCCATGCGCACTGGTAGCTCTAGAAGGTCTCGTTCAGATGAAGAGCAAGTATGCTCAGTAATTGATGGTATAAGAATCTCCATAATTGCATGCTCCAGTGGTTCCAGCAAAGCGCCAATGTCGGGTAACGTTCTTAAGAAAAATGTCCATCTGTGCTTTAAACCGTGCGTGAAAGCAGTGTAGCAGGCTTGCGGTTGAGTAATCGCGAAATCTGCGAGATTTTTAACCTCGTTGACCCAATCCTGGACTTTCGCATTGACATATCCTTCAAGATATGACCTTGATCCTAGCGCAGCTCCGAGGTGCTTTTGACCTTCAGTAGTTATATTAATAGCAGTTCCTGAAAATACTTTTCTCGCCTCTTCCTCTTTTCCTGGTTTTACTATGAGCCAACACTTTTTGGCGTTCGGAAAATACCCTAGCGCCGGTCCATTTTCTTCTAGCACATGCCACCATTCTTTTAGATCGTCCAGCGATCCAGAGCCCGTAGCATCATCCGCATACCAACACTGCTTTGCTGAGCTGGAGACGTTTAGACGTGTAATTAGTGGCTGGAGACCGATTGCATAAAGGCTCATTGCTAAGGGGTCCCCTTGGGTTGTACCCTCAGATGACTCCAACTCCCTCCCTCCGATGACAAACAATCGCGCATGCGCCCTATATGTATTGATGGCATAAATCGCAATCGTAGAACACAGGATTCTGGTGTTGTGTAGAGCTGCTGCTCTGTTTAGGGAACTGAAAGCATTTGAGGCGTCGATAAGTAGAGCCGCGTCTGTTTCATCTGCCTCGAAGATCTCACGCATGGCATGTATATCTGCCTCCGCCCCTGACTTGTGACCTGCGCACACTTGAAGGGATCCACTGGCAGCAATCACATCATCTTTGGTCACCTTTGTTACGCATTTGCCTATTATCCTTCGAATGACTTCACCGACGCCGATTGGTCGAACCGCGGCCCCGCCCTTATCAAGGGGAATTAACCGACTTGCTAGTACGGGCTCAATCGCGGCGGGATCAACGTACTCCGTACACAGTTTTCTTGTGAGCCTGGCGAGAGCGTCGCACAAATTTGAACTTGATGATTTAAATGACTTAGTAGCAAGGATCCTCCTGAAACCATTGGCGTCAATACCAGAGGGCCCCCCTGACCCTTTTGTGCGTAGGGCGGCGTCTCTAATCATTTCTCCGTCTATTTGCTCATAAATGACGCTAGGAACGTCCTCCACGGGTCCAAATAATAAGGACCCCAGTTCAGCCTCCTTCGCGCTAGGGTGTTTCTCGCGGAGTTGTCGCATGACATCTTCGGTCAAAGGTAGAACGCCCCCTCCATCATCTTCACTCAGAAAACGTAGAGCCGAGTTTATTTGGCCCTCCATGATAAGCTTAGCGAAAATTTTCGCCTTATTTGGTGGATCATTCTGTTTTCCTTTCTGAAGGCGCCTTTGAATAATTCTCCCTTCCCGTACTAGAGTGTCAATTTCGCCGTTCTTCCACAATTCCAGTCGTTTTTCTAAGCATTCCTGGTGTTGTTTTGCTTTAGACTTTTTGCTTGGTTTTTGTAACGCCAGCGCCAGAAGGACAATAGCCGCTTTCAGCGCAATGTGCTGTATTGCGGACCCATTATTCCAATCATTGACGTGCTTTGTTTATTGATCGATAAAATTCCGACCCGTT
Source organism: Scolanthus callimorphus (assembly GCA_033964015.1). Lineage (NCBI taxonomy): Eukaryota > Metazoa > Cnidaria > Anthozoa > Actiniaria > Edwardsiidae > Scolanthus > Scolanthus callimorphus. The sequence goes on from CM066913.1 coordinate 20,348,668, forward strand.
TTCCCATAGGGAACTAGAAACGTGTTTTTCCGCCATGTCACAATCTCATCGTACGCTTCGTCAATTAGTGCAGAGCTGATGGTGATTACTGATCCATCGCTGCCTTGTCCCTAAGTGACAATCGGGGGTTTATTGATAGCAACAAATTCTGGTAAACACCCCGGGTCACTGCGAGGTTCATCTAATGAGCTGTCTATTGTTGTTCTACTCTCCAATGGGAACTGGCTGGTTAGGAAATGCAAATCGCCGTCAGTTGCTGAGGTAGAATTAGCATTTTGGCTTAAATCTTCACCAATGTTTTGATTTTCCCGCTCACTGAATCGTTGCGTAGAATAAACAGTATCGTTTGTCAGAGCACTCTGGACCTCAATATCCGCTTGATCTTGTATAGACTCTAATAAAGTGCGATCAGCATAAATGCCCCGCGTTTTCTCTAGCCTTGATGCCTGGTCTCGAAGGTTTTGACTCTTCAGATTCAGGTGATCATATCCCATATTGTCCCGTAGATCCTTCATCACTTCAATATATCCTTTCTTTTTTCCATTCTCGTTACAAGGAGGTTTGCCCGAAGACACCAACTCCTTTGCTTTCCTTTTGCATTCCAATACATCCGTATTCATCTGTTCAGTGCACTTTAGTTTTTGTTTTCTTGCTTGACTTGCCATAATGGCCGACCAGAACCCTCCGCCGTAGAATCTGATTCGCTTATAGTGTTTTTAAAACCATATCCTTGCTTCTTAAAATCATCTGTCCACTTCCGTAACGTTGTTATAAAGCATCCAGAGGATCGATTAGTGAGATTTCAGTTGAAAAGGACGAGAAAAAAACGTTAAAATATAGGAGAGGACTGAGAGCCGCCTGCAGCTACTCGGCTACATTGAATATTAAAAAAAAGACACGAAAGATCAAAGTCGTTCCGTTAAATGGAAAATACTAACTGGAAAATACTACTAACCATGGAAAATACTAACTATTTCAATTATTTTCTCGTGCTTTTTTCGTTGCAACAAAACGTCCTTATTTTGTTAAGTCGCTAGTGTGCACCGAGCTTTACCGACGCTGGCAGCCACATTTTACTCCTCTAAGAGCAAGTGACTATTCCGTCCTCGTAAACAACACCTAGGGGCCACTCTCAAAACTACATGAATTGGGACGCGCAAAAAGCTGCTATTTTCGTTCCATACCTGTTTCAGCCGAACCGATTCTGAAGCTTAAATCGTTACAAATTCCAAAGACCAACGCAACTAGTTCTTTGGATGTGCCATTTATGCTTCTGGAAAAAATAATGGATAAATACGCGCAAAATTACGCGGAACATCGTCAATTACGCGAGAAATTACGCGAGATTGCGAAATAAGTTTTGGGGAGATGTGCAAATTTACACGGAAAATAGTCAATTACGCGGGCTGAGCAAACACTTTGGAGCAATTACTGCGGTTTTCATAATTCTGCGAACTCTCGCTAACGATTTCCAACCGTAAAACCGCCTTCTGGCTTCCGTCAATCAAACTCCCGAGTCTTTTCGTCGTTACTTGCCTGTAGGTTCTGTCGCACATGTGCAAGAAAGTGGCATGAGCTTGGATACTACAGGGTAGTTGCCAGCACGTAACGTTGCTGTCGCGACAGGAAGCCATTTTAGCACTGCTTAGGCGCTGGCCAATCAAAAGCACAAAGAGTAACGACGAAAAGACACGGGAGTTTGATTGACGGAAGCCAGAAGGCTGGCAGAATTACGAAACCGCAGTAAGGTAAAAATGTAAAAATTCATAAAATGACTTTTTTCCCGAAGTTCATTTGATACAGTCCTAAAGTATAGATAAAATTTCAAATGACGCGTCAACTGTTTTCCTAGACTGCCATTGCCCATTCTTTTGTATTTCCCGCCACTCATTTTCTGTAATTTAATTACCTTTACAAGCTTTTTCTAGCACTTTAATTTTAGGTCAAATTTATTTAAGATATCGGCCTCCAATTTTCTGTATCATTAGAAAATGATCACAACTAAAAAACCGCGTGAAGGAATTTTTATTTCTTACTTGAAAAAGATTTTATGATAAATTTTGCGGCCAGAAACTGTTAAAAATGCGACTTTCAACTTCGCGACCTCATATTTTCGTAAATATGCAAAATATCGAAAATTGCTGACACGATTTTGCAGTTCATTTCTCCGAGATTGTTTTCCAACCTAACGAAACAAATACTATCTTCAAATATTACTCCATCGTTTGTTTGGAACATATCTAGTTTTACCCACGCAAAGCAGATCAGCAGTATAAGGCAAATTTGGCCAAGGACTCCCGCTCACGCCTCGAGATATCTTCCCTCCAAATTAACTTCACACTCACAAAAACATGAATGTTTGCATTCGTTTCAGATACATCGCTACTCACTGTCCCTAATCCCCTACCCGTTTTTGAACCTATATATCAACGCTTTGTGGGTGACACCTATCTACAAGGTATGTCAGTCTACAAGCAAACACTTAACATTGCTGCAGTTTACCTTTTTCCTAACGCAAGTCTTTTTATCTTTCTAGGAATTTTCATTGGAGTGTTTGTTGCTTCTCTTGTATTTTCGTTCCTCTTACTCTTGTTTACACTTTTACAACCAACGTGAGTATAAAGCTACATAAAGGTGGCCCATGGCTAATTCACCAAAAGCACAACCTAAAAAAGTCGCCTATTTTGCTTAAAAGACGAAAAAATGTCAGATATTTTTATACTTTTTAAATCCTCCCACAAAATACTTGTGATATTTGCTAAGGAACCTGCAGCACTTTCATTTCAAATGCAGATTGTCAAAGTAGGTGTCAAAGTAGAACAGAAACCTTCCATTCGAAAGCAGCACGACAGAATTTTTTTTGGTTATAAATGAGTGATTCCTCTTTAATTTACACACAACCTCAAGAAAACCCTAACTTTAGATGTTGTTTTATTTATTGTTGGGGCAATATATACTAATATATACGGTAATACAATAAATAAGCTTGAGTGTAAATTAGAGCGATATACCATTACCTAAATAATAACAAGGATAAGGATAATTCTGTCGTGTCGTTTAAGAATGGGAGGACTCACATTTCATTTTGAAAAATACATACCAGATGAAACAGCTTTTTCAACTTATTTCATGCGAAATATAATGGCCAAACAACTCTAGCTAACTCTCCAAATAACATGATTTGGGAATGTCATCGCTTTCTGGACAGGGGGTGATTTCCACAGAATTAGCGATGGGCCACCATAAAGGGTAAAAGTCGAAGAGGAAATAGAAATTACGCATTCTACAGACAACCTGGATATTAGAAATCTGCTTTCCTAAGACAAGGTTAAAACTCAAAACGATAGTATGCGCAATCTCGGCAGCCATTTGACGATTGTTGGTGGCTTGAGGGAAAAAAACGTTGGTGACAGAAGGGAAGTGACAAGTATGGAACCTGTCATTGATAGAAAAAAAGAGTTCTGGCTCGACGTATCGGCTATTCCTTTAATTTGCAACATAAACGCATAAGGGGTTAATTTTTGCCTCCATCTAGACCGCCACCGACTCCAATCACCGATAACATCTTCCATATCGACTACAACGAGGAGGCAGAGTATGAATTCCCGAACCTGGCGCCACCCCCACCTAGATTTGAAATGCAAACCGTTGTCATGGAAATGGGTCCCGAAGGGGGCGGGGCCGGACAAGGAGTCGGTGCCGCACCGGCAGCGCCTAACGTATTCTCTCCTCAGAATAAGGTTGGTATGACGTTGATTATAGAAAGGGCACCACTTTAAAAGGGAAATATTTCGGCCATGTCCGTATTTTATAGGACACAAAAATATAGTGAAAATAGTGAAATAGGCCTCTCATGTAAACATTGCTTTTGCTCCATCTATGCCTATAAAAGTCTATGTAAACAAAATTTGACATAATGACATGATTACACTGAAATGTTTTCTCTTTCCGTTTCAGTTCTTCTCATTTGACAGGAAATATGGCACAGCATCACACTTGTAAGATTTCTTGACTATACTTTATCATTTTATTTCTATAATCTTCTCTTTGTGGAAACCCGATATAGAGCAGATTTGGTATGAATGAAAAGTGCCGCGAAAGAGTTGTGCCGCACCCGCACCGCGACCGTACCGCGACTACCCGATTTCATTCCGTATCTACAGCAGGTCAGGTTCCGTACCGCCACTGCGACAGTACCGCGTGGTGTCACGGCACTTTTCACAGTCATAAGAAGTCTGCTCTATCGCATCTTCGCTACTACGATTTAAGGCACCTCTCGATCACCTTAAAAGTTCACTTCATTGTCCTGAGCGTTTAGTTCAAGGTTCAGGGCACATAGTTCAAGGTTTTCCAGTATACACATTAGGAGTAAAATGACGTTATAACAACTTAGTAAGTTCTTGTAGCGGCCTCCACTACATTACTTTTCATTAAAACAAATACCAATTATACCACTCTATACTATTACGAAAACCAGGGCATCAGGGGCCGCTCAACCAGTCGCCAATGGGGGCATCGGAGGAATAGGAGCAAGTCACGGCGGCGCTGCAGGAGGAGGGTCCGACGCCTTTGGAGGAGGAGGAGCATCAGGAGCTGGAGGGGGAGCAGGCGGAGCAGCAGGAGCTGGAGGAGGAGCAGCGGGGGGAGCTGGAGTAGGAGGAGCGGGAGGAGCTGGAGTAGGAGCAGCTGGGGCAGCTGGCGGAGGAGCGGGTGGAGGAGCAGGTGGAGGAGGAAGTGGTGGAGGAGGTTACTATGCAGTTAGCTCAATCTCAAGCCCTGGAAGTGTTGGAGGAGGGGCTACAGGTGGAGGAGCAGGGACAGGTGGTGGTGGAAGCGGTTACTATGCAGCTGGTTCAGTGATAAGCACTGGAAGTGCCGCAGGATCAGGTGGAGGTTCAGGCGGAGGATCAGGGTCAGGAGGGGGGGCTTCTCAAGGAAACGGTGATATCAATGGGGCTAATTACAAAGATGGCGTGTATCATGTTACGATGAATGCCCCAATGACCCTTCCAAGACAAGGACCACGTATAGTGTCTACCAGAGGACCCACCAGTTCAGTTGGCTCAGTGATCGAGCTGCAGACATATGGTGGAGGTCTTGGAGGCCAAGGTGGATCAACAAACGTGGAGTTTGTAGACCTAGATGGCGGCATGTCACCATACCAAACTCATCCTCCCCGCGGACTTCGTCATCGTTAATATAATACACACGGGTAAAGACATCTATCCCTCTATGGGAGTTAATTTTCATCTTTATGAAGTCTTCTTAGTATAGTCAAACAAAAACAGAAAGACAGAGAGTTTCATACAATACACTGAAATCAAAAGTTAGTGAAATCAAATGTTATAGATACCAAATACCAAAGTTTTAGGTTTACCCTAAATAATTAATACACTCAAATGTAAGTATGCTAAAGAGAGAAGATTTTGAAGATTGATTTTTTTTATAATAATGAAAGCTCCTAAAGACGCATCAATAATAGAGCGGCATTTGTAGAATATTCATTTAGGGAATAAAGAATTAGTGATAAGAGTTTTTTGTTTGTTCCTGTTATCTGTATCGCTATTTATAACATCCCACAGAAAATACAGCCAATCAGAATGCTGGAAAGGCGTTGCATATTCGGCGGTACTGCACTCAGCCTTCCCATCATGCACTGGATTTAATCAAAACTTGGCCTTTTATTTTCTGTAGCATGGCATAAAATACTTATGAATTGAATTAATTGACAAAGTCTCGTTATATAAATAATTACAGCTTTTTAATTGCTATACAATTAATTATCGTGGCATACATACCTCTTATTAACCGAGCGCAAGAGCCATACAGTCAGTTATGGACCGATAAGGCATATTAACACGTACATGGTATTGACAAACTTGGTCGCCTGCAGATAGTAATAACAATCATATTAATAATAATATAGAGAATAATACATGGGCGCGCGGTGATATGAAAATTATCTTCGAAATTTTGAGTGAGCGCAGCAAATGAGTGAGATATCAAATTTGTACACGAGAAGATCAATTTCATATCTCAAAGCGCCCATGTATTATTCTGTTTATTATATAAACTTTTTTGTGAAAATTTTTCGATTTGATCAGAATTTCGCGACAGTGGGCATTATCGTAATTTTTCACACGTGCGAATTACGATATTTCTCAGTGGCCGAAATCCTGATGAAACCTATAGTTTATATGATAAAATAAATACAAATATATAATACAATAAAAATCACAGTTCTATGTATTGATTAGCATAAAGTTGACAATAGATTTAATATCAACTGAACAATAATGGAAAGCAATATTTATAAAAATTTAAATACAAATCATAAATAGTAATCCAAGAAAGCGGGCTTGAAAAGGTATTTTTTTAATTTAGATTTAAATACATGAATGGATGTAGTGGTCCGCAGTTCATCTGGGATGTTATTGCAAAAGGTAGGACCCTTAAAAGAAAACGCTCGTTCTCCATAAGTTTTGAGTTTGCATATCGGAATGGAAGGGAGAGATTTAGAAGACGAGCGCAAGGTGCGTTTGGGGACATAAGGTATAAGACATAAGGATTTCGAGAGGCAGAGCGTTCCATAGAGAGCAGACACGAACAAAATAAGAGTCCCACTTCCGGTGAGTGGAAGAGCGCGCGCCAAGGAGGCGGATGTCGAGCCCGGTTTAGCCGCGACGAGCAGAAGAACGAGAAAGCTGAATGATATTTGGCGATGTTAAGATGTATGTCACTTTTGATGCAGCAAAAAGAAAGTAAGAGAGTCTAAGTATTTACGAAAGTAGCAGCAGAAGGTTTAATTGAGGCGTTGTTCTAGTCGAGTTCCAGGCCACGCAGAATATAACATGTGACGCGCCTTTGCAGCCTACACCTGACTGCCATATTTAAGATGTCACCTAACGAGTGACACATAAAGCGTCCTTTGGATATCATAAGGAAGACTGTCTGAGCAGTGCCAAGCATCTTATTAGCTTTAGAGGCGATGATCGTAACGTGTTCAGACCAGGAGACATCACAAGTAACCTAGACGCCAAGTTCTCGAGCAGACGCCACCCTCTTAAGAGTGACACCGAATAGGCTCTCGGCCTAGAAAGATGAAGGCGCGGCAAAGGATGTACGGCTGAGGGAAATGGAAAATCTAGCCCAAACTAAGAAGAGAGAGAAAGAAAAAGAAGAAGTCAAGCCTGGCAAGTCCAGAAAATCTGGAAATTATTGGAGTAAAATGGAATGACACTGTGTACAACTCATCAGTCTGCTGAAACTACCCTTCAGAAAAAGTTAGCGACAATGATAACAGCGCATCACAAACACCAGCAGCAATTCCAGTAACAACAACTTCAGATGCACCAAGAATTGATGAAACAGCCACAACAACAGCAGCAGACAATAGCAACTCAACAACAACAGAACATCCAAATGGTCATGGCTATCTTGCAGAATAAAGAACACTATTATTTTTGAAAACTTGAATTATGACATGAATATGATTTAAGTCCATTTGGAAATCTGCTTTCCACCTGCAGTCAACTCTTTGCCTTTATCATTGTCACTAGGTTTGGTCAATTTTGACCCAAAGCATTTTCAATGCTATAACACATTCACATTCTTTTACCTGCTGGCAGAGGCCTCAGGGAAATAAAGAGCCCTCTGCCATCAGGGAATGGCATTCTGAGATTCTTTAAAAACAATTAATATATAGATTTAGGCACTGCCTTAAAGCGGAGCTCCCAATTATATTTAGGGCCTGTTAACATGAAGATGTGGGACGATGGCTAGCTGGGGTACCCCAGCTTGGTGAGGCTGAAACACATGAATTAACAGTTGTCGGTAAAATCAACTTGCTATGAACTCAAAATTTATTGCCTTGATAATATTATCCTTTAAATTGATTCAAGTAGTCCCTGATGATTAAAACGTACAATTTAAACATTGTTGTATTGCGCTTTTCCAAAACACTCTATTGAGGAACTCAATGTTACAAATTGCTCTACCCGTGTAAATTCCAGGCCCCCCTGTGAAAATTCCACATTCTCTTGTGGGCCCCTGTGAAAATTCCAAAGTTTGCAAAAAATGGATACCTGTGGAAATTCCATGGTAAAAGAATGGCCTTGTGGAAATTCCAGTGTTCAAAACAGTATTACCCCTACAGAAATTCCAGGGTCAAACACAACAACTCCTATCGAAATTCCAGGTTCCTCGATAAGGGGTAATGCCAGTTGTAAATGAATGCCCTGTGGAAATTCCGAGGTGACATGAATGACCCTGTAGAATTTTTAGGATAAAAAACACTTCCCCTGTGGAAATTCCAGGGGCAAACACAATGATAGGCATCGGATATAAAATGGAACAGCCCATTCAAATCAAAGTAAGAAACAGTGTTAAGGACCACCTCATCCCAGCATCTCTGGGTTGATAGTTTACATGGAGAAAACCAACCCCATCTAGGCGGGCAACCTGCCCTGGCAAGACAGCATTGGTTTACCCCACCTCTCATGTGAACACAAGCAAAGCAAATATAAGAGAGATTATATGAAAAGGTGAGTTACCCCGCCGAACCATGCCCCCCCCCCCCCCCCCCCCCCACCTCTATGTGGAAACCGGAAGGGCCTTAATAAAAGATGGTACATGTATAGTATCAAAAAACATTTATTTTCATTTTTTTTAACCTAATGCTGTTCTGTTTCTCAGTTTCACCCACCTGCCAAAAATGCATTACCAGATGCCAAATATGATTTGGCTGTAAGTTATACATAAACTGCCCTTTCGTGTCCGTTCATTTGAAAAAAAAGCACTGCAGTAATGTAATGTAATGTAGGCACTTGTATACCGTAAATTATCATATGGATATGTTCAAATGCGGTTTACAGATGTGGACATGTCTAATCCTTAAGATGCGGACTGCGATTTTTACAATGCAGTTTACAATCATGAGTGGTTGTTAGATTACATTCTGTGGTGAGCACTGTGGGTTGTCTAGCGTCCCACGCATAGTGGTTAAGTGTAGTGGGCTGAGAGACGGGACCTCGGTTTATTGTCTCATCCGAAAGACGTGAAACACAGGAGAAATGACGAATCACTTCAACCCACGATGGACACAAGGTTCGAAACAGCAGAGAAAAATTTCAACTGCCCCCGACTGGGATTCGAACCCGGTGCACAGAGGTGAGAGGCAAACGCTTCACACGCTGCGCCACCCGTGCTTCCCGTCGACCATTTCTCCCATTGTCTTCCATTTATTCTTTATCAGGGGGAGGGGGCTTGATCAGAAACACTCGAAATGTTAAAACAATTTTCCACACAGAGTTTAAAAACATTTTTGCCCCCCCCCCCCCCCCCCATGCCGAATAACAAAATAAAGATACCTCCTCCTTACCACACACTGAAAAGGCTTAAATGATGTGAAATAAAAATGGATAAGAGAATAACAGTAACAGGAAAGGAGGATTGCTATTAGAGAGGTGCTAAGTCATATTATTTGCTCGTGTATGATATTAGCAAATTGCTATGCATCACAGAGTGTAAATCTACAATAATCAACTTCTGACCTACATCTCATTTGCTAACATTAAATTCAAGTCCCCCCCCCCCCCCCCCCCCCTTTTTAATTGCACAAAAATTTCAGGGTGCAGTACTTTGTGGTGCAGTAACAAAATTTTACTGGTATGTATTTAAGAGTTATTATTATATTTGGATAGTTTACAACTTGAGCAGCCATGTTGTATCAGATTTACAACATGAGTCGCAGGCAGATGTTGTAAACTGATGTTGTAAACTACTTTAAAATGCTGAGATGCCATTCATTGCTTGTAAATTTGGCAGAGCTTTAAGATATCTTTCATGAAAGTTGCTATGCAAATAAGTTACAGCCACTAGTGGCTGTTCAACAGGCTACGATACTATGATTATTATTTCTTTTGTGTTGTTCTTATCAATAATTCATGATTTTTTTTTTAAATTGGAGAAAGTTTTTTGTGACAGCCTGTAACTTGGTTCCATTATTGGGATTTAGAAATTAAAAAATAAGGTTAATGTGCACCAGACTACTGCCAAATACTTTTTCCAATTTCACCGTCCTGAAACACTAGGTGGGAATCTTATTAAGTACAGTTCAAAACACACAATGAAGATTTTAAAATTAATCAAGACCTGTTATTATTACTATATCTGTTAAAAAATGTTAAAGGTAAATGTAAACCTATTCCAACAGTCTATATCACTCTTCTTTCCACCCAAAGGCAGTTGCTATGCTCTCTGGCCTGCAGTGTTTGCAGTCGGCGGATTTCCATCAGGGGCTCTAATCATGTATAATTAACAATTATTCCTCGAGCCTGAATGGACTCAGAGGCCATGAGGGCGAGAGGAATAATTGTTTTAGTCAAATCACACCTAGTAGGTTAATGTGTATTGCCAAAAAATGTTTTTGTTCTGGTCGTTTGCCATTTTTTGGCTTTCAAATCCGACACTTTTTGCTACTAGTAGGCTATAACTTAAAGCCTACTAGTAGCTCAACCAATCAGAACGCAGCATTGATAATAGACCACTAGTGTGATTTGACTAATGTTAGTTAGATGCTAATTTGAACAGCACATCCAATCCAAGCAATAGTGAAGCTGCAGTTACATTAATCTCTATCCAGAGCATTGAAAATTATGTCAAAGACAATGGAAACCAATAATATATCACTGAGAGAGAAAAGAAAATCTTTCATTCTTGCCTCAGATAACCCCATAATGGATACATTTTAGACACAAGTATGCCACATGGCATAATTAGAATGATATTGTAATGGCAATGCAAAATCATCCTATCAGAGGGCACATACATACTATCACACTCATACATACCAGTTATGTTGTAAAGCACTCACTGTATCACTGAGGATGAGGTGTCATCCTATTAGAGGGCACATACATACTATCACACTCATACATACCAGTTATGTTGTAAAGCACTCACTGTATCACTGAGAGAGAAAAGAAAATGTTTCATTCTTGCCTCAGATAACCCCATAATAGATACATTTTAGACACAAGTATGCCACATGGCATAATTAGAATGATATTGTAATGGCAATGCAAATTTGTACCATATATTTTGGTGTTTTCATCTCTATTTACCAAAAGATGTGTCCAAACCGTGCAACAGCACAGGGAAATGTAAACTTAGGTGTCATCCTATCAGAGGGCACATACATACTATCACACTCATACATACCAGTTATGTTGTAAAGCCGACAGTAAAGTAAAGCGACATAACGACATAAGGATCTTATGTTGCAACGAAAAAAGCACGGGGAAATAATTGAAACAATCAATATTTTCCATGGATCTGCCAAAGCAATCTTACAGGGGCGTAGCCAGCACTTATGAGAGGGGGGTTCCAAAATTCAAAAAAAAACTCCACATAGATCTCGGGGAAAAACTAGCGTTTGAAGAAGTTGCTACATTTTATGTTATTTTTTGTTGACTTCAACTTCTTGAAACCACTTAATTTTGTTCGTGTGACATGTTTCTTATGTTGCAAGTGTGCACCAGGCTTAAGTGAAGGCATGACGGCTATGAAAATAACAGCAAACAAAATGCACTAATTTACATGTATTCATTTATTTTCCTACATTTTTTATTTACTGGTATTTACTAGTAAATACATGCGTGACACGTCCATGCATGTTGATATCAGAGTAGAGATACAATACTGCAATATTTTTTTTAAAAGTTGAAGGCCTTTAAAGGACAACTGAAGGCTAAAATCGGCCAAATTTGAAGTAAAAGTAGAAACTCTGAAAATAACTTTGCCGTAGCCCGTTTTATCCAACTCTTTTCTATTTTTCGAGAAAATTCGATGTTTAGCCGCCATCTTGGCTGAATGCAACGCGGCTCAATTTCGAAAGCGGTCTTACCCATTAGGCTTTTCGATGACGTCACGCATGGGGAAGAAAACAAAATGGTCGCCACGGGTTCGATTCGAAATGATTCGTTCTTTGGTTGGCAGAATTCTCCCCTAGTCTGCCCTCCTGTGCATGCATTGTGGAACATTAAATGCACTTGAAGCATCAAGAACGTGTTGGATGGTTAATTTTCTTCATTGACGACGAACTCGACGATTACAGCTCGATCAGCTTCGAAGTGCGACTGACACATGCACATCCTACATCACGTCTTTGTCGAGCAGTTGTCCACCTTTCAAGATTTACGCCACCACAGAGAAGCGATATATTGTTCTGACAGCTCGTGTTTGTTTCGGGGAAACAGTAAACTTCCAGCAAGTATTTCTGTTCAATTCATGAAACCCAAGAATGCACAGAACTGTAGAATATTTATTATGCCCAACAAAATTTAGTACGTCTAGTCTCAAGCTTTCTTTGAAATTTAATTTTATTATTGACGCTAGATAGCAACACATGGTTTTTCCTTGCAAAGCCACCACAAATCAACAATTTTATTGAAGACAACGGAATATTTAATTTATCATTTAGTGGCCTTCAATCAGGTGAAATACCGAATGCGCTTGACCTACTGCATTTCAATTATTTTATTTGCTTTCTTTGTATACCGATTTCTCAGTTTGATGTTGACATTTATTTTTTCAGCGGTCCGGTATCCATCAAATCGTGTGCTCTGATTGGTTTGCGAGCGGTCCGGAATCCTACGATCCAGACCCCGGGTCCGGATGAATGAAAGTAAAAAAATAAATATATTATTTACCAGCTTGGGGTCGGTCCAGACTGTGAAACTTATCAACCAAACTATAGGCATTCCATGCTCAACTGAATAGCACAGTTTTATTTTTTTTAGCAAAAACAAAAATGCTTGAATAAAAATGGTGCTTTAATGTAAACAACTAGTGGATACTTCATTAATTTTTGGTTGCAGCTCAAGTATTGTGCTGTCTGGCCAATACAACTACAACCTTGGGCCTTGTTCATTAATGTAAATGCCCTTCATTTGAGTATTCTCGAAATGTCCTTCTGCCCTTTAAAATACTGCATCCTTTAATATTATAAACACAGTACTGCATATGAATACATATGCTTGTATGCATCTAAGGTCAATACAGCCATGTGTTTTTGGTTTAGAGATTTTGCTTGCCATTTGAAGCTGAACACTTTTTTGGCTATTTTAGCATTTGACATCAAGTGTGTCTAGCCCCCCAACCCTATTACAAAACCATCTCCCCCCTTACCTGTTTGACAAATCATCATATGTCAATGTCATCTTGGACTCTTTATCAGCACCAAATTATATCACCTTTTAAATTTTTTGTGTCACCATGTCTCATTCCATACGTCATCAGCAGCCATGACAAACGCCATGTAATGTGATCATAAAGTAGGGTGAGGTGATCGCAATACAACTCTAGTAACTCAGTTAAAAAAAAATTGAAAAAAAAATCTAAGTGGTCAGGGGGAGGACATTGGGTGGTCAGTGGGGGATGCTCACGTGAAAGTGACGTCACATTACAGTGAACCCAAATACGGCAAATATTATGCTTCATCACTGATTATTTAGAAAATCAGTTTCCATAATAAAATTTAGACCAGGGATAAGGAATACCCTGGCAATTATCTTTCAGAGACTTGGGCTTCGACTAGTGCATTCTACTTTTTGTACCTATAACGCAAGTTGTACAGGCTTAATGTGCTGCCTTTTCTATGCCTCAATGAGATATCTACAGGGTCTACACAGCGCGAAAAGCCTTGTATTCGGGTCCGCATTTTGCTGAAAACGCTACGTAGTACTTCTCGTGTTCAAGGATTTACGGACGTTTCCGCTTCGCATGACGTGACGTGTTCGGGGCGTGTGCGGCCCCGAACTCGCTCAGTTTGTCCATTTTCAAGTCCGCACACTGCACGAAAATTTCGCGTACAGCGAGTACGCACACTTCTGAATACTAGCCGTTTACATGCGTTTTCGTTCTTGAACACCACTCAAAGCGTACACGCACACGCTTGAATACGTGTAGATTTCACGGGGTTTACGGGTTTGAAAACGACAACATCGCGTTGCACTTTTTTTCTGGGGATGCACTTTTTTCTCGAATACACGCTAAAAAGTATTTTTTTTGGGAAAACTACAACGAAAACTACCACCTTACACAAGTAGTTTCGTGATTCATATCTTCGGTTGGGCAAATTTAGAACACAAAACGATCATATAGAGCATTCATTATCACTTAGGAATGTGTAGTCATAGTTTATAGAGTGGAATGGTTCTGTTCATGTTTTCACCCCTGTGCAGGGCCACGGGACATTTGATTTCTGACGGGCTTTATAACCATTTTTATTACTCTATTAGAACTGTGACTATTACTATATTCTAAGCAAGTATCGACAACAATATTTCTATTCACCCAACATTTAATCAAAAATTGTAAGGAGAAATACATGATTTTACAGCATATATTACATTATATTAATATTTACAATATGGAACAGTTGTCAAATAAAGAAATAAGAAAGCATGGTTCTCTATTTACAAGTAAAACATATTTGGTAGGATAAATAGATATATTATCTCGTCAGCAATAACCGTACGCCTACTTTGTTTAATCATGACTATCTACCAAACATGGTATTTCAAAATGTTGCCCAAATGTTCTTTTTGACCCTATTCGTCGTCACTACTTTCAAGAGCATGCCGAACTCTTCTCTCCTTTCGAGGACGGGGTTGCAACTCTACATCGCTGTCCTCGTCCTCCTCGTCTCTCTGACGCCTCAAGGCCCACTCTACCCTGTTCCTTGGTATCCCTCTGTGAGACGGCCGTCCACCATCAACCCTTTCTTTCTTGGCGCGTCCTGAATCCAGGACGGCAGCATCCACCTTCCTCTGAAGTCGTGCCATTAATCTCTCTGCCAGGGACGACCTCCACATTGGTCGTTTCACCACCCACTTCCCTCTCAGCTGCCCTTCACCATCTTCCTCATCACTCATGTACTCTTGAGTGAGCTCGGCCATGGCATTCTTCTCCTCCCCAACTGCTACCTCAACTCTCCCATCATACAACTGAAACAACAAAGGGTTACAGACAATAAATATTTTGCATTTCATATTTTGCAGTGCTCCCTCTATCAATCTTGTTACAGTTATAGCAATAGTTGCTATAGCTATTATTATTTAGTAGAAGCCCACTTGCATACTATCATGAATCCTGCATTCTGATTGGCTACGCTAATAGGGGACTATTATCAATACACCTCTAGTAGCAAAAGCGCCGATTTTGAACATGAAAACAATGGCGGGCGCTTTTTTTGAGGTTTCTGGTGATTTTTTTAGACAATTTTTCACTTTTTTTTGTCCAACTAGTTGGGTGATACTAAAACAATTAGACCTCTCACCCTCAAGGGC
The DNA here is from genome assembly GCA_033964015.1 of Scolanthus callimorphus. Taxonomy (NCBI): domain Eukaryota; kingdom Metazoa; phylum Cnidaria; class Anthozoa; order Actiniaria; family Edwardsiidae; genus Scolanthus; species Scolanthus callimorphus. Next base: position 20,364,018 of record CM066913.1, read on the forward strand.
CACGGGCCAAGCCCATTCGGCCTGCGACCTCATGGGCTATTGGCCCGTAGCCCTTTCGGGCTTGAGGTCTAATTGTTAAATAGATAGTGAGTTGTGAAATCCTGGCACAAAACTTTCTAAAACCATGAAAGTAAATGAGTTTAGCAGCAATGTCGAAGGTAGTATGCTAGTGGGCTTCTACTAAAACAATTAGACTACTGGTTCTCAGTTTCTATGAGTCATAGAAAACAGAACAAGGTCATTTTTGGCTTGTCAATTGTTTCACTAAAGCCAAAAATATGCATATAAAAGTATGAGGCAAATTTTGAAACTACCCTTCTGCATTATGATTCATTGTCCTTGCAATATGGCCAAATTGTAACATACAGCTGTGCACAATCACTTTCTATTTTTAAACTTACTCTTTTTCTCCTTGATCTCAGTTTGTTGCTCTGCTGATCTTTTGCAGCTTTCTCAACATTCGCTGGTAGAGATGCCAGGTACAGACGGCGTTTTGTTTCATAATAGCGTGCTGCAGCACCTTCAAAAGAACAAAATTCTACATTTAGTTTACCAGAGCAAAACAATGTATCAGAAGCTACTGCTGCTTTTTCCACAAGCAGCTGAAAAATTGTTTTGCTTCATGCAATTGTGGATTCCAACCTTACCAAGAAACACTTTTCCTATTAATCAAAAGAATGAAAAATTGTTTCAGAGCTCACATAGGTAGGAATAAGGAAGACTCATCAAAACATGAAGACTGGAACTGGCACAAATAATATACAATGTATTATTTTGTAATTCACAAAATATCTAGCAAATTCACACTTACGCTTTACAAACTTCCTTGGGTATTCTTTTTCCTGGCTATTGACTTCATCTTCCAGCAGCTTCCTCACAGATGTGTTATGCTTGGATGTGAGGCTGTAAATATTTTATAGTCTTGTTACATGTATTATAAAATTATAATTGCTGCTTGGCGAGTGCAAAGGGAAATGGCAAGGGTGATCAAGATGATGCAGGGAAGGATTAAAGAAGCGCTCCAGCAATTTATATTTTGGACAGTAAATCCCATTGGTAAAAAGCTGGATTCTAATCCAATTATACCACGAAGGACTTCACCACTTGCATACACAGATAACAAAAGCAATAATGGACTAACTATTCTACTCTAGGGGGCACGCTTCATGTCTTTTGACTGTATACACCTAATTCAGAAGAGGTTGCTTTGGTCATTGGTCTTTGGTCATTGAACGCCTTTGTTTCGTGGTCACTGAAGCAAAGAATTCATTTGTTTCGTGCTATAATTGATAGACCAAAGACCAAAGCAACCTTCTTTTAAATTAGGTGTATGTCAAAATATCTATTATATAACAAGTCACTACAGCATACCTTTCTTCAGGGCGGTACTGTTTCTCCTCTTGTAAGTTATTGTGAACAAGATGGACATCAGCCTGTTGTGAAAAAGAATTAATAATAGCTTTTTGTACACTAATTTAACTTTCCCAAGAAGCACTGCACATTGACAACAAACACTTGGTAATAGCTGGAAACAAAGATTTTTTAAAGACATATTTCCAGAATTGTGTTAAAAAATCCTGCCAAGGAGTATTCATTGATATCTTGTTAATGTTGTGAGAGCAGGCTTTGGCAGGCAGCTATTTAAGACAAGTAGCTGGCCCAGTTTGGCTAATTTCAGTGACTCTGCTTTTGTCTGGGATCCGAAGAAAAGTAGCCAACAGTAAAATGCCAAAAAAAAGCTGCAGCAGTCACTGGCTTGTTCTGACAGCACTGTATGATGGTGCTGTTTTCCAGCATGCTCATCAAACATATGGGTCACTTAAGTTATCCCCTTTAAAAATGCTTACAGAAATTTCCGGAGGTATCTTGCTATCCTCGTCGCCTTTGCTTGTTGTCTCAAGACTGTTGAGTCTTTCATTTAGCGTCTTCTGTTCTTCCTGTAGATCCTCTACAATGGTTATCAGCTGCCTCTGTCTTTTGTCCATCTCATCTAAGACCTCCCTTTGTTCCTTTAATTGGGTACTGACAGCATTAAATGCATCAAATATCTTATTGACTTCTGCTGTTGATAAGGTTGTAACCTCCCTCCGTCTAGCCACTGGTGTCTCATTGCTAAAGGTTGGTGATGGGGTCCTAGATTGAGAATTGGAGCTTGATGGAGTCCGTACCCGATTTTGTGGTGTATTTCGGCCTTGGTTGTTGCGGGTGTAAAAAGACCTGGCCTGGAGTGACATCTGTGAATAAATTCAACAAAATAAAATTAAAATGTTCAAGATAATGGGTTTTTAAGGCCTGCCACCAACCACCATCCTTCGCAAGCTTATGATTTTGTTTTGAATTGTTACGTCTAGCACTTTTGTTAAAGAAGTATTGCAAGAACTTGGATGAAAAATTGTTAGACTATCTGAAAAAAACATAAATACCTGGTAAAAACAGCATAAAATGGCAAGATTTAAACAGTTTGTTTCAAGTATCGCTATAAGTAACATTTCTGTTAACAAGAAAATGTACCTTGGGGTGCAAATGATTGTGGATGGTAAATTTAAGATTTTAACCCAAACCATCTCAATTCTAATGGTAACCCCTGGGCATTTCAGATTTGCATAAATCATGTTGTCACCCCTGAAAAGAGATGGTCCAACCCGCAGTGAGTCGAAGAACCCGCAGTGAGTTGAATACTCACACATTTCAGCTTATATAACCTTCTAGATTTCAGACGAAGAAACTCCAAAAACTACTTTGGATTTTACATAATGCTTTTTAATTAGGTAAAAGCTTCGAAACATAAGAACAAGGAGTTTTAAAGACCTATGCGCCTCTCACGATATCTTATAAAGTAAACAAATGCACAAATACGAAGCGACGTTCCCCTTGCTGCCTTACGCTAAAATACTCTAAAAACTCACCTTTAAATTACTTTGTGAAGACAAGAGGTTATTAACTTTCGCTTTGGCTAGTCTTCGCTACTCTGGAGGCAGTAAGAAAGGCAAGAAAGTAGAGCAAAATGTCCTGTGTGAGATGATCGGGCTAGAAGACGACGCATAAAGTGAAAGGACGCCAATACTCCAGAAACAATAGAAGATTTCCCGCCGCTTCTGTTCGCTCATTTGATTGGCCAAGACAACAAAAGCTCGCAGGAGGACTCGTAGCCCGTGTTGCATGACGGTATTGGATCTTCGCACCGAGTCCTCCTCGACAGATTGGAAAAGCAAAATGGCGGCGTCTAGAAGAATTTGTGTTGATTGTGGCAAAAGTTTCAGCAAGTCAGCGTATTACCTCCATATGCCATGTAGCAAAACGTCCAAGAACCAGTCCACGGGATCAGGTAAATACCGTGTACTTTTTTAAGGCTAAAGCCGGCAAACGTTTGGGATAAATGCGAAAATTTTCTGCGGTCGAAATGTGAGAAGACTTTTTGAGACCTAAGCTGAGCTTGTCAGATTCACAAGAATTGAACAAATAAATCGTCTAGGTTTGTTAAATAACCTTTCAGCTACAAGATGAGTACAAATTTGGAGTATTTTCGTGTGCTATCGAGCGGATGGAATTGGATTGTGATGACATTTTTAATTTCGTATCAGGCGGAACAGTTTTCAAATTTGGAAATTTGATAGCAAAAGCTGTTAAATCTTACCTAAATATGCCTATATAATTGAAGTTTCAGTTCCTTTTCCTTTTTGTTGGTATTTTATCAACAAAGTGTTTGTTAGCAAAGAGGTGTATGGCAAAGAAAGCTTTTTTTATTGTTAAAGGCACAGAATGTTTTGAACTTATACCCCTGAGGCTTTTAAAAATCTTAACAATAAAGAGCTGTCAGAAAATACCCTAGTGATGAGTCTTTACTCATAATCAGGCCCATAGCAAGCTCAAAGAGGCTGGTCCGCCTCGATTAGTTAGCCTATTTGCGGATCAGCCATTCCTGTAACTAATATTTCAATGTAAGAATAAAAAAGTCTGAAGTGAGCGAGGCACTTAACTCGGTAAAAAATTCCAAAATGTTAATGTTTACTTGAGACTTTATAATTGGAAAATTGTATAGAGGTTTTTTTTCTGGAAATCTGGCTCACTCTGCCTTGGTTGACAATTTTCTCTTGCTACAGGCCTGATAACTTGGATTGCACAATAAAGTATAGAAATGTTTGTTGTTGTTTTTTTTTATGGAAAAAAAATGAATGTTTCTATTTCTAGGTGATTGCTTGACAAGACAAGATTACATTTTTTGCAGTCACTGCAATCAACGAGTTTCAAGGAGGACTTACAATGAGCATCGGAAACTACGATCAGATATTGGTGTGGCTGCCATTGCTGAAGGTTCTAGTTTGGCTTATTCTGAAGTTGAAGATGCTGAGTATTTTGATGTTTCTGAAGAGGAAAATGTGTGTCAAGAGGAATATTTTGATGCAGAAGATCAGGTATTCTTCAGCGAGTCAGAGAGCAGCTCAACAGAAAACACTGACATTGTAAGTATTTACGCAGAACAATTACTATTTTTCTGAGCAACTTTGATTTTCAAGGCTTACTCAGGCATTTGTTATGATTTACAGTAAGAACTCTGGAGTTCTGAATAACAGTACATGTACGTTTTTTTGGAGAAAATTTTCCACTATATACAGCCCGTACGTTTATTGATTTCAGCCATGTCCACTCTATACACACCTTGTTCAGGCCTGTTCTGTTTATTGACATAAATTTTTGCAGAACTCACTTATTAAGACAGTAAGACAGATTTTTTTAGAACTTCAAGCATTTTTGCCAGAAAGCGGCAAAAAATCTTGTTACTCGAAATAAAAAAAGTTGTTGCTTCAAAGGTCTTCATGGTAGTGTTCATGTATTAGCGCGCCGGTAAATAATTTCCAGAGGAAGCTACAAAATAAATTTTATTTTTTACAGATAGACATATTTTTCGCACCTAAAATGGTGATGTCAATCACAGCCTTTATAGATTCTATAGAATTTTTCCATTTTTGAAAGCTTATTTCTGTGGCGGCGCAAACCCAGTCCTCTGCCTTTTGTGATATTTCGAAATGTGGAACACAAGTCTACAAATTAGGATAGAAATCACTGAGCAACATTATTTTTTGCCAAAGGTTGCTCGAAGTTGTAAAATAACCTGTCCAAAAAGTATTTTGGTTTTCAAATCTGCCTTATAGTGGTGATATTTTTGCAATCTTCGAACAAAACTGCATTGTCTGCGAATGTGAGGTCAGCGGTTTTGCTCACAAATAGTGTTTTCTCCACTGTATACTATTATACCACTCTGTACTATTATTACACAACTGTCATGGCACAGCAAAGGGGGCAACTGCAAAACACAAAAATCTCACAGCAAAACACAATAATCTCATGGCAACACACAATAATAGTTTATTATATAAACACCAATGAAATACCGGGTTATCTCCGGCACGAAAACTTGATATCTTCACATGTGAAAATAACAAAATAATATGTTATTTTCACATGTGATAATGTCACACTTGCCTTTGCTCGATGCTAGATTTTTGAGCTTAACTCAAATAAAATTAGAATTTGGTATTTCATTGATGTTTATATAATAAACAGAACATTACATGACCGCTTGGAGATACAAATTTTATCTTCTCGTGTAAAAAATTTATCTCACTCGTGAGATAAATTTTCAACACTCAAAGATAAAATTGGTATCTCCTCTATGTATTTTGCAGTGAATTGCTGTGAAAATATTGTATTTGGCAGTGGACTCTTTGTTTTGCCGTGACAGTTTTGGGCCACCGTAATTATTGGCCCTTGGGTGTTTTTCCACTCTGTGCTATTATTCTGTTTCACTTGAAACATGTCACTGACGGACTTTGCACTCTTATCCTTGCAGAATGATGACCAAGATGAATCAGAGGAATATGAATATTGTGATGATGAAGAGGAAGATTTCACAGAAGTGCACGTTCAGGGTCGTTCTCCTGAATCAAAGGCTCTTGTAATGTTTCTGATGCTTTGGCAATCTATGTACAAAGTTTCTGATGCTGGTATCATCATCCTTCTAAAATTTCTTCGGTTATTTTTCATTACTCTTGGAACTCTTTCACAAGTACGTTATCTCATTGAATTTGCATCAAAACTCCCTACAACAATTTACATGATTAAAGCATGGTTAGGCCTTGAGGAAGATGAATTTGAGAAATGTGTTGGCTGTCCAAAGTGCCATACCTTGTATGACCTAAAAGACTGTACTGTGCAGAAGCCCAATGGACGTGTTGTTTCCAGGAGATGCTCACATGTAAGGTATCCAAGACACCCACACAGAAACAGGAGAAGGGAGTGTGGTGCAGTGCTGATGAAGACCATGAGATCAAAATCTGGTTCCCTGTTCCTTTATCCTAAACGGCTATATTGCTATAATAGAGTCAGCGAATCACTTCGTGGTCTGATCACTAAGCCAGGGTTTCTGCAGAAATGTGAGGAGTGGAGGAGGCTACCAAGAGAGCAGGACTGTATGACAGATGTGTACCATGGGAATGTATGGAATGGATTTACTGATGAAGATGGAACAAAGTACTTCTCCAAGCCTGGTAACCTTGGATTGATGCTGAACATTGACTGGTTTCAGCCTTATAAGCATACCAGTTACAGTTGTGGCGTTATGTATTTGGTAGTAATGAATTTGCCAAGACATGAACGATTCAAAAGGGAAAACATTATTATTGCGGGCATAATCCCAGGACCTAAGGAACCAAAGGGCAATATTAACAGCTATTTGCAACCAATTGTTGATGATCTTGGTGACCTCTGGGGAGGTATTATCTATGAGGATCAAGCACTCCCAAGTGGGCTGATCAAAGTTAGGGCAGCATTGCTTGCCCTTTGCTGTGATGTACCTGCGTCTAGGAAATGTGGTGGATTTGCTGGACATTCGGCAAAGCGAGGTAAGCTATACATATCCTTGAATTTCAGAATGTGATCATCTACAGTATGTGCATGCATTGGTTTCATTGCAATGTCCTGCCTTTGCAACTCCTTTCGAGTACGTTTGGCATTCACTGTAGCACTTAGCGCAGCTGTTTAGAGTTGTGCTGACAAATGGTAAAAATTACCAGCTACATTATTCATGTTTTGAATATACTGTATACATGTTATTTACCGGCTGGATAGTCTGTATAGGGAAGAACTGTGACCGAGGGCTGGTAAATATTGACCGAGTCCTGAGGCCAAGGTCAAAATTTTCAAGGCCGAGGTCACAGTTTTTCCCTATTCACATAAGCCTTGTAAATGACGTATTTATTTTTTCCAACTTTAAAATTTGATTTTTTGTCAATGAAAACAAGGGCATGCAAATGGTTAGCGTGACCTAGGTCAGTAAATTGTAACCTAGCTAGTAAATTGTTATATAGCAAGTGCTCACAAATCAAATATTCCCTGATCAGTCAATATTTGGAAATGTTATTGATTGTTTGGGGAATATTGCTTTCACACGTCGCGTTTGAGAGCGGGGGAAAATAGCAGTAAATTTTCTGCTATATAACAAAACACTTAATGACTACTCCCTCTGGAAACACAGTTTTGTTTCCCTTGACTTCGTCTCGGGAAACATCGAGGTTGTCGGGAAACAAAATTGATGTTTTCCTCGGGGGCAGTCATTAAGTGTATAATATTGCCCCTGCGCATGCTCTAAGAACCAATCAGAATGCAGAATTTGTTAGCATGCCCTCTAGGAAAAAAAGCAATTGGCAAGAACTCTAATATTACTGGTTTGTGATTTTCCAGGTTGTAGCAAGTGTCGTAAAGAATTTACCACCAGCTCATTCCAGTCAAAGACAGACTTCTCAGGATATGATATTGAGAACTGGGAGCCTAGAACAAATGAACTACATCGGCTACATGCAAACTCAGCTTGGAATGCAAGCTGCAAGACTCAGCAAAAACAAGTGGTTCGTGACACTGGTGCCAGGTACTCTGTCCTGTACCAGCTTCCTTACTACAATGCTGTTCGATTTCTGGTTATTGACCCGATGCACTGTCTATTTCTGGGAATTGCAAAGCAGTGCCTGACACTGTGGAAACAAGAGGGGCTTTTGTCTGACAAAGACTTCCGCTTGCTTCAGATGAGAGTAGATGCAGTAGTTCCCCCACCTGAAATTGGCAGGATACCATCCAAAGTGGCCACTGGTTTCAGTGGATTTTCTGCTGACCAGTGGAAGAACTGGGTATGCTACTACTCTCTATTTGCACTGAAGGGTATTCTACCAACAAGACATTATGAGCTGTGGTCGCACTATGTAACTGCATGCCGGTATCTGTGTAGTAAGAGAATCTCCCCTGACCAGTGTGCTAATGCCGAAGACGAGCTCATCCTGTTCTGCAAGGGCTTCCAGTCGATGTATGGTGCAGAGCATTGCACGCCCAACATGCACCTCAGTTGTCATCTTGGTGACTGTGTGAGAGATTATGGACCAGTCTATGGTTTCTGGTGTTTCTCTTTTGAGAGATTCAATGGGATAATGGGCTCTTACCACAAGAACAACCATAATATCGGTAAGGACTAATATAAAAATAAGAATTCAACACAAGGTTCCGGTATAAAAGGGATAACATCTCCCACTTTCACGCTTGAATCAGCAATTATAAATTGATAACCCAACAGAATGAAATCCAACAATGGACATCCATATTTTTGGGATACCTCCATGGAATTTTGCCCAGGGCCAGGGTACACACTCTGGAATTCTACTGTTTTTGATGACTGGGGTGCGGATTTTTTATTGCCTCACCCCGCAGTCACTGTGGTCCCTGGGTCATTTCGTTTTTTTTTCTTTCGCTAGGTCTGCAGTTTATGAGGAAGTTCTCACGAGATACCAGATTACAGGCGATGCCATTCCCTGACAAGTGTGAGGAGATGTTTAGTGTCCTTTGCGCCCACAATGAAGGGTCGGTAGCTGATACCCTGCATGCAGATTCAAGTGACACCAGTGTACAAGTGTCTCCTCTTCCACCCATCAAGAGAGTCGCTCTCGACTGCCAAGAGTCAGCTGCCATGGCCGACCTGTACACCGAACTATATCCTGACAAGGAAATTCACTGCCCAAGACTATGTGACAGCTACTCCAAAGTTCTTCTAAATGGTGTTTTGTGTAGAACAACGCAAACAGTTGGAGTTATTGTTCGTTCTCCAGATGGGGAAAGCAGAGCTGCTAAGGTACAAAGGTTCATAAGACATGATGTCGTGGTGAAGAGCCCAAATGGAAAAAGACGCAGAACGACTGACGATGTTGCAGAGGTGGAGTGGCTCAACAGTCACCCAGAAAGGCATTCCCGCTACCCTGCACCATTGGAAGTGTGGTCGACGGACACTGCTTGCCGTGCATATGTTTCTACTTACCGAGATTAAGGCACAGTGCATATTGGTCAAGTACAAAGTAAAGTTTAATCACGGCAAAGAGACGGTGAATGTAGTAATTCCCTTGGTTGGAAGATTTATTTTGTAAGAGCTTTTATCTTCTTTTGGATACTATTTCAAATAACCTTTGATACTAATTCAAATAACCATTATTCATGTCTGGAGTGCGTAAAAAGTTATAATGAATAATAGGGTTTATTCTACTTTCATCAATTTCATCACTAGATGTTTCATTTTGCAATCTAGTGACTTCTGTTTTCACTACAAAGTGCTTGCTGCATGTTTGAAGGATTTGAGCTATTGCATGCATCTCATAAACTGTCTGTGGCAAGGGAAGACGGGGAAAAATTGCATGAAGCCAGGGGTGCGACAATATTTTAGTGTAAAGTAGTTTTATTTCAATATATTTATTCTTGATGTTTATAAAATATGAACTTTCACATATAATAAAATTGAGAAATATTTTGTTCTACGGGTTTACCGAAATAGCTATTTCAAACTGCTATAGATTGTAATAAATAGAGGATATTACATGGCCGCGCGGATATACGAATTTTATCTTCGAGTGCTTAAAAAACTGTCACGGTAAAACAAAGAGTCCACTGCAAAATACAATATTTTCACAGCAATTCACTACAAAATACATAGAGGAGATACCAATTTTATCTTTGAGTGTTGAAAATTTATCTCACGAGTGAGATAAATTTTTAACACGAGAAGATAAAATTCGTATCTCCAAGCGGTCATGTAATGTTCTGTTTGTTATATAAATATCAATGAAATACCAAATTCAAATTTTATTTGAGTTAAGCTTAAAAATCGAGCATTCAGCAAATGTGATATTTTCACGTGTGAAGATATCAAGTTTTCGCGCGGGAGATCACCTGGTATTTCATTGGTGTTTATATAATAAGATAACATCATTAATATTTCAAATGAAATGTTCTTAAAAAGTGAAAAGAATAAAGGTCATGGACTGAACAATTTGCGTAGCGAAAGCCTTACACATTCCTTTAGAGGCCCTCCTTTGTGAGCTTGTGTTTTGAATTGCTAAATCACACTTTTTCGAAACATCACAATAAACTTGGATGAAAAAACTTAAAATACCTGGTAAAAAACATAAATTGGCAAGATCAAAACAGTTTTTTTTTTTCGAGTATCGCTATAAGGAACATTTTCTGGTATTGAGAAAATGTCCCTTGGCGCGGCGCAAAAGGGTGCCCCCGAATTTAACCCGCTTTGCCCCTGCGGAGATCATAACCCCATTGGGTGTGACCGCTGAGGAAATTCGTGGCTACTCCAATAACCGTGTGGAAACCCAAACTCAATTAACCCAATAAAACCTCTTGGTTTCATTTCGGCGAGGGCCCGCAAATGCTTGAACACGAGATTTCAAGTGTATACATTGTACGTCTCTGAACACGTCCGGAAGCTCAGTACGTGGAACGAGCTAGTTCCAATTTTAGGACGTTTGAGTCGGAGAGTTGTACCACATGGTGAGGGCCCGCAAATGCTTGAACACGAGATATCAGTGTATACGTCTCTGAACACGCCAGGAAACTCCGTACGTGATGGCATGCGGGGATTTTCAAGGCGAACACTCTTGAACACGTGGCGTGGCGCGCACATCTTGAACACGCCCGTAACACGTAACGTGGTACAGGCATATTCATGACTTGAACACGCTTGAAAATGTACTATTTTGCGCTGTGCTACATGCTTGTTATCCCATACAAGGGGTGTGTGTTGGGGGTCATATCTCAAACACTTCCATTCTTGTTTGCACTGACACAAGGCTTACATGATACTGGCTTCCCTGATAGTACCAAAATGGTCTCTTATTAACCCAGGAAAAGAAAAGTTGAAAGGCAATTATAAGATAAAATGTATTTCAGGGTTCCAAAAAATTCATACCTCCCCCATGGAAGGAACTTGAACATTCAAGAGGGGTAGGGGGAGTCAGATGCCTTTATTTCAGATACAATTACAGTAGTTTTCACTGGAAAGGGTGGGGGATGGTGGCCATATCTCGCACCCCTTCATCCCTCTTCCGTGGGTGACATAAGGATAATTTCTGGAATCACACCGCTACTTCATCATTATGGGACACAAGAATGTTTATCTCTATTTATTTTAAAATAATTTTTATTTCAACTATCACATGCTGAGAATTGGCATGACATAGACATACACATTCTTGGTAAGTATGCTATTAAAACTGGATCTCAGCAATGCCGCACTAGCTGTAAAGTATTATTGGACAGGGTGAATAAACCAGAACAACATGGTGACTGCTGTGAACAAGAAAACGCAAATTAGCTTAAAGGTAATTAAAATTAGCAACGAAATATTTTTACAAATAGTTTGAAACTTTCATTTTTTGGAATTTTTTTATGATTGAGAATAGTTTTTGGATGACAAAACTTGTTGAATAGTTTTTGGATGACAAAACTCGGACTTAGATTCAAGTAAAATGAACGCGATGATGAAAATAGTCTGCTCGGAGTCTGAATAACTTGCAGTGTATTAAGTAAGTAACTGCCCAACTTTTCATTGATAATTTCAATGGAAAATTCCGTTCCTCCCATAGAAATTTGTTCCGAAATAGTAATCAAATAGCTTTAGAAGAAGAGGACATGTAGCTGAAAACACAACAAACTTACCTGAAAACCGAACACGCTGCACGATCGTAGGTTTGCATCGAAATACCGATGAGCCGTGGGGTTTTCCCAACGAGAGCCTTGACCAACCACATTCCTGTCGCTTTTTTGCGTGAAAATTTCACTCCACGTACTCAGATATATGGTAAATAAATATACCTAGACATGTTCTCAATGAGATCGCAGCAAGGACTTTGATCAAAAGTAATTTTCATTGAGAAAAGGCTGTCCACGTTCCAAATTCAAACAAAAACCTTCGGGCCTTCAAGAATCCTTCCCCATGCGTGACGTCATAAAAACGACCGCTGAACATTTCTGAGCCGCGTTCCATTCAGCCAAGATGGCGGCTAAACATCGAATTTTCTCGAAAAATAGAAAAGAGTTGGATAAAATAGGTTACGGCAAAGTTATTTTCAGAGTTTCTACTTTTGCTTCAAATTTGGTCAATTTTAGCCTTCAGTTGTCCTTTGACGTTTTTTCTGCCCTTTTGTTGTGTACAAGAAACACTAAGCAATACTTTTAAGTACCATAAGTCAATTTCTTGCCGCTTGGAAATCCAAGAGTAAAAAGATCAAGACTCCACCACCATCGATTGCCACAACAGGGATTTGCAGCGAGCAGAGATTTCCTCATCGTGTCGATCGAAAATTTCGTTTTGGTGGATGTTTGAATATCTGTGAATCAGAAAAGGATGTCTTGCTTTATGCAAAATGACAGGCGTTTTGTAGCTTTTCTCTCTAGCTTTGATTTTTGAATGCCACTTGCAGAAAATAAGCTGATGTTTTCCCTTTCCACGCAGGACGGAAGCGTTTTATTTAGCCTTCGTTGTTGAAAACTATAATAGTACTACTAGAATTCTCTAGATTTTTAGGGTCGCATATAACTGGAAAAAGCTAAAAACTTGAAAAAGCTTAAAACTGTCAAAAACAATTTGAGTCCCGACTAATCCGCGAACTTTTGGATTCACGTTCTGTTCGATAAACAAACATGACAAACTTTAGCTTACCTTTCTCCCGAGTAGCTTTTTCTCCCGTGTAGAAACAACTTCAGTGTTTATCCTGCTCGGAACTTGGGAATGTCCTGCCATCTCCCTATAAACAAAGTGTTATCCAGGTCAGTCTTCTTGGTTTTTTTCCCGGGAGACGGAGCGAAAAATTTTCCGGAGACTTGACGTCCCCTGAGTTTGAACCACGAATGTTGCATGGCCGCCAAATAATTTCTCCACATCAAACAACAAGAAGCCAAACAACAAGTCGAACGAAAACTCACCTTTTCCGTGCCGTAGTTAGTTTTTCTCCTAAAAAAGCCGCTGTAAGGTTGCAGTGTATCTAAAATGCCACAGATTTGTCAAATGAAACCCCGAAGAATGGCGAATGACCAGTTACAACTTTACAACTTCGCCAGAAACTCTCACTTGTCCGCCTTTTTTTTGAACAAGAAGAAACGTTCTTGATTTCTACAGACACTTGTAGTCCCGACACACGGTTCTACGAGGTTCTCCAGTCGCTTGCAGTAGTATTTTATTCATTGGCGGCGATCGGAAAACCGAATAATCAGTGATGAAGCATAATATTTGCCGTATTTGGGTTCACTGTAATGTGACGTCACTTTCACGTGAGCATCCCCCACTGACCACCCAATGTCCTCCCCCTGACCACCGACTACCCTCCCCCCCTCATTTTGAGCTTGTTTCGCCCGGCTCCATCTTGTGACGTCACGGCCGCGCGACGTTGTGACGTCACGGCCGCGCGACAGCAAGCCAGGCGAAGGCGACTATAAAAAATCAGGAGATGGCTGCGAAAGAGGCTGGCTTCACAGACACGCGCGGAAAATTCTGCTTGACGTTGAAAAATGACTTCGACCCCTCTGCGATCCTTTGCGTTATTCAGGTATTGGGTACCCTGTGGATTTTATATCGTACACTCTCTATTTGCGATCATTTTGACGCTTTTTTATTAGGTATGGTGCTCCGCTCTGCGGCCTTCGGCCGCTCAGGAGCTCCGCTATAAATCCATTCAAGATTGTTCAAGAGACAAAAACATAATTATCATTGTAAAATTAGCAGCAAGATTGCTTGGTATTCATAGAACATTTTCACGTAGTATGGGTAAAAAACGTATTTGTTGGGAACTGGGCACGAAACATTAATTATGTATTAATGACTTGTGTGAGAGACAGACGTGATTGGTAAATCTAGAACAATTATTTCATGGACAATAATTAACGGAACTCTGGGACCGCGATGTGTTATGAACAGACTTAGGATAGCGTGAGAGTGAAAAAGGATTGTAGCGTGAGCAGTGTGAGATCGTGAATTGTGATTCCAAATATATATTGCAAAATCCAACCAACTGAGAGTCGTCGAGCACTTACGACAAAAGTGGCACCCCCGACGGGACACTGAGGGAGCAACAACATGGGAGACAACATCAAAAGCATTGAAACAAAGCTGAAGCTTTTAAAGGGATGTTGTCACGCAACTGCGCAGCTGTTCTGCGCATCTCAAAACAAGAAGCATCGTCCCGTAACGATAGCCAGCGAAGGCTGAAAACCACGAAAACAATCCGTTTTAATCTCACTATTTCTCGACCCATCCGACTAAATGTTTACGTTTTACATATTCTTCAATAGTGTTCTGATGGGATGGTCTAAGTAGTTTTGCTCAGTGATCGTTCCTGGAGCATGCGCGTGTCGTGACAGCCTTCCTTTAAAGTTCACCACTAATCTATTCAAAATAGAAGGGAGTAGCCTTCACGCGATTGTAAGGCAGAGAGTTACGCTCAAATCAAAGGTAACAGACGTCCATCAGCTCAAGGTAAGGGAGACAGAGCAAAAGATCGAAAAGGGCGAAGATTTAGGAGAGTTAGAGGGGTGGACGAAGCAAATTGAGTGAGAGCTAGCGCCCTATGAACATGCCATGGAACTTGATCAGGCGATAAGGGGCTTTAAGAATGAACAAAAGGAACGGGAGGAAAGATAGGCTAAAGAAGCCAGACAAAACCTTTACGATCAGGAAATTTGAGCAGAAGTTAAAGTTTGAAGGGAAATCAGAAGATCAAAAAATCTACCGCGCACGCGAAATTGCCTAAACTCGATATCTCGCATTTTGACGGCTCACCCACAGACTGGTGCGTCTTTGGAGTCAATTTGAGGCTGAGATTGACAGCTCAAAGATACCGCAGATAACCAAGTTTTCTTATCTGGAATAATTCATTTAACCCCAGTGAAGTCACTGATAAATGGCCTTCCGTTCACATCAGAAGTTTACGAAAGGGCAAAGAATATATTAAAAACAAGATATGGGAAGCCCAG
Organism: Scolanthus callimorphus; assembly: GCA_033964015.1. NCBI lineage: Eukaryota > Metazoa > Cnidaria > Anthozoa > Actiniaria > Edwardsiidae > Scolanthus > Scolanthus callimorphus. Next base: position 20,379,357 of record CM066913.1, read on the forward strand.
TGTCATACTTAACGCTTATGTCACTACCTGTCATTCACGGCTCCAATCCTAACAAAGTCAATGGATTCTTTGAACAATTACTGCAAAATGTGCAGTCACTCGAGACAATGGGCAAATTAAAAGAGGTTAATGGATACGCGCGCATGACCCTGGATAAGTTGGTAACAATCAGGGGGGATCTTGTTCGTCTTGACGATGACTGGAAGGTGGGAATTCCCTCAACTAGTAGATGCATTGCAAAAGCGGACGCGACGCAACCCCAGTAAGTTTGACGAAAAAACAGCGGAAAACAAATACCCTGCGCAAGGGAAACAACCCCCTAGGACCAGAAACTTCCAGACCAAGCAGCGCGAGCAAGCACAATCTCCTCAATGTGTTTATTGCGACTCCATTGATCACAAATCCGTCGACTGTATCAAGCACAGCAGTGCTAACGATAGGAAACGCCTACTTAGTCAAACGCATCTCTGTTTTAATTGCACTGGATCCTCACATCGAGCTTCTAGTTGTAAGTCGCGATCAGTGTGCAGAAAATGTCAAGCACGTCACCACACGTCCATTTGTGATCGATGGAATTCGAACAATGACACTGCAAAGTCCGAGCAACTACTGACAGCCCACGACGACAAAGGTCGCGTGATTTATCCCAGACAGCTAGCAAACCGCGCATAGGCAAACCCGTGGCAGAACTAACCAAATTTGGTTGGACAATTCTTTCACCAGGGAAAGAAAATAGATATTACTAACGTTGTTCTCCTTACTCAAACAAGCGCAACAGATTATGAAGCCCTTTGTAAGCTCGATGTTTTGGGGTTGCGTGACTCAAATACAGATAGGGAAGTGCATGAAGAGTTCAAGGAGGAGTTGAAAAGAAACGAGGATGGCTCATATGAAACCGGGTTACCCTGGAAGGCAGGTCACCCCCCGTTGCCTAACAACAAGAACGGCAGCCTGAAAAGGCTCGAAGGAGAAGTTAGAAAAACAGGGAATGCTTCAACGCTATGATGATATCATCCAAGATCAACGTGCGTAAGGCATCGTCGAACCAGCTGGAGACCACGTGACCGGCCAGGAGTTTTACATCCCCCATAAACACGTGATTCGTGAAAATGCTGAGTCATCAAAATGTCGTATTATTTACGATGGGTCAGCACGGGCAAACTACAATTCCCCATCGCTAAACGGTTGTCTGGAGACTGGACCACCCTTACAGAATCAACTCTGGCGCGTGATGGTTCGCAACAGGTTCCATGCAGTGGGTGTGGCCGACGACCTCAAGCAAGCCTTCCTTCAAGTGAGAATACGGGAACAATACAGGGATGCGCTCCGCTTCCATTGGTTGAAAGATCTCAAGAGAAAAGAAGTAGAAGTTCTAAGGTTCACCCGAGCATTGTTTGGTCTAGCGCCATCGCCTTTCCTTCTCCAAGGAGTATTAAAGGAGCACTTAGAGTTATATAGGAACACGTATCCTACCACTGTAAACGAGATAGAGAAGTGTATTCATGTTGATTAAAATATCGGGAGCAGAAACCACAGCTAAGGAGCGCCAGTTAAAGCAAACAGCCATCAAGATTTTCGGAGACGGTAACTTTGTACTGCACAAATGGCACTCAAATGTGTCAGCCTTAGAAGCAGAAAAAGCCACGCCAGCAGAGACGAAATCGGAAGAACAGAGCTATGCTAAGCAGCAGCTAGGCGTTAAGAGCGGGGAACCTAAGCTTCCTGGGCTAACATGGGATACGGGAAGGGACACCCTTGACATTAGCTTCCCTCCTGAAGAAGCTAAGGCAACCAAAAGAGAGGTTCTCGGGAAGGTAGCGCGGGTCTAGCATCACCTATGACACTAACCGGCAAGTTGATTTACAGAGATGCTTGCGACGCTCGCATTGCCTGGGACGCATGTTTACCAGCAGAGATAACGCTGAGGTTAAGGAGGTGGGAGTATGGCTTTCTTTCTGGAATTGCATGTTTATTGCACGTTTATAGAATTCAACCTCACCCTGGATTCCCCGCTAAATGGCAACCGTTAAAAAGATTTGCAAAAAAGGGTACACATAACTGTGACTGAAATATAACTATAACTGCACAATGTAGGGACATCTCATCGATAACTTCAAAATATCCTAAATCCTATAGCTGTTAATTAATATAGCCTTTAAACCCTGCTAGAACTCCCCATAAAAAAGACGGGGGTGCTCCTACTATCCCTTAGGGTATGAAATTAACCCACCTTAAAGAAAGAGAGAGAAAAGAGAGAAGAAAAAGGAGAGAAAAAAAAAATGAAAATCAGAAAAAGGAATAAGAAATGAAGATCATGAAAAAAGAAGAGTAATAACGTAAAGCAGAAAAAGAAGAAGGTAAAAGAGGAAGAGCTGCTATACATGCAAAGGGTTTCCCTCGCACAATTGTAAGACGATACGTCCTTGGCCTTGCGACATTTATTAACCCCAACAACTTTGCATAGCCTTTACATTTAAAACACGCTGGTATGTATGTGAATAAGAAGTTACAATAATCATAGTTACTTGAATAGTTACATCATAGTTTCATCAAACACATAAAATAAAACTTCAAGAGACAATTCTAATTTCATGAAATATGTGGAACATGTAGTCCATCACCTGAGAGGGTTCTAATACTCATCTCGAGACAAAAGCTGAGACTACCCTAGTTCCAAAGCTTATTTATCAAGGTTTCCAAAGAGGTATTGCGGACCAAATTGGTAGCCGTCATATAGAAATTCGAGCTTAGCGACGGCCGCCATCTTGTCTCCCAGAGGAAAGCCCGTGTTAAGGAAACCTAGAGTCCAAACACTTGTCCTATTAAAGATTTCTTTAGATTATCTGATACACTTTTGGTGCTTGAAGTCCCAAACAAACATTTTTGGTGAAAAATTGTAACTACGTTTTGGGGAATATTTTGGCCTCCAAAAGTTGCGTGACCTTTGTTAGTACAGGTTCAATTTTGGTTAATTAAAAATTCGCTTTCTCATTTTAATTCTGTCTTGATATTGATTTCTTGTGAACAGAGGAGACTCATTCCATATGATAGGTACATCCCTAAGCTTCTCAAAACGTATTTCGGGCAGTCCAAGAACGCTATTTTTCATGTGGGAAACCTACACGAAGCCGAACTCGCTCTGCAATTCAAGTCCTTCTTGTCTGTTTGTCGTTAGGCGCCGCTAAGTGGAAACCCGCGCGTTCGGCTCAAAATATTCTAAGATAAATATAGAAAATTTAAGTCTGTTCCATTTCCAACACCATTGTTTTGGAGAAAAATAAACCTACCTGCTCAACTCTTTTCGGGAAAATAATGACACGTTTTCCAGTCGTATGGTTTTTAAGCTTATCCGATCGCGCGCTCTTTTAATAGTATTCAATTATCCCCGACTCAAATTCTATATTGCTAAAGAAAAACATCCAACGCGATCGCATATTAAATGAAATACATTGTAAGTCTAAATAGATTAGAATACTGGATAGCTAGATGGTAGCCTAAGGATAATGAGAACAAAAAACTTTGGAAAGGAAAAAATTCACTTGAGAGAAATAAAGCAGTCGGTGCAGCGGAACTAAAGAGGGAAATGAGAAAATGTTTATTGTCTGGCAAAATCAAACACGGAACAGTTGCGCTTGAAATCATGAACATGTGTTTGTTTGTTTACTGTACATTACGTCTAATCACCTGTCTTTAAAAAAATACTGAGTTGAAATATAATATTGGCTCCCGCGAGGGAGGAGAGTTGTAGAGAAATGTTTTGCTTCGATGTATTACTCTTTGATATTTTACGCTCGCGCTTCTACGAATCATTAGCATATGAATGGGAGGTGAATTCACATTTTTGCGCTTAGTGACCAGACCTGCTAGACTCACAAAGTGGAATGTGTGGCGTCCATGTTGTCCACTAGTGCTTAGAATTTCTTATGAACTCTCATATGATGGATCGCTGTATAATTTGCAATGAGTTTGGTTCGAGATTATCGCTGTGCAAGGATGCGGAATCATGGGGAAGGCTGCATCGCGCGGCAGTTGTCAGGAAGAACCAAAAAGTTCTTGAACTTTCATCCGGTGAGGATGAGTATCCAACAACGCCCGTTAAGTATCATGTGGCTTGCAGGAAAGATTTCGTCAATCAAAAGAGTCTCGATAAGTAGCAATTTGTGCCACGGATTTGATAAGTAGTGAGGCTAAGTACCATTCCTCTTGTTACTCTGCATTCACAAAAATTATGTATTCAAATCCTGGGAAGGGCGTATCAAGGGAGGATAACGCTCACAGTGGCCAAATTGACTTGATCTAAGAGGCAGTGATCTCTTTTTGCGATAATTTAATTGCTACGCCCAGAGTTATAGAATTCCGAGAGTTTCGCAAGGTAATGGCAGACGAGGCCGCCAAGTTAGACATTTCTATTTCTTAGTCACAGTATAAAAACTTATTACGCGTAGTGTCAAACAACTCTCCAGAACTTGAATTCATCATTATCAACAAAATAAAGTACTTGTCTATCCCTCTACTATTGAAATGGAGAAGCTTGTCGTTCATAATTACGAGCTTCGATGAGAACCGGACGGCAGTGAGAAAAGTGTGACGGGCGTGGCTAGACTACTTCATGACACAATCGGTGATCTCTCGATAGAAATGCCTTGGAAACCGGAGGGAAGGACCTAACGCCAGAAAAAGTACAGCAATACGTCCCCGAAATACTAGACACTTTTTGCACAGTTCTTATTTCGTGTCAGCCGAAAGACTGCGATAGAAGCAAATCCCACAAAACTCTTCGTCTTAAAAACTCCCTTGCTCAGGATATCGTATGTGCGGAATCTAACGGTAGCAAGAGACCTCCTAAAAGCGTGCTATTCCCCGCTGTTGTAAAGGCGATATGCAAATATACAGAGGTAGTAAAGCTCATTAACAAATATGGACACGGGATAAGCTACAATTTGATAGAAGAGATAGATACGGAGTATGCCCTTAAGGTAATAAATGAGCAAGCGCTCAGAGGAGTGCGCATGCACGGAGAGTGAAAGCCCAGCCGTTGCTCTCATGGTTGCTAACAATATCGACAATCTAGAATGTACTGTCACTGCAGCAGGCATGTCTCACAAGGTCAACTCAATCCTGGTTCTCAAACGGAAGGTCGAGGAAATACAAGAGGAAGAAGGTGAAGAAGAAGAAGGGTCAGAACAGCTACCAGACAATCCTACGGCAAAGCGGAAATGCCGGCGCGCCCTATTGTCCGACGTAGTTACAAGAGAAATTCCCGATTATTATGGCGGAAGACGGATTGGACCGGGAGTACTTTCTCACATTCAATATCTCGGTGTCTCCTCCTCTTCCGCCGAACGCACGAAGAAGGTACGAGTACAATATCTTGTCTGGATGGAGATGCGCAAGCTTGCAACGCACCCCTTCATACTTGTTCCGGGATGGACTGGTTTTAACATCAAGATCCGTGATAAGATTGTCATCGTCGAAAGCACCATTGGCTACCTTGACACTCTTGACTCTTCCGCCACTGATCTAAAAACGGCCTATGAGGTGATACGTCGAGGGTGCGAAATCAAAGAAAGGCTGAACCTGAAGTATGTAGCTTGCGTCTTCGATCAAGCCTTGTACGCCAAAGCTATGGAGGTCTATTGGATGCAGAAGGCACAATTCCAAGGAATAGTGATTATGATGGGTGACTTCTATCTTCTGATAACGTTGTTGGCGATAATTGGCAGTCGGTTTGGGGAGGCTGGTCTCCGCGATTTAGCGATCCAAAGTGAAGTTATCGCCGAAGGTTCCGTGGATAGCGTACTAAATGGGAAACACTACAACAGGACCACCCGACTGCACAAGATTATTCATATTATTCACCTGTTCATACATTTTGATATTTGTCATCCTTACACGGCTCTCACGAAAACCAATTCTCTTGTAAATTGATTAAATGTCCGTGTAGAAATACAGCTGTATGTATTTCTGTTTATGTATTTATGTATATAGATCACTTGTGAAGCCATCACACGACTTCTGCTAGACGACTTTGAAGTTTCATTAGGCGATGAAAGTATTGAAATTTTAATGGAAGCTAAGGATAAGCTCTCTCAAATTTTAAGTTCAATCTAAAAGCTTAAAAGCTTAAAAGCTGAATCTATGCCAAGAGGAGTATGAATGCACCACGGCTAGTCAAGAAATCTGCGACTGGGAATGCAAGCTCCAAGCATATGTTTCTAATCTAAGGGAGAACGGCAGTGATCTCAGCTATCAAGATCTTTGCGAGCTCCTGTTCAGCCTAGTATACGACACCCGAACAGGGAGTTGGGAACTCTACCTCGCGTGTATTGATAAAGTAATCCCTTGGACATCTGCCTAAGACAGGCAAACTATGCACGATATTTTGTACCATATTTTGCTGACATGCGCGCACTACCAGAGACAATGCGCCGACGTCTATGCTGCAGGACACTTCAGCGTGCAAATAAGCAAGCATAACCCATTCGGTCAAAATGAAGCCGACAAGACCATCGAAAATACGATAAACCTGTAAGACATCAGAAGGTGATATCGGTTTCAGCGCGAATTTTCCCGCCACGCAGAGATGGGTTCTAAACAACACCAGGCGAAGCGCATACAGGCGCCTAACGTGGGAACACTTGACTCAAGACCAGAACGAGTCTAAGACGATACATAATGATTTCACGCCATCTCATATCAAAACCGACGCAGCAGCCGTGGCTAGAGTGACAGATGTTTTAGAGAAGGTGCTGAAAAATCCATGGAAGAAGGACTCGTAGCTCACTAGTCTGTCAACCGGACTGGTTGCGACCCCTAGTATCCGGGATGACCTCTTCCAGGCAAAGTCAAAAGGATTGGTCGCGAGTAGAGACCTTGTTCTTCAACGTTGTTCACAGAATTCGACTGTTGATTTCTTTGGTACTCTCAAGAAGATGAAATTGAAAGGTTTCAAGTTGTGTCTACGATCCGAACAAAGGATGCCGTACTGCCGATTAGGCTAGATCGAGCTGTATTCGTGCGAATGACCCTGATTGGGCAGGTGCGAAAGATTGACATGAGAACAGTATTTTCCTTCCCGCAAGGGCCGCTTCCTTTGGCGCTCGCAGATCCATATGGATTTCCAAGGAAAACCGCTAATGCCTCGTTTGCGCTGCAGCTGGAAAAGGATGCGCGTGTTTGTGATAGGTACCCAGAGGACGCCACTACCATCTTTGACGGAATGACCGTGCTACAGAAGTTCAAACCTCCTCCTGGCGCCACATTCGCGGTAGCAGCAGAGAAGCTATTTGACCTGTTAGTCGACGGATAGATGTTGTGTTTGACGTCTACAAGGACATAATAATAATAGTAATATTTATTGCAATATCAGATCTCTAGACAGACGTAGAGATTTACATAGCATAATTAAATTAAATAACTCAGATGTATTCAAATAACCATCTGTTAATAAACACTTTCTTGAAACGTTTAGTTTTTACTTTAGGGAGAATATACTGATGTCCATAAAGAATGTGGAAAGATCAAAGCGCAATGCAGGAACTCAAGGAGTGACGTACAGGAATATCTTGCCTGGATACCAAATCAAGAACTGGAGCAACTTCCTCATTGTCTCAGCGAATAAGACCGAGCTTGTGCGTTTTCTGGCAGAGGAATTGAAAGGGGAGTCATACAGAAACAAATTGAGTGCGAAAACAGTTTATGTGACGTCACAAGAGCAGTGCTGGAAGACCTCGTCTCGAGAGGCAAGCCTTGTTCCGGAGCTTCAGTCCACTCAAGAAGAGGCGGATACTCGCATGCTGCTCCACGCCAAGCACGCAAAAGGCAAGTGCGTAATTCAGTCAGATGACACGTACGTTTTAGTGTTACTCCTAGGACAGGCCCACGCGCTCTCGAGAGGCAAGCCTTGTTCCGGAGCTTCAGTCCACTCAAGAAGAGGCGGATACTCGCATGCTGCTCCACGCCAAGCACGCAAAAGGCAAGTGCGTAATTCAGTCAGATGACACGTACGTTTTAGTGTTACTCCTAGGACAGGCCCACGCGCTTGATGAGTGCTATCTAAAGAAAGGGGCAGGGTCTAAGAGCAGGATCATAGAAATAGCACAAGTCGCACAAAGGCTAGAGAGGCTTGCAACTCCGGACATCGACACGCGAGACATTATAGACTCCCTGGTAGGATTCCATCTCTCACCGGATGTGACTCAGTTTCTGCATTTTCACAAAAGGCAAATGGCGCCCACTTCAAAAAGTTATCAAGGATAAGAAGTTTGTAGATGCTATGAAAGATGTCGGAGCGAGCTGGACTGTAGCAGAGACGACTCTCGCTGCGATAGAAGAGTTCGTGTGCGTAATGTATGGAAAGGGAGGACCGAGCGTGAATAACCTCAGGTACGAGCTCCGCTGCGCCAAGGGAGGAAAGATCGAGCCAGATGCGTTACCACCTTGTCAATCATCCCTCCGCTTACACATTACTCGATCAAATTACCAGGCGGCAATTTGGCGGAGAGCGCTTGAAGCGTACCCAGATGTACCTCTCCCTGTCGGACAAGGATGGGTTCTTGACGATTCCAGCGAACTCACCTTTGAGTGGCTCGGCTCCAAATCTGCCCCAGAAGTGGTACTTGAGCTTCTCTCATGCACGTGCCGACGCACATATGTAGTAGAAACATGCTGCTGCCTAAAAGCGGGCTTGAAGTGTACTGAGATGTGCAGCGCAGTATGCGACAACATGGTGAATGATGGCGATGAACTCAATGAGATGGGAGTGGTTGTTGATGGTGACGATGATGATGATGATGGTGGTGATGATGATGATGATGACGAATAGCTGTATACCCTGCCCGCCCAAAACGTAATAGCCACGTAAGTATTGGTTTACTGTTTAGACGTTGTTCCTAAAACATTGTGTGTATTCTAAATCATTTTCAGAATAATGCAGAATGAGGTGAGCAGATTGAATTTGACAGATGTGCTAGCTGGGGATTGAATTTGACAAATGAATATTGGACGTGAAAAGCAACGCTCTAGGTACGTAAGCTTAGCAGATGCTCTCCCATCCCCTTTAATTTCTAACAAGAAGAGCTAAATCATCACACCATGGCACTTGCTTTCAACAAAATGGTCTCTCTTTCTCTCTCTACAGAACCATACAGATTTGAAGTACAGTTTGTAACAACATGATGGGTTATGTCACGTTTTATGAGAATATCCGTGTAAGTATAATTTCAACAGTTGGTTTCTGGCATTGGGGTCCGCTGAACGGATGGTGCTTCCTTTTTCTAGTGACGATTATTTTTAGGACCGGATGCCTGAGAAAGCTTAAAGATGTGAAGTTACAACTTTGATTTTAGAAATTTGCGAAAGAAAAACGTTTATAATTGCCCGCTGAGATGCTTTAAAAAATGTGTAGTAACAAGCTTGATTTTTGAAATTTGCGTCGGGCCTCCTCCCTCCCCTTCCCCCCCCCCCCCCCCTTATTTTCATTTCCTGGATCCGCCCTTGCCAAACAGTACTTTTATCAATTTCAGGCGACAACACAAGCAGACGAGAACAGATTCTTAGGAAACGATGTGAAAAGCACTACATGTCTGTAAATTCAGCTGCTTTTCTTGTTGCCAAAAATCAAGACTATCGATCCAACTTTGGAGAACCGTGATCTAAGTTTGAAATAATTTATTGCTTTTGTTTTATTCTAAAGCAAAATTATTGGATGCATACACTACTAACCACTCATCTGTCTGCGACCGTTGTTGGCAATGTCGGGTTACAAACAGTGAAAAAATGTTAGTACTCAAAGTGATATAAACTTTGGTAGGACAAGTGTTTGGACTTTGTTTATCGATATTTTCTCAACACGGCTTTCCTCTGGGGACAAGATGGCGGCCGTCGCTAAGTTCGAGTAGGTTGTAAACAACCTCGAATTTCTATATGACGGCTACCAATTTGATTTGTCCGCAATACCTTTTTGGAAACCTTTTTGGAAACCTCCGAACTAGGCTAGTAGAACTAGACTAGGCTGTTCTCTCGAGATGAGTATCAGAACCCTCTCAGGTGATGAACTAATTGTGCCACACTTTCTAATTGAGTGAAGAATGATTAAAAGAAACAAATACACTAATTCAAACATTTTTCAGGAGAAAAGAAAAGGCTCAGAAATTACTTTAAAAATTGAATGGGAGAATCCTGATAAAGCGCTGCCATTTTTCATAGCGAAATGTGAATTTATGCAGCACATGGAAAGGCAGGAGCAATAACCTATCATACTTACTTACTTACTTACTGCGGCGGCCTCAGCCGAACCTCGCATCTCGAGCTCCAGTCGCTCCTGTTGAGCATACAGGAGCCAAGCTCAGTGGTATTGGCCGCACCGGTATCGCTCCGGAGAGTGTCAACCATAGTTGTCATACGTCCCATCAACTGCCTGTGGCTCTGGCAGTCATTGTCACACAACACTATCACTGCATGCATATTGTCCGCTATTACAATCATCCTTTAAATCAGTTACTTTTTTTTTCAAGAGGAAAAGCGGTTATCGATAAGCTATAACGAATTGGAAATACGCATTTTGTAAAACGAATCACAGAAACAGATGACAACTCTGTCGAGGAAGTGGGCTTATCTTGAAAGTATTTATAAAGATGTATGTATGTATTTCGAGCTGCAGATGAAAAGATTTCTGGTAAAAGGAATAGAAGCATCAAGAAGAATTTTTCAGTTTGATTCACCTGGTATGAATGAGGTTGTGAAAAACCCTCGAAATTTTCCCGCCGACATGGCGTCGGCAAGCTGTGAACAACAAGACGACATGCCCTGTTGTTTTAATCTAAACTAACAAATAAATCGCCTTCCAGTTCCCCTCCACATGTGGTACTGCCACTCCAGAGATATATAATGAAACAAAACAAAAGAAACCAACGAAGAAATCAGAAAGTACCTCCACATGTGGTACTGCCACTCCAGAGATATGCAATGAAACAAAAAGAAACCAACGAAGAAATCAGAAAGTCCCTGCAACTGAAGCGGGAAAAGTTAATGAAGATGGACAATCAGATTCAAACCCAGATTCAACGTGCCGCAACAAAATCCAGGCATTTAGGTACGTGTGGAAATTGCAACTCTTCTGTAGCAATTTAAATATCATCGCTTCTGCATCAGCGACGATTTCCTCTTACCCTTCTTTTTGTTACTAGCATAAACAGCAACATAATAAAAGTGGGAATCACACTTTTGAATTTCTACTGCAAAAAGCATGCTTGCTTCTTTTCAATACTTTATCGATGTGATTTTCTCTTGTAATCAGCTTAATTCTAGTTTATGAAGTCGAGTTAAATTCGCGTTCATTTTGTTGGAAATTTGAAGTAATTCTCACTTAGACAAGCGCGCACTTGAATGAATACTGCCTACAATCAACGCAGCGACAATAGCTTCATAATTGAGGTCATGACCTTGTCAATCATGGGTATACGGCCAAATGCATCAGTCGTAGGAACACCTAGTCCTTCCTTCCCCTCCCAATGTGGAGCGAAATAGCTGGACACAATATTGGACAACATTAAAGGAGGACAGTGAATGAGTGTTCTCTCGTCAAAGTGTTCCAACATTTAGCATATGATTGTAGCTTACTATAACAGGAATAAAGAAAGAAAAGTACGTCCAAAAGGGCGAACGCGGGCGGGCGACCCATGCGAGGCGCTTCCCTACATTATTTATCTAATACGATAATAATAATAATGAAGCTAAAAAAACGCATTATGCGCGGTAGCAAGCACAGCCTCGAGATAGAGACCAGGTACATAAGCAGCCATAAGTAGAGTTCAGAAGGTCACAATTTTGAAACAAATCCAAATATGGCCTAGGGAAACACTGTGGATACTACAAAGAGTCAACGACTTTGCTTGTCATTTGCAATAACAATTATCATAAAGCAAACTGTTTTGCAGATGCTTGTCCAGCCCCGATGGCTATTGTTGCCCCAGGCCCGGGAAGTCGACGACCCTTGGCATTATTGCCAAGATGCTGAGATCCACGAATGAGTCGCAGGCAACAGCCGAGATGATTCATACCATGTTAAGAGGTGCCATAGTGACGCCCTGGTGGGATGACCATCTTACTCATCGACTGCTAAGTGTCCTCATTGGAGCTTTTGACTCGAAAGGGAAAGCCTATCAAATCGACGGATCAAGAAGTTTCCGTGACCAACGTCTAGCGGGCAACTTTGCGCTAGGCAATGCAAAAATAGTATGACTCAAGAGGTCACCAAAGATCCGCAATGTTTATAGCCTGCGTATCAGGCGGAACTCTATTTCTCCGTGAGAAAATGAGGGAGAAAAAATAGAATAACGCCTTGTGGTGGCGCCTGCCGCCCCCTTTCAAGGCGGCTATCAAAATCATATAAAAAAGTCAGTTGTCTCGCTCAAGTACGCTTCCGTCAACCAAAACCCAAATAGTCAAGCTTGCTTGTATCTTTCGTTTGTAAAATATTGTGTTTGTGAGCGCTGTGCCTTAGAGGCCGCGCGGGACTAAGTAGGACAAGAGAACACATGTAGAACACACTTGTAAGATTGGATTCTACAAGTAAAATTTGTTATCGTAAAATCGGTTGTTCTAGCTCTCCTGATTAAATCCGACGAATATACACTGGCGACGAGGATATTGAGAATATTGGAGGTATTCTAGTGGAGTTATTATGGAGGTTTCGATCAACAAGTTACCGAAATTCTGTCGGGAAGTAAAGTAGACCGGAAACATATCTACTCATATCACTAGTTTAGTTAATATATAATTATGTTCAATACGTAATTGGAGATCGCCAAAAAGGGATTGTGCCCCGAATTTGAGTTATGCAGGAGACGAGAGTATTCAGTGATACATAAAATAAATTGTAATTTTAAAGGATTTGTAGCGAGTTATTTGGTTGTTCCTGACACCAAAAGTGGCGACCACACCAAGACAACAGGTTCTAGCAGCCCCAGCCGAAAAAATCGAGTGTTTGACAAGTTGTGAGCCGGATTTAGCGAGGATGTTCGTGTTTCATCCGTACCCGGTACGGTTTGCACAACATACGTGCGGTGAGAGAACATGAGAAAGGAACATGAGAAAGGAACTAAAAGCGAGATTGGAAGGCGCGATAAACAAGGAAAACGAGTCAAATTAGAGAAAGAATTGCCTCTCAAGAAAAAGCTAGGAACAAATCATGGAATGGCCGAAGGGAGTTCGGGACGCGGACAGGGCGGATCGATGCAAGCCGTGAAGTTAGAGAAATACAAGATCTCGCCATTTCAATGAGATTACAAAGACTGGTTAAGGTTTTGGAACCAATTCTCGGTCGAGGTTGACGAATCAAATATTGCAGAGATTACTTGTTAGAATATTGGGAGGATATTCCAGGCTTGCCTCATACTCCCGAGGGATACATGGAAGCCAACAAAATATTGGAAAGCACCTATGGAACGGGCATAAGGGGTCCACAGGGCCCTAATTAAAGATTTAGAAGATCTGCCGACCATAACTAATGCACAACAGTTGGACACTATACATCATAACAAATTAGCCAGAATAGTGCGCACGCTAACGCCTATGGATAAGCTAGCAGTAGCTCAGAGCTCCGTTTATACATTGCTAGACAAATTAGGCCCAGTTCGGGAGGTGATGAGTGATGAGTGCAAAGGAATGATGATTGAGAAGGGTGGGGGCTTGTGCAATTAGTAGAAACCTTGGGAGGTATGTTGACAGAAACCCGATCTCACAAGTGGAAGATTCACCCATCGCGTCACCTGCTTAAGAAGCCCCACGGGAGGCACTATAATCGGAGGGATAACATGCTAACGCATCATGCTAACTATTCGGACTTGAGCAATAATGCTCATAAGTCAAAGGACTGCATGAAAGTGCTGGACGTAGCCAGTAGGAGAGAAGTCCTGAAACAACAGAAGCTATGCTATAATTCCACCAGGGGGGTCATATGGCTAACAAATGTACATCAGGTAACTGCGAGAGGTGTAGCTTAAAGCACCATACATCCATCTGTGATAGAATACCAAGCAGGTCTTCACTTCCAACCCCAGCCGCCCCTGGTAATTCCAAAGTCAGGTTCTATGGGGCAGTAGACCTAGTAAACACGACATTACATGCCACGGCCATAGACCATGTGAATGGCATCCCAGCTCGTATCATGCTAGATAGTAGGGCTGGGATCTCGTACATGAGCTCCAATTTACTAACCAAGTTAAATCTTCAACCAAGTAGGGTCAAGAGGAGGGTGATGGAACAAATGTATGGGACAGTTGAGAAGCAGGTGGAGATCTACAAGATTCAGCTTGGCTCGACTGTGATCGACAGCTTCAGCATAGAGATCCAGTGCATCAACACAGAGAAGCCGATCATCACCAACCTCCCCGATTCAAGAATCCCTGAGCTGAAGCAGAAACATACTAAGCTCAGACGACTAACATTCAGCGATGAGGGCTCAACAGAGAAAAGGTTGCCCGTACACGTCATACTCGGCGCAGCTCAGCCTAGTCCCTGGCGTTCTGGGCTTCCAGTGGTAGAAGCGCGACGTCACAGGAAGTTGACGTCACAGGAAAAGCCCTCCTCGAACGTCTAGTGAAAATCCAAGATGGCGGAGATTTTGAGGGATAATCAAGAAAGGTAGCTGAAACCAAACAAAAAGCGCCAAATCCGCAGAATATTTGGCATGAATATGGAGATTGAATGAATATGAAGATAACAACTCGTGTACCAGGTCTGGTTATTCACTGAACATTGTTATGAATGGATCTATTTCGTGATTTTAACATTGTTCTTAATTCCTCTTCCGCGGTTGCATAACTTAGTTTATCAATCATGGTTGTTGCAAATATCCACTTCTACTTCTAGTACTCATTTTCCAATCGAATATTTTCTCATAGAGCTTACAAACCAAACATGGTCAAAGTTATAAACCATTAAAATTGTGGCAGAAGGTGTCACCACTTTTGGAGTTCTTTCTTTGATTAACGACAAGATCTCTGTATCCTGATTAAACAAAGATAAAGATACTACTGTACCAATCTAATTCACACTGGTTATCGAAATGTGCATAATTCCAGAAAAGATTCATACCCCCACCATGGAGGAAATTGGGGTGGCAGGTCAAAATGCACCTCTTATTTCCCATATAATCACTGTTAGTGATTTCAAAGTCAGTAAATGTATTTGGCTATATCTATAATTGGCATAAGTACCACTTGTGAAATGTCTAAAGTGTTTTGCAATTTCACTCACCTTTCAGCTAGTGAAATTACACTTTTCAGACGCATTACTTGCGGTGTTTATGCCAAATATCACTACAAATCATACAATTATCTACAGCTTCCTAATGTGGTGGAGTTATGGATCATTTCTGGAATTACAGTGGCATAGTGAATTGTATGAATAAGCATGGAGTTATCCAGTTATTATGTGGGTCCCGCATAATAACTCCATGGTATAAGTGATTAGTTTAGAAAGTTTACATTTAGATGTATTCTGCATGAAATAAGGCATCAAATTTCTACTGAACTTGAAGATTTTGTAGTGCTATCATCACTAAATACTCAGAAGGGAATTCGGTTTCTCAATCACATAGCATGAGGCACAATTCACTGAGGTATTAGCAGGACTAACACACCTGCTGGTAATGAACGATGGGAATTTTTACAAACAGCAAAATGGGGTCTGCACAACTTACAGATAATTCAAATACTCAATATTATTCATGAGCTAATCAGCCAACCAAGCTCTCATTTTGTACCACTTGCAGTACCTTGAAATCCCAGGAAGATACTGCAAGTGGACTTTTGAACTATGAATATTCATAATATTTGAAGGTCCTCCCCCTCGAAAGATTGTTCTACCAGGCAGACTGTAGGAACCGCTCCGTGAAAAGACACAGGTCTACTCTCGGAGAACTCGATACAAAGGATTTTTGTTCCAGACTATATGCATGGCCACCGCCAACTTTCATGTGGGACAGGCTTTATGGAAACAATCTTGACCTGTTCACTCGACCTGCGCATGACTAGTTCTAGTGACGGGAGAGCACGTTCATTATATCGCACATACCATGGTAACCAGGGACCACGCCCAAACGAACAAGCCTCGTATCGTGTATGATTGTTCAGCAAGGGAGGATGACGACACCCAATCTCTCAACGACTGCTTAGAGGTAGGTCCTCTATTGCAACCCATGTTGTTTGACATACTATTACAAAATCGCATGAAAAGATTTTGTCTCGCAGGAGACATCCAGAAGGCCATCCTCCAAATTAAAGTTGATCCCCAGGATAGAGATTGCATGAGACTTTTCTTGTACGACAACCTCAAAAAACGGAACATTGTAGAGTATAGATTTACTAGAATTATCTTTGGTTCGGGCCCAAGCCCCTATATTCTCGGTGCAACCCTTCAGAAGCATGTGTCCGAGTATATTGTATAAGTACCCCGAACGTTTTAAGGGATCCACAAGCGAAACCTGTTGCTCAACCTTATCGAAGAATTCCGTTCAATCTCCAAAAGAAAGTTTAGGAGAAGATTTCAGAACTTATAGACTTAGACATTGTAGAACCAGTTGAGGGTCCAGCACCTTGGGTACACCCTGTGGTGGTTGTCCCTAAGAGTCAAGGGGAGATAAGACTTTGTATTGACATGCGACAGGCGAATCAAGCAATAACACGTCGCCGGTTCCCCATACCAAGAGTAGATGAGTTATTGCATACTATGAATGGGTCAACAGTATTTAGTAAACTACTCTTGAACTTGTCCCAATAGAAGAGAGAGTAAGGGCCATACTGGAAGCTGAGAAACAACAGAACAACACTGAGATACGGAGCTTTCTCGAGACGGGTAACAGCAACGACCATCAGGCCTTTTTCTGGAGAACTATGCGTTATTGGCAGACTAGTACTGCGGGGAACTCGGATTGTAATTCCAGGAACGTTAAGGGCTAAGGGATTTGGGGTTTGGCTCAGTGACATGGACGATGGTAAAATGACGGGCGTGGTATTTCTCGATATCCGAAACGCTTCTGAAAAGCTCTTGAGAACTGTTGATAGAACCGTTTTTGATTGATAGAACTGAAAATCCTAGTGAGTGTCCCCAGGTGAAGTTTCAGAAAGAAACAGAGCAAGATTAGAATCACTGAGGCAAAACGAACTACAGTCGAAGCTCTCGTAAGCGACCACCTCGGGAACTGAAAATTGCGGTCGTTAACGGAGCTGGTCGCTTACGAGAACGGCTCTCGTAAGCGACCACCAAGCGGCTTTCTACTTGAACAATAGACGTTGGTCGCTAACGAGAACTTAGTACAATAAATCTAGAAAAAAAACGTGTGATACTAATGCTTAAAATAGTTTGATTTATTTCCCGACTTTAATTAAGAATAGATAACCGCATGTACATAGAAAATAGCATTTCACCGGTGCAGCTTTTATCATTTTAGATATTTATGAGGTGATGACTGATGATTTAAAGATAAAAAGTACTATGGTCGCTTACGAGAGCTTAAAAACAATAGAAAATCTCTGTTGGTGATTTGAAATTGTGGTCGCTAACGGAGCTGGTCGCATCGATAAGGCGGTCGCTTACGAGAGCTTGAAATAACAGAGTTTATGTGACATTTCAAACGGGGTTTCGGGAAAATGGTCGTTATGGGAGCTGGTCGTTTACGAGAGCGGTCGCACGGAGAGCTTCGACTGTACCACTACAATAACCAAAATACGACTGAACTTCGAAAACACGGAAACTTCACCCTGGGACCAGGGTATCTGAAACTGCGTGCAAATTGCTTTATTGCTGTACACAAAATACAGTTTCAGAGACGAATCATGCCTGCGCCGTACAGTGAAGATCTTCGTTCGCGAATAATATCGCTTCCTCTTTTTTCGGTGCTTTCTACACGAGAGAACTGTTGATAGAACCGTAGCGAAATATTTTGAATCCTCTGAGGCAAAGGCTCTCTAAGCACGTGCCAACATGAATTTAGGTTGGAGAAATAATTAGAGCACGCATTTGGAAACAAGCTTTTTTTTCTCAAACACATTTCTCGGTAGCGGAGAAAATCAAAATCTGCTTATCAAAAGTAAAAATCAAGGAAATAAATTTTCTGAAATCTATTCTATTACGTCTGTGATATTTAAAAATATATATATTCACTGTTCGTGCCCACTTATTACTCTAAACAAATGACCACGCAGTCCCATGATCACTTTCGGTCTACTCTTTGGTCTTTTCTCTTTTCTCTTGGGCACCGACAACGTTTCTTGAAAAGGCTATAACTTCAATAAAAATACTAAATACAGACACTGTAGAACCTAGTAGTCCATCCATGGAGCCAGAATTGAACAGTGAACCAGTGAACTAAGGTATCTGTTCCCAAGGGTGGGAATATCGGCGAGCGGGTCTCGGAAAGAAAATTTGTACTACAGAGCTGCACATCACGAGCTCAACGGACCGTTTTCTCGGTTGAAAAGTGCAAGCGAAAGCCTGAGTTGGGAGAGGATTTAGAGTACCGCATTCAGCGCTGCCGAGCAGGGATTTTATCCGAAGTGCCTTTCACTTGGATCGACGGAGGACGGTCAAGCATTCCAAGTATTTACAAAAGGCATAGTGTGACAATAATATTGTAAAAAAACATTGTCCCATTCCACCGGCCTCGCCTTAAGATAGAGAATTTTTAGGCTATTTAATTTAGCTTATTTGCTCAATTTATTTTCTCTCTTTTTCCAGGTTTTACAACAGCTAAGTGGAACTGCAGTGACAGCCTTATCAAAGCTCCTATGCGCAACAAGATAACCAGCCTGGAATCTAAGGCAAAAACTACTATCACCCTGGACTAAGTTAAGGAATCCAGGGTGATAGTAAAAAAAAAATGTCCAGGACATTTAAGGAACATCTATTACGCAGCTTTAATATACAAGTAGTAATAGCTCTCTTTGGACTGCCTTTGGCCTATTATTATATATATTCTATTTTGTCTATAACAAAGTCTTTTGCACAAACATGACAACGAAATCAACAGAAATTATTTAGCCAATTAGAAAGCCAAGAAAGAAGACATCAAGAGCAATCAAGAATATTTCCAAAGCGAAGATGTCTAGCCACAGTAGCTCAACTGTGGGATCCCCTCGGTCTGGTCATAGCAGTCACAGTGAAGTTCCGGATAGATCTACGAGATCTGTGGGCCTCTGGTTTCAAGTGGGACGAAGTTCTACCTGACGACCTACAGCACAAGTGGACAGCGAATATACAGCATCTCACACATCTTCTGAATTTCACAATCGATCGCAAGATGAAACCACGCGACGCGGTAGGCGAACCAGAGTTACACGGATTTTGTGACGAAGGCGAATTAGCATACGGAGCTGTCGTATATCTCAGATGAAAGCTACGAGATGGAAGTTATAGTTGCACTCCAATCATGGTCAAGCCATTCGTAACGTCCTTAAAAAAAGCCAATCCAAAGATTAGAATTGCTTGGATGTTTGGTCCTTTCCCGCCTTTACTTCGCTTGCGCACAAAGTTCACTCACATTGAAAAATGGCAAAATTATACTGGACCGACTCCAAAACAGCTTTATCCTGGATCAAAACGCCTGCGCGAAAGTTTAAGCCCTTCGTCTCTGCAAGAGTCGCAGAAATTCTTGACAATATAGATGTTGAGCATTTCAAGTACGTGATGTCCAAGGATAACCCAGCCGATGCTTTAACTAGAGGAATTGATCTAAACCAACTACAAACCTGGATCGCTGGACCGAGTTTCTTACTGAGCGACGAGACAGCAAAGATGGTGATGATCTTGAATCTGAAGAATACAGAAGTGAACTCAAAGACAAGGAAATACACATTGTCACGCATCTGAGAATACTGTACTCAAGCACCTCATGACGTCATGCTCAACCTATGTGAAGGCACGACGAACGTTAGCATATGTACAGAGATTTATCCACAATACAAGAAACAAGAGAAGCAAAAAGTCGGGTCGGATCACTGTTCAAGAGTTGAAGGACTCCGAAACCGTACTTTTTCGATAGTGCCAACAAGACCTGAAACCTGAGACCCTAGACAAAAAGGTCAAGTGAGAAGAGCACGCATATGGCTTATTGCGCGTCCATGGCAGATTGGACAACATCATGACTCTTCCATCAGATATGCGTCAACCTTTTATACTGTCGCGTGACCATCCACTTGTTTACTACTTTTTCGCCGTTTGCACAAACAAAGAGGGCATTGTGGGTACAAAAGTTTGGTCTATGAAGCAAGGAGAAAATTCAGGATCATTGGTGTGCGCAATTCTGCTAAACACCTTACAGCTAATTGTATCATATGCAAGAAACTTCGCAAGAGACCACTGAAACAGCTTATGGGACAAGTACCACGCCTACGCGTTACCACAGGGTTCCCAGCAAATACAGCATTAGACATGTTCGGTCCCATACATATCAGAATGAATCGCAAGATCTGTAAAGAGGCGCAAGTGATAATTTTTATTTGTATGACCACAAGAGCAGTAGGCTTTAGAACTAGTGTCTGAGATTTGCGTGTGCACGAGGGCACACAAATGTATGTTGGTCTGACCGAGGAAGCAACTTTCTTGGAGCGCAACGCTATCAGAAGAATTTCAAATGGCAATTCAATATCCCGCGTGCAAGCCACCAGAATGGGGTCGTAGAAAGTCTTATGGATGCTACATGCAAAAATCTACCATACACCGAAGAGCAGTGGAACACATTCTTGAGTGAGATTACTTATATGGCGAACGGTTGAATGCTGTATCCAGCATCAGATGAAATCTGGGACTCCCCGCCGATAACTCCCAATGACCTACTGATTGACCTACTTATCTACAACAACTGTAACGTCTGTAATTAGATCATTAAAATGTAGTGCAAAACTGTTAAGTGGATCTAGCTGGTCGGATGTGGTGGCATAATCTTTTCCAATGTAAAAAAGTCAATAAATGGCAAAACAATAAGTTTGTTAAGAAAAATGTATTTTAACACTGTTTTTTACCATACTGCAGGTGCATTGGATGATCGGATGATTTTCTAGTGGTATTGAGCCCAGCCAACTGATCAACATAACACTCAACCCATACCACTTTATAACCATCATATTAGCTTAAAGAAAGCCTGTCGACCATCATGCATTGCGGCCACATGCATGTTGATAAACAATAAAACGATGACCAGAAGGGGTAAAATGGGAGCTGGGATTGGCCTTTTTTTAGGCTGGGAAAATGGGATTGGGGTCACTGGGACTGGGATTTGACCACTGGGAATGGGAATTAATGTCCAATAAACTGGGAATGGGATTCTATATTATTTCCCTTTTCCTTGTAAAACGATATAAATCGTCGTTTCAAAATAATTGTAAGGATAACTCAGTGTACGTAAACATGTGAAAAACACATAAAACAGATAAACACAAAAATAATTAACTGTACAGCGGTTTCTTGTTTGGTTACCAGTCTCACATTTATCCATCTAATATGACTCTTCCAATATCGGCGGCTTTGGCTGAAACCTCGGGCGGAGGGGGGAAGAAAAATAGATGGGGAGGGAAAGCAAATTGGGTGTGGTCAACAGATACTTTTACCCCTAGGTGGTAGCAAATTGGACGGAAAATTGCAAGAGAAGCCCCTTTGACTTGTACGTGGAACTGGGAAAATAATCTGCAAGAAGGCAGGGTAGAAGAATCGAGCAAGACACGTGGCCTTGCAGACCTCGCTTTGGAGATCGATTAACCACATAGAACCTGGAAGCCAGAAAAAAGCTCAAATGTTGTCTTAGCACGGTTGATCGAATGATAATGTTTGTCAAAAGTGAATCAATATCGCTTATCGTTCGGGTCATTCAAAGACTTGTAGACTTTGAGAAGGGCTCCACTATAAACATATTTAATACATACATAATACATTACTATTAGCAGTAAAACCACTATGGATCTGTGGACTCCGCAGTTAGCAGAACCGCTCAGAAAAGGATGACTGAAACACAGATAGCTGATAGCCACATGCGTTTAAGTGAATTCTTTACAAACTTTTGCTTGTATTAGAGTGGTTTCAATAAATCCATAAAACACATTGGAACTATCAAAGAGTGATAGTCAAGGCAACACATTAAAAGAGAACAATTGAGGTAGAGCGTAATAGTGTGTAATACTATCTGCTTCACGGATTAATTGAAACCACTCTAGAACAGTTTACACAACACTTTTTAATCACTGGGATTTTCAAAAGTCTGACTGGGATTTCTGGAAAAAACGTTACTGGGACTGGGATTTGGCGAAAATTTACACTGGGAATGGGATTGGGACCCCACCTTCTGGACCCTGATAAAAACGTGTAGGTCATTCATCGCTTCTCATCACCAAAAAGCACAGAACTCATGAAAAGCAAAATCCTACCAACATGGTCAGAACATTTTGTGGGTACAACACAAACTTGTGTTCTGAAACATAGCCTGCATTGCATTGCATGGTCAACAGGCATTCTTTAATCCATTTTATACAACAGTGCTGTAAAAGGCAAGCTCTGGTTGGCCAGCAGACCGTGTGAATGATAGCAAACCCGAGTTTGAAATGCACACCCTGTTAGGGCTTTGTTGTTGTATAGAACAAATAAATCTTAGTTTTCCGTTCATCTGTCCAGCTCATTAGATGCACAGAAGGTCAAAGTGGGTCATGAACAACAGTCACACCACTTGACTGCTTCTTGTGGCATACTTTTTTCTTCACGACACACTGTGACATCAACTGTGTATCTATCAGTTAGAGGACAGATGCAAAGAAAAATAATGAGAACCTTAAACTAAAATCTAACCGGAACTTAAATCTAACCCGAAGGCTAAATCTAACCCTAACACTGGCGGTAAGCCTGAGGGTTTGCCTATAACAACCGCATAGATTTGTCTATTGTTTTGAATTCAAAAGAGCTTTTCATCCTACCTGGCGCATTGATAACCCTTTCTAGCCCGAATTTATTTCTGTCATACTTCGCTTATTTAGAGGGCCACAGTTTGTGTAACTTGGACAGGGCTTCCTGGTAACAAGACATACCACTCATGGGCTCATGAAAACCTTTAGTCGCTTGGAGAACAAGAAAATGAGGCATGAGTTCAATAAACGTCGCTTTATAAGTGCTTTTTCCGAGTCATTTTCTGCTACAGGAGCCACTTTGCTTGCATCATCAAGCAAACAAAGTCGATAGAGGCCAGCTTCTGGAAGAAGTCAGAAGTGGGGAGCACATTAATTTATGAGCAAAATCGAGGTCACAAACAATTTGCAGGCCGTGTGATGGCTCTCAAGTATATGAAGCTCTCCTGGTTGTTTTGTAGCAGGATTTCAGCACTGCCAAGACAATTTGGGTTAGTTTTGAATCCAAAAGAATGCATTCGGTGCAATATATCAAAAAATATCTAAACCGGGGATTAGGGGCGAAGTGCTGTCAATTTTTTTCAGTTTAACCCACAATGCTTTGCGCTTGAAAAACGGGAAAAGATGTGAATGCGTTAGTAAGCCAAATCAAATGGCTGCTGCTTGGCCCGTTGCGGCATTGGGATGGAATAAGCGAAGGAAATTACATGAAATATGATGGAATTTTGCTTTGAACATTGGGTTTTGACTTTTAACTGCCTTTTGCCATTAAAATTGGAGTTCAAAAATGATGTTTTCCAGACTTATTATATGGCATAAAAACGAATATTTTCCAATTCTCCAGTAAACAAACCATTATACCCGCTATAACAACTTGGACTTGGTGACTTTCTGGTAGTATAAATTGGAGGAGTGTACTAGTTGTCACTTTTCGTTCTCTCAGGTTCAGAATGATGTGATTTTTCAAAGCACACCAGATGATACAGCCACTGATTAGAGGCGGTTTTACGGCGGTCTCGCAGGGTTTTTTTGGGGAAAATACAGAGAGGCTAGTTTTAGATTTTACCAAGGTTTCTGCAGTTTGTTTCTCAAAAATCGTAAAATCGAAAAACAGTCTGAATAGTCACTTAAGTTGTTATTGCCCCAACCCCGTCATATATTATATAAATATACAATATGATAAGAAAATAATAAGTATACTTCCCATGGAGTATTATTTCCAGTGTAGTATATTATAAAACATATAATATGATAAGAAAATAATAAGTATACTTTCCATGGAGTATTATTTCCAGAATACTTTGGTGTAGTGTACTTTAAGTAGACTTTTTTAGATGACAAAAAGTTTGATACTTTCAGTTTACTTCTTTTCTGCCCTCGACCACCAAATTTTGTTTGCCTGCTGTTTAAGTACACAAACTTGTACCGGTCTGAGCTTTCACATGGTTACCCCGGAGGTTTGAACTTTATTGTAATGTGCATTTTGTTGTGATCGGATGTCGCTCGCTACAGAAATAATCTACATGAAAGGTACAACAGGCGAAAGCAAAGTACAATGAAAAACCGGGTCAAGCAAACCAAAAGAGTAATGAAGTTTAGATTTTTTTCTCTGTGCCTTAAAATACTTCAATGTACTCAAGACTTTGGTTTTATCTTTGGTACACAATCAATAATAATTTACAGAAGTTTCAAAAGAATTGACATATGGGGTTTTTGTCAGGGGAGAAAAACGCAAGATTTAGAATTCTGGCCAAAATTTATCAACTTTTGCAGTTTACTTGTCGATATTTTAACACATGCCAAACAAAATCAAAAGCATTCTAAGAACGGAAATTTGGCTGGCACATTGCATTGGGTTTGTAGATAAGTGGGGCGGCAAGAATCTTCTAATTACGCAAATATCAGCCATTCTTTTTACAGGAAATCTTTGCGGCATAATAATTTTGACATTTTGGAGCTTTAAAAAGTCCTCTCGAATAACCTAAAATTGGCTCAATGAATTCTCTCCAAACTTTTTTTTTTGTCCATCTTTAATTACAAAGCCATATTATTACATATACATTTTTACAGGATAGACAGTATGTTGCTTCTTCCCTCAACCCCCCCCCCCCCCTACACCCCCCCTCCCCCAACCCCACCCCCTACACCCTCCAGCCCCCCCCCCCCCCCAACCTTTTTTTCCACAGAGGCACCCCCCCCCACACACACACACACCCATACTCTCTCGATAACACCATACACTAAAATACAAAACACACAATACAACAAAAACAAACAATACAATACACAGACACCTCCACACCAACATAACCTTGGCGCTTGGTAGGGAAGAGCATTTAGGACTCAGATTGGGTTAATGGACTGAGAATATTTGAAAGAGGATCCCATTTTTGAAAGTGAAAAGCTAAGTTACCCTTTTCTCTAGAAAGGCGAAGTTCAATTTCATGTACATATCTTAATCTGCTTTTAAAGTTTTGTGAGCGTAGGTGGTTGATCACGTATTTTACAAGAAAAAATGTGATATTTTGCAAGAATTATTAAATGGTTCAGCAAAATAAGAAATAAAAGGGTGCCATCTTCAGCAAACAAGTCTCCAATTTTATTTATACCTTTAAAAGACATCCACTTATGGTACACGGATTTTTTTCCTAGACAAATTAACTTGTTATTCCATAATAACTGGTTTGCGATATCCTCCGCTGTTTCTATTTTAACTGATTGTTTTAGCTGAATCCAGGCTTCCAATGCCTCACGATAGAAGGCGGGGAAATTACTGTTCAAATTTAACTTATCCACTTCGAAGTTACAATGAAAAAGAAACTGTCCGCTTACACTTTTTAAATAACAATTTAGTATTGTTTTCCAAAAAGACATCTCTCCGTTGATGAATTTCTTGATGCACATAACTCTTTGAGCCTTGATCATGGAAATGATGTCAGGCATTTTCAACCCACCATTTTCGATATCATTTATTAGTGAAAGTCTTTTTACCTTGTCTTTTCCATTCCAAACGAATTCAAACAATAACCGATTTACTTCTTTGAGAAAGTCCTTATCACACGAGGTAACAGAACAAATGTATAAGATCTTAGGTACTATAAAGGTTTTAATAATTTGAATCTTCCCAATAATAGACAAGCCTCTCCATTTCCAGGCATTAAACTTGTTTCTGATAAATTCAAATACTGAATCGAAGTTAAGCGTTTTTAGCAATCGATCATGGTTTGTAAAATACACGCCAAGAATTTTGACAGCAGATTTGATCTCTTTGACCATTAATTCCGCTTCAGTAATTTTGATGGATCCTAATCGTAAAACCTCTGTCTTATCTTTATTAACTTTCAAACCAGAAACAACGCTAAAACGGTTTAGAGTCGAAAACAAATGAATATAAGAGGGTCATTCCACAGTATTGTGAGCCTGAACATCAAATTCTGAAAACAACTATCTCTGACTTAATTTGGTAATAAACTTAAAGAGTGATGCCTGAAGTTTATTTTACAGATGTTTGTTTTTGAATAGTAGTCGGCAGACATGAATAAATTACAATTGTTTATGCAAATTCGGAAAATGACTGTTGCGGAGTCTACATTTTGATTTTTTGTTAAAAAAAGAAAGGCCAAAAAACATTAATGGAACTTTTCATAGACATTACCTACCATTGGTTTGCCTTGTAAAAATACCTTGCAATCTGGGATGTGCTGCTAAAGTGTGACAGAATTTGCTGTCCAAGGCAGGTCTGTAGACTCCGCAACAAATTTGGCACTTTAAGTTTTAGTAAAATACTAAAAAATATAGATATTTGACTGAAAGTTTGTTAACTTCTAATTTATTAAGACTGCAAACATTATCATAAAAATATTCAGTGTAAATATATTTCCTTGCAAATAAAAATGCAATTGTTTTTTGTTCTACAACTGGCCCTAGCAACTCTAGGAGACTGGGCCTAGAGAACTACTGAGCATGCTCTGCCTAATTTCCCAGAGAATTGTGGGTAATATAGTGACTGCACTCACATCTAGTTGTGTAATGTGATTAAGATTGCTTTGAAAATGTCTACAAGTACTGAAAGAAGCAGAAAATGTAGAGAAAAGTTGAAAGGTGACAAAGAAAAGCTTTCAGAGTATCAAAGAAAGGATTGAGAGAGAAAAGCTAGGGAGCTTGCTAACTTCAAAGCAAACAAGAGTGAAAAAGAGAAGGCAGTGGACAGGTTAAAGAGGGCAGAAACACAAAGGCGCTGGAGAGCTAAAGCAAAGGGAAAAGGAGAGGGTAAACAAAATGTTATGGCTAGTGCTGCTAAGGACTATAAGAGTCCCCAAAGTTTAGGAAAGGCTGTAAGACGAGTGCAAAAGCACTTACCAAAGAGTCATCTAAAGTGCCTCATGTGCTACTCAGGTAGATTAAGGCATGGGTCAATGCTTGATTTTGACCTAAAACTAAGGGGGGTGGTCATCTCCTTTTGAAATTGCACAATCAAGGGAATAACTTGTTCATAAGATCGGTATGGATAAAATCTTTCAATAACAATGATGTACACTCTTCATCAACTCATCATGTGACCTATCACATTTCTTAACACCAAAAATTCGAATTGTCAACATATTTGTCAAAAGTCTGAGCGCTAAACGCAAGTTTTCTTGAAACCTTTTCTTATGAATAGATTAAGGCCATCAACATGTACAACTTGTCATCTGAAAATTTGAAGAAATTTCTAAAATACGTTAAATATTCACGATTATATTTTTCAGGGGACTGGGTCGAGTAAGTAATTATTGAATTTCTCAGTAAAAATAGATTAAGTCCTAATTATCCAGATGCAGTTTTATGGGTATTGCCATTAGACACGTTAAAAGTTAAAAGGTGTTTAGTTTCATTGGGGTTTTCAACTCAGACTTTTAAGCCAAACAATATGAAAGGGATACTTGCGTGACACCAGAAGGTTAAATGTCACACACGCAAGGTCAGTTCTGATGTCATCATTTTATGTAAAGTAACAAACATAAAAGTTTTCATGAAGCAAGATACATCATAAACAACATTTTGACCACCCCCTCACATTTTTGATAAAGAAGACGAGACCCATGCCTTAATCTGCCTGAGTAGCAAAGGTTGTAGAGGCAATGTCACCAGGCAAAAGAAAGTCAGTCCTGGAAGCAGTTGACAGTGCTTCAAAGCGAAGAAAACAAGCTGAAGACCCCAGAAAGCAGCGATCGGATGCCTTGTCAGAGAAGTGCATTATGGAAGTTGAAGAATTTTATAGAAGAGATGACA
Source organism: Scolanthus callimorphus (assembly GCA_033964015.1). Taxonomy (NCBI): domain Eukaryota; kingdom Metazoa; phylum Cnidaria; class Anthozoa; order Actiniaria; family Edwardsiidae; genus Scolanthus; species Scolanthus callimorphus. The sequence goes on from CM066913.1 coordinate 20,407,511, forward strand.
CAAGTAGAATGTGCCCGGGGAAAAAAAAAACTGTGTGTCTGTAAAAAACTAGCAAAGGGCGAGAAGTGAGGCAGAAGAGATTGTTACTTTATAATATTGCTGAGGTGCACCAGATGTTGAAGAGTGAATCACATACAGGCATTGGTTTATCGACGTTTGCATCTCTCAGGCCACCTCAGCCAAGGAGTTTGCAGATACAGCGAAACAGCTGTGTAAGAAGATAAAGGTTCTCTACTGCTCAGAGGATCAAGTAGAGTTGGTAACTGCTTACTCCCCGATGGGACAGTTGCAAAGCGATCCCTTCCACGCACTCAATTCACTTTGTGGCTAAGGTAGATGACGTAACCATTAAAGTTGCTAAGAACTCTCAGTTCTCCCAACAAGATTGGTGTCAAGAGCATGTCCTGATATCAAAGAGTTCCCTGTCTCGCCAGCCTAGTGGAAAGGATCCAAGGCAAGTTCCAACAGCAGTAAAACAAGGTCCAGGGCAAAAAGCTGCAACCAGAGTTAGTGGAAAAGATTCCAAACAAGTACCAGCATCAGTCATAGAACCAGATCCAGGCCAAGTGAAGACACCTAATCTAACAACTGAATTTGGTTTGCTTGCAATGTTAAAGGCTAGATTCAGACATCCTGGTCATGTCACTGCTATCCCTCACAAGGCTCAGCTATTGGCTGGGATTATGAATGGTCAAGTGAAATTCAAAGGCAAAGGAGTCATATCACGGAATGACCTACAGTAACATCGCTCCACGGAGGGCATGCAAAGAAAGAAGATAACTTTCTTACTAACTTTGTCATCGACATGTACCTGCAAATGCTCCAAACTGTTTCGCCTAACATTGTTGTATTTCCTTGGGAACAATTTGAGAAGTCCTCAATCACCGGACGCCAATTATTTGCTAAAGGAAAACTCCTTGAAAAAGACCTTATCATCACACCTTGCTGCCCAGTTGGAGGTGACCACTGGTTTCTGGTGGCAGCTATGCCCAAGGAAAAGTCCATCTTTGCTTTTGATAGCCTGGCAGGGTCATTTGTTAAGCCCACAGCTGAAGTTGCTATTTGCAAAATGTGGCATGTCCTCAAGAAGGCTGACAGCAGCTTGGATAAATGTATGTGGAGATTTGTAGCAAACAAACCAGAAGATTTGCCACAACAAGCAAATGAAATTGACTGTGGTGTATTTCTTTGCATGTATGCTAGGTGCTTGGCCACTGGTGCCCCAATGCTCTGCAAAGATCCTGACATCCCAGCAGTTAGAGAGCAGATGCTTTTTGAGCTTCACTATCAAGCCTTGCTTCCCCCACAAACAAGCATCATTGAAAAAGATCAGTATTATGCAGTGGATTATGTGAAGAAGTACTACATAGGCAGAGCCTTAGATGCCTCCAGTGATGGATCCCTTATACCATTCAAGTTCCTCTATTATGTTGGAGCACAGAGGTTTGGTTGGCCAATCAGAGATGATGTAGAAAGTGTCCACCCCTCTTGTATATTCCATGGCCCACTGGCATTGCAAGGGAATGGGCCCTTTGAGATCCCTAACTTAGATGAGGTAGAGGCTGTTTTCAAGTTGCTGAAAAAATAAAATGACCTGATTGACCATTTTCATGCTGATAACTTTATTATTCTAGCATTCATGTTGTTGCATATTTATCTGCTACATTGTGCTCCTTAGCACCAAGTACTGTTTGGCTCTGAACTATGAGAAACATTGCATATTAACAATTGGCTTACTAATTGCCCAGTCTTGAAGAGATATCTTAGTCATAAATAGCTTGTCAGTTTGATTGATAACTGAAGTTTGAATAATGTTTGTCTGAAGCACTGACGCTTTGAAGTGTTGATTTTTACGAGGCAACATTCCCTGCTATCAAAGTGCAGGTCATGCAACTTAACTAGGTGTAAATGTGTTGTACTATTTGAAGGAGAGCTAGTGTTGAACTGGATTTAAAATTAAAAGTGACTGCTACAAAAAAGTTAGACTGTAATAATTTAGTAAACTTTAAAACAGTAGATTCCGCAAAAATTTCCCATAATCTATTTATGCTGGGATATGATTATCTAACGTACTGAGATTATAATGAGATCTGTTTATAATGAAATCTGTTTTTAAAATATTTCCTTTGCTTTTGAGTGCAGTAAGCAGCATTTTTGTGGTTCTTGCCTTATTTGTATTTTAAGTGCCCTTCTGTAGACTCCGCAACGTAGACTCCGCAACGATACCAGTCTTTCTAAAACTAGCAATTTCCCCAAGAAGACAATACAAAAGAAAAAAAAATTTTTTTGCTTAAATCAACCAGAAGAATGTTGTTCCTTTTTATTCAAACCCAATTTTAAAATGTTTAAATAGTTCACAGAGTTTTCAAGGTGAAGTTAATTTCTAAAAAAAGATTAATTTTCTGAGTAGACTCCGCAACAGTCATATATTTTCAGAAATCTCAGATGCATTTAAACTTTGCAATATCCTCTATGTTACAGTTTGTAGTACTAATACCCCTTGGCCCTATAAGTTAATTTTTATTTAGAATAACATTCTAAATTAAAAGTTGTAATGTCTCAAATCCCTCTAAATGTAGACTCCGCAACATACAATTTACAGTGGAATGACCCAAGATCTTTTATCCCTCAAAAAAGCGGTGATGTCATCCGCAAAGGATACAAGCTTTATTTCATTTCCTTCAACATTGATACCTTTGATCTGAGGGTCATCTCTAATTTGGATAGCCAAAAGCTCTAAAACAATAATAAACAAAAAAGGCGAGAGGGGATCTCCCTGGCGAACTCCAGATGAAATATTAAAAAAGGGTGTGGCGTATCCATTATTCGTTACACAGCTGGATAAATTTTTGTAAAACATACTTATCCAAGAAATGAACGAGCTTCCAAAATTGAACTTTTCAAGAGCTCTCAACAAAAAATCCCGATTTACTGAATCGAAAGCTTTTTCGAAGTCTATTGTAGTTAACAATGAATCCACCTTATTGTGATTTGTATAATGTATAATATCATTGATAGTTCTTATTGCATCAAAATTAGTTCTGCATTCTCTCCAAACTTGCTGGGATTATTGTCTGCTACTTACTCTGGATTAAGTGTCATTATAAAAGTCTAGATCGAGCAACACATCTACTGTCACCCTAATAATAAACAAGGGCGTGGCTATTATGTTGCTATAGCAACTCCAATCACAACAAAATACACATTACAATAATCCTCAAACCCTCCAGGGTAACCATGTGGAAGCTCAGACTGAACAGCAGGCAAACAAAGTTTGGTGGTGGAGGGCAGAGAAAAATTGTAGGCAGCCTTCTTCCAGTATACTGGAACATTTTGATGCATCTTAAAAGTATACTTAAAGTGTTCTTGATTTCCATAAGGGTCATTACCAGCTTAATTGATACAATTGATTTTCACTCCCTGAGTTTGCGGAAAAGACAGGAGCTTTTAAGGGCATGTTGCTATGGTTACTCTTGTCAAATGGTCATTCCTTGCATTGGACAATTTCAATAATCCAAACCTTCTATTGAGGTACAGTATTCATTCCAAATGTTGTGTGAAAAAACTTCCAGGTCTTCTTTGATCCAGTAAATGCTAGTGGTGGGAATTACTTTAACATTATTATTGTATTTTTCTGTGCAGTAAATTTGCATATTTCATTGCAAGAATAGTAAGGTAAACAGTGTACTTTTACTTTTAAATTGCTCGTTGCTCATATAAATTTCAGCACAATTTGAAATGTGTTTATTTTGAGTACTACTCTCAAAATATTTAATTCAATATGGACATATAGGGGCCTGTTCTTATGGCACAGGAAGTGTATGTAATAGGCAGTGTTTTTATTGTGCAGCATTCACTTGTTGTATTAACCGTGTTACCTAGTCACAGTTAATTTTGTAAAAACTGTATAATTTACAACCAAGAAAATCAGGTTTGAATGACGCAAAGGGAAAGGGAGAGTGGTGCAGTATCCAGTTTACAGGTTTTCACCCACACAAATGAAAAGGACATTATACTACCGCTACACCAGGGGCCGAGGATAGTGGGACGGGAGACTCATTTTCAAACATGTACATTGTATGTGCTGCAACAGCAACACGAACAAGCATGGCTCGAAAATCAGCAGCTGGAAAATGGAAAGAATGCTAGTGCGATGAGAATAGAATTACAGAAGCTGAAGGAAAAGAATGTAGCACTAGAAGTTCAACTGAACGGGACCTGTGTTTTCTTGTTGCCTCATGATACTCGTTGCAACACCCAAGGACAGCTTCACAAGAACACAAATCTCTCTTCACAGGAAAATCACTCCATCAAAGAGCTGAGTGATTCTTCAGGGAGAAGGAGCTGAGCCATTTTCTCTGCACAATCAACAAACTTTTCCACATACTTTGCTCCAAAAATTCCACCCTACCAGACGATTGCGAAATTCTAAAGGAGTAGCTCAAATTACTAGGGAAAAGACTCCATGGGACTAGAGAAGAAAAAGAACAAATCGCAGGGATTGTTACATAACACATAGAAAATCGATGGGTTCAATGGAAATCCAAGGAGTACAGTGTTGATTCCCTCAACTGGGAAAAGCACTTGATAAAGAAATCCAAGAGGGTGTATTAAGGCGGCAGGTACAAAACGCAGGTCACAGGTCACAGGTCAACAATAGAACGAGTCTACTTGTGACCTGTGATCTGTGACCTGCGTTCTATTGTTGACCTGTGACCTGTGACCTGCGTTTTGTACCTGCCGTGTATTAAGGTGTTGCCCGAGTATTTATTGCACAAATAGATTTCAACTTCTAGCATATTTTTGACCATAAAAAATTATTCTGATTTCCACAATTGTTGGCACAGATCTTTAGCAAGCTCTGGACTACCAAACAGTGTAAATTTCTAGCTAAATTAGTCTTGTCTGTTTGGGATAATATTTCAAATTTACCAAAGGAGGTGTTTTTTAGAATAAATGATATAACTTGAAAATTTGACTGTGAATTGTTTTATTACCAGCTAAAATCGCATCCATAGTAACAAGGGTTTCCTCAGATAATTTTAATATAGTGGCGCTTCTGTATGGTGTGCCGAGAGCAGATATCAGTAAAATAGGGGAAAATTATAAATTGCTTATGTTCATTCTCTCTTATTTAAAAGGGAGAGTCCTACAGAAAGCGACATTTCATAAAACGAACAAGAGCAATGTCTTTTCCATATTGTTATAATATTCAATTCAAGCTTGAAATAACTAAATTGCTGGAATTGTTTTGCAAGTCTCTTTCATGAGAGGTAGAGCACAACCAACTGAGGACTTACCAAGTTTGGGCTTGTCATTCCCATACTGTATTGAGAACATTATCCTAAAGAAGTCAATGTTTCGTCACTCCAACTCAAATGCCAAGAACACCCATATGTTATGAACTCAGTGTGCTTGCCTCAGCGCACTTGGTGCTAAATTCTTCATGTGCATGTGTTTAGATTCTGCAATCCTACCGGAGTTTGAATCCACGCACATGAAGAATTTAGCACCAATTGAGCAAACCATGTGGGTATGTCTACAAAGACGTACCCCAAGTTTGCTATTAACAGTTAAGACATCAACTTTTACTTGTTTGATTGGTAGGGACTAGCAGCATAGCAATGTCCATAGAAATGTAGCATTATTTTGTGCCTTCAAAACACAACTTTTCAGTGCCCAAAACAACACCAAAAATATTTTGTGGCCAAGTCGGAGAAATGGATATGGTTTAAGTTATCAGTGCCGTTTGTGCCAGAAACCAATTTGAGAGATGAAGGTCATTAAGAAATGAGGATAATAAGCTTAAAGTAAGCTTAGGTTATTCTAAGCAAAGGTCTGTCTACAGAGTTCGAAACCTGATGTCAGTGGATTGTAAGCTTAATTTGTTTCATATAACGCGCATTATCCAAATGAATAATGCAGTAAAAGCCGACAAAGAAAGACGGACCTTTAAATTAGCACACTGTGCAAAACTGTTGAGCTCTCAAAACTACTGTTGAGATCTCAAAACTGTTGAGCTCTACAAAAGGTATTCGACACCTAACGTAAAATTTACCAAGATAAAGCTCATTTCTCACCTCTTAAACGCTGACGGTTTTCCTGTAGTAGTTGAACACCTCGTTGCCCATGTGCTTAAAACAGCTGTGTGCTCGAAGCATGATAATTTTTGAAGATTCACAAGGGAAATCACACAATGACTTGCACGAGCATCTCGCTCGTTCCTTCGCGCCTTTCACATATTTCCCAGGATTCCTTGCGCATCGCTCCCAGGAATCCCTCGCGACGCGAGCTCGGTATTATGGGTAAATTAGGGGTAGAGTTCATTCACATGTACTCGTAACCACTCGCTAGCGTTTAATCAGATTTTCGAATAAATTGTAGCATATAAAAAAACGATACGAAGGCACTCTGCCAAATTTCATCACTTGGTCACGCAACACCAGTCACGTACTTTGCGCGAAATTCCGACTGAGTTCTTTCTTTGATGCTTGCTATGTTTGAATCAATCTTGAAGGATTTCAATGACGGTTTGATCAATATTGTCATTGTTATAGGCTTTTGAAAGAGTCCCTCGGTGTGGACTTCGACATATATCACATATGCCGCTTGACATGGCGAAGTTAATAAAATAAAATAAATAAAATATGGTATATTCCTTGGGAAGACATACTATTGGTTGCACAGCATAAAGTATTCCTTTATATTACTCGATTGACGTAACAGGTCCCTATAAGAAGAGTACTCCAGCACCCTGACAACAGACACTTTTTTCCTTGCATGTTCCATACAAGATGATTTCTCATTTTTATTCCTCTGTTATGGGGTGATAAATTTTTTTCCAATAAGAAAGAAGGGTTTTACACACAATTTTGCTGTGTAGGGATTTTATCTGTAGCTGTAGAATAAATGGCTAAATGGTCGACCCTTAACAGGTGATCTGGGTGATTTCACGCAGGCTTTGATGCGGTGTTTTTTTTTAACCAAAGGACTAGCTCGGGCTTCAAAACCAAATTTCCAACATAAAATGCAAACGAAACTTAAAAAAGGGCAATGTGCTTACACATGAGTGGATTACCAAGAGTTTCAATATTTACTATGAACGCCCGAATCACAGTCAGAAAAGTGTCTATTTTTAGAACTAGGATGCCCGCGAAAATTCGTCATCCACAGGGTGCCCACATTCTCGCCACGCGAACAGTTGTGAGATCCAGCCTAAAAGTAAATCGCAGATCAATGGAAAAACCGTTAAAATCGCAAAGATTAGGTAGGATATTCTCTATTTTGTTGTGTATTGGGTATACGAACATTCGAACCTGAGCATTCGAATACTTTCGCGCGCGAAACTCAAATCTAAAAATAGACACTTTTGTTTGCTGGATGGAAGCTAAAACACATTTGGCGTGCGGAATGTAAAGAAGGAGTTCACAGAGTAATGAAAAATGACAGTGAAATACTGATACTTGGATGAATAAAGTACTACTGCGCTCAATACCAGAAACGAAGCAAAATACACCCAACGTGGCTGTTTATAGTGTTTATTTTTTTTTAAATGACTGCACTTATGGTTGAAATTCTTTCTTGTGATGCTCGAGCTCTTCGGGGTCCATCATGATATCCCCTTCAAACAAATTCAGCCCCTCACCTGAAAAAGTCAACAACAAGGAGCGTCGAAAGGAAAGAATCGCTTGCATTTGTTTATGAAACAGGTTCATTATGGACACTATTTGTTTTCTGAGTGCCATCAATCTGAAAATAGTGTGTTCCCTTTTCTTTGCCCCATATCACACCCAGAGCTAGAACGGATAAACAGGGTGCACGTCCTATCCCTTAAGGTATAAAATTCATCCATGTGCTATCTCTTAGTGGTGTCCAAAGAGTCTAGTTTCAGCTTGCTGGTAATTTATTAAGGACCTCAATAACATTAGGATTTTCCGCGTCCAATTTGCTATCTCTTAGGAGTAAAATTCACTGTTGAATTCACCCCCCTCCCCCCTCCCTTCCCTGCGAGCAGTGGTTTCCTCCTCTCTTAGGCTCGCCGTCGGCATAAAAGAGAAGGAAACCACTGCTTCGCAGGGTAGTACCTGGGTGTTTACATCTCCAGCACGTTAAACTGGGCTAAACAATGCGAAGAGGTCAAGAAGAAAGCAAACAGAGTCCTGGGCGTCCTACAGAGAAACTTGTCTTCCTGTAGCAGAGACATCAAGGCGCGGGCGTATCTGAGCTTAGTAGACCCATAGCCGAATACGCCACCACGGCTTGGTCACCCTACACAAAGAAAGACTGCGCCGCCATTGAATCTATTCAGCGGCGCGGGGCTCGCTTCGTTACCGGCAACTACACCCGAACGAGCAGCGTCACTAGTATGCTGGAGTCGCTGGAGACTAGGCGTTTGTGGTGGGACTTAGATATGTTCTTCAAAATAAATTCTGGGCTCGTGTCTATACCGTTCCCAAAAGAAATAGTTCCAGGGTAATCAGGCACAAGAGACCACCAATATAAGTTTAGAGCTATTGGCGCTAATATTAATGCCTTCAAGTACACGTTCTTTGTAAGAACAGTTCCGCATTGGAATGACCTCCCAGCGGACGCGGCGGAAGCCGACAGTTTAGCCGCCTTTAGAGCAGCAAGGTAGTGGGTCACGCTGACCCCATTGCAATATTAGTATCATGCTAAGGGCAATTATTTAAATTAAAGATTGAAGATTTCATTTTGATTGATTTCGTCGACTCACTGAACTAGCGTTTTGGTTTGACTGACATCGTCATGGTTTTGGTCATGGTTTTGGTCAGCAGTTTTGTGTCAAAAACAAAACAAAATGGCGGACATCCACGGTGACTTATCGCAAAGGTAAGACTTGGATTTTCCATTTCTTCGCATCATATCCTGCATTTTAAGCCAAGTCTGCGTTTTATACCAAGTCTGCAGTCTGCATTTTATACCGAGTCTGCGTTTTACCCCTAGTCTGCAGTCTGCAGCCCGCAGTCTGCAGTCTGCGTTTTATACTGACCGCTCGCCGTACTCAAAAAGTGAGTCCATTAAACTCCGCCGTCTTACCCAGACAACTTTCCAACTTTCCCGGGGGGGGGGGGGGGGGGGACTCCCACTATTTTTTGGTCGGGGATGATCGTCATATCTTTTAGGGGTTAAATCATGATGGTTTGGTCTCTTTTATACGAAAGCCGAGAAGGAACATTGGATTTCGGTGTTCTTAAAATGAACTTCAGTGTTCTTAAAGTGAACTTCAGTGTTCTTAAATTTCGGTGTTCTTAAAATTGACTTCAGAGTTCTTAAATTTCGTTGTTCTTAAATGAGGCGGTGCATTCGGCCTCTGACAACGTTGTTTTTGAAGCTATTTGCATAGCAAATCGCTTCTTAGTCATCGCTCAGGCACTTTAATGCCTGGGTCAAAGGGACCACGCCCTGTTTAGCATTCGATTTGTTCTTAGTTAACATACGTCCAACTTATCCTTCCAATTCCCTTACAATATTAAAGACCTCAACGTCCTTGATAATTTCATAAGTTGCTGTTACCATAGAAACAAAAGCCCGACCTTTGACCTCTGTTTCAAAAATTTCGTTTCAAAGCTTGACGAGGAGTGGAAAATGCAAACAAACCTGCAATTAAACTAAATGAAGTAATAGGGCATACCTTGAAGTTTATCAGTCCAACTAGATATCGTGCATAATGTTTTCATTTACGAAGTTATTAACTACTTACTAACCGAGAGTGAGGGCATTACGTGAAATATCAAACTGAGGTTTTGGCGTATCGACCGAGCGATAGCGAGGTTGATACGCCAAAACCGAGGTTTGATATTTCACGTAATGCCCGAACGGTCGAGGTTAGTAAGTTGTTTATTATATGGCACTTTTTGTACAAGCGTTTTACGAACCGGAAGTCGCCTCGTTAATTTTCCCGCCAAAATAACTCAGACACGCGCCCGCGTCGCGCTCGAGTTCTGAGTCAAATTGATAGAACAAACCCGTGTGTGAAAACCACGCCAGACTTGCTCTAAAGTAATCAATCTCTTATGGATATCAAATACTTCGGAATCCTTTCTTTTACAGATATTTTATAATGTTGTTTAGTCATTTGTGAGAAACTTTTGAGGGAGGTTACAGAAGTTTCAAACGGCAAGCAACCGGGAAGCAAGTCTTCGACGTCAGCTCAACTTTTTTAGCACCATTGGGGAAAACATTGCTCCTTTTGCACTAGGAAACGGCCTTTAATAAATACGGAAGAAGAGTTAAACCTGAAGAAGAAGCTATCCTCCAGAAAATTGCAATGGTTATCTTATTTGTGCAAAAGCAAACGTAAAAGTAAGAATGAATTTAGCTCGAGGAGATGGAGAGAGAAAAGAAATCAACGACTTCACTATCAGTTATCGGTAAGCACAAAGTTTGAACTCGCTTTCTGTTATTATTTTTAGCTCTCAAGTTTCTTGAATTCCCAATAAATTTTGACTTTACATGTAGCTTTTACCTTTTGCTGCTATTTTGACTCCCTTAAGTTATCATTTTCTCCGGATAGACTCGAATTTCTTAGAGTAACTTTTTGGCTCTGCTTTGTTTTTGTAAACAGGTCATTTCTGATATTCAGGCCTTTATTTTCCTCTTGTCACTACAAGTTATATTTGTGTTATACTGTGTCAAGTATTCCTTGTTGTGAATTTCGCTGAAAATCTTTTTGAATTTGTGTTATTTCAAGGAGATGATTTTTTGTCAGTCTTGAACTGCGAGCGGACATTAAGAATTTCCATAATGCCCGTGGGCATTACGGAGAGTTACGCCCGCTCGTTAGCCAATCAGAGCGCGCGTACTATCGTTGCCATATAATAATAAGCAATTATTGGATGAGGTTTTTGTGATTTCCAGAATAAACAATGTCGAGACAAGTGGAATCAGGCGAGGCCGTAAGGCCGAGCCTGATTCCACTTGGCGAGATATTGTTTATTCTGGAAATCACAAAAACCGAATTCAATAATTGTTTTATTATACATTGATTCAGTGAAAATACTTTTTTTCTGTCAAGCAATTTCTTTTACACAAGCGCCTTGTTAAAAGGGGAAACATTCAAAGGGCTGTAGTCCCATGAAACATTGCGCGCGTAGGATCAAGAATCAGCTAGCTGATTCTTCAAGAATCAGCATGCTGATTCTTGGAGACCCTTAAAGTGCGTGATTCCCAAAGTAAAGCACGCGCTTTTAGCCAATCAGAATCGAGATAGTGAGTACAATGTATAATAATAGCAGATATCATATTTCAGAATGTCCAAAAATAGGTTTCCTGATGAAATGGACATCATATCTAGTTGGACCAGTGATACTTGTCCTAGCATTAATTACATAACATCTTGATATCCTTAAAATTTTTTGCCTTTCCTTTCCTCGCGAGGCAGTTTTTAAAATTTCTTTTCTTTGGAGTTCAAAGGTCACATTCCACGTTGCCATGGGGATGTCAACTGGAATTTGTTTAACTTTTGCCGAACAACAATTCTAAATAAGAAATGAATGGTAAAGAGTAAAAGTTCTCGATATAGACCACCCCCTAAGGTTTTTGAGCCGCCATTTTGAAAGCAACTGAGACCCAGGCATTAACATAGCTGAGCGCCCTCGACTATGTGACTATGTATGTATGTCACTTCGCGGGAATCGTCCAGCTTGCACTCCATGTTGCTCCTATTTGTACATTGATTATACTTAAGTCGCACTAGAATCACGGGTCATGAAGTTTCTGCCTTTCAAATATTTGAATTTAGCCAATCATAGCCCTACAATCCTTTACCCTCCCCTCCCTTGTTACATCAGTACATTCCCCCACCACCCCATCCCTTGTAGCATAATGGCAGCCAGTCGTCCATGTGGGACGACAAGTTTCTTCTTGGAGGTGATGTGAATTGAGCATGCTCTCGGTATCACGTCATACATGCCCACCATCGTGTATTATTTAGGGTATTTCCATTACGACAAATAAATAAGTATGCTAAGATAGAAAAACGCGTTAACAATATTAAAGTTGCCGCTGAGCATGCGCAATATGTTTTCTTAATTTTATTGCTACAAGAGATCAAATCACGCCGGACGTGCTTGAAAATAAACCTCTCCTCAGTTTTGTGCTGGATATTTTCAACGTCGTGCTGCTTTGTTCCAATCACCTAAAGTATACGAGGTGGATGTTTGTGAATTTTGTCTGACAGTGATGCGATCGAGTCATGTATCGAGCGTGGAATTCAGCAAGCGCCGGTCGAAATTGACAAGAGACTCTCAGTAAAAGTACAAGACATAGACAAATATGAATGAAACAGATGAAACTGAAAGGTGAAAAACCTTACAGGTGAGAAATGGGAAAGAACAAGTCCAAGAAATGAGTCCTTAGTTCGAAGTCTTATCGAATATTCGAGCAAGACGTATAAGTAAATAAAACGATCCCTTAAGTCACGTGATCTCCTCGATGGCTCATCGGCAGAATCCCGCTTTGCAAATGGAAGGTCCGGGTTCGAATACAGGGATGTCAATGTTTTTTTTTTTTCTTTTTTTTTGCGTTTTTCTCAAAGAATAAAACATTTCCTCGATCTTGTGTAGCAAATTTTCAACGTCGTGCTGCTTTGTTCCAATCACCTAATTTACGAGGTGGATGTTTGCGAGTTTTGTCAGTGATGCGATCGAGTCATATAATCGAGCGTGAAATTCAGCAAACGCCGGTAGAAATTAACAAGAGACTCTCAGTAAAAGTACAAGACATAGACAAATATGAATGAAACAGATGAAACTGAAAGGTGAAAAAAACCTTACAGGTGAGAAATGGGAAAGAACAAGTCCAAGAAATGAGTCCTTAGTTCGAAGTCTTATCGAATATTCGAGCAAGACGTATAAGTATTAGGGACCGATCGTTGATTACGTCCCCAGGGGGGGCGGTGGTTTTCTAAATTTATTGAATGTTAAAATTCGCACCCCCCTCATTAAAAAGGCGACGCAAAAATAACCCCCCATAACATCGATGTTCTTAAAAGCTTACCCCCACCCTGTAACCAACCATTAACCCTGTTTGAACTAATGGAAAACAATTTACAAAAATTCTCTTTTGTTGCGCGCGAAGCGCGCTCTAATTTTTATGCATGAACGCATTTCACCAAACCTCAAAGAAAAGGTATATGAACTAATTCCATTTGCTGTGTGTAGTAAACAAAGATCGCAAATGACGTGCGTGAAGCAGGGTCCAAATGACGAAGCTCTATCCTCGTAACTTCGAACTCACGCTTGCCTAATAATAAGGCCTTCTTTTTTCGAACTGAGACAGTTCCGATGCTTTTACTGCAGAGCGTCTTTTTGGGGAGAGTTAGTTTTTTCTCCTGGCTAAGATACATTTCCTTGTAATGACATTCGTAAACATTCCATTGCGCATGTTCTCAAAAACTGTACTGTACATTCCTATGCGCGCGAAGCGCGCCGAAATTGGCGAACTCGCTATAGGGCTTGGCGCGCCCCCCTGTATGCCACGACACGATAGCTTGTACATATTATTATTTAGTTTGAACCACAGTGTCTCTGAAAAAATTACCCCCTGTTTTGAGAGAAGATGCCAAAAAATTACCCCCCTAAAATCTATGTCTTCTAAATTTTTACCCCACCCCAAATTCCAGCCCCCCCCCCCCCCCCCCCCCCCATAGAAGAATTTCCGCTTTGCAAACGGAAGGTCCGGGGTTCGAATACCGGGATGTTTTTTTTCTTTTTTTTTTTTGCGTTTTTCTCAAAGAATAAAACCTTTCCTCGATCTTGTGTAGCAAATTTTCAACGTCGTACTGCTTTGTTCCAATCACCTAATTTACGAGGTGGATGTTTTCGAGTTTTGTCAGTGATGCGATCGAGTCATATAATCGAGCGTGGAATTCAGCAAACGCCGGTCAAAAAAGAACAAGACATAGATAAATATGGATGAAGCTGAAAGGTGAAAAGACCTTAAAGGTGAGAAATGGGAAAGAACAAGTCCAAGAAATGAGTCCCGAGTTCGAAGTCTTATCGAATATTTAAGCAAGACAATATATAAGTAAATAAAACGATCCACCATGTCACGTGGTCATCCTGATTGCTCATCGGTAGAATCCCCGCTGAAGGTCCGGGGTCCGGGATGTCAAGGTTTAAATTTTTTTTTTGCGTTTTTCTCAAAGACAAGCACTTTTTGTGTTTTGTTACCGGAAGTGTGTGATTTTTTTTTAATCCGAGTCGACGGGAAAAGGTAGAACTACTTAGACAATAAGTTGCCACTGAGCATATACACAATAGTTTCTGAAATTTATCGCTTGCTTTAAGCAGGGACGTCCCTGCTTTAAGAGGCAAAACTAAAACCCAATATGAGAATCAACACCGCATTGCTTTAACCGGTGACGTCATCGAAACAATTCCCACCTCTTTTCTCGTCACCTCGCGGGGACGAGCCGGGGAGTTCTGGGTTCGAGAATGGCACACGGCCAGCCCGTCCCACCCTGTAGAACATCAGCAAATAGCTTCCCGTACGCTCTGCGTACCTATGTTTTTTAATAGCTGTATGGTACCGAGGATGATACCATTCATTCTCGAACCCAGAGCTCCCCGACTCGTAACCTCGCGGGGGAGGCTCTGGTGACAGCCACTGACGCATGCGCGAGATTTAATACAGAGCCGCTGAGAGAAAGACCTCTCAGCGCATGCTCCAACGCTCAAAATCAGCCAATCAGCGACGGCCCTCAAATGGATGTCCCCAGAGCCTCCCCTGCGAGCAGACGAGCCGGGGAGCTCTGGGTACGAGAATGGATACCATTGGATACCATTGGGTTCTACTTACGTTCGTTAATGTCCAGTTCATTCACGAATCCATCGTCTGCTTGGTTTTCGATACCGTAATCAACTTCTCCAAGCTCTAGTTTAGCGGCGGGTTCATCTGTAATGACACATACAGATGCCGCTATATATACGTTTATTTATACACACGGTAAGAGAAGGAAAAACCAAAACAGAAACGCAAAATTTGCCAACATTTCGGACCTTTATTTCGGTCCTTCTTCAGGGCGACACACGGTAAAATCATCAAAATACACTCGACAGATAACTAAATAAGACAGATATACACACATTTACGAGTTTAAACTGGTTCCCATGATTGCCGTGTGAGCTTGCATTATTAAAAATGTTCGCTGACTTTTCGTTTTTCGTAGCTTTTTAGATACAGAATATCTTGATGAAGGTTGTTCAATAAAGCTTCTCCACAATACTAAAATTATTTTTCAGGTAATTTGTTCTTGGTTTAACACGCACCGTGTTAACGCGTGACAAGGCTTCACGCCGTGTATTTTAACAACTATTCTCCGAAGGGGATAGGTGAATCGTGTGGGATATCTACTAAAGGAACAAATCAGAGCGCGCGAAAATGACCTCGCTGATTTGATATATACTAAAATGTCTTATGAGCTAAATGAGCGTTTGGACGCATTTAGGATTTACTTATCAATGAAGACCGTTAGGTACCTAGGGTGAGGATTGCAGTAATGTCCCACAAAATAACGTGCAAGCTTCTGAGTTAGAAAAAACATTCCACGAGCTGTTGACAGCTTCTCTCGCAAAAAAAAATTATGGCGCTCCTCTAGTGAGCCAGGAAAGAAATTTCCTGCACAAGAAAAACCTGAAACCATCCGTGGAAACATCAATTGTCCGTCCCTTACCACTTACGTCAACTGCATCAATTATTCTTGCATAACATGTTCACTGTTTTAGATACAAGAACCTGCTTTAAATAAACTTAACTTGTCAACTTGTTTAGAACGTCGAGTAAAGAATGAAAGCACTTCGGAACATCGCAAGATACGCCGCGATAGTTCAGGCAGCTTATCATTTTATTCACTATTATTTCTACATCACTTTTCTCGTCTTTTCAAACATTAATGTCAACAGATGACGAGAAATCTAAGGCATTGTCCACACTAACGCGTTTTCAACACTAACGCGTTTCCACACTAACGCGTTTTCGTTTGAATCCGTATACTTTTTGATACGTTTAGGCCTTCCGTCCACACTAACACGCTGATCGTTTTCACCGAATCCGTATAAGTTTGAAAACGCTCTCGCAAGTCAATAAAAACGAATCCGTTTTAGTGTGGACGGTCGAATTCGGATAAAAATGAAAACGATGACGTTACTGTACCACTTATTTGAGACTGTCCTTGCACACGTCAACATCAAATAAAATCTTATCGCTTTTTGTGTAGCTAAATTTTCCGTATCTCCCGTCCACACTAACACGCTGCGAATCCGTATAAGTTTGAAAACAAAAACTTTTGAAAACGCGTTAGTGTGGACAGGGCCTAAACTAATCAACGCCATTGGAAGCCATTCAGTGGTAAGTCAATCTGTGGTGCTGAGCATTTATTTTTCGACTAAGGCCCGTTTCAGACGTCGAACTTTTGCCGCGTCGAATCCAGTTATTAGAAGTTTCATTTGAGCAACTTAGAGGACACTTTATCCAGTACAAAAGCTAAATCTAGAAGAACCATAGTAGAACAAAAAGAAATGTAAAGTTTGTTTTTCTTGTTTATTCTTCATTTGATTATAAAATGGAGAAAACCAGTCGACTGAATTGGATTCGACGCGGCAAAAGATCGACGTTTGAAACAGGCCTAAGAAAAGCATTCAAAAGGGGCCCAATTAAACCGTGACAAAAACGTCTTATGTGATATGACAAAACCTGTACAAGAAACGTTGTCTTCTTTTCGTTTCTGACTACGGCCTTACCTTCGGTCTTCTGAGAGAAGGAGCTCGAAAAGACAAAGAAAAAGAGCAGCACAAATATCAAAGCTTGCTTCATTGCGTCGTGGAAAACATAAATTTCCCTTTGTTCTAAAGGGCCTCATCTAAAAGCTTCAGCTTGATTATTTCAGCTGTTTGTAGCGTGCAGCCAGTTTTACTAACCTCCAATAAAAACTCCACAGCTTGAGCTAATAAGAAAATAAACGCGAGGCATAACCAACGAAGGTGTCAACCATGTCAATCTAGCCCTTTCTAGAGAAGACATATCCTGAGATAATTAACAACCCTATCCCCCGAAGGGGAAGTGAATAGTGTTTGATATCTACTATTTCAGAAACCAATCAGAGCGCGCGAAAATGACTATTCACTGATTTGGTATATACTAATCGTGTTTATTTTTGTTTTGTGTTTTTCGTTCTCAAAACCAAAACAAAAACAACACGGCGCGCAATGCATTATAGAACGGTGGCGCGGCATGGGTCTTTAACTAGGTGTATTTATTTAATACACCGCATGATAGTGCTTCTATATATAGATTTAGCCACTGGCTAAAAGCGGAGTTCCCGGTTACATTATTTGATATGTATACAGTATTTTCTTTGGTGCCCTTGTTACAATACATGCAAAAAGGTAAATGTACAAATAAGCTTGGCCTGTCGAAGTCGGTAAAGAATCCCTGTTCAGAAAAAAATTGAAAAAAAGAGTACTTATACCCCTCCCAATGGAAAAATTCTAAAAAAAAAACAATAGTGCAATAAAGAGATAAGTAAATATTTGTCATAAGTTTTTTTAATTGAAATCACAATACATGTACCATTTATTACATGTGCAGTGTATTTTTCCTAATGTGTCATTCCAGAAATACCAATACCCACCATTTAATGTGAAGAGAAATTCAGAAATAAATTCAGTAATCATAACACATGGATGGCAGAGCTGAGGGAGGGAGGGGGCAGCCCCTCCATTTTTCAGCAGAATTTCAATTTTTCATCTCCCCACCCTTCCCCCACCCTGGAATTTCCAAAGGAAAATAGCTGAGTATTTGTATGAAATTTACTCCACTGTAAATGTCCTCAAGTCCTCTCTTTGTCAGGTCTGTCTTAGTTTGGAACAGCTTTCCTCAATGCATTTTTCCATACACCCCTTCATTGCCTGTGTTCCCATCAAGCCTCCCTGGCAAGCTAATTCGGTAATGGCGGTTCTACGACATCTGCACATGATAACTATTTTGATCTATTTTTTTTATCGGTTAATCTTACTCATTTTATTTATTTATCTATTATTTACTTATTAATAATTTTTTTTTTCGTTGTCGCACGCTTGCACATTTAGTCCGGCGGATTATCGTAAAAAATGCGCACTTTTGGCTAAAGACTCCAGACTTTGCATGTCAATAGTTTTCAGTATTTTATTGAAGATAAGATATGGAGGCACGCTAAATTTTATTCGTAGCGAAAGCTAGAACAGTTTTAATGTGAACCATTGTTTTGCCATTGGCAGCCATCTTTGAATCCTTTGTTATTCATGAGCTCTGCGGCACTTAGTGAAATCATCCATTGTCCGTGTTTATAGAGTATAGCACAGTACTAGGAAGAAATATCATGCCAAAATTTTAGAGACAAACTTCGTTTTACACATTTGACACATGAGGTACCAATTATCTCGATTTGTTTTTAGAATTTGTTGGTCATTCTTGAAACATTTTATCAATTAACCTCAGTCAGACTATTGTTTTACAATAGAAATTCTAAACATTTCGAAACATTCACAATACACTGATCGTGATATTTAATAGATCACCAAAAACTGTAAGGAAACGCTCAGCCGAAGTCAGTCAGCTTAATCCATAGCTCAGAATTAGCAAATGTTGAGCTGCTATGGCTGTGTAGTCTAGAGAACAACTTGAATGTTACAAAGCTAAGTTCTAAACCTCATTTGAATAACAAAGCATTCAAAATGGCTGCTATTGAGCTAAACAATAGTTCACTCTAAAACCTCTCTAGCTTTCGCTACGAAAGAATTCTAGCGTGCCTCCATATCTACGATTTAAAAATACATTGAAAACTATCACCTGGCAAAAAATTGGGGCTTTAGCCTAAAATGCGCAATTTCCTCGAAATTTGCTCTAATCCGCCGGACTAATTGTCGTCAACCACCCATTGCCGGATTAGCTTGCTAGTGGCAATTAATTAAATTAAAGTTAAAGTTTAAGAAAATTGCTCTAGAATTAATACTTTCTGGAACCACACATTTTATGTGTTTCTGCTACAGTCATTACTGAGTATATTCCACTGAGTGACTGCAGGGCCAAGGAGTGCCAGCTAATTCTTACAGAGTGTTTACCATTTGAAACGCAAGCGAAGATGTTTTTTATTTCTTTGTTAATTAACATTATTATCATTTTTTGCAAGGAAAAATAAAACTAGTCACAGATACAAATGATTGAAGGTTGTTATTTATTATTTAATTATATAGCCAGCGCGAAATCCATTGTTATCAACTGTCCAATTATGTTTAAATTGGATCGCACGTGCTGAAATTGGACAATTTTCAGCAAAAAAATCATATAGCAGCAAGTATCTTTTCATGCGACCCACTCTCTCTTGTTGGCCAACATAATCAACGGCTCACTCTTATTTGCAAGAGCAGAAATAAATGACCCAACCCCAGTAGCTACTGTTGCCCTTGTACTCCCTTTCTACTTTTGCTTAGAATATGCAACAGAGCCATAGCCTCCAAAAACTGGGAGGCAAGACATATAAAAACACACAAGGCAGTTGTTGTCAGACTATCAGGCTGTATTAGACAGTTACCAGGCTCTATATTAGATAGTTGTTATAGAACATTGCACCTGGCTGGTGGCATAATAAAAGCCAGCTTGATTTCTATGTTGCCCACCCCAAATGCATGGCTTAATGTTTTTTGGCCCGCCCCTTTTTGGAGGCAAAAACATCGTGGCCCCTTGTACTTTATGACCAGTCCCTAATTGTTAGAAATTTCATTTACAGTTTCAGTTTCTCTGGACACTTTTTCCAGTCGAAAGGGAAATTTAGCTGAACCATGACAGAACAAAAAGAAATGTAAAGTTTGCCTCTTAAAAACTTAACCCTACAACATAAACTCACTTTGCCCTACAACTGAGGATTGATTTGTCTTTGATTAAATTCTCCACTTGCCTGTTATATGACCGTGAAGCACATTCTATCATAACCAGAAATATCTTGGGAACCTACAAATAATCAAGCATTCAAGAGTTGGCTTCTCTCCTCAGTCAGTTTGTCTCCTCAGTTAAGCTTATCTCCTCGAGCGAAATTAATAAAATAATTTGAAATTCTGAGAAATTTTTTACAGGTTAGTAAATTTAAAAAATACTGTACCTTTGCCAAAATCGGAAGTCCGGAGGCGTTTGGAAACTGCGTTGCATAGTTTTTTGCATAAAAGTGAGACGGTATTTCACTAGGAATCCTCAAACAAATAACAAAACGATCGTAAGCCAGCCACCGGGGCGCGAAAAAAACTCTGAATGGAAATTTGCGGTAGTTGTCAAATGCCACTTTAAAACTTTTCAAGGTAACTTAAAACCTTTTATTTTTAAAGCTAAAACAACGAGCGAAGTTAGACGAAGTTAAACTTCATCGCGGTAAATCTGACTTTTAGTCTAATTGATTTAGGCACTGCCTAAAAGCGGAACTCCAGTGGTTTACTCACATGGACGCGCGCGTTGTATTTTCCCGCCACTCACGAATTTGCACATTGGTTTGCCTGTGTAGGGGCGTGCAGACGGACGGACAGACAGACACGGACGCGCCAGCGATACCCAAATGGGAATTCCCGTCGAACCATGAAAAATGAAGTCGATCGTATACCTGAGTTCTACTTTGAGCTATTGTATTCTTCCTGCGATACCTATAGTGCTCCGCTCTGCGGCCTTCGGCCGCTAAGGACCTCCGCTATAGTGAGTTATTTATTATACAACGAACAAACATATGTTCTTTTCTTTTCAAGATTCATTAGAAAACACACGATCGGGAAGCCATTCAACTGCGCGCGCAAAACCGGTTTGTAATCGGTTTGCTACAGTGTAATAGGCCATCAACAGTGCAATAGAGTCCTAAAGTGTGACGTCACAAATTTGAAAATTTTCGATTTAGCAATATTTGTTCCTTGATTTCGAAAGGGCATATCGATTGAAAGGTACACACGAAAATGAGGTGAATCGGCTGAAACGCGACGGAGATATGGCCCGCTGAATACACTCAGGTGTGTTAAGGCCTGACTTGAAAGGAGGTGGGGCTTATACGCGGATTCTTAAGGCAAAAAGCAGTTTTTGCAAATAACTACATTAGCAAAATAGCTACCGAAATGGAACTTGGTATGAGTAACACGTCCCCGGACCTTAACTGTTCCATGCACTAAGTTGCTATGGAGACACAATTTTATAGTATCTGTAAGTACTGTTTAAAATTTACTTTCAATCAAAAACGGGGAAAACTTACTGGCAATTTTCCTACTTTTTGACCCTAAATTCGTAATCTCCATGGACTTCTACATTTGATAGCGTTTTTTAATCGTGTCCAGGGTCACGTGATCGTGAGAACTGTTGCCCTAGCAACCAAGTTTCTCTCCTATCTCCGCTAATTTTCAAGGTGGTCTGCCTTAAAAGACGCTATATTGAAGGAATCAACGCAGTAAAGGAAAATTCCATCGTATTTTCAGAATAGGATGAGGTTTTCTGTTCCCCATTTTAAGTTTTGTCCACAAAAAAGAAAAATATGGCGCACGTCACTTTAATTTGGTTGTCATGGAAACTTCAACTGTCAAAATTTTGCTAGTACTGGAATGAACATTGATGCAAAGTTTCATTGCTGTAGCTTTTTTTCGTATTCGAGATATTGGCAAAATTATTTTCTGCCCGCGTATAAGCCCCAAGTCAGGCCTTAACACACCTGAGCATAATTTCTTTAACAAATCACTGTATTTTTGGTTCAGTTCATAAAGTTATGAACTGAGTCCAAAATACAGTGATTTGTTAAAGAAAATTATGTATTCAGCGGGCCATATCTCCGTCGCGTTTCAACCGATTCACCTCATTTTTGGTGTGTAGCTTTCAATCGATATGCCCTGTCACACTCAAGGAACAAATATTGCTAAATCGAAAATTTTGTTTTTGTGACGTCATCACTTTAGGACTCTATACGACTCTATATCTGCATTCAATTTTGACCTTATATGGTAAAATGGCGTTACATCCGTATAATAATTGGTCTTACTGCGTTTAATTTGCTTTAAGTGACTATTTCCCCTTTGACACTATTAAACTGTAGATTGTCTTGCGGGGACCTGATTCACATTACTTTGCTGTGTGCTGTGATCATCCATCGGGGTGACCACATTTCTGCCGCACCACGGGCAAATCAGCGCCAAGAAGCGCTCCCTGTATGCTTGATTGGTTGCGCAATAGATAAAAGGGTTGACACAGCTATTCCCCATGCACATGATCACCGTGAAATGATGCAGTGGCGTGTCCATCATAGTCAAGTCAAACTTGAACAACAGGTAATAGAACTGGTTTGGAAACCAGCATACCCCAAGAGCAGCGGCCGTTACGATGCACATGCGCAGTAAGCGCAATCCTGCCTTCCCATGATTAGTTTTAAAAAGCGCGGGAGAGCGGCGGACCTTCAGCCAAAGACTGATGAACGAAATGGTCGTGACGGTCAGAGGTATGAAGAACTTGCCGTTAAACTCTACGATGGCCACGACCTAAAAAAAAACAAGAAAAATCTGTTAAAAATTAGTTTGTGAACGGAGTGGAGATCAGGAATTAACCTTGTGTGAAAGCTGACGTGCGCCCAATGAAATATCCCATGTGTGCTTCTGAGCGTTAGCCCTAGTAAGCGGAGAAAGAGGAAAAATCTCTGACCCCGAGAGGGATTCGAACCCACGACCTCCAGAATTGTACATCCGATGCTCTACCAGCTTCTTTTCGCAGGTTGAGGCCATCAGGGGCCATTGTCTTGAGCTTCTCAATCCAGCAGCCCTCAACTGACAAAAGATCTTCCGCCTTCGAGACTTTCTTGATGCATTTAATCACCAAATCGTCTAGTGTATGTCCTGCGTTGGTGGGAATGAAATGGGCCGCCACTGGTGATGTCTCAGCATACCTTCTGTAATGGTTGATAGTGTACTTGTGCGTTCTAAATCTTTCATGTAGAGGACAGCTGGTTTGACCTACGTACTGCATACTACACTTAGTACACGATATAAGGTAGATAACATTGCTGCTACAGTCCAGCGTGCTGTTGATCTTGAAACTTTTGCCGGTACTAGAGCTGACGAAAGTGTCGTTTACGTCTACGAGATTACAGGTTCTGCACCTTCGGTTCCCACACGTTTTCATCCCACCACTTGCTGTAGTCTCAGAAGATGGGACCCGGGCTCTCACTTAGATATCTCTTAGGTTAGGTTGGCGTCTGAAAGCCACCATAGGGGGTTCTGGTATTACTTTCTTCAATCGATTTGAGACGCAAATGATGGGGAACGCTTGTTTAAGGATCTTGGATGCGTTTCGTAGCTGAGGGTGATATGTCAGCACTACAGGTACTCCGTTGGTCTTCGTTCTTCGTTGGTAGATCATCAGAGTATCTCCTCTGGATTGCAGCACTACTCGCGCGATGCTTTGACGTTCAAGGTCTTGTTTGTAGCCTCTCGATGTAAGGTGGATGGAAAGCTCTCCGAATCGCTTTCAAAACACCTCCTCGGTGGAACAGATTCTTCGTAGGCGGAGTGCTAAGGAGTAGGGGATACTCGACTTGCAGTGCGCAGGGTGACTGGAGGTCCAGAGTAGGTATTGGTGTGTGTCAGTGGATTTGCAATATAGATCTGTCTCCAGTAACCCATTTTCGTTTTGAACAGAGACATCGAGAAAGTTGACAGCATGTCTCGATACGGTAGACGTAAATTCAATGCTCGGGTGCATGTTATTAGCCAAGCGGATGAATTCTTCAAAAGCCTCTTCTCCATGGGTCCAGATTTCGAAGACATCGTCTATATAGCGGCAAGGGCTTACGTGTGGTCTCTCCACGGATACGTTCTTCTATGGCTCTCATGAAAAGAATAGCGTAGGAGGGGACCATACGTGTTCCCATGGCAACGCCGCTCACTTGTAGGTAATTGTTATCCATGAATGTGAAGTTGTTTTGGGTTAATACCAGCTCGGCCAGTTTCATAAGGGTTCAGTGCTTGGGGCCTTAAAACAGAGAAGTAACGATGTCCAGGAAGGTTTGAAACCTCGAAAACAAATCGTATGTAATCACGCTATTTCTCGATCCATCGGACCATATTTTTTAGCTTTTGCGAGCAAACATGCCGGGAAGCTCTGGGTTCGAGAATGGTTTTGCTGACGAATCAGTGATCGCTCCTGGAGCGTGCGCATATCGTGACAGACACCCCTTAATTAGTCGGAGCAAAGCTTGCAGGGTTATGAAAACCGCAGCTACACACCTGTCTGACAGTGGTGTCTGTAACCGAACTGATCCAGATGCAAGTATCGTCTGGTCCGAGTGTCATCTCAAAGATCTGTGGTGCGTTGAGTGCAAATGAACACATCCAGATCAAGAACACGACCATCACCACCCTACCCCTCTTGAAACTAGATTTGTACTTGGCTGGGCGAGATACGGCGAACCACCTGAAATAACGGAGGAAGCGCGATTAGAAGAGATGGGGGGTTTCCTCTTTGTAAGTAGCACTTAGTTATAGGTCAAGGGGGGCATTAGGGCTACAACGTTTGTAGAATTATGAATACAAGAGCCGTTGCTTCTTTCAACTTCCTACTGCGTCTTGCTTTTCACGTTCGGATTGCAGTGACTCGGCAAACCGCAGGGAAAAAGCTCTCTTTTTTTAGCCGGCGAAGAAGAAATGTGCTCTAAAACAAACTAACGACGCTGCAGTGACCAACGCTATAGTTGCCAAAACCACAGAATTGCTGCTTGCAGTGCGTGGGACAATTACTGAAATCACGCTTGGTTTACGCTCGTTTGCCTATAATTAACAAATGTTCAAAATTAATCTATCTTTAAAATAGCCATTAAATTACCTCTCCAGCGCCAGGCAGGTGATCGTGTAAACCGAGACTATGCCGAGTGAGAACACGAGGAAGTACGAGGCCATGATCCGGCAAAACAGCTCCCCTGCGATACCCCCTGGGATGGGGAAATTATAGGTGCCAACGATGTATGCTGGGGTAAGTACCAGTCCTAGCCCTGGAGTAACACACAGTAAATAGACGTCATTACTGTCAGCACTGTAGGTAACGTGCTATAGGCCTCTTTACCTTGGGCGTAATGTTGTCCCATTTCAGATCACGTGGCATTCCCATGAGTATTCTTTGTTTTTCTGCTACGCACCGAAGGATATATGAATATGGAAGCATTCCAAACAAAGAAAGATTATTCAAATGATTGGCACGTGATCTGAAATGGGACAGCATTACGCTCTATTCTTTGTTCTTTTCGAACAATTTCTTTTTTACGATATTCAATTGTTCTCATGAGCCCCGAAAAGTCAATAAAAGAAGCTTTTAGAAATAGATTGATATCCACAGAAAAAAAATACCAAATTTTTAAGTGGGTCTTTCTTGGTGTTGCAAGGCACCAGAGGCATAAAGGCAATAGAAGATAAAAGACCGTAGAACGAAACAATAAGATGGAATACAATAGCTCAATCCAAAATACAATACATCTTGCAACACCAAGAAAGACCCTTTTAAGTTGGCAAGATAATTAATAAAGGGTTTCAGTAGGAAATAAGATTCTAAAAATAGCACAAATTATTGTCGGCAAACGTATTGTTGCAATCATACTTGACCGATACAGCGGATTCCGTATGATGTATCTACAAAGCAGGCCACTTTTCAGTCCGCGACCGCGATCGTGCCGCAGTACTATTCTCAGCGGTCTCACTAGCACTAGATAAGGAGAGTGCTTATTAATATCCTGTCACTCTCGCAAACCTCCATCCGAGCACGTTTCTACTTAGCGCTGTTCCGACATGGGGGATAAACACAATTCTCGCTTCTTCCTTAGGCCTACGGCAAACGCCGAACTTCCGTTCTTCTTCTGTCGAACCTTTCCTTTTTCAAAGAATGCCGCTTCATTATACTTTATAATCAAGAAATTTCTATTGTTCTGTATTGGAACGGCGCAACTCAGCTCTGGCACGGCGTTTGCCGTAGGCCTTACTCAGCGTGGCTGCAGCTATAGGAGCACTTTTCACAGTCATATACGAGATCTGTTTTAGCATGAATGCGAGCCGCGCCACATTTACATTTATAGTCCTGTTTCAATTAACGTTGCTCTGCAAAACGTAAAACCATGAACCATGAACCATAAGTCGTAATGATAATTCCTGCCTAAAACGAAGCGGTTCACGCCAAATTGTGTCTCAAAGTAGTAAACAAAGTGCCATTGGGTGGTTATAGTTTGGTTTGGTTTGCCAAACTCGAGGAAAACACGAGAAATAGCGTCTTCATTATGATGCATGGTATGGTTTTATGTTTTGCAGAGCAACGTTAATTGAAATAGGGGTATATGTACGTCTTATTTTAGACTATCATCGATTTTTGCTCTCTTTTTTGTTTGAAATCTTAAAGCACTTTCTCCTTATGTTGTAAAAAAAAACGGCAAACGTTTGAACAAGCAACACGGTAGAATGATAGGGGTGACGCAGCCCATCGGTCTTTTAAAAAAGTGCGAAATCAAGGTTGGGTCGCCGCAAGTAGATTTTGCACCCATAAGCAGCCATATTTATAACATACCTACGATATAACGCGCGCTCTGATTGGTCAATTTTTATGAAGAAGTTTTGGCGGGATGCACGTAGTCAAGGGCAACCGAAGAAGGAACACGGTTTGAACTCGCCGAAAGATTGATTTGGTTCGCTGAAGGAAAATTTTCGTGTCTTATTTTTTCACTAAAAATATGGCTAACAAGTCTAAAATGGAGTTCATCAAGCAATTGAGAGCATGTCAATTTGTGGGTTATGCACAAGGTTGTTAATTTCCATGGATTTAGTGAAAATTTGAGTGCTGTGTGTCAAACATCAGGGTGAAAAGCCGGCCGGTGAAATTCATAACAAGTTCAATTCAGATCTCAATGACAATGGAAATTGCAAGCGATTCAATATGAAGGGACTAAATGGACAAACACAAGAGGTATTTAAACAATTTTGTTAGTTTTATGGAAATTAGCGTTTCTGTATATAGCTTATTTTCGAACAGTTTATGTATAGCTAATCATACGACTTCGAGTTCAATTTGGGATTAATTACACGAATGAGTTTTTCAAAAAGTATCGAAAGTATCAGCTAGCTAGAGTCGCACTCGGCTAACGCCTCGTGCGACTCTTACGCTACCTTTGTGCTCTCTCAACTATCCACGTGCTTCCAGAACTGGATATACGCACGCTAAGCATGGACCATTACTTAATTAAACCTCTCATATCAAGACAGGTTGATTTCTATCGCGCAGCCAATATAACAAACCTAAATACATATTTTTTTTACACAAAGAATAGAACCTCTAAATATTGCATAATTTATAGCATACTATGAAGATAGAATTCATAGAAAGCTATCGTTTTGTACGTGGTATATGCAGACGGATATTATGATCACAACCACCACCCTCAGGGTCATCTACCAAGGTTGGCAGTGTTTTTGAGATGTGAGATAAGAGATATTCGCATCGTTTTTCAAGTGTTTTTGACATATCCAACACACCAAGACAAGAGTCTCTAAAATACCCCGAGAGGCATTTCTCTGCCAGGCGAAAACCGTGCTTTTATAGGGTCTGAATGGAATATCAGCTTTGGCGCTTTCCTGGAGCAAAATACCACACAAGAAAATCTAACAGAAAAGTCGTTTTCTTGTCTCTGTTAAGGTTACGGACTATACCTTGTGGTAATTTTCGTTAAAAAGCCATAATTTCGCGAAAAAAAAGTCGCATCTTGGTAAGTGACACCGCATTTTTTTATTTCTTTAATTTGATTGAACACAATTTTTTTAGGGGGGTTCCTTTCCGACGCATCGGGTCAAGTTTCGAGAGCTCCAAGCTGTTTCAGGTAACACGCGACAGTTGGGTTTTGTGCTGTCCATCAGTGCTTTCGATTGGCTTCCCTTGCGAGACATGTCGCGACAGAAGCCAATACACTGCACTAGGCAAGGATCTGATTGGCTCACAATGGTTTCATTGACTACACAGGAAAACCCAACTGCCAAAAGCTCTCTCGATGAACGCGATGAACGCGCTCGGTCGCGTGTTACCTGAAACAGCTATAGTGTTATAAAAACCGTGATGGAGATTTTTGAAATTTTGAAAAGAGCCGATTTTGTGTGTCTTCTAGTAGTTTTCTTTTATATAAAAAAATCTAAAAACAACTTAGCTCCTAGTCCGGAAGATGAGCGACCACCCCCCACACTATCGACATAAAATAAATCATTTACATTTTTTAAAATGTTAAAACATTTAGTACAAATCTTACCTGTTGTCATATCAGTGATAGCTAGACTCAGAATCAGCATGTTGTACGGCGTCCGCAAGATCTCCCTGTTCTTGAGCAGCACAGTAACGAGAAGACCGTTACCGCTAAACGATAGCACTGCAATTATTCCCAGTGCTGTTCTGAGAGCAACATGCTGTTCGCTGGCCTGTCGGTAGAACGGTGGGGGAGAGGCTGTAGTAGTGTTGTTATCCCACATGGATAGCGGCGTCAGTGCTAATGACGTAGGTGCACGCTAGACGGAAACTTGTATGTAACTTTTACGCATCGAGAACACTGAAATAGATGTTGAAAGGTGATTTACCGAAAGTATACACCTATGTTAGGCGCTGTTCACACTAACGCGTTTTCAAAGGTATTCGTTTTCAAACTGATACGGATTCGCAGCGTGTTAGTGTGGACGGGAGATTTAGCTCAAACAAGCGATCAGTTTTTATTTGATGTTGGTGTGTGCAAGGACAGTCTCAAATTAATGGTACAGTTCACGTTATCGTTTTCATTTTTATCCGGATTCGACCGTCCACACTAAAACGATCTGTATACGGATTTGTTTTTATTCACTTTCGAGAGCGTTTTCAAACTTATACGGATTCGTTGAAAACGATCAGCGTGGTAGTGTGGACGGAAGGCCTAAACGTATCAAAAGTATACGGATTCAAACGAAAACGCGTCAGTGTGGACGGGGTCTTAGAAAAGGTTGCACCATCACAATATCTGTTATATCCCGCTATGCATCAGAGTAGCAAAATAGGCATGCCCAAACAGAATCATGGACACTGGGGGCGCTTTCCATTTGGCAAAAAATCCCGGAATTTTTGGTTAGAATTTAAATGGAAAGCGCCAAACCCGGGGAAACGTTTCGGAAATTTGGGACAACCTTTGGAGCTTACCCCAAAAGTGAGAATTTTCGGAGAACTCGGAATTTCCGGGAATTTGTCCCTTTCCATTTGATTTCTGACCGAAATCCCCGGAAATTCCGGGTCAAATGGAAAGCGGTGCAGACCGTTCTCGGTCTTTCGTCCAATCGTGGCTGTTCTCGTGAATTGCCGGATTGAGACCTTTCCATTTGACTCAGAGAACTACTGGGAATTCAAACCGGGATTTTTTGCCAAATGGAAAGCGCCCCCTGGGTTTCTAGGATAACTTACCATGCTTATCACACTGCTTATGCCAAATGATTCTTCAATACATATTTTTCTACAGTATCACCGCGGACCACAACAGACAATTCTGACGGTTCAACCTTTTTTGAAATAGGTTTATAACGGCTAAACTAAACATAAAATAGCGGCCAGGATCATATTTCATACTCGCTACACCTGCCTGTCAATTCTTAAATGCCAAGAGCATCGAGGAGGTCGTTAATACAGAATTTGCTAAGTTGAAAATCTACTCGACAAACATTTCACGCCCTAGGGCTCATATGTCATTGGGAATGAAAACCTTTGTCTGAAACGGGATCAATTTCACGAAACTTGCGGAACTTGCTATTCAAACATTCTTTTTGCCTCATCATCGGCCAGTATAACTAGCCAATTAGATTCAATCATACTCCTTGAACAAAACCCGGTTGCCTCAACGAGTGTTTAAGTTCGTTATTTCTATAGCGCATCCACCATTGCATCAGTGCTTTTCTCGTTGACATTTCTTTTGCACTGGTAACCAAGGAAATAACCCCTTCCAAAGGCATCCGCGATTTATTTCTAATAACTGTGCCGCCGCATAAGTTGTTTGGACATAACTAATCTCAAGCAAAAAGGATTGTTTTAGTTCACGCGATGGTTTCTAGGCAACAAGGGGAGTTACTGCTTGACAGTTCGCAGCAACCAAAAATTATATTCAGTATAACAGAGAAGGGTGTCTAAGTTTTGTATAAATAGTTTCTCTCCCTTTTCAAACACAGCTGCGGGGAGTTTGTCGTAACAATTTGCATGGATTATGTCGAAACTAAGCAGCATCCAATTTCCTTTTCTCTTGACTTTCCTCTGAATATTTCCGTGAAAAATACGGCACTCAATTAAGTCATCTGCTGCACGCACTTCACCTTCAGGTAAATTTTAGGACTTGAAGAGATTGAAATTAAAAGAAAACAGCGTCAATGTAATATTCCGTCAAGATAAATTAATTCACGTGAAGTGGTAAATTCAAATTTTTCGTTGACCCGCACGAAGTTCCTGGTATATTAGTTGTTCCTTTTAGTGTGAAGAAATGGGAACGGGGAAAAACGGAAGAAGGAAAATTGTTAAATGAGTAAGGGGCAACATATGGAGAAAATAAGAAAAACAAATGTCATTTTACATATTTTGTAGTCAACTATATACGAATGGTAAGAAAATATTCTATTTTGATAAACAAAGTATATTTTCTGGGTTTCAACATCATTAGGGTCAGTAGGGTGTTAATCAATTTTTTTTATGACTTGAACACGACAAAGCTGAAAATGTACACGGACCTATATACCCAACCTGCATTGAAAATGCATTTTTGATCCAAAGTTTAGCTCTTTGTAAGTAAGAGTTACCTGCATCTATCGCCGATAATTTTGCCCTCCTTCACGTCTGAAAGCAACTGCTAGTTATTGGAAAACCAACGGGATGCAAATGCAAGTTATGAGAAAAAGGAAAACGATAAGCCTTATTCAACTCTTTTTACTCTTACTGTTTATATCAATGCAAAATGTAACAATCTCACACTACGAAAATAACATTTCTTTTGTATTATTACATTGATACAATACTTTGCCTTGCCTTTGGTGTTCTTTAATTTGGGAGTCAACCTTCAAAATACAGGTGGCTTCTCTATTTTGATGTATTTTCTTTATTATATAGACCTGACTGAATCTGACAGACAACACATGCGAGTTGTAGAAACGAAAGCACTTTGGTCTAAAAAAATACTAATGGGCTCTATTTGAAAACGGAAACATTTATTTTTTCCACTTTCGCCTTTTGTCCCTATCAGTGTATCCCATGGAAAAAAAATATTTTCAAAAAAGTGTTAACTTCTTATCGCGAATAAGCGGAGATTTCAAGAGGAAAAATAAAATAATCTGAAGTAGCCTTACCTTTTTTTCTGTGTTCAGTATTTGGCAAGTTTCCTTTACGTCCAACGCGGCTAATAAACTGGAAATAAACTTTTTCGATCCCTCACAAAAAAACGATGTTTATCCACGACTTCTCTTTTCTTTTGGGATGATTAGCTGGTCTTTCCTTTCATTGATTATGTCCCAAACTCTCTCGCAACGGAAGCCACATCAAAATACTTCGATATATCTATAAACGTGTCGAGTTTTGTTAGTTTGATTATGATAATTTGACAACCCAATGTCATTATCATCAGTCTCATTTTCCTTGTTTCGGTTTGTATTAATTACAAGCAAAGAATAATTGTTGGGAGATTTATCCCGAAACCGCAAATAAAATAGCCGAAGGGACTAAATATTCGTTCAGTTGAAGTTGAATGAAGGCTCCTTAGAGACATGCTGTATTTGCCGTTTGTGCTCCTCGCCATATGTGGAGAATAAATAAAGTCTGACAATTTAATTTCGTCCTAAACGCGAAACAAGTTTTTTAGCTCGTTGCTCTTGGCATCTTATCTGCTGTCGGGAACATAAAAAGTTTTAAAATCCTTTTTTTATAACTTCTTCTTTCTTATATCTAAACGATTGAAAGGTGTCCTAGTTTTTGCGCTGAAGTAATTATTTTATTCCTTAAGATTTGGCAAATACAGATTAAGTAAAAGCGCTGACACACTAAAAGCGAAGTTAAATATTTTGCACCGAAAAATAGTAACCTGCTCATTCAACTGTGTAAACGCTCATCATTTATCTTTGTTTCAGAGCAAACACAGTAGCGGCAAGAAAGGCAGTTGCAGTCAAGCAAGTTAGCTAGCTTGATAATTTATTTCCTGTCGGAGCGAGTGTGAGGGTGCGGGGCGATACGCGTTATTTCTAGAGCAATTAAATAATGTATCATTTTACGGAAAATATTGAAAGCGACCATCCCAGCTCTGACACCATATTTCCTGTTCAGCTACTAGAACCGACAACAATGGAAATTTCGCATGGAAGGATTCACCATTCAGTGTTAGCACCGAGGGCCAGCACCGGAAGGCAGGCTGTTGAGGCCACACTCGTATATAACCTGCCACATTTGTAATAACTACCACATTTGTTAATAACATTGTGCTGTGCCTCATTTGTGGCTCGAAGATAACTGGGACACCCTAAAAGTGATTGGCAAGAAAGCAATGAACACTTCTGGCATGTTTTAATTGTTCACTTGCCCAGTTGCGCTGTAACTACAAATTTTGTATTTATTAAAAATGTGTCAGGTAATTAGGCTATTATATGTGGCATCAACAAACGAGAATGCGAAGAAAAGCTAAGCACACAGCCTCAAAGTCAGAAATCGTTTACAGTGAATCAATTGATGGCAAGTAGCCTGCGTAGCAAGAAAATGACTTTCTATCAAGCTTGCTATGATCGATATCTTTCTTGAGGCAATTCAGGATGAATTCGTTACGGGCATTCATACCTGAATATCATGCATCGGTCTGTGCGACTGTTACAGAACGTCTGTAATGCTCATTAGGAAAAACCTACTCGCATACTCATCACGAATCCTGCAATCTGATTGGTTCCACTACTAACTATCTATCACGTATTAGTCAAATCACACTAGTGGTCTATTATCAATGCTGCGTTCTAATTGGTTGAGCTACTAGTAGGCTATAAGTTATAGCCTACTAGTAGCGAAAAGTGCCGGATTTGAAAGACAGAAAATGGCAAATGACCAGAACAAAAACATTTTTTTGGCAATACAAATTGACCTACTAGTATGATTTGACTAAAACAATTATTCCTCTCGCCCTCATGGCCTCTGAGTCAATAGCCCATTCGGCCTTCGGCCTCATTGGTTGTTATAAATTGGCTATTGACTCAGAGCCCATTCGGGCTCGAGGAATAATTGTTAAATAGATAGTGAGTAGTGAAAAAGCTACCGTAAAACTCTAAAAAACAATTAAAATAAATGCATTGAAGCAACAAATCGAAGGACGTATGCTAGTGGGTTTCTACTAAAACAATTAGACTATTCGTTCTTGTTTTGCATGAGGTAAACTAGCTCGGCGCTACGCGCCTCGTTAACTATCTATTGACTCATAAAAAAAACTCGTAGCCTAATTGTTAAATAGACACTGAGGCCCAATTCATACATTGATTTAGCACATGAACAGCTCGACGTCCAGGAGCGCGCGTATGAGTTGGGCCTGATATTCTCAAGTTTGCTATCATGTCTAGTTTACTTTCAGACTAAGATTGCGAATTTTCTATGTTTCCATATAAAATACTCAATTCGTTTTGTTGTAAAATCAAACCGCTACGGTTATCTCGTGGATACACTTAACGCGATAACCGTTGCTCTTTTCTTTGGCAACCTGCGAGGCAGTTTGAATTTTATGAAACTTATCCTTTGTACCTTCATTGTTGATCTGCATTAGGTTATGCAAAAGATACAGAAAAGAATAAAAATAAAATAATATTCAATCTTAGAGTATTGCCTTATAGTAGTCGCTTACTTATTGTTGCTTATATTTCTTGTTGCTTACGTTTCTGTCAAAAAACGAATGTTGTGGAAACGTTTGGGATTTTATTTACAAGTCAGAATGAAATTATAAAGGAAAATAGCGGAGCATAATGGAATTGCGAGGCTTCGGATACCCAAAGAATTGTTATCCTATTGTCTATGGTCCACAGGTAACCCAAATTATACCTACGTATAGTAAATAACTATCTTGCGAAATTTTGTTGTTGGCTTCATTGTTGCTTATTTCGTCAGACAGAAGCAATTTTGTCGAAAGTTTTTAGCGGAGCTCCAGCGCTGGCCGAAGGCCCGCGCTAGCGGAGCACCATACCTAAGAGAAAAACGTATAGTATACTATCGAGTTGATTTTTGAACGTCACGGGCATTATGGATCTTTTTGATGAGGTCATTGATGACGTAAGGGCACGTGACTTTGGTATAGAGTTCCTCTTATGGTCTTTGAAAGCTTGTCCAAGTTTGGCTTCTATAGAAGCTACCCTGCGGTATTAAGCCTATAGCGTACGCCGTCCGTCCGTCCGTCGTCCGTCCGTCCGTGTACACATGGGAACCCTGTGGTATGCAAAGAAAAATGATATCTCCTCAAGGGAACACGCTAAGAAAACCATACTTGGGATATTTTGTCTATGCCACAAGGGGGGTGCTGTAACCCGGACACGTGATGTGACGTCATCGATGACGTCATCAGTGATTGAAAAATGAATATCTCGTGAAGGGAAGACTCTAAAACAACCAAACTTTGGTAGTGTAGTCTAGGTCACCAGGTGAGTGAAATGAAGTGGTCACGTGATATGACGTCATCGATGACGTCATCTATGCTTCAAAAATGAATATCTCATGAAAGGAAGACTCTAAAACAACCAAACTTGGGTAGTGTAGTCTAGGTCACCAGGTGAGCGAAATGAAGTGGTCACGTGATTTGACGTCATCTATGACGTCATCTATGCTTAAAAAATGAATATCACGTGAAGGGAAGACTCTAAAACAACCAAACTTGGGTAGTGTAGTCTAGACCACCAGATGAGCGAAATGTAGTGGTCACGTGATATGACGTCATCGATGACGTCATCTATGCTTAAAAAATAATATCTCGTGAAGGGAAGACTCTAAAACAACCAAACTTGGGTAGTGTAGTCTAGGCCACCAGATGAGCGAAATGAAGTGGTCACGTGATATGACGTCATCGATGACGTCATCTATGCTTGAAAAATTAATAACTCGTGAAGGGAAGACTCTAAAGCAACCATATAAACCATGTACACATGGGAATCCCTTTCATTCACATAGAAAATTTTATAACCAGGAGCTCCGCTTTTAGCCAGTGGCTAAATCTATATATTAAACCTATAGCGTACGTCGTCCGTCCGTCGTCCGTCCGTCGTCCGTCCGTCCGTGTACACATGGGAACCCTGTGGTATACAAAGAAAAAATTATATCTCCTCAAGGGAACATGCTTAGACAACCATACTTGGGATATTTTGTCTATGCCACAAGGGGGTGCTGTAACCCGGACACGTGATGTGACGTCATCGATGACGTCATCAGTGATTGAAAAATTAATATCTCATGAAGGGAAGACTCTAAGACAACCAAACTTTGGTAGTGTAGTCTAGAGGTCACCAAGTGAGCGAAATGAAGTGGTCACGTGATATGACGTCATCGATGACGTCATCTATGCTTCAAAAATGAATATCTCATGAAGGAAAGACTCTAAAACAACCAAACTTGGGTAGTGTAGTCTAGGTCACCAGATGGGCGAAATGAAGTGGTCACGTGATGTGACGTCATCCATGACGTCATCTGTGCTTCAAAAATGAATATCTCATGAAAGGAAGACTCTAAAACAACCAAACTTGGGTAGTGTAGTCTAGGCCACCAGATGAGCGAAATGAGGTGGCCACGTGATGTGACGTCATCGATGACGTCATCTATGCTTGAAAAATCAATATCTCGTGAAGGGAAGCCTCTAAAACAACCAAACTTTGGTAGTGTAGTCTAGGCCACCAGATGAGCGAAATGAGGTGGTCACGTGATGTGACGTCATCGATGACGTCATCTATGCTTGAAAAATCAATATCTCGTGAAGGGAAGCCTCTAAAACAACCAAACTTTGGTAGTGTAGTCTAGGTCACCAGGTGAGCGAAATGAAGTGGTCACGTGATCTGACTTCATCGATGACGTCATCTATGCTTAAAAAATGAATATCTCATGAAAGGAAGACTCTAAAACAACCAAACTTAGGTAGTGTAGTCTAGGCCACCAGATGAGCAAAATGAGGTGGTCACGTGATGTGACATCAGCGATGACGTCATCTATGCTTGAAAATTCAATATCTCGTGAAGGGAAGACTCTAAAACACGATATAAACCATGTACACATGGGAATCCCTTTCATTCACATAGAAATTTTTATAACCAGGAGCTCCGCTTTTAGCCAGTGGCTAAATCTATATATTACTTTTATTTGCAACGCAGAAAGATATTCCTAAGGGAAATGGCAGAGCATATGGAATTTGCTTGGGATATCAGCAAACTGATTCTTGAAGACCTTCAAATTGCTTGATTCCCAAAGTAAAGCTCGCGCCTAGCCAATCAGAATCGAGTAAGTGAGTACAATGTATGATATTCCTTATTTTATCCTTAGCGAATGCCCGATTATTTGGAAGACCATGCTCTCGCACGGTGATTTCAAAAAGTATCCTCTTGTGAATATTTACAAGCCGGTTAGCAAATCAGTATTTCACATTTTTGAATGCTCAATCTTGTGCATAAAAATGAAATTGAAAGTCATCAGACTTTGCCGGCGGCCTTCGTTGTTTTTGATAATAACAAATTCATGTTTGTTTAAAAAAAAGTTGATTTGCAGATGATCACTGGCACTTTAGTTGCGTGTATCCTCGATGGAAGGACTCTCGATGCTTGCTCAATCTTGAGCGTAAAAATGATGTGGAAAGTCATCAGACTTTGCCTTTGTTAACGGCCTTCCTTATTTTTGATAATAACAATGCATGTGTTGTAAACAAAATAGTTTATTCATTTGCAGATGATGTAAGATGGTGATATTATGCTGCCTCGTCGGCTATGTTCACTGGCACTTTAGTTGCGTGTATCCTCGATGGAAGGACTCTCGATATCTCTCAACACGACTTCATCTGCTTTGTGATTTTCTTTCGCCTCATTCTCAGAAGAAACCAGGTTTCCTTTATCACTGATCCCCACTTCAATCCCAGCTGATACCTCGCACTCTATCTTAGTTGCCTCTGTCATTTCCATCGCTTCATTCTCGTGCGTGTATTTGTATTTGCCAATCGATGCCGGCCGATCTGATGTCGACATGGTTGGCTTTTCGTCGCCAGTAGCGGTCGAGATATCTTGCGCTATCCCGGATGCTGATGTAGTGGCGTCACAGTTGATCTGCGCCCCTCGGCAACAGCTGCGCGCAAGCGAGGCGAACTTCCTTCGGTAAGTCCGGTTGGTTGCGCAATAGATCCACGGGTTGATACACGAGTTGAACATGCATAGAATCACAGTCACGTGATGCGCCGGTACGTTTAGCTGACACAAATGGAACTTGAATAACAAGTAGTACAATTGATTTGGTGCCCAACACGCGGCCAGCGCGAACGCCGTGATCGTGCACATGCGCAGAAGGCGTACCCCCGCTTTGCCATTACGCCGCAAGAATTGACATCCCGGTTTTCTAATTGTTGATTGCAGATGAATAAACGTCGCACATGTAACTGCTACGGGCGACAAGAACTTGAATAAAAACTCAAGCACGGCAACAGCGAGCCGGCCTTTTTCACTAGTAATGGCGGTCACCCAGATGCACGTGGGTTCTGTTCCGTTAGGAATGGTTGCCAGTTCCATTTCCAGAGCATGCGGGGCGTTCAGCAAGCAGGATATAACCCATACAAGTGCCACATACATGTACTTCCGGTTACTGGTGAATACGTTTTTATATCTAGAACGCAAAAATAAATAAATAAAGTAAATATGAAATCTATTAATTTAGAGAGGGTTTTTAGTTCTGTGTGGACAATTATCTGTTAAGGTGGCCCATGGCTAATGATACACCTACTTGAAGTTGAAGAAATCGCAGAGATCGAGTAAAATGAACCCAAAAACAGCGTGACCAAAGTGACCGTCCGTCCCTGAAATAATTAGCCATGGGCCACCTTTAGCGTTTACTTTGATTTCTCGTTGGTCGCTCATTTATAACAACCAATCATGTTTTGAACTAAGTGATCACGTGCTTTCCGCGTGATAGATGGAAACCAGTCAGGTGTTCAATGAGTGAAAGTGGTTTTACTTGGCTTGTGATTGGCTTGACGGGAAAGCCAATCAGCAACAACTTGCAGTTTCTCTCGCTTATTATGATTGGCTAGGTGTATTTAGTCTTAATGAAGTCATTTGAAATTTGCTCTATCTAACATATTTTGTTATCCATTCGCATACTATCACGAATTCTGCAATCTCATTCGTTCCGCTACTGACTATTTATAACGTAATAGATAGTGAGTAGCGAAAAATCTGCCATAAAACTCTCAAAACCATTTAAACAAACGCATTTAAGCAACAAATCAAAGGTAGTATGCTAGTAGATTTTCTACTAAAACAATTAGACTACTCGTTCTCGTTTGCTATGTTTCAAATAGTCAACTCGGCGCTATGCGCCTCGTTAACTATCTATTGACTCATAAAACTCGAAACTCGTCCAGTGTAATTAGTTCAGTTTTCAGTCGTGGACGGTGGGATCGCGGGCTCCGAAAACGGCTGGAAACCGATCCTAACATGTTGCAGTTGAACGCTTTTGTGTAAGTGGCAACACTTTCCCTGCAAATCAATCACTTCTTCTCACAGACAGTCCAAGGAAAATATGCGCATTTTCGATACTTAATATTTTAAATGCTTTTATGAAAAAAAAACCAGGTATCTTCTTTCTCGATCCTCTTACATAATATATAGATTTAGGCAATGGCTAAAAGCGAAACTCCAATCATACACACCCCAGCTTCTTACTAAATGGTTTATTCTTATAAAAAATGTATCACTTTAGAGGAGCCCAGCTTCGGACACCCAGCCTGGAACTTCAGTGAATTGTGAAATGATCACCCTGGAATTTATGGTTACGCTTGTAAATGACTGATTGATCGATTGAGTTAAAACAAATAAATAGATTCTCTCTTCCGCCGCGGGCTCCCGCGGGCTACACTAGCAACAGAGAATTGGCAAAAATGTCCCCAATTCGCTATTCGCTATTCGCGGAAACTCATGGGAACCCTGTGGTACACTAAGAAAATTAAAAAATCTCGGGAAGGGATGGACCTTAGGGAAGCGGTCAAAACATCTGTACTCGACCGGGACCCGATTTTATCGCGGGAGGTGGTAGGTCCCGGGCTGTACCTACCCACCCGTTTTTTCAATGCCCATTTTCTCCATGCTCAAGTAAGGGGTGTTGGATTTTATTGCATGGATGCGTTGCTCTCGCTATGAAGAAGACGGTGCTGGGCTAATCTTTTGTATTCATTTATTATTTTACGAGATATTCGCAGTTAAAAATGGCTATTTTTTTCCTAAAAGAAGGTTGGCTGCGGTATACACCACCCCATCGGGTCCCATTCTAGTACAGATGTTTTGACCACTTCCCTTAGAGAACCAAACTTGGATGAAGTTATCTAAGTGGCAAGGGGGGTGCAACTGCATGGTCACGTGGTATGACGTCATCGATGACGTCATCATAGGAGAAAAATGATATATCTCAAGAAGAAGGGATGAACGTCAGACAACCAAACTTGGGTGAAGTTATCTAAGTGGCAAGGGGGGTGCAACTGCATGGTCACGTGGTATGACGTCATTGATGACGTCATCATAGGAGAAAAATGATATATCTCAAGAAGGGATGAACCTCAGACAACCAAACTTGGATGAAGTTATCTAAGTGGCAAGGGGGGTGCAACTGCATGGTCACGTGGTATGACGTCATTGATGACGTCATCATAGGAGAAAAGTGATATATCTCAAGAAAGGATGAACCTCAGACAACCAAACTTGGGTCAAGTTATCTAAGTGGCAAGGGGGTGCAACTGCATGGTCACGTGGTATGACGTCATTGATGACGTCATCATAGGAGAAAAGTGATATATCTCAAGAAGGGATTAACCTCAGACAACCAAACTTGGGTGAAGATATCTAAGTGGCAAGGGGGGTGCAACTGCATGGTCACGTGGTATGACGTCATTGATGACGTCATCATAGGAGAAAAATGATATATCTCAAGAAGGGATGAACCTCAGACAACCAAACTTGGATGAAGTTATCTAAGTGGCAAGGGGGGTGCAACTGCATGGTCACGTGGTATGACGTCATTGATGACGTCATCATAGGAGAAAAGTGATATATCTCAAGAAAGGATGAACCTCAGACAACCAAACTTGGGTCAAGTTATCTAAGTGGCAAGGGGGGTGCAACTGCATGGTCACGTGGTATGACGTCATTGATGACGTCATCATAGGAGAAAAGTGATATATCTCAAGAAGGGATTAACCTCAGACAACCAAACTTGGGTGAAGATATCTAAGTGGCAAGGGGGGTGCAACTGCATGGTCACGTGGTATGACGTCATTGATGACGTCATCATAGGAGAAAAATGATATATCTCAAGAAGGGATGAACCTCAGACAACCAAACTTGGATGAAGTTATCTAAGTGGCAAGGGGGGTGCAACTGCATGGTCACGTGGTATGACGTCATTGATGACGTCATCATAGGAGAAAAGTGATATATCTCAAGATTATAACTACTCTAGTGATTTCTTGACACAAAAGTGATCGTATATTAAACTCGCGAGTTCTTTCAGCGTTGTTGTCGCCTGTAGGTGATTATATTATAGCAAGAAAAGACACAAGCCTCAACCATGATCACTGCGAAATTTCTTTGGGTAACTTATCGATATCCTCGCACTATCAAAGAAATCGCGAATACCTATGTAAAATTCGCATGTGCTTTTTCTCTCGCATTCACACATCATTCACACGGAAACTATGAAACTGCAGGGTCAAACTATCACGTATTCTAGATGAAATTTCGTGAAAGGCTAGAGCGTGCTTACTCGGTTTATTATTGAACTTACTGGTGGGGGCGTGCGATGGCGTACCACCTCTCCACTGCCATGAATGTTAGCGTGTAAACGGAGACTATACCAAGCGTGAACACGAAGCACTGCGAGTAGATGATGCGGCAAAAGAAGTCTCCAGTGACACCCCCCGGGACCGTGAAACGCGACGGCTCCACCACGTACGCTGGCGTTATCAGGAGACTGAAACCTAAAACGAGGAACAGGGATGACAATCAGGATGATGATGATGATGATTGTCTTCCTCATGATTAAGTTCGACGGTCACCGTATTGACGACGTCACGCTACTTTGCCTGTCACGCGAAGCCTATATATAACCCGTTAGGGACGGACCATTAGAAAAGTGATGGGGGGGGGGGGGGGGACTTTCTTCTCTTGTTCGAAAATGTTTTTCGGAGAGTTTTTGTCGCATGAACATTTTTTTTACAGCGCAAGGGCTTGCTAGAACTTTTTTTTGTGGCTTATCGGACAAGACATTACAGCCGATTGCGTTTGACTGTTTAATCCTAACAATTCGCACGTTATGTTTGAACGTTGGAACGTTGCGTTTCTAGGAAGGAACGAGACGTTTCTATGGAGAACCAAAGAGTTCTATCTTCCCTGATTGGTCAGTGAAAATAAACATGGCGGTTGCCCTTGGAAACGTCTCACGTTTTCTCTCACAACGCAACGTTCCAACGTAACGTGCGAACTGTTTGGGTTAAACAGTCAAACGCAATCGGCTGTACTCGCGACTTTCATAATTTTGCGAACTCGCGTGTACGATTTCCAACCGCCAACTGGCCTCCTGGCTTCCGTCGTTTTCCGACAATTTAACTTCGACGCTGCACGAAAAGTATCGAGCTTCGAGCAGTTTCTCTCGTAGAAATT
Source organism: Scolanthus callimorphus (assembly GCA_033964015.1). NCBI lineage: Eukaryota > Metazoa > Cnidaria > Anthozoa > Actiniaria > Edwardsiidae > Scolanthus > Scolanthus callimorphus. The sequence continues at coordinate 20,449,450 of CM066913.1, forward strand.
TCTCTTTTGTTGCGCGCCTGGCCAAGATACATGTTCTTGTAATGAACATTCGTAGTCATTTCTTAAAAAAGAGTGCGATCGTATTGTTCCATTGCGTGAGTTCTCAAAAACCATATTGTAATATATATAGCTTGGAAGCTATTTTAGAGTACTCAATTGAATGACTTAGAAAAGCGTTGAAAGAACGTCAATTTTGCCTAATCAAACTTGGGAATCTTGCAAGAAATTTTTTGGGAGACACAGACGCTACATGATTTTTATTTTTTTATTTTTTCCCTTGTATGAATATTTTTTACCTTCTGCCCCCCCCCCCCCCCCCCCCCATCACTTTTCTAATTTCTAATGGTCCGTCCCTTACCACAGACGTTTCACAGGAAATTCCTTTAGAAATCTATTCATGAGAAATGCTGAGTTTCCCGTGACAGTCATGACACAAGCATGGGAAGTGTCCGCCTTTCCAGTGGACAAACACATGAATGTCGAATATACTTCATATCTTGTACCATGGGAAATCCGACTTTTCCCATGAATGGGTTACTAAACAAACTTTGACAAAGTCGTCAAGGGGAAGACGTTGGAGGTAGGTGGAAGCGGCTTGGCACCACATATTATATCGCATGAAAAAAGCGATTACAATCACGCGTCAATAACACCTGTCAACCACTCCTTTGTTATTGTTTTCGTTCGATATTAGAAGACGAATTACGTGTAGAAATCTCTAAATCAACATCTACAACAAAATTTTAGATTTGATTTACCAAAATTAATCCAGAAAATATTTTCTAAATCAGCCGATGGATGGATGGATGGATGGATCGATGGATGGATGCTTTCTACGGCTTGGTATGTTGCTAATGCTGTCAAAATGGCACAGGTCACAGGCTCTTTAGATTTCCGTTACGTTTGTTGAGTAATCTCAGTAGACCTGCATGCCGATTTTGTAGTCCCCTGTTCCAGTGAAGGTGCGCTGAGTGAGTGTAGAAACTATTTATATATGCAGCCAAGGAAAGGTTGGACCATCACGCCCAGGATGCGTCATGGGAGAGAATATGAAGTAAATACATATTAGTTATACAACTCAGTTCCTGTAAGGCATGGCTCTCGAAAATCATCGACCTAAAAACCTTAGGGGGTGGTCAAGAAATAAGTATGTTTTGAGTCTTGTCTTCATGACAACGAGGAATGTGACCTTTGAACTCTGTGTTTTAATCATTTTCCAAAAACTGCCTCTGAAAACGTAGAAAGACTGGAGTTCCTAATTATTCTTTAATGTAAGGTAATTAAAGTCGGAGCAGGTATTACCGATCCAACTGGAAATCGTGACTTTTTCAACGGGAACCATATCTAAGGGGATTTTGAAATTTGACACCTTCCAATAACTTTGCCATCTAAATTGGTGTACATGATTTCCAGTTGAATTTGTAATACTTGCCCTTAGTTGAATAGGTTTTCGTTTAGACATGCTTGGAAAATCTAGCTTTCCCCCGTTTTCAGAGACGGTTTTTGAAAATCTTAAAACACAGAGTTCAAAGGTCACATTCCATGTTGCCATGGGGACAACACTCTAATCTACCTATTTCTTGATGCCCCACCATAACATGAGTGAAGTTTAGTAATGAAATTGTGAAATGTACTCAAGATAGACCACCCCTAAGGTTTTGGGCCACCACCTTTGAGAGCCATGCCTTGGAACGAGAATGCTTTCGAGTGGCATACTGCAGAATATCCCACGCGTCACTTGTATTTTCTGGTATACACACGAGCTTTCAGGCGAGTGTGTATGCTTAGCAATAGGCCATCGAAATCCTGTTGCTAGTGTATATGCATCAACCATATTCTTATACTATATTTATATTGGTTCTGAAATGGAGTAAGAAAATCCTGTTGCGCTATGTATATGTACAGCAATTTGTTTTAATATATTTATATAGGGTATCACATTTTTCTATCGTTGCGCGCGAAGCGCGCCCGATTTTTGAGAAAGGATAATTAACATTCCGTTTTTATGTGTGAAGCCTGTAGGTTTTATTGCGCACCGCAAATGACAAAATTATTATTATTCATTTGCGTGAAGCAGTCCAAATGACGAATTGCTATTCTTGTAACGTAGAAGTCACGCTTAATTAAGGCTGGTTTCCATATAGTCGTATCAGTCGTATGAAACAGGCCTCCAGCAGAGACAGGACGACTCATATGACCCTTGCGTTGCTTGGTTCCCATATCGGGTCGTATCAGTCGCTTGACAGCATGTGATTTTGCAACAAAATGGCGGTTACCAACAGAAGCGCGAGTCTTCAAGGCCCCTATAGTCCCGTTTTTACGCAGAAAAGGCAAGAGAGTTTGGCTCGCACAATCACTTCGCTTCACTAGAAACTTGGAGTGTGTATCTTTTTCTAAAGTTTCATCCCCGAATCATCGTTTTTTACTGCTAATAAATTAAATTTCTTCACAAAATCGCGAGGCCGTTTTCTCAGACGTTCACATCTTTACTGGCTAGTATACAATGATATTTTTAGAGCAAAGCAAGGCTTTTGCGATCGAATTGAGTATGCGCCGCCATGTTTTGAGTCGTACGAGTCGTATGCGATGGTTTCCATTAAAAAACTGCTGTCGTATCACGCCCACTTCCGGTCGTATGAGTCGTAGAGATAGAATTTTTTCTATCTCAGACGACCGTCAAACGACTCGTCGTATCAGTCGTATTGGTCGTATGAGTCGTCCGATCGAGTGTTTTCATATAGTCGTACGGGTCGCGTGTGTTGAGGCCACATTTGTAATAACCTGCCACATTTGTAATACCTACCACATTTGTAATAACATTGTGCCACATTTGTAATAACTACCACATTTGTAATAACATTGTGCCACATTTGTAATAACTGCCACATTTGTAATAACATTGTGCCACATTTGTAATAACTGCCACTAATAACATTGTGCCACATTTGTAATAAGGGACGTGTCATTATTTAGCGGGGGGGAGGGCTCCTATTTTTGTGGGGAGGGTCCTAATTTTTTTCGCGTCTCTAAAGGGAGGGTCCAATTTTTTTCACTCCTGTTTGGGGGAGGGTCATAATTTTTTCATCAAACATTTGGACGATGAAGAGGGTAAAACAGATGGCGGTAGTGGTTATTTCAGCAACTTCTCTATAAAAATTTCGGCGCGCTTCGCGCGCATAAACAATGACATGTAATATAATCTTTCAGCAATGAAGACACTACCCTGACGCCGTTTACAAGAACAAGTGTATCTCGACGAGGAAAAGCAAACTCCCCCAAAAATGTCCTGTAATGATAGGCCTGGCGGGCAAGTCACTATATGTTTGAAAGAAGACCCCATAGGTAAGCGTGAGTTTTCGACGTTACAAGCATAGAAATTCGTCCGTTGGGCCGCGCTTCGCGCACATGAATATCAATAACTTCTTCATTTGCGGCGCGCAGTTGTGCGCATGAATAATATACTATACCGTACACAAAACATGTTCATATACCCTTTCTCTGAGGCTTGATGAAATGCGTTTATCAAAATTCGGGCGCGCGCTTCGCGCGCAACGAAAAATATGCAACCCCTTTTTTCGTTAAATGTCTTCAGTACTAGGTCAAATAGGGGATGGGAGAGGTAGGATCACGTTAATCATTGTACTTATAGAGGGAGGATCACTGCGTTTTTCCCGTGTATTACCCAAAATCCTCACGTAAATACTCTAGGCGATAAATAATAACCGCTGTTCCTTAGCTTTGGCAGAAGTAAGAAAAAAGTATTTCTATATTAAGAAGAATGAAAGAGACATTACATCACTCGGACAATAGTCTATCTGACAGGTTTTTGAGAAATAAATTACATGGGGGAGGGTCCCAACTTTTTTACCTACGACTGGGGGAGGGTCGCATTTTTTTGTTATGTTCAAGGAGAGGGTCCTAATTTTTTTTAGCCTTGTTTGAAAAAAATGGGAGCCCCCCCCCCCCCCCCCCGTAAATAATGACACGTCCCTAACTGCCACATTTGTAATAACATTGTGCCACATTTGTAATATCTGCCACATTTGTAACAACAATGTGTCTCTTTTGTAATAACTGCATAACTATATCATGGAAGTAAGGGGGAGTTACGTTACGTCATCGATGACGTCATCAAAATGGAAAACAAATCATTCGTGAAGGGATTATTTCAAGGCAACCAAACGTGGACAAAATTGTATTATAACATAGACACGATATAACGCGCGCTCTGATTGGCTGATTTTCTATGTGAAAGAAATGGATATACCATAGAGATTTCCCATAGAAATTACGTCATCACTCGGAATCAAGCGAAACGGGAGGCAAGATTGAGCTCGCCAATGTCACAAAAGCTGTCAAAAACAACACCCTGGATCTAAAACAAGCTCTGGAAATTGAAAGCAAGTGAAAAGGAACCTGTTTCAGATGGATTTCTGTAGTTTGGGAAATCCGATGACTGATAGATAGGTTTATTTTTGCAAAATTTGCTCCTTTTCGTGCGAGTTTTAAGGGCTCGGTTTTGAGTGCTGTTTTTATTCAAGTCCGGAAGAATTTCTACTTCAGCGGCCACAAAACTGTCATGTGAAAAATTCGTGAAAGGAACAAGTTAGCAGGTAAGCAATTCAATTGATCCAAATTAATTTTGTTTGGGATTAATGTTTTTTAACCCTAAAATCAGCTACTTCAAATTTAGTAGTTTGCAATTTCTCTTTTGGCGAGTAAAGTTTCCTTCGCTGCTTTCGATTTTATTCGTATTGTTTTCTCTTGCAATGCCATGATTGCCTAATAAAATATGAGAATCAGAAAAGACTATGTTTTCATTATATTTTCTACGAAATAGTCAAGTTGATTTTGTCATTTAATTTGAAAAGGGTTTCCTTGTAAAGTTTCAGTGCTGAATGCAACGATGTTGTTGAAGCACAAAACGATGTATTATTTTCCACTACCTTTTGAAAAGTCCACTTAAGCCTGGTGCACATTTGCGACATAACGACATAAGAAACATGTCACGCGAACAAAATTTAGTGGTTTCAAGAAGTTGAAGTCGTCAAAAAATAACATAAGATTGCTTTGGTGAAGTAATCTAATAAAGATCCAAGGAAAATATTGATTGTTTCAATTATTTTCCCGTACTTTTTTCATTGCAACATAACGTCCTTATGTCGTTATGTCGCTAGTGTGCACCAGGCTTTACAGTGTAACTAAAACGGCTAAAAAGAGAGGAGATTTGTCAGTTCGTGTGTATATCCAGTTCTATAATTCCAACCGAATTTTATTCCCGTTTGAGCATGATTTAAGCTTAAATTTTTCTTGCAAGTTATGGGGGATTGATGTTTGCGTGCGTTTTGTTTCCAACTTTATTTTGCGAAACTTCGTTGTCTATGTTATAAAAGCAATGGTCCATACTTAGCAGTGCGTATATCCAGTTCTGGAAGCACTTGGATAGTTGAGAGAGCACTCAGCTAGCTAGAGTCGCACTCGGCTAACGCCTCGTGCGACTCTTACGCTACCTTCGTGCTCTCTCAACTATCCGCGTGCTTCCAGAACTGAATATACGCACGCTAAGCATGGACCATTCCTTAAAAGGTGAGTAGAATAGCCCAACAAAATGGTTATGTGATGTGACGTCATCGATGACGTCATCAAAACTAGAAAAGTCAATATCTCGAAAAGGCAACATCGCTTGGTCAGTGACCAAAACAGGGTAAAGTTATCTTGGAGGCAAGGGGGTGCACCCCCAAGATCACGTGGCATGACGTCATCTATGACGTCATCAAAACAAGAAAACCCAATTTCTCGAGAAGCGGATATTGCTAGGTGACCGAACTTTTTTTTTGTGTGGCACAATGTCATTACAAATGTGGCAGTTATTACAAATGTGGCACAATGTTATTACAAATGTGGCACAATGTTATTACAAATGTGGCAGTTATTACAAATGTGGCACAATGTTATTACAAATGTGGCAGTTATTACAAATGTGGCAGGTTATTACAAATGTGGCCTCAACAGCGTGAAATTTTTCACAGACGACTGATACGACTCGTACGACTGATACGACTATATGGAAACCAGCCTTTAAGTGGTCTTCTTTCGATCATAGTGACTGCCTGCCAGCCGATCACTGCAGGGCAGTTTTGAGAGAGTTTGTTTTCCTTGGCAAGTATACACTTGTTCTTGTAAAGGGCACGAAGGCAATGTCTTCGCTGCGCGAGTTCTAACAGACTATAAATCTATCTAAATCTATCTTTCTATATTAGTTGTATTGAAATTTGTGTTGCCCCTTTCAGAGCTCCAGGCTTCAAGAGATCCCCCCTTCCGCTGCTTCATCCAGACTGCTTTCATTCTTAAATAAATATGCAGCCTCAGACATCGTTTTAACGAGAGCCCAAGCCATGTCTTTGTAGGATTTTTTTTTCTAGCTTGAATCTCTGCAAGATTATTTTTTGGAAGGATTGGCCTTGCGCGAATTTTTTTTTTTGGGAATCTAATGGTCCACCCCTAAAAAAGATCGCCGTGGTCATGAAGGGAAAATATCAGAACATTACCTAGATATTCCATGTAATGATTTGTAATGGCTTATATTGGAAAGGGGAATCGGTAAGGTTATTACTAGGGCCCAAAAGTCATAAATCAAACAAGACGGCACAAAGAATATTGAATTGAAGCATAAAATGTTCCATATATTATCATTATTATTGTCATAATTCCCTTTATTATATATACATCAGTGAAATACCAAGGTATCTCTCGTGCAAAAAAATGATATCTTCACATTGTGAAGATATGGTTTTTGTCTTCACTCTTTTCAGTGAAGATAAGACACATAGCTTTCTAGTTTTCATTTTTTTGTAAATAAATGCCGAATTGGTAAAGTTTACTGATGTTTATATAATAAACAGAACATTACATAGCCGCTTGGAGATACGAATTTTATGTCGTGTTAAAAGTTAAAATCTCCCGAGTGAGCGCGTTCGCTGCGCTCACTCGGGAGATAAATTTTCAACACTTGAAGATATGATTCGTATCTCCGCGCGGCCATGTAAAATATCCTCTATATCTTTTGCTTATATTGGTACTGTAATTCAAATCAGGCGTTTGACAGAACCAACAACAGTTCGACAAACAATTCTGTGAGGACAGGTTTTTTTTAAATGTAAGAAGCCCTAATAAATTAAGGTTGCTCATGACTGAAACTGGGATTTTTAAGGTTTATAAGGGACGTGTCATTATTTACCGGGGGGGGAGGGCTCCCATTTTTTTCAAACAAGGCTAAAAAAATTAGGACCCTCCCCTTGAACATAACAAAAAAATGCGACCCTCCCCCAGTCGTAGGTAAAAAAGTTGGGACCCTCCCCCATGTAATTTATTTCTCAAAAACCTGTCAGATAGACTATTGTCCGAGTGATGTAATGTCTCTTTCATTCTTCTTAATATAGAAATACTTTTTTCTTACTTCTGCCAAAGCTAAGGAACAGCGGTTATTATTTATCGCCTAGAGTATTTACGTGAGGATTTTGGGTAATACACGGGAAAAACGCAGTGATCCTCCCTCTATAAGTACAATGATTAACGTGATCCTACCTCTCCCATCCCCTATTTGACCTAGTACTGAAGACATTTAACGAAAAAAGGGGTTGCATATCTTTCGTTGCGCGCGAAGCGCGCCCGAATTTTGATAAACGCATTCATCAAGCCTCAGAGAAAGGGTATATGAACATGTTTTGTGTACGGTATAGTATATTATTCATGCGCACAACTGCGCGCCGCAAATGAAGAAGTTATTGATATTCATGTGCGCGAAGCGCGGCCCAACGGACGAATTTCTATGTTTGTAACGTCGAAAACTCACGCTTACCTATGGGGTCTTCTTTCAAACATATAGTGACTTGCCCGCCAGGCCTATCATTACAGGACATTTTTTGGGGAGTTTGCTTTTCCTCGTCGAGATACACTTGTTCTTGTAAACGGCGTCAGGGTAGTGTCTTCATTGCTCAAAGATTATATTACATGTCATTGTTTATGCGCGCGAAGCGCGCCGAAATTTTTATAGAGAAGTTGCTGAAATAACCACTACCGCCATCTGTTTTACCCTCTTCATCGTTCAAATGTTTGATGAAAAAATTATGACCCTCCCCAAACAGGAGTGAAAAAAATTTGGACCCTCCCTTTAGAGACGCGAAAAAAATTAGGACCCTCCCCACAAAAATAGGAGCCCTCCCCCCCGCTAAATAATGACACGTCCCTAATGAAAACATAATTTAGCACTTTTCAGTGCCGTACGCAGGATTTAAAGAAGTTGTAGACACAGACTCGGGCGTACACAGGATGTTTCAAATCTACAGGCCAAGCTCATGAATGTAGCGCAGTTCTTGAGCCAAAGTCCCCCAAATTTGCAGGCCCTTTCGAATAGGAGGGCTGGATTGTATTTTGACACTCAGTTATAGTAAAAATCTTATCACATGAAACAGATTTACGTTACAATAGATAAAATATCCAATGAGTACTTCTTAAACGTCAACAGTTATTCTATGAAATGACTTGACGTTTTGAGGTGGTGATTCATCTCTTTTGAGTATAATTTTCTTGTACATTATACTCATGAGCCACCTTAATCGACGTTTGGCAAAATAAATACAACAGCTGGGTGTAAAAATACCCAAATAATGAACCAAATGGGCCTAAAAAGTTCTAATCATCATAAGTCGGTCATGAAATGTCTGTCTTGTCTTTTTTTGGCAGGAAGTAAGTGGAAATTATTTTCGTCCATTCCGTGCCGAACGATGACAAATGAAAATAACGTGATCTGGAGGCATCAAGCAGTGGGCGGTCGAGTCGTCGTACTCGGCATATTAAAACGTGACTTCCGTTACCTGTGTAAATCTGACAAATCTCTCTTATTCTGTTCGATAAATAAAAAATATGAAAAACTTCGTCCCTATCACTGAAGAGATACTGATCATCAAGATAAATTTTCGCTTGAAAGAGCGCGGTTGGTGACTGTGACTAGTTTAACGACTACCTGCCCATTTTACTCGGCTACCGCAGCATAGTCTGAAATCCCTTTTAAGAAAGGTAAACATACTGTTGACAACATATCAATTTCTTAAGCGGAGGCTAGGGCGACTTGCATGCGTTATCAAAGATGAAAGATCAAGAAACATTTTAGCAAAAAGGTGAACAATTTGGAGTGTACAATTGTCATAGTGTACATACATGGGGCAGGTCTAACAAGGATTAATTTTGACAAAACTTTCACTTAAAAACGTTTTCAAATCCTAGCTAAGCTTAGCTAAAAGGAAGCCATTTTAAAGTAAAAGATCATTTCTTGGACTGAAGACTCCACTTTGGTAAATAATTGGAGTTAAATGTCGGAAACGTCCAAATCCATGTTTACACTTCTTAATTTCAGTCAGATTTTCCTCCGAAAATCGATCCGAAAAATGGGGCGGTTGTTGCTGAAAGGAAATGATTGATCCAGAACGATGACCTAAAAGACCTAAAATATAAAACACAAATATCGTAGGACGTACATATCATAGGAAGGTTTAGCTTTTAGTTTAGTTTTTCAGGACTGACCCACCTTAGGAACGAAAACACTTATGGTTAATAATGTTCCTCTTAGAGAAAACCAAACTTTCCTGAAAGATCAACTAAAATATTAAAAATATAAAGACAAATATCTTTCGTCTTATTTTTCTAGGTATCTTTGAAACGTTTTTATTTTAAACAATAAAAGCTTAGTTTTTCAGAGCCCATCTTAGGGCCAAGAAACACTTATGGTAATGTTCCTCTTATGGAAAAGCAAACTTTCTTGGCGCTTTAGGAAGTATTACAAAAAAGGGTCAGTTTATCTCTTCAATTGTTTTGAAACTAATGGTCCAGTAATCTTGAAAATGTCCCTCAACCGAAATGTAAAAAAGAAAACGAAATTGAAAACTGTTGCTTTAAGAAAGTGATACAATCGTTAAGCAAGGTAATGAATTTAGTTTTCGAAATGGAAATGCAAAACACGAAACGTAATTGCAGCGTCGCGTGGAGCTAGAAATCTGCAACGTCCAAGATGTGTCGTTTTTGACCACAGCCTTTTTATAAAGAAATGTCACTTTGACATTTTGTCTAACAATTAGAGTAGAACAGCATATGTAAAAGAACAGCAATTAGATGTTTTTTTTTATATGAAAGTGTATATTTGTACTCATTATTAAATCACTAAATAACTTCTTACTTAACTGGAAATAACATGCCAATGAGAAAATTGATAGAAATATGTTGTTTATTATAAAGGGGGTCGAAAGCAAGATAGGATGTTTTGTTTTTCAAAAAAAATACAAACGAAATATTTGAAATCTGATTCAATCTAATGAAAAATGATATTCCGGTATATCAAAACTGAAAACTGGAAGAAATCTGGCAAACGATTTTTGTTTATTTTCAGTGTATTATTATCGGTATATCAAAACTGCATATTATTTTATACCTATCTGATTAATCGGTGTTTTCTTTAACTGGATCTGCCTCTGCGTGAATCGTGATTATAGATTCTAATGGCACTTAAAAACAGCAAGTTACGGGATTATTTGCGCACCGCGATATTTTAAACTTGGTACACCGGCACAAAAAGCCTGCTCGTGTTACAAAAAGTATTATCATTGCTTACCAGTAATCATATCCGTCACTGCAAGACTAAACAGCAACACATTGCAGGTAGAGTTTAACAGCCGTCGATCTCGTAACAGTACGATGCAAAATGCCGCGTTGCTGCTAAGGGCTAGCACAGCAATGATCGCGAAAGTTACTTGCAAATATACCTCGCCCATCTGTCCTCTGACCTTGTAAACCAAAGTTGACCCTTTCGATTCTACGCTGTGCGCTTGTTCTTGGGTGATCTTGTAAGTTCTAGTACTATCCCGAGTGCTATTCTACGATTAGTAGGCGTATGAAACGACGAGTTTGGGCATGCATCCGAGTGATCATCCGCAAGAAAAACAACATACTAATTCCTCGTGGTATCTTCCTAATCTCGTCCAACGTTTGAACAACTCTCTTACCATGAAGCGCGCTTCCCTTGGTGAATTTTGTATAGTTTTGTCGAAATTATTCAGGTTTTACTTGATCTTGCAGTCATATACGACTAGCTGCGTGTCCATGTGAGCGGCACTTGTGCCCAATAAGGTTTCACTCAACACGGCTGTTCGTATTGACAGGTGGAAAAATTGACAGTTTCATCTAATATGTCGCTCTAGCCTAATATTACAGGGGATACGCAAAGACTTTCATAAATCTTTAGCATATCCATGTAATACTCAAATCTCAAATAAAGGGATGTTCCAAAAATATTACTTGTAGAATCGGGGCCCCCGATTGTATTTTATGAAAAAGTCCGAGTCCAAAATTGGATGAGGCCGTTATTTATTAATTATATGGCATCTACACACAAAGCCAACTGGCCAATTTTTGGGCGCGCGATCCAACTTAAAAATAATTGGATACTTCAGCGAAATTCAAGAAAAATCGATCTGTCGGCAAAATTAGTTTTGAACTGGCTATATAATTATTACCTAAATCCATACCTGCCAACCCTGAAAACTCCAAAACCGGGAGATTTTGTCTCAGCCCGGGAGATTTTGTCACAAATAACTGTATGAGAAAATCGCAAGAAATTTACCCGGGAGATATACAGTAAATATATGGAAAGTTTCAATTTTTTTCCCGGGAGACTGAGGGTTAAAACCGGAGTCTCCCGCGTAAACCGGGAGAGTTGGCAGGTATGTAAATCGAATAATATATCGGGGTGCTCGCACGCTCGCAAATGCTCGGGCCATTCGGAGGCCCCAATATCAGCGCCATTGTGCTATAACTAGTTCGATGGCCCTCTGGAGGCATTTGTTTGTTTTAAGATTTGCCTGGGGACTTTCCAGATGGTTCATTTGATGATGTCCTGAGCGGAGCTCCTTAGCGGCCGAAGGCCGCAGAGCGGAGCACCATAGGTATCGCAGGAAGAACACAATAAAAGTAGAACTCAGGTATACGATCGACTTCATTTTCGTGGTTCAGTGGTATTCCCATATGGGTATCGCGGGCGCGTCCGCGCGTGTCTGCCTGCCCACAGAGGTAAACCAAGACCCTCTCCGTTTATTAAAAATATCTCAGGAAGGGATGAAACTCAGGGTGCAACTGCCTGGACACGTGGTATGACGTCATCGATGACGTCATCTTAGCAGAAAAAGAACATTTCTCCGGAAAGGATGAACCTCAGACAACAAAACTTGGGTGAAGTTGTCTAAGTGACAAGGGGGTGCAACTGCATGGTCACGAGGTATGACGTCACCGATGAAATCATCATAGGAGAAAAAGAATATATCTTGGGGAGGGATAAACTTCAAACACCAAACTTGGGTAAAATTATCACTACAAAGGGGTCATGTGCAAGTGCTTAGTCACGTGGTATGACGGTGAAAGCCTATCTATGCACAATGGCTATACCATTTTCTCTCACTAACACAGGACATATTTAACCGGGAGCTCCGCTTTTAGCCAGTGGCTAAATCTATATATTATTTAACGATCTTCAACTAAGAATGGACCTGCTAAGCTGGTGTCAATTTGAAGAGGATAAAATAATAATCTCTATAACCATGGAACTCTTTTATAATTTTTATGCGAGCTGCACTTTTGGTCTGCACAAACGACACAGAATCATATATTGTACTCAGCCTGTTCAACGTTGTATATTAAAAAATATAACTGAGATTCGCATTATATAAGCATTGAGTTTTCAGTGAAAACCGCCGTTCAGCCAGGTAAGAAATAAAAAGGGCAATTTGCAATCTATTTCCATCCGTTTGATAACAAACTCAAATACTCGGCCAAATGTGTACTTATCTTGCAGTTGAATGTTTACAAGGCAAAGATATAGTTTACAATTTTTGCTACAAAGCTCGTTTAGGTGTCATTGCAAAGCTATAGAAAGCATTCACAATTTGATTGATGGATTTCATTAAATATATATATATATATAATTTAGCCGAACCATGTATTAGTTTTTAAATTTTTACAAATTTTGATTTTAGCTGAAGAAGGCTGAATAGCCGAAACGTTCAATAAAGTTTTTTACAGTTATGCGTTGGAAGTTTTTGTCAAATTTTTCATTCAAACTTATTCAACTTTTCTGACAAAACTCCTGTGAATCAATTTTTGATCCGCGTGGCTGGGCTTTCGGTTGGCCTAAGACTTTTGGAACTTTTTTATTCTAGTCTATATATATATATATATATATATATATATATATATATATATATATATATATATATACATATATATATATACATATATGGAGGTAATTAAAGGGATAACTCACTAACAAGCTCCATACTAACAAGTATGGAATGTTGGGCTTCGCGCCGACAGCCCATATACGTCCCAACCCATATTGTGAGAGTCTTTTGCGGCAAGCGCTTGTGGTATGTGGTCGGCTTTCACAGACTTAGCTAGAGGCAGTGTTTAAAAACATGAAGGATTTTTGATATTGTTTTCACTTTTCATGGCCATTTGTGTCAGCGGGGAAATCTAACTTTGAGAGGTCATATGTATGTAAATATGATAGATATATATCAAAAATCATATAAACATTATTTCAGATCATCTATATATGAATGAATTCGGTAAAGTTTAGTCATGTTTAGTCACGCTTCCTTGTAATTGTCACATCAAGCTTTATTTGAAGAACATTGTTACAGAAATAAAACGGACTGTTCCTCAGCAAACCTGTTTTTTCCTCGCCCCCTTCGCTGCTGCCTGGCAAAAAGACCAGATAGCCTCTTGCTTGGAACTTTTTTTGTATTCACCATTGCTGGCGAAAATAGACTTTCTTAAAGTCTGTTGTTCCGGTTTTTTTTTTTGCATGGCAATGATCATTTTCGTTTTTGCTAAATGCACTTGAGAGGACTGGGTCGAGTCGCGCGCGGGCTAGTGTGGGTTAAAGTGTGGGTATTTTAGCGTGGTTACCAAGCCAAAATCAATGGTGGACAGATCGAGAACCCGAGTCTCTGTGATTCCTGCAAGTTTTCATTCAAATTTCACAGTTTTCTTGCTACATTGCTGAAATTCTTATCAAAAGAGGATCTCCTGTCACTTCCTTATAAAGGTAAATGATTCCAAATATGGTTTTGGCCGTGATGTGTTAAAAACGACAATTTTTTGTTGGAGATTGTTTCATATGTTCACAGGTCGCCCAAGCTCTTGTTTCAAATTTTTTTAAAAACTAGCGGTTTTCAATTGAAAGTAAAATGCTGCGAGCGCGATTTTACAATCTACATGCCTTGGTATACACTTATTTTTAAAAACTGTAAGCGGCTGCTTCTTGTTGGGGTAGAAATGCTATATTCTCTTTGATTGACCGTTGCCTATTGTTGTCGTGTTTTAACTGCATGCCTGGCCTTTCAAGTAGAAGCCACAAAGGTGAGAGACGTTTGCTTTGGCAAACAGCAGCTTAACCGAGAAATTTGGGAATTACAATAAACATTTATATACCGACTGTAGACGGCTGTTAGCAAAAGTTGCATTTCACTGCAGGTCTTCAGCTTTTTCGAACACAAGACAATCGATAATCTGATGCTGGCACGCGACTGCAACTGTATAATAACAAACACTGAATAAAACCCAAATTGATTGTGAAAATAGCGCTTTTCTTGCAAAGTACAGCACAGATAGCTAAAATAACGTACATCTCATCATTGTGAACATTTATTTGGTCTCAGACGTACCTTAAAAGGCATAAAATGCAGTAAAACCCGGCATTACAAAGCGGAGATGTTTCGCCGGGCGATATCAGAAGATCTCATGGGTGAGTGCTATTTCTTGTCTACATCCCCCATCGCAAAATGTGTCGTCGTGATTGTGAGGCTCAAAAGCCGTACGTCCAGCCCGTTGAAGCGACCTCGAATAAAATCGTGTTATGCAAATCGCGGCCGGCTGCAAATCTCGCCCTTCGTAGGGAATCATTCTTCGTACGAATATGTTGCTGCTCCTAACGTCGCAGCAATAAATTCGAATGAATAAAAGAATTGTTCATCATGTTGTACTTACTTGTTTATTATCTTTGTGATATCCTCTGGGAAGTCTAAGGCCATTCAGATCACTTTTACGAGAGATATCATTCACACACCTCCCCCACCTAAGTAAGAGAAAGAGAAGTAGGAATCATGGCCGCGATATGTTTAGTTAGCTACTTGTTGCTGTCCCGCGCGACGCGGGATCGTGAACCGCGCGACGGGACCGTTTTTTTTCTTCACTTCGCTCACGAGGACGACTTGGCGTCCTGACAAAATTTGTTCTAACTTTAGAACTTATTTCTTAGTCGCTACGTGTATTTTGATTTCACTTTCAGCTTATTTGAGTACTTTTGTCGCATTTAACTCGTGCTGTGATTATCCTTTCTTCATATTACTGACAAATTTTATTATTTACCTTGTCCTGGCAAAAAGGAACGGGTTTAATAATATTTCCCAGCAGTTCACAAAAAAGTTACTTTGCTCTACGCTTTAGAAATGACCACAAATACATTGAGAATGTACATGCGCGTGAGCGCAGCGCGAACGAGTGAGATATCAAATTAATTTGAACACGAGTCTTCAAAGAAACAGGAGCCCTTTTGAAAAGAAGATAATGTTTTGGTGATTCGCAAATCAGCAGTGAATTCCAGATATGAGCTCTGTATGGTAGCCTACTATTAGCCTCCTCCTTAGGCGCTTATAAGACCTTATAAGGCGCTATCCTAGACATTAGCGTAAGCTATATTAGGAAAATTTATTTAAGCATTAAGCATCCTCTCCGCAGGCAACGTTCGAAAGAAAAAGAAAAAGAAAATCTCTCAACGAGTTGCTCTCCAGTGGGTTTTTGGCCGCGCATATTCGGATTTTCTTGCAGCACGGTTTTGTAGCCTTTGTAATTTTGCGGCATCCTCTTTAGCAATACCCTCCATGACTGAGCTACCATGGTCAATCACAGGTTCCCCAAGCTCCGTGGGAGTTTAAAATAATTATTTGAATAAAAGCTAAAGTAGTTTTTACTAATACCGTAATGGTTGTTATTGACTTCACTTACATGAACTGTGCTTCGCTAGCGACTGTATTGAGTCATCACATATCCCTTCTGTAAGAGAAATAACAGTACAATAATAAACTTTCAATAAACTTTCATTTAGCCATCCTGTACATCCGATAAATTTGAGTTTTGAGTCCGTTTTTTAGCGATTTCTATTTCACCCCTCTTTCCTCTATATAAAATCTCTCCAGGCAGGAGACTTCCACGCCACCACCCGAGCGAAAACAGCCATAAATTCGAAGGAAATGCTCGAATCTGCTCAAAATCGCCACTGAGCCATAGCGAAAGGATAGAACTATTCATCTCCGTCGACCGACGGTGCAAAACTTACGTTGTTTAGGAATTAAGGTCGAAAGATTTGTTCTTTCCATGTCTTATTAGGCGTACTTCCAATTAGGCGTGCAGAAAGTCCGTTGAAAAACACAAATTCGAATGTTTACAGTCAAGCGACCACGTGATAAATTCAAAACAGGCTGCCCTCGCCCCTGCCGCCAATCATTGTGCTCAGGATTGCAAAGAAAAACACGTGCCCTCCACAAGCTACGGGATTCCTGTGCTGCGTGCAACGATCACTTCCGTCCATTACTTGAATACGTCACATCCGTGAGGAACTAAACCGCGCGTCCCTGGGCGACAGGATTCTCGTCGATTTGTTGTCCAACCAAGAACAAAATGGATTCAAGTTAGCGACTGACAGAATCACGCATAATTCGCGGCCTTTAAAGCCGTTTTCTGCCTGTAACTTCACCGAAGGCCTGACTCAGGGATTGAGCTAAGAAACAGCCATGCCAGTTGATGCTGGTAACCCGTTGATCCATGCCAGGGATCGCTTATTCCGGGCGCTGTTCTTCAAGATGGCGCTCATGTACGCGAGATCTTTCCCTCCGCTGGTTCGGATGCTTCTAGAGTTGGGAGTATTACTCAAGGTATTCTAATGCGATAAAATTATACTGAGCTATCTATTTGGTAAACTCTTCCTTATTTACCATTTATTAACCAACTACAATATGTTCAACGATGCCTTATATAATATGTTATTTTGCGTCACTCTGTTAGCTTGCGACTTGTTCTGGTCTTGTAATTTCTGGCTTCGTTTCGCTTTATTTTGGCACCATTTCAAAACAGTCCGACACAAGGCTTCAAATCTTTGAATATGGTTTCTATTTTAAGTAATAATTTCCTTCTAAGCTGAGAACGTGATGTTTTAACAATTCAGCTGTTAACCCTGTATTCGTGACAGACACGTATTCAGCAAATAAATTATAACACAGGCACACTAAAGCATGTCACGAGTGACCTACTGTATAGTACTTCGTCGTTAACAAAATCATAAAAAACATGCTAGCGAAATCTCAGTTTTAGAAATACCTTTTTTCACCAGAAATAATTCCTACCCCACCACAGAGTAAATGTTACAAGCACCTCACACCCCTCTGGAATTTATTTATAAATACAAAACATAGGATTTGTATTGGCCCTCTGGAAAATTAGTCAAATTGAACTCCCCTCCCCTCTGGAATTTCAAGTTATTTCAATGGAGGCGTAATTACTGTAATTTAGACAACTCCAGAATTTGGGCAATTCTCTACTTGTTCAAAATTCAAGTGGAGGGCAAAATGAAAAGAAAAATGCCCAACATTAAACACTTTAAACAACTTTTTTCTTATTAATGTTAATCTGTCCAAGCAGAAAATTTATTGGGATATCTAGTACAAATTGGTTGCGTGGGAAGTCCAAAATGATTGCAAGTACATTGTACAGTAAAACAATTTTCATGGGAAAGCTATTTCAAATAAAAGTGATATATAAAGGTGGCTTTAAGCTCCTGGTAAATGAGTGAAATTGAACTCCCCTTCCCTTCTGGAATTTCTAGTTCCTTTCACAGTTAAAGAGGTTCTGAAACATCTACTGGGCAATTCCAGAAAATGTACTAAGGGATGGGCAGCACTTGTTTTTGACCCCCCATGCATCCAGAATTTCCAAAATGGCTTTACCCCTCCATGCATATAGAATTCCTGAGGTGTTAAACTAGCTTCCAGCTTCGAGACCCCCCCCCCCCCCCCCCCCCCCCCCCCCCATGCAGGCAGGCAGAATTCTGAGCTTGAAAACCTGAATGCCGCCAGTCCTCAGGGTACATATATTTTCTGGAATTGCCCGTTTGTTCAAAATTCAAGTGGAGGGCAAATGAACAATTCCCAGCATTACACAAAAATTTTCTAAACAATGTTTATCCATCAAAGCATCACAATTTTTTGAGATATCTAGTACATTGAACAGTACATACATCAGCTTTCATGGGAAGCCATTTCAATACTTGACCCACGTGATCTCACCAGAAATACAATTTTGCACCAAATGTCACGACTGAAACCCAAGAATAGGCCATGTTCGAATTACGCTCCAATGCCTACAAACAATAACCTCAAGTCGAGGCTTTCTTCTGAAATTACTGTAAATGTATTAGAACTTGGAGAAAGCCTCGATTTGAAGCTTTTGTCTTGTGAGCATTGGAGCGTAATTCGAACCTGGCCTATTGCTTGCTGTCATTTGTTGCAATTAAGCTTGTAGAAAACTGCAAAAGTTTTAAGATTGGACATAAAGGCTGGAAGGACAAGTCGTATTCATAACATTCTAAAGTCAAGACCAATGCATTTTGTTTGACTCACAGGCTCTGACATGCTTTATTATCCTGGCATATATACACAATGCATTCTCAAGATCATCTATAGCCTGCCTGGACCACGTCAAGTCATCCTGGCCACGTGATGGAGTCTTGCGGGTCACAATAACAAGAGGCATGGCCATTACCAAGATTGATGTAAAAGCACCAAACAGAACCCTTATGAATAATACATTAGCAGAGAACTTAAATAATACAGTAATAAACTGGAACAATACAAATGTAAATAACACAGAGAAGAAGAATTATACATCCTTAGATATGACATATAAAATCCTGGCAGATGGTGATCCACAGAAAAGCCAGTTGCCTGTCAGAGAAACAGATATTCACTCACACTGGATTTACTAGGGAAAACAAGGAAGGTACAGTAAAACACCATTGATCTTTTTCACAGCATGTACCTGTAAGGCTGGGGCCAACACAGTGCAACATCATGGACAGCGAAGCCACATTTTTCCAAGTACCGGCATTCATACATTTTCACTAAACTCAGCCCCCACCTTGCCATACAATGTTACTATGAGCCCCCCCCCCCCCCCCCCCCAATTTGAAAACTGTTCCACCGTCCCTGAACATACATCTCTATATTCAACATACCGGTATGTGAATATTTATTCATTGTTTCTTGAGATGAACAAGCTTTACCAGCCCAACGAAACTTGGTACATATTTTTCAATGCGTGGCGCACAAAGTATTGGATCAAAAAATTGCATAGAAAATTTGAGGCCTTGAACAAAGGTTGAACAAATTTTTGAGGAAATTTTGGGGACAGAAAAATTTCACTGTTTTTCAGTGAACTTCGCTGGACTTTGTGAAGTTTCGTTTCAGTTTGTTTTTGCTAGTAGTGTATGTTAAATAATGCTCAGTGCATGTTTAACATTGTCTAAATCACTAAAAAACTAACTTTGGGAAATGTTGAATGATGTTGAATCCTCTTTAACATTTGTCTAGGTGTAGGTTGTGTAAAAAGTTTCAAATCCTTTTACTGTGTGACTACGTCAACTGGACAATCCCGTAAAAAGTTTGTCATTCAGAGATTCAAGCCATTTTATGGAAATTTAATACCTCAACTATGTTTGGCGATGAGAAATTAAGTATTTTGAAGTGATTTTTGCTCATAATGTTCCCAATTTTAGAGAAAAGCAAATATTTTGACGCCTGAGATCTCAAAAAAGTCAAGATCCTTTATTCTGTACTCGCTTTCTGATTGGCTTCTTACAAAACGGCCTGGTTGGCGTAGTTGCACAGTAAGTCTAGTCTTTTAGCCATTGCATTTAACTGATTTCAAAACATTGTTGAGCATCTATAGAGAATCATTTGTATATAACTGAAAATGTTGTGCAGAGAAGAAGAAAAGAAATGTTATTTTATTTATCTATTTTTATGATGTTTTTATTTCTTAGAGGGCATGGAAAACGATTGTTTGATCTGATTGGATCTTAGGGCATGCATGTCAATGGACTTGATTTTTCTATAGTCTATAGCCTCAGTGTTGTTTTCACAAAATCAAGTTACCCATTTTTTCCATATTGTGTGGTTCCAGAAATATCCCCCCCCCCCACAGAAGGGCATTGCAAATTCCATGCAAATACTGTATTTTTCTATGGAAATTCCAGAGGGGTGGGGGGGGGGGGCACTTTTTTAGAGTTGAAAAAAGTTATTATTAGGTCAGCAAAAAAAACTACTTGGTCAACAAGCCCTTGATAACAGTTTCCCTACAGACCTCCCACCCAGTAAATAACAAAGTATACACAGAGATAACAGTCAGGCTACAGAGATATATGATATATGCTGGGAGGTCCGTATAGGGAAAAACTGTGACCGAAGGCTGGAAAATGTTGACAGAGGCCAGAGGCCGAGGTCAACATTTTCCAGGCCGAGGTCACAGTTTTTCCTTATACGGACCGACCTAAAGCCGGTAAATAACTTTTTTTTTTTTTCCAACTCTAAAATGTGATTTTTTCGATGAAAACAAGCACGCGCAAATGGTTACCGTGACCTAGGTCAGAGATAGGAAAATATTGCCCCCGCTCGCGCGCTCTAAGAACCAATCAGAATGCAGAATTCATTACCGTGCCCTCTAGGAAAAAAATAAGAATTGATATTACCCTACATGGCATCTTGAGTTTATACCTAGCTAGTGTACGATAGATTGGATCAGCTGCAGTATGAAATATCATACTGAAGTAAATAAAAAATCATTTAAAAATGTCTTATAAATTTCAATAATATTTTGCTCCATCTTTTTTTTATAGAAAATCACAAGGAGGAATACTGTATGGAGTACGCACTAGAGTATGGATTTCTTAGACTGTCTCCTGAGACAAGGAAACGGTTAAACATTTCTGTCATGACGGTGGAGCTCAGTAAGTTGGTCTGGAAGCAAATTACTGTTCCGTCTTTTATGAAATTAAGGATTTATCTGAAGAATTACTGCAGTGGAGATGTCAGATGTGTTGCATTTTCCAGGAGTTTGAAATTAAAATAAATGTTGTCTTTTTTTGTTCAGATCCTGAGGCGGAAAGGTGTTTTGGTGATGCACTAAGCAGGTTTTTGCTGGATGAGTTCCTTGGTATGATGATGTGCTTATGTCGAGTATCAAAAGACTTGCTGAGCAGGAGGATAACAAAGGTGTGTGCCACAAGAGTCTTTTCGTGATTTTTTTCCCTAAAATACTTAAATCTTATCCAGCTGATATCATCTCACGGTTGTCAAAAGATTGTTTGCCAAAACGAAACGTTCCTAGGCCCAGTGAAAGATACCCAATTTTCGCAATTTTTGGGAACAAAGACTAGATTCAATCATTGTACAAGTCAAACCAACTTTTCATTTGATATGTAGCAAGATTTTCTGAGGAAATGGCAACGTTTTTTTATGCTCCTTTGCAATATTTTTTAGAATATCTTTGAATGCTTGGCAGTGAAGCAAATATCGTTCTGAATGGCTAATTTAAGAGCAAGGAATCAGCTGGATGTATCTGTTCTGCAACTTGCAAATATTTTGTTGAGTATTTTTGTTACAGTACCCCGTGTCACATGATTGGAATTTCTGATGCAACTTGCAATCGCCAAAAAAATATTGCATGAAATAAGGCCACATGTAAAACAAATTACCACCACATTCTAAAGACTTCCAAATCTTGAGGTATCATACTGGTACCTTGGGGCAGTGGTAAAGCCTGGTGCGCACTTGCAACATAAGACAAATAGCACGCAAAACAAATATAATGAGAATCTGTCGCTGGTGTAGCTACATGCCTGTTGTTGTTTACTGAGTAGTTTTTAATGGCAGGGTTCCTGAGGAATGTAGTGACTGGAGACCACTACAGATTCATCAGTATGTGGATGGCTCGCAGCTCCTATCTTGTTGCTCTTCTACTCATGTTCATTTTTGTAAGTTTTCAGTGAATTTTCACTACCTACTGTAATCAGATCACACCAAATCAGGCCTGTAGGGTGGGTTTTGAACAGATGATTGTGTTCAAATCTTCCAACCTGTGAGTCAGGTTGCTTTTCTAATTGAAAATTCTTTACAAGAAAAAGTACCAGAGAGAGTACACACAGTATAATTCTCTCACGCAGTAGTACACATACCTGCCAACTCTGAAAACTAAAAACTGGAGATTTTGTCTCAAATACAACAACTGTATGAGAAAATTGCCAAACATTTACCAGGGAGATAGTAAATATATGGAAAGTTTCAATTTTTTCCCGGGAGACTGAGGGTAAAAACAGGTAAACTGGGAGAGTTGGCAGGTATGAGTGCAGGCTTGATGGAGCATATAAATGTTAGTGCTCAAAATTAACTTTTGCAATAAATACAGTTTATAATATAGCATTCTTGCAGGTAGTGGAGCCCTGTTTTCATGGGGAGAAATCTGTGAGTAAAAAAGGAACAGAAGTTTGTTGCCACTTTTTTTAATTTTTGGCCGCATGGGGATCATTGACTGAGCTGTTCTCCTATAATAATAATAATAACGTGCTTATATAGCGCTTTATCCTCGCGGCTCAAAGCGCTTTACATTAATGGATAACTCATCCTATAAGAACCAGCTTTATAAACATGAGTGTGTGTTAGTATTGTGAGTTCTGTGACACTGAGGTTGGGCAACTTCCGACGGTCCTAGTGGTTCTTTAACGTCCCTCTGGTTCCGGTTAGTGTAGTGTATGTGAGAGACGGGGCCTACGGTTTAACGTCCTTATCCGAGAAGACGCGAAGGTCTAACCATTTGCAGATGTTAGAGCAAAGGCAGCACCTTCTCCTCAATTATTAGAAAAAGACCCTGAGTGTTGGCCCGGCCAGGGTTTGAACTCCCAACCTCCCGAACATAAGCCCGGCGCTCTACCACTGCGCTAACCGGTCGTCGGTCCTGTGTTTCTTGACAATAAAAACAGCGCTCCAGGACCTGCAAGCAGGCATTATTAGTTTAAAATATGAAGGCTATAGAGGAGAGTTTTTGAAAAGAATATCTACCAACTGGTAGATATCAAAGTTAATAAATTGGGTTGTAGCCAAACTGACCTTTTCCTTTGTCTTTTATTTTAGACCATATCCATCTCAATGTTACTGAGATACTGCCATCATCAGATCTTCATTTTCATAGGTAAGGAAAAGGTGATTCCCCTTTGCTAAACAGGGTCTTAAAATCAGTGGCTGACCAGTCAGTCAATGAATAGGATAGAGTTCAAAAGATGGTTGTCAAGCTGATGGCGTAATGTTTCTAAATTCATTGATTGAACAATTGTTTCACTCATTTATTTTTATACAAAAATTAAAGATTTTAGTCTGCAAGTTATTTTCCATTTCATTCATGGTTTTCTGTTCAAATTTACAATATACTAATTATTGCTGTTGCCTTTTTTCAGTGAACCTTCTACAGATGCTAGATCTCAATGTCACCATTGCGTTCCCTGCAGCACCCCTGTTTACTGTTATCCTTTCTCTTGTTGGTAAGTTAAAAATATTTTGTTTTAAAAAATCTTTGAGTTTACATGCATCAAATGGGAGTGCTGTACACCTCATGTATTGCCTTCAAGAAACACCAGCCAATTGCCAACATATGACTAAAAGAATATTATCAGAAGTGACGCTATCGACTTCGAGTCTATAGATGCTTTGAAGATTTGGTTTCAAATACAATCTGTGTTACTCTAGCCGGTATAATGCATAAATAAATAAATGTTAGAATTTGTATACTGCAACATTAGGCATATGATCAAATGCGGTTTACATTTGTGAGATGTCTGATCTCTGGATGCGGACTGCAATTTCATACTGCATATTAAAATCGCGAGTGGGATTATATATCATAGTGTAGGTGTAGTAGAATGAGAGACAGGACCTCGCTTTATTGTCTCATCCAAAAGACAACCATGCAGAAAATGTATGAAAAATATGTTTGTAGAAATAAAACTAACAGAAACAGCTACATGGGTTCGAAACTTATTTGGAATGTTTCTTGAAACTTGTAAGACATGTCCGGATTGGAGAAACACTAAGATTTATACTTTTGAGTGATGATCTCAGCTTCAATTTCGCCTACAATAGACAAAATCGGCTAACAGTGTTTACATCTTGTTGCCACCCAATTCAGATCATGTGGCGATTCCTTTGGGTGTTACAATTGTCAAATTTTTCACCCTCGATCGAGTGCACGAGCAGAACTAACAAACGTATCCACCCAAAGGATTATCCATGGTGCATCTGAGTACGAGCTGCTCTAAAACTGTTACTTAACAGCTTAGTTTATCATTATTCTGATAAATGTTCAACAACTTCTGACGTGTTTGCAGGAATGGAAGCTATCATGTCTGAGTTCTTTAATGACACAACAACCAGTTTCTACATCATTCTGATTGTATGGACTGCTGACCAGTATGATGCAATATGCTGTCACACACAACAGAGCAAAAAGTTCTGGCTAAGGTCAGTCAATTACACCTCCCCTTACTTCACCCATAGTAAATACAATAGTAATCACCGTAATGTGAAAAGAAAGAATAAAAACTAAATCTAATTCATTTTTAGCAACTGCATGTGTGATGTGACTTGTTGACAATGGAAACCCCACATAAAACAGGCAGAAATCTTTCTTTCTGTAATGTAGTTTCTTTTACTGGTGCTAGTGCTTTCGTGTAAACTGGCACGCATAACACCTGGTCTTCTATGCTGTCTGTCCAAGTTAATTTTGCTAGATGTGCAATCTGTATCACTTTGTCTTAAGGGTGGACTTAATGAAATATTTACTTATTGTGAATATTTATTGTGATAAGCGCAAGTGTGAATATATTTTCTCTGCATTGTAGGTTTTTCTACATGTACCACTTTGCATTCTATGGCTATCATTATCGGTTTAACGGCCAGTACAGTGGACTTGCCTTGGTCACATCGTGGCTGTTTATCCAGGTAAATAACCCTTCTGTTGATTTGTGCACAAGTCAGGGTTTTTACGCCTCTTGGAAATCCTGGATTTTCGTTTCCTTCCTGGAAAGTCCTGGAATTTTGAGGAAAATCCTGGAAACCTCCTGGAAAAATGTTTCAACTCAAATTTGGTTGAATCAGTCAGTTTCGTGAATCTGATTTTGGGCTGCAAATTATGACATCCTCCAGACTTATCATGTTTTTTGGGGAGGAGCATTTCTACCCAATAAAAACTCCTGTAAAACTTTTTGGAAAACTAAATACTTCCTGGAAAATCCTGGAATTTTGTCATTCAGAAAGCGTACGAACTCTGACTAGTAAAAGGAGCAGCAGCAGCAGAAACAGTATGGATTTTGTCAAATCTTGCCACAGCTGCCACAAACTTGGTATTCCCAGGCTTGGTGTTTCTTTCCGTTTACCGATCACATCCAGAGCCCACGTGGACAATACATGTACCATAATGAAACGGAGTGAATACTTTGTGGAGGAATTTTCCCAAAAAAGAAGTCAGCCTCATAACTCTAGAATGCAGACGTGTGTAGTTTTGATAGATTAGTGCGAGATGAGAATAACTAATAAAAAATAAATAGGAGGCAGACCAGGAGACCCTTACTAGCCACTTTTGGACACATTTTTATACATTTCTGTAATCCAACCCTCCACTCTTCCCATACATCTTCATCGTCCTCAACACCTTTTATGGGCTCAAACTCTCCGCGGACAGGAAGTGTTCCCGATTATCCTTGTTTGACTGTAAATACCGTCGTCGTTAATATACCTTTTTTGCCTTTGAACTTTATCGTCTTGAGCGAATACGTGCACAGGGTATCTATAGAGCGTATTCCCTATATACTTGACGGGCTTGATGTTTTCTTTTCCTCCAGCATTCCATGTTATTTTTCTTTCACCATTACGAGCTGCCGGCGATTCTGAGTCAGGCTCAGCAACTAGACCCCGAAGATGACTTGCTAGCGGACCCGATAGCCATGTTAACCGATGAGGCGCACATGCCAGCCGCACCAAACAACAATGACCCCGCAAATGCTGCCAGGAATGACCAGGAACAGAACACAGACCAGGGATCTGGAGCAACACACGGTGCCAGTCAAGCTCAAGACGAGGGACGGGTTGGGGGAAATACAAGTGGTGTTCAACCAAGTCAAGATATCGACAGTGTAGAACAAGGTCAGCAGCGCGAGGTCCAAGGCAGTTATACTGGAGATAGCATTACATTTTTCGAGAGACAAGGTATTCAGTCGTTGACAGGATACGATTCTTATCCATCCTTTATTATAAAAAGATCATTGGCTACTTTGCCTCATTGGATATTGTCCAATTGAAAACGTAATTGCTGCGCTGTTTAACACTTCGAAATATAGAGCAGATTTCGTATGACTGTGAAAAGTGCCGCGGTACAGCGCGGTACTGTACGGAACCTGGCCTGCGTAAATGGAAAGAAATCGCCAATGAAATCGCGTAGTCGCGGTACGGTCACGGTCGCGGAACAACTTTGTCACGGTACTTTTCACAGTCATACGAAATCTGCTCTATGTATTTTTAATTTATCAGCTTAGCTGGTATAGCTTATAAACACCCTATCCAAACAGAACCAGATTATTCAAGCAAAGGCGAATGATAAGTTCAGAGGCAAACCAGTTCGCTCTTTACAAGTGCGGTCGTTTACACCACCGTTGAACAAATCCAGTGTCCAGACTGCGGAGACTGAACTCGGCATCTTTGGATTACAAACCCAGCGCGCTGAACTAATAATGCAGTGATATAATCATTTTTGCTTATTTTGGTGCTTTTGACAGACGAAGTTTCTGATGATAATCTTAGAAGGAGGTCGGATAGCAGAGCCACAGACACCTTGACTGCATCTGAGTCATCGATGTCAGCAAACCAAACAAATGCACCTGGGACGAACCATGACATTTCCATAGACGGATCTACTAGCACTATATCGTTAGGGGCTGCGACAGGCAGCAGTGTTTGGTCCCTAGGGACATCAATGGCTGTGTCGTCTGATGGGGAAAAGATAAAAGCCGGTAAGGGAGGACGATATCAAGTGTTAATGATGTGTTGAACGATTTATGTCCACCCTGACTCTCCTAGTATTCATTTCTACTTTAAAAAGTAGACAAGACTTAGGTGATCTGTTTGTGATGTTTTTAGCCACTGTCTAGAATCAGTTTACAGTTCAATGTGAAGACTCAACGATGCTTTCCTTTTATCGTTTCTCCTTTGCTAGAGTGAGGTCGAAGCGACGATTACATCCAGGCAAAAAAGACCACTAAACGCACGGTTACCATGGTCACCAAGTCATCATCGTATATTTGCTAGCGGCCTTGATATTATACCGAAATTGATGCGGCATCGGTATTCTCCTACGAGCCATAATAACAAGGCAATTGTCACTGAAATAACGTATCCCAAGAATGTAGTCGAGAAGATACAAAATTCGGAAAACGAGGTGAAGCTGTGAGATGGACAAAGTGAATAGACGCAGGGTTCTGATACAGTAAAAACCCGCATATAAGAACCTAGAATTTTAGCCTAAAACAGATATTTGATTAGAAAATCATGGAAACATGGGTTCACGTGGATAATTCTAGCCTAACAGGTTCTTAAAATCCAGGTTCTTATATTCGGGGTTTTACTGTATTCCCTGAAATTTATCATGTTAGCATTTCTGAGAGAAGTGAAGCTGAAAAGCCTTGTACGTATGAACCTAATGTTTGATATACATGTTAGCATGGATTTTTTAATATAAACACTTCAAGAGTTGTACAAAATTGGCTAAAGGATTTGTGTACTGGGAATGAATGAAATTGTAGATACATGGGCATTCAAATGATGATTATGCACTGAAGTTAAAAGTAACACAAGCAACGAAATTGCAAACCTGTCAAATGGGCTGTTCCAAAAAAAAAAGCTGAACCCCTTCCCCTTATCGAGGAACCCCACGTTTACAAATTGCACTACCCTTGTGGAATTTCCAGCCTCCTGCACAACCCCGTGCGGATATTTCATGTCCTCTTGTGACCCCTGTGGAAATTCTGCGGTAAAAAGAAAGGCTCTGTGGAGATTCCATGCCAGCAAGGGTGAAACACAATTGTAGATATAGATGTAGAACAGCCCGACTCAGGCGGTAAAAGCGGTCACTTGGTCATCCAATTCGTCTCTAAACAAATACATACTCGTTGCCAATTGAAAAAGGTCAGAGAAAGTGGATGTTCGTTATAGAATTTCTCCAACGTGCATTAATTTTTGTTTTGCAGTAAAAGGTACTAAAGGGGAGAAAAACGCCCAGCAGTCGTGCCAGGACATCAAGTGATCGGAGCGCTTAAAAATTATCATTTATTGACAGACCTGATTTTGACGACACTGGTTAGTTTTGAGAACAAAATCTAATACAGTCGTAGACCTAGTTGAGCAAACTTATCAGCTCATCTGGACAGCGGAGCTTCGTGAAAATGCGAGTCCAATGCTGACAAGTTGATGCAAGATAGAGCGGGTTTCAGATGAGCGTTGAAATTTTTTTCTATTTGCGTTTACTTAGCCTGCGAACATCCGGTACGCTTGCGTGTACCGGATGTTCGCAGGCTACGTTTACTTTGCATTCTCATTGGTAACTCATTTCTATCAATCAATCACATTTTGAACTAAGCGCAACTGGGTTAGCACTCGTTCACATTGACCAAAAGGACGTTCTATTGTCTGTGAAACAATAGAACGAGGATCAACACAATACATCTATGCCTCGTTCTATTGTTTAACTGACAATAGGACGTCCTTTTGGTCAATGTGAACGAGTACTAACCGCGTAACTGTGAATTTAGTGTTCACGTGCTCCCCACGTGATTATGATTGCAAAGAAACCAGTCACGTGTTCAATAAGTGGTTTTACTTGATTTGTGATTGGTTGACGGGGAAACCATTCAGCAGTAACTTGTGATTTCTCTCGTTCATGATTGGCTAGCAGTATTTGGTCTTACTGGAGTCATTTGAAATTCGCTCTATAAACTTTGTGATTCACCTTGTTTATTGTTTGTTTTCAAGTGTTGTATTTTCTTCGATAAAAGGCGACTCTTTCGACGAGTAAATAAATACCGAGGCGACGTCATCGAATTCATACGTCCGGCTTGACAATTTGTCGATCACTCGCAAACCACTAACGTTCTGAAAAGAAAACGACAAAACCAATAACTGTGGGCACCATGTAAAACCCATGTACATTTACCGCCAATGTTCCTGAGTAAGTCCCTAAACACTAAAGGCCCGTTCACACGGCGCGATTTCAGCTGCAATTTGAGGTGCGATTTTTGCGGCGATCGTGGACGTCATATCGCGGTGGTGTGAACGGCCGGCGATGTGCGTCATTTGGCCCGGCGATCTATAGAAATCGCACCCGCATCGCAGTAGAATTTGAACATGTTCAAAACGCCTGCGACGTCGCGGCGACATCGCAAGTGAAATCTCCTCGAAATCTCCATAAGATCGCCAGCCGTTCACACCGCGCGTGGGATCGCCACAAAAATCGCACCTCAAATCGCAGCTGAAATCCGTGTGAACGGGCCTTAAGTCTGCACCTTAAGCCCATCAATGAGAAGAGCCGACTCAGACGAAACTTATTATCCCCCTAAGAGAACGCTACTTTGAGCTCTGAAAGACAGAAAAATCTCTAAATACCTGTAGCCCAGCTGCTAGGGGCAGGAGATTGAGGCTCAAGTCCATAGAAGCCCCAGGGTGTAGCAGGCCAAGTGCCTTGCCCGACGTCCCACACCACATCATGGCGCCATCCTTACTCTGGTCATCAGCAACCGCAAGTCCATTTTCCGATCGCTACAAGGAGCACAGAAATGAATTACGTCAACAAGCAGCAAGACGGAGACTAGCTGCTCAACATTAGGGAGCGTTCATAATTTATCTAGAGGGGGGCCTATGATGATTTCCCAATTTTTTTCTTTTCATTTTTTGAAGCCCCCCCTGATGATCTCAGGTATTTTTTCCTGACCCCCCCTCAAGAGATGTCAAATAATCAAAGAAAAATATCATAGCCACCCCAGCACATATACATGTCAACCCCCCCCCCCCCCCCCCCCCCACCCCATCACATATAGTCAAACCCACAAAGATTACGCTACAAAGATTACTAATGGGAAGAGCAGCTTTTTACTGAAGGGCAGAACTCCCTTTACGTTGTTTCTGGAAGCTGAAAAAAGAGGTGATGATGATGATGACAATGGAGACAAACATTGTCTTGGGCGAAACATGGAGTGGGGAGAGCGAGAGTAAAAGTGAGTTTGAGCCACTGACAAAGGGACCTTCCAGCACAAGGAGTGGACGCCATGCTTCTAGTTCGTACTTTAGTTCTCAGTATCAACATTTGTCAAAATAAAATAAAAAACAGGAATAGACCAAATCGGCTAACGGTGTTGACATCTTGTTGCCACCCAATTCAGATCATGTGATGATTCCTTTGGGTGGTTACAATTGTCAAATTTTTCTCACTCGACCGAGTGCACGAGTGTATGTGCAGAACTTACAAAAGTATCCGCACAAAGGAATCACTACATGATCCTGAATTGGCTGGCAACAAGATGTAAACACCGTTAGCCAATTTGGTCTATTACAAGAGTGCACAAGCATATATTTTCGTCTACTTTTTTTCTGGAAAAAATGGTTGGCCCCCCCTATGCTTGGTTTTATTTCTGTTGGAAATTTTCCATAGCCCCCCTAAATGATATTAGGGAAAAAGAGAGGCCCCTCAAAATCATCATAGCCCCCCCCCCCCCCCCCCCCCCCCTCTAGACAAATTATGAACGCTCCTTATGGACTAACGGTGAAAAGAATGTTTGATGCCCCGGGGGACTTCCATATGTTTTTTGGTCGGGATGATGGTCGTATCTTTTAGTTAGGGGTTTTGGTCTCTTTTAGGGGTGACCTTGATCTGCAATATAATTGGTATCTGTTTGGGCTCTAACACAGCGGCAAACCTCCAAACAAGAGAGAGAGAGAGAGAGTAATCAGCGGCGTAGCCAGGAATTTCTGAAGGGGGGGGGGGGGGGATAGTGAAAATATGGGACGAAAATGTTCAAATTTCCTCCAGCAAATACAGTAAATGTATGGGAAAATCTCCCGAGAATGCCCCCCCCCCCCCCCCCCCCGGCTACGCCCCTGAGTAATTGTTGACAAGACGATAAATTAGACAACAGAGGCAGCATTTTAATTTCAAGGACGAAAATTTCTTGATTGGTATCTATTTAACCACGCCCTTTTTGGGGTGAAACTAAAAATTCTCGACGATCATCCCCGATTACAGATTACATGTAAGTCGCGCAACACGAGTGTTACAAGAAGTGGGACATGAAACCACCATTTGCTTAACGATTCACGGCGAGCTCACCACGTGTTCTTGAGCTGGAACTCGACTGGGAACCTTCTCTCCACAGGTACGGCATCCGCGATTCTATTTACAGTCAACTTGAGGTCGGACATTGCTGGGATCTGATAGAAAAGGAGCAACAGTTAGTGACGAGCATACGACATGGTTGGCGCGTTGTTCCTCACTCATAAAAAGAGAGTAGAAAGTGAGAGAGTAGAATGTTAGTAAAGTGTCGTAATTTTTGCACAAAGCTGTCTAGGGGGCGTATCAAAATGATTTTGGTGACATGGTATGACTCCATCAAAAGCTACATGCATATCTAAGGCAGCGCCGACGGACACCCTGTTTGACGCTGCGTACGAGGCTAACGACCGGTCCACACTAACGCGTTTTCGTTTGTATCCGTATACTTTTTGATACCTTTAGGCCTTCCGTCCACACTAACACGCTGATCGTTTTCATCGAGTCCGTCCGGGGGGGGGGGGGGGGGGGAGCGGGGTGCTCGTCGGGAACTTTCGTTTTTACCCCTAAAAGGTACCAAACATGGCGTCGCTTAGTTGATTTGACCCCTAAAAGGTACCAAACATGGCGTCGCATAGTTGATTTTCCCTCGTAATTTTCTGGCGTATTTTTACGAGGGAAAATACGTCTGAAATTCAGACTACCAACAAGTGTGATTTGCTTGACTTGCTAGAACGGACCTCTAACAGGTACCTATCTGGAAAAAAATACACGTTTTCGAATTTTACCCCCTAAAAGATACCAGAGGCCTGATTTTAAACCCTAAAAGGTACGACGAGCACCCTCGCCCCAAAAATATGGGAGCCCCCCCCCCTGGGGGGGGGGGGATCCGTATAAGTTTGAAAACGCTCTCGAAAGTGGATAAAAACGAATCCGTATCGTTTTAGTGTGGACGGTCGAATCCGAATTAAAATGAAAACGATGACGTCAACTGTACCAGTTAATTTCAGACTGTCCTTGCACGCGTCAACATCAAATAAAAACCGATCTTTTTACTTGTTTGGAGCTAAATCTCCCGGAGTTTTATCTTTTGCTGATTTTTCATAGAAGGAGGGCGGTTCTCAGGGCTCTAGCTCTTTTCAGGGCCTCGTGTCGACGGATAAGTTCGAAAACATTTGGATTCGTAAGTTTCACGAACTGTTGCTGCAGTTCAGGATATCTTGGCTGTCTTTTTTGGAGAGCTCACGGCGGATCAATCGAAAACGCGTTAGTGTGAACAGGGCCTAAGGGGTCTAACGAAAATCCTCCGACATCTCCACATCTTGAATTTTACTATAGTATTACTTTCATTGCCTATGACATTTCCGTAAGTTGAACCACCTGTGCCCTAAAGCTGCACTCTTTGCTATGATGCACTTTCACTTGGGTTACTGGCAAGAACAACATCATTTGTAAAATCCAAAGCCAATTTGACCACACTATACTACTGTACCAGAATAAAGTTTCTTCACTCGATTTTGTGGTGACTCTACAGTATGTCGATCTCTTATAACAAGAACTGCAAACTAAACAACGTTAATTGATAAGCAATATCTCCATACCACTCTGCTGAGTTGACTGGTCTGAAGTCTTCCACGTTCACCAAACGATGTCCGCCACACGATGTCAAGCTTACCAACAGCAGCTGCCGACTATGTAAAAACGTTTAACAACATGTATGAACTTATTTACGACTAAACACTTTCAACCGCCTTCTCAGTGTTTGGTCCTGATGAAACACACTGTCTCGTGTTTGATATATTGCTTCGAGGCCGTGGTGCGATTGCTTCGAGGCCGTGGTGCGATATGAAAAATAATCTACCCATAGCCTAGTCGGAATAGCAGCCGTGACTTTGTTTCGGGAGACGTTGCGTGACATTCCATTTTATTCCCAGCCCAAGGGCGGGGAAGGGGGCACAGCACCCCCCCCCCCCCTTTTAGATAGATTTTCCCATACATTTACTGTATTGGCTGGAGCAAGTTTCAAATTTTGGACTCCATTGTTTTCACTTTGCGCCCCCCCCCCCCCCCCCCCCTTTCTGGATCCTGGATCCGCCCCCGCAGCCATTAATCCTAATGTGCGAGGGTAGACTGTTTCCGGTAAATGTAAAATTACGGTGTATCTGTATCTGATATCTTAGCTGAAACTCTTCATTACAAATAGGTTTACCTTAGGGTTGCGTTCTATCGGTGACTTGGTGGTCAACATGTATAGGTACTGGCTTGTGTCGTTAGGATGAAGGAAAGAACCACGGCCAAATATGCTTTCAGATGGGGTTTCTTCACTGAAATAGACAATCAAGGCTGCTTCTATTTTACTCTGAGAAATCTGCAAGACTGGCCCGCCTCGATAAGTTTGTACTACCTGCGGCCAGTCCGTTTATTTGTTTTATACTACATTGATGAGCAATGACTTTTTCATATTTTTTTGGCCAGCAAAAGTTTATTTTAACTTTTAGGATTTCAAACAAGATGGCTTGGCTGAAAATATATTGGCTCTATTTGAATGGTAAACTTTCAGAAACAACTTATTCATTCACAGACACATTCAGAAAATCATACATCCTTACTCTAGGTAACGTCATTCTTTTGGGCCATTGGGTTCCCAACTCCTTCAATTAGGGGTCAACAAGAAAATTAGACAGTCCAAACTTAGCTCCTTCCCATGAAGTTTCTCAAGTTTGTTTGTTTTGTCCGTTTACTAGTTCAATTTTTGAGCTTAGATCGTTTACCCCTGATCAAAGTTGTTGTCGTACACTTGGTAACCAATCTCGTTCCCAGAGGCTACTCTGCTGTTGTTGTTTGTTGTGTCATAGGCTCTGGCGGCAGACAATCATAGCCGATTCTGATTGGCCGATATTCCCACCTGCCATTTTGAAATTTGCCTAACCAACAAAGTCAGTCACCATTATATGGAACACTGGATGTCCTAGATTCTAGGACATCCAGTTCCGTCTGCGTCCAGAGCTTCCTAGTCAGCATGACCGAGAGGCTCTGGGAACGAGATTGACTTGGTAACCAATTTAATCCCTTGTGGTTACCTAAGAGGTACTTCCATAAAACCTCATCTTGAAATTCAGAAGGGTTGTTGGCTTGCAGTCATTAATGTTTGGAAACTCCCTTTGAATGACAGTTTCTGCTGTTTAGTTTATCACAAAAGCAAGACAAAAGCGTATGCGGAATGGGGTCTGGTCAATGTGGGATTTCTAATTCAGAGAGCTTGCAGACTCACTGCCTACATTCTCAGTGCTCGTGTACCCAGAGCTCCTGGCTCGCCTGCTCGCGGGGCAGGCTCTGGGGTCATCAGGCTCTGGAGACATCCATTTGAGGGCCTTCGCTGATTGGCTGATTTTGACAATTGGGCATGCCAGAAAATTGTTTCTCTATACAGCTTTGGATCAGATCTCAGGCATGTGTCAATGGCTGTCACCAGAGCCTCCATCAGTTACGAGCCGGGGATCGCTCTGGGTCCAAGAATGCAGTGGTGCAAAACAATGTTTATTATGGTGACAGATCTTACCCAACTGTTTTATTGGTGTCTGTGGATGGTGCTATGTTAAGATCTTTCACAAGATACAGGGGAGCAGGCTCAAGCCTCACTGACTCCATCACCATTGGACTAGATGTAATGTTCTGTACTTGTGCCTCCAGAAAGACAGCATCATTCTAATTTAAAGAAGTAAGCAATTCAAGTTTGAAAGAATTTCGGTAAAACGCTGCGATGTTATGGCCGTCCAAAGTTATGTATTTTGCTGTGAGCTCTGGCTAGCACATTAGTCATCAGCCTTTTGCTGAGGATTTGCTGGTCTATGTTGGTTGGCCTGTGTTTGACCTCAAGACCTCCTAAGCTGAGCTAACAGGAAGGCAGGTGTGGCGGCTGTGTTCTAAGATGGGTGTATTGCCCATACACTACCTCAGCATTATAAAACTTTGTCTTGACATCTAGAGGTTTAAGGACCTAAAGAGAAAATAAAGTGCCAATAATTTTTTCAGCACTGCTATCAACACAAACACATTGAATAATATATTTTCTACTTTTCTATAATGACTTTTGAAATTTCCTTGTATGTAAAAATGTGGATAGGAGAATAAATTTGCTTACCTGGAATTTGAAAAATTTTCTGAAATACATCTTTTCTCCTGCAAGCGTAGAGTAACTGACTGCACAGACTAAACTGTTTTAAAGTACAAAACAAAACAGAAACAAATTCATATCAAGCAACACTGTTTTTGGCAGGTGAATATGAAGCAAACATAAACCATGTGAGTGGCAGTAAACAAGGGAACATGATGGAACATGTTCTCAAGTCATGGGGATTACTGTATGAGAAACCAGTACTGCAAAAGTTGTGGAGCTTAAAATAATACAAAATGTACATTTGAAGGTCCAGTTTCGAATTCTCTACTCTACCGCTGAATAGGCATCTGCGACGCATAAATACAGTGGGAGCCTCGGTTTGAAGTAGAAAAAGTTGTAAATACCAATGAGAAACTGATTGAATGGAGACAATAGACAAAACTTTTTGGACTCATTGGTACTGTATTTGCAACTTTCAGATTCAAACTGAGGCTCCCACTGTATTTATGTGCAATTGATGCCTATTCAGCGGTAGATTAGAGAATTCGAAACTGGACTATTCCTGCCTGGGTGAACAGTCTGGAATTCTGGGTAGGGTACCCTCAATAGTAGTGGAGCAAAAATTTTAGGTATTTCTAAAATTTCCAGGGTGGGTAACTATTATTTTCCAGGGCGGTCATGAGAAAATTGACTAGAATTCCAGGGTGGGTAACTATTATTTTCCAGGGCGGTCATGAGAAAATTGACTAGAATTCCAGGGTGGGTAACTATTATTTTCCAGGGCGGTCATGAGAAAATTGACTAGAATTCCAGGTTGGGTAACTATTATTTTCCAGGGTGGTCATGAGAAAATTGACTAGAATTCCAGGGTGGGTAACTATTATTTTCCAGGGCGGTCATGAGAAAATTGACTAGAATTCCAGGGTGGGTAACTATTATTTTCCAGGGCGGTAATGAGAAAATTGACTAGAATTCCAGGGTGGGTAACTATTATTTTCCAGGGCGGTCATGAGAAAATTGACTAGAATTCCAGGATTGCTGCACCTGGAGACCTCAACAGGGGCTAGGGGGTGCACATTTTTTTTTGTGATTGCCAATTAGTAATTCCTCTGTTACTGTTCCTGTTTAAGCAACCTATGCTTGCAGAGCAGTGGCTTGGATAGTTTGCCACCCACTTTTAAGGAAGCTTTTAAGGAAGCTGAAAAAGTGGAACATCATACCCATAACTAAAACAGCCAACAACTGATATATTTTAACCATGTTGAAATGAATAAAATGTGTGCATACATGCATACACTTCCCCATCAATCCTTACATGTGAGTTCCCAACTCCTTGACCTCATGATGTATGACTTGATCAAAACTCTGTTGGGGGTCTAGCTTGGCAACAGGCATGTTGGCTGCTCCAGATAGGGTGAGTCTCTGGGATGAGGTCTGAAGATCGGTCTATTATGAGATGCAAACAAAAAAAGATCAACCTAGACTGTATATAATAATATGTTTTACTGTATATTAGAAAATAACACCTATGTTGTATTGTGAATGTGCGCATTCTGATTGGTTAAAAGGCGTGTTTGTAAGAGACCTGAGAAACATGATTGTCACGCAACGCTGGCGCGCGTGTGCAGTTATTTTCTAAAAGCAATAAAAATACTTTCTGCGTGCTCTCTGGTTTCTTACAAACACTCGGGGAATGTTGGTCGAACTGATAAAACTCGAAAGTTTTGATCAGTTCTCCCAACATCCCCCTGTGTTTGTAAGAAAGCAGAGAGCACGCAGAAAGTACTTTTATTGCTTAATAATAATATATGTTTTGTGAATGGGCTTTCAATAACGAGGCTAGCTGTATGCACTGTACATCCAAAAAATCAGAGCTCTGGCTGCCACTGGCTTGTTCTGACAGCATTGAATGGAAGACACCATATGAATTTATAATAGCGGAGCACCATACCTAAGGAAAAAACGTATAGTATACTATCGAGTTGATTTTTGAACGTCACGGGCATTATGGATCATTTTGATGACGTAAGGGCATGAGACCTTGGTGTAGAGTTCCTCTTATGGTCTTTGAAAGTTTGTCCAAGTTTGGCTTCTATAGAAGCTACCCTATGGGAGATATGATTTTTTCCTTATTTTTCTGGTATTAAACCTATAGCGTACGCCGTCCGTCCGTCTGTCGTCCGTCCGTCCGTGTACACATGGGAACCCTGTGGTATGCAAAGAAAAAATTATATCTCCTCAAGGGAACATGCTAAGACAACCATACTTGGGATATTTTGTCTATGTCACAAGGGGGGTGCTGTAACACGGACATGTGATGTGACGTCATCGATGACGTCATCAGTGATTGAAAAATTTATCTCGTGAAGGGAAGACTCTAAAACAACCAAACTTGGGTAGTTTAGTCTAGGTCACTGGAGGAGCGAAATGAAGTGGTCATGTGATGTGACGTCATCGATGACGTCATCTATGCTTGAAAAATCAATATCTTGTGAAGGGAAGACTCTAAGACAACCAAACTTGGGTAGTGTAGTCTAGGCCACCAGATGAGCGAAACGAGGTGGTCACGTGATATGACGCCATCGATGACATCATATATGTTTGAAAAATGAATATCTCATGAAAGGAAGACTCTAAACCAACCAAACTTGGGTAATATAGTCCAGGTCACCAGATGAGCGAAATGAAGTGGTCACATGATATGACGTCATCGATGACGTCATCTATGCTTGAAAAATCAATATCTCGTGAAGGGAAGACTCTAAAACAACCACACTTTGGTAGTGTAGTCTAGGTCACCAGATGAGCAAAATGAGCTGGTCTCGTGATATGATGTCAGCGATGACGTCATCTATGCTTGAAAAATTAATATCTTGTGAAGGGAAGACTCGAAAACAACCAAACTTTGGTAGTGTAGTCTAGGTCACTAGATGAGCGAAATGAAGTGGTCACGTGATATGACGTCAGCGATGACGTCATCTATGCTTGAAAATTAATATCTTGTGAAGGGAAGACTCTAAAGCAACCATGTAAACCATGTACACATGGGAATCTCTTTCATTCACACAGAAAATTTTATAACCAGGAGCTCCGCTTTTAGCCAGTGGCTAAATCTATATATTACAATTTAGCCAAGCCACGAGAGCATGGTGTTTTCCTGATGTTTCCCAGTTAGCAGTAAGCCATGTCTGAACAACATCACAAAGGCAAATTGTTGCTGGTAACACTGTGCCCTAGTTTAGCCTAAGCCTGCTAGCTTGCTCTCCCAGAGTTTTGGGATTCCTGTGGCATATGCAACAGGAATCCAAACTCCCAGGCTAGGAGAGCTAGCTAGCAGACCAATATCCAAGACTGAATGAAAAATCACAATTACATTACCTTAATAACAATATCCTTGACACTTTGATTACTGTCATTATGAACACTGACATAACTGGCAAAGGTTTCTCCTAGGAATATGTTTCTGTAAGAAACAAAAAAGGTTCAGTGAAATTAACAATTTTTTTAACGGGTCACGAGGGACCGCAGGCCCTACATTTTTTGTAAAGAGATATAATAGACTTGGCCGTGCGATGGCCACATTCTTGAGATGCCATTTTGGCAATAAAAACAAGGATTATTATTTAAGCTCTCGAAAATGCCAATCAACAGGGCTGTTGACACGGTCTCCAAGTTACTGCTAGTAGCGGAATCGTTCGTTCCTTAATCCTATCTGTCAAGAAAAGCCTGGCATGACTACCGTATGATAAACAATTAATCTTGGAACCAATAATATCAGGCCTGCGGATCCTCGTGCAATAGAAGGTGGCTACTTGTGGTGTACTGCTTTTGTCTTTGCCACTGAGCTATTCCAGTGTAATCAAGCTTTGTTTATTTCTGAAATCCCAGAAACTATCATGCATTCGGGTGAACCTAATGAACCCATTCCTTTGTCAAAAGGAGAAAGTATGAATGCACAAATCTCAAATGAACTTGCTCTCAAAATATTGTTGGAAAACATAATAAATCTCCAGTATCCAAAATGTAAAATTTTTCTTATGGGTGGTATGCCCTAAAATACTGTAAGTACAGTTGCTGTACTTACAGTATATCGGCACCAGCATGTTTGTGATTAATCATGCCAGATTTTACTCACCCAAATGTCTGTGGTAATACCAGTAGATCTCCAAGAGCAAAGTTATACATGCCAGGAATGGAGGCAATGTCTGAGTCATGAGCATCTTTGAAGGTAGTACCTGGGATGTCTTGGCCTTCGCACTGGACAGGGACACTTGTGTACATTGACGGTTTAGTGAGCCTCATTACTTGATTCATAAAACAAACAAACAACTCATTGTGTGGTTCCAGAAATTATCCATACCCCCTATGGAAGGGATTGGAAATTCTGGAGGCTGGAGGGGTGGGTCAATTTATCTGATCTTTTTCATACAAATACTGGGTGGAGGGGTGGAGGGGTCACTTTTCAACACCCTTCCATAGGGGGGATGGATATTTACTGGAACCACACATTTTATATACATGCTATATATATATTTCATTTACTTATTTAGGGCATTAACAGTGACAGACAGTTTAGATATCTGAGGAGAAGACAGAATAGTAAATGCAGTCCCTACAGAGCCAGTCTCTTTATCAAGGGAGAGACATGTAGCTAAAATTACTTTAAGTAAGCTTATGTGAAACTTTGTTTTATGTGATTTTCGAAATCAAGTTAGCACAATCAAAACTATCAAAATCAGCTAGAATATCAAAACAATGCACTCATTTTTCTGTGGACAAGCAGCTTAATGAACAGACTAGATCTTTTCCGTCTGCAAGGACTTGTTTTTGGAGGTTTTTGGTGTGTCAGACTGTGAGTTGTGTATGGATGGGACTTGACACATTGACGGAAATCTTACAAATTTTCAAGCTAATAAACCATTATTTTTTTAAATATAATAAATATAATAAATTGCTTATATAGCGCTTTTATCATCGCTCAAAGCGCTTTACATTAACGGATAACTCATCCTATAAGAACCAGCTTTATAAACATGAGTGTGTATTAGTATTGTGAGTTCTGTGACACTGAGGTTGGGCAACTTCCGACGGTCCTAGTGGTTCTTTAACGTCCCTCTGGTTCCGGTTAGTGTAGTGTATGTGAGAGACGGGGCCTACGGTTTAACGTCCTTATCCGAGAAGACGCGAAGGTCTAACCATTTGCAGATGTTAGAGCAAAGGCAGCACCTTCTCCTCAATTATTAGAAAAGACCCTGAGTGTTGGCCCGGCCAGGGTTTGAACTCCCAACCTCCCGAACATAAGCCCGGTGCTCTACCACTGCGCTAACCGGTCGTCGGTTTTCATAACATTTGGATAAACTAAAAAGGAATAAACCTATTTGAACTGAGAAAACCAGCAAAACGTCCAATAAAATACCTTTCAAGGCCAATAAATGTTCTCTTTCTCGCAATCCGGAATCCATTTTGTCATGTTTTTGGGCCTGCGAAGCAGCTGTTCAGCGGGAAAACAAATGATTAGAAGCGCAATAATATGCTACGCATGACTACCGCTGCATCTACTTGTTTTGTTTGCCGGCGCAGTGCTTCAAACGCAGACATTCTTTCATAAAGAAGTCAATTTTCTCTCTTTATTATAGCGCAATGCGGTCTTTTATTGATCTTACAGTTTGATGTAGCACAAGATGGCGACTGGGAGTTTAGAAGAAAGCGCTTCACGTAAAAATCGAGCGCTAAATGTGAGTTAATTGTACTAGTAGTAGATATGTCGTTTACAGCAGCTGTTTGTGGCGCGCTGGGGCCGGTTCCTAGAAAACCAGTTAAGAGTTATCAGTGGATAAATGCTTATCCAACGGATAAATCCTGAACAAAACCTATACAACAGATAACTTTTATCCGTGGATAACTTTATCTAACCTTTCAGGAACTGGCCCCTGGTCTCCGTCGGTTTACGTGGCAAAATGATTTTTTTTTTGCTTCTATCATTTACAAACACATTTAGAATACTATAGTTGTGGCTTGCATTATTACAGATAAAGATATCTATACAATGTAACATAGAATAATCATTTTTACATCTTGAAATTTCTGGGTAGTGGGGCCGGGCCGGGCCGGGCCGGGCGACCTCCGTGTAGCAGTATAGCAGAGCCATGACATATGTGACCCAGCAGGCGAAAACGTACTTAACGGTTTTCCGTTAAACAACGAAATTGAACGGTTAGAAACGATTGCAAAACGTTTATGATGAACGTTGAAACGTTTTCATAACGTTTAGAACGAAAAGTCTTAACGTTAAAACGTTTTTTAAGCATCTTAAACGATATCAAAAACGTTTGAACGGTGCAATGAAAATTTGAACGAACTGGAAAAACGCCTTAACGTTCTTGAAAATCTGTGAACGATCTGAGAAAACGTTTGAACGATCTTGAGAAACGTTTGAACGCTCTTAAGAACGTTGACGAACTATGATGGCTGTACGGCTTATCTTATACCAATGATTACTTTGGTTAAACTCCATCCTTGCAATGAGTCAAAGCCTGTTTACCATGAAGCATTTGTACAAAACGAAATCGCAAGTATTTTTTCCCTTTTAGCAATACGAATGTAGTTTTCCGTTATGATTATTTGATGATAATCACGCTACGAGATTATAACCTATTAAAGTGAATTACCCTGTGAGACGATTTCTGTCAGTATAAAACATCGGATTCCGCGTGTCATGCATTCGCGTAGCTCTTTTGATTTTCACCAGAGTTTTTCCGTGGGCGAATAATTCCGAGTGTTTTGTTTAATAGGCCTCGGGCATACGTCGAATGTACGTTTTACAAAGCTCTTTAAATACATTTTCAAAGTCGATGTTGACAACGCGACTGCCACGCGCACTTTGGTAAATGAATAAATGATCTACGCGGAAATGTTTGAACGGCTTGCAAGAAAAAGTAAACAAACTCACCTGACACGAGATCACGCACTCATCTCCGCAACGCCGGAAAAGGTATTGACTGGAGTGTAAAATCTTTCATCTGATTCTAATCTTTGATATTATCTTTGCAAATGCTTTTTTGGATTTCCCTTGCAGGAATTAGCAATTTTAAAACAATCATAACTGAGTAGTTTGACCCGCTCCGTGTTGAACATGGTTGCATTTGTCGATCCAACAAGCGAAGGTCACGCTAATTACAAATTCAGAATGCAAAAATGTCTCACTTTCTTTTGTTTTCTTCTTTTGTCGCTCTTTTCTTCCCTGGGAATCTTTTGTTTAAAACGACTACAAGTAATTTACATCAAACTAACAAAACCTATAAAAATTCACGAGTAAATTCTTCACGATTCCTGAAGCAAACTAATTTTAAATTACCTGAGACATGCAGAGAAGTTGAGTCCCGTGTAGCCGATGTTTTTCCCAAGTAATTAATTAAGTGGTTCGCGCGGTCAGAGACTTTAGTTCTTAAAAGCAAAGTTTTTCCAAACATTTTAAGACAAAATAAGAATTTGTGCAATCAATAATCTTCAATAAAAGTAGAAACACAAGACAGAAAAAGGCATGCGTTGTATTTAGTGGCGTAACATCGCGAGGACTTTTTGATTGCTCAATTAGCTTTGCCTTTTATCGCGCGCTGAAGAACAAATTGACATTTGCCTCGCCAATTTTCGCGTGCTTCAAATAAATACAACGCAGTGAGTTTGGCGCTTTAAATAGAAAGCGTTGTCTTGCTCCGAGAGCTCGGCTGACGATTCGGATGATACGATTTCAAGGTAGAAAACACTGAACGATCTTTGAAAACATAAAACGATTTGCCAAAACGTTTGAACGATTTGAGTTAACGTTCAAACGTTCTAAAAAATCTTTGAACGATTCATTAAAACGTTTAAACGTTTTGCAAAATGTTTTAACGGTTTACAGATCGTTTGAACGATTTAGAAAACGCTTGAACGATCTGTGGAATCTGGCAAACGTTTTTCTAGAGTCATGAACGTTTTACCAGATCGTTCAAACGGCCATAAACGATCACAAAACGTTTTGAAGATTAAACGTTTAAGCGTTAGGTACGTTTTCGCCTGCTGGGTCACATATTTTTGATGGTGGTATATAAGTTATTACATGTATGCATGTTGTCATTTTGAGTGGACAAATGGTAGTAAAACAAAAGACGTTATCAATAGATCCAGTAACTTTTTCAAACTAACGATACTGGATGTCTTTCCATCAATTTAAAGTTGAGTCAATAATCAATGCAAAGTGTATTATTTGCATGTACAACATAAGTCACATGACCAATGAATATTTATGTTATTTACTGACTGTGAGGTCCAGACTGTGAAATACTGTACCATCGGGTGGAAGACAAAAAATGGCACCCTATCCCAGCCAGACCTTAGAGTGGAGAAACATTCCAAACCGACTCCAAGAATTCCACCCATGGTCCAGATGATAGGAATC
This sequence comes from Scolanthus callimorphus, assembly GCA_033964015.1. Lineage (NCBI taxonomy): Eukaryota > Metazoa > Cnidaria > Anthozoa > Actiniaria > Edwardsiidae > Scolanthus > Scolanthus callimorphus. The sequence goes on from CM066913.1 coordinate 20,493,561, forward strand.
TGAACCACTCCAGAGCCAATCATAACATGCAATTTGAAGGATTCTGGGCTGCAAAAAGATCATTAGGGTGTACATTCTTTTGGAGGCTGTTTTCATAATATTGCATGCATGAAATCTCAGCTCCCTTCATAAGTAGCCTGCGAGCCAGCTCTCCAGTGTTTTTTTCTTCAGATGTTTGATTATTTTGGCATGCAGGATTCCTGTGTTGACACAGGAATCCTGCACACCAAAAAATAAATCACTGGAGAGCTTACTTCATAAAAAGGCCTGGCATTGAATCTTGGCCTGCCACCTGGGAAGGCCTGCTTTGAATATAGCTTGCAGAGTCAGCCTTCATAGTCAATTTGGTATTCACTTGATATGTTGTCCTACTTTACTTGTATTCAAGGTATTAGAATGTCGAGTGTGTGAAGATGTGTTTCACCTTCAAGGTGACAAGGTCCCACGTCTCCTTCTGTGTGGCCACACAGTATGTCACGACTGTCTAACACGTCTTCCCATACATGGTCGTGCCATGCAGTGCCCCTTTGACAGACAGGCAACTGAGCTTGGTGACTCAGGTGTGTGGGGACTTAAGAAGAACTTTGCTCTGATAGAGTTACTAGAGAGGCTGCAGGTATCGACTGAACCTTCTAAGTCACCAGAGGAAGACCTTAATGATGGGTGTGTCCGGTGTGATGAAAATGAGGAACACAAGGCCAGCATCTATTGCACTGTGTGTGGTACCAGTCTGTGTCCAACGTGTGCTGATAATATACACTCTACTAAGACTCTAACTAAACACAGGCGCATACCATTATCTGAGAAGCCCAAGGAACGACCTAAGTGTCCTTTGCATTCTACACATGTCATTGAATTTACCTGTCTGGAAGAAGGATGCAGGGAGAACTCACTCATGTGTTTTGTCTGTAAAGATTATGGAAGGTAGGTCATATCTCAACCCCTTCCTTTGGGAGTTAATGATGTTTTCTGGATCACACAGTTCCAGAAATGATCCATACAGGTCCAAATGTTTTGAAGTAGGTGGCTGCTCAAAAAAAATAACCGGCTGCAAAAGAAAAACTGACAGCTGACATGCAAATTCCATAGCTTCAAAGCAACAAGTTAGCTTCGATCTTCCTTGCCAAGCCAATTCTGACTCAGGCGCAGAGCTGGGAGATTTTTAAAAGGAACTGCAATTAAAGGATTCCAGTTTTTATTTTATTTAAGCAAACAGTGAGGTGAGCTTCAGGCTGCATTTAACAAAGTTCTGTGGTTTGAACTTTTGTGTGTCTCACATTCATCAAAAAGTAGCCGGCGACTAAACCTGAAGTAGGCGCCGGAGCTCCGGTGGTCACCAGCATGTTTCGACAGCTCTGTCCAGTACCCCCACCATGGAGGAAACTTGCCTAAGGACCGCCCCACCTCATTGCATTTCTAGCAAAAAATACTGTGATCTGGAATAATTACACATTGTTATTCACTTTAAATGGATGTTGGCTTAGTAATGGCAAATCAAATCAAATCAACTTTATTTACTCATAAGGCTATTATCAGTTGGAGTTATACACAGAGTATAGGTTTGGAGTGAGTTTATATTTTGGTGGAAAAAAAAAGTGCGAGCAGGGAGACCAAGTGAACTATCCAGTTATCTAGTTAGCATCCCTAACTATTAAAAGTTTGTTTTTTGAGCAGATGAAAAAGAATGCTGAAACCTCCCCCCCAAAAAGAAAGAAAAAAAATATATATATAAGAGCTTATCCAGGTTATTAGTACAGCAGACAAATAAATTTATGGTTCTCTATTTAGTCATTGAACAAACAGTAGATGATGCTTAGGAAGTTTTGGAAAAGCAAAGATGCTAGAATCCTTAATCCGAGATGGTAAATCTTTCCAGATATCAGACGCCATAAAAGCAATTGATTGCTTGCCTATATTTGTTCTTACTCTGGGTTTGCAGAGATTTTTATTTGCTGCATATCTTGTGTTGTATTTATGCACACTACTAGCATATTGAAAAGTATCGTGAAAAACTTCAGGCACTGATACCTTTGTGCATGAATGAACAAATTTCAAGGCATGAAGTTGATAAACATGATCTACTGTTAGCATATCTAATAAGTTTAACAGGGGTTTTGCTTTTTCAGTTTCTTTCCCATGTGTGCAAGCAAAGAACATTAGTCTTACTATATGATTTTGCTTTGTTTGAAGTTTGTTTAAATTTGTACTCCCGCATGCAAGTATTCCATATGAGATATAGGTATGGATAAATAAGTTATAGTATATCTGTTTCAATTGTTGGATAGAAAGATAGTGCCTTAGTTTTGAAATTATTCCTGTATTTCTAGAAATTCGAGAGCGAATAAAGGCAATATGATTTTTCCATGTAAGATGTTCATCTAACATTATTCCTAGATATTTAATACACTTCTTTCGCTCCAACAATTGTAAAGAGCCATCATAATCCACTAGATGGATATTAAGGGTGATGTCTCTTTTTCTAGAGGACTTAATTATCATGTAATTTGTTTTTGTCATATTGATAGATAATTTATTTGCATGACACCAGTTTTTCACCTTCGCAAGTTCTATATTAATTAAATCTTCTAAGGCACTCGGATCACCTGAAGAAGCAAAAATATTGGTGTCATCCTCAAAAATTTTTAAAGTCAATTTGTCAGACGACCATGCAAATTTCATATGTCGAAATGTCTCTCTCACACCAGATCACTATATATAGTAAAAAGACAGGGAAATATTATATTAATGAAATGTTTTTTTTAATGAATGAAGTGGTATTCTTTTCATTTTTCCAGACACCAAGGGCACAAACATGCTTTACTTGAAACAGAAGCAGAGAGCATGCGATCATCAGTCACAAATGCCATCCAGCATGTCCGAGCATTTACAACTGAGGTCACTGAGTCCTCTAGAAAAATTGCATCAGTAATAGAGGCAATTGAAGGTATTGCTTTATACTTTTTTTGTCTGTGTGTAAAAAAAAAAAAAATGGGTGGTGGATGTTGTGAGGGAGTAGCCTCTAGAGACTCCCTGTTTGAAAATCACCTTAAAACTTTTGGGAACCCTCTGCAGCTACATTACCTATTTGTACTCCCTCCCACACCTATTCCAACTCTTCGGGGGTGGAAGCTGAATAGGTGGACCTTGATTATTTCTTATTCTTTGACATTTGTCTTCAATTATTTATTATTCCTTTTCATTATTTAGGCGTTATTCATTATTCACACAACCATTATTCATTATTCATTTAATGTAGGAACTTCCTATTCATTATTCCTCGAATTTTCGACACAATTATTCATTATTCATTTGTTCGTAAGACCCGTCATTCATAATTCATTATTCAGCTTCCACCCCCGAAACTCTGGAGTAGAGGTTGTCACACACTAGTTGATTATGTAAGAGGTTTTTTGCAGTCTGTAAATAATTTTTGACATCCGTAGTGACACAAAGTAACATTTTATCATTGGTATTGCGGTTTTAGGTGGTACAGTAGTCAGTGAAAACGAACAAGATGCACTAATACGTCACATTGTCAAGGGCTCAGCTGCAGAAGCCAGGGACCGTGTGCGTGCATATTTTGATGACCTGCGTGAAACTGTCAATCGCCAAGAGGAGGCAGGGCTTGCAATGGTGGATAATCATGTAAGAGAGAAGCTGTTTTCACTACGTCAACAGCAAGAGGACATGGCGGTGCTTATATCTCAAGTGTCATCTGTATGTAGTGAGTGTGAGAGATCATTGCAGAGGACAGATGCTGAGGTAACCTAGTTTGTGCTTAACAATTTACAATAACGATTATGCGATTATTTGTACTATGCAAGCAGTCCTGGGAACTTGAGTGCTCCCAGAAAAAAAATATGTACCCCATGGAAGGGCGGTCTGATATTGCTTTTTTTCCTATACAAAGGGGTTCCAGGCAGGACATATTACTGGGACCTTAATTGGGACCCAGTGCAATTCAGCTTACGAGCTGCAAGTTTGGGGAGTTGGTCGCAAACATTTACATATTTTGCCCCCCTTTCGCGATGGGTATGGAAGTTATCTGCAATCAGTACATACTGAACTGGTATTTTGGGATTGAAATTGAGTGGTTCCAGAAAATATCCATACTCCCATCACGGAAGGGTGTTGAAAAGTGACCCCCCCCCCCCCCCCCCCCCCCCATCTCCTGCCACAGCATTCATTTTCTGTTATAATTGTATATTTCCCAGGTAATTGAGGCTCGTAATAATATCTTCAGTCTGCTGGACACAGTACAACAGCAGCAGCAACAGTTCATTGATATTGCAAGGCTGTGTAATGCTGATGCTGGGATCCCTGTGGCATTTACAAAAGACAATAGGGTCCATATAGGGCCTAAAATGGAGATGCGTGTAGTGGCCCTAGGGCTTGATGGGGCTGGCAAGACGTCAATTCTGTTCAAACTAAAACAAGATGAATTTATGTCACCCATAACTACTATAGGTAAGCCCATCAGCTAGTTCTTTTATCTCCTCCAGTGATTTGTTATTTTATTTTTCAGATAGTTATATTCGGAGGCGGCAGGCGCGTAGCTACCTGTACGCTAATACGCATTTGCGTAATTCGTGAAGCCCCAAAATACAATAAATATACAACACAAAGTGGAAGTTGAGCTATGGAAACAATGCAGTGGCGTACCTCGTAAAAATGTCTGGCTACGAGCCTGGGAGTCTAGAGATATTGGGTCGCTCTGTCTTTATTCTGAACGATTAAGGCCAAGTAAAAAACAAATGCATGTTTATCGCCCCCGCCCGCATCGTTTTTTGGAGCCGCATCCTTTTATTTTTTATTTTCACAAATTGTCTCCAAAACGAAGTCAAATGTCACAAGCGCTATGGCATAAACAAGGAGCAAAAAGAAATAGTAAATAAAAAATTAAAAGAGCCGCATGGACACTTTTTTGGAAAGCTCCGGACGATAAACATGTTTATTGTTTTACTTGACCTAATTGCGAGGTAATAAAAAAAACTACCGCTTTAGTATAATTACTTTCAATTGACCAAACGACTAAAAAAAGTGTTTTTGTTTGAGTTTGCTCTGTTCATAATAAAATGTTTTCACTTCCTTTCCATGCTATAGCCCCCCCCCCCCTATAGCCCCCACCAATCAGCGCACACAGGAGCCCATCACTAAGACCCCGGTTACACGGGTCAGGACGAATTTTTGACCGGGCTAATTTGTACCTGGAACACTTGTTTACACAGGGCTGTGCAAATTTGTTTACACATTGTACAGGTGTTTACACGGACCGTCCATACGAATTTTGACCGGGCGAATTTGTACCTGGAACACTTGTTTACACGGGGCTGTGCAAATTTCTTTACACATTGTACAGGTGTTTACACGGGTCAGGATGAATTTTTGACCGGGCAAATTTGTACCTGGAACACTTGTTTACACGGGGCTGTGCAAATTTGTTTACACATTGTACAGGTGTTTACACGGGTCCGGACGAATTTTTGACCGGGCGAATTTGTACCTGGAACACCCGTTTACACGGGGCTGTGCAAATTTCTTTACACATTGTACAGGTGTTTACACGGGTCAGGATGAATTTTTGACCGGGCAAATTTGTACCTGGAACACTTGTTTACACGGGGCTGTGCAAATTTGTTTACACATTGTACAGGTGTTTACACGGGTCCGGACGAATTTTTGACCGGGCAAATTTGTACCTGGAACACTTGTTTACACGGGGCTGTGCAAATTTGTTTACACATTGTACAGGTGTTTACACAGGTCCGGACGAATTTTTGACCGGGCGAATTTGTACCTGGAACACCTGTTTACACGGGGCTCTGCAAATTTCTTTGCACATTGTACAGGTGTTTTCACGGGTCAGGATGAATTTTTGACCGGGCGAATTTGTACCTGGAACACCTGTTTACACGGGGCTGTGCTAATGTTTTTACACATTGTACAGGTGTTTACACGGGTCAGGACGAATTTGTACCTGGAACATCTGTTTACACGGGGCTGTGCAAATGTTTTTACACATTGTACAGGTGTTTACACGGGTCAGGACGAATTTGTACCTTGGAACATCTGTTTACACGGGGCTGTGCAAATGTTTTTACACATTGTACAGGTGTTTACACGGGTCAGGACGAATTTTTTGAAATGGCGAATTTTGTACCTGTCTACAAGTGTCCGTGCAACATGATAATCGCTTTGTTACATGAGCTCGCCTAAAAAAGGAAAAACCGGCTTGCACGGTTCCGGTATTCACACGGGTCCGGTACGAACACGGAACCGTGCCGGTCAAAAGTTGTACCTGCTTTTTGCAGGTCTCAAACTTGCACACATTGCCGTGCAAAAATTGGTCCAGTTCCGCCGGACCCGTGTGAACAGAAGCCGTAAGCCGTATCTTTGTCTTTCTTCTTCACGCTTTGGCAACTGTGATTATTCCAAACGTCATATTTATTGCCTTTTGTGATTAATCTCTCGTTTTTTTTTTATCTTGATATGTCTTGTCACTCAAGTTGCCATGAGAATAAAGAAAACAGACCTAAAAATAGCTCGGTGTGTAATAGGTTATCTCAAGCTTTGTTATTCGCTCCTAGCGAGGGGCGCCTGATCACTTGAGCAACTATAATAATACTATACTAGTACTACTGTATGATTAAGGTTTGAGTTACACTCGATTTTTGCCTACTTCATGTAAGAAATTCCTTTTGTTTGTGATTTCAGGGTTCAATGTAGAGACTGTTGAGCACCGTAGTCTGAAGTTCACTATTTGGGACGTGGGCGGTCTGCAAAAACTGCGACCTCTCTGGCGACATTACTACCTCAACACACAGGGTGGGTACTTGTAGTTCTTTAGCTGGGAAGTTCCACTAAGGGTGTTAACCCCCCTCCCTGGCCTTCTATGTAATTTAATTTGTTTAAAATCAGTGACGGATCCACGAATTTCTTCGAGGGGCCGGGGAGGGGGTACCATCTTTTGATATTTTTTCCCTCTTTTTTTTGTCGCGATTTTGAAAATCAAGTTACGAGATTAGTGAAAGGGCTGTCTTCTCGGAGACGAAAGTCGTGTTGATGAAATGGTGTCACTGAAAATAAAAATTAGGGGCCGATTACATGGACACATGGAGAATTTCAGCCCGGGCTGAGGTTTCAGCCAGGCGACCGGGCTGATTTTTTTGTTGTGATTATATGTGGCATTTCAGCCCGGGCTGTTTCAAATCCCAGCGCCATCTTGCAACTAAAGCGCATGTCATTTGGCTTTTACGCTGGATATAAGACAGCATGGGCGCAAATTTCCAGCCCGGGCTAAATTCTGCTGCCATTACATGGTGAAATTTCGCCAAACAACCCGGGCTGAAAATCCTAGCCCGGGTCGCTCTGACCGGGCCAGGATTTTCAGCCCGGGCCGAATTTCAGCCCGGGCTGAGATGTTCTTCATGTAATCGTAAATTTCTTATTACATGTATTTGTCAAGAAGGCCGGGCCCGGGCTGAAATTCTCCATGTAATCGGCCCCTTAGAGGACCTCATGGGAAATTTGCAAACATCGAATCAGTTGTGAAAAAGGAATGAGGATCCACTTTGGACAAAAGGAATATCTCTGAATACTAGGACTGACAGGACTAGCGCTTGCTCGGCCTTTCTGCACTGTATAATATATCAACTGGTAGTAACCCTTAGTTAGGAAATGTGCGCGCAAAGGCTTATGGGAAGGGCGAAGAAAATGCACAGCGCGCCTGAAGAGAACAAGAGGCGACTGGGATCTCATCGCGGAAATAAGTCGCGAAGAGTTATCGCTGTTGCATGAATAATGATTATTTTGTTTATTGTTTTGTTTTAGCGGTTATATTCGTAATAGACAGCAGTAGCGTGGAGCGTCTAGCTGAGTCGCATGACGAACTTGCTAAGCTCATGTCTGAGAAGAGATTGCGTGACGCGCTACTCCTGATACTGGCCAATAAACAGGTGAGTATTATGAATAATATATAGATTTAGCCACTGGCTAAAAGCGGAGCTCCCGGTTACATTTTTCTGTGTCAATAATGAGACAAAAAGTTTGCCATTGTACATGGCCCGTCATACCACTTGACCATGCGATTGCCAACACCCCCCTTGTCGCTTAGACAATTTCACCAACATTTGGTTGTCTAAGGTTCATCCCTTCCCGAGATATACTCTTTCTCTCCTATGATGACGTCATCGATGACGTCATACCACGTGACCACGTAGTTGCATCCCTTTTTGCCACTTAGACAACTTCACCCAAGTTTGGTTGTCTGAGGTTCATCTCTTCCCGAAATATATTCTTTTTCTCCTGTGATGACGTCATCGATGACGTCATACCACGCCACCACGCAGTTGCATCCCTTTTGCCACTTAGACAACTTCACCCAAGTTTGGTTGTCTGAGGGTCACCCCTTCCCGAGATATACTCTTTTTCTCCTATGATGACGTCATCGATGACGTCATACCACGTGAACACGTAGTTGCATCTCTTTTGCCACTTAGACAACTTCACCCAAGTTTGGTTGTCTGAGGTTCATCCCTTCCCGAGATATGCTCTTTTTCTCCTATGATGACGTCATCGATGACGTCATACCACGTGACCACGCAGTTGCATCTTTTTTGCCACTTAGACAACTTCACCCAAGTTTGGTTGTCTGAGGTTCATCCCTTCCCGAGATATACTCTTTTTCTCCTACGATGACGTCATCGATGACGTCATACCACGTGACCACGTAGTTGCATCTCTTTTGCCACTTAGACAACTTCACCCAAGTTTGGTTGTCTGAGGTTCATCCCTTCCCGAGATATGCTCTTTTTCTCCTATGACGACGTCATCGATGACGTCATACCACGTGACCACGCAGTTGCATCTTTGTTGCCACTTAGACAACTTCACCCAAGTTTGGTTGTCTGAGGTTCATCCCTTCCCGAGATATACTCTTTTTCTCCTGTGATGACGTCATCGATGACGTCATACCACGTGACCACGTAGTTGCATCCCTTTTGCCACTTAGACAACTTCACCCAAGTTTGGATGTCTGAGGTTCATCCCCTCCCGAGATGTATTCTTTTTCTCCTATGATGATGTCATCGATGACGTCATACCACGTGACCAAGCACTTGAAGCCCCCTCCATCCCCCCATCCCCCCTTGCCACTAACACAACCTCCCCCCTCCCCCACCCAAGTTTGGTTGTCTGAACTTCATCCCTTCCTGGGTTGTTATGAAACGGAGAAGGATCTTGGTTTACCTGTGGTGGGGCAGGCACGCACGGACGCGCCAGCGATACCATAATGGGAATACCGCTGAACCATGAAAAATGAAGTCGATCGTTATACCTGAGTTCTACTTTGAGCTATTGTATTCTTCCTACGCGATACCTATGGTGCTCCGCTCTGCGGCCTTCGGCCGCAAAGGAGCTCCGCTATAATACAGCCGATTGCGTTTGAGCGTTTTACCCTAGCAGTTCGCACGTTACGTTTGAAAGTTGCGTTGTGAGACAAAAAGTCGAACGTTTCCAAGGGCAACCGCCATGTGTATTTTTCACTGACCAATCAGAGAGGACAGAACTCTTTGGTACGCCATAGAAACGTCTCGTTTCATCTTAGAAACGCAACTTTCAAACGTTCAAACATAACGTGCGAACTGTAAGGGTAAAACGCTCAAACGCAATCGGCTGTAATATTCCCCGAACGGGAGATGAATAGTGGTGGACATATACTAGGTATACAATGCTTTCTAGTGGCATACTGCGAGCCTTCAGCCGAGTGTGTTAGGAAATACAAGTGACGTAATGTCTCGCAAGGGAAGCCAATCTACTGCACAAAGTGAAACTGGGAAAGGATCTGATTGGCTCATACGGTTCACAAAGAATGACAACGCAGAAAAAAACGACTGCAAAACAACACAAAGGTGATACAACTGTAGCCCAAACCAAATGACGCAAGTTGCGTCCAAAATTTGAATATTCAGATTCAAAACTCCGTCAAATCAACGCAGTAGGTGGCCACCGATGTACATGGCGACTAAAATCAACCGACGTCTATGTTATATGACCCATAAAAACAGTCCACGTTGTTTATTTTTTCTTTCAGGACTTGCCTTCCTCACTAAGTGTAGATGTGTTGACGGAACGGCTTGCTCTCCATAAACTGTGTTGCGGTCGTAGCTGGACCATCATGGCGTGTGACGCTCATACAGGGCGTGGCTTGCACGAGGGACTTGACTGGCTTGCACGACAACTCATGTCCGAGTTTGCGCAGTAGCTGGACTATCATGGCATGTGACGCTCATACAGGGCGCGGCTTACACGAGGGACTTGACTGGCTTGCACGACAACTCATGTCCGAGTTTGCGCAGTAGAAAACTCGTTCTTACGATCTCATACCCTGGGGGTCTTAGGGATAAGGGGATCTGAGTACGAGAATACCGTCGGTTGCATCTACACGCTCGACATGTTCTGTTTTTACAGTTGAACTTCACAGTGTGCCCTAGCCTGCTCGCCGGCGTTGGAGCGTAGTTTAAGGTCAAGAAACGCGAGTTTGCTTTCGCTTGGCCGCCATCTTGGATATTGTTACAAAGACGTTAAAGATTTTCCCGTCAAAACACTGAAGTTTCACTGTCAAAACTTTGAAATTTCACGTCAACAGAACATGTTTTTGACGTGTGTGTAGACAGGTTGCTGCAACTGACGGTATTGCTCGTCAACATTTGATCGGTTTCGCTGGCCAGTCACGAACGAAGGCTGGCGAACCAGGCTGGTTCTAGTATGAGACAAGCTACCTATCACAACCAAAGCTAGCTGGGGGAGTGCTTAGGCGAAGGCGTTCCCGACAGAAAGCTGCCATTTTCTCAGCCTACAAATTATTCTTGGTTTGCACTCATTCCTATGGGAATAAAATCACAAAAGCGCGGCGGCCATGTTGGTGTATAGAACAAAGAGCAACAAATGAACTTTCTTTTGTTCCTGTACACCAACAAGGCCGCCAATGACGTAACGTGCAATAATTAAAATATCGATACAATAATTATTTACCTCTTTAGGGATTTCAAATTTATTTATTTCTCCTAGTTAGCAGTATTCGACATCAAACTTTAATATGTTTTTAAAAGTTTGTGTCCAATTTTTTTCCAACCAGACTTTTTTATATACACATCAGGTTATAAATTGGAATCAAAAAGCCCAAATGCCTCAGGCCAACCGACTACACATCAGGTTATATACTTGTCAAATAGCAGTATATCTAGGTGATAAAATGCCTAAGAAAACATACAGAATAAATACCAAAATAACACTAACTGATATATATATCTAAATGCGTCACTATACCTTACCAATGTTTCAGCACACCGCCTTTTTCAAGGTTTCAAGAACACTTTATTCATAGCTCAATAGCGCTGCGCACAGATGACGTCACACTAATTAAAAACTCAGACGTAAGCAACTATACTTTTCTCCCATTTTCTCAGTTTTCTCTCTAAAGAACGATACAAAATTAATTTATTTAATAGCTTTCACCAATTCACAAACATAATTTACAAAAATAAACAATAGCACGAAAAAAAAAATTACAAAATGGTAGCTGGTAGCTCCACTCATTATAGCAGAGCTTTTATGTACTCCTACCCTGGCTCGTATTTCGAGCGCGATCCTTTTGGATGGGATTTCAGGAGGGATTGTTTGTCTGATTCTCGTGATCTAATTTGAGAATCTGTGCGCAGCGCTATTCAGTAAAAGCTATTTGCATAAATATGCCAAATGATAGGGCGGATTTCAGATGAGTGTCAAATACTGAACTAGCCAATCACGAATGGAACCCATTCAACAACAAACCAATCAGGAGGTGAAGTAAGTCAGACTTGCGTTTAGTCATGACGAGCATTGGCGCGTTTTGATTTAGTTCGCAATTTGATTGGGTGAAAGACGAAACACTTCGGTCTCGACCAGTAGAAACGCTGACTAACACAAGGCTGGCTTACTATCGACGGTCATCTGAAATCCGCTCTAACTACTCACAATAAAACAATAAACGTTTCTTATGTAGTCTGTATGTATGTAACTCTAGCTATCTTAGCGCGTGGAATATTTGGCTGTTCCAAAAAATAGCCGTACCTCCACTATCGAGGAACTCCAAATTTTCAAAAAATCCTCTACCCTCTACCCCTGTAGAGCTTGCTCCTGTACAACCCCTGTGGAAATTTGAAGCAACCCCTGTAGAAATCTCTCTTTCTCTGTGCACCTGTGAAAATTCCGGGATAAAGTGAATGTCCCTGTGGAAATTCCAGGGTGAAAAACTGCAACCCCTGTGGAAATTAAAGGGTCAAACAAAACGACTCCTGTGAAAATTCCAGGTTCCTCGATAGGGGGGTAACGGATACGAAATGGAACAACCCATTACATGACATGTGCAATCGAAAGCGTTGTCTAACTAGTATTTATGCTAATTAAAATAGCACTAAAATATTCTTCCCTTTCTGGGAGTGGTACCTGCAAAATCCGTAACATCGCCTTTGAGAATAAGCGCACTCACGGCCGGCGAGCAGTTTACTCCACGGCCATCTGAAAATGACAACACGAAATATCAATATGGCATGGTGCGAACTGCGCAATCTGTTGTTTCAATGTGACGCGATGGCAATGTATTCGTCTTTGTCACATTAGCGCCATCTTGAATTTTTCAGCCCATATCTAACCATGGAAATTAGGTTTTGCTCATGCTGAAAAACGAAGCCAGATGCTGGGATTTATGGTACAAAAGTTGGCCAAGCTACCATGCAAAAAGTATCTGTTTAAGAACCAAAAAGTTGATAGGCTCATTGCTTTTTTCTGCTTTGCCGGGTCATACTGGAAGCAAAATGGCGGCGCCGTGACAAAGGCGAATTAGCAGTCACAAACATGCTATTCCTTATCCCATCGAGGACCCAGTGACAGCTACCCACCCTCGAAATTGCAGTTCCAGAAAATATCCAGGAAGGAAGGAATTGGAAATTCCAGTGGGGGAGGGCGGGGAGTCAATTTACCATTTCTTCCATACAAATAAGTGTATTTTCCTCGGAAATTCCACAGGGGTGAGGTGTGGGGAGTCACTTCTGTGGGGAGAAGGGGGATGGATATTTTCTTGAACCACACATTGCTCAGAAATGGGCCCTACCTCAACCACTAGAACCTGTTCCAAGTAGAACAATCATCGCCAGACAGCAAGTGAACGACGCGATAATCAACAACACGTATACCACCTTGCGCACGGTGTCCAAGCGTGACCCCCCTGATCCTCTATTTGCATGGCACCTTCAGCAGGGGGAGTAGGCTCGGGAGGGGGTTCATCCCAATGTAGATCTCGTAACCCACGCTAAGGAGACACTCCATGACCACGAACACTATCAGGACGATATAGCCAGTCCCGATCGTCTCGGTCGTCTTCATAACACCGATAAAACAGTTTGTGACTTAAAGAGAACAAATTAGGGAGATTTTACCAGGGTTTCAAGCAATGTCGACAAAAAGTGGCAAAAATAGCGTGATTTTGGCCCTGATTTTTTTTTTGGAAGAACTACACGTTAGCTGTCCATGCGATGGCTGCGCTTATTTCAGAACGTTTTTTTTAATAAGGACGGACATAATTTGTAACCACGACAAAAATCTACAATCAAAAAATAGATTTATCCATCCTATGCTTCGGGCGCCTTCACACTAGGTGATGAGGCTCCTGTTGTTGGGCTCCCTATGCTTCGGGCGCCCTCACACTAGGTGATGAACCTCCTGTTGATGGGCTTCCTGTGCTTCGGGCGCCCGCACACAAGGTGATGAGCCTCTTGTTGATGGGCTTCCTGTACTTCGGGCGTGACCCTCCTGTTGATGGGCTCCCTGTGCTTCGGGCGCCCTCACACTAGGTGATGAGGCTCCTGTTGTTGGGCTTCCTGTGCTCCTGTTGATGGGCGGGCTCCTATTTCATACTACGCATGCAATCAGTCACTTACTGGCCAGTATGAAGACTATGTTGGCATTGCAAACGTGAAACCAGTAAAAGATGACCCGACTGAAAGGCAATTGTAATATGCCTGTTAGTTTACATCACACATTATCATACAGGCTATGGCCAGCCTAGTCCCTAGAGTTCTGGGCGGGTTTCCTGTGGTTAGGTTGTGACGTCACTGGAAACCTTCTAGCGCCCGCACACTTGCAGCGGTTTACCTTCTCACTGCATACAAGGAGCGCTTGGGACCAGGCTGGGCTATTTCAATATTTGAAGATTCGGTGTCCGCCATGGGTAATGATGTTTGTTGTGTTGATCTAATACATTAAGAAACTTTCAAAATAACTTCATTACTTTGCTGTCGTGTGACCTCAAATCACTTCAGCCAGTTTTAGGCCAAAAGGTGGATCGAAATTCCATGAGATGTAAACGGATTGACTTCGCTACATTTACTGTGCTAATGTAATGCCCATCGGACACAGGGACTTTAGCCAGTACTGTCACTTGGCATCGGATTCCCAGGCGGTACCAGTACCGGTACCAGGCGTGTAGCAAAAAGTAAGGCACGAAAAACTAATCTATGTGTAGCAAAAGAAACATACGCCGTGCCTACCTCGTAAAATTTCTGCGCTACGCTCCAAAATTATGGGATTATCCGGGAGCTCGTATACACGTTTGCATTCTCGTACACAGGGCTTCCCGGCTCCGCGGGGGAGGCTCTGGTGACAACCCATTCTCGTACCCAGAGCTCCCCAGCTCGCAGGGGAGGATCTGGGGACATCCATTGCCGCATGCAGGAGATTTGATACAGAGCCGTTGAGAGAAACACCTTTTGCGCCCTCAAATGGATATCACCAGAGCCTCCCCTGCGAGCAGATGAGCCGGGGAGCTCTGGGTACGAGAATAGTATTCACGTTTGCATTCTCGTACCCAGAGCTCCCCGGCTCGTAACCTCGCGGGGGAAGCTCTGGTGACAGCCACTGACGCATGCGCGAGATTTAATACAGAGCCTCTGAGAGAAAGACCTTTCAGCGCATGCTCCAACGCTTAAAATCAACCAATCAGCGACGGCCCTCAAATGGATGTCCCCAGAGCCTTCCCTGCGAGCAGACGAGCCTGGGAGCTCTGTGTACGAGAATGGTATTCACGTTTGCAACTATCGTGAAATGGATTGCGCATGTGCTAGACGAGCTGATATTCTTACGCCCTTCCATTGCACCTACTTTTTCGCTCCAGGGTGTGGTCTAAAGAAGGCAACGATTGGTTGTATCACAGTCAGGACTACAACAGTAACACCGATGTATGCATGTGCTCCAATCTGTAAGACAATACAAACATGGTGGTCATCACTGGAACTCATCACTACGAATAAAAAGAGTAGCGGCGATGGGCTGCTAGCTAGTCGTAGCCACAAGTTCCTCGGCAACTTTTGACAAAAAATAAAAAATGTTTCTTGTTCTCGGAAAAAAACTTATTAAATTCGGACATCTTCGGAGAGTCTTCGGCTACGTCCAAAGCCCCCGAACACATTCGGATGCGATCAGCTCGATTTCGCAACTCCTTCGGGACAGCTTCGGGACACAAGCTTTTTTGTTTAAAAACCTTGAATTACTTGAGCAATTATACTAGTGATAGTAGATACAATCACGTGACTACTCACCTGTGACCAGCCTCCCACGTGAACAAACACCAGAATAAAACTGAGAATGGTGGCCAGCACAACCACGGTCATGCAGGTACGGTGAACCTACAAGCAAAAATAAAATCAGCTAAATGTTGGACGATTCCAGCTACAACGCACGCGCGCGCTGCATGTCGGTAGATGTGGGACGTTTGTCGAACAAACTGTTAAAAATGCGCGCGCTGCATTCTGGTAGTTGTGGAACACGGCTTGGGCATTTCTGAATAAAGAAGAGTGCGCGCTCATATGGCTGGAATCGTCGCTTCAAAATTTGATTCAACATCACTCAACTTTTATTGAAGTGGCATGTTGAGCTGGTTTGGCATCCTTGTTCGACATTGTGCAACACTGATGAACGACCTTGAACACGTGGTTCACTGCACGTTCGCCGTAGTTCAACAATGTTCAACTCCATCCTCGCGCGCCAGGGTTCTTCCCTCACCTCCCCCCAGGGGATGGTTGAACTCATGTTCGTGCCCAGAGGCCCCTCGCTCCCCTCGTGCCCAGAGCCCCTCGCTCCCCTGACCCGCGCGCGCGGGAGGCTCTGGTGACAGCCACTGACGCATGGCGCTTTTTATGCCGAGTGCGAGAATGTGTCCAACATGCGCGTTCAACAAATGTTAAATGTTGAAGTTGAATACTGTTGAGCTGGTTTGGCCTCAGCCTAGAACTCGGTCTACCGCGGTTGCGTGACAGAGCACTTTCGTTTACACGTTTACATAGAGCGGATTTCGTACGACTGTGAAAAGTGCCGCGGCAAAGTTGTATTGCGCCGCGACCGTGACCGCACCGCGACTACGCGATTTCATTCGGTATCTACAGCAGCCCAGGTTCCGTGCCGCGACAGTACCGCGCCGTGTCGCGGCACTTTTCATAGTCATACGGAATCTACTCTAGCACTTTAACTTTCAAACACAGCGGATAAATCGCTGCTGAAGCAAAAATTGCCAGCACTGATGTTGCATATCGACAACAGTTGACCACTATCAAGGGTGACCCAAGCTAATACGATGTGAACATTTGGCTTGTTCTAGCCTGGACAGTTGCAAATCACCATGAAACGTTTGACGCAAGATTTGGTCTTCAAAACACTGTAAAATTGAATAACGTTACAATTGTCATGGAAAAGTTAATTGCGATCATATAAAAGCATTGGAATGTTCTTATTGGTAAAAATATAGGTTTACTATGAACGTTGCCATGGAATGCTTTATGCGAAATTCGGAGCAACGTTTTAGTACTTTTACAAAATTCGGAGCCCAAATAGCTCTATTTGAGCGCGTCTTCGGACAGGATTCGTACGCTTTCTGAATGACAAAAATCCAGGAAGTCTTAAGTTAGTTTTCCAGGAATTTTTATTTTATTTTATTTTATTTTAGAGACTCCCAAAAAAGTATGGAGGATGTCATAATTTGCAGCCCAAAATCAGATTAACGAAACTGACTCATTAAACCACATTTGAGTTGAAACATTTTTCCAGGAGTTTTCCAGGATTTTCCTTAAAATTCCAGGAATTTCCAGGAAGGAAATGAAAATCCAGGATATTCCAGGATTCCTAGGATACGTACGAACACTGTTTGGAAAAACAGCCACTAGGACAGCCATCTAAGGACTTTGTACTTTCAGAAAAAATGGGCAATTATTTTCCTGTGGAATTGAAAATCTTTGTCTTTTGGCCATGGGTAAAAAACATTTTGGCATGTCCGACGTAGCTCAACAGTAACCAGGGAGATAGAACCACGATAAATGCGATGGGCATAATGTTGTCCCATTTCAGATCACGTGGCATTCCCATGAGTATTCTTTCTTTGTTTTTCTGCTAGGCACCGAAGGGTATATGAATATGAAAGTGACCAAAACAAAGAAAGATTATTCGAATGAATGCCACGTGATCTGAAATGGGACAACATTACGCCCAAGGTAAAGAGGTCTATTGGTCTACAAAACTTACCATGAACCAGACCTTCACTTCCATCATCATCTTCTCACCCCAGAATGTTTTCATTGAACGCGCGGTGAACATACCGACAGCAGCGAACCCCACCCAGGCAATGATCATCAGAGCACCTGTAAGTACAAGGTAAACAAGGCTCCGATGCATGATGTAGCTTTGCTTGGATGAATTGTGAAGTTATGATGAGATGCTAATGGTGGCTTTACAGCCTATGTAAGTATTTTTCCCGGCAATACTTTGCCTCAAGAGAAATACTACCGAATCGCTACGGGGTCACAAGAATTAGTTCCTTCGTAAGGGACCGCTCATTTTTTATCAGGGAGGGGGGGCTGGTGGAAATGAGAGGGAGGGGGGGGGCACCCAAAAAAATACGGCCTCAAAGGGGGGGGGGGCACCCCAAAAAATGCGCCCCTAAAGGGGGGGTCACCAAAAAAAATACAAGCACATAACAGGGAGGGAACGAAAAGTTTGTATTTTTTATAGCATGCTGTAGGCAAGAAAATACTCACAGTACAACTACCAACTCAGTGTCTATTCAAGGCTTGGTATAAGGAACGTGTGAGGGCTCCTATTTTTGTGGGGAGGGTCCTAATTTTTTTCGCGTGCCTATAGGGATGGTACAAATTTTTCGTGTTCTGGAGAGGGTCGTAATTTTTTCAGCAAGATTTGGACAATAAAGAGAGTGAAACAGCTACAGATAGTAGTTATTCCAGCAACTTCTCTATCATATGCATTTTTCTACTTAACTTCACCAGAAACATATAGCTTAGTTGAAACATGTAACGGCGAATCATGCTGTGGATTATTCGTGGCATGTTTATATATGACATATTCATTAAATGAACTCTCGCCTGCTTACCCAATCAGGTTTTCTTTTCATAATATTTCATTTTGTGCTCAAATATAGTAGTGCAACAAAGGTAAGTGATAATAAGTGATAACGTCCTGCAACAACATTTTTTTCAAAAGCTG
This sequence comes from Scolanthus callimorphus, assembly GCA_033964015.1. Lineage (NCBI taxonomy): Eukaryota > Metazoa > Cnidaria > Anthozoa > Actiniaria > Edwardsiidae > Scolanthus > Scolanthus callimorphus. Next base: position 20,512,137 of record CM066913.1, read on the forward strand.
ACTTCACTCAATACTTAATAAAAATTTTGGCGCGCTTCGCGCGCATGAAGAATAATTAACCATTATCCTGCGAGATTGCGCAGAATATCGTCTGATACTTAGCCGACGTGGGACGAAGTCCCGAGTTGGCTAAAATCAGACGATATTCTGCAAAATCGAGCAGGATAATGGTTTTATTATTCAGCACATCGATAGCACAAAAAAACCCGAAAAAAATGACTTTTGTGTATTATTTACGAGCTCAAAAACATCATATTTTCCTCACAGACGGATATCGCAGGAAAGCTGTCATGTACAGAAGACAGCTATTGGCGTTCAATGACCATATTTGGGCAGTGCATCGATGTGCTGAATAATAACATCTAATATGCGTTTGGAGTTTTTTCGCGAGAAAAATAAGCCCTCCCTACAATGATAGTCCTGCCAGGCAATCTCTATTTTCAAAAGAAGACCCCTTAGGTAAGCGTGAGTTCAACGTTTGCTTACAAGCATAGAAATTCGTCATTTGGGCCGCGCTTCACGCACATGGATAATAATAAGTTCGTCATTTGCGGCGCATAGTTGCGCGCATGAAAAATATAACCTAAAGGCTCAGGAGCCCTTCACTAGGAGTTTTCATCATAGTTAGCGTATTTAATTCCTGGGCTCCTGACAGGCTTTGTTTACTATACACCAAAAACGGAATGTTCATCTACCCTTTTTCTGAGGCTTGATGAAATCGCTTATCAAAAGTTGGGCGCGCTTCGCGCGCAACGAAAGAAATATGTCCACCCACTCTTTCTGTAAAATGTCTTCTACTAGGTCAAAAAGGGGACTGGAGGGGGTTTCACGAAAACGTTTAATAGTTCTGAGGGGGGATCGGTTCCTTAGCTTTGAGAGAAGAAAAAAGTTTTATCTGCTATTAAGAAGAATGAGACTGCATCACTCGGACAAGAGTCTATCTGGCAGGGCAAGCATTTATAAGATGGGGGGGGGGGCATCAGAAAAAATACATTGGATTTGGGGGGGGCACCTAAAAAAATACGGACATGAAAGGGGGGGCCACCCAAAAAAATACAGGGTCCCCCCTCATTTCCACCAGCTCCCCCTCCCTGATAAAAAATGAACGGTCCCTAATGTACAAAGAACAAAATTCAAGTGACCCAAGTGGGATTCGAACCCACGACCTTGACTTTCATGGGCTTTCAACTTCACGTTGAACCTACCACACATTCTCGTACCCAGAGCTCCCCAGCTCGTCTGCTCGCAGGGGTGGCTCTGGGGACATCCATTTGAGGGCCGTCGCTGATTGGTTGATTTTGAGCCTTGGAGCATGCGCTGAAAGGTCTTTCTCTCAGCGGCTCTGTATTAAATCTCGCGCATGCGTCAGTGGCTGTCACCAGAGCCTCCCCCGCGAGGTTACGAGTCGGGGAGCTCTGGGTAAGAGAATGCCTACCACATAGCTTTGCTTGGAGAAAAGTACGAACACAAAACAACGACGCGGTGCTGGATCTGGATACGTCCCAGAATAAAGGGACGACAAAACTGAAACGTTGACTAAATTCAGTCCCTTTCAATGGCATCCCAGGTAGCTTTGCTTTAACATTAAGTTCAACATTTGCAGGAACGCCAACTCTCCCGATTTTAACGCGGGAGTCTGTTTCAATCCCTTTCTGTGGTCTCTCAGGTAGCTTTGCTTTATCATTTAAGTTCTACATTTGCAGGAACGCCAACGTTCCTGATTTTAACGCGGGAGTCTGTTTCAATCCCTTTCTGTGGTCTCTCAGGTAGCTTTGCTTTATCATTAAGTTCAACATTTGCAGGGACGCTAACTTTCCCGATTATAACGCGAGAGTCTCCGCGTTTCCTGGGAACTTTTTCCAATTTTTTTTACTCCCTCATATATGATATACGGGTATGTGCCGCTGTTTAGGGTATGTTTTTTTGGCTCCTGTGGTCTGCGGTAGGGTATCGTTTTTCGCTTTCGAACAAAGTTGTACCGCATTTAGTGATAAAGAAAGCTTATTCTAAAACCTTTACATGATTAACAAAATTCCACTTTGACTGCGATCAACTATATATATACAATTTTAAATGTAGGTCTATGGTAGGGTATAAGAAAGGATGTTTGGTCTCTCAGGTTTTGGGAGACCTCGGCGGCACACCCCTACCCAAAAATCATGAGAATATTGAATCCACTCGGACATGATCTTCCTACCCCTTAGGGTGTTAAAACGTCACACAAGTGCTATCCTTAAGGGGTGCCAGTAATCCCAACAGTAGGTTGCATCCCTTAAGGGGCAGACCATTTAACTCTTGAGGGGGGGGGGGGGGGGGCTTTTTGGAAAATAAATTTCCTGCACTGACAAAAAAGCCCCCCCCCCCCCCCTCAAAAGTTAAATGGTCGGCCCCTAACGCTAATGGCAGTTAACTTCGTATGACTACTTGCCACCTCTTAGGGTAAAAAATGTTTTTGACCAAACCCAATTTCCCATCTCTTAGGGTTAAATTTGCTATGGACCATCCCTTGTTTGGTATCCGACAGGGTTGGAAGTAATTTTTCCGGACAATCATCCACATATAATTATAGGGGAAGTCCCCAACCTGTATTTTCATACTAATATCACAATGTTACCATGAGCAAGTAGTAAAGCTCTTCCTTTGGTGTCAAGTTCAGCTGTTGATGACAGGTCCACTTTGTTAGAAGACGTTACCTTCCAGCTGTGTTCCTGTAACGTGCCACCCGACCCTGAAGGCGAAAGTAAAGTAACGCATGTTTATTTACATCCAGTCTTCTAGCCTTTCACTGGCTAACCAGGGAGATAGGGCTTCAGTTAATTGTCGCATCCGAAAGACGTGAAACGCAAAAGAAGCAACGAAGAGTTTCGAGTAATATATCAAACACTGTAGATAGGGTGTTTCATCGGGGTTTCATTCACTGAGAAGTTGTGTTGGAAAAACGAGGCAAGACCGAACCTTATTTAACCGACTTCGAGGTGTCTCAAATCCTGATGCGAAACACTATCGACTGTTTGATATTACTTCTAGAAGAGAAGTAATATCAAATACTTGATAGTGTTCCTCAGAAAGAAGTAATATAGCCAGCTCGCAGGCATTGGAGAGTAATTAATTTTTTAGGTCGAAAACGCGTGGCCGCCATCTTGGATTTGGTGACAAAAAGACAATAAGCCTAGTTGGTTTAGTGCGCATGCGATTTTAGTCCGAATTTCTTGATTTCTTTTTTACAAGAACAAAGGGAAGTTAAACAAACGATTCGGACTAAAGTAGCATGCGCACTGAACACGAAATTTAAACTCCAACTAGGCTTATTCGGAGGGAAATACAAGATGGCAGCCACGCGGAAGCAAACTCGGGTTTCGACCTTAAAAATTAATTACTCTCCACCATTATTACTTCTCAAACAAATGATTTCATGCCGAGAAAAAGAAGGAAAACAATTTCAATATTCTATGCAAATTAAGGATGCCGGTAAAGCCCTGGCTAAACTAGGACACATGTAGCGCGCAACATTGTACCCGGACACGTTTCCTTCATGTTTCCCAGTTTAGCCACGCGAGAAAACATTGTTGCGCGCGACAAATTTTGTAGCCCGGACACAAAGAAATGTTTCTTCGCAAGACAAGAAACATTTTATGTGTCCGAGACACCCGCCGCGTGCGATGTTTCCTAGTTAAGGTAATTCCGTTGAAAAAGATGTTCTAGCTAGATTTTTTAAAACTTGGTACAATTGATGGCCATGCATAGGACATTCAAAAAATGCAATAAAAAGATAGGGTCACCATGCTCGTTTTCGCGCTGCTGGATCGTTATTTATGTGATACAGTAAAAACCCGCATAAAAGAACAAGTGGTTTAAGAACACTCAGGCTGAAATTTGGTCAAAAAGGTACCTTATATATAAGAACACATGCAGCCTGAAAAATGAAAATTGTTCTTGTATAAAAAAATTGCTGCCAGTTAGATTCGAGTACAGCAACCCATTGTGTGATAGAGTACCGAGGAGATCAATATGTAATGTGCTAGACCATGCACACACCGAGTTCTACAGCAGGAATTCCAGGGTACATTTAGCAATTGTTTTTTAGACTTGACTAATTGTCGTTTCTAAATGACTGTCACCTTTCTACCAATCACATTCTTTATTTGACTGTTGGTAGTGTATGCAGTATTTGATGTTAAGAAAAAACTTTAAGAACACCTTAAGAACATTTTCAGGCTGATTTTGCAGAAAGCACCCAATAAACAAGAACAAAATCAGCCTGATTCCCCAAAACACCTGTTCTTTTATGCGGGTTTTTACTGTATTTGACTGTTTGACGAATTGTGTTCGAAATTCAAAAATTTCGAAAACGTTTGCTTTTTCTCGCCTGTAATTGTGATATTAGTTGGTATTTTAACTTTGTTTAGATAGCTTTTGTGTTGGTCTGTGTGTTTTTATGTCTGCTAGAGGGAGTATTCGGGCCAGGATTCCAGTGGAGAGAATAACAATAAAAATAAAGAAAAATGATCCGATTGGGCTAATGTAGCAAGAAAATGGACCGCTAATTACTCAGTTCATACTCCACTCTTGCTCCATTAGGCAGAAAAATTGCATGTTCTACTACCTAAGTTTTTCTGCTTCGAATATATTGTCTGTAGCGGTATGATGGTTAATTTCAGTTTTTCTGTAATATCACTAAAATCGCGCGCTTTTTATGTTGTTTGTTTGGCCTTATTTTGCTCGAGCGCGCACTTTTCAATGGTTATTTCGAACGAAATGCACGCGCGGCCGTGCGCAGAACAGATGCGCAGTGCAACGGACGATTCCAGCTATAACGCACGCGCGCGCTGCATGTCGCTCCCTTAAGCCACTCGGGGAAACATGAAGGACATAAATGTTGCGCGCTACATGTGTCCTAGTTTAGCCGTAGCTTAACCACAAGATCCGAAACACATCCCAAGCAGAAGAGGAAATCCATAGTATAGCCCAAGGGACACTTACTGTGGTTTTCATAATTCGGAACCGTCAAACCGTGTTTAAGTCCGGTTGTTTTAAAATTTCGAGCAATTTGAACATAAAGCGGTCAAAAATCTTGTTACTAAAAAGCAACAAATCTCTTGATTTCGTTTTGGTGTTCTTTGAAAGGTATGAATATAAGTGATAAGATGTTATCGTCCCGCCAAACATTTCTCATGGGAATCCGAAAAAATAGAAATAAGTACACAGAAATGTTGCATTTGTATGAAAAATATTTGCCAATTGCTATCCTATATACATTCCTGTATTATTTTAGAAAACTTTGAAATTCAGTTTCTCGGGTCTCCATGAGAATATTTTTTGGCGGAACTACCACTGCTTATTTCTTTCATGGGAACCTTCAAAATCACACCAAAATAAAGGCAATAGGTATCAAACTTTTTAGCAACAATATTTTTGGCCAAGCAGTGCTCGGATCTCTAAAATAGCCTGTCTTAATACCACAATATTTTCACAGCATTATAGTCTAGCAAAGTTAGCAACAAAATTGCGTTCTAGCTAGACATAAATTGCAGATGATCTTTCAACAGTTTTAGAACCATAATTTCATGCTGAACAACATGTCAAAAACAGTTTCAATCGAAGCAATGCAAATAGGATATATTGTGCATTTTGTGGGCTCCTGACACATATGCGCATCTGATACCCCAAATTTTGGATTTAGATTTTCAGTATTCTTACCAACATTTCCCTTGGCATAGATCAGGTAAATCTTGTCATTCAAGTCATATTTCATCATCCCAGGCAATTTATTTCTGGTGAACCTATAAACAAAAATTACTGCATGGTAACGCTTGGTGTACAGACATTGGCTGTGTGAAGGCCATTTTTACACGAGGCAATTTTCTCATGCAACTCGCAACGCAACGATGGCGAATAAAAAAACAATGCAAGTTGCAGGGATGTGACGCGCTGGCAATTTATTTATCTTGCAACTTGCAACGCGCCCTCTATAATTACAAAATTTTGAAAACACAAAAAAACAAAAAGCAAACGCGTAGCCAGGATTTGAGAAGGGGGGAGGGGGTCACATTTGTACAAATGTATGGTGCCCCCTTTCCGATGTTTTTCTTAATGTTTACGGTATTTTTCTTCTAAAAAGGGGGGCGGGTCACAGGATCACACCAGGACCACCCCTAGCTACGCCCTTGTACATTGGGTTAGTAAGTTGCAGAAACATGTCATATAATCCACTCTTGGTCACACCCAGCAACTTGTCTCGCAACATTAAGAAAACACTGAGCAAATATCTTCTTTTTCTGCCGGGATATGTCACACACTCGATTTTTGCCGCAACGTGCGCCGCTACAAATATTGCATTGATAATCGCACGAAAACTTGCCTCCTGTAAAGGCCGGTTTACACTTGCGATATTAATTGCATTTATCGCGGCGATTTTTGTCGCGCGAGTTGCAATTCTAAATCTCTAGTGTAAATGAGAGTTTCATGTTTGAAATCTCCGCGACAAAATTGCGGTCGGTCGCGCCGAGTTGCACCTACAACAGTCTACATTAGTAGTTCTGAGTGGTTCTGCGCATGCACCAACGTTCAAAACCAGCCAATCAGCAATGGTCCTCAATGGATGTCACCAGAGCCTCCCCTGCGAGGAGACGAGCAGGGGGCCGTGGGTACGAGAATGCAGGCCGCCAGAACTGTGCATGGGGAAGTGTGAATGGTCGCCATAACAACAGCAGAAAAATAATCACAGCGAAAGTGAACTTTGTTTGCATATTTCCTTCAAAACTATTCATTTACTCGGAAAATACTGCGAATGAAAGACCGGCCCGGCAAAATTTATGAATGCCAAGTATGTTTCAATACAAATAATTTTTATGTCAAGATCACTCAGTCTAATTCCACAGCACTAGTGGCGTCTTAGACAGGTTATTTTCAATGATTTTGTAGTAGCTTGTTGGAGACAAACCTGCATTTTATCACTCCATTACTGTATTCCCCAGACATGTTGAACAGGCCACTAGGCGTCTGAAATCAAGATGCACAAAAAGTTATCTGTAAAAATGCAAAATATTTAACCATTATCCTGCGAGATTGCGCAGAATATCGTCTGATACTTAGCCGACGAGGGACGAAGTCCCGAGTTGGCTAAAATCAGACGATATTCTGCAAAATCGAGCAGGATAATGGTTTTATTATTCAGCACATCGATAGCACAAAAAAACCCGAAAAACATGACTTTTGTGTATTATTTACGAGCTCAAAACATCATATTTCCCTCAGAGACGGATATCGCAGGATAGCTGTCATGTACAGAAGACAGCTATTGGCGTTCCAATGACCATATTTGGGCAGTGCATCGATGTGCTGAATAATAAAGTTCATTATCTGTGCAATTGACATTAGAACACCACATTGTTGTGAAACAATTCATGTTGTAAATTTTGTTATCCAACCAGATGAGAAAGTAATTTCATCCATCAACCTATCAGAGGTGGAGATCGTGATTTCAGATGACTGTGTGGGAAGTGCATCAGACTTGCGTTTTCAACATGTTCCTATTGGTTGAGCTCTTGAGTCTTTGTTAAACCAGCCAATAAGAATGTGAAGAAAAACAAACACCATAACCTCTTGTTTTTCTTGGGTCAGGTATAGCACAATCGGCATACTTTCTTTGTCCCCTGATTGGTTCGTTGTTGGATGGCTTTCGCTTCTGATTGGCAGTGTATCTATTTGCATAATTTAGTTTTCAACATTGATCTGAAATATGCTCTTAGCAACATTGAGTTTTGGTAAACCATTTACACCAACTCTCCTAATTTTTCAGGGAGTCTCACTATTTGCAATTCTCAGGGTTCATACACTCAGAAATTGGAAAAAATCCAGGAGTTTTAAGGAGCTGTTTCAGAATATTTCCAGGATAATTTTCAGCCTTGTCAGTCAGTCATTTCAGCCTTGTCAGTCATTTTCGATAACGTTTCAAGCTTGAAAACGATTTTTAGAGGTATAACATTCTTGATTTTGTGAATTATGAAATTCTTTTCATTTTCCAGGAGTTTTACTAAACAAAGCGACATTCGAGACTCTGGAACCCAGGGTAGGACTTTATTCGAAATTCCAGGAGTTTCAAGGACTTTCCAGGAGTACAATAAAAATCAAGGACTTTCCAGGTTTTCCAGAAGCCATAGGAACCCTGACTTCTGTCTCCCAGCAAAATTTTCCTGAACTGTCATATTCACTGTATTTCTCCAGGTTTCCTTTCTTGGAATTTTCATCTGAAATCTCCTGATTTCTGATTTCCTGGGTTGGCATGCCTGACAACCAATCACTAAGCCAATTTTAAAAATGCCATCACAAATTCACAAACAATAAAATGTCAAGTAATTTCCTGATTGCCACATACAACTGTATTTCTCCCGGTTTTTCTTTCTTAGAATTTTCATTATTTTAATAACTTTTGTATTTCATCTGAAATCCCAAGTTCCCCCCCCCCCCCCCCCCCATCAAGGTTACTACTGATTTCTGATTTGCCTGGCAAACAAACACATAAAGCCAATTTTAAAAATACCATATCACAGTTTCACAAACAATAAATGTCATGTAATTTTTTGCTAAACAAGTGCGTATATTCTCGGTTTTCATGTGACGTCATCAAAAAGCTAACTTCTAAACCAAGAGACTTGCAGATACATCCTTTCTGTGATGAATATAACTCTATTCAAGGATTTGCCACACGAAATTTCGGCACCTTCTGCCAAGTAGTTCTCGAGATATCGCCAAAGCTATTTATGTCACGCAACACCAGTCACGTATTTTGAACTTGCCGTATTTCACTCGATTTGCACCGTTCTTACTTTTTTGGCACGTCAGTATGTTATAAAAGTTCATATTTTACCATTCTGATACTATTCTTATAATTTGAATTGAAAATAGCGTCGTTTTGGAGACCCGATTAATTGGCCGCCATTATGGAGCCCCTCTACTGGGGCTCCAACATGGCGGTTCCATACAATTACTGTACAAAATGGCGCACATTCACTTGCTAATATCTCGCTCGGAAAGTGACCAATCGGCTTAAAATTTACCCAGGAAACATAATTTTGTATATTCTTTACAATTCTATTAGCCATCCAGTGTTTAGAAGTTAATTTAGAGAAATAAATTTAGTCACGTGACAAGTGAAAACCAAGAATACCTACAGGACTAATAGAAGGCCTTGTATAAGCTGTCAGTGGATAATAGCCAATGACAGGAGTGGCACCACTTGATGGCTTGGAGCAGATAACGGCATTTGCACCAACCTGTATTATTTTAGTACTCAGTTAATAACACTTTAATCATCTCTTCACAAATGGTGTTAATTAGGTGAGGAACATTTCTCACAAAAATTAAGAATGTTTCTCAAATAAGTGACCACTTGCCCCTAAAATTCTCATGAAATTGGCCATTTTTGTCTTTGAATTTGACCCTAAAAATCCAACAAAATTTGGCCTTTTTTTCGCAGAACACACACACACCAAAAAAAGGTGGGAAACTGATTTGCTGTCCGCGGCAGATAACCAAGTTGTGAAAAAGCCTAGAAATGGATCATTATTTATTTATTTTAATGATTTAAAATCATTTTCTGTTCGTAAGAATCACCAGAAATTGAGGGCGAAATATTTATGGGCTTGATACTCGGTGAAAAAGGCATCAAAATCTCACAAATTGGAATTTAAGCCATCAAAATCTCAAAAAAAGGGACTCAGGATTTTCAAGCAAAATCGAGATAATCCCGACGGAATCAGGATGATTGGACACTCTGCTTTTCATGACATGCCAGAAGTACTGTCTCTTACAGCTGCCTAATTGCATTAGCCAAATCTCAAAACCCGAGACTATGGATTTTCTCTCATTTGTCATCTGACCTTTTTTTCTCCAAATTAGATTGTGCATGCTCAAATTAGACAGTTTGGAAATGAGTGCATGCTCAAAATGCCTTATGCTATAATAGGACTCTAATTGCTTATAAAAGAGAAATTGAATAAGAAAATTCCAACAAACAAACTATATTATTATTCTGTGCAGCAAGAAAGTATGGGGAATGGAAACATTTTGTGACCAACACAAAGGACAGGGAGTGAGGCTGCAATAGGATACTAAATACTTAAAGCAAAAGAAGGCAAAACCCTGATTTGCAAAAATACCAGTAGTTTGGCTGGTGGAACAGATGCAGTTAAAAGATATCAATGTTGAGGCTCTTTACAGGGCCCGTGGTTTGATGCGCTGGTGCGGAAACGCATAATTTGGCTTTTTCCGCATAATGCGCATAATCCGTCGAATCCCGCATAATCGCGCATAATTTCCCAAAATTTTGTGAAAATCATTAAAAAGGTATCATTACTTGGTGTTTCTCACAATAAGTGATACATTTTATTCTGAAATCGTCTGTCCAAAACGTCATAACAACTCGACAGAAATGAAAAGTTCAAAGCGTTCTATATCGCGTCGCGCTGAGAACTGATGTTGACAAGAAATAAAACGCATGTTTGCGTCTTGCAAAGTAACAAAAAAAGCGGGAGAGGACGCTAACCACGATAAACACAGTCGACTTTATGCAGTTAACATTGATTAATCACATCACATTACGTTTTTTCATGGATCATTTACACGACAGAAACGTGGCTACTTCCGACGATTGCAGATCGCTCTCGCGAAGGGGGGTAATTTTGAGCATTACGCACAGAACGACGGCAAACAAGCGCGTCAATTTTTTGTTATCATGAGAGATCGTAACGATAGCTCTGATAGTGTGCGTGTAGCTCTCGTGACCGTTCAGTTCATTTCTTAATAGGAGTGCGTTGTTACGATCCTTGTGGTATGGAAAAGGTAACGCTATTTTGTAAGAAAGTGAAAAGCTTTATTACAAAGTGAAAACATATGTCTACCTGAAAGAAACGTAGCGTTACGTTAGTAAAGCGTAGCAATTGGAACTCATCACAAAGCATTTTATAAACAAACAAGAGTTGTTGAAGTCAAATAGCAGCTATATCCATGTAACAAAACAGTTGAAAAGAGCAAAATATGTTACAGCACTAGGAAAAAAATATTGCGCAATCCCGCATAATTTCGTATTTTTAGCGCATAATTTCGTATTTTTAGCGCATAATTTCAGAAAAAAATGCGCATAATTTCAGAAAAAATCCCGCATCAAACCATGGGCCCTGTCTTTAAGAGGGACTGATTCTCTTTAACATACCATTTGTGCATCTTTATTAAATCCTATAGCTGCCCAATCTTTGTCTGCACTCATCTCAAAATAGACACTATCTTTTCCAGGAGTGTATGTGACAAGATACTGACAATCAGCAGATGTTGTGCAGTCATCAGGCACTGAGACACACCCTTTTGAACCGGGGCATCCTGATTTGCTTATCTGTAATGGACAAAAAGAACAGCCAGTAAATGTTATAGTATAATCTAGGGCTAGCATAAAAACTAGCATAAGCCCCTTTGTTCTTCTACAGGGTGGTAAAAGCTCCTCTTTGAGAATGCTTCATCTGAATAAGTCAACAAATACGAAATGCATCAGCAGGGACATCAACTGTTTTGCTGGGAGTCTCAACAATTTTCGCTTCGTCTCACGGGAAAAATTAAAGACGACTGCCATACATTTACTGTTATTTACTGTCACTCACCTCAAAGCCAGAGATGTAGTTAATCCCTGTTAAAGAAAATCAAATAATTTATAGCATGTATTCTTATAATATTCAGCAAAACTGTATTTCATTTGGTACTTTTTAGCATTTCATATTGTAAGAGTTTCAAATCATAATTAAGTTACAAGAGATGGTAATGGAATATATTACGTTATATGACAAAAAATACATTTTCACATAATCTATTTGTAATGGAATACTGGTTTTTACAATTTTTTGATGGCTCAACCTGCAGGGGTTTAATAATGTTTGAAAAATTCAATGAAAGCAGGCTAAGTTTTCGAAGTAGGCAGCTGGGTGTGGGGTTCCCATTTCAAGGATGTTAGGCGGGGGAAGGAGCATGGGCTCACATTCAACCGCCAAGGCTGGAAACCGAGCCTAGATATTATGTTTTTCATAAATTATTTTTCAAATGTTTTTTTTATCCAATAGATAGCTGACATTTGCCTAATGTGCTGCATAGACTATAACAAACTTATGTGACAAAAAATACATAATCTATTTGTGGCATACTGGATTTGCAATTTTTTAACTGAGATTATATTTTTCATAAACGTTTTTTTAATGTTCTTTGCCAATTGAACTAACAATTACCTAATGTACAAGTTAGAGCTTTCAGATCCTTATAGAGAGGAAGAGCTTAAAAGCTCCCACTTGATCCTAACTTTTTTCTGCTAAGTGGTTTACACAAAACTCACATTATCTTTTTAGAACATTAAAAAATATGTTGCCAATCTAAATCTCTCATGAAAAGAAATGTTATATGATATCATATGTTTTAGGCCATCACTAGTCATAGGTCATGCATGGCAAGTCATATAAGTCTTAACAGTGTGGCAAATTTAATATTTCATAGAGACAAAAAATAATTAACAAAGCACTTAAAAGCCAGCCCTGCCGCAGGTGTGTTACATGTATGAATGCTATCTGCTGCTGGCATGTTATGAATGTTATGAATCTCTGGGCGGGGCAACAAATTGTATTAGAAGAAGCCTGAAAGCCAATGCTCCACAATTTTTTCCAAAGAACACAAAATACATGGCTTAAATAGACCATGCACAAGTTGGCTACAACTAGTTGTGACAATTCACAGCAGCACAATGATATTTGAAACGTATGCTTTGATAATAATAAATGCATGAACGATGCTGAAAGGGTTTTCTTAGCTTTTGTTTTGTTTGGTGCTAACGAACAACTGCTGTTGTGTAGCAACACGTCTACGATGCATGCAGTCCAATGCTTTGTCACCTATCGATTGTGTAGGCAAAATATCGCAATGCTTGTGGTTTTAATGGAACCAAACAAGATTGTGATATCTTTATAAGGTGTAAATATCTAGAATGTTGTTGACTTTTGATCTCGTTAGTTAGTGCAAACGAACCGCTGATGTGTAGCACAACAAGAAGTCTACGATCTAGTCCAATGCCTTGTCACCTATCGATTATGTAACATGTTAACAATAACGAGCAAAATTATATCGTAATGCTTACAGTTTGAGAGAAATCACACAAGGTTTTGATATCGAAATGTTGACTTTTGATCTCGTTTGAAGTAATTACAGCCGCACCTCACGAGTTGACAGTGTAAAACATACTCAACTAGTGAGCTATAAAACTAGTCATTTAGCTCAAGGCTTCAAAGGAAAGAAACAGCTTACCTGTCAATGAAGCAAGAATAAAGATATGGAGTGGGTTTGCCATGTTTATGTAGCTGGAAATTTGAGCGCGCTTCCAACAAAATGTTTACTGAACGAAATGATTCGAATGGATTCGAATACGGGTGGATGATCCAGGCCTCTCTCAATTCTCAGCACAGGGTCCCCATGGCGAGGTATGCAAGGTATCAGATATTTCTTTATGTTAGGCGGGGGCGTAGGGGGGACTCCCATATTTTTTGGTCGTGATGATCGTCGTATCTTTTTAATAGGGGTTAAAATCACGGTGGTTTGGTCTCCTTTAGTACGAAAGCCGAGGAGGGACATTGGATTTCGGCGTTCTTAAAATGAACTTCAGTGTTTTAAATTGACTTCAGAGTTCTTAAATTTCGTTGTTCTTAAAATTGACTTCAGAGGTCTTAAATTTCGTTGTTCTTAAAGTGAACTTCAGTGTTCTTAAATTTCGGTGTTCTTAAAATTGACTTCAGAGTTCTTAAATTTCGTTGTTCTTAAAATGAGGGGGGGGGGGGGTCCGTTTCTTCTTCACTCCTTGCGAAGACTGATACGGCCATGAGTATTCTGGAGAATATTGTGGTCTGGGTATCACAGGGGCGTAGCTAGGGGGGGGGGGGGGGGGGGGGGGGGGGGGTTCCAGGGGTTCCGGCCCCTCTCCCGCAGCGGAACCCCTCCTCGCCTCTGTTCTGGACCGACTTACTACTAAAATTGTAAATATTTAATAGACAACAAATGAAAGCTCCAATAAAAAGTAGCAAATTTCTTCAAACGCTCGTTTTTCTCCGAGATCTATGTGGAGTTTTTTATTTTTTGACTTTTGGAACCCCCCCTCTCATAAGTGCTGGCTACGCCCCTGTATCACAATAACATCCTTGTTCTAAAAAAAAACTGTTCTGATGTTCAAGAAGGTTCCGTGGAACCCTCTCTGGATTCGCCACTGTAATACCGATTTTGATAAATTGTTGATTTACACGGTAGCACTTCTATTTTCGGATTAGTAGTGACACTTTGTTTACGTATCAAATGGCAATTGAAAAGACTAGATAGAAGAGGAAGAGCTACATGTAATTCAATGGACATGACTTATCCAATCAGTATATAGCCGCCCGCCAGTTTTCGGCTCGTTCGGTCGATTGTAACATGGCCGTCGTATGATTAAACAGTGATCATTGTCATCATTGATATCGGAACATTACGGAATTATAGTTGCGGATCCAGAGAGGGTTCCATGGGTTCCACGGAACCCCCTTTGAGCATCAGAACAGTTTTTTAGAACAAGGATCTTATTGAGATACCCAGACCACAATATTCTCCAGAATATTCATGGCCGTATCAGTCTTCGAAGGAGTGAAGAAGAAACGGACCCCCCCCCCCCCCCCCCCCCCCATTTTAAGAACAACGAAATTTAAGAGCTCTGAAGTCAATTTTAAGAACACCGAAATTTAAGAACACTGAAGTTCACTTTAAGAACAACGAAATTTAAGAACTCTGAAGTCAAATTTAAGAACAACGAAATTTAAGAACTCTGAAGTCAATTTAAGAACACTGAAGTTCATTTTAAGAACACCGAAATCCAATGTCCCTTCTCGGCTTCCGTACTTTTAGGGGTGATCTTGATCTTCAATAATTTAGGGAGATTGGTATCTTTTAGGGCCGAAACGTGTGTCCAAATTGTTTTTCTCATGAAGCACCATCAGATGGTGCTTCTAAAAACCGTGTACATATGAGAAAGAGAGATTATTCGATGAGAAGACGATAAATTAGAAACAAACACGGACATTTCTTGATGGACATCTTTCACCTGTTACCTGTGTCCTTCGCGTCTACTTGGCACATAAGACCTCATCTTGTAGGGTATCTTTTAGGGTAATAATTTTTTGAGCCACACCATGGCCCGCCAAGTTTGGTATCTTTTAGGGGTGAACTGAAGATTTCCGACGATCATCCCCGACCAAAATATATGGGAGTCCCCCCCTGGGTTATTCTTCATATTTTTCAACGCTGATCCTACGTTCAGCAGTATATCGTCCACGGTCATTGCATTTTATTTCAACTTCACGTATCTGAACACAGGAAAGTTACGAAAGACCATACCCTCGGAAAGGGTTTTCTCGTCGAACGTTAGTCTATTTTCGGGAGATATGAAACTACGAACAAATATCCTGAGTTTCCAAAAGCTACCCCAGAAGTCTCTCAAAATGATTAAGATTGGAATCGTATCACACATTTATTTTTTCAGCGGTCCGGTATCCATCAAATCGCGCGCTCTGATTGGCTCGCGAGCGGTCCGGAATCCTACGATCCGGACCCCGGGTCCGGATGAATCGCGCGCGCGCTAAATTCTAGTGTGAAGTTTTATGCTGTTTCAGTGAAAGCAAAAAAAAATAAATATATTATTTACCTGCTTGGGGTCGACCTCCGGTCTCGGTCAGTATTTTCAAGACGGTATTTCACGATCCGGACCTCCAGCCCGTAAATAGCATATATTTCTCTTTTTTGTGGAAATTGAGGACAATATCCCATACGATTCAAAATATTCAACGTCTTCAGTCGATAGATCCGCCGGAATACTCAAAAAGGCGATATCGCCCTCGTCGCTTCACTTCACTTTATTATATTAGTGCGACCAATTGCACAGCCCATTATTTCCTAATGCGATGCACAACTCGTGCGATATCGCTTTTTTCGTGCTATGTTCTTAGCGGAATCTAGCCTCCTGAAGCTTTGATAAAGAATCCCGCAGCCCAAAAGTTTTACGCACGCGTTGATTGGCAGCCAGGTACCTGAATTCGACAAAAACACAGGTTACCCGCGCGCAAAGAAAGTTTAAAGGCTCGAATCATTTCAAAATGATATCAAATATTTGCTATGGGATTCAAGAAAAAATCATCATTCAACTCGTGAATTACACGTTACATTTCACTTAAAAAGCGATATCGCACTCGTCGCATTGTTTCTCGCGTGAAATTTACAGTGGAACTCCCTTGTCGTGTGATCAATCTATCTATAAAATTCTTCCCTATCAGTTTGCGATTCAAGGCGACTTTATACGATTCAAGACGACATCAAGAAAGGCGCTTTTAGGCGAATGAGCGAAATTTAATTTGTTTTGTTTCGGTTTGCGATTTAAGGCAAAGGCGTCGTATATTGTAGGCCTTTTCTCCGTGGATGACAGACGAAATAAAGCGTCCTATATTCGAGCGTGGCGATCGAGAATGACCGGTGATTTGTCAGGCTACTTGGTTTCGGGTAATTATTTAGTTTTTAATAGGGCCAAGAGCGGCGCTTTAGATTCGTGACTTGGCCAAGTCTTCAACATAGTCCATTCAACGCTTTGTCGTTTTGAACAATAAACATTCGACTCTTTCTTTAGTAAAAATGAAAATATAACACAAAGTTTATCAATTGTTACCAGGATAAGCTGGTAGTCATTGTTTTGAAACTGGTAAACATGCACTCCTTTGAATCGAGGCACCATGACCTAAATCACGGATAACTGTAGGGGTTAACGAGCATTTGAATTACAATTTTTTCATCCATAAGCTAGAACGTTTATAAAGAACGTTGAAGCTGCGATTTTGCCGCCAAACCCCAACGTTCCCATTACTGTAAAAATACTCCGTTTTCTGCCCTTTTAGCAAAGGCTGAAGTCAATTCTTTATATGTTCTTATTAAAAAATTAATGTATATCAAAAGCCATAGTTTCATTATTTTGAGATGCAGTCGAAGCTCAAGAGCTACATTAACTGCGATTTTCACACTCTGCGAAATCCAACTTTTACATTTACGAACTGCGTTTTGGCTTCCGTACAGCAAACCTGTTAAGAGAGGCGCATGGAATTTTTTGCATTTAGTTTGCATTTTATGGTGGAAAACGTGGTTTTGAAGCCCAGCTAACCCTTATAAGTTCAAAAAATACCTCAAAGCCAGAGCTGTTCACTCGTTTGATTGACGGAAGCCAAACCGCAGTTTGTTAGTTGGCGTAGAGTTCGCAGAATTGTGAAAATTGCAATATGTTCAGAAACCCTATGTGTTGCGATTTTGATTTTGATTTCTCTATGAGCAAATCCACATTGTTAACATTTCAACAGGTGCTCATCTGTTACCCAAGTGGGACAAAGTCGCTGTTAAAAATGCTCTTATCAATGTAACCCATCCCCAACCTTATTTCGACCAATCAGAGCTGCTCACCAGTGCAAGCAACCCTCAAGTGCCACCCGCTTGCTAATTAGCCGGTTTTTAAATTTCAGCGGGGTTCTAGGGCTGGTCGCTATTTATCATTTATGAATAACAACACGGGATAGAATGGTAATTCAATCAAATGTCAACTGAACAAGAGATCAAGTGAAAAACGTTACGGGTCCGATGCTCTGAGTCTCAAGTTGTGGCACTGAAATGTCGTGACACTTTAGCGAGGATCTTGCAAGGTATGTGAAACCTTTGCGCAAGGGACAAACAAAGTATATTTATATGTGTAATTAAGACATTTGTAAACTTTTAAAATGCAGCTATAATTATATTTGAATTTTGAACATTTAATATAAGTTGTCATGTTCACTGCTGCGAAGTATCAACTCCTTTTCTTGAAAAGTTAGTGAAAAACAACTGAAAAAAATGTACAACCAGAGATGTCGTGTCTTAGAGCTTAAGCTCCGCTCTTTCGCTGCGGTTTGTCACAATTTTTCAGAATGAGGTAATACTACATTATGGCGTCGGCAGGGAAAGCCTGTGCTTTAGTTCTACTGTGAGATCATGCAAGTTTAAACCGAAGTTCTTTCGTTTTGTCTAGGGCGGCGCGAGTGACTGCAAACGAGGAGGATTTACTATTGTAAATCGCGGGATAACATGCGAGACATAGTCCATTTGCAGGTGGGGCAGTGCGGAAACCAAGTTAGTTCAAAGGTAGGAGCTCGTAAGAGTCTGACATGCTATCTGCGCTTAAGAAGATAAGGGCTACGGAACTGTAAGAGAGCATATCTCCATAGAAATCCTTTTGTTTTGTTATCCTAAGATATGTCGCTATACCGCTGGGTTGTTGAAAAACTACCGAGCCTTTACTTGCACATGCGAAATAGTTTATTTTTCGATCAGATTAGTGCCGTGAGCAGGAGAGGTGCCGCTGTCCTTTTGCCGTCACTTGCATTGCATATTCTATTTGATAGGCTTGCTAGATGTTCAAGAGAATGCAGCGCTTGTTGTGGCATAGCAATTGAATTGTTATTAGCAAAAAACCTGCTGAAAACAACACAATTCCATCTCTGCATTTTTTAAATCTCTCTATTCCCCATTACTATGAATTTTAAGTAATTATTTCGTATGTTCTTCTACATCCAACTAGTCACTCGTTGCAGGAGAATGGAGTGTAGGGAGCAAATAAAGCTACCATTACCAGGCAGATAGCGGTGTAGTTTCATGTCAAAAAATCTAAAAATGAGAATTCTTGATAGATAGAGCATAGTTAGTAGAGGAAAGAGCTTTACCGTAATTATAACACAAACAGAAAAATAACAAATGCAAACAACATCAAACAATAATAATAATAAATATAAACAAAGTAATGAATGAAGATAATGAATTCCAAATCGTCTTATTGAGGGTCAATAGTCTAGGTGAGATTTTTGTAGTTATTACCATTCTCTAGCCATGACTTAGGTGACAGGCGATTTAATGAAATTAATCAAGCGTTTCCATGTGGGACAGATTTTCTCGCTGAGCCGGTGGATATATACGCTCCACTGCGTTGACTATGTCTCGCCTTAACTCTCTCCAGCGCCTCACGATCCCTAACGTTACTTATGGGTCTAGGGATCGAGAGGCAATCTGATTGGCTCCTTGAAAAATGGTTACCCAGGGAAACGATAGAAATAGGGCCAGCACCGGAATTTTTGTCTGTCGCCACGAGCCTTTGAATGCCGCTAAAAACATAGGGAATTTCTGCGGAATTCGGCTTTTCCCGAGAATGGGTTTCTGCAGAAATTCCCTGAAAGGAGATATTTGAGAGCAGGCTGTGAGAACGACCATTGTCCCCGCACCTCACAAATTATTAAGTGCGATATAGCAAACTGCACGAAGAAAAATAATGTGAAAATCAGGCAGTAAGGGCCTCCGGGAAGGGAAAGGCAACGCAGGAATTCTCGCTGGTGGGTTTCACATTTTCGTCGATCGTATTTCTTTCTAGTTCTGGGAGGTGATCGCAGAGGAACATGGGATAGGTCCTGACGGAGAGCGCACCGCTGACCAGTCTACACTACAGAGAGACAAAGTGAATGTGTATTTCGACGAAACACCAGGTCAGTCTGGCGGCTAATGCCCGGTTCACACATGCGATTTTTGCTGCGATTTCTACAATAATGTCACGACGAGCTATGCCACTCGTGGTGTGTGAACGGCCACCGAACTTATCGCGATTATCAAACGCGATTATAGTATCGCAGTTCACACCGCGCGGTATGACGTCGTCAATCATCGCAAAGTCGCTTACCAAATGGCAGTTAAAATCGCGGCGCGTGAAGGGACAATAAGGCTGTGAAAACGAGAAGCTACTGTTACACCAGAAGCTACTGCTTTAACCTAACAGTACGTCTTTTGGCGCGACCTGTTTCAAAGAGAACCACTGAACGTTGGCGTCAAAGACGTTATAATCCTGCTTGTTGACGGCGCCACGCCATAGAGTACAGCGCAAATGCCGAGATCTCTTCGACACTTGCAAGTCTTTATGCGCACGTTATCATCAATTGAGACCCTTTTTGTTCTTGTAATTCTAAGCTGAAAACTTACACGCTTGTTGCAGATGGACGTTTTATTCCCAGGTCTGCTTGCCTCGACTTGGAGCCCGGCTCTCTTGACTCATTACGATCTTCACGATATGGAAGACTCTTTAACCCGGAGAACTGCATTTGTGGTGAGTAATAATTGCTCTTACTTTTCGAAAACAAATTCGTGCATCCTGCTGGTCCATTCTGTCACCAGATTCAATACCTACATCCAAAGCCAGCGGTGGATTTCGTGAGCATTTTTAAAGAGACTTTGCCGATTTCTACGGAAGCATTTGCTACCATTTCTCCCATAAAACTCATATAACCTGGTGCGAAATACGCAATCTTTTTTCTTGAAAGAAATGTGTAAAGCTACTTCGAAAAATTGAAACTTAGATTCCATTGGTGACGTTCACGGAAGCAAAGCAACAATTCTACGCTTTCTTCCATAATTTTATTGCCCAATGCCCGAGCAAAAAGCAGCCCAATGCCCGAGCAAAAAGCGGCCTTTTTATTTAAAAATATAGAAATAGGCATTGCGCTTGAAGTAAATATTGTCAGACCTCAGTGCAAACCTGTTTTAGGAGCACGAAAGCTGACACAACTTTCAATGTCACGTGCGGTACTCATCTTACAAGTCGACTCGTTTCATTTTAGGTCAGAGCAGCGCCGCTAATAACTGGGCCAAGGGTTTCTACACCGAGGGCGCCGAGTTACTCGACCACGGCATGGACTCTATCCGCAAACTCGCCGAGTTCTGTGACTCGGTCCAAGGATTCCAGATCGCGCACTCGCTAGGCGGAGGTACCGGGTCAGGGCTTGGGTCGCTGCTCCTTTCTAAGATCCGAGAAGAGTACCCCGACAGACTGTTGTCCAGTTTTTGCGTCCTTCCGTCTCCGAAAGTATCCGAAACCGTCACGGAACCTTATAACGCGACTCTGAGTTTTCACCAACTAGTGGATGTCGCAGATGCTGCTGTCTGTATTGATAACGAGGCGCTTTATAATATATGTTCTAACGCGCTCAAGATCAGCACGCCAACCTACAGCGAGCTAAACAAGTTGATAGCTACAACAATGAGCGGAGTAACAACCTCACTTCGGTTCCCAGGGCAGGTATGTCGCTATCGCAAAGCGCGCTGTTTGATGTTTTACAATGTTGCAAAAAGAAATGAGTAGATGAGACGAGACGTGTACCAGAGGGCGCGCACTTTCATAACAAAGAACCGTTCCTATGCGCAAGCGTTGTCTTTTCTGTTTTGTAGCTGCGAACAGTGCAAATTATCTCTGTTTTACGTAGCTCTTAAAGCGCACCAGATTTCCCCTTGCTTCAAGCTACGAAAACACCCGGCGTAATCAATCGAACGTTCGGTAATCGAACTCAATCGACTTCCAATCGTTCGATTGATTTTCGACTTGTTCGGCAATCGAACACAATCGAACTCACAGCAAAATCTTCACAATCGAACAAAATCGAACGTTCGGAAATCGAACGTTAAACATCCTTAGATTTGTCTCCCTAAAGGTACTAAATTGGGAGTGGTTTTAGCTGATTTTGACTCCTAAAAAATTACCAACAAGTCCGAATGTAGTGTAGATTTGTAACACACCTGAACTACTAGAGGTTTTAAGCTACAATGTTAAGGCAATAAACCAAATGTCGACAAATGTTTCACGCCAAAATATGCTGCCTGATGTTTTAAGACGGAAATAATATGGTAAACAAATGCCTTTCCTTTTTTTTACCTCCAAAGGGTAAAAAGAGTCGATTTTAACCCTAAAAATAACATGGACGGCAAGCATCCCCATCCCAAAGGTTTTGGAGTCCCCTCTTTCCCCTAATTGCTGTTAACTAGACTTATTTTCCCTGTCACACATTATTCATAACTTAACACCGAACAAAATCGAACAATCCAATCTGTTCGATTGATGGTGTTCGATTTTGTTCGAAAATCGAACTCACAGCAAAGCTCGAGTTCGATTGTGTTCGATCGCCGAACAAATCGAACGATTGGTGTTCGATTGAGATCGATTGATTTTTGGTTCGGATTTGTTCGATTGATTACGCCGGGGAAAACAATAGGTTCATGCTAGCCGATGGGGCGCCGTTCTCAAACAGCTAATCAGACACTAGATGGAAATTTGAAGATGTGTAACTCGTTTACAAATGCGCAGATCATCTGAGAACAGAATTAGGGGACATACCATAAATCCAAGTGGTACGCACATTAGACTAGGGCTCCCCGTTTACGTCATTATATTGAAAAACTGCGTGAAACACGAGCGTTTTTTGTGGCGCTGCAAGAATTTGTAGGAGGGCACTCTAACTTCTTCTTTTCACCTCATAGCTAAACGCCGATCTCCGCAAACTGGCGGTAAACATGGTGCCTTTCCCTCGCCTTCATTTCTTCATCCCCTCGCACGCTCCCCTCATCAGTAACGAGAATGAAATCTACCGATCATACGAGATCTCCGAGCTGACCAACTCCATGTTTGGCCCGCAAAGCATGATGGTCGACTGTGATCCAAGACAGGGGCGCTATCTGGCCGTGGCCGCGATGTTCCGTGGGGATATGGCGATGAGAGATGTAGAGGAGACTATATCCGCCATGCAGGTAGGGTAGACTTTTAAGTGGCGGGAGGAGGCAACCCAGGAGGTCTCCACACCGAGATAACGACCTCTACACAAAGAGAGGTTGGAGGCTCCGTTAGGAGGCCGCAAATTGCTAGTGCCGCGCGGCTTGTAGACGAATGGGAAGTCTACGGATTTCCCCGGGCTATCCATTTGAATTCCGAGCACTTGGCTTTTCCCATGGATGGGTTTCTGCAGGAATTCCCTGTGATTATTAGGACTGTTGTACATACAGTATACACACCTTCGAGGGCAGGCCATGCTATTGAGTAGAATGGATTCTATAGGGTTAGAAGGCAGATGGGGCTTCGATTTATTGTCTCATCCGAAGGACTAAGGCCCGTTCACACGGCGCGATATCCGCTCCGTTTTGAAATGCGATTTCTTATGCGATCACATCGTATCGCACGGAGCGAACGAGCGCGGGCGATCTTATGGCGATCATGTCACTTGCGATGTCGCAGGCGTATTGAACTACACTGCGAATTCCACTGCGATGCGGGTGCATTTATTCATATCGCCGGCCGTTCACACAGCGCGATATGCCGTTGACGATCCCCTCAGAATTGCAGGTGAAATCGCGCCGTGTAAAACTAAAGTCATCCCACAATATGAACCAGTCTCGATCACGACTCGAACAGGAAGAATAATTTATCTTCCGGAGCCGGGAATCGATCCCAGACCACAGTGGTGAGAGAACCAGCGAAGTAACGCTGAACCAACCGGTGCTTCCCCAGCCAATACAGTACGTATTTGCTCACGTGAAATCATATAGCCATAAACAGGCAAAATAAGTTGTACCATTTCCTATATTATTGTCTGCAGAACAGCCACGCGTCCTCATTCGTGGAGTGGATCCCTAACAACATGAAGACAGCAGTCTGTGACATCCCTCCAGTGGGACTCAAGACCTCCGCCACCTTCCTTTATAACAGCACTTCCATACAAGAGGCTTTCAGACGCTTTACAGAGCAATTTGCAGCCATGTTTCGACGGCGCGCCTTCCTTCATTGGTACACTGGAGAGGGAATGGATACAATGGAGTTTACCGAGGTAGAGACCTATTCGTATATAGCGCCATTTTCATTGCTGTCTAATGGCGCGGAATTACAACCAGAAACGTTGTTTTGCGCAGCTAAAGTCGTTGTTTCTGTCGCGACGGAAAGCCAGTCGACTGCACTGGGCAAAAAGGGCAAGGACCTGATTGGCTTAGATGGTGTGACTGGCGGAACAGAAAATCCCAAATCAAACCATGTTTCGAAATTTCCCAGCACGAAACAACTATTATGGCCGCAGTTGTCATTCATTCTAGTAACCTCATGAACGCAGGCGATAAGCAAACTTTTTTTAATTCAGGCTTGCGTTCGCTTGAGACGCTGTTATTCGCACGTACTTCAGCGAGGACAAGACCCTTCAGGCCCGTAGCAGGGGGAAGGGCTAGGGGTGCGAGCCCCCCGGCCGCCCCCCAAAAAATCAGAATTGTGATAATATATTTATTTTTTATCCATTCAACTGCGCATAAAAAGGCTGATCATAGCTCAATAAGAAACCGGAAGCAGTTGTTTGGCAAATTTAGTACAAAGGACATGCCAACTCAGTTTAGTTAGTCTATTCACACGTAAATCGGTAGCTGTAGCTAGTAGCCAAACGTTAGTTATCGTTTCACTAGTGAACATTCTTTCTTAGGCCTTTCACGGAAGCCCCCCCCCCCCAATATTTCTGATCTTGCTACGGGCTTGCCCTTAGAGCTACCGCTAACAGTCTTCTCTCCCCAGGCCGACTCGAATCTGAACGACCTGATAAGCGAATACCAACAGTACGAAGAAGCTTCCAATGATGACGTCAACGAGGACGAGTCAGACGAGGAAACATACGAGTTCTTTGATAACAAAGACGAGTAGAATTGTATTGGAACCAAACCAAGTTCTACTGTCCTTATCCTTGCGCGCGCGCCAGGGGGGAGGTGAGGGGAGGACCCTGCACGCGAGGTGCACTGTCCTCTTGGGAAAAAAACGCGCTAGAATCGCACGTGTACAGACGGATTTTGGTGTGTTACGCATGCCAACAGTCTCGTACTCAGACGTTACTTTTTGAGTACTAGACATGGCGAGCAATGAATTGTGGGACAGGCGCTAAAAATATATCCCATAACTCTCGTGCGCCCTGTGAAAACTATCCCACAAACAATTGCGCACCGTAAAAATACCCGGAAAGCGTCCCTGGGTACGAGACTGCGCGTGGAAAGCAATTGACTTATCAAGTCCTTCCCACATTTACCAACATGCAATGCGCACCTTATTACATGTTTGCTGGAAAGAAGCGCGCATTGTATTTCGAGAAAGTGTGGAACCCATTTGCCAACCTCGTCCCCAGGGTCTTCTCGGTCGTTTTTCAAAATGGCGGTTAGCTCGGGAGAAGACCCTGCATGGGGGAGGTTGAGTCACATGACCGTTTCGAAACAAAGGAAAGACAAACCTCGTTCCCATGTTTTCAAACCGTGGTCATATGACTCAGCCTTCCCGGCCAGGGTCAACCACCATTTTGAAAAATGACAGAGAAGACCCTGGGGACGAGGTTACCCATTTGCTTCTTTCCGCAGCACGAGCGCGTGTCGAAAAGTTCATTTATTGTATTCATCTTTTCAAATAAAGTTCCTCACGTGAACCATTTTTTTTCGCAGTGATAAGTGACTTACAAAACCAGCACAATTCGCGAACCGAGATAAAGACAGATGAAGGTTTTGTCGGTGCTAAATATCAGAATTATAAATCTCAATCCTGCCCAATCGTTCTCATGAAGTTTTAGATGCAATTATAGGAGCGTGGTAAGCCAAGAGTCCTTTACTAAGAGTGTTGTTCTGCTACTAAGCTTGCCGCCCCGTCAGTACAGTAGAATAAGTGCTATTTATAGAAAATAAACTTTGCCTTGGCGAGTCAACTGTGCCGGTAACCCACCTCACATCAAATTCCTAATAATATTCACGATAGCACTTTATTTTCTATGTAAGTTCACATGTAAGTGACATGGAATTAGCAATGCAAGTTCTCGCTATTATATAGCGAAAGTATAGTTCTTATATAAGCTTATATATACTCTGTTCATTGCCCTATTTTTGAAATAAATATTTCGAAACCTGAAGTCGTTTCTATGTTGCATGGGAAATATAAATAAGGGGTGTGTTGGGAGATCCACTGCTACGCATGGAACATTGCAAAGTACTGTGATGAGTAGGTACTGAGTAAAAATCAGAGAAAGTTTAGGCGACATGGCCCGTGATATATTTCATGTGCACTAGGGGCCCGTGTCGCGAACATGCTCGAGAATTCTGGGGCCCGAAAACCCCGAAAAACCACGCCTATGCCTATTATAGAATTACGCCCGAAAAACTCGGGTGAAAACAATATGGAAAGTTTCCGGGAGAAGCTGCTCTCCCGAGATGTTTCGGGTGTGTGATTTTTCGCCGATTTGTAACGTAAACATTATAATTATCCACGAATAGGAAGTTCTAGACTATTAAAATCAGCAGGGAACTAAAGAAAACCAGAACTTGAGGATCAATCTATTATTAAAATTGTAAAACAAACTTTTCTCGGGAGCTTCGAGGGTCATTAGGAAAACATCAGATCGACTGTGGTGGCGCACAAATATTTATGACAATAACTTCACAACAGTTCTCGCTTTATGGTAGTAATAATTTTACTACTAAAAAGTGAGAACTGCTGGTAAGTGTATTATTTCACACAGTTTGTGCAATCATGTAACAAAAATAAAGAAGCAAGGCATTATGGGCCGGGTGAGGGGATCTTTAACAGCTAGCACAAGCAAACAGATGCCTTCAATCTGTGCAGTGTGCAGGGATGACAGGGAAGAGTCTTGCACACTTCCCTGATCTGTGAAGATGTCAGAGTGTCTGATATTTTTGTTTTAATATCTTGTTATCTGAAGCGGCCGACTTACAAACGTTATTAATGCCAGGGGGGTCGGTCCTTAATTAGATTTTTAACTTTTCTGATAAATGGATACCAGTCAAGACGAATGGAATATGGAGTTTTTAGTGTTACTTTAAAGCACGTTGGCTTAGTTTATAATCCCAGTATTTTGCTCTGAAAATTGCGTAATTGTTCGTCGTGAATACAGGCTGAGAGTCAAGGCCAGTGAGTTACGATAACACTTGGTTCACAAAGCTCTTAGATAAACATTAGTGTATTGGCGGGTCCATTAGCACTTCATAAGCGCGATAACTCAAAAGAAGTCAGTGGATTTATGGCAAGGCCGTATACCTTGCCATGCGATAGCCCTAGTGACCCCAACTTGATTACTGGAAGGGCAACGTTAAAGGCCGCTTGAAGATTGTGTCGTCGCTTCGCAAAACCACAAGTGCTGCGAGCGACTGAACCGTGAAGAAAGATTATCGGTCAGCTTCTTGACGAGATTACAATGCCAATTACGACAACCTCTCGACCAATCACAGCACGTTCTACGTGCTCCTTAAAAAAAAAACTTCAATGTCTATGCAAAGAGTAGCAAGCTTGGATGACGAGTTTTACATGTAAAGTTGTGCGTGAGTTAAGATGCTGGCTGCTTTATCGAAGGGATGTTTAATTTGTATGCCGGTCTCACATGCGAGGGATCAATGCTGAACCGATGGACGGATGGCAGCCTTTACTTTATGGATTCTAGTTCTCAATGTGAGTTTACTCAAGGATAAGCCGTCTCTCACTGGATCAAGTTAGTTGTAACGCTGGCCCTTTGTTAACATGCTTATTTTGTTTCTGTATAGATTTTGTCGTTGGTGCTCCGGGGGCGAACTCTCATAAACGGGCCTGAAATTCCCTTTAAGAAATGCGACGAGAAAACGGTAAGGGCCACCAAGGGAGCACTGGCGCGTTGTTTATCATTAATTCTGTATGCACTTTCAATCAAAATACCTGTGCATTTCTTTGTGTTCGATTCAACTCACAATTGGCTTTATGAAACTTCGTTTACTTTATGTTTATAGCCTCAGAAAGACTTCAACTCTTTCCTGTGGCTCATCAAGAGGTCCCCGCCAGCTTATTTCTACGGAACTATTCACGTTCCCTATACACGAGTGTGGGATTTTATTCCAATGAACAGCAAAGAGGCATTCACATCTAGCCAGCATGTGTACTTCGAGCTTGATCTCACAGATGAAAAGACTATGAAAGCGCTGATGAAATGTCAAATGCTGCCTCCAGGAACACGACTTAGAAGCACTGTACCACGCAAGATGTATAAACGTTTGAAATCTCATCTGAGATACATTAAGAGAATGATACCTTTGTGGCTAAGACATCGTGATGCGCCGTACTCTAATACCGGCCCATACGCTAGCAAACTCTACGAGATGCTTACCAAAGACTGGGAAAAGAAACGGCCGATATGGGTTATGCTTATGGTGAATTCTTTAACAGAAAGCGATATAAAAACCCGTGGAATCCCTGTGTTGGATCAGTATTTAGCGTTAGAGGCGTCGAGGAATCAAAAGCTGATTGGAGCCGTCGAGAACGTTGACGAGCAGTGTAAACCCCTGAACGCGCTGAACTCATCTCAAGTAAGTCACGACTTCCTAAACAAGATAAACCTTGAATTAAATCGCCGCGTTTTTCCATGTATTAGCTTTTGAGTGGGTTAAGGGTTCTTAAGTGACTGTTGTGGATGTTCATTATCGTCTTTATTAGAGCGGATTTAAGCGCTAAGCGATAATTTTTTCGTACAGTCTGCATAACTTTACTTTTTACTGCGAAAACTGTCTCGCCGGATACGATTGACGTAAACCAACATCCAGCGAGCTTACGTGGGTAGCAATGCGAATTCCGTTGAAGTTTACTCAAGATCCGGACTTTAGTACTCGACCAAAACTGCTAATGGGCATTTGCGCTTGTGGTTTGGAGGTTGGTTTGTTTTGAAAATCTTATTCCTTGTCTAAACTGATTTCCAATCAACAATTTGTAGCTAATTGAATCAGCAACTGTTAGGAAGACTCGCTCGCCTGCAGTGGGTGTTGATGTACTTTTGTGGTCGGGAATTACTGCAGTTATTTTAACATTTCCGCCCGTCCAATTCGAGGTTATCAGAAAGGCTTAGCATGACTGTGTAATGTGTTTAGTGTTTATAGCTTTCTGCACAGGGGGAAGTTTTTTTTACCACGTGTAGCAAATCTTGTTATGCCAGCCATTCGACCGCTAAAAGCCACTAAACTGTCACAAACCTCTCGAGGAAAACCAATAAAGTGCTTCATCGCGCGCTAGTTCATTACATGAAATCAGATCAAGAATGTTTCCTTGATATAAATCCGGAACTGAAGGTCAACTTTTCAGGAATGTCTTGTTATTTTATACACGTGCTGTTGATGGATAATTTTTGGATTTTGCTGTCGGCTCCTTTTTAAAAAAAATCCCGACTATCGTATCAATTACACGGTGCATTGTGTAAGCTTTTATCATATTGAAATTTAAAACATATAGATCTTCCAGAGACAATTAAAACTGCATTTAGGCGAACTGAAGTCTGGCCCAACAGACTTCACACATAGAGTTTCTCAATTGCCTCTCACGCCTTTCGCATTTGGCGTTCATTTTCACTGCTTGGGTATTTCACAGTTGCTAGCACTCTTATCTGTGCCCTTTTTCACTTGTACAAAAAGTTTAGTAAACAACGGATTTAATTAAGCGTATATATAGGCAGTGCACTGCGGAGTATAATTTGAGATGATATTGTAGCTAGAAGTAGTGTTTTATTGCTGTCATGTAGGTTCAGTGTACAATTTCTTTCTATCCTAGCGTGCAGCCAGCCCCAGCAAGGCGCGCGGAAAAAGCTGTGATCTTGCTGACAACTTCAAGTGTATAGGAAATTCAATTAATGTGACACGTCTAATTAAGTATGCAAACATAAAGTGATTGTCTTTACACATTACGTCCCATAGCTGTCAAAACCTTTCATAGACTGCCAGTACCGCGCTGCCAAACTTGGCTAGTAAAATTTTCATAAAACTTAGCGAATAGCTGAGAATTTTCCCCTTCCGCTTCACTAGACGCTGTTTATTTCTAGAGGGTTGGAGTCTTGCTAAGAGGCGGGTCACTTAAGATGTTTTGTTTCCAAAGAACGCGTTTGCTGCGCCGCTCTAGATTGAATTTCTATGGTGTTTGTTTTGTGTGGCTTGCAAATGTATTTCTAATAAGCCTGCTAAAAGGGTTTTCGGCTTTAACGAAGTCATGTTACGCAGAAGGTCCATACATGACGCAGCTCTTGCGATTCTGCAAGGAGCTGCACACGTTCGCCTTGTGAGCAGTTGTGAGCCCGATCAAAACAACGCCATAGCATACCACACCAGTCCCTAGAGACAATGCCTAGCAGCATGATTGATGTTTTTGCGAGCCTCAGCGCTGATTTTCACTATATTAGTAACCAACACTTAGACCCCGTCCACACTACACCGTTTTCAAACGAAAACGGATACATTTTGCTCCGTTTTCAAAAGGGTTTACGTCCACACTTATCGTTTTCGTATTGTTTTCGCCGTTTTCGGTGATCGTTTTCGGCGTTGTAGTGTGGATGATAGCCGTATCCGGAGCAAAAAGTATCCGTTTTCGTTTGAAAACGGTGCAGTGTGGTCGGGGTCTTAGCGTAAATCCAGGATTGTGCACCGTTCCACAATTGATTCCTCGCATAGGCTCAGTTTGTAAATCTTCGGAACACAATAAGAGATTACTATAGTGCCACTAGCGGCTTTAGAGCGTGGTAGGCAATGCTATGCGACAAATAACAACGGTGCTCATGCAGATATTTAGGTTCCTCAGACCAAATATAAAATGTTTGGTTTTGGAGAAATAGGAGATTCTTGAGTTTCTGTGTGACTTTGATTGAGCGGTGTTGGTCCAGGAATGCGAGTCATTTCCTGAGAGGTGGGAAGAAGGGTTTTATATGCGCTGTGTTGTAATAAACAGGAACTTGTATTCTATGTCCAAGGCTTTATTATCATTCTTGAGGCTTGCAATTAGCGAACTAACCTGATATTAACTGATTGCTACTCTAGATAATGTCGTGTCCTTTTGTTCTGTAAATGTTGGTCTTTTGTAAGAGGGTCCCGTCAACCTCAAGTGAAAAGCTTCGAACCTCTTATAAATTATGTCTTATAAATAAGTTCGGACACATTCTCTAACTTTGCACTTTAATTGCATTGGAGCATGTTAAAATCTCAATCTCTCCTGTTCTTTTGCGACAATTTTTTTGCTCCAGTAATTATGTACTTCTTGAAAGGCTGCCTGTAAAAACGTTTGCGCCTGATGAGGGCGGCGACAAAAACACGCTTGTGTGGGGCACGCGACAATCAAAATCGCGGAAGATGGTGAGCGCTTCACAGATTTAACACTGCCAAATTACCTCGCAATTGCCTATCAGCCCTATAGAACCTTCAGTACTTTACTTTCCTAACTTTATTCTATAACTGGCTTGTCTTTGCATATATGTAAGAGCAGATATTATAGATTTACCGGCTGCTTGTGGTGGTCTTTCCAGTGTTCAAGATGGTTAATGGCTCTATAATAGGCCATCAACCCTTGACCCAGCTCCCACAGAACATGTTAAGCAGCCGCTCAAAGTTCCCAGCGGGTTTTCCATGGTTCCTCTGACTGTTTCTTGCCAGGGGTTCCTTATACATTTATAGCTTTACCCGCGGGCTGTACGTTTGAGATGAGTACAGAAACCAATGGGGAGGAAAAATTCCCTACTGGACTGATTCAGTCAAATACCCCACCCTGTGTACCATTCTCCAAGTGATATGAAGCCGTCCAATTAATCTAAAATGGGAGGCCGAGTGATTTTGATGATTTTTACAGTTGTGAGACAAAAACTTGGCCTACGCAAAGCAAAACAAAGCATGGGATTTGAAGCAAACGTTTTATACTGACGTGATATATACGAAAGCAACGTTTTGATAAAGTTCTATTGATGATTCACGCGAAATGCAGGAATGACATTCCAAAGCAGAGTATTTCGACAACTAAAATAATTGAGAGTTGCAATTCCAATTCTCTTTTGTAAACTAGATGCAAATCCGGTGCGATTTCTGTGCTCTCTTTTTTCTTCAAATCGCATCAAGTTGCAAAGAGTTTCGAACATGTTGCACCTTGTTACATTAGTGATTTTGTGTTAATGCGCGACAAAAATTGCAAGTGTAACGTGTGTGAACGGACCTTACTGAAGTGGCGTATTATGCTTTTAAAATTATACACCACTAACGATTTGATTTTCACCCTTCTTACATCACTACTTTTTTACATCACTACAAACGGTAAACGGTTAACCCCATTGAGACCTTCGCGTTTGCCAAGCTCGCGGCCTTTTTCGTTTGACCTTCTATAAGACAGAAGTGGGCTCTGACTGCTGTGCATGATTTCTTGCTACTAATACGCAAGGTAGCATACTAGAAGCACGACACTCAAGTAGTACGTGCGTTTATGTGCGAATTCATATATTGTAATTGTTTTACGCGAGCATCGGGTTTCGCGCGTTACATGGGATTACGTTGCCCCATACGCCGCATTCACTGTGTGTGTGTGTGGCGCTGTGTAACCGGCCCATAGCCTTCGTATCAGTGTTTATCGCATTCTACAAGACGCCCGCCGTTATTATTTACGTCGGATTGTCGTGTTCCCGCCTAATCAGTTTACAGGATCGCGACATCGGTTCTTTTGCTGCAAGATAAGGATGGTCTATGTGAGTAGAACATATGCGATGTGGTGATCGGACAGAAAAGAGAATCGTGATACAGATGCGCTTTGTTACAGCTATTTCGAAAACGTTGCCCGTGTCAAGCCTACGCACTCAGACCGAAAGGCAGTTCGGGTAGAAATGAAATATCCTTTTTGCAGGATATCTCACGGGGTCTTAATTTATAAAAACAGAGCTTTGTTAAAGGGTAAAACCCAGTAGTTAGTAGTAACGCTCGTACTCAAATAAATGAGCTGATTCAAGACCTCCAGAACTTTGCGGCCTTGTTGGACTCGTGGCTTTGTGGCTGTCTCTGTGGCTGGTAACACCACTAACACACATGGTTCACATATCAAATAATCGTCATAGAAAACAAGTCACACCTTTCCCAACCATGCCTTATCCTGTAGAATATTTATTAACAATTAGACTACGAGTTCGAGTTTTCTATGAGTCATACCCACAATGGAATTTCCCATCCACATTGTAATTTCAAGGTCCTCAAAGGGGCCCTGGCCCCTGTGAACCTGAGTCTTCACTCGTTTACTGCGCTTAAACGAGACTCCGCGGCTTGGCGCGCTCGTCGTGGCTAGTCAGCCTAGCTGTGTGCGTCGGTAACGAGTGAAGAAAGGGTGGGTATTTAGTATATATAAATGGTGAAGGAGTAGATGTAACTTTGCCTATACGTGGAAATTGCTCGCATGTCCTCGTGCATTGCGTTAAATACTTCAGGGTTGTAAAAAAAAGGACAACTCTTGTCTCTCATTGTAGGTAATTTTCGCTCTAAACCAGTCCCTACGCTTCCAAGAAAGGCTGCGCAGGGGCCAAGTCCAAGTGACATACACAACAGATGATCTCATCGAACACTACAACTGTGGCGATCTCAATTCCGTGCTGTTCTCAACCCAGTCTACCAGCCTTCCAACACTCACGGCCAACTCCTCGCTGCAGGAGCGAGAGCGCAAGAAAGCGCAGGAAATCGATGTATATTTCCGTAATGAACTGATATTTGAAAGAAATAAGCGCATGGCGCAACGGGTCATGGAGCTGCTAAGGGATTATCCCGAGAGAGATTTCTTCTTCGCATTTGGTGTAGGTGAGTTTATGTTTCACTGGAAATTCCACTAATCAAAATTTTATTTGGACAAATCACAGTCACGTATTATCTGGCAAGAAATTCCGCACGCCCAAGGAGTCACCCTCTCGGAGCCTCGATCTAGACTATGTAAGCGAGTTAGCGTATCATCGACTTCTGCTAAAAATAGTACAGTAAAAACCCGCATAAAAGAACAAGTGGTTTAAGAACACTCAGGCTGAAATTTGGTCAAAAAAGTACCTTATACATAAGAACACATGCAGCCTGCAAAATGAAAATTGTTCTTGTATAAAAAATTGCTGCCAGTTAGTACAATAACCCACTGTGTGGTAGAGTACCGAGGAGATCAATATAATGTGCTAGACCATAGTTCTACAACAGGAATTAAAAATGACATGTAGCAATTGTTTTTTAGACTTGACTAATTGTTGTTACTAAATGTCACCTTTCTACCAATCACATTCTTTATTTGACTGTTGTAGTGTATGCAGTAATTGATGTTAAGAAACAAATTACTTTAAGAACACCTTAAGAACATTTTCAGGCTGATTTTGCAGAAAACACCCAATATACAAGAACGCAAATCAGCCTGATTCCCCAAAACACCTGTTCTTTTATGCGGGGTTTTACTGTATCGTAGAATTTCAACGCTCCTTGAGTAGAAAAAGCCACTGCTTTGCTGTCCTTGCGCAAACACGTTTTTCACACTGTCGCGCAAGTTTAAGTTTCTCTATATTTTGGCAAATCTTGAGAGCATCAGCACATCACATCGACTGCTTCTGACACTTTGTCCCTCTCAGGTCACTTTCTAGGTAATCAAAGTATTATCGATATTATGAAGAAGAATGGCTACGAAGTGGAGTACGTCAAGCCCGAACAGAAGCTGCCCAGGTATGTTGGCGTAACCATGGTTACACATGGACGAGCCGAAACATGATTGTTAGACGTTCCATTTCAGTCATAATGTTCTCGTAAAGTAGCCCAGTTTTTGTCGAGACAAGCGAATGAGTGATTGTAACTACTTTAGCACTCAGATAACGCATTTTGGTACTGGCGGCCCTGAGAAAATGAGAAATTTAAAGTACGTAAACCTGATGAAAAAACTAAACAACAAGAGCGGCAAAGAGAGAGATGGATATGGAAATCTTTTATTCATATGCCGTTATCACTGGGAATTTCTGCAGAAACCCCCATGGGAAAGCTGAATTTCCCA
The DNA here is from genome assembly GCA_033964015.1 of Scolanthus callimorphus. Lineage (NCBI taxonomy): Eukaryota > Metazoa > Cnidaria > Anthozoa > Actiniaria > Edwardsiidae > Scolanthus > Scolanthus callimorphus. Next base: position 20,546,899 of record CM066913.1, read on the forward strand.
AGGCTCGCGCATGGGAAGTCTTCGGAATTCACATGGATAGCCATGGAAAATCCGAGCACTTCCCATTCTTCTACCATTGGAAATTCAGCTTTTCCCATGGATGGTTTTCTGCAGAAATTCCCTGTGTATGCGGCCCTGCGCACTGTGTTTTTGTTCGCAGATGGCCATGCGAGCGCTGGAGCAAGTCACATATCAAGGAATTTATTTCGCGAAAAATTCTCCACTTGCTAAAGTTGCAATATGACTTCTTATTAGAAACTTACCCTTGACTAATTTGGAAGGTCTATAAGTATTTTTTCTCGTATCTGAGCGAAAAATTCACCACAACTTGTGTTCGAGAAAATCTTTTTCTTGGTCGTCGGCCAAAAGGCCTGGAGTCGAGATTTGAGAACCACAGGGAGCCAGCGTGGATTCCAAAAAAACGGCGACTGCACTTTATTGATGTGTTCTCACACACACAACGTACCCTTCTATGCAGATGTTCAGGCAAGCCTGTGGCCGCGTAGCACTAAGTTCAACAGAGTGGAGATAAGGAATTAACCTTGTGTGAAAGCTAACGTGCTAATGATGAGATATGCAATGATGCATATGACGAGATAAATCCCATTGATCTTTCAGCTTCAAGGCAAAGAAATCCTTGCATGTCAGACGCGATAGGCGCAAAAGATGTCGAAGTAGAAGGAAGAGAAAGCGCAAGCGGTGCGAGAGAAAGCGAAAGAGAAAAGGGCCTGACTTTAGTAAAGTACGCTTATTACATAAAGCAACAAGGCGGACAAAACCCACTAAAAGGTATGCTGTCGTATTATAAATAGGACTCCCAAACGTCCAGTTTTGCAGAAACCCGTCCATGGGAAAAGCTGAATTTCCCAAGGCAAACGCATGGGAAGTGTTCGGAATTCACAGGGCGAGCCTTGGGAAATCCGAACAATACACATGCTTCTACCATAGGAAATTCAGTTTACCCTTGGTTGGTTTTCTGCAGAAATTTCCTGTGATTGTTAGATATTTTATGTTCTGTTTGGTTGGGAGCACGACGGCAGGAGCTTTATATGGATAGGTCGCCTTTTCAATCTATATTTTCAATTTCTACGCTCTACAAGTAATTTTGAGGTATTTTTAGTTCATTTTCTTTTACGCATGCGTTAATGGCGTTAATGTCAAAGGCTCGCTGGATGTTAACTGGGGTACCCTGCACAATCTTTAGTGTCATGCTCATCTCATATGCTTGTCTGAGTCTACACTGAATCTTACTGGCTGGAATTTGGTACTTAGGTAATGTGACCTTGCATCAAAAAGGCTTCTCTGAAACAAGTGAACAAAAGGTACAACAACAGGGCGTCAGGTTTCATAACCATTCCCCTCTAAACGGAAATATATAACGGGGAATATATGACGGAATGGTACCAAAATATATTGGACGGTCCTCCCTTAGGAACTGCAGGGACGGGTCCAGGTTTTTAATTAAAAAGGGGGTGCGTTTCTGGTTTGAAGAGCCAGATTTGTCAGTAGCTACCAGAACCCCCCCATATTTTTTTTGTCGGGGATGATCGTCGGAAATTTTCAGTTTCACCCCTAAAAGATACCAAACATGGCGGGCCATGGCGTGGCTCAAAAAAATTATTACCCTAAAAGATGAGGTCTTATGTACCAAGTAGGCGCGAAGGACACAGGTAATAAGGTGAAAGATACCCATCAAGAAATTTCCGTGTTTGTTTCTAATTTATCGTCTTCTCGAATCGGATAATCTCTCTTTCTTATACGGTTTTAAGAAGCACCATCATAAGAGAAAACAATTTGGACATAGTTTCGGCCCTAAAAGATACCAATCTCCCTAAAAGTTATTGAAGATCACGATCATCCCTTTAAGAGACCAAACCATCTTGATTTTAACCCCTAAAAGATACGACGATCATCCCCGACCAAAAAATATGGGAGTCCCCCCCCCCCCCTCCCCCGGGCCAGAACCTAGACGTTAGGACTACATTTTCCCGTTTTAAAACATTTTTGTATCGCAAAGGCCGTGCGCCCGCACCACAAGCACCTTCGTGATCTCTCGTGATCCGCCACTGCGCTGTTGTAGTATCTTGGAGTAATTCACACTTCCTTCCTTGCAGACTTGTTCACCATTATCAGAAACCCGCGTAACAGAAAGTGATAACTCGTGGTTCGGTTCCTCGGCAGTCAAACCACGCGTATGGACACTAGCGTGTCTTGTTACATGTCTAACAACCTGGTACGTGTATCATGACATCACACGGTGAACAGAACGCGCTAATTCTCCTATGGTAGGACGATGAAGCGTATGGCCGATATCAACAGGGCCTGTTGCACTCCACGGGTTACAAAACTCCAGAATATCGCAGTCACGTGTCCGATATAACGAGGGCGGAGGGCAAGCCTTGAAACTGCTACATCAGTATCGAAAAATGTATACTTGAAATTACGTATACCGAAATCGCTGAGGCGGACGGAATTGAACCCACATTTGGCCCGCTGCATTCGGTGAATTATAAATGACGTGTAAATATATGATGAAGACAGAGAACTGAAGGGACCCAGCTTGGAAGAGAACAATCGAGTTGGGAAGCAACGACGATGTGTAATGGTTTTGTTCAGGACAGGAAAGGCATATAAAAGTTGCCGGTAATTACGCCAGGCTCTGGAGACAATGGTTAATTCTTTAATTACAGTTCACGCAATATTCAACTGGCTTTATGCTAAAGCGAGAAAGTTGATACGGCGAGATCCACTGTGTTTTCTAATAATGTACAAAATATTTGGAAATCAAGGTTTATAAAATGTATAGTTATATATAGAGTGTTTCGATAAATTTTTGGGCTAATCATTTCCTGCTCTTTCGTGCTCCCCTCTTGCAGACAAATACGATGTTTTGATCTACCATCTGGTGCGTTCAGCACACAGGAAGTCGTCTTACTAAAATCCATCAGCTCTTCCCGCCTTTTCTATAAGGTCAAAATTTGCAACCTTTTGTTTCCAGTTCTCGTATCTTCGAACACGCACGTCAAAGTCGCACTTCTGTACGCATAACCACTAGTGCCAACCGGATGTACGTTTCCCAGACATCATGATTTATTTAGGGTTTTCACCTATTTCACTACTAAACCGCGTGAGCCAATCGGGTCCTAGCCCTCTGTTCGCCTCGGCAGTCGCCTGGCTTCCCTGATTACGTGATTACGAAAGATGAAAACGTTCGGGACGGAAGCCAGCCGATTGCACTAAAGACACAGGGCAACCATTAGGGCAGGAAGCCTCCCCCACAAGGAGGAGCATAGTTCCTTTACGCATACACTGCTATTCCAGGCCCCGGTTGTTCAAAAGCCGATTAAATTTATTTCGGGTTTAATCCAGGATTAAATTTGAGCACGCGCGCTAGAGCGGCAGGTGTAAAGTACAGGTCGCAGGTCACACGCAGGTCACAGGTCGCAAGTCACAGGTCACAGGTCACAGGTATTTTTAAGAAGGTAGTCTAAGATTGACTTTTATAAAAAAATAACACCCCTCTCTACATCCTGTTCTCTTTCAAATGCGATGTTTATTACAATAATGCGCATTATTGATTGTGGGCGACTGCAGGGAGCCCATGAGACTTATCTCGACAGGGCTTCGGATCACAGGTCATATTTTTAGTACTCATATAAAAATACAAATGAACTTCTCTTTGTACCTTTGCTCGAAGATCGTTTTGCTAATTACCCATAAAATTCGCAATGCTGTATCGCCACGTACTTTTGGCAATTGGTTGTCATTCATTTTTACGCACTAATATCTACAAATATCTACATGATGTCAGCCTAGCACAACATACCGAGACAGAAACCATCCATTTCCATCGGCTGATTTGGGGAATGTATTGCAATATTTCTGATTGAATTCGGTAAAAGAGTAATAAAACTTTGCTTAAAGAAGACTATTTCAAGATGTCTACACGTAATTCATGGTCTGGTATCGACTGAAAACAACAACAAAAGAGTGGCTCACTAGGACTGCACTTAAAAGTGCAGGATAATTAGACACACGGTGCATTTAATGAGGATTGTAATAATACATAAATAAAAAATAAGACTACATCAATTAAGGGAAGAACTATGTTTATTCCAGATAAACATGGATACACAAATATCAAGGACTTCAAAATTTCTGCTGTCGTCGCAACGTCCATCGTATGTAAATGTATAACTAATTCAGTTCAGTACAAACGAATACAGTAAAAACCGCATATAAGAACCTGAATTTGAAGAACCTGTAAGGCTAGAATTATCCACGTGTAAAAGCCCATGTTTCCTAATTTATTTTAGGCTAAAACTCTAGGTTCTTATACGCGGGTTTTTACAGTACCAGTTCACTTACTAAAATATAAATAACATGTTTTTCTTCAACGCACTCAGTTCAGTGTTTCAAAAAATATTTACAAACGAATACGAAATTGACTTACCAAATGAAGTCAAGATGGCATTGTCTTTTAGTATAATCTGTAATGTTAACAACATAGCATGTTGTTCTTCAACGCATTCAGTTCAATGTTCAATGTTTCAACAAAATATTACAAACGAACACCAAATAAAACGAAATTGACTTACCAAATGAAGTTAAGATGGCATTGTCTTAACGTTTTTTTAGTATAATCTGTAATGTTAACAACATGACATGTTGTTCTTCAATGCACTCAGTTCAATGTTCAATGTTTCACAAAATCTTACAAACGATTTTTTTATAAAAGTCAATCTACCTTCTTAAAAATACCTGTGACCTGCGACCTGCGACCTGTGACCTGCGACCTGTACTTTACACCTGCCGCGCGCTAGAGGTGTTGCTAGAAAGAATCCGGGTTTAAAATACGGCAAATCGAGGGTTAAATTTAACACACCTCTTGGGGGTGGTTTAAATCGCTAATCCAGGTTTAATTGGGCTATCAGCGGTAGAATAAAACACTAGAAAAGAGGACAACGTGACTATTGGGCCATTAATTATTTTCTCTAATCCAGGATTAACTAACTCGGGGTTAAAATGCTCCTCGAAAGAAGGTTAAGTCAAATTAATCCTGGTTAGCTAAACCAGAGTCAACTCAATTTAACTCAAGATTAACCTGGTAAATCCAGTTTTACTGCCCACAAAAACTAGAAAAACGCCTGCTCGTGCTGAATAGTTTTAGTGTAAGCTTAATTACAAGTTTTTCGCAGTGATCATTTCATCTTAGATATTTTGCACAAACAAAGTATAAGCTTAGCTTTTTCGAAAGCCTGACAGTAAGACTTGCGCTGAATGTAGAAGTATTCCGCTTTTTCGAAAACATGATAAATAATTTAGGAAGCCTAGCCTTTTCATTATTGTCGTTTAGATTTCCTGGCAAATGCCTTCTTTTCATTAAGGCAAAGTCCCTTTCGTGCTTTAGTCTTAAATCGACTGTTTCAGTGAAGAAAAAGAGACGAAAAGCTCACATTTTGTTTTGTTGCCGTATGCTAGTGCCACAACACGTATTAAAATCATGTCGAAATCTCAACTTTGTTTGCAAAAAAATCGACTGATTTTATTCATACAAACTTATCAATGACATGACTGATTCTCGACTTACGATCTGCAAGAGGACCTCTGTTTTCATGTAGTTTGCCTTGGCTTTCGAGTTTCCAACCCGCCAACTTGTTTTACTAGCCTGGTGCACACTTGCGACATAACGACATAAGAAAAATGTCACGCGAACAAAATTTAGTGGTTTTAAGAAGTTGAAGTGGTCAAAAAGTAACATAAGATTGCTTTGGTGAAGTAATCTAATGAAGATCCATGGAAAATATTGATTGTTTCAATCATTTTCCCGTACTTTTTTCGTTGCAACATAACGTCCTTATGTCGTTATGTCGCTAGTGTGCACCAAGCTTAAAGCTTGTTTTACAGAAGATCCTTCTTCGCCACTTTTTTGGTACGAGAAATGCTGGCAAAACATAGCTAAATATATATAGTTGTCACCACCAGTTGAAGCTACAGTTCCCCTCTCTTATCTTTTCTGCTGGGCGAAAGATAAACCAATAAAAAGCTATAATGTGTGTGGTTTTCTTTAGAAACACTGCCAGTTTCCAAACTGCAATCGTTTTGTGAGAGAATCACGTGGTACTTTGGATTCATGCCATTCTAAATTTGGAAGTGTCACGCAAGGGTATTATAATAGTTTGTTTTTGTTAATAGAGTAACGTTATAGATCTTGCGATCGGCTGCAGATGACTTCGAAAGATTGTTTTTAAAAAAAAATTCCCGGCCAAAGTTCTATAATTCTCCACGCACTCTTCAAGTTTAAATGATTTGCAAGCTTTCAAAACAAAACAACTTATTTCATTACACTCGATAGCTTGGGGTCAGACCCAAAAAATCTCGGCAAACGTGTATAAATACATTTTTAATAATAAATAACCCAGGGCTAAATCCTAACTCTGGGTTAAAGTTAATCGGCTTTTGAACAACCGGGGCCAGGAATAGATGTCAGATCAGAACCTGCTCGGAGACCAAAACGGGGGTCTAATAAACCGCCAATCGCTGTTGCTTATTTGGAGGGTTTGTAAGTAGTTTTTCATCAGACTAGGCCAGCGAGAAAGGCTTTTATAGATGCTCCAGACACATCGCACTCTTGGTTGCCTTCGCTTAGGGAAAGGCGCTGGCAACGAGGTTGCGTGGTTTTATTTCTCGACTGGAAGGGGCTGGAAGCTACATTTTAAACTACAGTACAGCAGTTTCTTAGTAAACGACAGCATTTTCTTGAAATCTCACTGCATGCTATCAGCAAAGCTCTTTCTTGTTGAATTCATCAGCTGGCCAGCAAGCTATCATAAAATGAGTACATTTTAACTCCACCCAGAGTCATACACAGTTTGCCCTGGTGAGGCTTTGAGCGCTCACGAGACCTTTCCTGATAAAGCCAATAAAGCCTGATAAAGCCAATACAACTTCAACTACAGCAAAAACGGAAAGAAGAATTATGTTGTACTGAAAAGGAAAAATGCTGCGTGTTCTTCGTGAAAATGTCGAAGGTATTGTTTTTCGCGGAATCAATTTCACCGCGCTTTGCCCGCTGAAAAATTGCCGCGAAAATTAATGACGCGAGCATTATACTTTGTTCGTATTTTTCCAGTATACATAGGGTCTCATAAAACATCTAGATTCTAAAGTACCTTTCATCTTTCTCATTTGCGCGACTTTACTTTCCCTTTCAATAATAAAAAAATGCTTTTTCCTTCGGAAAATCGTACCCTGCTAGTAGAGGTTTCTTTCTCCCCTTGATTTTTTTTTCTAACACTGCAAAGTACCATCAGACATGCGAACAACTTTGCTATGGGGCCGACCATGCATTTGACTTCTACTTTTGAAAAAAATTCCTGCACAGCATATTTGTTATAATACTCAACTAATTTTACGAAATAAATATCTTACAATATTTTAGAGAAATAAAAAAAATCATCCACCCCTCCCCTCAAAAGTCAAATGGTCGGCCCCTAACACGGTTCTCCCTCACAGCACCTAGTAACAAGATATAGTACAGCTGCTTTGAGCTTGTTGTTACTACGCGTACAACATCAACCAAGAAATTTTGCGTCGGATCTTATAATCCTTAGTTTAGAATTAGGCATTTAAAAAATTTCGAACGTGTATGCACCGACGGATTTGGCAGATAATCAGAGTGATTTAAAATCGGTATCAACTTGGATGTTAGTATTTCGTTCTCGAAACTCCGGAAATCCTTTAAAACCAAACGTAGGCGACGAAAAGTAGTCGCGCGCCCCTTCCGCACCGGTTCCTATATAGGGTCATGGTCGGTCGGTAGCTACGCAAAAGAACTTACTAAAAATAATTGATCTTCCACACCATCACCTTGTAACGAGATTTATATATAAGGTGGTTGTATCTTGATTTTGATTCGGTCTTTTTTCGCACTGATTTACTTTTGAAGCTCACAAATAACTTCGTCGGCAGTCGGCTAGCGCTAAGAGCTGTTGATATTGCACTAGCTGGTCACTTGGTGGCTTTGATTTTAGTGAACAGTGCTCTTTATTTAGCTGGTCAGCGGATTGTGACATGAGAACAGCTGTTCAACATGGCGGCCAGTCATGCAAGGTGTGGTGAAGAGAAGATTTGCCTTCACTTGGGTTTGACAGTCGCTCTATCGCCCATAAACCGCCTCTAGAGCCAAAAGAACTCCTAAAGTGGTTTTCAAAGTTGAGCACTGGTCATCGACGGGAGGGATACAGGCGATGAAGTAATACAATGGGGCGGTTATGACAAAGGTCATTGGGTATGTGAGGCATTGGTTTGCATGGATAGCGTCTATCACTGATACCCTCGCTCGCGTCCGTCAGACATCACGTCACTTAGCGTGGACCAAACACATGTACATGCAACAAGAACTCTATACCACGCTACACACAACTCAGGTATTGAACATCACAGCTAGAAAACACCGAGAAATCAAGTTTCCATCTGCCGTGACAGAAAACACGGCTGCGTGTAGAGTAGCGTTATTATGGAAACGAATTTAGACAAAATGGTTTTGTTTCACGAACGCGATAATGGATGCAATGGAAGCACCGGAGAATGGATTCACCGATTTTGTACCAAACTAGGAAATGATTACTTTTGTGAAATTGAGAAAGACTATTTGAGGGACCACTCCAATTTGGTTGGTTTGGACGAGGAAGTAACATGTTTCTCCCAAGCGTTAAATGTCATTTTAGACAGGCCCGATAGAGGTGATGATGATTTCATTCGATTCTCTAGAATCTCGTACCAATCATCTGTACTTGATAAAACGGTGGCGAAAAGTGCTGAACATCTATATGGTTTGATCCACGCTCGCTACATTCTTAGTGAAAGAGGGTGTAAGAAAATGTTATATAAATATCTGCAAGGTGATTTTGGGCACTGCCCGAGAGTTCTATGTGCAAATGCTAATGTGCTGCCTATAGGACTTTCAGACCAGCCTGGAGAAGAAATGGTTAAAATATACTGCCCCAAATGTAATGAAGTCTATGAGCCCCGGCAACTCAAGTATTGTTATATAGATGGTGCCTATTTTGGGACAAGTCTGCCCCACATGATATTTATGGTATATCCTGATTACAGACCCGATAGAACATCACAGCATTATGTACCAAGATTATATGGATTCAAACTTCACTCATCACATTATGGACAGAGTAATGCAGAAAACAGAAGATTTGTGCCCAAGCTTAATGGGGCTCCTAGAGTTACTGTAAAGAAAACAAAGTTAAAATAATCAATTATAGATACAGAGTGCAAGAGTATATAATATATTATACAAAAACATTGCATAAATATGCAGAAAATTTCTTTTTTGTCTGAAAGGAATTCAACTTGGGCTGGTCTCAAGCAGTTAATGTTCAATAGCCAAAAGAACAAAATAATGGTAAAAATCCTTTTATGTAAATGTTTCACTCCTTTGTTAGTATGGATTAAGAAAAGTTTATTTCCTATGACTTATCTCATGCTACTTAGATTCTGGCAAACAATCATTTAGCATATGAATTGTTAGTGGTTTTAGCTTGTGACATTCCATTCTTATGTTATCTTGGTAGCTAACAGGAGCAGCAGTTGGCAGATTCTTGTGTAGTGCTGGCACACAATGTATAAAGGATTTGAAAGCTTTACATACAGGATTACAGAAACCCTGCAGACTTTACGTTACCTACCCTATGTCAAGCTCAAGAACAGAGCTTCTAACCAATTAAAGAATTACAAATGACTTAAAGACAGCTAAGGGATGAAACATTCTTTTTATCATAATTTCATATAATATTTTCATCTGCAATATTGGATATAATTTGTTAAGATTTTATAAGTGTATTTTATGAGTGAAAATATGAAAGTTTAGATAATGATAAATAAGAATACACAAGGAATCAATCTTTCATGAAGTAATATTTTGGCTAATATTGCCCTATTAACAAAAATTTATTGTTGATTACAGGCAAAGAAAGGCTTAGATATAATTCCATAGACCCAAAAAGGTTTTGTGTCTTATTTATAAAAGGCCTACGTTATATTTTCAGATTGAAGAACAATATTTTGCAAAGCTAAGGCATTGGAGCATGTTATTATGAAAGGAACTTACTCTTGTTTACCACAAACCACTAGGGAGATTTTAGGGCATGTCAAAAGCAAATTATAGAAAGACTGATTGATAACAAGATACACATACATAATAAGCAGCTGCTTGCACAATTTTTTCAAACAGCATGATATGTTTTGAAAATTGTATTTACTATCTTTTTATTTTTATTATTTTCATTTACATTCATTGGTGTGTACATTCGTTATCATATTTATAAGAACATTCATGTTAAATTAAGGTATTTAAATTATTTGTAAAAGCGCATTTATACTAAAAGGAGTTAAAATAAAGAGGATAAATAGCATATTGTATGGATGCTATGACAACATGATTACAGAACATGGTGACAGGGCCGTCAACCCCGGGACTTCAAAAATCTGGAGACTGCCTTGGGATGGCAAAATTTCCTGAAATTCTCCCGGGAGAAATACAGTAAATGTATGGCAGTCATCTGAATTTTTTTCTGGGAGACAAAGTGAAAAATCTTGAGACTCCCGGCAAAATCGGGAGAGTTGACATCCCTGTGGTGAGGTGAGACCACACAGGCATGAAAGGAAAACCCATCACTTACATACCTGCCAACCAGGAAAGCTCCAAAATCGTGAGATTGTGTTTCAAATACAACAACTGTATGAGGAAATTGCAAGAAATTTGCCCCAGAGATATACAGTATGGAAAGTTTCAGTTCTTTTTCCTATGAGACGAGGGGTAAAAACCAGGATTCTCCTGCAAAAACCAGGAGAGTTGGCAGGTATGCACTTGTGAAATGGAAGAGTGAAAATCAAATCTCCACCCTCAAAAAAATCAGGGAGACGTCTGCAGGGATGTCAACCCCAGGACTTCAAAAATCTGGAGACTGCCTTGATGTGGTGAAATTTCCTGAAATTCTCCCAGGAGAAATACAGTAAATGTATGACAGTCGTCTTGAATTTTTCCCGGGAGACAGAGCGAAAATCATTAGACTCCCGGCAAATCTCCGTGTCTACGTTTTGTTTCCTGTAATTTTGTTCAGCAGGTCACATGTTTTCCTTTATGTCTTTTTTACTCTTTTGTTGCAGTTTAGAAATCTGAGTAAAAATTGGATTTAGCCATTTGCATGCAAATACAATTCTTCAGCAAAATTACAGGAAATAAAGCATAGACGTCTCCCAAATTTATTTAGCGTACAAAGAGAGTGGCTATACACAAGCTTCCAGTGTCCTGGATAGAGCCTCGAGTTCAAACCTTCAAATTTCTTAGCAATATTACGAGCTACAGTTGGGCTTGAACTTTTGATTTTGTTTCCAGAAAAAATCCATCGCCCTGCTGCCCTATTGAAGGTATTGAGATATGATCCCCAACCTCTTTGGAATTTTCAGTTGAAAATACAATGAATGTACATATAGAAAGGAAAAGGAATTTGCTCCCCTTTTTTCTAGAACCACATTTAGAAGATAATCATTTCATCAAAAAATTAGGACCCTCCCCCCGTCCTCTGTTTGACCTAGTAGAACACATTTTATAGAAAGAGGGGACACATTTTCCTTTCGTTGCGCGCAAAGCGCGCCCAAATTTTGAAACGCAATTAAAACGCATTTCATCAAGTCATAAACGCATAAACGCATTTCATCAAGTCTCAGAGAAAGGGTAAATGAACATTACGTTTTTCGTGATATTAAACAAAGCCTTTCAGCAGCCCAGGAAATACGCTACCTCAACTACATGGTTAGATGAAAGCGTCTATTGACGAGTCTGTAGGTTATATCATTAGTGCGCGCAACTGCGTGATGATTATTCATGTGCGTGAAGCGCGGCCCAAATGACGAATTTCTATGAATTTCTATGCTTGTAACGTCGAACTCACGCTTACCTAAGGGTTCTTCTTTCGAACATAGTGACTGCGTGCCAGGCCTATCACTGCAAGGTATTTTTGGGAGAGTTTATTTTTACTCGTCAATATAAATGGCGCGCTTCGTTGTGCGAGATCTGAAAGAGTATATTAGATGTCATTCTTTAAGCGCGATGAGAAGTTGCCTCTAACACGCGAACAAAATTAGGACCCTCCCCACAAAAATAGGAGCTCCCCTCCCTGCTAAATAATGACACGTCCCTCAGAATACACACTCGCCTGAAGGCTCGTGTGTATACATGAAAACACAAGTGACGCGTGGGATATTCTGCAGTATGCCACTCGAAAGCATGTATAACTAGTATATATGCAGAAGTACAAAATGTTCTTCTGATACATGTCATTCAGTCTCTACTCGATAAATAGTGTTTTTTATTTTTTTCCAGGCCGATAGTACTTCCCAGTTAAGATACATGACAATTTTGCCATCTTGAAATTGCCTCCCAGATGGCGTGTATTCATCTAAGCGTTCCTTGCTGATAGAGTTGAAGTCACACAGACCGTTAGATGAAGCATGCAGGAAGGCTGCGAATTCTCTGATGTTATCGAAATACCACGAAATTTCCTCTCTTCTCAAACAAACGTCAATAAAACCTGCCTTTTTGGCATACTCTATAACTCTTTCCATGTCGTCAAACTGCCAACAGCTTTTTCGGCCAAAATACTTAAGGACATCAGCGCATAGATCTCCAAGTCCTGTCGGATACTGAAAAAGATATCTCCCGCCATGTTTGAGACTGCTGTAAACCTTCAGGAAAAACTCTTCCTTGTTTGAAATCCAGTTGAGAACAGTTGAAGCAAAAACTGCATCGTAAATCTGTTCGCCTTCTCCAGGAAACTCAAAGCTATTTCCAATTTTGAATTTCAAATTTGGTAGCTCCCTGTACATTGCTGTTGCATCTTTGATTCTCGCCTTGTCAGGATCAACACCTAGAACACTCCCATCTCGTCCCACATGCTGCACAATAAAGGCAGATAACTCCCCCATTCCACAGCCCATGTCAAGTATGTGTTCGCCAGGCTTGGGATCCAATTTTCGGACAAGGGACATACCAACTTGCTTTTGGCGAGGACTGGAAACGATTTTATACTGCCTTATCAGGCTTTCTTCTGGGGTGTCATCCATAATTTCTGGTTTAATCTACTAAATTAATTCAAGCAAAATGTTTCATTTACCGATGAAAAACCCTGCTGAAAATTTCCCGACTCCATGTCGATGTCAAAAGACATAGGTCGAGAGAAATCATCTAGCGTGCTTACCATTGGTCGCGGAAATCAAGCTTTTGCCCCACAAATGTTGCTCATAAGGCCGTGTCCCATATAAGGAAGTTACTTTCCTTATTTGGGAGATACGCGTGCTGTTAGCCTACCCTCGAGGTCAAAATCTCTAAAAGAGCTCAAGTGGCTAACGTCTTTTACCCGTGATATTTTGCATCAAAAGACACACCAAAAACATGGTGAATCGTAGTTAGTTTTCTTAAAGGGCAAATCTAGGCTAAAATAGCGCTAAAAGTATCAAACCGGTTTCTTTCTATGGAAATTCATGAAATTTGCGTGTAGGATCGGAGACGAAAATAATATCCCCTTGAGATGTAAAAGATAAAACAACCGCCTACATCGTAACGGCATCCTGACAGTTCCAAATTCTTTAACTGCATATTTCTGCCTTTTGCCACAGTTTCTCGATGTTGTAATATAATTTATGTGCAAACCATGCCGTCATAAGATGAAATAAAGCTGTTCCTTTGAGTTTTCAGGGCAAAAAAGGGAAAATTACGGCAGTTATTGCGGCGGGATACTAATAAACACACACTTGACCTACAAGTCACGTTATCTATAGTTCCTAGACTCCCGGGATTCTGGTCGAGCGGTTGAAATGAGCAGCGAAAGCTTGATATGAACCGGGAATTCCGGATGTAACGTCAATGGTACAGTGACTTTTCAGTTATCTGAGTTTATACTGGTTGGGACGAGCTTTAGAGGTGGACAAGCTTCAGAGGTTCTGCCGGACCCGCCGTTTTGGTTGGAACGGACCGATCGAAATAGTTTGTACACCATTGTACCTGCATTTTCTCCTCCCCCCCCCCCCCCCCCCCCCCCCCCCCCCCCCCCGAACCGGTCCCCAAGGCCAGAAACATGAAAACTAATTTATATGTTTCTGCACAAGGCAAAATAGCAGGTGTTGCGTCGTTCCCCAATAGTAACCGCACATGCATATGGCCAAGAAGGATAACCCACTACAAACACGCGAAAGCGAACTCGAGAAATATTGAGGCTGTGTAAACCCAAGATGACACTAAATCCCAATAAATATTTATCTGCCTTGCATAGAACATACATAAACTGCAAACACCCTAATAAAAAGCTAGTGACCACTATAATAAACGAAGGCGGGGCAAGTGAGCTACCTCGCAGAATGGTTACACAGTACAGTAGATCGAGTGTAAACAGGTGCCATCCCCGGTTCCATTCAGTCATTCGTGATCATCCAATGCAACTTACCCGAGATTCACACCGACACGAGTCAGACAAACTTGGTCAAGCTTTAGAGGAGAACAATACGTGTATTTTCATCTAAATGTGTGTACGTCGATGCGACTAAGTCCACGTTAATGAACGGTGAACAACATCTTGTACTTTTAGGGCAGAGTCGTGATGTCGTGAATCTGAGTCCTGTTTAAAACTACCGAGGTCACGGCGCGATCATATAGTTTGTAGTGTCGTATTGCGTGACCCAGATATAAAGGCCATGTTACATGAAGCAGTAGCAGGGACATTCTCTTACCCAGAGCTCCCCGACCGACCTTCAAAACCAGCCAATCAGCAACGTGCCTCAAATGGATGTCACCAGAGCCTCCCCTGCGAGGAGCGAGCCGGGGAGCTCTGGGTACGAGAATGTAGCAGGGACATTTGCATACGCATGCGCGGCTTAGATTTATTGAACTCCCTCATGCCTCGGAGAAGGGTCGTGACAGCTCAATGTTTACGGGATTTGACCGTGATATGTGGAACGAAATTGAAATGAATTACTCCAGAATTCGCCTAAAGGTTTTTATCTATGTCTTTGCTGCCTATTCTATGGAAAGGAACATGGGACGTTCAAAGAAACTCAAGTTTCGTCAATATTGCAGCCGTGTTGTCTTGTTACATCCCGTAATTGGAGGTTGCTTGCTCATTTTAAAGGAGAACCTGAATCATTTCACATACGGTAAGTTTCTCTATCGTCAGCATTGGGCATGTTTTGAAGTCAATCTTGATCATTCGCGTTTGCGATTGTCGATAACACCAGTGAAAATTCTGTTTAATTTCAATTTACAAGTAAATTATATTGAATGCTCCGAGCCCACTAAAATTCCAGCAAGGTCATTTCTCCATCTTAAATCTTTGTTGATTGTTCTCAACTAACCAAGGGTATCATCAAGAAACGATTAAAATAGCCATGAAAATTCGCTGATCATATGAATTATACTATTGAACTCAAATGACTATTGAACCTGTTCAAATTATGCGTAACACTCTTGAAGCCGATACCACCACAGAATGACAAATATATCGTATTTATGTATCTGAACGATGTCGCAATACTATAAGGTTGTTGAGAGTGCAGATTAAACAGAGATCGCTTTGAGTTAAATACGCAATAAATAACAATATTTCGCCATCAATTTTTCTTGCATAATTTGCAATGGTGGCCTCCTCTTTTATGTGCTATAGAAAAATATCGAGCTCATTTCTCCATCTTAGTTTTAGCATGATTTTAACCAGTAATGCTCCAGCTGTTAATTTGTTAACATTTTCTTGTGTTCAAAATTCGCTAACATAACTAAAACGCTTTTTCATTGTAGTACTTTTGTGATTTTTGTTGCACGTGCAGGTCTTTAACGGCTTTTAGTATCAGTAATGCTGACATATTTCATCCATCTTATTTTTCCAGATCTTCTGAATTGTAACAGGGGCATTTTCACACCATCAATGTTGTGATTCTAACTGTGACAGAATATGCAACTAAAGAGCTATAGGGATGGCCTCTAGGCAGGATAGGGTTGGGTGTTTTGAGTGAATACCTTCTTTGTAATTGGAAGTGTTTCTCTAGCGTCTTAAAAATGACTTGTTCTGCCAAGAAATCAACTCAATAAACATTTCCATTTGTCGTTCGTCGTAAATTTTGTAATATTGATTGTGGCAGTCGTCCAGTGCTATAAACCTCGATGGGTGGGTGAGGGGGTCTTCAAGGTTTTAAAAAATTGTATGTATACTATCATAAATTACGTTTTCTTCTGAATTCAGCAATGGCTTTTTTTGTGGTAGTATATCGTATGCTGTTCAAGTTGCATGCTATCATCGTCGTTTGAAACAATTCCGTAACACTGCTCGTAACATGGCTTAAAAGTGGAGTCAGAACGTGTCTTGTCGACATCTCGTTTGTTGCACACAGAACAAAAGAGCTTATCGTAGAAATATTTTGAATTACAAAATAAAGAAAAAAGAAAAGTGCGAGCTTAAAACTTCGCGCCATTATGTCAATTCCGACTAAAACAATGGAAATTGGCGATTATAGCGACCGGAATCACATTGAATTGGTCAGCGGATTCGTGCATGCGCAGTACAGAAGTCCCTGCTACTACATGAAGCAATTTTTCTTGCAACTCGCACCGCAACGTGCGCAACGATCGGATGACTATTTAAAAATCTTTGCGAGTTGCCGGCCGCGGGATATTACCTCGCAATATAATTTTTGCAACTTGCAATGCGCTCGCATGGAAAATTATCAATTACAGCAGCACGATCAAAATCGTGGGCGCGGATTGCCTCATTCAGAGAACCATTGCGCGATGATAAACTACCAAGACATGTTACATGTTACGCAACGTTGCGAAGTGTAGAGCTCGGCTCCATTTTTCCTACAACTCGCAACGCGCAACAAAATATTGCATTGCAGGGGGATGTTACACGCGCACTTTTCGCTGCAACTCGCAAACGCAACAAGTTGCAAGAAAAAAGATGCATGAGTGCCCTCCCTGCCCCAGGGGTTATAGCAGCCCGCAGCCTTGATTTAGGCGAGGCTTCACAGAGATTTCGCAGTCATGCCACATCGAGAATAGAAAGACGCCGTGATTCGGGAATCCATTGTCCATTGATGACTCTAAGATGGTCAAAGAAAGGGCATATCTAGTTCTGCAAACCCCAACGTTGTGTGCTCACCTAATCCAGAAACATATAACTCACTTATATGTTTCTGCCTAATCCTAATAGGATCATCAACCAGCTTACCTCGCGGGGGAGGAGGCTCTGGTGACAACCACTGACGAATGCGCGAGATTTAATACATGTCTTTCAGCGCATTCTCCAACATGTGTACGAGAATGGTCTCTCAACAGCTCTGTATCATATCTCGCGCATGCGTCAATGGCTGTCACCAGAGCCTCCCCCGCCATTCTCGAACCCAGAGCTCCCCGGCTCGTCTTCTCGCGGGGGAGGCTCTGGTGACAGCCACTGACGCATGCGCGAGATTTGATACAGAGCCGAGATTTGATACAGAGCCTCCCCTCTGGCGAGCAAACGAGCCGGGGAGCTCTGGGTACGAGAATGCTCCCCCGCGAGCTCTGTTTGATAGATTATTCCATTATGATTACCACGTTTTCAGACTAAAATGAGATTCTATAAATAGGACATGGCAAAAGCGAAGGAGCAAATTTAACTCCGGGGCAATGAGCTCCTGGTTGCACTCAGCAGAGAAACACAGATGTGTTGCAAAACAGCAATAAAACATTACAAACGTGTAATCAAGACCTATATTTATTAGATATTTACAAATATGTACATCTACTATACGTAGGGCAATTATGTCCATAAGAGCTTTTCTAAATGTAATTCCCCCAAATTACAATTAATTAGAAAAAGGCTAGATTTAATTACGTATTAACGCCCGAAAATCCAGCGCTCTATGACTAGTAGTGTACATCAAATAAATACTATATTTACACCATTAGCGCGCTAGATTCTCTGCTGTGGATCCTATAAAATCATTTGAATTGGACCCTTAAAATTCTCATATAAAGCTACAATGATATATTATCACCGCTGTGTTTTTCGTCAATTTCCAAACGAAATTTAGAGTAAAACTTCTTTTATTTAATACAGCAATGCTTCTCTAACATGAAAATCCCCCAAATTACAAATTTAGAAGAAGCTCTGCCAATGAATTTGTTCAAAGCTTTACTTGAAAATCCAAACCTCTGGACCTTCAAACAACGTTAAAAGAGTCTTTGCACCTTACTCGATGATCGCTGTTGTTTTAGAATTTTCCAAAACGAAATTTAAAAAATATATATCATCAATTGAACAGCAAATGATGCATCAAAATGGACATTGAATTCATTGGCTTGATACGAAAAAAATAGTTTTCATATTACATTCATACATGTCTATTCTGACAGATTAGTCTATCTGACAATGTCAAAAAGTTTGTAGTTATATAAATCGTATTTCAGCTTTCACTGGCTTGTGGAATCGAGAAGCAACACTGAATTGTGATACACGGCTTGTAACATCGTGTTCATCTGTAGGAAAAAAAGAGGTCATATATAAATATGAGATCTGGTTTTACTGCGATTTTAATAAATTCGCGAACTCCCTCTTTACATTTCCGAACGCCAAACTGTGATTTCACGCTGAGATTGAGAGACTTTTTCAACGTAAAGTTCAAAAAACCTGCGTGAAATCACCCAGGGCTGTTCACTCGTCTGATTGACGGAAGAAATAGAAAAGGACTATAGTAGCAGGGTGTAAATTCTTGGGACTTTATGACGAGCAATTCGCGGGCTCCAAATGAGAAAATGGCATTACCTGTTGCCATTTCAGAAAACATGGGAGGCGTAACTTTGGCTCGAGCTGCGGCAAAATGCTGTAAAATTTTAAATGAGATGGCCCATATTCATCGTTTACAGAACGTAATCGCAGCCTAAGTAAGTGGTCCATGCGACGATCCCCTTGCTGGCGACGCCTATCAGTTTCTTCCAAACTGGACGCTCACAGGCCTCGAAATTCCACTGGACACAGGCGTAGGCATAAGCCTAACAATTTTGTTTTTTTCCCCAACGTTTTGTTTTGTAGTGTTCTCCTAATGGATTTCCACCTAGATTTCCGCCCTATAATGATGGTGTATGGCGTAAAATTACAACTATTTATTTCTTAATTTCGAGCCCTGGCACAAGACTAATATGAAACGGCATCACCAGCTAACCGTACTAATCTCCCAGTGTCGAGCTAGACATACACTATATCCACAGGAAATGTCTACAGAAACCCATCCATGGGAAAAGCTGAATTTCCCAAGGCACACGCATGGGAAGTGTTCGGAATTAACAAGGATACCATGGGAAATCCGAACACTTCCCATCCTTCTACCATGGGAAATTCAGCTTTTCCCATGGATCAGATGAATGGGTTTCTGCAGAAATTCCCTGTGATCCCTGCCCACTGTCATTATTGTTAGAAATAAGCATCTTGGCCTACTACATACCATATACGGATGGACGCTTGTTCTCCGCTTCATAGAGCCTCTTATTCAGGTCCATCATTTGGTCTTCCGTAACTCTCAGTGTTGTTGTCAGGTCTTGCACCTTATTCTCGAGCTCCATGTTCGCGATGTTCAACAGATCGTATTTCCTGGCCTCTTCTCGGAGTTGTTTCTCACATGCTCGCTTCTCTCGCTCATGCGTCCAGGCTTCATTCTTCAAATCTTCAATAATCTGCTTGGAACTCCTCTTTAGAGATACGCGCTCGTTGTTCAACTCTTTGCACGTTTTCTCTGCCATGTTAGCCCGGTCCTTCTGTTTCTCCACTATTTGTTTAGCCAGCTCGACCTTTGCCCTAAACTCGGACGCTTTATCTGTCATCTTCTTCAGTTCCGCCTCTGACTTGTTCAGTTTCCCGGTCAGCTCGTCCTTCTCAGTCTCCAGAGTTTGATTGGTTACTGTAATGGCCGCCATGGCTCTCTTGAATTTGAGTTTATCTCTCTGGAGAGATTCTTGTGCATCCTGCGCTGACCTTGCACTCTCTGTTATTCAAGTAATATAAATTTGTTCTCAGATTGAGGATTTAAAAAAAAAACGCGATTTGGTCCTTTCAGGTTCTAGAGTGAATACAATTATTACGTCTTTAATAATATCGCTAATATACACTGTGTAATATATTGTTGATTCGACATAAGGGGCGATACTTCATGCACGATTCAAGCTAACATGAATGTATGCGCTGCAACTCGCTACACTTGTGTTACATTTCATGAACGAGCTGCCTTGTATGCGCGCGTTTTATCCTGGTAAAATTGTGTTACATTCCAAGGGCATTTCTTAAGAAAAGAGAGCACACACATAGCCGGAATTGTCCATTATACTGTGTTTTTTTAAAAAAGACAATTCTCTCAGACCTGTGCAACAGTCTAAATAAGGTTGCAGTTTGCAATATTCATTTGTTTTAGTCCGCGGGGTGTTACGGGAAAAGTGCCTTGGTACAAATACTGCAAAATTCCATAATACATCGATAACAAGATTAAAGAAGACTCAACTCGTATTAAAATGGCCTACAAACCAATGAAGATGACGTTATTCGCATTTTTGGCAAACACTCGAATTCTTTGCACTTATATTTACGCGTCTACTTATTCCGCGCAATCGCCGAAACTTTCAAGCTGTTCTCGTCGCGTTGGGTGGGACTAGCTCATGATGCACCGAAAGCACAGCGTAACAAAGCACGCACCTATTACATGCCGAGATGCGCTCCTGCCACCACGGGGAAGGTCTAAACAAGCTTTGATAATGCTTCAAACTGTTTCGGACCAAGCGATCCTACGCTAAAAACATTGGAGCGGTCCCTATCTTTTGAGCGCAGTTCTCACGTATCCCAATCAGTAGCAAATCGGTTACATTTCAGCACATAATTTCATACAGACAGCTCATGCAATAAATCGAAAAAAGCAATCATTGTTTACCTGACAGCCTCAGCTCGAAATCTCTTCTCTGATCATCCATGGCAATCTTCAGCCTGTTCGCCTCGTCCTTTAGCTGACGCACATCTCTACGTGAGAGCTCCAGGTTGCGCAGGACTTTTTCGTGGTCGAACTTCAGTGTCTCCATATAGGCACCCATCTCCCTTCTCTGCGCATACAGAGACTTCGTATCCTCAGTGAGTTCAGCGTTCTCGTGTTTCAGTATGTTGTTGTTCCTTTCTACTCTGATGATCTCGTTCTTCAAGCCATCGATCATTTCCTCGTGCTCATTGTCTCGTGCACAAAGTCTGGAGTTCTGTTGGGTAAGAGATGCGATTTGATCTTTGAGACTGGCTTCATTCTGAGAACACTTTTGTAACTCCTCATTGAGTTCTCTTGCTCTCGTTTTTACAACTGATATCTCCTCTTCGAGACTTTCCAACTTCACATCATCAACTTGACACTTCGTGTTTAAGCGTGACAACTTCTCTTTGAGGCCGTCAATCTTTGTCTGTGCCTCTGCATTGGCAGTAGCCATCTCCTGTGCCTGTTTGGCGCTCTCGCTACATCTTGCACGAAGATTTGCGATCTCTACCGCTATTATCCTGTTCTCTGTCCTCAAATCAGTTGCATCCTGAGATCGGCTCTTTAGTTCCTCGGTGAGCTCGTCCACCTTTTGGTTTGCGTGTTCCTTCTCACGGTTTATCTTTACCATAACAACATCATCCTGTTGTCTCTTGGTGGACATCTCGGTAAGTTGATCAGTAAGCTCTCTAATCGTCCGCTCAGCACCACCCAGCTGATTGTGGAAGCGCTGTATATCAGTCTGGTATCTCCTCTTCTCTTCGCATAGCCCGGTAAGCTTCTCTTGGAGCAAGGTCTCTTTCTTGTGGATAAGTTGCTCTTTTTCAAGGTGGTCTTTGCGGTGACTTTCTGCAAAGACAAAGGAAAGAAGAACTTACGCATGTTAATCATCTAGCATTTGATAACGGAGATCACTAAGCGTCTCGTGACTTTAAAAGCTACTGGTCACACCACTATCGAAAACCTTATTGGTAAACTTCCAGCAACTCCTTCGTCGGCGAAAGTAGGGAAATCGAGGCTAAGCGCACTTATTTCATTTCATTTGTTTATTTCGCCAAAGAAGAAGCTGCCAGCAGGAGCAGTCTACCTTATCAGTCCTTTAGCGAGGAAGACATACCGATCTCTGTTGTCAGGAAGTTTATTCGCTCCTGCAAGTCTGCCTTCTCAGTGAGCAGACCATCACACTGCTGATGAATCTCTTTGTTGCTCATCGCCATCGCCACCATCTCGGACTTGTATTCACCAAGTTCTCGCTCCATTCTGTTCACCAGATCATGCGAGGAACTAATCTCACACTTGAGTCCCTCCCACTCGACTTCTTTCTTCTCGTTCATTGTATTTAGGTAAGTAACTTCCTCACGGAGGATCTTGACTTTTTCGCGTTGTCTCTTTAGGCTGGCAGTTATTTTTTTGTTGTGAAGAACTCGGGCCGACTGGTCTTCCAATTTACGACGCATGGCGTCCATTTCGTTTGTAAGCTGGTCTCCTTTGTTGTTGAGATCGAGAACTAGCTCACGCATCTGAAAAGGCAAATGAACAACATCGTACATATATTATTTTATAAAATAGCTACGATAGTACGAACACTCTGATTGGTTGAGAGCTGTGCATTCTCACATTATAAACGCACGGCAGATGCAAAGCTATTTTATAAAAGCGGATTTCTGTTGTTTATAATGTGATAAACGCACTTGGGATGCTGAAAAAAAAAACACTTGAAAAGGTTGAAACTCACGAGCCGTAACTCTTCTCGTGTTTTTCCAGCTTCCCTCGTGCGTCTCTCACATTATAAACCACGGAAATCCGCTTTTTATTGCTTAATAAATCGCGCCTTCTAAAAAGCACTCATTTTCATAGACTGACTGAGCAGCCACACAGCACAGGGCTTCACAGTAGCTGCTTATGATACAGCAGAACTTTGTCGGGATCCAGACAATACCCGCAGTCATAACAAATAACACTGAATGAATATTCTGAAGGACTGAGAGATGCCTTTTTCAAAAGCAAACTTCAGTAAACATGCATCTTGATTAACTGTATCTTACCTTGCTACTCTCGTCAGGAATTCCATACTCGTCCTGGCAGATCCCGTCAGTCACTGTACTGTTCACTTGTCTTACGTGTGCGTCAGCTTCTTCCTGACCTTTCAGAATGCCGTTCGCCACTTCAGGTTCTGGCCTTTCCACCTCAGGACAAGACTCTTCCTTCTTCAGTTCCATCATCTTGTCACTGCTGGCTTGGTCGTGTAGTTCTGCACACTCTTTAGAATCACGCAGTTGTTTCTTCAAGTCGTCAATGATGTTTTCAAGTACAGCTTGGTCAGTAACTAGTTTGAGCCGTTCCTCCTCTACAGTATCCAAGTTTTGCTGCATCTTAGAGATGTTCTCTTTCAGTTGACAATTGGCTTGTTCGACCAATACCGCACGGACTTCATGATCACGTAGTTGTTGTTTGAGATGATCCAAAGCGTTTTCAAGTGAAGATTTCTCGTTAAGTACAACACTTTGTTCCTCCTTCTGAGTAGAGAGATCTATCTGCAGCTTGCACATCTGATCCTTCAATTCGCTGTTTTGTTGGCGCAGATGAGCTCCGGTGTCCTCGGCTTCTTCCTTTTCCTTTCTTAACTGATCATCAGCCTTCTCAAGATCAGACTTCTCTTTCATCAATTCTGCACACCTATCCTGCAAAGCTACCGTATGTGTCTGCATCATTTCGGTATTCTCTTTCAAATGAGAAAGCCACTCTCTCAGTTTACTGTTTGATTGCCGGAGTTCTGCCACAACGTCCTCAGTGTCTTCCAGTTGTTGCTTGAGTTCTTCAGCGGAATCTTCAAGGCCACAGTTCTCTCTGACCAGCTTTGCACATTTCTCCTGAAGTCCATGGACATCTTCCTGAAGCTTGAAAATCTTTTCTGTACGTCCACTGTTTGTATTAAGAAGTTCCACTTTTGTATTTTTGGCGTCCTGCATTTGTGTTGTGAGCTCAGCAATGGTTTTCTCATGGACAGCTTTCTCATCCATCAGTTCGGCAAGCTTTCCGCTGATGGCTTCCAACTGTTTCTTGATCTGCTTCTCTGAGAACGCACTTGATCTAAGCTCTTCCTCCAGACACATAACCTTTTGTGACCAAGACTCTATTATCTTGTTCCCCTCACTCTTGGCCTGGCGTAGCTCCTTTTCCAGATTCTTTACCTGGACCTCCACGGCAATACGCTTCTGCTTCTCTCCCTCGTACCTCTCCTTCATGGCCTCGGCAAAAACAGTACCGTATGTCTCGAGAATGACACTCTCAGTGCACTGTACCACCTTGTTAATGTACGACTTTCTTATCAATCTCTCGTCATCATTGGAACGTTCTTCCTCTAAAGTTATTGTCTGAGAGGCTTTATCTTCGAGTTGCGTCGCTGTCTGCTTGATCGTGCACTTCAGATGCTCAACTTCCTGAGTCAAGATTGTCACTTGTTTCTCAAGCGACAGTGCGAATGCATTTTGCTCGTTAATCACCGAATCTTTGTTTTCGATGTTCTCGTTAACAGCCTGTATTTTCGCCTTTAGGTGTGTGTTAGTTTTCACAAGGTTTTCATTTATCTGTCGGACATTATCAAGATTGGATGCAGCAAGAGCATAGCAAATCTTTCCCTCCTCAAGGTTCATTGACAAGGATAGTTTCTCACTCTGAAGATCTGTAACTTGGGAGTCTAATTCCTGTAGTTTTGCCTTCAGTTCCAACTCAGAGTCCGAACGCTCATCTAATTGATTTCGCAAGTCGCTCAACTTCTCGGCAGACTCCTTTTTGATAACCTCAATCTCTGACGTTGATTTCTTAAGCAGCTGCTCTTTCTCGTCACTTGTACTGTTTAGCTCTTCTAGTGCTTTGGTCAAGTTGTCCACTTCCTTTTCCAAGTCAAGCGCCTTCTGCTCTGATTTAGATGCGGCTTCATTCTGCTGCCTTTTCAGATTAGCAACGGTCTTTCTCAACTCAGTGTTCTCTTTTTCCTGTTTAGATATTTCACTGGACAGCAGCTCTACTTCTTGTTTGTGTTTAGTCTCAGTACCTTCTAGATCCTTCAGCTGGTTTTCCAGATGTCCAACTTTCTGAGATGCAACTTTCTTTATGACGTCAATCTGTTTATTTAAAGCACTGAGCTTATCTTGTTTTGCAACATTCTCCTGTTCAAGCTGTTCTACGTTCTTGGTCAGTGCACCAGTTTCGGTTTCACGCTCCTCAAGCAGTCGCTGTAAATTATCGATCTTCTCTGCCGAAGACTTTAGTTCGAAAGCAACATCAAGGGCGTGTTTCTCGGCACGTTCCTTGTCATCTCTTGCTTGAGCCAAAACAGTCTTATAAAAATCCAAGCTTTCTTCCAAGACATCAATTTTGTCGTAATATTCTTTCTCTTGGTCATGACCAGCCATGTCCGTAGGTTCCTCGGCTTTACTTTTCAGTGCATCTAGTTCTTTCTGGATTTCTTCCTTCTCTGTGATCAACCTATTGTTAGTTTCTCTGAGATGCCGATTCTCCAAAGACATTTGGACTCCTGGACTTGCAGAGCTTGCCATATCCTCGATCTCAATTTCTGTAGACGTCGCTTGAGTGTCTGGCTTTATATCCTGCTTTTCAGACGTTCTTGTGTTATCTGCCTGCGCCATACGTTCTTTGTAGAGTAAATCTGGATCAGACTCTAGCATGATTCGTCTAGATTGGCAGCTCTCTAGTTGTTTTTGAAGCTGTTTGAGAGATTCACGCTTCTTCTCTATCTCATCATCCAGCATTCCGGGCTTGCTGCTTCCATCTGTCGATTCCTCATCAGAGAATTCAATATCAGTGAAAGATAGACATTCATCGATTGTATCCACCTCACCATCGACTACTTCATCAACCGTGTCATCTTCATCGCTGGCATTCAACTTAGCATTCTTCCCTTTGTAGACTGTATCTTCTTCGCTGCTTGCTGAGACGCGTCCCTCCTTATGGACCTCAGCCAAATCAGCGGCTTCAGTGGCATTCAACTGTACATTCTTCCCTTTGACGACTGTATCTTGCTCGCTATTTGCTGAGACGCGTCTCTCCTTACTGACCTCAGCCAAATAAGCGAACTGGGACTCGAGATCCATCGACTTCGCCATCGTATCATCCTCGGGAAGTTTCACCTCTTCATCAGATTTCTCTCCAGAGTCCAGGTATACAGCGTAAGAACTATCTTTAGGTGTTTGCTTTTCAGCTTCAGATCGTTGATGACTGTCGTTATCAGCGCCTGCAGTTGACACCACATCAGACGAAACAATAGGTTCTTGCCCGGAGGGGATCCCTTTGCTGCTATGATCATCGTCTTCAAAGCCTTGAACAACGGCGCGAAAAAGCTTCCTTCTTGCTCTCTGGTGCCATTTAGGCGAGACGATTTGGTCATCAGTAAATGGTTTTTCATCCTCCTTTCGCTTGATGGTTTCGTTTGTCTTTGACTTTGAATCGACTGCGTTCATGTCCCTCGGGCAATCTCTCGGGTCCTTATCGGCAGGATCATCAGTAGCAGTTAAAGGAACAATAGACGTCAGACTGTCCTTCCCAAACGTTTTGCTGTTCTTCAAGCCGTGTGCGCTAGACAGTTGTTTTCCAACGGGTGGTAATTTTGATTTCTTCAAAGACGTGCTCGTCAGGGGGTGGATAGGGTGAAGCTTCTTCAGCGTTAAGCTGGTTAGTCTACCGTACTCACCAGAGCTTGCCTCCGGGAGCACATGGGAGTCCTCCATACTCCCAGCTTTTGGCAAGATGGCTTTCCGGTAGCCATCACCATTACTAGTCGTTGAATCTTCTCTATCTTTTATACCCTCTTTTAAAATGTCATTACTTGATGGAGCATCGTCTTTCTTCTTACCAACACCAGCGTTCATAGTAGCATCACTTTGGCTGTCTGCTGCAGTTTTGTCGGTCATAGTACTAACCATCGATGTGGGATTTCCTGATTGATTCACTGCTGTCTGATGTGTTTCTTCCTTTTGGATGTCGGCTTCTGCTGCTGATAACAAGTTATCTAAGTCATCGAGGAGTGGGTCATCTTCTACCTTGGTGTGTTTCTTGGCGGGAACCCTCCGAGAATCTTTCTTCATCAGGGAGGTATCGTTAGTGTCGTCTGTACCAGCTTTGGGATTGTAAGTGCTATCTTGCACCTTTGCAACCGTCTGGCTAATCAATGGAGCGTTAACGTCGGCAACGTTCTTTGCCATGATAACGGGATCTGCCTTCTCGTCTCCACTCCCGTCTCTTTCACTGTCAGACTCAAACGACGAAGAGTACTCATCCTCCTCGGGTTCATACTCGAACGATGGCAAGTTGAGATTCGCATTACCCAGGACGACAGCACTAGTGGAAGTTCCAGATTTTTCTGTGTCTGAGTCACTGGCAGCTACATTCATCCATCTGCTAACGACCTTTACCTGACAAAGTTTTCTCGCGAATTTCACGTGGCGACTGTGGTCTTCGTCTTGGTCATCCTCTGAGGACTCAGTCGTAGCATCTTCATCATCAGTACTGTCGCCCAGTAGATGAGGCATTTCAAGAGAAAGCGACTTCATGTGATCTCTCATGTCATTCTCAGCTTGTTCCACTGGGAGATCTAACAGCCCTTGCGTGAGAGAGCTCGTTTTCTCAGAACTGACTTTTTGAACGTCAGATTCCAGTGGGCCAGCATCTTTGGCTTGTAAGACATCAGGCTCTGCAACTTTATCATCGCTTGTGTCACTGCCGGTGCTTGTGGCACTGTTTGCCGTCTTCCCCAAGAGCTTGGCGATATCGCTTTCAAATGTGTTTGCAGGCTTTTGTTGTGTAGTTTTCGATGTTGCTTCTGGTGCTGTAATCTTGACCTCATCACTGTCCTGCTTGGCGTCATCGCTGTCACTGGTGCTTTCTTTGCTATCTGTTGTCTCTCCCAAAAGCTTGGCAATATCGGAATCGAGTGTGTTAGCAGTCTTTCGCTTTGCGGATGACTTGGAATGCTCCTTGGTATTTGTTTTGAGGGATTTTGACGCAGTCTTCTTGTTGTTAGTCTGGCAAAAAAGACATGGTGTTTACTGCGGGTTACTCATTCAGCATGAATTGGAAAACCCGATAAACGTGCAAGGGCGACATTAGCATGGCATAAAGCGGCGGACACAAATATCATTTTTAATTATTTCGAAGTAATTTATTAATTTTTCTACATACCTATTATGTATATCGTGAAGGCACTCATTCTTTATTCGTTTACTGAACTATCTTTTGAAATTCAGAGCTCAGAGCGTGGTATTTTTGTTTGGGTCTGGCTATAACCCGACCACGCGGACCGAAATTAGCGGGTGCCCTGGTAACTATGCGACGACTATTAAACCTCGTACCCAGGCTCCCTTTGGCTGCGTAGCCTGTCTGTTAATGACGCCGTTTACCCATGTGGCATCTCTAAATTGTCCAGTAAATCTACAACATTTTGTAGGTCAATATCAAAGAAATTGCAATATAATTTTTCTGCCTGGATTATGAACAAGAAATTATGAAAGATTATGAAAAGCTCTCAAAAATCTCTTTGATCGAACTTAAGGTGATTCATGCGAAAGTCAGAGCGCATTTCGCGAAAATATATTTTCGTCTACAACTTTAAAAATATACGCGCTATGAACTTCAATCTTGGAGAATATAAGCAGGTATCTTTTGGCAATATGTACGCACTATTAGATCTCCATTAGCGTTAATACTTTTAATAATATCTGAGCTTAAATGGACCCCTTCCTTGAGAGATCAACTCCGCGCCAAAAAAAATTGCTGGTATTTTTTAACGAAACTCCGCTAATCATATTGAAGGCAGTTGGACTAAGTGTTAACGACGTTTCAGGAAAATCGTTGGAAGCAAAGTGCCTGAAAAATGGGCCAAAAACACGATTAAAACTCTAAAATAACGCTAATGGAGATATGTTAATGCGAAGATATTGCCAAAAGATAGCTGCTCATATTCTCCGCCAATATTGAAGTTCATAGCGAGCATATTTTTAAAGTTGTAGACGAAAATATATTTTCGCGAAAGGCGCTCTGACTTTCGCATGAGTGACCTTAACACAATCGAGCATTTTCTAGTTTTGAGCCCCGGCCACAGATTGGCTGAACTAAAACATGCAGCGTTGCGCGACACGCGGACCTGACAACAAGGCGACTGGGAACAAAGGCTGTATTTTAGCTCTGAATTTAAAACCTTTACAGAAACGAATAATGAATGGGGGCAAATGGATGTATGTGAAGTCAACCTTTGTTTAAAGGGTCTTTTACTAAGGATAATTACCCTGAGGGGGGGACTCTTCTACTTTTTGCGCGGGGGTGTTTTTGGGCGGGGGTGTCGTAAAATCGGGCCTCTGGTACCTTTTAGGGGGTAAAATTCAAAAACTTGCAATTTTTTCCAGATAGGTAGCTGTTAGAGGTCCATTGTAGCAAATCAAGCAAATTACACTTGTTGGTAACCTGTAAAAATGCGAGAGAAAATTACGAGAAAATACGTCTTGTTTCTACCTTTTAGGAGTCAAAATCGACTAAGCAACGCCATTTTTGGTACCTTTTAGGGGTAAAATCGAAAGTTTCCGACGCGAGCACCCCCGCCCCAAAAATAGGGGATACCCTCCTCGGGATAATTTGCTGATCCCTGAAACTCCATGAAAACATTTTGCTTTGCTATTGCATTGTAAATTCTGGGGCAATGTGTGGTTCCAAAAAATATCCATACCCCCTCCACGGAAGGGTGTTGGAAAGTGACCCCCCCCCCACCCCTCTGGAATTTCCAAGGAAAAATACAGTATTTCTATGGAAATGATCAGGTAAATTGACCCCCCCCCACCCCTCTGGAATTTCCAATGCCCTTCCGTAGGGGGGTATGGATAATTTCTGGAACCACACAATTGCAAAAAAAATAATCCAAGAATGCCCATGTGGACCATGTGCAGGTCTTCCGGAATTTCAAAGTGGAGTTGTCAAAATGGAATTCCACAGTGGGAACCTCTAACTATTATTTTTATTTGGGTGCCAGGAACACAACCCTAGCCCGCCCTCACTCCACCCTTCCGCTTCCAATGCCCATGTTCTTGGTTCATATTACAAACACAAACTCCAGGTTCGCCAATAGGGTATGCAATGGAATTTTTGTATTCATCCATTTCCAAAATTTCAATTCCTGCAAATTACAAATATATATAATATATAATAATTCAGACAGAATCTTGCATACCAAAGAGTAATCATGTTGCGTTATTTTGAAAGAAACTCCTTGTCATATGATAACATACAAGAATGAAATTATCAACTATAATGACTGTGTTCCTGTGCAGACATAACTAAATATGGAATACAACATGCAAAGCTAAAAACATGTTAGAGCGGTTTACATAGAGCAGATTGCGTATGACTGTGAAAAGTGCCGCGAAAGAGTTGTACCGCGCCGCGACCGTGACCGTACCGCGACTTCGCGATTTCGTTCGGTATCTACAGCAGGCCAGGTTCGGTACCGCCACCGCGACAGTACCGCGCCGTGTCACGATACTTTTCACAGTCATACGAAATCTGCTCTATGACTGCAGTGAAACCAATCGCACAGTAATTACACAAATTCTGAGCAAATACAAAGTAATTGCGAATTACTCACGACAGTCATCTGAAATCCGCTCTATTCAAGGAAATGAATAATGCAATCAGGATTTCGCTGGCCCACCACACTTCACCCACCACCCCTGTGGAATTTCTTATTGCTTGGGAAATCAGAGGTGAATTGAACAACCCAACACCCAGTGAATTTTCTCATGACCACCCTCAAAAGTCAAAACTATGTTCACCCACCCTGGATTTTTTTTTTTGGGATACCCACCCTGCAATTTTGCTCCAGTGCCAGGGTACCCGCCCTGGAATTCCAGTGCTTTTTGATGACCATCCACCCTGGAATTCTGAGGTCCTCAACAGGGGGGGTGAGCTCATCCCTTTTCTAAATGTTGCATGTGCTTCCTTGCTGTATCATGCAATCCTCCAGGTTTTCTTGCGTGGTCCTAAGAGTTTCCCACCCCCCACATTTAACCCCTGTCTGGTTTCAGGGTCCTAAAGGTAAGTAGTTCTCCACTGAGTTTCTCAGTGTGACACGTGCGGGGGTAGACTGTGGTCAGGTTACCATGGTCGCCTCCTGGGGGCCATGCTCAGCAGATGGCGTTGAGCATCCCCTACATGCACCTAGGCCACTCCTCATCAGATGGCAATGAGTTTTAATATGCAACTGCCCAATAAAAAAACGACCTACACTGGTATTATTTCATAGTACCTAAAGTAAATCAGTTTAAAAAACAATTATTGTGATACAGTGACCCAGGACAATTGGTTGTGTAAGTACAGCAACATTGAAGTATTACAGGGTTTATATGGGGATGGTGTTAAGGGATGTATGAACCTGGAAATTTATAAGAAGTACCACAAAATTCAGGGAAGTTCTTGTTTTTGAAAATATAAATGGATGAACATAATTGGAAATTATGTTGGATTTAGCATCAATAATTTTATTATTTTTATTTAATTTTATTATTGATTTTTCAAACCAATCCAAAATTTCATGCAGAATGGACAAAATTACCTTGTATCCAGAAGTGGCAGTCTTGGGGGATGCTCTGCCAATCGTAGATGGAGTGCTGAGAAACACAATAATATTAATATAAATATGTTGTCTTCCCACAGGGTCTGGAAGGGTATCCAGAGGATCTGGGATTTGACAAAATTGTGCTGCACTGGATTCACAAATCAATTTGACAAGATTAAGGATTTCTATACTAGAAGGGGTAGCGAATGGTCCCTAAAAATATCAAGAGTCTCGCTAAATTTTAGCAGAGTCTCGGAGTCTCTGAATTTTTAACGTGCATCTCAGAATCTCAGATTTTTGCCCTCAAACTTCTAAATACAGTAAATATATGAGCTGATATTTGTCTCGGGCTTGGATTTTAAACTGCCAGTCTTGGCGTCTCGGCAAGTCTTGGATTTACCATTTACTACCCCTACTAGACTGTAAGCAGGAATTGTTTGATGAATTCAGTGGGGTGGGGGGGGGGGGGGAATCAGTAATGTGGTGAGGGTACACATATTTTCTGGAATTGCCCAATTCTCTGATATTGCAACTTCAATGTATCTCATATTTTTTATAGCCACATGGCAATTTCTTCTAGCCCACAAGAATTGAAGGGAATGATTACATACATTTTCAATAATAACATGTCATTCTAGAAAAAAATCCATACCCTCCTCATGGATTGTATTGAAAATTTCAGAGGGCTGGGGACTCAATTTTCCTTTTATTTCCCAATAACTGTGTATTTATCAATGAAAAGTCCAGAGGTTGGGTTGTATCTCTAACCCTTCCATGGGAGAGGAATGGGCAATTCCAGAAAATAAAGGTACCCCCACACGGGCGGCATTTGGAAATTCCGATGGGATGGGGGGGTTTAAGAGCTCGGAATTCTGATTGCAAGGGGGGGTTTTCGAAGCTGGATTTCTTTAACCTGCTCGGAATTCTATATGCATGGGGGGGTAAACCATTTTGGAAATTCTGGATGCATGGGGGGGTCAAAAACTAGTGCCGCCCGTGGGGAGGGTACCTTTATTTTCTGGAATTGCCCAATGGAATGATTTCTAAATCACACAACATAAATTTTCCGGGGATTTGAAAAGGTTTTAAAATAAACTGTCTTTCCACTAATTGCAGCACAACTTTGATCGAAATGTTTCTATTTCGGTAGCCATACTAAATACATACCCTATCAGAGACCAAACAAGGGAAAAATGATACCTTACCGGAGACCTCAGGAGCCCCAAAAACATACCCTAAAGGGCGGTCCATACCCGTACACCTTATATAAGGGGGTACCCCCCACCCCCGGGCATAAATCACTGCGTTTAAATTTCCATCTGTAGTTTTATTTCATACCTTGACAATGGCGGCACGATGACACCGAAACATAGGTTTTTGTCTCTAGTATTTCTCATTATGTTTCAAGAAAATCTTTATTAATTGAAAATTCACACAACATTAAGAGAGATTTGTAAATTGTGACCTTTCAATATCTAAGTAAGCAGGCTTACCTCTTGGATGTTGTTAGTTCTGATTTGTGCGGGCCTTTGTTGCATTGCTTGTCTGAGATGGACTTGGGGGATTGAAGTTTGCTCTTTTCAAAAAGAACAAAACATGTATTAGTTATGCTACCACTACTTTACAGATTCCCAGTAGTTTAAAAGTAGTATTACAGTTCAAAAGTATTATTCTTATAACTTACTCAATGCCTATCTTTTCTTTGCCTGTTTCATCTCTTTGGAGCACCAAAATTACTTAAAAAACTTTATATCAAGCTTACCTACGTTGCACAAGCTTATTCAAAACTTAAATTGCTTCTCATTTGCTCGTACCTTAAAAGTAAACCATTCCTCACTCTGTAAGAGTTTGTCATTTCTATAATCTCTGGAAGTTCACACTTCACCTTTCTCTCTTGGACTGAAAAATTATCGCCAAATATTTTTGGGTGCGTTTTGGGAACCTCTTAGAAGCTGACTCATGATTGGTCAGTTCGTAGTTCAAGAAGTAAGGAGAATTTTCATATCAGAAAAGTAAATCTCAAAAAAGAAAAATATTTCCTGGTTCGGTTCCTATTCGCTAAAATACAAATAATATTCATCTAAGAAGAAAAGCATAATTCCTACTCATGAAAAGTAATTTTAACTCATTCAGAACTCTGAATAAACACGAAAATGTCGACAAATTAGGGAGAGTCTTTGCCTGTTTTATCGAAAATACCGCAAGCATAAAGTGGCGCGGGCGCTTGAGATTAAAATTGTTTTGCTAAAAAAACAAGCTACAAGATACAGTAAAAGTTCATCCATTTGTACGCATAACTATTTCTTTCTTCGGTCTTCATTTAAAAGTTTTTTGAAAGAGTGTTTTGAGAAAGTACCCGATAGTGGAACTAGTGGAGTGATTACAAGATTTTGTGCTGGTTGAACCGCCTGTGAAAATGCACGGAGGGAGGAAAGAGAGAGCTATTGACTATTGTTGGACAAAATACAGCAAAATACAGGTAAGATTCGTCAATATTTAGACTTCCAACAACTTTTTATTTCTTCGAGTCCTTCTAGCAGATTTATTGCTGCTGAAAACGTTCTTTATCATCTTCCATGCTCGACTTTTCCATATTTTTCGTCACAAAACGCCGTGCGATAGAACGAATCGGAGATGTCGAAAGTTTTTACAAAAACAAATTCTAAGTCTAACTAGAAAAGCAGTCGCTCGTACCTTTTGAGTCGTGCCTCTGGGGGATTTGGCACTTGGCTCTGTTGATTTCTTTTTCTTCACTTCAAGTTTTGCGCTTTGCAAAAGGGCAGGAGCTTTCTTGAGAGGAGGCAAATCTCCAAGAAGTCCTTTCGAGCTCGGTTTGTTTAAACTTCTCTCAATTTTGCTGGCATCTCCGCTCTTCTCTGAGTTCGTCACTGGTACAGAGGTTTTCTGTGTAGGTTTCAATGGGTATCTCTTTGATTCATCACTAGAAGAATCATCTTTCGGAATTTCTCCGCTTGGTTTAAATTTTCTGGCATTTGCTGGAAGTCGCGGCGATGTTCGGGTGGGAGTCGTGAGGCCCTCCCTGCCCGGAAACCGCGGGCTGGTTCCAAACCGCGACATATAAGTAGCGAAACTGTAAATTCAATCTGTCTTTTCGGTCAAGAGACAAACTTTCTTCTCACTATAAAACGCTCAAACTGACTTTAAACGCTGTTTGAACATATACTATGGCATGAAGCTTTGGAAAAAGTTTTGTTGAATGTGAAGGT
Organism: Scolanthus callimorphus; assembly: GCA_033964015.1. NCBI lineage: Eukaryota > Metazoa > Cnidaria > Anthozoa > Actiniaria > Edwardsiidae > Scolanthus > Scolanthus callimorphus. The sequence continues at coordinate 20,581,828 of CM066913.1, forward strand.
CGTCTAGGATACGACTGTTTGCGCAAAGTTTGGAAGAGTTCCAAAGCATTTTCTGATTGGCTGTGAGGAAAAGTATATTGTGACGGAAAAAGAGAATTCGAACGCGCGCGCTCTTTCTTGATTGGCTCTTGGTAGAACGAGCCAGTGAGCGATCGGAATTCCGCAGTTTTGGACAGCAAAAACTAGATTTAATCATCGTATAGAAGTCAAACCCAGCATTTGGCCAGGCACGTCAGGGTTCGTACGGCTCCTGGATAACCAGGAAAGTCCTGAAATTTAGTTGATCTCCTAGAAAGTCCTGGAATTTCGAACAAACTCCTGGAAAAAATAGAAAACAATTTTATCAAAGCAATTTTTTCGCAAAACCAAAATGTAATGATCTGGAAAATCATTACTATCTTGGAAAACTCCTGGAAAAAATGTCCATAAAAGCTCCTTGAAACTTCTGGATTTTTTTGATTTTCTGAGCCTACGAATCCTGATGATGTTCTGAGAAAATTATTGGATCCGCTGAACATTTTTCAGCACATCCACTCTGTAAGTGTGATATGCGTTCCGAATGCTCTGGAATGAACCAAATACAGGATACAGAATGTAGAAAAGAACGTATACTTTATTGGTAAGCAACGATTTCAGCCAACGCTAGACATCATGGTATCTTGTGTTTTCCTTACTATAAGTTTACTAAAAAACATCTTGGGAGCGGTCAGAAGAGATTTCGAGATTGACCTCCCTCCCTCCCGTCCCCGACAGACAACGACAGCATTACCTCAACATTGTTTAGGGGTGAGGGAGAGGTGGCAAGACACATCAACGTCTATGATCTTCCAATATGCACGAAAAACGACTATTTTCTCAGCAATTTTGTCCAAGATTTTAGCTCTCTACTACCATATTATGGATTTCTCAAACAACTTTGAATGCACGGCACCGTTGCGCTCTCAGTCACTCTCCGTATCATAGTCTCCAGCGCTCACAGGCTTCTTCTTGTAGCTTCGTTTTTTCTTTTTCTTGGGACTCTCGTCGTCCGAGGCACTGGCAGGCTCCTCTCTTTTACTCTGGTGCTTCTTCTTCCTGGATCGTTCATAGTCCGAGCCGTCGCTCTCATGACTGCTTTCAAGTGGTCTCCTGGACTTCTTTTCTTGTCCGCCTTCGCTCACTGAAACAATGAAGACAGATGTTTAAGTACGTCGCATTTTGCTCAACTTTTACGAAACTTCACTCTCTACTCCTGTGGAACAAGCAAAGGGCGGGAACTAGACCTCGGTTCGTACGATTGCAGCCAACGCTAGGTGCCTCATAAGCAAAAACAAAGAACGTTCCAAATACTTCATTGAGGTTTTTCCTGTGCCAATTATAAGGAGCGCACTTGGTCACGAAGCCTTTTTCAAACCTCAAACAGGAAGTCCACCATTCTAGTAGGACCGCAGCACCCTGGCTCGTCATCTCTGCTTTTGAACTTTGGGCAAGCGTAGAAAGGTCTTTCCCATAACAGCTCTGTACCGAAACTTGCGCACGCGTTAATGACTGTTTCCAAAGCCTCCCGCGAGATGTCGAGCAGGTAGCTCTGGGTGCGAGAATGGAATCCTATCCGTCATAGTTGAGTGTGAACACACTTTGAGGGCAACGCGTCGAGAGGTAAAGCGCAGAGTGGGACGCTTTCGAGGCGCAAGGGCAACTGTAATAAACACAGGCGGCTACGCAAGCTATAGCCTGCGGGTAGCCAGAGATTGTAAAAACCATCGGCCCACTGTTTGACTATACCGGGGTCAAGTTCCGGCTGCGATGCAGGCTATATACACACAAGCTAAGGCCGAAACAAGAAATGCCTTGACACCAATACTTACTCTTTTCCGCATCACTATCTTCATAATCACTAGCCCTCCGAGACACTTCCTTTTCTTTGCTCTTTTTATCCTTCTTACGCTTGTGATGCCTGTCATGACAAAATACAACTCATTCGTTAGCCTCTCGGGGTCAGAGAATTTTTTCTCTTTCTCCGCTTACTAGGGCTAACGCTCAGAAGCACACATGGGACCATTTCATTAGCACGTTAGCTTTCACACAAGGTTAATTCCTTATCTCCACTCTGTTGAACTTAGTGCTACGCGGCCACAGGCTTGCCTGAACATCTACATAAACTCATTCGTTAGTTTGCGCAACAAAATTCAACAACGATATGATATCGTCATATACAAGACTGTATTGCGTCACTTACCCGATAAATTTATTACCGAAATTAGCACAAAACTATACTTGTACACTTTTTGCTCACGTTTAGAAATTTTCATACGACGACATGCGAAAAATGCCAGTCACAACAACACATAGTTCTCTTTCACGGGTTTCCGGTCTCTAACCTGGACGACGACGATCTCCGGGGCGATTCCGATGGTGAACGACTTGACTTGTCACGTGCTCGCTCCTTTTTGTCACGCCGGCTATCACGCTCTTTGTCTCTGTCACGGTCTTTGTGCCGATCCTTTTCACGCTCTCTCTCCCGATCTCTGTCACGGTCTTTATCAGCGTCACGCTCTTTATCACGCCCGCGATCACGCTCCTTGCTGCGATTCCCATCACGTTCACGCTCTTTGTCTTTTTTCCTGTCTCTGTCACGATCACGGTCTCTGTCGCGATCTTTGTCACGGTCTCTGTCACGATCTTTGTCGCGGTCTCTGTCACGATCTTTGTCGCGGTCTCTGTCACGATCTTTGTCACGGTCTCTGTCTCTGTCACGATCTTTGTCACGGTCGCGGTCTCTCCCTCTGTCTTTATCTTTCGATTTCTTGTCTCTCTCTCGTCTTTCACTCGATTTCTCCTCCACTTCCTCAAACTCATCCGATTTCTCGACGGAGTTGTCTCTCTCTGCTCCGCTATCATGTGATTTCTCGCGTGATCTGTCTGCCGATTTGTCACGCGTTTTTTCAGAGGATTTCTCACGCGTTTTTTCAGAGGATTTCTCACGCGTTTTCTCAGCGGATTTCTCACGCGATCTGTCACGTGACTTGTCTCTTGATCTCTCACGTGATCGCTCCCGTGGTGGGGATTTGTCCCGCGAGCGAGATCTGTCTTTGGATCGTCTGGGCCGCCTGTCTCGGGACCTCTCTCGGGGACGCTCCGGGGAACGACGACGCCTCCTGTCCCTGTCAAAAGACACACATAGGACGCATAAACATGCAAACATTTACAATGATCCAGCACTAAAAAAATAGGCTTGAAACTCCATCACCGATACAAGGCGAGGTGCTCCTACGAATTTTTTACCCTTTGAGGAATTGCATTAAAATGCACAAGAACATGAATGAAAATATTGCACTTATATTAATGGAAGTACAATTAGCAGTAATAAGTTATTAAAGCTCGTGTAAGCTCAGTTGGAGAATTATCAGTTCGGCTGTTGGGACACAGCGGCAGAAGTTGATCCATCGTAGTCGCGTCGACTTACCTGCTGCGACTCCGAGTCCTCCGCGGGCGATTACGAGGGCTCCGCGAACGAATCCGAGGGCTTCGCGAACGACTTCGTGAACGAGATCTCTTCCTTCGCGGGCTTGGAGAGCGTCGTGATCGGGATCTGACCCCGTGAGACATGTGGCGAAACAATACAGCTCCGTCAGAAACACCAACACAACGCCATGCTCACATAGAAGTTACAGATTTGGACGGACGACAGGCCTGATACATGTTCATTCCACCGGCTAAATAAACCTAACCTGAAGGTGCGTGTGCTTTTAGGAAATGTGCAATGCTTAAGAAAGCTTTAAAATTTGGTTCAGTTCCAAACAGTTAAGTTCCATACAGTAATTTGTGCAAGAAGATTATGTACACAGCGGGCCATCTCGGTCGCGTTTTAACCGATTCACCTCATTTTTTTTTTTTTTTGCATGCAACGTTCTTTGGAGTTGGTCTTGCATTATTCGTGGACAGAAATCTGACGTTCGAACTTTGTGACGTCACACTTTAGGGCTCTATTACGGCCTAGAGATACCATTCCATGAACAAGACGCATCAAAAGTGAAGCGCCAAAAACGGGGCGTCCCCAAGGGAGGGTAAGATTGTTGCATACCGCGGTAAGGGCAAGGGATAAGGGATGGTATTGGGTAAGATTGTTACATACCGCGGTAAGAAAACTGACCTGCTACGGGACCGGTGATTTCGTTCGCGTGACCTTGACCTTCGTGGTGGCGGTGGTCGTTTGTATCTCTCTCTGATAAGAAAGAAAAAAAGATGATATTTTAGACAAAAACTCTTTTTGACAAGATTTCGTTTCAGGGGGTCACAGAAAAGGCCTTTAGAAAGGCGTTTCTTTACTGGCACCTCAAAAATACTACAATATCAAGCCCCTCTTCCTTTCCCTTTTGCGCTTGCTACGCAGGCTAGCGAAACTGTGTTCCTAGTGGTTGTCAAAAGGGACAGACCTTATTCCAACATCGATTTGATTCTTGCTTTCAAATTAGCCAACAAGAACGATTGTTATCGCATTGACAAACGTCCCAAACAGATTCTAAAAACCTTACCATCTCCTTAGAAAAATATTGCCTAATGTCAAATGTAAACTGTGTTTGAATTGTACGATGGTTAAATCTAACTGCGCACCGTGAAGTGAGATCAGCAGGTTTGCAACGGCTACACTTGGTAAAGTGTGTGGAATTGCATAGAGCTAGTGGTTGCTATGGGATTGTTTCAATCAATCAATCGTTTAATTCAAAACCCATTGCAGGCGGAGCCTGAATTACAGGAGAGGTCATTCAATCAAATATAATAAATTACAAATTCAACATTTGATACTTAACAGAGACAAAATTGTTAAACCGATTTGTTCGGCCTAGTGTGGGCTGGACAGACTGATTTGTGTAAAATATGAATAGTGTTCTTAGACTTAATTACAAAGTTCTTACAAGCATCATCTCGCCGTAAGTATAACGGGTCGAGACCTGCCAACTCGAGCGCCTCATCATATGGAATGCCGGGAAAAATAACCCTCATGGCCTGTTTCTGTACACTCTCTAATAAATTACTTAAATACTGGGGGAGCGCTGCCCAAGCAGGAGAAGCGTACTCGATGGTGGATCGTACGATGGAACTGTAAACGGATACAAGATCCTCTGCAGACATCCCAGACTTCTTTAAGACCCGTAAACCGTAAAGACGTTTGACAGCCTTCTTCTTCTTCTTCTTCTTCTTCCGGCGTAGCCCACCTCCTTCCATGGGGAAGATTCTTGTGAGCGTAGATTCTTGTACACAGTCTCACAATGTAAGTTCCAAGACAGATCGTCAGATATCTGCACACCAAGCAACTTATACGCCGGAACACGTTCAATAACTGTGCCGCCAATCAGTAAGGGACTTAATATTTGATACTGAGGGGAGAGGGGAGGGAGGAGTTGAGGATGAGAGAAAGTCAAAAGCCTTTCCCTCATCCTCGATGTAGTTTACTAGACAAAACACCCTACACCTCCTGAAGCAGCTTAGAATGGGCAATTCCAGAAAATAAAGGTACCCCCCCCCCCCCCCCACGGGCGGCATTTGGAAATTCCGAAGGGATGGGGGGGTTTAAGAGCTCGGAATTCTGACTGCAAGGGGGGGTTTTCGAAGCTGGATTTCTTGTCACAAGGGGGGGTCTGAAGATGCCCAACTTCTGAAGGAGTTCGCGTGTTTTTCAGTCTGCTAAAATAGCGTTTTTCAGAAAGAAAATAACTTCATTTCACGCGCGGAAAAACAGTCTTCGCCGCCATTCGATAGATAGAGAATGCTTGCCAGTTCGTACTTGTCCCTTCTAAGACAGAATCTCCATAATTTTCTACTGATTTCGACTGTTAGTTCAATCACGCAGCAGGTTCAACTTTGTACAATCACACATTGAAATTAATATAAAGGATGTTGGCGATACGGGATAAGTTGAGCTTGCATGGACGCGCAACTTTCCCTAACATATTCTAATGAAATCCCGGAACAACACGGTATAGTTTAATAAGTGTTTCTCAAAAATGGTACATGTAATATGCATGTTGAATAATATGTTTTTCTTTTACTCCTTTTTAACTCGTGCGATATGCTGAAAGCATATCAAAACGAGTTATTGGTGGGAGAGCGAATTTCCTGTGTCGTTGTCGTTGTCGTTAGTTCAACCCGGGCAGCAGGATAATACTTGGGTATCCGAAGCTTCGCAAGTTCCATTATGCTCCGCTATTTCTCTGTATGTCTTTCTGCGTTGTACATAAAAGTCAAAACTTTCCACAAGATTCCTTCTACCAGACGAAATAAGCAACAAAAAGTAAACAACAACATTTCTCAAGGTAGTTTACGATTCGTAGAGTAATTTGGGTTACCTGTGGATAACCAGGGCAGTAGGATAATCAGAAGCCTCGCAATTTCTATTTTGCTCAGCTGTTTTCCTTTATAATTTCTTTAGTTACTTGTAAATAGATGTCAAAACTTTCCATAAGATTCGTTTTGACAGTGGAAATAAAAGCAACAAGTAAATGGTAACGTTTCAACATTTCCCAAGATTTATTTACAAGTGCAGCTTAATCTGGGCTACCTGTGCCGGAAGACCCTGGGAATAATGTTGCGAGAGAAATACCGCAATGGACGCAATGAAATGGTCACTTTTTAGCAAACATATTGCAGCACTTCGAATAATTGTAAAAGGTAATTGGTCCTTGTTTATCTGGTGATTATCTTGTTCCTTTACTGGGGTTTAAGAACCCTTTTCCAGCGTGAATTATAGTGTTCTTATTTACCGACTCAATCTCGTAGCAGCGTCGTAAAGTGTAGTTCGGTTACGAGAGAAAAAAACTGGATTCGATTCCACTCTCGAAAAGGGCTCATAAAACTTGGAAAAAAAGGCAAGACCCTCGCCAGATATACTAGTACTAGTAACCTTTTGATATGATTTAAAGTGCTGGAATATTTTTCTGAAACTTCACCATTTCATACTGTAATTCCACGCTCATGTGAGCAATTAATGGTGAGAGGTGACAAAGTGCAAAAGCATTCTTCTGATTCGCCATTTTGGATAACAACAAGTACGGAATACAGCAAATGAAGGCAAGTTTTTGTTGAAAGATCTTGGTAATTTTTTTCTGTCATACAATGTACCTCATGTTATGAAAACTGCCTAAGACATAGGCTGCTCCATTAAAATCCATGCTGGAATGTACCCACAGGGATCTTTTGTGTCAGCACTGTCAGCAGGGCCTTAAGGTTACTTTACACTAGAATTTCCACAGAATATATAGAGCAGATTTCAGATGACTGTCGTGAGTAATTCAAAATTTCTTTGTTTTATTCAGAATTGGTGTAATCACTTTGCAATGGGATTCACACAGTGAATTTTGCTCTATATTTTCCACATTGGTACTTTTTTTCGTCGGGGATTGCTTCAGATTTTGAATTTGTATTCTGGGCATTGTGAATTTGCAGTATTCTGGGCATTAAACTAAAAGACATGACTGATTCTGTCTTTACCTTTTTTCAAGCAATAGATTTATGCTAATTAGGCTCATGATGATGTCAGGTAAGGCACATCCTCCATAAGCAAAGATCAAGACAAGGATCTTGGATGTGCTTCGAATCATCAAAAGCAGTGATCAAAAAGCTTAGATGAGCTTGCCTGACCTGGTGTCACCTAATTTTCATAACATGAGGTTTTCATGGTGGGTAGGTGTGATATGCAATTTAATATCCAGCAACTATTGACCTCCCATTCCAGACACATTGCCTGCTTTCTCATTAGATTTCCAATTGACTAATACATGAAAATAATTGGCTGGTCAAAGCTATCATTGAGGATTTTAACACCTAAATATCTAAAAAGTCCCCATGTTGTTCATCCCATGCTTCACTGGTTGTGGTGGAATGGTAGGTGGGTTCTCAATCTATTTTTCCAGTCAAAAACGTCTCAGAATCTTAGTCCTATTTATTGAAAATCCCAGTTTATTTGTTGGAAATTTAAATCCCATTCCCATTTTCTATTATTTTAAGGACTGCTGCACCCAACCCTAGCCACTCAAATCTTTTTTTTCCAACTGCACCCATTGTACCCCTTCTGTGCCCTGATGTAACCTTTGGCACCAACACTTGGCATTTGTTTGGTACTTTTTGCATTTAAGCAAACCTAATGCAGGACAGTGAATGCAAAATAATCAGAAAATCAGTTAAATAAAATTCAAACTGCTTTGCAGGTTCCCAAAGAAAAGAGCAACGGTCATCACTTTAGTTCACGGTTATCGCACGAGTTCACCGTAGCGGTGCTTTGATTAGAGTTTCTATATGGGTTTTTCCTAAGCCTCAAATATTCGAAGATCCGCAAAAAGTAACAACTAGGCTTTCCAAGCTTGGTCTAGCTCATTCTAATGTGTTTTCCTAGTGGTTATATTTGGAAAAATTGTTTTAGAAAGCGATTTGAAAATGTGTGTTGCAAGTAAATAGCTTCCACACTTCATTTGAAATGTCTATTTTCCCACTTCACGATCGAATGGCGAAAGTCTCAAGTTTTTCCGTGATAACATCATCCGATTCTTTGCCCCTACAATTCAAATCTTACAAAATAGCCAGTTAGCTACTAGTTAAACACGCTAAAAATGTAGAGCTCATATTCAGTGGATGTTGTGAATGCCGGTGGAATTTTTTCTTCAAAATGAAACTATCATGCTCTGTATTAATATTCTGAAACAAGATTATGCGCTTTTTGTGTTTTCTTTACTTTGCAAATTTAATAAATTCCCTCAACAATCCCCGCAACTTTTGCCTTTTTCTCCGCAACGTTTCCCTCTCGCAAATTTTTACTTTTTCTCGCAATAATAAACAGGGTGGTGATTATTTGGATTCCGGAGGGGAGGGGGGTTAAAAGTTGAAATTTCTGAAGGGGAGGGGGGTTTAACCTACCCGGAATTCTATATGCACGGGGGGGTAAACCATTTTGGAAATTCTGGATGCATGGGGGGGTCAAAAACTAGTGCCGCCCGTGGGGGGGGGGGGGTACCTTTATTTTCTGGAATTGCCCAATATGACGTGTATTTACCTTGATCTTGATCGGTATCGAGCCCTTGATCTAGAGTCAGATCTGGACCTGTATCGACGCTTGGATCGTGACCTTGGGTAACAAAATACAATTGTTTGTTCAGAAACAAAAGACCTCTGTAGCCAGTTAGTATGCAGGAAAAATGAGTATCCAGCATTAGGGGCTGAACCCCCTTTTTGATAGATTTCCATACATTTTCAGAAAGCAGAAATTGCATAATTAATATCTTCAAGATTAAAAACAACCAGGGAAATGAACCAATGTATGGTTCATCTGGTAGATGGTTCTTGAAATTGTCTTGTTTTCAGCAACCCCCCTCCCCTCACATGCACACTGTTTTTGAGACACATCCTTTCTTACAAGCTCTCCCCCTTACTTCAGTGTGTGCCATGTGCAATGGGAAGCCTTACCGTGATCTTGAGCGAGACCTTGAGCGAGATTTGCTACGATCTGGAAATATCAAGTAAACAAAAAGAGGCCAATGTTTAAAAAAGAGTTTGCGCTATAGCAGAGCAAAACTTTGGAATAATCTGAAACAAGATACGGAATGCCAAATCTCTCCAGACATTCAAATTGTCTATCAAGAGTAACCCTTTAATCGAGTCGTGTTTTATTATAAGTAGATCTTAGTTCTAGGCTACAGTTCAATTTTGTATTCTATTGATATATGTTTTTCATTTTTTTCCCTTGGAAACATGTTTCATGCACTGTAAACAACTGAAGAAAATATGTGGGTAAATACAGACATGTATGCATGTATGTAACAGAAGTTTTGGTAAGGATACTCCTCCCCCACCCAAAATGTCATACTTTCAAAGTAATGCACATACATGCTGAAGCTATTGAATAATGTGGTTTCAATGTGGTTTCTCATTTTTTGACTCTTTGAAAATGCCCTGCCAAAACGTCAGAACCTCAACACACTCCCCATTCTGTCTGTTGGACGTTTTCCAGGGCAAATCAAATTTTATGATGGCCCCTAACTATAACTATAACAATAAATATGAACTTACTAATTTTTCTTATTCTACACATTTACCTCTTTTGGATTTATCACTTCTATCTGAATGCTTGGCTGGTGGCTTGTGAATAGCATTCTTTGAATGTGTGACCCTGTAAAGGGAAATAAAGTTAGCACTATGTACAATCAATAAAGCCTGTATTTACATCAAAATAGCAGCAAACAACAAAGATAAAATTAAAACTAAAAAGTTGCATACTAAAGCATAAACAAATGTGAAGTTTGTTCATTACAGCACACTTACTTAAGTTGTTTTCACCAAACACTGCTCCGCTAAACTGCAGGGCCAACATAACAGCTTGAGTTTCAGTAAACTCTATGTAAGCATACCTGGAGAAGAATGTGGCTCATTAGGCTAAACAATATCAGGTAAGCTCAGAAGCCCATTACCTAGGAACGTCCATCTAGGGGTAGGAAGGTGTAACAGTGAATTGACCATTTTCACAGGCTTTTGTTATTCAAAACAGACAAGCATTGCTCTCATCCCACAGACAAGCACTGTTCTCATCCCCTTTATGTTGCATGTGCAACATCATGAAAACTGCCAAATTGGAAAATGAAGCAGGTCTGAAGTTATTTTTAGAACAACTTATCAATATTCACTTTTCCAGTTTCTGTGCGGTAGCGTGGTTAGTACATATTGATGTCATTTTTTGCGTATCGTGTCTTATAGGTGTAGACAGTAGCAGGGATGTCAATTGAACTAGTGACTTATTAATCCCAAGTTATCAGAAACAGCACAAACTATTCATGCTCTTTCATCCAGTGAACCATTATATTAGTGATTTTGTAAATTGTTTTTAACATTAAGGGTCCTATAGGACTGCATAAGATACCCACTTTGTTGGCAGATCATCCTCCTGGCCGCCACCCATTCTGATGTACTTGATGTCTCCACATGAGGTGAAGAAGGAGAGTAACATTTCTGGGGTCACCTGGTGGAATGAGAACACATTAAAACTTCAGCTACTCAAACTTCAGTTACCCAAACTCCTCTAACAGCTGGATCACACCAGTCACAAAATTACACAAGCATAACAACAAATGAACCTAGTGCTGTTGTTTAAAGGAAAAGAAGTTCCTATAATATTTCCCTCGAGTCCAATAACAACAGCAACCATATGCTGTGAAAGGTCCAAGCCCAAGTACCGACTATTACAAGATAAATATATTATTACAAAAATAATGATGCCATTGATTGCATATACTGTACCTATCCACATGCTTGACAAAAACATGTTCTGTCGGCACGTGAAACTTCAAAGTTTTGACAGTTGAACGACTGCCCATGCATGAAGCATTGGTGCTTAGCAGGCGAAGAGCCACTTTTTAGTGGATGAACTGCTAATTAGCTCATTATTATTATTATTATTGGTGCCCCTTGTGAGTGGAAAACGTAAAAAGTTTAGTTGCTTTATTTCGTCCTGACCAGAAAAACCATGAAGCTACCAGGAAAACTTTTTTCAATCATTATTACCAGAAAAGGACCCAAGCATGTGGATGGGTAGATGCAATCGACGGTGTAACACTGCAGCAATGTAAGCATTTTGTATCAATTTTCTGTGCCTTTGCCTCATGTGATTAAGTTGTTGTGTTGCTAGTGTGAACCAAACATACAGTAACTCAAATTCAAATCAATTTACATGTACCTTTGGTGTTAACCCTATTCATAGTCATACTTTCAGCTACTGTACCATGCTCATGCCTGCTTATTCCATTTTTCCTCATCCCTCAACCCCTCCTTTCTCTTTTTGAGCCAGCAGTTTGCCAGCTACTTTCATGCTGGCTCTCCCTTCCCCTTCCCTTTCCACCAAGCTGCATGCACTGCCTCTCAATATTGCTTGATTTTTCCTCCCTTACTTTCCCTTTTTGAGATGCTACTCAGAGTACTCATTTTGTCATTTGTATAGCCTGCAAGCTGGCTCTCTAGTGTTTTTTTTTCAGATATTTGAATTTTTTGCCGAGCGGGAAATATAAAAAAAAAACACTGAAGAGCCCGCTCACAGGCTATCATTTGTATATCTCCTAGATATCTTTTTACCACATGCACAGTTTCATAGGGCCCAACATTAACTTTTTTTCACTACCGGTAGGTGTCATTTGTGACCAATTCAAAGATTTTAGCCACCAACATTTAGTCGCCAAGCCCCCAAATTTTGTCGCCACTGGCAACTATATGATCTCAATGTGGGGCCATGTTTTAGTTGCGATTTTGCATGCTGCGATTTCACACACATGTAACCATTATACTGCAAGATTGCGCAGAATATCCTCTGATACTTAGCCGACCAGGGACGCAGTCCCGAGTTGGCTAAATCAGACGATATTCTGCAAAATCGAGCAGGATAAGTTTTATTATTCAGCACATCGATAGCACAAAAAAACCTGAAAAACAGTTACTTTTGTTTATTATTTACGAGCTCAACACATCATATTTCCCTCAGACGATGGATATCGCAGGATATCTGTCATGTACAGAAGACAGCTATTGACATTCCAATGACCATATTTGGGCAGTGCATCGATGTGCTGAATAATAAAGTCTATTATGTGCATATATTGGACTCTAAATTAGAAATTTACCTCTGGTTCAATGTTACTGATATAAACAGTTCGTCTGATTTCGTCCACTTTGTTTGGGTCCACATTTGATAGGGAAGGGGGTTGGGGAATAGAGGATGGTACTGCTATTGTTGAACCTCCTGATGACATCAGCTGTTGATAGAGTAACGTGAGACCATACAGTGAGTACAATTAAATGAACATGGGAAGGATTTCAGATGCAATTGAACATAATGAGGTTTGCATCTACCAGTGTTCTCACAAGAATTTCATTTTAGGGGGCATAGGACCCTTGTCCCTCTAATTTAGAAACCTTCCAAAAAAATGGGTGCACCACAGACTTGCTTGTTTTACCTTATTTGAAATTTAGCATTTTATTTTTAGTAACTTCTAACTAACATTTTTCTGACAATTGCTTATCCCACTACAGTAGTGGGACAGTAGTCAGGGCTAAAAATAATAGCTGGAAAGATGGCGGAGAAGGAGACTGCCCAAATCAATTTGAGCTCAGTCATACTTTGTTTCTGATTGGCCATATACACAAAAGATGAAGACTTGTGTTAAATGTGGCCGGTCAAAATGTCCAGCCAAACAAAGTCAACTTTGGACAAACTGATGATGGGCTCTTATTTCTAGCCCTGGTAGTAGGCACTTTTACACACCTGAGGTATTAGTGCTGGTGTTGGGAGCAAGGTTCCTCCATCTCCCATACCAAGGGCAATGGCATTAGCTGCAGCTTGAAGGTGAATAACCTTTTCTTCCTCTGGAACTGGATCTGTCAATCAGAAGAACAATATAGTTAGGCAAAAACTATCTGAAAACAGGAAGAGGAAGAGGACAAGGTTGGGTTTGAGCAGTCACAGATTACAAGCTACTACAATGATTACAATTAAATTATATCTTGGGCAGTATTAAAGGCCTTTTTTTTTCATATCGTATTTACTTGAATAAGCACTACAGCGCTAATTTAATTTTCCAGCCTTTCACCCAGCACGGATCTATAAGCTAAAATGGACTGCAGTCATTGCCGAATAGCTTCATTTTCAATCGCAGTGCTCAAAAATGGGATATGGAGGGTTTTCAGGGGTGGTGCTTATCAATTTCTTAGGTCAAGGTGCGGCTCTTATTTGAGGGTGGCGCTTATTCAAACAAATACAGTAACGCACTGCGCGCCATGGTGTTTTTATCCTTGGCATCTCAACTAAGAAAAGAGATTGAGAGGCCAGTTGATAGATTAATTTAACCCTTTCACTACCACAGCCAAATTTGCATAATGCCCTGCTATTACCAGGCCTGATTTGGAAGTAGTTGAATATGATCACCACAATTCAAAACATGTATGCTCAGTTGGTTTCTGAGTAACTTGGAAATGAATTAACCACACCAAATTCAAGTCAATATATGTGACCTCTCACAGGAAAACATACTTAACGGTTTAGCGTTAGCGTTAGAAAATCGTTAGCTTTCCGTTAGAAGACCGCGAGCTTACCGTTAGCAGACCGCGAGCTTACCGTTAGGAGACCGCGAGCTTACCATTAGCAGACCGCGAGCTTACCGTTAGCAACCTCCGATTATACCGTTAGCCAAACCGCAAGCTTACCGTTAGCAGACCGCGAGCTTACCGTTAGCAACCTCCGATTATACCGTTAGCCAAACCGCAAGCTTATCGTTCGTTCTATCTGAACTTACCGTTAGCAAACCGCGAGCTCATCGTTCCTAAGCAAACAGAAATCAACACAAACGATCGCCCGAGTGACAACTTGGATCGCACTTCCTCGATTTCAAAGTTTTTTTGTTTGAATTAATTTGAATAAGTGAAGTTTCATTTTCACGATTAGAATGAAGTTTCTAGTTAGTGTTGGACAAGGAGTGCTTTCGCTCGCTGAAATGCATCAGTTTCGCTTGTTTGACTTCGCCTTGAAATTGAATGAAGGACCTTCGCACTTTTCGCTTCAAATCAATTTCATCAAACCCATAATAGCTCCATGATCAAATGCATTGCCTGAAGTAAGGGCACCGAAGTTCAAGGAAGAAAGTTAGAATAGTAGAAATCGGCATGTTGCGCATTGTGAAGAGTAATTAAACGACGCCAAATAAGTAAAGTTCGGTGTTCATTGTCAATGTTTTCTTGTGCTGCTAAAGGTCGCCTCAAATCCAGTTCATAAAACGCATTTTCTAAAGTTTAAAGATTAGTTCCATAAATTTCAACGCATTCCATTACATATTGAAAGTATAAAGTTAAAAAATCGAGTCGTGCCCGGCTAATTGTAAACAGTTAATTAGGACGCATTTTTCTATTCGTGTTGCGAAAAGTCGCCTCAAAAAAGTTCATAATACTCTTTCTCTACACTTTTAAGGATTAATCTAATAAATTTCAACTCGTTTCATTGCATATTCGAAGTATTACGGAAGAAACTTACTTATAAATTCCGAGACGGCGAGTTGCACATTGAGTTAAAGAATCATAAAAGGACGCCAAATAAGTTCTGTGTTTTCGCTCGCGCTACAAATTATCTTTGCCTAAAATCATCTTAGTTTCGTATAATTTTCAATGCATTCCCATTACATTATATTTTCGAAGCGTATGTACATTACGGAGGGAAGATATAAACTCCGTGAAACTTCAAGTCGGCAAGTCACACATTGTTCTAAGAGCGTGAAAAGGACGCCAAAAAGTGTTTGGTGTTTTTCTTCTATGTTTCGCTCGCACCGCTAAAGTTTCGAACAGGCCTCGAATTAAATTCATATCACTAAAGAATCTTGTTGTGAAAAGGAATAAAGGTTAAGTTATGACTAGCTTGTAAAGTTGTATCGCTTATAAAATTCAAATTTGCCGCCATTACATGCTGCCCAATGAGCTCACTTCAACAATATAGATAGTGCAAAATTGCTACACAAATCATGAAAATGCAAAAAGCATTATGTTCAAATATTATCTTGGTATCGTTGCTTTCAAATATAGCACTACTACATTCATTTACTAGGTAAAAACCATTCAAAACATTCACAATTTATTGTTCGTGGTAGGCGCGGAAGCACTCAACCTTGCAAAGTGCCACATTGCATTGTTGGCACTTATAAACAGTTCGAATAGCATTATTGCTAGCCGTTTTCTTGCCAACTGCCTTGCAGTAAACACACTCTTTTTGTGTCTGCTCGTCAGACACACATATGTGCTGCTAGGGGCTGGATTGGGGCTGTAGAAGCGGCAACAGAAGGGCGCTTTCTTGAGTTGAAACCAGCAATCAATCTCTTGCCCAACTCAAGACGAAAATCACTTTGTGCTAATTTCTTGCCAGTGACTTCACACTTGAGAATAAATGCATTGGTTGCAGCCAAGTTAAAGGCAAACCAGAATAAATACCGATACCATTTCCTTGACTGTCGTCCTGCATAGTAGTAGGATCGAAGCTGATCAGCATGATCTACACTTCCCATGTTGGCAGTGTTCTTTCACCATAACAGCGGTGGTTTTGGGTGGTTCGGGAATAATAAGACATTTTTTCGCGGGTGGTTGTGGGTGGCGTGGTAGTGAAAGGGTTAATATTTTGAACAGTTAGTTTTGTTATCTTTTTTCGTTTTCAAAACCAAAACATAAACACTGCGGCGCGCAATGCATTATGGAAAGGTGTAATTGGCCTTTGAAAACTCTTTACCAAATTTTGCAGATAGTTTTAACCATATCAACATGATCAAGATCGTGTACACTAATTTGCTGTTGTTTATGTGTTTCCGTTGATTTTAGTTCCCTACGCTCATCTCTACGCTTGTCTCATCATTGTTGGATGTTTATTAATGAGACTTTCCCTAACTTTACCTGAAGATCTTCATCCCAAAATTTGAGTTTTGTAGATGTTTCAAAACCAAATACTTCCATCAGTCCTAGCAAGGGCTGGAAATGAACTTTTTCTTAGTCACCAGCTGATGACCAAGTGCAAACATCTGGTCGTCTGAACATAACTTTTGGTCGCCAAGCTTGAAAAGGGTACAAAATATTTTGTCGCCAGCTGGTGGTGCCTAAGTTCAAAGTTTTAGTTGTCTGCGACCACGTGGTCACAATTTCCAGCCCTGCCTAGCCATCAACTTACCATCTGATACAGGAACAATGATGAGAGAACGGTCGATAAACACAGTGTTTGTGAGATGCTGAGCAATCAGGACACTGCTGGGATCTTTAAACTTGACAAAACACACACGTGATGCTACAGTGATGGCTGGTGACCTGCAATGGCAATCATTTTTGGAATTATTAATGTATACTGTGAAAATATTCAAGGAGTTTTATGTTATGGGTTTGTATTGATACCATGCATAAGTTAGAGTACACTGCATTTCAGGGCTTAAATTAAGTCTGCCTTCTTGTTAGCTCTGTAAGTAGAGTCCCGTCTGCTGTGTGGGATATCATCTCTCTGCCTGACGAACACTCATGGTCTTTTTCTTAATAATTGAGGAGAAAGTGCTACCTTTGTGTCTTCTCACAAACATTGAATTTACCATAAAACAAAGCATCACAAGCAAAATTCAATATATGCTTCATTCTCTGAGTTTTTGGTATTGTTGACTTTAATAACATCAAGTGTTTCTTCTATTCATTCGTCGTAAGTACGTTTTTGAAGTTGACTCTAGCAGGGACAACATAGTTTTAGAGCAGATTTCAGATGACCGTCGTGAAAGTAAACGCAATTGTGCAATCACTAGCCAATCAGAAACAAGAGTAATTAGGGACTGTTCATTAATTACGTCCCAGGGGGGGCTGGTGGTTTTTTCTGCTCGTAGGTTTTGTGAAAACTTACCCCCATACAAAAAAAGTAGTTTCAATTTCTACCCCCTTCGAAAAACGGCTATTTGAAATTTTACCCCCCTCCCCCTCTGCGCTAATTGACTAAGCTACAATGTAAGCATCAAAATGGCGTCTAAACTAAGTACGATTGTTGAAGAGGATGTACCGGAAGAACAAGCTCTAACTGGCAAGAAAAGAGAGGAGAAGTTCGACAGAAACCTTTAGTAGGAAAGCTTTAGTTTGCTTAGGACACTCCGGATTTATACAGTGCTCTGCGTTTCATGCAATTGCACTCAATCTCAGTCCTAGTCTGTTGAAAATTTGCATGACACTGAAATGCACCCCCCAAAAGTTTCGCGTGTTCTAAAAATTTACCCCCAAATTTGTCAACATTCTCCAAACTTTACCCCCCCTATAAAACCACCAGCCCCCCCCTGCGACGTAATTAACGAACAGTCCCTTACAACTTACTGTTGAATGGTTTCCAGCCCAGCCAATCAGGAGCTGAACCAATTGGCTAGTAATTCCTTGCTTGTAATTTGATTGGTTGATGGAAATAAGCAGCCAATGAGAAAGCAAACCAATCGCAAACACGACAGTCATGTGAAATCCGCTCTAATATTACATTGAATTACAGTATACAACTTGATATGCAAAAGAGACGCAATTTTTTACCAAACTGTAGTACTATCAAGGATCTTTATTACGAAAAGTTTAGCTTCCACTGCAGTTAAACTCAAAACGTTTGAGTTACACTAATAACTTAATATTAGTACTCACTCTGGGAATAATTTAAGGTCCTCGAGCTCGCCGATAAAACTGAACAGAATCTTGATTTGATCCAGTGTCGCATTGTGGGCGACGTTGGAGACTTGCACAAGTCTTGTCCCTGTAGTTTCTACTCCTGCAGTCATCATAAAGGGGAAAAAATCACTCCTCGAGATCCATAACTTTACAAAACGATCGCATGTGGTTTTCTTTTTATGAAATACTAATGCCCGCGATATATCGGTCAGCAATCAATCTTACAGCGCATGCTCAAATAATCGAGTTTTGCGGGTTTCCTGTGTGTTTTTATAGCAGCTCCGCTGTGATTTCGCAGGCTCACCAAGTAGTAAAAAATCGGAGAAGAAACACGAAGGCCGAGTTATGTCATGAGATTAAATGGAATTTGGCGAGGCTTTTCCCTTGCCACAAAAGCCTTGAGATTAACAAAAGTTCGCAAGGGAGCTATTTCTTTCGCAAGGATTCCTCCCGCGTGTTATTTTACGCGGAGTCTTCAAACTTCACGAGGTAAAACAAACCACACTCACCACTCACGTCGACGTGACCTCTGAACACGAGACAAAACTCACGTAGTTTCCACGTAAGAAACGGAAGCCTTGAACTATTCTACATGTTTGTTTTTGTTATTAGTATTTATTGTTCAAGTGTGCAAATGTGCCAGTGTCTGCCGATGCTTTTCAAAAGTTTCTTATGACAAGAAATCAGGAGGGATGCCCGGGGGGAACTCCCATATTTTTTGGTCGGGGAGATCGTCGGTAATTTTCATTTTCACCCCTAATAGAAAAGATACGGAAAAGGGCGTGGCTCATATAATTTTTAGTTGGAACTACTATTTCAGGATTCCCGTTTTTATTTTTATTTTTGCAAAAAATGAGGCCTGAGATTTTTAAGATGAACTACAATTTAAGGATTCCAGTTTTTATTTTTGTAAAAAAATGAGGTGAGTTTCAGGCTTTATTTAACAAAGTTCTGTGGTTCAAACTTTTTTGTATCCCACACTTGACAAAAAGTAGCTGGCGATTAAACGTGAAGTAGCCACCAACCTTTGTCGACCTCTTCAACTTCTTTAAATTTATTCCTTTATTGCTCTCTGTTTTATCAGGTCCATTATTTCATGGGGAGTTTGAATGGCAGGATCCGAAGTCACCAGACGAAGTGTAAGGTGGAACAATATAGCCTGAATTTCAGCCGTCTTTTCTTCCTACACTCCAACGTTGCGGGAGAAAAAGTGACTGAACGCCGACTTCCAAAAACGTGCCCAGGAGTTGCGTGATTCTCAAGATTTTGAGAATGGATGGTGATTGGTCAGTTTTTTTAATGAGCTTTATTTATGCACAATTTTCAGCGACAAGAGAACTGTACTCAAAGGCAGATCATGGCAGCCCACAGAACGGCTAAAATTTATCCAGAAAAATATACCTCAGCCCGTTAAAGAATATTATGTGCAGTTATGACGGAAAACCCGTCAGCCGCCGTCAGATCAAAATAGCCAGTGTCTGTTCCTACTGTGCAGCTCTTGGTGCTTCAAAATTATGAAATAATTATCTAAAAAAATTGGGAAGTTGTTTTGGAAATCATGTTAATCTGGGGAGTCGGAACTTCAATGACAAGCACAATGAATTTGTCGAAGCTTAGTTTGTACTCGTTCGTGATTTGCCAGTTCGCGATGAGTTCACGAGCCTCGAGTAAATCCAATTTTCTGCATGCTATGTGTTTCTAAGATCGCTTGGCCTTTCGTAACAGCCACATAATATTCTTACCGGGCTGAGGTATATTTTTCTGGATAAATTTTAGCAATTATTTGGGCTGCCATGATCTGCCTTTGAGTACAGTTCTCTTGTCGCTGAAAATTGTGCATAAATAAAGCTCATTAAAAAAACTGACCAATCACCATCCATTCTCAAGATCTTGAGAATCACGCAACTCCTGGGCAAGTTTTTGGAAGTCGGCGTTCAGTCGTTTTTTCTCCCGCAACGTTCGGAGTGTAGGAAGAAAAGACGGCTGAAATTCAGGCTAGGAACAATATAGGAGGGGTACAAAGAAATGGACTGTCTTAGGCCTAGACAACATGATTCTACCATTTTACTTTCTGACAAAATTTTGATAACTTTTTCAAAACCTCTACCTAGCCTGACAAACCACCCAAGGAAAGTAATTAAATGAACACCAAAGATTAGACTGATTCAAATGTATGAATTTGGCTGTTTCTGGTGATATTGTTCAGGCCCTTTTTGCATGATGGATAGCCCAAATATATATGCCCATCAGCGGCACAGCCAGGAATTTCTGAATGGCAGGGGGGTGGAGGGGGGGGGGGGTGGATAATGAAAACATAGGATGAAAATGTTCAAATTTCCTTCACCAAATACAGTAAATGTATTGGAAAATCTCCCGAGAAAGGGGAGGGCCCTGGCCCCCCTTGGCTATGCCTCTGCCCATATTGCCATATTGAATGGAACTACTGATTCTGCTGTTTTTTTTTTTGTTTTTTTTTTTGCAGTTTCTTACATCTGACTTTGTTTATTTTCAGTGTGAACATTGTTATTATTGATGGCAAAGGAAACAGAACAAACATCGCTGGCAAAGTTGGAGATAATCTACTCTATCTTTCCCATCGGTATAACATCGGCATGGAAGGTAAATAAATTATTTGATTTTGACTCATTACAGCAGTTGTTGTACCATTTAAACTTGATATCCAATTCCTGATTTATTTTTTATTTTTCTATAATATAAGGGGAGTGGTGGCAGAAATTGGCCCGGGGGGTGTAGGGTGGGATGTGCTGCTGTGACCTGAAAATGCAGACCCTGTTCTAAAAACAATTTTCATAAGAAAAGATACCTTGTTCTATGATTTGTATTCAAACTGTGACCCTGTTCTAAATAGAAATTAAGAGGAAATCCGCTGAGAAATCGAGTAATCTTGACACAAAGAGGAAACAATTTTTAGATAGAGTATTACAAAACCAATTTCCTTGTTTCTAGCATTTTATGAAAGGTTTTGTTAAAATAAAGAATTGGCGATAACACTGAGAACAAATTCCCAAGGAAACCTGAAAAATAATTTTTCAAAAGTTGTGAAGATATGGTGTTGGCTGTTGATGTTCATTTCATAGTGCTGTCAACCTATACAAATTGTATGTATTTGGACAACTTTCAGGATTCATTTTCGATGTTCGTTGTTGTAAGAAATGATTTTTTAGATCAGATATCAAAAGCAGTAAGACAAAAGTCTACGATATGATGTAAATAATTTTGTTCCAAGATTTTTTCCAATCGTTACTCGATTTTCAAATGGATTACGTCTTAAAAGATACCCCAACCTGGATAAAATAGAATTTATGTGTCAAAATTAGTCTGACAGTTCCTCGTTGAAGATAGAACAAGTTGCGTCCACTACACAATTAATACCTTCTAAGAAGCAGTTTAAGTCTGGGTGGTCTTCATTATCATACCCCATTCTATAGAGCATTTTGTAAACTATACCCTGTTCTTGGTTGAAGGAAAAAGTTGGGACTCTGTTTGCGACACATACCCATATAGGGATCAGTTGCGCTGGTTTAGAATGCGACTCGGGAATTGGACATTAACCAATTCAGGTCTTTTCCTTAGGAGCTTGTGAGGCATCACTAGCCTGTTCAACCTGTCATGTTTACGTACATGAAGATTATGGAGATCTTCTTCCTGAACCAGACGAAAGGTACCCTGGATTCTCTCAGTATCTCTTCTCTTTTACACTCGTTTTCAGTCACACATGCACCCTGCACTTTTCTTTTCTGAGTCAATCAAGACTTGCAACCTAGCCACGGGCCCACAAGCTAGCAAAACATGACCAACCTAACTTAATTAAACCTAGGTATTGCTCTACGAGAGAAGACCATACTTGGACTTCACTAGAGTGGTCCCCTTCAGCCTTTGGACAGTAGGGGATATTTGTTATTTGAAACAAATATCCAACTGTTCAAAGACTGAGGGCTGCACTGGAAGGTGTCCTATACAGAATACTAATTGGTTAATTAGTATTCTGTATCAGATACAGAATACTAATTAGATCAATTAGTATTCTGTATCAGACACCTACCCATGTGGTATCGGGGGTTACAAGTAGTGTCACCTGATCCGAATCCAGTGCAGAGATTGGATGAGCATCCTATGAATAATGGATGAATATTATAATTAAACCTAAAAAGCTTGGTTGGCCATATAGTGCGAGCCTGTGGGCCCGTGGCTAGATTGAAAGTCTTGATTGATGTCCACCAAACACCAGTCGCGACTCAGAATCGAAAAGCGAAGGGTGCACGTGTGACTGAAAATGAGTGTAATGTGTGATTGGACTAGAAAACTTTCTGAAATACTGTTATTTCTTTTTTGTTTGTTTCAGGGAGGATGATCTATTGGATATGGCACCTTTTCTGCAGGAAAACTCTAGACTAGGTTTGTTCTATTATGCCCATGGCATAGGTAGAATATAAGGGACCGATCGTTTATTACGTCTATGTATTTACAAGAAAATGTATCTTAGCCAGGAGAAAAAACTAACTCTCCCAAAAAGACGCTCTGCAGTAATAAGCATCGGGGCTGTCTCAGTTAGAAAAAATAAGGCATTATTATTAGGCAAGGTGAGTTCGAAGTTACGAGGATAGAGATTCGTCATTTCGACCCTGCTTCACGCCCGTCATTTGCGATCTTTGTTACTTTACTACACACAACAAATGGATTGTTCATCTACCTTTTTTTAGGTTTGGTGAAATGCGTTCATGCATAAAAATTAGGGCGCGCTTCGCGCCCAACAAAAGAGAAACTTCTGTATTGTCTTCCATTAGTTCAAACAGGGGGATCTGGTTACAGGGTGGGGGTAAGATTTTTAGAACATCGATGTTATGTGGGGGTTATTTTTGTATCGCCTTTTTAATGAGGGGGGTGCGAATTTTAACATTCAATAAATTTAGAAAACCACCGCCACCCCCGGGGACGTAATAAACGATCGGTCCCTAAAGACCACAGAACACAACAATGACTGAGAAAAAACTAGGGCGCAAATCCGGTGCGATTTCTGTGCTCTCTTTTCTTCAAATTGCATCAAGTTGCAAAGGGTTTCAGACAAATCTCAGCAGCATCACGTTGCAATAATTGCGGTCGGTTGTGCCAAGTTGCACTTAGTTTACGTGATTAATTTTGTTTTGATGTGTGTGTGCGAGAAAGATCGCCACAACTCGAGCAACAAAAATTGCAAGTGTAAATGGGCCTTTAAAATGACTACGTTTTGGTGGTATATCTTTTCCCCAGAGATTTTCAGCCTGCTATAGACTTTGATTACTATGATTTCTTATGTTCCTTTTTCCAAAAATATACAGAACTCTGAATATTAAAAAAAGTACTGCATTTTTTTATATGCCATTCGATGGATTGATTTGGATAGGAGCTGGCGTGTATTAACAAATTGTCTCGACGGACAAATCGTCTCAAGACGAACAAATCGTCTGATGTGAAAACGGGACGAATAAATTTTCAGACGAACAAATCGTCTAAATTTGTTCGTTTATTTGGCCATCTAGGAAGACGATTTTTCATAGACGATTTGTTCGTGCAGACGAACAAATCGACTAAAGTTCACACTAAATTCACACAAAAGATAAACAAATCGTCAGACAATTTGTCCGTCCAGACGATTTTGTTCGTCTTCTAGTGTGAAAACGGCCAATGATGCTTTACAAAGTCACTATCATTAGAACCACATGTGGATGTGGTATTTTGTAAAGATAATAATGAGAAACTATAAAGTCAAGGCTCCATTCTTGATGTACAGAAATCTTTTTGTTGATTACTTGCTCTGTTTTCTCATTCTAGGTTGCCAGATAATACTTAATAAAGATCTGGAAGGACTGGAAGTGCAACTACCTCCTGCGACTAGAAACTTCTATGTTGACGGCCACGTCCCTCAGCCACATTGAATGGAAAACTACATCCTGTTAAACAGCATGGTGGAACTACCATTTGACATTTGCTGGGCTTGTTCAAATTTCTAGCCTTAACTGGGGCGGATTTTGGAGAAGTTTTTTTGAAGATTTTCCCATACATTATGGAATTCCTGGATCTGCCCCTGCTAAATAGTTTGTAAGGATGTTGGGAGGCTTTAAAACAATATATTTTGTGACTTTTTAACTTCTTGGTCATTTGTAGAAAAGGAAATCTCAAAAGCCAGTGCTGCAGTAACTCTATCACTATCAATATTAGAGCTACTAAAAAGCTGTTCTAAAAAGAGCTGGATCCGTGAAAGGGCTCTCACCAAGGGTGTGTATAGCAGTTGTTCGATATGAATATTAATGTGCTTTTGGTAGCACCAGAAACTTATAAGTTTTTAAACTTATCACTATCACTTATCACTATGTGCTACTTAAAAGTAGCACATCAAAAAACTAGTGCACTTATTTCACGACTAAACATGAGCAGAACTTACAAGTTCATGCTCAAACATATCCGAATGTTCGGGACCGGAAGAATTTTCATCCGCGCAAATATACACGGCGTATATAACTTAGGCGTTCTGCTCACTTGGATCCGGGCTAAGGGATCAAAAAAGGGCAGTACTAACCGCACAAAATAGCCCCTTCCGCAGGCATTTCTGTCAAGAAACCCTCTTTGCCCACAGAGGTGCCTGCGGAGGACGCTGCACACACAAATGTGTACGTTTCTCTGTATTGAGTGGTCACAGAAACAATGTTTCTGGTGGTCACAAATTTTGGCGTGGACGATACTTCGTCCGGTGCAGTAAAACACGGCCTGATTATTGAGAAAAGCGGGAAAAAGCAAAATATGAAATGAAGTGTTCTTTAGTTGAATTCCGCCAGATGAATGTTATTAGGATGTTATTAAATAGGCCTTTATCACGCAATATTGATTAATAATATATAATATATATTATTAGTGGCAAATCTCTGCCTAAACGTTCTCATAAACGAGATGCTTATAAATATTCCATTTCTATCGAACTGGAAGTGGATTTTCTTTTCCTCGCGCTTGTTACTGTTTGGAAAGACGAGTGCTGATTGGTTATTTTTAAAATCACGTGACTCCACGCGCGCGCATTTGTTGTTTTCCCCTGTTTATAACCGCTACCACGGTAGCACTGGCTATCTGCTCTCTGATTGGTCAGTAAAAGAAACAATCAGATAGCAACCGCGCGCGCGATCCCGCAACCTATAAAAGGCGAACTGCGCGAGGAAAGCTCAGATCCACTTGACACTTGTCTTGGATAACCTTACAACTGCAAACACTTGAAAATTAAAGAGAAACCTTGAAACATTAGAATGGGAGGGAATATGAGTATCGTCCTTCTCGGTCAAGAGCTGAGGCATGCTAAGAGGAAGTGATATATGGCTCAGATACCAGATATAGCTCTGCTGTCCGTCTTGTGTCAGTGATTAAATTGTTGTTGATTTTCTCATGACAGCGTGCGGTTTCAGCATAAGCTGTCACGTCGCATCAGTCACGCTGCTGAGCTAAGAGAGCGACTCATTGACACTATTAGTGATACAAGTGTAAAATAAAGAACGATCAATGAGGGAAACAATTTCGTTAGCCGGCTCTCTGGGTTTTTTTTCGGATTTTTTTGGGGGGGCGCGCGGGATCCGCTAACTCTTCACACTAGACGCAAGCGCATGGGAACATAATCCCTCGGCGATTTTCTTGCACTTGCGTCTGCGCTTCCTTCTATTGTGCGCCAAAAAAGGGAAATGAGCTTAATATCCTTGCGCTTGCGCTTGTGTTCCCGTGATAAACAGACGGAACCGCGCAACACATTGGGGCCCCACACGCAATGTGATTTGAACAGTCCGAAATATGCCACTGATTTGTGAGTTTGCTGGCGATCTATCAAAATCGCGTCCGCGGCATTGCAATGGAATTTAAACATGTTACTGCCGAATTTCGTAGTTTCGCGATGATCCAAAGTCAATATTCTGATTTCGTTTGGGCGAATCTGCGCTGTCAGTCATCAGTCGAAATATAGATTACAACGAAGACCAGATTCGTATATAAAATTCCATGGTTTTTCTACTCGTAATTCTATCGAAAGCTTCGTACACGCCATTTTGTAGGGCCATGCATACAAAATAAGTTCCAAAGGTCGTGATTTATGGTGTGCATATTTTGATTGACAGCGCAGAATCGCCCATAAACGAAATTGGATCGTTGCGATACGAACTCGGCAATACAAAAACGCGGCGATGTCGCAATTGAGAATTCTGCAGCAATAACACGGTGATGCTCATTACACGTTATATCACTTGCGAAATCGCGGCGTTTTGAACAACATACTCGAATTCCACTGCGATGCAGACGTGATTTCTTCGTATCGCCATACGTTCGCACGGCGCGATATGTGACGTCGCCGATCGATGCAAAAATAGGAGTCAAATCGCAGCGTATGAATGCAGATGGTTTATAGCCTGGCTTGACTCAGAGTTTGTGTAATAAGGGAAGGGCCAGTAAAGTTTTGACAATGTATAATTGAGTTGCTCATTTACACGGTTTTATTCAATTGTTAATTTCGCTTTCCTAGTGAGCTGATCGTACGAAGAGACATGCAGATCGCCGTCCTCGCGATGCTGAAAACCAACATCGCACTGAAGAGGACGTTAGTTCGCGATCTCCGCAGGTTAAAGAAGACACGCGGAGAGCTGGAGAGGAAAGTACAGTAAGTTGAGACGGGCGTGGCTCGCCTTGAGGTCGAATTTCCCCATTTTACTCGCTTCACCAACCCAGTGTTCATCAATTGATTTGTTTTAACCGGCCTTTCTTTCCCTATCTTTCCCTTAGAATTGTTAAAGAAGTTTTGCCCAACATATAATTATAAAGAATAAACGAAGGTCTATTTTTCTTCCATAGACACGCCAACAAAAGGGCCGCGAGTGCGCGAGTACAACTCGAGTACGAGTTCCGCGCTCTGAAAGAGAGAGCCCTTCAGTTCATCCATCCCTCCATTGCCTCGGTATTTATTGCACTCACTGATGAGCCTGTGGGCGGTCTCACGTGGGACGCCCGTAAGGAGAACGTAATCCTACAAGATCTGGATTTCCTGGCCCAAGAGACACAGGAGGACGAGGTGGTGCAAGAAGAGAGGGGATATGAGGCGGTGGATGAGTACAGTGTCTGTACTTTCTCTACTTTTTATTAGTGTATAATTATATTAGCTTGGGTCTCCGGGGAGGATCCAGGGATTTTGAAAGTAGGGGCGTACCCTAAAGAGTTTATTATGCAGATTTCAGATGACGTCGAAAGTGAATCAGACTTATGTTTTCTACGCGTTCCTATTGGTCGAGGCCTTGAATCTTTCTTTACTCAGCCAATCACAATGCAAAGAAAAAACAAACACACAGTGCCTCTTGTTTTCTAGGGTCACGACTAAGCGCAAGTCGTACTTACTTCGTCCCCTGATTGGTTGGTTATTGACATTTCTAATTGGCTAAGTGTATTTACTTTGCTTAGCTAGTTTTCGACACTCGTGTAAAATCCGGTCTCTAGCTATGCATGGAACGTGTGCTGTAGGGTAAGAGCCGCACTAGTGACGCGTTTCATATATAAAAATATCAGGTCGTATAATGGGGAAGCATTGGCCCAACCTACACCTGGATTCCCCCTTGCAACTCATAAATAAGAACATCTATGGGCAAAGGCAGATCTTTCGGATGGTTACACACAAAAGCGAGCGCAGATGCATACGCAAAGTAAGGCAAGTGTAAATCATAGCGACGCAAGCGCAAGGCTAAAATCAACATTAATTAGCTTACTTGCGCTTGCGTTCGCTTGATTCATACTAGACGCAAGCACAAGCGCAAGGGAACGCAAACGTCTCGATTTTCTTGCGCTTGCATCTTCGCTTGCGTTCTAGTAACCCCACACAAGGGAAATGTATGAGTTTGATATCCTTGCGCTTGCTTCTGCGCTTGCGTTCGTGTGTAAACCAGCCCTTAAGCCTAGTGTATAAAGCTTTAAAGGGCTTTCTAGCCAAATTCGTATCATCGCACAGATCCAAAGTCCAGAATCCGTGTTAGGCTTTTAGCAATTCTACGCTGTCAGTGCAGTGCTGTCAATGGGATAATATTGTCATTGTCATTGCAAGAAAACACCGACTTTAGACTCTGGATCATCGCGATACAACCACTTCGATTGTAAAGTAGATCACTATACAATGTTTGCACTACAGTCCCGTATTTGGCGATCGTTCGTAAATACAAAAAAGAGTGATCTTCGCTACGCGCACTTTTATTAGCCTGCTTGCAGCCGTTGTAGAGTAGTTTTAGGTCGAGAAACGCGAGGTTTGCAATCGCGTGGCCGCTCAGGGAGATTTAGGCATGGGTCTCATCTGTTACGTTAATAAATGGACAATATATTGAACACTATTGATAAGTTAATTATTATAAGAGAGATTACGATGTTAATATCAAGAGATCGTTTTACACCGTATGAATCATGTGATTGTAAGTACATAGATAACGTTTGTATAATCAGTGGAATTTCAGCTAACCAGAGGAACAGAAATACAGCTAACCCGGACACAGTAAAAACAGCTAACCAGGAGTTATTATCAGTGATCAGTTAGACACGCCACAGAAGTAAGTAATTTATAGATTCCGAATTATTGTAAATAAGCGTTGATTTCCTGTAATCTCTGACTAAATGTTATTTACGTGCATTCTTGTTTAGATCGAATAAATATCTCTTCAAATTAGAGTGTTATACGATTTGTGGTAAAGTCTTCACGGAATCAGAAACAGTACAGCGAACCATTACATTCGATTTCTCGGCGGAGATCGCTCAGTTCAACAGACCAAGTATTTAAAGCAACGAGAACGACAGATGTGGCGAGATTCACAGGATGGCCAGCGAAGGGGAACTTAAGCAAACTAAGGTAGACCGAAGAACAGCAAAATCAGCCTTCACAAGGGCTGGGAAAGCATTGACGCACGGTATCGAAAATAATAGAACGACAGACGAGGTAAGAGGAGCGTTAAATAAGTATCGAAGCGCGTATGAGACTCTTGTCGCAAAACACGAGACGTATGCACAGCTCATTGATGATGAAACCTACGAAACCGAAGAGAGCTGGATTAATGAATGCCAAGACAGTTTCATGAAGCTGGAGGTTGAGGCGAAAATGTTTTTAGAAAGTAAGGAAATTGCAGAAGAGGAAAAGTTTAAAGGAAAAGGGAAGGGTAAGGGAAAGGGGACGGATAAAGATAGCAATATTATTGTTCAAATGCTCCCAGGACCGAGCGGCGCCAGCTCTGTAGAAAAAATGTAGAAAAAATTGACAGCTCTGACAGTGACATTGTCCAGACCAGTTCTGCCCCTGTCGACAATACCAAGAGTGACAGCCCTGACAGTGACATTATCCAGAACACCAGCAGTGACACGCAAGCGAGCCCCGCCGCCGCTATTGACATTGTCCAGACCACCACTACCCCGCTAATCACAAACCCGTTGACAACAACGTGTAGCTTCAAAATAGAAAAACCGAAACTGCCTTTATTTAAAGGAGATGTAAGAGAGTACGCCACGTTCAGAGCAGATTTTAAGCACGCTGTAGAGTCGCATTATAGTAAGCGAGACGCAGTAACGTTCCTTCGCACGTGTCTCAGAGAAAAGCCGCTTGAACTTATCAAAGGGATAGGAAGCGATTATGACGCAGCATGGAACTATCTTGATGCAATTTATGGTGATCCGAGACTTGTTTCTGATACAATTATCCAGGATATATCTAAGTTCAAATCTTTGCAAATGGGTGAAGATTCTCGGTTCTGTGAATTAGTCCATCTTGTAAATCGTAGTTACAACGCGCTAAAGGAAGTCGGTAGTCAAAATGATATGAATAACAGCCACATGCTGGCTGTGATAGAGAAAAAAATGTGCGCGGAAGATTTAAAGGTCTGGTCTCGGGAAGTTGAGCGCGATGGGAAGGTAGCTACCCTAGAAGGTCTCATGAGGTGGATGACGTCAGAGATGAAATCTCGAATGAGGGCAACCGCGCCTCTACGATGCGGGTATGCACAAAGAGGAGGAGTCCATCAGATTAGCGCTGGGGAATCCGAGAAAACAAGACACAAGTGCTGGTTTTGCGAGACGTCAACACACTGGCCAGATCAATGTACGAAATTTGCTGCCCTCAAATACAATGAGAGATTGGAAGCGGCAAAGAAGAACCACGTATGCTTCAGCTGCCTAAAGCAAGCAGGGCGAAATCACTACGCTGCTACTTGCAGCAAGCGCAAGCAATGCACTAGCGACGAGGCATGTCAAGCTTTCCACCACCCATTACTGCATAAACCACAAAGTGTAACCGTTGGGGCGACATCCAACAACAACGGGGCGATATTGCCTATAGTA
Source organism: Scolanthus callimorphus (assembly GCA_033964015.1). Lineage (NCBI taxonomy): Eukaryota > Metazoa > Cnidaria > Anthozoa > Actiniaria > Edwardsiidae > Scolanthus > Scolanthus callimorphus. Next base: position 20,612,383 of record CM066913.1, read on the forward strand.
ACGGCCAATATCTGCGGCCAAAATGGTCTACAAAAGCAGGCAAACATCCTGATAGATTCCGGAGCCCAGATCAGTTTGATCAGACACGACACCGCAAAGATGCTAGGTCTGAAGGGAAAAGACACTCACATTACAATAACTAAAGTTGGTGGTGAAGAGGAAGGCATGAAGACACAAGTGTACAAGGTACCGATATGTACAGACGGCGGGAAGACAGTATCCGTTAAAGCAATCGGCATCCCGACGATTAGTGATGATGCGGCAGCCATAGAGATAAAGAAAATAGCAACTCTCCTAGGCTTAGAAAGGGAAAAGATCCGCCGCGGAAAAGGTCAAGTTGATTTACTGATCGGTATCGATCACGCCCACCTGCACACAGGCCCTACTAAACAATCAGGCGAGCTGGTGGCGCGCAACACCCCAATCGGATGGGTCATATTTGGAGGCAAATCTACAAGCACAGGGAGGGGCGGTGAAGTGTACCATATCTCCTACACAAACCCCATCGATCTCTCGGCATTCTGGAAAACAGAAAATATGGGCGTTGAAGTCAAACCGTGTACATGCGAAGCGAGTAAACTGACACAAGTCGAAAGAGAAGAAGCCGAGGTTATCAGCAATTCATGCAAGAGAGTAGAAAATCAGTGGCTTATCCCGTATCCATGGAAACGAGACCCATCGCTGTTACCAGATAATAAAGTAGCTGCGTTAAAAAGGCTAGAATCAATCGAACGGCGATTACAGAAAAGTCCAGAACACGCTGAGGCCTACAACAGACAGATGAATGAAATGTGCGAAATGAAGTTTTCCCGAAAACTGACGGAGGAAGAAATCAAGAGTTACAACGGTCCTGTTCACTACATAAGCCACCATGGAGTAAAACGTCCAGAGAGCGCAAGTACCCCCCTTCGCATCGTCTTCAACAAATCTTCCAGTTTCCAAGGACACGTCCTAAATGAGTACTGGATGAAAGGCCCAGACTTGTTGAATGATTTGTTCGGAGTGCTACTGCGTTTTAGAGAAAGAGAATGTGCGCTAATAGGAGACCTCTCCAAGATGTACCACAGAATCCTGATTCCTGTCTCGGATCAGCACGTGCACCGGTATCTCTGGCGAGATATGGAAACCCACCGAACACCAGACACATATGTCAAAACCGTGCTCACGTTTGGAGACAAGCCCGCACCTGCCATGGCGCAGATAGCGCTGAGGAAAACTGCAGAGCAAGGCGAGCAAGAGTTTCCCGATGCTGCCCAAGTTTTAAAGAAGAATGCTTACATGGACGATATTTGTCATTCAGAAGATACAGCGGAGAAAGTGCACAAGATCTCAAAGGATCTAGACCAAGTGTTGGAAAACGGAGGATTCCATGTAAAGAAATGGATAACCAGCGAGCCAACTGAAGCAATGAATGACGAAGAAGAAACAAAGCTATTCCAGCCAAAGCAAGAAGAGAAAGTCCTAGGAATCACGTGGGACAACAAGAATGATACATTAGCGTTTAAAGGCCATCCTCCAGAAGAGAAAAGCCCGCTAACGAAAAGGAAGATATTAAGTCGCATTGCGCGTATCTACGATCCAATAGGATACACCGCACCAGTTGTTATCAAAGCAAAGGTCGGATTACAGAAACTATGGCAGATGGGATATGAATGGGACCAGGAGTTAGAGCCACAGCTGGCAAAAGAATGGACATCCCTTTTCGAAGAGTTGGAAGGGATGAGTAGACAAGTGCTTCCTAGATGCCTCACCCCTGCCCACGCAACCAATCTCCCGATACTCTGTATTTTCTCCGACGCTTCGCAAGACGCATTTGGCGCATGCGCGTATTTGAGATGGAGAATCGCGAACGATGGATATGAAGTCAGATTTGCTGCAGCTAGATCTCGCGTTGCGCCTCTGAAAGAGCTCACCATTCCCCGCTTAGAGCTTCAAGCTGCTGTGCTGGCAGCACGACTATGTAAGACGCTACAAGAGGAAAGTCGTCTAAAGTTTGAAAAGGTTATGCTGTTTACAGACAGTATGATAGTTCACCATTGGATAAGAAGTGCACCTAGAAGCTTTAAACCCTTCGTATCAGCAAGAGTAAGCGAGATACAAGATAGGACTGACCCGAATGACTTGAGACACCTGCCAGGAGAAAACAACGTCGCCGACGACGTGTCTAGAGGTATCGCAGCACAGGAGTTATCCGGAAGATGGAGCAATGGTCCAGAGTTCCTACGGCGCCCAGAGGAAGAATGGCCAAACGAAGCAACCCAAGACGAGCCTCAAGAAGAGGACATAGAGCGACGAAAGGAGAAGTTCTGTGGAGCCACGACCGTAGAAGCTGAAGCGGTTATAGACGCAAACAGGTTTTCAAGCTGGAGAAAACTTCTAAGAACGACAGCATGGATACTTAGACTCGCAGAGAAGATTCGCCTAAGACGTCACGGACAGAGAGGTAGAGAAGGGCCACTCACAGTGGAAGAAATAAGGAAGGCGGAGTTGATTTGGATAAGAAACGCCCAGAAGGAATTGACGAAGCGCCTACAGAAGGGAGAGTTTATCTCGCTGAGCCCGTTTGTCGATGATAAAGGGATAATGCGAGTAGGAGGACGAGTAGATGAAGCACTACTGACGTACGAGAATAAGCACCCTATTCTACTGCCAAGCACACACAGAGTGTCATACCTGATTACCAGCCACACACACAGGACACAGGGTCACACTGGAGTCGCTGCTACCACAGCCAAGGTGAGAAGTCAGTACTGGGTACTGAAAGGAAACAAGCTAAGCAAAACAGTAAAGAAGTCCTGTGTTCTATGCCGAAAGCTGGCCCACAGAGCGGAGGAGCAGCTGATGTCGGCACTACCACGGTTGCGGTTGGCTCCCTGTACCCCAGCCTTCTACGTCACAGCCTGCGATTACTTTGGACCTATTACCGTAAAGATTGGCAGAGGAAAGACGGACAAACGATATGGAGTAATATTTACATGCCTAAACACCAGGGCGGTACACCTAGAATTGGCGACGGATCTATCCACCATGGAGTTCCTTCAAGTGCTACGCCGGTTCTTCGCCATAAGAGGTCAACCAGCTGTAGTTCTCAGTGACAACGGTAGTCAGTTCGTAGGCGCCGAGAGAGAGCTCAAGGAGATGATAGCAGGGCTTGATAACGACGAGCTAAAAGAGTTTGCGGCAGAAAAGGGAATCGAATGGAAATTCATTACACCTGCTGCGCCTCACCAAAACGGGTGTGCAGAATCCCTTGTCAAAAGCTGCAAGCAAGCGATCAAAAAAGCAATCGGAGAACAAGTACTCACACCATTCGAGCTATATACGGTACTGCTGGAATCTGCAAACCTAGTAAACCAGAGGCCAATCGGGCGAATCCCAAATGACCCGGATGACGGGGCTTATCTTTGCCCTAATGACATGTTGCTCGGACGCGCAACAAGCCGAGTACCGCAAGGCCCGTTCAAAGAAACAAGCAATCCACGCCATCGCGTAGAATTCGTCCAAAGGATAGTAGATTCATTTTGGAAAAGATGGTCGAGAGACGTGTTCCCAACACTCGTTCCAAGAAAAAAGTGGACTGTCGAAAACCGAAACGTGCAGGTAGATGACATGGTGATACTATCAGAGCCGAATGCGATCAGAGGCAAGTGGTCAATCGGTCGAGTGATCAACGTATTCCCAGGACAGGACGGACGGGTTCGCAACGCAAAGGTGAAAACAGCAGCTGGCACATATGACCGTCCCGTTACAAAACTCGCAGTGATCTACCCTGCAGGCGGGTTCGCAGAATAGAGACTCTTAATAAAGTTACAAGCCGGATAGGATAAGGACTACGCCCTTATCGGGGCGGAGGATGTTACGTTAATAAATGGACAATATATTGAACACTATTGATAAGTTAATTATTATAAGAGAGATTACGATGTTAATATCAAGAGATCGTTTTACACCGTATGAATCATGTGATTGTAAGTACATAGATAACGTTTGTATAATCAGTGGAATTTCAGCTAACCAGAGGAACAGAAATACAGCTAACCCGGACACAGTAAAAACAGCTAACCAGGAGTTATTATCAGTGATCAGTTAGACACGCCACAGAAGTAAGTAATTTATAGATTCCGAATTATTGTAAATAAGCGTTGATTTCCTGTAATCTCTGACTAAATGTTATTTACGTGCATTCTTGTTTAGATCGAATAAATATCTCTTCAAATTAGAGTGTTATACGATTTGTGGTAAAGTCTTCACGGAATCAGAAACAGTACAGCGAACCATCATCTTCCTTAGGAAAAAGTTGAGGGGGTGGTTAAAATGTTGTTTATGATGCGTCTTGCTTCATGAAAGTTTCGATATTTGTTACTTTGCATAAAATGATGACGACAACGGAGACCTTGCGTGTGTGACATTTAACCTTCTAGTGTCACGCAAGTATCACTTCCAAAATGTTTGGCTTAAAATTCCGAGTTGAAAACCTCATTGAACGTAAACAGGTTTTACCTTTTAAGGTATCTAATAGCAATGCCTTCACAACTGCATCTGGATAATTAGGACTTTATTTATTCTAAGTACTTAGAAATTAAATTATTACTTACTCGACCCAGTCCCCTGAAAATATAATCGTGAATATTTCACGTATTTTAGAAAAATCTTCAAATGTCCAGATGACAAGTTTCAAATGTTCTTGCCCTTAATCTATTCATAATAAAAAGTTTCAAGAAAACTAAAAAAATATGTTGACATTTCGATATTTTTGGTGTTAAGAATTTTGATAGGTCACGTGATGAGTTGATGAAGAGTGGACATTATTTTTATTGAAGAGTTTATCCATACCGATGTTATGGACAAGATATTCTATTGATATATGCATTTTCCAACAGATTTGACCACCCCCCTAAGTTTTTGGGCAAAATTAAGTATGACCCATGCCTTAATCTACTTGAGGCCATCTTTTGTCACAAATCCAAGATGGCGGCCACGCGAAAGCAAATTCGCGTTTATCGACCTGAAACTACTCTCCAACGCCTGCGAGCACTCCCGAGCAGGCTACACTTTTATACACACGCGCCTTGTTTGGATCTCGAGTTTCACGCTCTACACGCACCACGCGACACGGCGCGTATGTGAATAAAAGTGCGCGTACCAAAGACGACTTTTCCCTTGTATTTACGGACGATCGCCAAGAAGGGAATGTAAGCAGTTTAACTGTAGGGCTTGCTACGATATAGTCTAGTCCCTGAACTCTCCTGCGCGGCTCCGTTGTTGCCTGTGGTTGCCGAAAGGAGAGTCAATGCAGAAACCTTTGGATGATCAAGAACCTTTTTTTTTCTCAGTGCGCACTATCCCAGAGATTGATTGTTGGGATATGAATTGTGTGGGTCCATCAAGATAGGATGCCATTTTGGCCGTTCCCACGAAAATCCAAAAAACAATCTCCGACAGCGGTATTTAGACCATGCGCACTAGCAAAAAATCAGGTCATATCTAGCGCTTGGCATGCAAAGGCTTCTGGACTCTCCTTTCGACGATCACAGGCAACAACGGAGCCGCAAAGGAGAGTTCGATTTATAGACTTAGCTACGATACGAACAGGGGCGGTAAGGGCCGCTTGACGCGATTGATCAGGAGGAGATTCTAAAAACGGGCAATTCACGAAATGAAGTAATCAACAGTTTGTAGGATTTTACAAATCAAGATGGTTTCCCAGAAAAAACGGATAACAACGTTGTACGGGAGGACTTTTCACGGTTTCATAAAAATGCTCCATACCGCACCCCTGAAAGAAAGCGTAGACCAAAACGTAGCGCGTGATTTTTGGCTTCAAGAAAACACACGCGCCGTCTGTTGGAAAAGTTAACGCACGTGATCGATTCCACTCAAACATTTATTACACCTCCTTTGAAATTTTCATTCAAAAACATACTCTATACCGTGAAGTTTTTCTAATGAATTAGAAATCTTTATGGCGAGTATAATTCCCGACCCCTAAAACATGGGAGTTGCTAGCTCTCCCCGGGTAGCGCGCGAAACTGATGATTGGTATAAATACTTATCTATATAACATAATACATTGTAAATAAATATCATTCTGTCATATTTTCGTTGTTGAGTCATTATTCTTGCCATGCACGCACGGCTCTCATAATGTATGATTGTTATCTGGGTAGTACAGCGAATGTTTACGGTATTTTTTTACTATAGATCAGAGTCAGCTGCGGCTGTCATCCGTGTATTATCAGTGCCAGCTTGTAGGCTTTAGTATTTGGGTGAAAAACTTTATTGAAACCACTATATACTTCGCGTGGTTGTTTTGATTTGCGCATCTACAGATTGTAGCTACAATAAAAATATCCTGTAGCCCGTGGCGGCTCGGAACACCGCTGTCAAAACGCAGGCGCATATAGCGAGTTTGTGGGAAAAATGACAAGATGGCGGTCAACTTGGCAGCGCGTGAAATTTCTGCAGTCACCGTTGAGGGGGTTAGATGGGCAACTCAAGCCAGTACTGTGGACAACGGGATGTACCTTCAGAAGGATTTTATCATGACTAAGAATGTGCGCTATACCGCAACCATTTCTTCTGCAAAGGTAACAGCCACAGGGAACCCAAGCCCATTGTTATACCACAACATGTTTTCAATTTTGTTTCAGTGTGTTGAAAACTGTATATTTTCATTAATCGAAAAAGAAAGACTTAAATATGCAGCTAAGCTAAGACACATTCAACACACATGTTTCCAGAGTGACTAAACTAGAAAACATTGAATGTGTGTGTCAGGTCACATGAAGTGTCTCTTGTCTTGAGAAGAAGCATGCAGTTCATGGTGCCCCAGTATAAAATTTGTTGCACGCAACAATATTTTTGCAGGCAACCAGACTGGAGAAACATTAAGGAAACATTTTATAGCTACAATGTTGCACGCATTCTTGTACCCAGAGTTTTCTGGCTCATCTGCTCACAGGGGAGGCTAATTTTGAATGTTCGAGCATGCGCAGAAAGTTGTTTCTCTCAACGACTCTGTATCAAATCTCGCACATACGTCAATGGCTATCCCTAGAAGGTATGTCTCTAGAAGGTAACAAGTCAGATAGCTCTGGGTTCGAGAATTTGTTGCACACTACAAGTGTCCTAGGTTTAGCTAGCCCTGAGGTGTATTTTAATGGCTCTCCTAGGAACGGGGGGATAACATTATACTGATGGGCAGCCCTGGTGCTGGTAAGACCACTGTAGGTCAGATTGTTGCAAACCAGCTAGGAACATCACATGTGGATGTGGATAATGATCATCTAGAGAAAGTATGGGGAATGCCTGTTGCACAAAAGGTAAGTCTGTAACGCCTGATGAATGACCAATACATCAACAGGGATGTCAACCCAGGAGCGGATCTAGAGGAGGGGTTGTGGGGGTTGTAATCCCCCTATTGAGAGTGATAGATTTAGTAGTTATTTGAACTCAGTACCGATCATAGCCAGTCCTACTTAGTGCTCCTCTGAAAAAAAATCCTGGATCAGCCACTGCAACCCCAGGACTTCAAAAATTTGGAAACTGTATTGAAATGGGGAAATTTCCTGAAATTCTCCAGGGAGATTTTTCCTGGGAGACAGAGCGAAACTGGGAAAGGTGACGTCCCTGCATCAATGTAAATGATGACAAAATTTACTTTCAAGGCTATCCATCCTATAAGTAGCTTATAAATGAAATAGTTTAGAATGGGCACTCTCAGTACATTTTATCATACATCCCTTTTCAAAACAGATTATTGGAAAGAGAACACTGGAAGGGATCTTATGTTTCCAAACGATGATTGTCCTAACAGAAAACATCTCTAAATAGTACACCCACAGGAAAAGCTGGCTAATTTTAGCAGCACTGACAATTATTTCTATCATTTTTGATAGCTAGCAGATCTAGGATCAGAAGGTTTCCTTATGGCTGAAGGTGAAGCTCTGTGTCAACTGCATGCAAGCAACACACTAGTGTCCCTGTCTGGCTCTAATCCACTGCACAGTAAAGCCATGGCTCATGTGCAGAGTATGGGTATGGTGGTTTACCTGGATGTGGATGACCGGATATTCTGGAGAGACTGGAGAGGATGAAAGTGAATAGAATTGTGGGACAGAATGAAGGTTTGTTTTACTTGTTTAACTGTGGAAAACCTCCTATTAGGGTTATGGTTAGCCCAAGAGCGGATGAGAGAGTTCTCCAACTCTTCTTTCCTCCCTGTTTTAGAATAAGGAACAGCAGTGCTGTTTCAGTACTATGGCAGCATTTTCAGGAAATTATTGGGTGGCCCTTGGCATATTTTACCTGTATTATATTTTACCTGTTAAATTCCATATAAAGCTAATTTCTGCAACTTTTTCTTATTTACTTTCCTGCATTCTTTGATTCCATCTCTTTTCCCTTAGGTACTCCTATGTCCAAGATACTCGCATTCAGGAAGCAGTATTATGAAGGAAACTATGACCTAAGAGTTATATGTGAGCGCCAGGAATCCCAAGTCAGCATAGCTGACAAGGTAGTTAGGGCAGTCAAGTCCCTTGGGGAACCATCAGGATACAACAGTACACGGCAACAAGGTCATGACAGGGGAAGACAAACAGGTCTAAATTTCTCTGAGGTGGTTCTACAAGGACTTGCACCAGATGGGGACTTTACATTCCCTCCCAAGGAATACCTGTTTTATCTAAAGGTATAGCCTGGCAGCATACTAGCTAGTTGGCTCTCACGTGGGGCTATCTGGAAGTGCATTTATTTCAGGATTCCTGTGGCATGCAATTTTTTGCATGCCACAGTGACCTTGATAGCCAAGGGAGCACATGCTTACTACAAAATAAACTGGGAAAAAATCCTATAAATGTTTGGGGAGAAAACAGAAAAAGCATATACCGTTTCCGGGAATTGTTATCACCCAAAAAGCCTATAAGATTGAAGCGCAAAGGATAATGGGGGCATCTAAACTGCTACTGTTTGATCTGAACGCAGACAGTTTTCACAACCACAGGTAAAATCATTAAATTTTAGCACATTTCTAAGCATGTTTGTTTCTAATATTTTACAGAAATTCAAATCAATATTTACCCATACTCCCTAGCACACCAAGCTTTATTGCTTTTTCCAGTGACAACATATCCTGGAAATGGTATATAAATACACATTTTTCCAGGTAACACCCTAGTGTGGCTTTGCAGCTAATCGGTAGCATGGAATGCGTCTGCCCATAACGTTTTCAGTCATTTGAAATGTGCTCTAAAGAAAAACTGGCGTTTGGATGAGCTGGATACAGTCTTGTTCCCAGTTCTCTATGGAGGCATAGGGACTGGAAATGAGTACTATGACACAGTGTGCAATGAGTTTTGTGGAACAGCTGCGGAAAAAATAACGTCTAGATACATCCTTCTTTTTCTCAGCTTATCCCATAACTCTCTGCGTGCCCTGTTAAAACTATCCCACTGGGCGCCCTAAAAAAACCAGAAAGTTCCTGGGTACGAAACTGGGCTAAATATAGGATCAGCATCGACTATGCCTCAGTGGCATAGGGCATCAGCTGGACAACCTAAAAACTACTCATGGAGTGGAAATCCTAATCTTCTATGGTGACCACTTATTTTGGACCCTACTTTGACTGTGAGCTGTTTTCTTTCTTCAGGTGAATGGGAAAGACTGGTTGATTGTTCATACCAAGAACGTGCTCTGCGCATACTCGAAAATGGATCGCACCACGTGACCTGCACCCACGTGACCTTAGTCACATGATCGACAAAGCATACTCTAAAAACTTCCAGCATCCCTCAATCACACCTCTAACTCAACTAGATGAACAATACCACATTCTAGAACTCTTCCATGGTCCCACGGCATCGTTTAAAGACTTGGCTCTTCAGTTAATGTCTCACTTCTTCAGTAAAGCTATTCATGACAAGCGAACAAGTGGTCTCTCTCCTGAGTATCTGATACTTGTTGCTACCTCAGGAGACACAGGCAGTGCCGTACTGGATGGCTTCAAAAACACAGAGGGCGTCAACGTAATAGTTTTGTATCCTGTAGATGGAGTGAGTGAAATTCAGAAGAAACTTATGACAGTTACTGATGCGCGTAATGTGCATGTTGCTGGGGTTAAAAGCGACTTTGATTTTTGTCAATCCGCAATTAAGACTATCTTCAAGGATACTCATTTTAGGGACTTGCTATCGAGCTCCTGTAATGTGAAGCTGAGTGCGGCGAATTCTATAAACTGGGGGCGGCTACTCCCTCAAGTGGTATACCACGCCTCGGCCTATCTTGACTTGGTCCAGAGGGGCGTAATCGCGATTGGAGAGCCTGTGGATATGTGTATACCGACTGGAAACTTTGGTAATATACTTGCTGCTTATTATGCCAAGGTAAACGAGCGGTGCATGTTACGTCATGTGCTTTCTCCGACTCCTGCGAGAGTAGTAACACTTTTTTCAACACGCTTGCCCCGACAACCTCAGCTGATTTCCACAAGGGCGTGTGGACTAAAAAATACAATATATCTAAAATTTACAATATTAAAAAATGTAATTAAAATTATAATATTAATTCTAATATAGAAAAATGTATATACATATGTACAATAATTTCATAGAGAGACCATATAGTCCGCATATAGGCCGCCTCCCTCGCAACTCATAGACTATGTAGGAAGTCTAAAGAAAAGTGAAAGGGAAGAAAGCGAGAGAACGGTCGTGGAGAGAATGGGGGAGGGATTCCCTTTCTCCCCTCGCGCACGCTTTTCCTTTCTCCTTTGCGTTTGTTACGCGCACTCTCGTTCCGGAGGCAAAACTATCCTTTTGGTATCGCGAACATGTTGCATGGAAGGGAAATGATTTACAGCGTAGAGTACGCCCAAATTGTTGAAAGCCGAAAAGGCATCTGCCAAATCTGATTACTTCGCGCGTGACTTCATGGTGTCTAAATACTAGAATAAAAATAGTTACGCTAGAGAAATACATAGATTAAGATGAAATTAGAACAAAGGGAGGTATTCACTTTGTAATTTTAATTGTGCCACAAAGTGTTCTAAAAATAGATCGCTCCGTAAAAAGGCGCTGTCTCACGGACCCTATATGTGAGAAGCTCCTACTCATTGTCTCGCGCTCGCGCGCATTTTAGAAATTCAAACCGAATTTATTTTCCTACTTTCCTATATTTCAGAGTATGGGTATTCCCTATGATAGTCTTATCAGTGCTTCCAACGAAAACAACATCTTGACGAAGTTCTTCCGTACGGGTATATATGACATGCGCAATAGGACTCTACGCAGCACCATCTCGCCCTCAATCGACATTCTCAAGTCCTCCAATCTGGAGCGCTTTATTTATCACGTGACCGGAAATGATGCAGAACTCGTCACCAAGCTTTTTGGATCTCTTGACAGAGAAGGAGGGTTTCAGGTAACCATGACAACTATTAAATGCCATGTTGCACGAGGCAATTTTTCTTGCAGAACTCGCAACACAAAAAAATCGCGCGTGTAGCATCCTCCAGCAATGGAAGATTTTGTTACGTTGCGAGTGCAGAAAATGTAGAACCGAGCTCTACGTTTCGCAACGTTGCGAGACACGTTGCTACGTGTAACATGTTTTAGCAATTTAACACGCAATGGGTTGCCTGAATGAGCCAATAAGCGCGCTTGATCTTGATAGCGCCGGTGTACTTGATCATTTTACTGCGGGCGCATTTCAAGTCGCAAAAATATCGCAAGCGTGTAACATTCCGCGGGAACTTGCAATGTTCTGTATTCGTCATCGTTGCGTTGCAAGTTGCAAGAAAAATTGCCTCTGTAACGTGGCCTAAGACAGACGGACGGTTTGATAGACAGGAGGACGGACAGACAGACAGACTTAAAGACTGGTGACAGACAGACTTACAGACTGGCGGACGGACAGACACACATCGACGAAATATAAAACTAGGATGCGTTGTGTCATTATAACCAATCATTTATTCCATTCTACCATCATAGTAATCAATCCTTGACGTCTGTTGCAGGTCCCAGATGATGTTAGAGTTCAACTTTCTTCTATCTTGTCTTCTGATTGGGCGACTGAACTTCAATGTCTTCACACAATCAATCACGTGTTCAGATGCCATAACTACTTGATGGATCCACATACCGCAGTTGCTATGGATGTTGCTAGGCGATTCGCGAACCCAAGCAAGCCAATGGTTATCGCCGCTACCGCACATCATAATAAGTTCGAACGTGACGTTTTAAGAGGGGTAGGGGCTCCCTGTGCTTTTGATGACGCGGTAAGCTTGCTCGAGGCGTCAAGGAGACTGGGTGCGCGGCCAGAAATGCACAGCCATCTCCATGCGTCTGTCAGTGGACCGATAATTCATGAAACTGTGTGTGAGGCGAATGTCACAGCTATCAAGAAACAAATTACACGGTTCTTGTCCTGACAAAGTTACGTGTTATCGTCCCAAAAAGCGTTGTCATGGTAAAGACCGCTGAGTTCACAGTTCGCAGGCGTTATCGCGCGACCACGTGACAATGGCGTGAATCCTCGCAGAGGTGACGTCACTCGTGGTTTCCCAGCTGACACTTCACTTTGATATTTCTTCTGTGGTTTCTCCTTGTTTATATTTTTGACGCCTTCGACGCTCCTTGCTCTCCGTCTACTCCTGTTAACAGCCCCGCCTGGAGTTTTAGGCGTTCGTTTGTAAGATTTCAAGTAGTCAAGTCTTGTCTCAGCGTGGTGCGTTGTATACATAGATAGTCCCAATTCCTCTTGACAGAAACCTTTCCTAACCTCTTCTGATTCAGAAGACTCACCCGCATATTGTTTCCTCCCTTTATCAGCGACCCTTGGCAGGCGAAGCCTGGCTTGGGTGCTTTGCGTACCACTCGTAAATTGCGTTTCACTCGTAGAGTCTGACTTGTACCCATAGCGCTCATAGATATTGGGTGTACTGCTCAAGGCGGGAAGGGTAATAAAATCGAGTTTATTTTACCTGTGACAGAAATAGTTTTGGTAGCTTTTCGCCTCGCTGGAGTAACCTGTGATCTGTCGGATTTTCTAGGACTTTTCTTCCGTGGAGTCTGGCTTGCATTTCTACTTTTGTCTTGACTCAATGTGACTCTGTAATTCATGCTATTGTCGACGTTTCCCACACAATGAAAGCCCTCGTTTTGCTCATCATCAACTGAAGGACTTGTTTTCTGTCTGCCCATTTTACGAGTCAATAGCTCATTTAGGATTTTCCTCCCCTCCTTAGCTTTAGTTCCATGGAGTAATAATAGCAAATTCTTCAACATGAGCTTATCTTCCGCGTTACTCTTCACAGTAGCATTATAGACTAACATGTTTTGCAAATCGTTTTCTTCCATTGCTTCTCGACTGCGTTGACTCTGCCTGCTCTGTTTATGGGAAGCTAATTTGGCACGATTCGGCGACCTTGGCGTACTGCTTTTAGTAGTTCCGTCTTCCTTGTTGACTAGATTTCCAGTTTCAGGATTGAAGTGGAAGCTTTCTCGATACATATTCCCGTTCTTAATTTTAACATTTTCGAGTTTGTTCAAAATGGGTTGTAGTTTCTGAATGTGTATATGACGCCTTTTATTCCTTGCTTCTATCGCATTTTCTTGGACACCACTTGCCAGAACCTTGCTTTTCAATACTCCTTGGATTTTCCCATTTTCCAGTGCCATGCTGATCGAATGGGCTTTCGGTTGCTTAGTTCTTCAGCTTTCTTCAGGACGTAGGGCAACTTTACGCCACGACTCTGTTATTCGTCAGTACGCGCCATGCGAAAAGATGGCATCATGGTGGTTTGCTGGAAGATGGGTTGACCAGTTGTCCAACATAGTCGGAAAAATAGAGAATACCTTATATAAAAAGCTTCACTTGTAAATAAGTCGGACAGGCACTTTAAGAGTATAACGTGTGTCCCAGTACTTAATGTGCGTGGTAGCTCGAGTTTCCACAAGAAGATTTTAATCAGAAACATTCCAAGTTCCCCCTGAAAGAATAGCTACTACAATAAAGCTAATTAGATAAAACTTCAATACAATGAAAGTGCCACAAAAGAGTGCAGTGCATTGTTTGTTGACTTATCGTTTATGAGTTTTATGTTAATTTGTTTACTAACAGGATACTAAAGAAAAGTGAGGAGCTGCGTTTCCTTGATGCTTGTTTATTTTATTTTTCATTTGAAGAAGACTTTTTTTGCAAAAACGAGTGGTGGAATGCACCAATTTCTCCATTCAAAAAGCAACAAAAGCATAAACCTTGCGGGCCTTTTATGCTGATTGATAAACTGTGACAAAACACAACAAAAGACCGAGAAAAGAAAAGACTTACTCAATGCATGCGCTTGCTCATTAAATAATCAAGGAGCTCTGCCAACAAAAGTTTTCTATGAACTTAACGAATAAGGAAATACCTCAGATGAACCAATATCGGGTTATTCTGATTAATTGAGCCAACTAGCTTAAATGCCAACAAGCTATTTATTATATTGGCCAGGTTATTTTAACCTGATTTTATCAAAGAAAAAATGAATTAACATCAGAATTGCGTCACTACTCCCACAAGCTAGTCTTATTGATTTGGTGAAACCGCAGCTATAAGCAAAGAGGTGAAGTGAGTGTTTTTTCCAATGGACCAGGTATTGCTAAAGTGCGTTTTCACTATTATATAGTGAAGCAAGGGAGCTTTAAAGTGAAGTAAAATATAAAGCCGGGGAAAAACGAGGCACAAAATCCCTCAACTTGTTGCGCTGCGTTGCATGTCTAATGTTGCTCGCTTGTTTTTCATCAAATTCACAACTTGTCGTATCGCAACATTTTGTTTTGATGATCACACATGTGAGCCAAAGGCGCATTTTGCCCAGCACCTCATTTCTATAGACTAATCAACTTGAATTGTAGGCAAAATGTTGCGCGACAAGTTGTGTGTCTTAATGAAAAACGAGCAACAAAGCCACGAATTTGTGGCTCAAAGTGGACCCGGCGCTCACTGAGTCTCCCGTTGCGTGACCGACACAAAGAACGGGCTGCGAGGGAGACTACCACACCACTCACTTCGCGCAACAATTTTTACAACTTGCAGCAAATGTTTTTTGCGTGACAAGTTGTTGGCGCGAGATGAAAAAAGCACAACATCGATCATCAACGTGCAATACAATAATGTTGCGCGACAAGTTGAGGGATTTTGTGCCTCGTATTTTCCCGGCTTGACCAAAGCAGGCCTGTGCTCGGACAAATGCGGGAGACTAGGACTAGTTGCACTGCGCGTGCTCCAGTCGCCATAGCAACGGACCTGAAATATAGCACAAGAAGAACATTTTCGTTCTATTTGAGAGGGACGTTCTCTCAAGAACCACGCATTTTTTACCTGACAAAACCTTAGATTGTCATCAACATGGCTAACTTCAAAAGGGCAGAGAAGCCAGAATTAAATTTCGTCCATCAAAACGCGATATTGTGCGAAACGATAAAGAAAGAGCAAAGAAACCAACAGCTCTACACAAACTACAGTGTTAACCCGTTCAAGAAAAGTAAGCGAAATGCAACTTAACTTACAGCTGTAGCGTAGCGTACAAAATTACAGTGGTAGTTAACATAAATTTCCTGTATTGTGTCTTTCTTTAGTGTATACTCTGACCGGTAAACCCAACTCTCTTCACGACTCGGCTGATGGCGAGGAAGACGGTAAGAGATTTGAAGATTCCAGTTTTATGTTCCACGCTTCTTGCATGGTTGTGTTGGTCGCGTGATCCCTTGTATATGTAGGCCTCACAACATAGCACATGCAAATTTCTCTAAAACCCATCCATAGAACATGCCTGGATATTGTACTAAGCCAAATTTCGCAGACTAGAGACTTGGATGATTCAATGGTAATACCATATCTAGAACAAACAATGACCACAATTTTCCCCACCCCACTCCTCATGGAATCATGTCCTCCACTCATTCATGCTCCAGTTTGAACATTGCAAACATGTGAATTCTGAAAATATAGTTCAAGAACGTTAATTTGATAGACATAAGCCGTATTCACACTAGAGGACAAAAAACTCATCATGACAGGTTTTTCCTCTGACGAGTAGGAATTCTGATAGGAATTCAGACAATTTCCTGTCAAAAATATGTCTTGTCGCGGTTTCACACTAAGATTTCCCATCAAAAGTCTGTCTCGTCCCAGTTTCACACTAAGACGAGTTTTCCGTCCAGACAAAGTGTGAATACAGACTAGTGTGAATACAGCTATAGACATAATTTTATTAGGGTACCAAAGTAGCTTTAGTCAGAGTGTACATGAGTATTGTTCCCTAAAACTATACATTTAAAGTCGATAGTGACAAAATTTAGGCAAGACTAGTATTAGTGAATCCTGCTTCCTTAAACTCATGTTGTCACTATGTCCCATGGGGGAGGGGGGGGGGGGGGTGCTACGAACCACAACTGGCTGTTGTGACTTCTTTGCTCCCACCAAGGGGTGAGCCATTTTCACAGGCTCTCAGCACTTGTCTACCTATACTAGCCTGTGAAAATGACTGGCCCACTCCTTGATGGTAAAAAAAAGTCACAACAGCCAGTTTTACCACTGAGTCGAGGGGTGCATATGTAATGTGAATTTTTACACAGTTGGGCTGCCATTATGTGCACTACTTATCATATCATTGAATCACAATCATATTGAACATTATTTTGTCAACTGTATTTGTTTCAGGTCACTTTCTAAAGGTTATCAAGAGGTCAAATGAGACACCAGTAGAAAAATTTGAATATCCCCAGACTTCAAATCAATGTTATGGATGGCTAACTGATCCTTTGGTAAGAATTTAATGAGTCAGGCACTGTTACTCATTTTTCAATACCAATTCAACATCTGATTTAACTTCATTCAATATTGTTGAATCATCCATGTTGAATAATGGTGATGGGTGGTGGCAACCAATTTAACATTGTTGAACTATGATGTGATTGGCAGTGGACCACATTGTGTGGTTCCAGAAAATATCAATACCCCCACCCCCCACGGAAGGGTGTTGAAAAGTGACCCCACCCCCACCCCTTTGAAATTTTCAAAGAAAAATACAGTATTTGTATGGAAAAGATCAGGTAAATTGACTCCCCCACCCCTCTGAAATTTCCAATGCCCTTCCATGGGGGGAGGGATGGTTATTATTTTCTGAAACCACACATTCAACAATTGGTTTGGTACCTCCATTCAACATCATTCAATATATGACCTCTTGGCCATGCTGACTGTCTGAGTCTCTGCTGCCAGACAAAACAGGTTTTCCAAAAAAAAACTTTGTTGGTTAGGCGATTTTCAAAATGGCGATGGAAATATGAGCCAATCAGAATCTACATATGATTACCTGGCGCCAGAGCCTATGACAAACAACAAACTGCATGGCGTAGGCTCTCGGAACGAGATTGCATTGAACATGGGTGATTCAACAAATGTTGAATGAAGGTGAATCAGATGTGGTATTGGTTTGACCCCTAATACAGCCTATGAATAAAATCAACATGATTTTACAGCCAATTTTCAAAATGATGTTATCACTGAGATATATCACAATGACAAAGAACTAGTGTTTGAAGTTTTTTCTTACAGTTAATGAGAATTGTACAACCCACTATGAATACTAACCTTTCAGTAGTAGAGGACGGCGAATGGTAAATGCAAAACTTTGTGAGACAGCGATATCAAGCCTAAAAAGATTCTGCAATCTCCGAATCAGAAATAAAATTTATCAATCAATGGCACAGCTCATTTGTTTCAATGCACAAACAATTTAAAAATTATTTGCTGCAACAAACAGGAACCGGTCTCGCTCGAAAATTAGCATTCATAGTCGGTCATTCATTTAAAGTTCCAAGAATACTCATTCCTTTTCATATGGTAACATCATGTTGAATACATCATGTGATTCCAGAAAAAATCCTCACCTCCCCCACAGAAGTGATTTGGAAATTCCATGGGGTGGGGTCAAATGCCTTTTATTTCCCATACAACCCTTCCGTGGGAGGGGTATGGATAATTTTTGGAATCACACATTTTCAAGTTGAAAAATCATGTGAATTAGCAGTAAGATCATTGTGTACCGGTTAGCCAACTACGTAATAATCGTATTAAGTCTTTAATCCTGAATTGGACTTAGAAATTTTCTGAGGATTTTTGGGTTCTCCTCAATTGAAAAAAAATGCATATGGCTCCAGAGAGATTCAAAGGGATTCGGTTGGTTGGTGGCTGTTTTTACAGTTATTTATGCATTGTTTGGTTAGCATTTCACTCAAAATAAATGTATAAATAGAATGAGGCATACATAATGATGATGATCGGTCCAATTTGCATACAGAAAATTTGAATTACAATGAAATCTCCTAATTATTCAGCTACACCACAATGTTACTAAATTAACTAGGCACTTTATCAGACTCTTTTTGTCACATGGAATCTGTTGAGAGCAACGAGTTAGTAAGTGATAACAAGTAGTCCTCTTTTGCTTTCCTTTCCAGCTTGTCCCACCACCTTCTTCGTTGGTTTCTGGTATACTTGATTGCCCACGTCACAACTCCGCAATCACAAAATACATGGATGCTGCATGGAGAGTTAAAGAGCAGTCTGATATGCAGAAGTAGAACATTTTTAGAATTCAATTTATTTGGTAAATATATATTTAAGTTTGAAACACATGTAACAATCTGATAATATAGGTTTGCTTTATGGGTTTTCATAATCATTCTGCTATTTTTTTATTATTATTCGCTTAGCGATGTCTAGCTTTATGCCTGTCAGAAATTGTCCTGAAATTTTACATAAACAGAAGTGCTTACTAATGTAAATATTTACTATTATTGTTACAAATAAAATCTTGTGAAAGTCTGGTGGTTTGAGGGCACACTAAACATAAAGAAATTTAAATAGTCCTGATGTGAGTTTCAGATCAATATCCCTTGTTAGTTAGTGCTGTTTAAAGTCTGATATTCCAGACCTGTATACTCAAGCATGATCACATGCTAATTGAAAGAGTGCTAGCAACACATTCATTAAGTTGATGTTTCCCACAGACTGGTATCCAGTTACTATTGTAGAAAAGTGGAGGAATGGATATGGGAAGAATTCCCAAGGCACGCAATGGATTGTGGCTATAGCAGCCATTATTGACCTACTACATAATGTGCTGCCTCACTAATCCTTCCCATAATCCCCTGCACTCCTTGACTTCCATAGCGACTGGTTAAAGTCTGCGATTCTCATATTTTGATTGTTTTGTAGATTCAAAGCTCATAGAAAACTACATAATGCAGCGCTGCCGTATCACTTATCAATAAATAATCACCAAACTGGAAATTTTCATTGACGGAGCCATCACTTAAGCAGTAACGGATACATTTTTCACTTCCTTCAGCAAAGATCTTCTTCACTTTATCGTGTAGCTCATGAGAGATCATCTGATTGAATGTGCGCCATCGCATGTAAGGTTCCTCATAATCTTCTTTATAAAAACTTGCGGGGTTAATATCTCTGTTTCCAGTGATATTCACATCATCATCTATTCGATACTGCCCTTTAACAATACCCCTAAGAAACCAATGTGGATGGCAACTGAAAAGAAACTCTTTCACTTGCTTTTCTTTTTGTCATAAAGGCAGCTCCGGTAATGATGTCCTTGTGAGAGTAAATATGCATTGTCGTCTTCGACATCATTTCCTTTTGTAGTGAAATCATAGCAAGGATATAGCCTAATCATTAACACACTTCTAGTGCGCTGTTGTTAATAATGGCGAATGCACTCGGCTCTCCTAAGGCCTTTATCATAAAGCTCAAACTCCTTTACGGGATTAGGGTACCATCTTTCTTTCCCTATCCTGATGCTGTTCTCCCATAAATGCTTAACCAGTTCAAACGAAGATGGGGAAGATAAATTCTCAGGGACGTTCATTCCAACTAGGCATTTGGGGATGAACTTTCGCCATGATATCGAATCTGACGAAATAACATTTTTCCACTGGCTGCATACGGTGCAAAGTTCGAGGAGTTATTCTACTGTGAAGTAATTTAAGATTTTTAGCAAAACAAGGTCCGGGAATTTAAGCAAAGACAGACCAAGTGAGCTTTCGTTTTGCACTCTGGAAGCCGCCATCTTTTGCTGTGTAGTTCACTCCGCGACTCGGGTAGGCTGTCGTTTCTTACCACAGGATACCCGAGCCGCGAAGGTCGAATGTGTTCAGTGAGCGGTGACACAGCAATCCAATATGGCGGTCTTCAGCAAGCTTATTCCTCCAAACCCGAAAAAATGGCTCACTCCCAAGCTATCAGGAGCCATGTTGGCTACTGCAGTCACTGCTGTGTATCTAATGTGGAGGAAACAAGTAAAAGAACACCAGAGGCGCAAGAAAAGTAAGTTGTTGGGCTGTTGTTGTGGTTGCGATCCATTTTCACCCACATGATGCCTAATTGTTTTGTCCGAACTTGCTGACTTGACCTCTCAATTGCTAGTATGAAGTCGTGTTCAAATTGTTGTACGCATGAGAACGTAGATCATTTAGACTAGTTTGTAATCTGAAAACATAGGATTTTCGTGTCCTGCATTCATTTCTCCCAGGCGGCAGGCCAAGGAGATGTGGTCGACATCACCATCTGGATATTTCAGAACTCACAATCAAAAGGAGGCCGTGAATGGGCCCAGAAATTTGTAATTTTTCATTTTAAACTTTGCCCTGAGAAAACTAGGAACTACTTACAACTTTAATGCACCAGGCAATGTACCGGTAAACCTATTGCGACATAGCAAGGACTTTGCTCATGTCTAGAAAACGGTAGGGTCGCAGCGTTAAGAAGAGTGCCTGTGATTGGTTCTCTACACCTTCAGGTAGTGGTGGTAGCTGCCAATAAACTTTTTACTTTACAGTCAAGGGAAACCCCATAGTCATCGCATCTGCTGTTGCGAACCCCGCCACTGAACAAATGTGCTAGTTGCAATGTTCATCTGGGAAAAAAATGTCTCCTCTCCTTCAAAATCCAGAAGGTTTGGCAGTTGTTGCCCTTTTCAGTGTCACATATTAAGTGATATCATTTGTATGTTCTTATTTTAGATTGGATGCTGCAGATTTGCATATTGCTCTAAATGAAGTAAGTATAATTATGATTACTGGTATGCAGTTTTAGGAAGTGTTTTCATTTTAGATTGAAGGTATATTTGGTTTTAGTCAAATCACTCAAGTGGTCTATTGTCAATGCTGTGTTCTGATTGGTTGAGCTACTAGTAGGCTATAAGTTATAAAGCCTAGTAGTAGAGAAACATGTCAGTTTTGAAAGCCAGAAAATGGCAAATGACCAGAACAGAAAACATTTTTGGCTATACATATATTTGATCTTAAATTGTTCCTGGGAGGCGAAGTAAAAAATATTGAGACTCACAGCAAAACCAAGAGAGCTGACATCCCTGGATATTGTACATGTCAAAAAATAAGTATAATTCTAATCACCAAAAAATACATTTAAGTTTACCGGGAATAATCAAAATAACAGTCTAGGTTTGTTAAATGACCTTTTAACTGTTAAATTAATACAAATCTACAGTGTTTTGATCTTCTACTATTACCAAGTGGATCAACCTGATTTGCGATTTGAATATTTGCTTGTCAGGCAAGCGTGCGAGTGCCCCTTTAAGCCCCTCTCAACATCCAGCCCACTATTTGTGGTCACTCTTTGAAGTTTGCCTGGCTTCCCAACCATTCAACTTCATTAACTATGGTTAACCCAAGTACTTTAAAATTGATATTTTCAGGATAAAAAGCAAAGGGCTGCAGTGGATGGAATATTTTTCAGGTAAAAAAACAGTGACATAATATTATACTGTAACAAAATCTGAAAGGAGAAATAAAATTCAGAACATTTGTTTTGGGCTGTATGTTGCAAAAATTGCATCCTATGATGGTTCTCCAATTGATTATTTCAGTGGATCATTTTTACACATTTATATTGATCTACCAATGCCTGGTCCCATTCTTCCCACAAAAGTAAAAGTGTTGTTTGGGGTGGGAACTTGTACACAGATAAAAGATGTAGCCTATCTGTGGGTTAGGGCTCTTAATGTAAATTTTCTTTTCACTCGAAATAAATTTGTTGTTGTTGTTTAGATGCACATAACTCAGTATTTTTGTGTATGTTGTTTCCTCACTATCATCTTTAGTTAATTTATTTCCAATTGTTTTTATTTTATTTTAGGAGGTTGATGAGGATAATGAAAATTATAATTCCTGGTCTGTTTTCTAAAGAGGTAAGTAAATTAAGCACATCTTGTGCACTTTGAGCACAAAGTGAAGTCACTTTTTTCTAGAATTTAAGAACAGTTGTAGCATTGCGTGGTTCCAGGAAATATCCTCTCCCCCCCCCCCCCAATTTACCTGATTTCTTCCATACAAATACTGTATTTTCCTTTGGAAATTCAAGAGGGGTGGGGGTCACTTTTCAACACAACCTCGTTGGTAGGGTCTTCTGGGTAATTTTCAAGATGGCAGGTCACTCGGAAGAAGACCCTGGTAAAGGCTGGGGCCTTTCCACAGGGAGACAGCCATGGAAGAGGGGAAGGAGATTGGAGTAGAATTTATCTTTATGACTTGTCTTTATGATTCATGTCATCGTCCCAGCTGTCCGCCCATCATATTGGGTTTTAACTGTTTTTCTTAGGTGGTCTCCCTGTGGAAAGGCCCCAGCCTTTGCCAGAGTCTTCTTCCGAGTGACCATCTTGAAAATTACCCAGAAGGGAATGAGGTTGTGTTGAAAAGTGACCCCCTATCCCACCCCTATTGAATTTCCAATTTCTTGACATCTTGAGAATGGAAATGAGACCAAGCAGAGGACAAACAGCTTTTTGCTGTTCAGTAATGCTCATAATTTATGGCACAGTTTTCAAACATATGTCCCAAAAATCTTTGCTATCTGACATATTACTGTGCGACTACGTGAACCGGGCCATTTTGTGAGAAGTTAGCCAATCAGAAAGCGAGTACTGAACAAAGGATCTCGACTTTCTTGAGATCTGAGACGCCGAAATAGTGCTTTTCTCGTAAAAATTGTGGAAATTATGGGCAGAAATCACTTCAAAACACTTAATTACTCATTGTCAGATGTATTGCAGGTATTAAATTTGCTTAAAATGGTTTGAATCTCTAAATGACAATTTTTTTACGGGATGGCCCGGTTGACGTAGTCGCACAGTAATATTTTGAGGGCAAAATCCATGTTCATCTTGCCCTTCTTGTCACGCTTCTTGCTTGGCCTTCATTCCATTCCTGTAAGAAAGGCAGGATGGTTGTATGTGATAAAGGTGAATGACCTCTGGCTCCCATATAAAAACTTACTGTTTTCACAGGTTCTCATTGGTTTGATGGATACATGTATTCCATGTTTTTCTAACTACATAATATACACATGCAGATGTTTATTTTCAGCCAAGTATTATTTTTTATCATTACGAACAATCATTTCCTATTGTTTTTTTTTTTCACAGTCAGGCTATCTTCTGCTAGTAGCTCTATCTCTCATTGCCAGGACATACTGTGATGTCTGGATGATTCACAATGGCACTGTAATTGAAAGGTACAGCACAATGGAGTATCTGGTCTGCGACATAACGTGACAAAGTGACAAAAATAATTATAATAGATTAGAAGTGAACTTTAAGCTGTAGCTTGTTTGAAAACTGAAAACATCATGTGCAGAATGGATATCCTTAGAAGTTGATTAGATGCAGAGATATTATACTTTGTTTAGACTTTCTCTCATTGTCTTAAACCTACTAAAATTGGATGAGGTACTTTTGATTCGACTGGTAAGAAATTTTTAATGTATGCCGATGACATTCTGACCAACCCCTGAGGCCATCCCGAAGATTTCCTGAAAAGATTCTGAAGACAGTCTGAACCTGACAAAAACAAGTCTCATGCAGTTTATGTGTGAGGAAATCAGAATTTGTGAACGGCGAGGAAAACCCGCATAATGTCAGGAAGTTGGCAGGTCTATTTTCTGAGTTATCAGGCTAATGGGAGTGTCAAATTGTTTCTCTGAGATTTTTTTGTCAAAATCAGAGATCAAGACTGTCAGAGACTACTGTACTCCTTCTATTCTTGTTATAGAAGTTTTGTTATCTTAAATTCAAAAACTGTTCAATGTTGCCTTACCAGGTACTTTCTTTTTTTTTTCTGTTGCTTATATTAAACTGTTGATGATATTAAAATGCTGTCATGATATTTTGCAAGCTCTCTTTTGCAATGGAATTTCTCACCTTTATGTTGTTCTCTCTAGATCTATTATCACAGGAAATCATACTGGGTTTAAGGAAAACCTTGTCCACTTGGTCTGCTCTATGCCATTTGTGAGTATCCTCACTGCTTTTACTGCTATTTTCACAATTCTGTGAACTCCCACTTAACATTTCATAACTGCGTTTTGGCTTCGTCCTTCAAATTCTAAGTTTCATTTGCATTTTTATGGTGGAAGCCTTAGCCCTAAGCCTAGGTTCTGAAGTCTAGCTAGTCTGTGGGAATTCACCCAGAGCTGTACACTTATTTGATTGACGAAAGTCAAATACACTCATGTGATTGACGAAAGTCAAACCACAGTTTGTTGGTTGGTGACTATAGCTTGTATAATAACCTATAAAAATTGTTTTCCATCATAAGAAGAATTTTGGTTAGATTTTATATTCAACTTTGTTGTGAAAGCTGTGTTTTGGCATCTTTCAATCAAAGTTTTAAATGACAGCAAAACTGTTCCTTGTCCATCTTCTCTTAGCAACCAAAACCATCTCGCAGAGAGTTTGTAAAATATACTGGGGCTAGCTCATAACAGATGTATGATTGATGGACACTTTAACATTCCTGAGAATATTATTGGGTCTAAGGCTGGTTTACACTTGAGATTTTTGTTGCATTTGTCGCGGCGATTTTCCTGCGGAGTTGCAATTTCCAACTCTCTTGTGTAAACGAGATGCAAATCCTACAGTGTGATTTCTGTGCTGTCTTTTCTTCAAATCGCATCAAGTTGCAAAGAGTTTCCAACGTGTTTGAAATCTCATTGACATAACGTGACAAAAATCATGGCAGATCACAGTTGCACCTAGTTAGTGATTTTGCTGTGCGACTACTTCAACCAGGCCATCCCGTATAAAGTTTGTCATTTAGAGATTCAAACCATTTTAAGGAAATTTAATACCTGCAATATATATACATCTTACTATGAGTAAATAAGTGTTTAGAAGTTATTTCTGCTCATAATTTTAACATTGTTAGAGAAAAGCGAATGCTTCGATGTCTGAGACCTCAAGAAAGCCAAGATTCTTTGTTCTGTACTCGCTTTCTGATTGGCTGACTTTTTACAAAATGGCCCGGTTGATGTAGTCGCACAGTAAGTTGATACATACGTGTGAGCAAAATCGCTGTGATTTGTGCAACCAAAATTGCAGCAAAAATTGCATGTGTAAACAGGCCTTGAGTCAGTTTCACAGTGAATGTTCTATATTCCTTTTTTAGATTGCATTGATAAACCAGTTATTAAAGGTATGTAACTTCAGAAAATGAGACAATATTGTGTTTTGTTTAGAAACAATGAGCATTTCAGGATTGATATGTCAATGTTAATTTTATTTTTACTCTTGTCAGTATGGGCTCAATATGCTGAAACTGCAGTTCAGAGATAGATTGACAATGCATTTGACAGATAAATATCTGAAGTAAGTTACCATGAAAGGGGGAGGGGTGGAAAGTAAGTTACCATGAAGGGGGGGGGGGGGGGGGGGGGTTCGGAATTCCCCCTGTATTTGGGGGTCTTGAACCTGGAAGCTAGTTTAACCTCTCAGGAATTCTATATGTAAGGCGGGTCAAAAACTAGTGATGCCCGTCCCCGGGGTACTTATATTTTCTGGAATTTCCCAATTTGAATCGCTGTTGTGGTTTGCACATGGTTTAATTGTATTACTGTTTTATTGTTTTCAGTGGTTTTACTTATTACAAAATGAGTAACCTTGACAACAGGATAGCTAATCCTGACCAGCTCTTGACACAGGTATAACTGATTACATACCAGTTAATACTATCAAATGATTTGCATCTTTAATTGGCATCCCATCAAAGTTTCTACAGTGGTACCCCTTGGAACCGAGCCAAGTGGCTGCTTGGAGGTAGTAAACAAAAGGAGGTAGTAAACAAAGTTGCATTGTATTTCCACTGAAACTACTGAAAAAATGCTTCTCAAAGAACCGCACCTGATGTTTGAGTTGCATTTAGCTGCTTGGAAGCTTACCACTTTACTGTTGTTATCAATTGTCCCAACATTTTCTGTCACCAAAATGGTATAAACATTCATTAGTAGGACTTTTTGGCGAGCAGAAAATAATGGTACTTGAGTGACAAATATTTTGGGACCACTTAATAGAGGGTGGCTGCTTAATAGGTAGCCACTTAAAAGAGGTACCACTGTATATTGAAACAGGGGCGTAGCCAGGGGGGGGGGGGTTCCAGGGGTTCCGGAACCCCCCTCTCTCACAGCGGAACCCACCCTCGCCTCTTTTCTGGACCGACTTACTACTAACAACAAATAAAAGCTCCAATAAAATGTAGCAAATTTCTTCAAACGCTTTTGAAAGCTCCTGACTGAGTATGAGAGAAATGGAATTGAAAAAGCCAAAAAATAACAGATCAGTAGTAACAAGCCTCTATGCCCTACATCAATGCCTGCAATTGAAACTGTTTTTTTCTAAATTTAATTTTGTGTTTGTGCTTCAGGATGTGGATAAATTCTGTGCCTGTCTTGCAGAGTTGTATTCCAATGTCAGTAAGGTAAGAGCGTTTTTTGCTTTGGTTTCAGCCTTACTTTTAAGATATAATATACAAGCATGTAAACCTGGAAAGTCAGACTGGTGACTTAGGCCCTGTCCATACTAACGCGTTTTCAAAAGTATTCGTTTTCAAACTTATACGGATTTGTAGCGTGTTAGACCCCGTCCACACTTTGAAAACGGATACTTTTTGCTCCGTTTTCAAAAAGATTTGCGTCCACACTTATCGTTTTCGTATTGTTTTCGCCGTTTTCGGAGATCGTTTTCGGCGTTGTAGTGTGGACGGGGTCTTAGTGTGGACGGGAGATTCGGAAAATTGAGCTACACAAAAGCGATCAGTTTTTATTTGATGTTGACGTGTGCAAGGACAGTTTCAAATTCATTGGTAAAGTTGACATCATCGTTTTCATTTTTATCCGGACTCGACCGTCCACACTAAAACGAATACGGATTCGTTTTTATACACTTTCGAGAGCGTTTTCAAACTTATACGGATTCGATGAAAACGATCAGCATGTTAGTGTGGACGGAAGGCCCAAACGTATCAAAGAGTATACGGATTCAAACGAAAACGCGTTAATATGGACGGGGTCTTAGAAGAATTCAATATATTCAAAGCAAAGCAAACCTTGGATGGAGTTGTTAGGAGAAAGAAGGGGTACAAGGGGGTACATTAGGAGAATCACTCAGAATCAAATCAAGAAAAGGGTGTGGTATTGATGTATCATCACATAGAACGAAACACTCATGGCATTAGTTTGACTTTGTTATGCAGTTTTACATATCTAATTAAGCATATATTATCTTACAGCCTTTTCTGGATATAGTTATCTATGTACACAAGCTAAGTGGCGCTATAGGGCTACAGGTAAGTACAAATTTGTTAATTGTATGACTTCGTTTCAAACATTCTTGAGAAGGGCGCCTTGAAAGTCCTGGACTTTTGAAATCCTGTCACATTATTATTTTCTTATTTCGCTATTATATTTCTTTTTTCAGGGTCCTTCTATAATGCTGGCATATTTAGCAATATCAGGATTTGTATTAACAAGGTACAGTACAAAGCTACTTTTACAACATTGTTGGATGCTGTATGCAGACAGACCACGAAGCCTCTGCCGCCATATTTAATAGATGCCGCCGCCATATTTGACAAAATGCTTTCCAGTTCATACTTGTCCCTTCTAACCACAGAATCTCCGTAATTTTGTATTGATTTTGACTGTTAGTTCACTCACGCATCGGGTTCGACTTTGTACAACCACGCATTGGGATTGAAGTGGTTAGAAGGGACAACAAGCTTTCAATTAATCCTGGTGTTTATTTGGATTCTGGAGGGGAGGATAAAAGTTGACTTTTCAGCAGGGGAGGGATTTAACCTGACAGACAGACAGACAGACACACTGTGTGTTTATTTAGAGAGCCGTGCACAAAAAGTACATAGGTGTAGCCTCTAAACATTATATAAACATTATATAAATAATGTTTATATAAAAAAATATAACCCGATGCGTGATTGGCCAGGTTTGCCTTATGGCGAAGCAATATATTTGGCTAATTGTGCTTTTGCTGTTTTTAGGTGAAATTAATTCTTGAAAGTTATATATTTTCTTATTTAGTTTTTGAAAAAGAAGGTTCCGTTTACTATAATAAAGAGAGCAGTTGATTAGAAAATGTTCTTCGTTTTCCATAACGTGACAATAGGGGCATTTTCTTTCAGGCATTTTCTTTTACTGTATAACGCCCTCTTTCTTTTTGTAAAATATGGTCACTTTATCTTAATTTGGTTAAGAGCTCTACGATGCTCTGTGTTTACCACATCTAATAAGTATTCTTCTAATTTATATTCCGTTTTAAATA
This sequence comes from Scolanthus callimorphus, assembly GCA_033964015.1. Classification (NCBI taxonomy): domain Eukaryota; kingdom Metazoa; phylum Cnidaria; class Anthozoa; order Actiniaria; family Edwardsiidae; genus Scolanthus; species Scolanthus callimorphus. The sequence continues at coordinate 20,641,076 of CM066913.1, forward strand.
AACGTAATGTTCTAAGTTTGTTTCCTCCAATCGCTCTATTGCCATCGTCCAAAAGGCTTGAATGCCACGTTTGTATTTGGTTATCTTCCTGTCTCATTTTGAAAAGTTTGTAGAGTTGCTTTATGCTATTTTGGTGATGGGTTATATTTTGTTGTGAGTCCCGGTAGTTTCCGAAACCATTACAAAATAATAATGTATCTTTGATTTCCGTTGCCCAAATTCTAGTGTTAGGATATTGTAATAAGTCAATGTATGTTTGTTTTGCAATTCGTGTATCATCTAACGTTAAAAGGGGAGCCCAAAATGAAACTGATTTCGCTTTTACTTCAACAATTAAAGTAAATCTCCCTAGGTCTGCACGGCAGGCAATATTTACTGCTCGTTTACTTACACCCAAGAGTTGTTTACAAAATTTCACGTGAATTAGTTCCAATGGGTCCCGTGATTCATAATATTTAACCATGTCCATACCCCAGATTTCGGCACCATACGTTAAAGGCCCATTACAAACCGACAGCCTTTGCGGACTCTTAGCCAATCAGAGCACCCGAAAAAACAATGGATCAATTTGAAAACAATAGAAAACAAGGCGCAAAGGCTCCCGGTTGGTGATGGGCCTTTAAAATGGATTTGATTAAAGTATCAATACATGGAGAGTGAGTGGTACGTTTCTTCTGAATGATAAGCCCATGCTACTAACCTGCCCGGAATTCTATATGCATTTGGGGGGGGGGGGGGGGGGGGGAAGGGGGTAAGCCATTGTGGAAATTCTGGGTGCATGGAGGGGACAAAAACTAGTGCCGCCCGTGATGGGGGTAAAAGAGTGGTCTGTCATGCTGACCTCAAGACCTACGTGGTTGTTGCATAATAAATCTCATTCTCGAACCCAGAGCTCCCCCATCTCGTCACCTCGCGGGGGACGCTCTGGTGACAGCCACTGACGCATGCGCGAGATTTGATACAGAGCCGTTGAAAGGAAGAGCTTCACTTGCATGCTTGAACGTTCAAAATCAGCCAATCAGCGAAGGTCCTCAAATGGATGTCACCAGAGCCTCCCCTGTGGTTAGCACTCGTTCACATTGACCAAAAGGACGTCATATTGTCTGTGAAACAATAGAACGAGGCATAGATATATTGTGATGATTCTCGTTCTATTGTTTCACAGAAAATAGAAAAAAATCCTTTTGGTCAATGTGAAGGAGTGCTAACCCTCCCGTGTGAGGTGACGAGCCGGGGAGCTCTGGGCACGAGAATGAATACATCTTTGTGATCCGCTGCACGTTTAAAAATCCCAGTACCCAATTATCTCTTTTTTTGTGTGTGGTGTGTCCCAGGTTGCGTCGTCCAGTTGGTAGAATGACTGTACAGGAACAACACCTAGAGGGAGAGTTCAGATTTGTCAACTCAAGACTCATTACTAACAGGTAACTAAGACCCTGTCCACACTAACGCGTTTTCAAAAGTATTCGAATTCGTTTCACCGAAAATGCATCGATTGATCAGCGTCCACACTATCGTTTTCATAGCGTGTTCAGCCGTCCACACTAAAACGTTCGAAAACGCCGAAAGGGATGGCGTGACGTCATTTTGATAATATACGCATGCTCAAAAGGAGGCGCGCATGCGGTAATTTTGCTTTTCCTCTGACGCGTCTTTGAAATCTCTAATCACCCACGTGGCACAGTTGACGTCATCGTGTTCATTTTGATACGTTTTCGACCGTCCACACTGCAGCCGGGGAAAATACGAGGCACAAAATCCCTCAACTTGTCGCGCAACATTGTTGCGTTGTAAGTTTTGGATAAATGTTGCGCATTTTTCATTCGCGCCACAACTTGTCACGCAACAAAAACATTTGTTTCAAGTTGCAAAAACTTGTTGCGCGAAGAAGACCGTGGGTCTACTTTGAGCCTCAAGTTCTGGCTTTGTTGCTCGTTTTTCATCAAACACACAACTTGTAATACGTTAAATAAGGACACCTTACTTCATACTTCACTTTGCTTTTGGTGCCCACAACCCGATTCAGTGAAGGTAGCTGCAATCATGCCCGTGTACGGAATGGAATGAAGTATACAAAAACATGTCCTAACGCCCTTGTTACTTCAACTTCTGTTTGCACCATTTCAGGATTACTGTACCCCACTGATTGGACCCAATATTTTGCAATAAATGATTGCAAACTACACTCAAACTACACATACATTTATATGTGTAATATCAGTGCCCTAGCTAGCGGGGTGGGGACCTGCTTGCCCCCCTCTCCCCCAGCAAATATAAAGGATGAGTAAGGCTTGCCCCCTTAGACAAAAGTGTCTACCTACGGCCTTGAATATGACGCAGGGTTCCCAAGGGTCCTTGAAAACCTGGAAAGTCATGGAATTTAGTAATGCCCTTTTCCAGGCCTTGAAAGTCATGGAATTTTTACAAAATCTATCAAAGTCAAAGTCATGGAAATGTTTTCCTGAAGAAAGAATTTGCTAGATGTTGAGTGTGTATATTGTAAAATAAAAATAAAGGAACCTGAATAAAAACTATCAATGTGCTATCTTCGAAGCAAAGGATACTCATAATGCGGGAAAAACCACATCCGCATTTTTTATTATGAAAGGTCATTCAATTTTTTCAAAAATTCTTGAAAAAATCCTTGAAAGTCCTGGAATTTTGAAAGCCTGAAAACGTGGGAACCCTGTGACGTCCTTTTCTTGATTTCTTCCAGTGAGGAGATTGCATTTTACCAGGGGAATAAAAGGGAGCATGTTACGATAGCAAACTCATTTGGTAGGCTGGTAAGTGGCATCTAGTGCAAGCCTGTGTCAGCCGACATTTTGACAGCATAGCAAGACACCAAGCCGGAGAAAGCATCCATTTCCATCGACTGTCTTATAGAATATAGTGCAATGTTCTTGATTGAATTTGGTAAATCAGATATAAAACTTTGATTTTAGATGTTTTTTAAGAGATCTCTACACGTAATTCGTCTTCTAATATCGTACGGAATCAATAACAAAGGAGTGGCTGACACAGAATCTTTAATGTGTTGATGTGGCGACACAGCTACTTTGATTGTCACTGTTGTTCTTCTAGATCGGCCACTTAAAGGATTTTGTCCAATTTCGTTTTCTAATGGGAATCGTGGATAACATTATTGCAAAATGTGAGTATGGTAATCCTTAATCACTAGAAAAATCTACCAATTTGGCAAGTATATGTAGAAATACGTTTACTATGAAAATGCACTTCTATATATTTATACCGTTTGAATTTAAGAGTTGGCTTTGACTTTACAATCATCTATATATTATATAGATTTTTTTACATCGTCGATATTAGAGGCGAGGAAGCCTTCGTGTCTCACACGATATATAAAACTACAAGAACAAAGCAATTCAAGCATGAACTAGAAGAAATAAGATTACATCCAATTACCTTAATAGAGCGAATTTCATATGAGTGTAGTGATATCAATCGCAAAGTGATTACATCAATTCTGAACAAAACCTAAAGGACTGATTACAATGTGATTACGAATTACTCACGACAGTCATCTGAAATCCGCTCTATCAAAAGTTCAAGTAATTTTGATTTGAAAACAGCAAAACTTGGAAGGGAGGCAATTGAATTTGGCAAATAATTACATAAGTTTGTCCTTGACAAAGGATAGAGATGCTATTATTCATATGTAACTCGTTAGGAATTTCCTCCATCACGTTTTTGCTGTTTTATTGTTCCAGATCTTGCTACAGTTTGCGGTTTTATGTGGTCAGTCGACCATTCCTAACAGACTCTCACCCTGAATGAGGAGCAAATCCCACAGCAATAGGATGGAGGTATGGTCATAGAGCAGATTTGGTATGACTCTGAAACGTGCCGCGACACGGCGCGGTACTGTCGCGGTCGCGGCACGGAACCTGGGCTGCTGTAGATACCGAATGAAATCGTATAGTCGCGGCACGGTCGCGGCGCGGCAAAACTCTGCCGAGGGTCTATTTGGACCATGTTATACTAGTCCCTCAAGACCGTAAAGGTCGGTACAGACTTAGGACAAGTCCCTGAAGCAAGTTCTAATGCAAGTTCTAAGTCCCGCGACTAGTCATACAAATCAAGTTTAATTTTATGGGACTAGTCGTAGTGACTGCAATTTAGTCCCCGCGACTGAAATTTCGATTTACATTTAAAATTTTAGCTTAGTCACTCTCTTCCCTTTCCTCAGCCTGGTCCCAGGGTTCCCGGTGACGTCACATTCTAACCACAGGAAGCCCGTCACAACTAACCGCAGGAATCCCGCTCCGAACGCCGGGGACTAGGCTACCCTTTCCTAGTTCCTTTGCGCCGGCAATGGTTCCACGTCTCCCATTTTCATGTCCTTAATATCATGCCTTGCATATGTTCCATCTGATGGAGTGTTCTTTCCTGTTCTTTTCAGGATTACTATCGCAGTGGCCGTATGTTGGTAAAGATGGCAGAGGCTATTGGGCGGCTCGTGCTGGCTGGGCGGGAGATGACTAGACTTGCCGGGTATGCATGCTATATTGTACTCTACTGTAACTGATGAAATACTTCGTAAAAAGGGTTTCCAGGGGTGCTTGAAAGCCTTGACGTGATAGATTTAAAGGGGCACTCGCACGCTTAATTTTTGTTTAACCTGTCCAAAAATAAGTCTAATTTTAATCACCAAAATACATTTAAGTTTACTGGGAATAACCAAAAGAACAGTCCAGGTTTGTTAAATGACCTTTTAACTGTTAAATCAATACAAATCTGTGTGTTTTTATCTATTATCAAGACGATGGAATTGGATTGCGATTTGAATTATTTGCTTGTCAGGCGAGCGTGCGAGTGCCCATTTAGGGATTCTCATTTACGGAGCCTCGATATCATACAACCTCGTGTGACTCTGACACGAAAATCTGAAAATCATGGTAAAGGTTTGAAGGGGCGTAAACTGTAAAACAATCCCTATGATGTCGCAGACATCCAAAAGAGGGAGAGAACAAGCCACCCTAGCGAACACCGCGCGCGTTAGATTGAAAAGCGCGCGTACCACTTTCGCTGGCGAATATAAAGGAAAAGATACCGAAAGGACTTTTTACTAATCAGCTGCTTTCTTGAGACGGGGTCTTTGCTACCACTTTAAGGCCCGTTCACACGGCGCGATTTCAGCTGCGATTTGAGGTGCGATTTCTGTGGAGATCCATCTTATGGCGATTTCACTTGCGACGTCCTTTTGAGGCCGATCACACCGCGCGATATGACGTCGACTTTCACCGCAAAAGTCGCATAAGATCGCGCCGTGTGATCGGGCCTTTGGACTGTTGCAGTCCCATCTTTGGCGACGAGCGCGAGCGAGCACCGAAAAGTGCGAGAACGCGCCGCAGGGAAGAAACACCAAAACTTTAACTTCGAGATTTTGCAATTACGCCATGCACTTGTTTTTGAGGATCCGTTTCTTTTTCCAGGATAAGTATAAATTTCGACAAAATAACGACACTGTTGGGGCGAATAGAGCAAACCAAAACACAAACAAGCAGGCTGTAGTCTCTCTAATACGAGTGCTAGCCGCCCCGCAGGTTCTCTTTGTTTCTTGAGTAGAGCACGCAGGAAATATTGGTTTGCCTTGTGGCTCGAGCGCATTTCTATGGGATTCCTGCGTACACTGTCGTTTTGTGTACACGAAAGGTCTCAAAAAATGCTCAAAACAAAAAAACAAGCCTCAAAACATCGTGCGCGCTCTTGCCACAGGAAGCCCGCCGCGTGTATAGAGGGCGCTCGTTCGCCCGAGCGCGCCTAATAAAGAAAGCATTTAGAAAACGAAAACTTCACCAGAAACAAAGAGAACCTGCGGGCAGGCTACACGAGTGCTTATTCTAGTCATGTTATTTTGTATTGTTGGCAGGTTTACAGCGAGAGTTTCCGATCTGATGGATGTACTCAAAGATCTTAACAAAGGCAAATACCAGCGTACACTGATCGCCAACCCACGGGCTACTAACTTTGATGACAACGAGTCAACTAGTGAGTAGGACTTGCTTTGAACTTTTTATCTCTTTCAATGGTACTAAAAACAATGCGAAGCTGGATGTGCATTTTTAGTCTTTGACCCAGAAATACTGCAAGGTGTCAAGTTTCCATTTTTATCCCATCCCATTTTTCCTCTTTCTCGGGCTAGTTCCTATTTTGGAGCTTCTGTCAATAAAAATTGGTGAAATCCTTTTGATTTTCCACGTTTGATACATTTCCAATCATCTTGCGGAACTATATAATAAGAAATCCATGGAATGGACAGCTATATGTTTTTTAACACTAAATTCGTGACGACGAATATGGAATACGCCATACAGCTACGATTTGAAGCGCATTTTAAAGGCCCATGTCAACGTTCTGTAATGCATTGCGCGCCGCGTTGTTTATGTCCTTGATATCCTTGACATCTTAACTACGAAAAGAGAGTGAGAGGCCAGTTGATAGATTAATTTAAGCTTTTGAACCACGGCGCGCAATGTATCATGGAAAGGTGTAATGGGCCTTTAACACTATAGGCCTTTCTGCTACACGGCCCTCTTCAATAGTACAAAAGGTCTGCCTTAAGTTTACCAGAGTTTTTCTTTCAGGCGTAAAAAAAGTTTCTGTTGAAGAGCTTACTCGTCGAAGAGGTCTCATCATAGAAGCTGACCATTGATCAGGTAAACTGCCAATTACTATATGATGAATAAGAACTACCAATACTACCAATAGGCGTATAAAATGCCATAGCGTTCAATCTCATTTCTCGACCGATGTTCAGGTTCGAGCACGTGCCGTTAGTCACGCCGAATGGTGATGTTCTCGTAGAAGACATGACGTTTGAGGTATGGCTTTTACTTTATTTATCGATAAAGCTCATCACACCAGTTTCGCAAAAATATTTGCCAAAAAAATGTGGATCATGCCATGAAGCCTACGTAGGAAGCTTTCCCGTACTGTCCAGAGAACAGCACGCGAGAAATATGGACAAGCGAAAATTGACTTCACATTTTTTTGTTCGTCGAGAACTCGCACTTTGCTCTGGTAGTCCACGGGAGTGCTTTCTACGCTGGCTGCATACCATGTTGCGGCCTTCTCCAGTTGAGTTCCTTCAGATCCTGTTCATACGAGACCGGTACAAAACCGGCCCGGTAAAATTATAGTACGGTACCGCCTGTTCATACGGTACCGGTACAATTCTGGCACGTTTTGCATCAGTGTTCACACGGGACCGTGCCGGACCTAGCCGTGGCAAAATCGGTCCGGTACTGCAGGTCCCGTGTGAACGCGCGACGGTACCGTACAAGAATGGTACCGGTCCGGCTTTGTGCCGGTCTACATTCCAAAGGCATTTCTAATGAAAAGAGAGCGCACACGCGTACAGCTGGAAACGTCCACTAGCTGAGCTTAGTTCCTGTCTGGTGCATTTGTAGCGTAATAAACGTCGTGAAAGCGGAATAAATGTTATAAGTTGTCATCTATTGTTATAAGTCACCTTAGAATGTTTGTTTTCGGTGTTCGGACAGGTCAAGTCCGGAATGAACGTGCTGGTATGTGGGCCAAATGGCTGCGGCAAGAGCTCACTCTTCAGGATACTTGGAGAGGTATGGGGATATTCTGCTCGGTTGCCATACTGCTCGGTAGTAATAACCAATGATGACACGTTTGCTTTGTCTTTCAGCTGTGGCCACTGTTTGATGGCAAGCTTATCAAACCACATCCCAGTAAATTATTCTACATACCGCAGGTAAAACGCCACTACAAACTTCGTTCTTGTTAGCAGATTGGACATTACAGTTTCATTGCCTATCGTTTAAAATTTCGAAATTGTCCCTTTCTGATTATTCACCGCCAACAAACATGTCTTGAAAATAGGATGATTTAATTATGGAACCTTTTTTTCTCAGAAATACCTGTGCTTCTGCTCGATCTTTGTGTGGTAGAGGCATCTTGATAAACTAAGTCTGATGGTTTAACTGATAAATGTCGTTTGCCGTATCCTTTTAGCGTCCCTACATGACCCTTGGCACCCTGAGAGACCAAGTCATTTACCCAGACACAGTGGAAGACCAGCAACGAAAGGGATTTTCCGATAAACAGCTGGAACAGTTTCTCTCTCAGGTGATGCCCCAGCTAGCCTGTTCGCCTGCTCGCAAGCGTGGGCGCCATCTTGGATTTGTGACAAAATTCCAACATGGCTGCCACCCGAAAGCAAAATCGGGTTTCTCGACCTAAAAACTACTCAGCAAAAATAGATTTTCCAGGGGTATTTTGCCAGAAAAAATGGAAATTCCAGGGGAGGGGGTCCTTTATGAGGTTGGAAATTCCAGGGGAGGGGGTCTGTTTCACGAGTGGAAATTCCAGGGTAGGGGGTCTTTTTGAGGGAGGTCCACAACCCCCCCAAGATCAAGTTGCAAAGAGTTTCGAACATGTTTGAAATCCCCGCGACATCACGCGACAAAAATCGCGGCAGATCGCGCCGAGTTGCATCTAGTTAACATTAGTGATTTTGAGTTGATGTGTGCGTGCGAGAAAAATCGCCGCGACTCGCCCGACAAAAATTGCAGTAAAAATCGCAAGTGTAAACGGACCTTTACGAAATCTGACTGTGAAAAGTGCCGCGACACAGCGCAACATGGTCGCGGTCACGGCGCGACACGGAACCTGGCATGCTGTTATGTGTAGATACGAAACCTCGCCTTATCCGCCTCGTGGCATCGACACATCTGTCCGCCGGCTGTCGACGCAACAAATCATGGTCAACCAACAAAACAAATACAAAATTAGATGTAAAGAGTATTAGATGTACTACATTTCACTTACTTCACGATCTTTGTCCTAGTTGTGACGCAAGTTGTATCTTCAGATTTTATCTTTCCATCATGAACTGGCCACTATTGCATATAAGCTATTGTTTTTCTATGTCGTTATAGGTTCAGCTTGGGTACGTCCTTGAGAGGGAAGGAGGATGGGACACCATACAGGTAACTGTGCTTCCGTCTTGTAAAAAATGCTCACCGGGATACAGAAAACGGATTGAAGACTAAGTAGTATAGGATGAACGTTTAGGGTGCATATTTATGTCGCCTACTACTTTCTTTCATACGAAATCCACTAAGTGCAGTTCAGTTAAGTTCCTCTTGGCCCGCCTTGGAGTTGAGTTTGCTCACCCACTCAATGAAATCTCCCCTCTCTCGCTTCGCCTGTTCCACAGTGACAGTGGAAATTTTTAGCCACGTGTCTCTACAATATCGCCGAGTGGAATGGACGAATCCAGCTATAACGCACGCGCGCGCTGCATGTCGGTAGATGTGGGACATTTGTCGAACAAACTGTTAAAAAGCGCGCGCTGCATTCTGGGAGTTGTGGAACACGGCTTGGGCATTTCTGAATAAAGAAGAGCGCGCACGCTTATAGATGGAATCGTCCATTGGGGAACTGCATTCCTTTTGTTGTTGCATTGATTTACGATCACCATTCGTCAGTTAACTGGGTGCTTTTTTATTTTGTAGGATTGGATGGATGTTCTTAGTGGTGGAGAAAAACAAAGAGTCGCGGTAAGGCATTCTCGTCCATCACCGAAGACGTATTTACACATTGGCTTCTTGAGAAAATATTGTAAAGGTTTTCGTGCGTGAATGCATTATCTTGTAAAAATTGTGCTTCCGTAAACTGCGTGGGCGGGGACGAAAACATGTACAATAGAAACCAAAGGTAGAGAACTAGTGTTTCGCTTACGTGTAGCCCTTGGTCGGAGCAATGAGCAAGGGTCTCCATTAAGTCATTTCATGCTCTCAGGCACACAGTCCTATTTTTACAGCAATTCTGATCTCCAGTAAGATTAGCTTTTCAGTCGACCTGCGCTATTCATTTGTGTAATATTTTCCGTGTTTTCTAGATGGCTCGTTTGTTCTATCACCGTCCCCAGTTCGCCATTTTGGATGAATGTACGAGTGCGGTCAGTGTTGATGTGGAAGGGTTTATGTACACAAGGTGTAGAGAGGTAAGCGACTCTATCTTTGCTACCCTGCTCTTCTTGCCTCTTGTTCTTGGCATTCGTGAGCTCTGAGGCGCAGGGGAAAATGATACCTCTGCGCTAGGTCGGAACTCCCTTTATTTTGCAGTCACCCACAATCTCGTAGGTATTTCATACAGCTATTTCAAGGAATGTTGTCGGTAGACCGCTCAAGCGTGCGCGCCCAAACTGCTAGGGAGTATGGGTAAGAGCTAACGAAGCAAGAAGAATATTTGATATATATCACAAAGCACACATCTAGCACGTTATTATCGATTCTTTTTCTCATTCTCTCATCGTTTGCTCATTTTGCCCTGTAGCGTGGTCACATGTACTCCGACAACATTTATTGAAATAGCTGTATATGGTTCATTTAGTGTGCTCCGTATCAATCTCCCCCAATGTATAGAACGAGGCTATACATAAATCCAGGGGGGAGGGGGGGGTTCATCGGGTGCAAACGAACCCCCCTCCCAACGAACCGATTTTTTAGGGATCGGTTCGCTAAATACCTTTTGTCATTTCATAGTGGTTCTTTTCTTTATGCGATCCAATGTATACCACTATATTAAATTCATAATGTAGCAACCACGATTTTGCCTCGTGAGAGGGCCACGGACATCAGAGAACTATTGGTATACCTCATATATAGATTTTTTTTGCGTGGTGTCATCAGCCCCCTCTTAAAATCCTGGATCCGCCACTAGGGCAGGGGAAAATGATACCTCTGCTCTAGGTCGGAACTCCCTTTATTTTGCAGTCGTCCACATTCTCGTAGGTACTTCATATATGGTTCATTATAGTTTACTCCGTATACATCTCCCCCAATGTCTTATAGAACGAGGATATATAGAAGTACAGTAGGATTAATTATATATGAAGTATCTAGGCACAATCGTGAACGGTTTGCTGACGGTTTTGAATGCTCGCATACGCGCACGCATATCTAATGACGTTTTATGCTTATATTATTTGAGCCCATACCATTTTTGACCACGTGACATTTCGGTTACTAACAAACTACAAAGCCTGCTCGACAGCGCTCATTTCGACACAAAGCAGAGGTCTTTTTTCTTCGTCAGCCCAGCTAGTTCAGAGCCTCTGTTAGCGGGAAGTGTTATGTTCCTCTGAATTGTGAAATCCATGTGCCTCAGCCAAAAGCAAGTAATCCACTTTTGGAACAGGATTTTTTCCCGCGTCTCACATGCCATTGCCTCGACGCCATTTGCATCATGTTTTTCGTAGTCTGACTGTAAAATTCACTTGACTTTGCGGCTTGTTATTAGCTTACAAATGTGGCGTCAAACAATGTGGCGCAGACATGCGATAATCCATGCAGGTTGTGAATTTCTCACACTCAGAGTAATTATTACTTTTCAGGTCGGGATTACCCTCTTCACAGTGTCTCACAGAAAATCACTATGGAAATACCACGAGGTGAGGGCAATATGAACTGGGTCCAGTTGCTGGAAAGTGGTTTAGCACTAATCCAGGATTAATTACCATGGTGACTCCATGGTTTTGTTCAGAACTAAACCTGGTTTAAATTTAGTCCACCTTTGAACAACCCGCACCAGATCAATAGATATTCAAACAACTTGACTACGTGTTCGAGTTTTCCTAGTCAACAGGTGCGGGTTGTTAAAATAATAATAATAAAAGGTGGATTAAATTTAAACCAGGTTTAGTTCTGAACAAAACCATCGTGTCACCATGGTAATTAATCCTGGATTAGTGCTAAACCACTTTCGAGCAACTGGACCCAGATGGTTAACGAGGAGAGCCTCCGCTTCTCAGATCCCGCTAGAGAAGCTCTGCTAACAGCCATTTGGGCGCCTTCGCGGATTACCTGTTATTTTTAATGTGTGGACATGCGCATAAATTTCTTTCGCTCGTCGACTCTATCAAAATCTCGGGCATACGCCAGTAGTTGTTGCCAGAGCCCCCCATTCTCGAACCAAGAGCTCCTCGGCTCGTTACCTCGCGGGAGGTAACAGCCATTGATGCATGCGTGAGATTTGATGCCAAGACATTGAGAGAAACGATTTTCTGCGCATGCTCCAACGTTCACAATCAGCCAATCAGCGAAATGGATGTTACCAGAACCTCGCCCGCAAGCAGACTAGCCGGGGAGCTCTGGGTTCGAGCATGGAGCCTCCCTCGCGTCTCTAAAATCAAGGTGTTGGTTTGAACGGTTTTAGAACGTTTTATAGCGATTTCTATGTTTACTGAGCCCACACCAGCAGACTGGTAGCTGGTGGACTGATAGTCTGTTAGCCCGCGTAGCAAGCGTTCCCATGTGTTTTCGAGGAAAAGAAACCGAGAGAAACAGAGGAGAAAGCGGCGAGAAGTTCGACTAGCGAGTTTTTGGTCGCGGCGAAAATGGGGCGAGTGAAATTTTCGCTCGGCCGAAATCTCGCCGGAGCTTCTCGGCCTGAAAACTACACGGGAACGCTTGCTACGCAGGCTATCATGTTGCAGGATTCTTAGTGATAGTATGCTAGCGGGTTCAACTAAACCTTATACGTTTTCATGTTGCCCTCCTCCTGTTTTTCCACGTTTCGTAATCTAATCTTTTGACTTCTGATCTACCCCTCCTCTGTTTCTTTTGTAGTACGTTCTGTACATGGACGGTCATGGGGGATACCAGTACAATACCATGGAGTCTACCAACATTGACTTCGGCTCGTAGGCACGTCAACAGACAGGGACCTACAGGCTCCGAGGATTTTAATGCAATGGACGATTTGATATGAGGATTGTATAATAGTGTCATTTTAAAGAAAATACCGAAACTTGAACAATTCCAGACGCAATTGCTTGAATGAGAAATTGTAAATATATTTCAAAGACACAATGGAAGACTCGGAAATGTCATACGTCAAACTGGTAATGATGGTTATGATGCACAGGCTACAGTAACCTTAGATAAACAGATAAAATGTGGCAAAATAAGCTTAATGTGATATTCTTCGAGCTCTCGTGATTTTAAACAGGTTTCTAGACAACCAAGAATTAATAGATTAACGCCTCGTTAAGAGCCTGTATCAGCCGCCATTTTGACAGCATGGCAACGTACGAAGTCGGAAAAAAGCATCCATTTCCATCGGCTGATTTAGAGAATAAAGAGCAATTGGTAAATCAAATCTGAAACTTTGTTTTTAGATGTTTATTAAAATAAAATAAAATAAAATAAGGAAGAATGTCGTTTATTTCGCGTTCATAGCTCTTTTGGTTACAGAGATATTCAAGATTTTTACTTATGCAAATTAGCAAAAAATGACGTCACAACAAGACAAGGGCAAAAGAGGCCAACCATGTTTGATGTATAATTCTGTTTGGGATAATTAGATTCACTTCAAACTTGGTAATAACAAAGAAGAACCAAGACCTCATACATCCATATGCTAATTAGTGTTTCCATGGTAACACGTTTGGCTATAGAAGTGATTCCTGGAAAAATAGGTAAAATCTGTGAAATATTCCCTAAGTTGTGAAAGTCTTCGAAACTTCCTGATTTGTTTGTCAACACAACCAAGAGTATTTTTGGCAAAGTATTGTAGTACTTCACTTGTAGGTGAATAAGTTTCAGATTTTTCCTATTTTTTAAACAGACAGCCCTAGTGTCAATAGCGTTACCATGGAAACAGTAATAAACATGTCAGAGGTTGTGGTTTTGGTCCTTCTTTGTTATCACCAAGTTTTTAGTGAATCTAACTATCCCAAACAGAATTATATATAAAACATTGTTGGCCACTTTTGCTCTTGTCTTGTTGTGACGTCATTTTTTGCTAATTTGCATAAGTAAAAATCTTCAATATCTCTGAAACCAAAAGAGCTATGAACGCGAAATAAACGGCATTCTTCCTTATTTTCAATGTGCAATACAATAAGCCATTAAAATTTCAGCCTTGAGTAGCACTATAAGAGAATTATACACACAATAATAATGGTGTGGCTGACATGGGCTCTTTAAATGTCTCGCCAGGTGCTCTCAAATCCCTTCTCTTTATGCTACAGACTTTGGTTGTGATGTTCTGGTTTCATGTGGGAAATCTCTTAGCTCATTTTGTCGTTTTTGTTTTTCATTGCTTGCTTTGCTTAGTGTTTATGTGTCTTTTCGTGAAAAAAAAAGAACGCGTTTTCCCCAAGATATGAATTTTTGATTTTAATTTTAATTAATATTATTGTATTTAGATGGACTACAAAATAGTCGCATCTTACAGCACTAGACAAACATATTAAAGGACAGAAGTTATAATTTCATTTATTTGTATTTATTATATTCTACTCAAAACTCATGTAATAATTCATCAAGATTAACCAAAAAAATTATGGGTGTGAAGGAGGTTTTGAAACCCAGTTTTCGGTGTTTTGTAATCCTGAAGAAACTACAGGCTCGTAGCTCGAATTCTTGGAGGGGAGCTAGTTGTCCTCACTTTTTCAGAGAAAAAAACCCTGTATAAACAAAATTTATAGCATTTTGTCATGTTTCCTACCTTTTTTGTGACCAAAAACCTGATTATTCTGGCCTCGAACCCCTCTTCCCACGTGTTTGATATTTTACTGATCTAATGCGTTGTTTACAGCGTATTAAATTTAGAGAGAGAGGAATGAATATTTAAAGAACGGTTTTGTCATATCATGTGTAACATTTGCATGTATAGCACGCTTTTCTTTATCCATCCCCGACTTAACCGCTGTATTATTACCTTCTATACGCAAGGGAATTACGCAAATATTTCACTTCGACGCAAGCTGTAATGGGTAATTTATTAATGTGATGTAAAAATCGGCAGAGGTGGAACAGTATTGAGAAGCTTGTTTTATATACAATAGTGTGAACAGGAATCAAATAAAGGAATCACTTCGTAATAACGTGTTCATCCGTGTTGCTGTTAGTCTACCTCGCAGCCCGTTCTCTCTAACGGTTGCCCAACGCTGGGGATGAGAGAAGCGTTACGTTACGACACAAAGAACGGGCTGCGAGTGAGACAATGTTGCTGTAAGATTAGTATAACTTCGATGTGCCGTTCTGCCAGGAAAATACTTCTTGCGATGCTGTGTGAAGTATCTCTCTAAAAAACTGCTTCCGCCTCTTCCATCTTTAAAGAGCCCTAGTAGAGCTTCACAAAATCCATGTTGTTCAACTGTCAAATCGCGCGCGTCATCCGTCCATTTAAAATATGACTCAAAAGCGATGCATTATGGGAAGACTGACGACCGACTTCCTCTTGGGTTCACGATGCGGAATTACGGGGTTCTGGGAGCGAGGATGTATGAAGCTTTACGAGCAGCCTGGGATGTGATAAAGGATGCTTTTTTGGAGGATTGGAAGCTAATGTTGGTCGAAAACCATTTTCGCACTGAAAAAGAAAGGAAAAACATCGAATGGTAGTCTATACAATAGCTGCTGCTTGCAGTACAACAACTGACTTTGCAGTCTATACAATAGCTGCTTGCAGTACAATACCTACTTTTGCAGAGGCGAAACAATAAAATAAAAATCTTCGTTTTTGGTGCCCAGAAATACAACTTACCCATGAGCGCGCGGCAGAGCTGGCCAAAGCCTCGATTTTGTGTTGTCAACTGATAAAGTCAGTAATTACCAACATAATCGATAAAAAAATATCGTGGTGAACTCAGACGTCTCCTCTCGCAAAGTGAGATCGAGAGCGAAGGGCTGAAAAATACTGATTCAGGCGCTATCTCAGCATCTCGCCGAAAACAAGCTATCTTCCCATAAGACCCTGCGAGCCCTGACGCGGTTGACCGCCATGTTGGAATGTAACATGGAAACGAGGCTACTCTGTATAAACATCGCACGGAATCCGAACTACTTGCTCTTGAAATTCACTCTCACAACTCCAGAAACTATTTTTTATCCTGCCTTTTAAACGCCATTCGTTCATTACAGTGATAATGACGTGAATATTGTACGAAATGTAGGGGAATTCGGCGCGAAACGCGCGATGGCAAGTCCAGAATTGTGAGATAAGCTTCATTCCAGGGATATTCTTGTAGGCATATCATTGCTGGTTGTTCTTGTGTTTGGTATCACAGAAGCCGTTATTCCAAATAGACTTCAATATGCCGAACAGACAAGGTAGGGGATTTAGGAGAGAGAATATGGAATTATTTCTTTAATTTTGTGATAACGTGGAGGGGCGTCTCGTTCGATTTCCACGATAATTTTACTTTGCTTGGATTGGCGTGCAAATTAAAACTCGTTGGTAGCATGATAATTAAAAGTTCGTTCGTAGCATGATAATATTGATTAGATTAAACAAAATGTCATTTACGGTTATTGAATTTCAAATAAGCCGAGGGAGAGAATTGAACTTGGAAGTGTGAACGGTGTAGGTGTTTGTGCTTTGTTTTAAAGACCTTAGTTGATCATGTTTGGGTAGCCGGGTGAATCATCAAAATCTAGAAACCTGAACCTGAACATATTTTTTTTCTTTTATTCCCTATGACTCAATATAAAAGTATTTACAAATTATTGATTATTATTACGTTTTCTAGTTGTATAACATACTGATGTATAAATGCTTCAGGATGTCCAGGGAAATCAAATTTCAATTTATCATGACTGTATTTCCAGATTCCCTGAAAAAGGTTCGGCCTACAGCAAACATCGAACTTTGGTTGCACCGTACCAATGAAACATTGGTTCTACAATAGATCAACTAGCGACGGCAAATGTTGAGCTGAGGGCCAGCTTATATGGGAAAAGTTGTCCTGGGAAGAAGGCCACCAGTACCAGAGTTGTGATTCCTGACACGGCTCATCAATCCAGAATTCTGGGTTGACCCAATGAATTAGGTTGATCTTGTGCATGGCAAATAGCATGCTCCCCATGCACTTCAGTCAAACTTTCTTGGTTAGACTGACAATAAGAGCGACTGCTGTTTGATGTCTGCCATAGGCCTTAGTGCCCTAGCTTAGCCCACCATGGAATGGAATGATGTGCTGGGCTTTTTATTCCCAATTTCCCTCCTTTCCAGAATCAAAAGTATAGGGGTGTATACTGCGAGCACCTGGAAATTTCTAGAATGTGGTTTATGAACTCTTACTGATGCAGGAATCTACACACAAAACCTGTAAAATAGATTACACTACACTTGCAGGTGCTCTTTTTGATGGTGTGGATTTTCATAAACTTGCTGATTTCAAAAGATCAAGAAAAGGGTTGCCTGGGCAAATGTTTGTTTGCAAAATGAAGAATCTCGTGAAATTCTTAATGATTCTTGAATTTTGGATTTTTAGAGAGCTGCCTTGCAATTGTGTTTTCTCACATCAAAAGCAAATTACAGAGAGGGGGGGGGGGGGGGGGGGGGGGGGGGGGGGCAGGGTAATCTTATGATCATCCAATTTCGAATTTGTAAGCCTTGATCATGCTATCTTGGAAAATCTTGCATTTCCCTTTGCCCCCCCCCCCCCCAAGAAACTGTGAAGGGGTCTATTATGGTAGTCACTAAAGGTGATGGATCATTCACTGAGATAAAGTCCATAATATTCACTGATATTTACGGAGCCTGAGGTGACTATTATTGTCATCAGATAACTGGACAATGTTGTTATTGGATAACTGGACAATGTCTTTTTCAGAAACTGACAAAGTTGTGGAGATCCTTGATAACTTCAAAAAGAAGTTAGACTCACAGGGTGAGTACAAGAGTGGAGAGGAATTAGAGAAGATCAAAGTCATGCTGGAAAGCCCTTTATTTAACCAACTACTGGCAATTCAACAGTCAATGAGACAACTCAATAACAAGTTCCACAGAACTTCATATGATGACGTGAAAGACTTTGAGTTAGCACCAAATGGGGAGTTAATATTCCCTGGCGAGGGTCCTTACTTGGTCGATGAAATGAAATTGGTATTGATACACCCATCGAAATGCAAGAACCTTATTTGTCCCTTCAATCAGAGCCTGCCTTACCTGGGTTGGAAGACTCACAAATAGACTATGCTGACGACAATCGTGAACAGCTATTTGAGGAGCTGGGCAAGTCTAGATATGGTAATAATGAAGAGTTTCAAACCAAGATAGAGGCTCTTGCACAAGGCCGTGAAGTGGAGACTGTTGTTTTGCAGAAACCAGAGCAGGGTGGTTTAGGGTTTAGTGTTGTGGGTTTGAAAAGTGAAAATCGTGGTGAGCTTGGAATATTTATCCAGGAAATACAGCCTGAAGGAGTTGCTGGAAAGTAAGTATTTCATTGTCACACAAAAAGTTTGAAATATTTAGCAACAGAGAATGGGAATAAGAACAGCTAGCGAGGTTGCGGAGGGGGCAGTTGCCCCTCCCAGCGAAGTAAAAAGTTTAGTGTCAACATGTGGAGAAAAATCTGCTACTGCCTTGCAATCAGATCCTTTGCCCAGTGCAGTGAATTGGCTTCTGTTGCAACATGTGTCAGAAGGGAAGCCATTAGCTGCTGCACTAGGTCAAACTGGCAAGAATCTAATTGGCTCACATTGATTGTCAACACAGAAAAGTCCAACTGCCAGACTCCACAAAGCAGACCATGGCAAGGTTGCATATTATAGGATTATTTCAAAGCTTCAGGAGGCTAGATTCCACTAGGAAAAAAGCATGGAAATAGCGATATCGGATGAGTTGCACAGCGACAAGGGCGATGTCGCCTGTTTAAGTGCTATTTTCAGCAGAATCTACTGACTGAAGACTTTGAATATACTTGAATCAATGATATCTCATCCACAATTTCCACAAAAAAACAGATATCATCATGATTCTACCTGAAACAGCTCATAGTATCTTTGCCAAATATATGTCATGCTGTCTAACTTGAATGATGCTTCCTCTAGGGACGGAAGACTGCATGAAAGTGATCAGATCCTTTCCATTGATGGTCAGCCTCTCGACAGCGGAATCTCCCATCAGGAGGCAATTGGTGTGCTGCAGAAGACAAGGGGAGAGGTAGAGCTGATAGTCGCAAGGGGAGGAATACCTCGCACTGGTACATCAAGGACTACATCACAAGCTAGCTCACTGATATCAAGAACCCCTCCAATGTTAGTTTGGTATCTGAAACCTCAACAACTGTTCCTGTAAGTATTGCATGTAGTACTTTAGGGGTGTAGCTACAAGGGCTTCAAATTATTTTAATGGTACGCAAAAATGTGTACTTTTCAAGCTTAGAACATGATATGGGCATACAAATTGTTCATAAATAGGTTAAATTTTAGTACGCAGCTGCATACTTTCCATGTATGGTACTGTAGCTATGCTCCTGTAGTACAATTGTTTACATCACAGAAGGTGTTTGTGACACAGGACTCACTTGGCCCTGCAAAAACATTAAATTCAGAAGAAGTATTCACTGAAGTCTGAAATGCTAAACTTCATCCAACTTTGTCTTGACTATTAGGTTGTTTTTGATGCAGAGGTGGCGTCGCACATTTCCCTTTCGTAAACGGTCGATGCCTTTTTAGAACGGTTGTTGCCATTTCTGTGAACGGTCGATGCCTTTTCAGAAAGGTCGTTGCCATTTCTGTGAACGGTCGATGCCTTTTCAGAAAGGTCGTTGCCATTTCTGATCCCGTGGGACAATTAGTCATTATTATTCATATAGCTTCGTTCTATTGATGCTAATGAAACATAGTACAAATCCAATTAAAAAAACACCTCTAACCCAGCAAATTCACTCGTAGCCCACTGGTTAGGGTTTGAGTTAGTAATCGGTTTACCGGTTAGGGTTAGGGTTCTAAACAGGGTAGAATTTATATAAGGCCAAATGGGGCCTTGCCCTGTCATCATCATCTCAAATTGGTTGTGAGGGAAGCACCCCTCTGCCTGCCTTGCCTGCCACCTATGCAATGCTAGACTTTCTTTTTGATAGGTGTGTTAAAATCAAGATAAAAAGTGCAGTGGAGTTTGTGGGTCATTCCACGGTATTTTGAGCCTGAACATCATTTTTTAAAATTCATAAATATTAGGCTCTTTTCCAGAGAAACTTACAGGACAATGTCTGAAGTTTATTTTATTACTATTTATTTTGCTCTAACTGGCAGCACTGGTGAATAAATAGCATCATTTATCCAAATTAGGTAAAATGCTGTTGCGGAGTCTACATTTCAATTCTGCTTGTTGAAGAAAATAATAAAACATAAACAGTTTGAAACTTAGATAGACACAATCTTCTAATGGTGCTCTCTCTAAAAACACATAGCAGTCTAGGCTGTTTAGCTTGAGCTTGGGAGAATTTGCTGTCCAATGAAGAATTGTAGACTCCGCAACGATTTTGGTACTTTTAGATTTAATAAAAGTTACAAAAATAAACATTTTTTTCTGAAAGTTTGTAAACTTCTAATTTATCACTGTTGTAAAATATATATGGAAGAAATTATTTAAAATTTGTTTCCTTCGAGTAGTAACAAGCAATTAATTTTCGTTGCGGAGTCTACATTTTTGTTGCGGAATCTACAACTTCTTCTGGACTGCTAACTAGAAAACTGTTGAATTTGTTAGTAGTAGTTGTATTATTGTTGTAATACATCAGTAACAACCAAAAATTAGTGTTGGTTGCAAGACTATTAAATTAGTATATTTGCATTGCAGGATGCCAAGCTTGTTTATTTGTAGACTCCGCAACAGTGGACTCCGCAACAATTCCCAAATTTTAATTCTGATCACCAAATAGCTGGAAATTTACTGGAAAGGGATGATATTGATTTATTTGGAATTTTCTATTTAATTGAAGTACACTGATAGGATTGTTTTGTATTTTTGCCTTAGTTTTTCCTCTTGTGCCCTATTGTAGACTCCGCAACGTAGACTCCGCAACAACACCAGCCTTTATAAAATAAATCGTTTCTCCAAAAAATAAAACAAAGCAAGAACCTCTCTGTGTTTAAAATAAACACAGATCAATGCTTCTTCTTTTAACAAAAGCCACTATTCAAAACAGCTGAAAAATTCACAGAGATTTCTAGCTAAAGTTACTTGTTGGAAATCAAAGGTTCTTCTGAGTAGACTCCGCAACACTCAATAAACAATAAAATATCTCGGAACCCCTTTAACTAGAATGATGGTCAACTCTACTGTATAAAGCAATTATGCTCTTATACCCTAGACATGTAAAGTCACTTTGACTGAAGTTCTAGATTTGAAGTTATGATGCCTCAAATCTCTCTGAATGTAGACTCCGCAACATACGGTTTACTGTGGAATGACCCTTGTATTAAATGGTTTGAGCAGCAGTTACTGTTCTGTGCTAATTTCTGAAGACATACACAGGGGTTTCAATAGAAAGTGGCTACCGGCGGTGAACTGCCATCTAACTTCACTGCTGACCGCCTGTAACTTCATTTATTACTTCAATATTAAAGCAATAGAATACATGAATGTTCCAATTATCTTGCCCTCTTAATGCAGGAAATCACTTTTTCTGCTTTCGAAATTTCAAAATTGAAATTTCAGTATGCCCCCGTACCCCCTAGAAGTCTTATGCCTTATGACCTACGCATGGGACCCAAAAACCCAGCTGCCTATTTCCAAAACGTAGCCTGCTACTTCAAAACTTATTGAAACCCCTGCATACATGTACATGCAATACAAAGTTTCTCTCACTATTTTTCAGGCTGGTGATGGACAACACTGGCGTCAAATAGAGACAATTGAGCTTCACAATGATGGGAGTGGGTTAGGGTTTGGCATCATTGGAGGGCGGAGTTCGGGAGTATCTATCAAGACCATTTTGCCTGGTGGTGTGGCTGACAAAGTAAGAAATTATTTATGTGCACAAAGTACTGGTCAATAACAATAGACCCTTTTCCAAAATGTCAGCCTTGTACTGAAGAACCATAACAGTGCCAGTAACTGCACCTTCACTTTAGTAAGCATCATAGTTTCATCCTGTTGCCAGGATAAAGTTGAAAACTGCTTTTTACACCGTCCCATTACCCCAGTTATATGGTACAAACCACCATGTTGGCCACAATCAACTGACAATGAATACAAGCAGTGAAATCTGCTGGTTTCCATGTGGGAAATGGAAATTATAAATTAATAGTGATTAAATGCAGGGGTCAGAGTTATGGAATATACAATTACAAATTACAGCTTATGTTTTTTCTGCTGATATGGCAGCTGAAACAATGAACCTTGAATATTTACTAAAGTGAATGTGCTCTTTCTACTACTGGTATTGTTTTTTTTTTCCTCTCACCTAGTTTGATTTTAAGAGATTTGAATTCATGGATGCCATTTTGGAAAAGGTTTGATTGAATAAAAATGCAAATCAGTATTAATTTATTAATTCTCAATCTATTTTGTTAGGATGGTCGTCTGCGTGAACATGATCAGATCATGCAGATTGGGGAGGTGAATGTTGGAGGTATGGGTAGTGAGCAGGTAGCCCAGGTGCTACGGGATGCTGGCCAGCATGTCAAGTTGGTCATTGCCAGAGTAGTAGAGGAGGAACCGCCCCCTGATCTACCACAGGTTCCACCTCAAGGGGTGAGTGAGTAACATACCGACATAGTATTCTGAAGTCCGGAATAATATATAGTATAGAGCAAAATAATAGTACAGAGAGGAAACACACACAAGGGCCATTAATAGTATATAGAGTGCCTAGTTTCCAGTTCTCTTTTGAAAACAAGATAACAGTGGTTGATGGCGGCAGTCGTCAAATTCACAGGCAATGAAACATGGCTGTTTGATTGGAAAATTGCAAACAAATATTGCCACTAATATTGCAACAAATATCTCCACTAATCGCCACACAGATTTGAAAACCAATAACATGGTGAGTTCTGCAAAAATTGCTATTAAGTAAGAGTACAGGCCGAATAAGGTTTGTTAAGATTATTCAGCACTTCAGAGTAAGAGGACATGGCCAAAACTCTTCTGTCAACATTCAAGTACAAAAACAAGTACAACTGTGAGAAAATTGTATGCCTGTGGCTCAAGTTGTTGAAATTGTCTGCTAGGGATGATTACACTGTAACAAATGATTTAAATGAAAAGGCTTAGAGAAGAGCTTTGTGTAGGCTGTTCTATATGATAGGATCCTAATTCTGTTTCTTGCTTTTCGTACCCTTTGTGCCCCAGGTAGAGCAAGAAGTAGAGACATTTGATGTTGACCTTGTCAAAGGCACTAAGGGATTGGGTATTACTATTGCTGGTTATGTTGGAGAAGCTAATTCAGGTACTGTGACACTCAGCTCTTCATGAACTATGGTATGGTATGGTAGGTATTTGCGACCGACTCCCCAGACTTGCAGCTCGTAAGCTGAATTGCATTGGGTCCCAAGGGCGCCACTGGCAGCCAAGCGGTCATAAGCACAGACACTGAGGGTGGTCACTGCCAGAGGGTTTATTACGTCCCCAGTGGTTCTTTAACGTCCCCCCTGGAACTGGGTAGCAGTGCTATTGTACTGTAGGCTCTACTGTAGTCAAGAGACAGATTTGAAGATCACTTGTGGTTCTTTTTGTAGATGAGCTCGCTGGGATCTTCATTAAAAGCATAGGTGAGGGAAGTACAGCAGCCATTGACGGCAGGCTGAGAGTGAATGACCAAATCATACAGGTACATGGATGAAATACACTGTTTGTACATATTTCAAAAAGCTCATAGACATTACCATATGAATGTTTGCTGTTGCATATTTTGAGAAAGCAATTGTTTTCACATTTGACTCTGCAGGCACTTGTTTGTGATCGATCTTTGGGGAGAAATGTGTACCAAAATGAGAAAAATCATCACATTTTGAATACTCACTGTCACTTTGGTTGTCATCACAACCTATATAATTCTACAAACTATATAAGTCAGGCTATTATTGTTTAATTTCGCACTGTTGAATGATTAAATCCCTGGAATTAGGCATCCCTAATTCCCAGTCTTAAAGTCACTCTTTGGATGGTTTGTGATCAATATTCCAGGAAAGAACCAGATTTAGGACATAAGCGCCATGATCAGCAAAATCCATCTCAGCCAATCAGTCATGGAATTAGCAATAATAATGCACACTGTCACTTAGTATCCCCTTCTCTGTCTTTCTCGCTTCTCTTGGTCTGCTTAAAGGCCCATCACCAACCAGGAGCCTTTGCGCCCGGGGTTTTCTTTGTTTTCAAATTGATCCATTGTTTTTCGGGTGCTCTGATTGGCTAAGAGTCCGCAAAGGCACCCGGTTGGTGATGGGCCTTTAAGGTAAAATTCCATTGCATGTTGTACACTACAGGTTGGCAGTGTGAGTCTACATGGCAAGAATAACTTGCAAGCTGTTGAGATTCTGAAGCAGACAGGACCAGTAGTGAGCCTGAAGGTAGCCAGACACACCCCAAAAAGGACAAGCAGGCCGTCAACACCTCAAAACACCCCAGTTCCCACAACACCCTGAAACCCCAGAGATAACTCAACGACCACAGACACCGCAGTCACCGGCACGTGCACACACACCCCAATCATCAGGTCGACAAACACCCCAGTCACCGGCCAGGTCAAGGACACCTGACAGTACTCACAGTAAGTAGAGAACTTTCATGTGTATGATAACATTGAGAGAATTTCAGTTATCAGTGCTTGTACATGTGTATGATAAATTGAGATTATTATTTTGGAACTTCAGGTTGTTGTTTCTTTGATAGAGAAAACATGTTGATGGTGGTGCCGGGGGAAGGTTTCGGGGAAATGTGTCAGGGGAAGTGTTGGGGTAAGGCGTTTGTTAACTGCTGCTGTGCATCTATATCGCTTGCGTCGAGTGGTTATCCATAGGCTGCAGAAAGACCTTCCCCTGACACCTTCCCCTTCCCCTGACACCTTCCCCTGACACCTTACCCCGACACCTCCCCTGACACCTTCCCCTGACACCTTCCCCTGACACCTTCCCCTGACACTTCCCCTGATACCTTACCCCGACACCTCCCCTGACACCTTACCCTGACACTTCCCCTGACACCTTACCCCGACACCTCCCCTGACACCTTACCCCGACACTTCCTCTGACACCTTCCCCTTCCCTGACATCTTCCCCCGACATCTCCCCCAACACCTTCCCCCCGACATCTTCCACATGACACCTTACCCTGACATCTTCCACATGACACCTTACCCCGACACTTCCCCTGACACCTTACCCCTTCCCTGACACCTTCCAACGACACCTTCCCCCTGACACCTTCCCCTGGCACCATCATTGACATTTATCTGTCACACTTTTTGCTTTTGCGTTGGTCCCATACGTGTACTTGCTCGTGTGGGGCGAGTTCATTATGATTTCATTACTTGTCCTCAAGCACGGGCAACATGTGACATAAGAAAATTGTCGAAATTTCAGGAGCACCCCAAGTCAAGGGAGAAAACCATGATAATGATGTTTCATTCTTACAAGAAAACATCTTTATTGAATAATAACAATATGCAAATGCTTTATTAATATTGAAGTCGCTTTCCACATGACTTATTTCTGAAGCGAAATTACGGTGATTTTGAAGATACAGTTTTAGTGTGAGCAGCATTCCAGCGATGTGATATTATCGCAGCTTGATAAGTAAACAAAATATCCTTGGCCAGTGTCAAAAATAGTTCAAAATGTTTTAGAGTGCAGTTTTAATAGGTAGAGTAAGACATGCAGTCGTGTCTCACTTTTAATAAGCTTATAAATAACGAAGCCCGCGACCCCGACTCCCACTACACCAAGAAGAAGTTTTGAGCGAGATGAAAGAATCGCGTTTTCCTCTGCGTTGCCCTCATTCAGGGCTGGGACTGGGTAAGGGGTGAGGTGATTAACAGGTCTATCTTGAATAGCCAGCAGAGTAGAGCATCTGGGAATGGAACAGAAATCAGCAGTTAAAAGAAAAACGTATTTCAGCACCAAGACCGAGAGGTAGCTAAAGGCTATCTAGAAAAAGTTTGGAAATGCTAAGGACAGTTTCTTTGACAATGAGTTTCCTCTTCTAGCTAGGCAGTTTGACAGAATTGCTTCTTGTTGTCATCGTGCTAAGCGTAGACATCATTCCTTTTCACCCACCTTACCCATGGATACTCGAGGTGGCTATTTCTATCTGAGTCATCACCACACATTTCTTACCTGGTTGTAGCGAGTACAGGCGCCAGTCTTGCGAAAACATCACCAACAGTAACCAAGCTGGAGGCGTTCTTAGCGATTTCCTTTCTTTCGTTGTCGCCCAAGACGTCTTCTTCCTTCACTTCCTGTGGCAAAGCCTTTGCCACGTCCCATCTGGGCATGGGGATGGCTGGGTACTTCCTTGGTTTGCGGCACATCTTTGCTCGGTTTCGGCGGGTAAAGTACTTGCGAGGAATGTAGGCGTGGTATTTTCTTTGTCTTGCGAGTGCGTCTGAA
The DNA here is from genome assembly GCA_033964015.1 of Scolanthus callimorphus. Classification (NCBI taxonomy): domain Eukaryota; kingdom Metazoa; phylum Cnidaria; class Anthozoa; order Actiniaria; family Edwardsiidae; genus Scolanthus; species Scolanthus callimorphus. The sequence goes on from CM066913.1 coordinate 20,667,424, forward strand.
AAAAGAAAATAGGGACGTCTTCAGCTTTAGATGATCGGGCGAGTCATACAGATGTCTGATCTATTTTACTCACCGGCGAATGAAGAACAGTAAGCATGCCAATGATAAGAGAACCATAATACACAAAATGCATTCCGTGTAGTTAAGCAAGAGAAATTTGAGATTGATGTAGACTTTCACACAGCCAATGGCGCACCAGTAGACTGAAAGAAGAAGAAGAAGAAGACAAAGTTAGCGACAGGATATGAGTCACGGGATTGCGGCTCACTCGTTGTCAGATGCACTACAGCGGTCACTGCGCTTGGTGGCTTCCTTCAGTGTGAGTTATAGATGAGGATATGAGACAGATCCGTGAATCCGATGCTGTGATCAGCTCATGTTCGCGCTCTAAAGTAATCACGCCCGGATTCTCGCATACTTACAAGTCACGCGTCCCAACGTGTAGGGAACAATAGGCGTACCATCCAGATAGAGATTCAGGCACGAAAACGCGAAAAGGATCACAAATATTAGTTTTCTGAAGATTCCCATCGTGAGAATAAAATTTTCTTTTTATGTATTGTGAGAGCGACAGAAACCGCGAAGGTAATTTGTGATTACCTATTATGACGTCATCGTGCGCGAGCTTACGTAATGAGACGTCACCATGCACGTGCAAATGCGTTTCAATTCCCGGATGTACAGCTTTACTTTATGACGCTTGTCATCGACTGTGTTCACAGTTTTGTTCTTGAAAATGTTGCTAATCACCTTGTCATGTTAGCTCCCAAAAATGTTGTTACGAAGAATCAAAGCACCGCTACGGTGACTTGTGGATATGATCACAGAAGAAAGAATCCATTGTTTAGCGGTCTGCATTTCAAAACTGTTGCACCACCCACCCTGGAATTCGAGCTCCGTTTTAGCCTGGAGTTCCAGAAGTCCTCAAAAGCAGAGGGGTGCAGATTTTTTTGTGACTGAATGCAAAACTGAGAGAAAACTTAAACAAGGTTTGAACATATTTATTTACAATACTGAACAAAAACTACAAAATGGTTTTCTGTCGCGACGGCGACATGAACTTCGTCTTTACAAAAACGCAATCGTTTTAGCTGAGGACACATAAGTTTTTCTTTATTTGGATGTTTAGGTGGGATGATAAATAAATAATCGGGCAAATTTGGTTTGATTCTGCAAAATATCAGAGCTCGTTTGGTCTCGCCATCGGTATTTCGGCACAACTGCGTCTCAGTCGCCAAAATACGAACCATGGCTCGACCAAACTCGCCTGATATTTTGCCGAATCAAACAAATTTGCCCGATTATATATAAGAATCCCATATGATGAAAACACTGTTAAGATTAATAAATCATACCTACAGGTCCGAGGGCAACCACTCCTGTAATTGCGGCGTTTGTCCAACCAGCTGAAGCTGAAGTTATTGCCTCATCCATGGTACCTGATGAACTACAGAGATCTGAGAGAGGTACTGTAAATAAGATACAAAGGCAGTACGCTAGTCTTTAGCTAGTCGTCACAGCACCACATACTTTAATTCAACTATTAAGAAGGAATCCACTCAGCAGTTCGAGCAAGCCGTTGACAAAAATCTTGTATCAAGATCATTTGCACTGCAGTGCAAACTTCTGTAGGACTGTTTTCAATATCTTGTGAAAAGAAAGCATTTCTAATAACACTGAAAACGAATTTTGAAGTTCCTATAATACTATTTGGAAATGGTAATGAACTGAAATTGAAAAATAAAATGTTTTCCTGTGTTAGCACTATTTGTGTCAACGTTGGAAATTATTTTTACAGGCCCTAATGGGAACTTGTTTTGGAGCTTTAAGAAAATGTAAAAAGAATTTGAATATCTATATTTTGTCCACCAAAACGTGAAATTTCTCGATCTCCAAATGGATATCCTCTTAATAGTAGTAGAAATGTTATTGGTACTACTGGCTTCCTTCTGAATTTTCTGGACCTGTCTGTAGTCAAAAGGTGATATTTGATTGTCCATCCCCAGATAGGGGACAAATAGCTTGGTTCTGTCTTAGCCTCCTCCGCAAGCATCTCTCGGCTCTAAAAAACAAAAAAAAAGCAACGCGCGGGGTTGCTGTGCTGGGGCGAAAACGCGCGAGAAGACTAGGCACGAGCAAAAAGTCGAGGGGGAGGGGGAGGCCCACCCCTCTTTTTCTCACTAGGAGCGCGGGCTCACCTTCAACCGCCAAAGCTGGAAACCGAGCCAAAACGAGCCGAAAACACGCCAAAAAAGACGCCTGCGGAGGAGGCTAGTTCTGTCTAACTGTAGACTGAATCTATCGATTTGTGTGTGGCTGCTTTTGAGCGTTTACTGCACACTGTATAAAATGTAATGAGTCATTTGTTGCCACCAGAATTGCAGAGTCTTGATGCACAGGCTGTAAAGCAACACTATTCTACGATGTTGGGAGATGATGTTGAAATCTTGGTGAGCCATGAATGTTGCAATGTTGTAGATTTCAAAATCCTTGTATAGTTTTCATAATATTGCTCTTGTCAACAGGTTGCAGAGATGACAAAGTTCAGTCCTAGTGGGGGACTTGGAATCAGCCTTGAGGGCACTCAATATCCCCAAGGTAATGACAGCTTGACTAGCCTGAAACGATCCGAGGATGTACTACAAATTTAACCGAACCGTGGTGCGCGTCTTAGATTCTTACCGCTCGGGCTCATGTTTTGTCTGCATTCCTGTCTCCACTTATGTGTTCTTGAAAAAAAAACCGTCACGACTGTGTCGAAAAAAAAACCTCGCCTGTTATAAAGCTTGAAATGTGAAAGCAAATCAACATTAAATGGGTCACAGCAGAACTGATGGCTTTTTCCAAAATATTTCATAGTGATGCCAGTTTTCAGATCTTTCAGGAAGTTTAAGAATGGCCCGTGGAGAAAGGAATGCAGACAAAAATATGAGACAGAGCGAGCAGACTTGTTGGACGTTTTTTCACCATGTACCACGGTTTGGAGAAATCCGTAGTATCTTCTTAGGTTGCCCCATAATGCACATGAAGTTGACGAGGTTACTTTTCTGTTCGGCCAGTAAACCAGTTAAACCAATCGGGTATATGCCTTGTTTCACCTAGTTCAGTTGAGCTTGGCGACAATGGAAGCAAGTGAACTACAATAGACAAAATAGTGCAAGAACTAAATTCGCTCAGAGAGTTTGCCGGTTGGAACGGTTAAAACAATCTCAAAGGTGATGTTTAGATTTTGTGGTCTAACAAACCTATGGATCATGCTATTTATACGCATTTGCAGATGGGTCGTTGCCATGGCACCGAATACATGCTGTCAACCCTGAAGGTCCTGTTGGCAAGAATGGCATCATCGAGCCTGGAGATCATCTTGTTGAGGTATGCAATTAGCTGAACTTTGAACCTGTTTCACCTTTGATCATATAACTGATCATTGCCTGCACTGCCTGAGTGGATGTAAGAGTGTCGAAAACTACAAACCAAGTAAATACGCTTAGCCAACTAGAGGCAAGAAAAATTTAACAGCCACCAGTCAGGGAACAAACTAATCACGACTTGCGTTGAGTCGTAGGAAAATGCACATGAAATGTCACCGAACCTTTCTTGCATCCTTCCCTGCCTAATTCTTCCCGAATCCATCTCGGAAAAAAAATTGAATGATTTCAGAAACCTGTTATCTGGATGAAAATAAAAGACGGTTCATATAGGTTTTGTATCGATTGTCACTTTCACTGCTGGTGATCACAAAATGTGAGTGAAGATCTTGCCGCAATATTAGACGTCATCAAGGATCTTTAACACCTTTGAAAGGGGTTCACAGGTTAACCATCAGTGCGTTTGCTACACGTCTCTGATTTCCCTCGCGCATTGTTTGTTTAAATTCTGCTTGATTTTACGACAACGCAAGCCAAAACGTTCAGAGCCAGGCGTCCATGGGCCACAACTGTTGACTGTTGGTCTGGGAACACTTTCAGATAAACGTGGTTTTGATCAGCAGTAATTAGTATACCTAATGGAAGCAGTAATGCATAAGAAAATCTCGTGGTGAATTCTGACGGTTTCTTTTGCATAGTGAGATACGCCCGACAGCAAAGAGACGGCTGAATTCAGTACATTTCTGCTGCGCTACTTCAATTTCCTTCACAAATTGTTTGTGTGTTTGCAGGTGAATGGTGTTGGTGTGCTGGACCTGGGCCACAATGAAGTGGTGACGCTGATCCAGTCTTTGCCGATGGAGTTCAGACTTGTAGTGGCCAGGAAGAAGGAGGACACACCTGAGGCGTCGGAAGCCTCTATGAGCCTTAGTAAATCCGAGGCCGAGGCCATATTACGAGAACAACAAGGTATGACTTGTCAGTAGAGCTGAACGTGCTCATTACAGTATTGAATGTGGCGACGGTATTATCTTTCACCAGAAACATATAGCTTAGTTGAAACATGTAACGGCGAACCAAGCTGTGGATTATTCGAGATGAATTTATGACCATATTTGGTCAATAATGAACTCTCGACTGCTAACCCAAGTAGGTTTTCTTTTCATAATATTTCATTTTCTGCTCATATAAAGTAGAACGACAGTGGTAAGTGATAATATACTAACATTTAATATCTCGAAGTCTTGCAACAACATTATTTTCAAAATCTGTTCAATTGTTTATTCTTCGAATATTCCGCAGCTTGGCACTAAAGTAATGTATGCGTGTTACACGTTTCAACTCACTTATATGTTTCTGCTTTCACAAATGGCATGGTAGCAAACTACTTGAAGACGGATGATGCAAACTAGAATCTGCAGCTGCCTTTTAAAATGTCAATGTTCAAGGTAGACTGCTTGCAGTCCCTTCTTTGGCGAACGTCTGTGAAAACTCGAGCGCCCGTTTTTTCTCACGCGCTCGTTTTCACGGATGTTCGCCAAATAAGGGACTGCAAGCAGTCTATGTTCAAGGCCGTTTCCCCAGACTTGCAGCTCGTAAGCTGACTCTCAACGCTGGCCCTCAACGGCGCTGCTGACAGTCAAGCGGTCATAAGCACAGACACTGAGGGTGGTGATTGCCAGAGGGTTTATTACGTCCCCAGTGTTCTTTAGCGCCCTCTGAGACTAGACAGGGAAGTGAAGGCGTTAAGGGACCGGTTGTGTTATCTGAAAGATGTGAAACACAGTAGAACAGAGTTCAGCTCTCAAAATAAACCAGTTTCGCCCACGACCTGAACAGAAAAGAAATTTTCTCTGTCCTGAGTTGAAGTTGATCCTGTATTACAGCGGTGAGAGGCCAACGGCGTATCGCTGTCGCCAACAGTCAGGGCTTGAAATTAACTTCTTTTTCTTCGTCGCCAAATGGCGACCAAGTGCAAAAAACTGGTCACCTGAACATACCGTTTTGTCGCCAGGTGTCATCAAGTATATTTGGTCGCCAGCTGGCGCTTTAGCTCAAATGTTTAGTCGCCTAGCCCTGACTTGTGGTCGCCGGTCGCAATTTCCAGCCCTAAACAGTATATTGTGTTCGGCAATCCTTTTTACACCTGCCGTGATGAAAGATATGCTTGTGCGTTTTATCAAAACCGATCTTTGAAATCGCTGTTCATATTGGTTTGTCGAACGAATGTTACCTGTTTCAGTGTATCCTTTTGATATGTCCAGAATTAAGTGGTCATGTTGCTCTGTAGGTCTAGCAGATCTTGAGTCAGCTCCCGAGATGGACTTCCCAGTAGCTAGTGCTATCGCCATGTCTCCTAAGTCCAAGAAGTCTGTAAGTGACCAGTCCATGTGGTCCGACAAGATCGAGTATGTGGAGCTAGAGAAGGCCGACCGAGGACTCGGATTTAGTATCCTGGATTATCAGGTACCAAAGGGGGCAAATCCTAAATGAAATATTCAAAGCCAACTTTACGTCGTTCAGAGTAGCTCGTTTAGATTATACTTATGATCTGTTCCACTTTCGTACGTTGTGCGTTTCTCATTATAGACTTATTGCATTGCTGATTCGAGCATTGTAAACTCCTAATATACTAGCTGTGTCATTATTATTATTCGCTGACACCCACTGTTATTCAGTTTCTTTTATAACTGCAAATGTGGTTCATTAAACTAGAATTATTATTAGTGTCACGGTTGTTTCAACGAAATGTTATACAATGAGACTGATTCATCCTATCAAATCACTCAAAGTGGTGTTATGATTGTGGCGGGGCTGTCGCGCTGAGCGGAGCGCACGTGTTAACCGTGTTAAAATGAAGAAACAAAGATGCAATGCAGTACAGCAACCACGAGACGCAGGACCTCTGACCAAGGGATTATACTTAATTCTGCGGAGATGATTTGGTCTGAAAACCCATCTAGAAATAACTCCCATATTCAGCTCCTTGGTATTGAAATATGCTCTGCCTGTTTCTAATCTGGGTTGATTAAACATCTGTGCGCAGGACCCTGTCAACCCAGACAAGACCGTGATAGTGATTCGTAGCCTGGTGCATGGTGGCGTGGCAGAACAGGATGGCAGTCTACACCCCGGGGACAGACTCATGTCTGTGAATGACGTCAACCTCGAGCATGCATCTCTTGATTTCGCTGTGCAGACACTCAAAGGCACTAACCGAGGTTTGTTTGTCTGACGGTGTCTGTCTATCCAGCTGTCTGACTGACTGACTGCCCTCTGTCTGTTTGTCTGTGTCTGTCGGAGTGTCTATACACGTAACTTGTAAGCTCTAAAGTTAGGCCACACTTCAATTACACAGCAATAGTAGCAAAGTAATGAATCGCTAGCTGAGAAACGTTTTATGTTTAAATATTAAATTGTCTCCCTGCTTAACAGCTGAGTCACCTTGCTTAAAGTGCAATATGGCTCTCTTCTTGATTCGACTTTAAAGGGAGCCTGCCACGCAACTGCGCAGCTGTTCTGCGCATCTCTCAAATCAAAGAAGTATCGTTTCGTAACGATGATAAGCGAAGGCTAAAACCTCGAAAACAAATCGTATATAATCTAGCTACTTCTCAATCCACCCGACCATGCTTTTTAGCTTTACATATTCTTAAATAGTTATCTAATAGGATGGTCTAATGAGTTTTGCTGATAATTCAGTGGTCGCTACTTGAGCATGCGCGTATCATGACAGACTCCCTTTATAACAGTGGTCCTGTACAAAGGTCGTGCAAAGTCAATATTGAAAAGATTACCTTTAGCCCATAATGTTGTCCTGTTGATTTACTGTTTAACATATATAGTCCCAGATAAAATTGGTGTCGTTCAACTCGCTTAGAAGACAAGAACTGACAGTAACATTAATTCTAGCATTAAATCTACGATGCTTCTATTTCAGGAAATGTGACGATAGGTGTTGCTAAGCCCATCCCAGTACCGGACTACTATGAGGAGGAGAGTAACCCAGGCGAGACGCCACCAGACTCCGCTAGAACACCATTCCCTCCCGTACAGATCGAGAACGAGATCCAGATAGACAAACCAGAAGTTGCGCTACAATACGAATTAGGTAACGAGTTGGGTTTCAGACCGCGCGCGCTCCAAAATCCAAGATGGCGGCGGCGGTCGCTGTAGAAATAACGCTCAACCGAAAAAATTGGGGAGGGGGGGGGGGGGGGGGGAGGGGTATGCCAATTTTTTTTCTTGCTTGGGTCTCTGCAATAATTTTTTTTCGAAGGATTGGCATTGCTCGAATTGTTTTGGGAATTTCTAAATGGTCCACCCCGTAGGTGAATGTGGATGGCTAAGATTGGTTGAGTAATTCATGAGCAAAAATTCCTTATTCGGATCTACACCTACTCATATGTAGTGACCTTATATGTGTCAGACAAAATGTAATTGGGATTAAATTCATGGGGTATTAAGGCGACAAATAAATCTGGATATAGTGAGTAAAACATTTTTAAATGGCTGTTAAGCCGGGGAAATACGAGGCACAAAATCCCTCAACTTGTCGCGCAACATTGTTGCGTTGCAAGTTGATGATCGATGTTGCGCGTTTTTCATCTCGCGCCACAACTTGTCGCGCAACAAAAACATTTGTTGCAGGTTGTGAAAACTTGTTGCGCGAAGTAGAGCGCGGGTCTACTTTGAGACACAAATTCTGGCTTTGTTGCTCGTTTTTCATCAAACACACAACTTGTCGCGCAACATTTGCCTACGATTCAAGTTGGTTGGTCAATAGAAATGGAGTGCTAAGGGGCCATATCCGCCTTGGTCTCGCATGTGTGATCATCAAAACAAAATGTTGCGCGACAAGTTGTGAATTTGATGAAAAACGAGCAACAAAACATTAGACTTGCAACACAACAATGTTGCGCGACAAGTTGAGGGATTTTGTGCCTCGTATTTCCCCGGCTTTAAAAAAAGAGGCTCCAAAATATTTTTTGTAGCTGAAACTAAGAAAGGTATGAAATGCACATGGAATTTCTGCTGAAATCCATCCATGGGAAAGCCTGAATTTCCCAAGGCACACGCATGGGAAGTGTTCGGAATTCACATAGATAGCCATGGGAAATCGATTACTTCCAATTCTTCTACCACGGGAAATCCAGCTTTTCCTATGGATGGGTTCCTGCAGAAATCCCTGTGATGTTCGTCAGATTCGTGTCATTTTTCGATGTTTTTATTGCTGCAGAAGATGAGAAGCTGAGCGAGTCGGAGACCGGCAGTGAGCGCTCCTCTAAGTTTGATTTCGGTCCTCCCTTGCTGTTCTCGGGCGACTCTCTGGATGTGGATAATCTCCCTGATACCGTCAAGACTCGCATGGAGACCATCACAATACGCAGACAAGTCGTCGGCAAACTAGGTAAGGAGAACGTGAACATTTTGTTGCATCGTGGGCAATAGGCCCTGTGCAGTTATAGACCCCGTGCGTGGCTATACTGGAGAGCAAAAAATTAAAACAATGTTGATCTGTAATCTTTTTACGTCGAATTTCTTCGCGATTTCGTAAACAAGTCAACAAAAAAGTCTGTTTGCTTTCCAATCATGCTCGTTTGATTTACCCTTGCGAATGATGAGGTCTAACCATAGGCGTGTATCACTGTTCAGCTGCACAGAGCCTATTGGCGCCAATGTTTTTTGATATACCTCGGAGCCAATAGTCATTGACATCAATGGTATTAGCAATGGTATTAGAAAAACAATAGAGAAACGATCACTAAAAAATTTTAACACCGTAAATTTCCTCGATGACCTCGAAAACAAACAATGGGGAAAAATAGCCTCAATGAATGATGCAAATGATATGTGGAATCTTTGGAAATATGAATTTATGAGCTGTGTGGACAAGCATGCGCCACTGCGTCAAATAAGAATAGGAAAAAAAGCGCTCGCCATGGATAACAAATGATTTGTTATCCAAGATGCATAGGCGCGATTTTCTTAAAAGAAAAGCCGAACAAACAGGTGAGAGCGTAGCCTGGAGCGAATATAGAAAAGAAAGAAATACAGTGAACAATGCTATTAAAACAGCAAAGCGCGACTATTTTACAGATAATTTCCAAAAAAATAAGGGTGACATGCGTAAAACCTGGAGATTAATCAATGAACTAAACTCTCGCCAGCGAAAATCTACAGTTATAGCAGAGCTAAAAATAGATGGAAATAGCATTACCGGTGAAGATGATTTAGCAGACGCAATGAACACTCACTTTGCTAGCACCGGCGAGAGGTTGGCTCGTGATATTCCAAATATTGAAAGTAAACCAGAATCATACTTAACCCAAACAGAAAAAAGCTTTACTTTAGAGAAATAAGGGAGACAGAAGTATGTAAGCTGATAAAGAAACTTGAGAAAAATAAGGCAACCGGGCTTGACAAAATTCCATGCAAGTTGTTGAAATTGGCAGTAGAAATCATATCGCCTTCTTTAACTTTAATTTTCAATCGATCAATCAGCAGTGCTATTTTTCCAACAGAATGGAAATTGGCAAGGGTATCCCCAATCTTCAAGAAAGGCGCTAAAAAACGATCCTGGCAACTACAGACCTATATCTGTGTTGCCAGTGGTTACCAAGATTTTCGAAAAAGCCATGTACAACCAATTATACGAATATTTAAACACCAACGGTTTATTGAAAAACTGTCAGTCTGGATTTAGATCACTACACAGTACCTTAACGGCGCTTCTAGAGGCAACAAATAGCTGGTCGATCAATATCGACAAAGGGCTACTTAATGGTGTCATTTTTATAGACCTTCAGAAGGCCTTTGACACAATTGACCATGAAATAATCATTACGAAGCTGAGGTACTGTGGGGTGGATAATCATAGTTTAAATTGGTTCAGGTCATACTTGAGTGATAGGAAACAGAAGTGTACCGTCAACGGACATATGTCCAGTTACTCCATCTTAACATGTGGCGTCCCACAGGGTCTATCATCGGTCCGCTTCTGTTTCTCATCTACATAAATGACTTATCAAATTGTCTCGAAATGTCAAGCCCCAGAATGTATGCTGACGATACGACCATAAGCGTCTCGGCTTTGAACCTCGAAGACCTTGAAAGCCAAATCAACATGGAATTGTCAAATTTAAATAAATGGCTTAAGGCCAATAAATTGAGTCTTAATGTCGCAAAAACAGAATACATGATTATTGGTTCAAGGCAAAGGCTCAAAGCAAGAACGAATGGCCAGAAGCCATCTGTCAATATAGAGGGGAAAGAGATTTCGCAAGTAGATTCGACTAAATCACTAGGGCTATATATAGACAAAAATCTGACTTGGGGCAAGCATATTTCAGAAATATGCAAGAAGATATCCTCTGGCATCGGTGCACTAAAACGCGTAAGACCGTTTATTTCAGCAGGCACCGCAGCCGATATATTTAAGGCGTTAATCGAGCCGCATTTTGACTATTGCAGTCCAGTCTGGCATAATATTAACGGCAAACTTAATGAAAAGCTTCAAAAACTACAAAATCGAGCAGCCAGAGTGATCACCAAGTCAGGTTATGATACTAGATCAGCTACCCTTAGAGAACTCCTGCAGTGGGACGATGTTGCCACCAGGAGAGGAAAACATCTAGGGGTAGCGATGTTTAAAACACTGTTTAAAACACTCTCTTTCCCTCATATCTAAATGACATATTCGTCTCCTGTGACTCTAAATACAATTTGAGAAACAGCGAAAATAAGCTAGCTCTCCCATTGCCTAAAACAAACTATGGAAAACATAGTTTTAGTTATTGTGGGGCAAAGCTATGGAATAATTTTCCAAGTGAAATGAGGAGTGCTAAAACTATTTCAGATTTTAAAAGAAGCTATGATAAGTATTTCAATACCGGGCTCACACACGGCAATCATGGAAACCAGTGTCTTGTAACTTTTTATTTGTTATCTGTACGACTGATGATTTTACCGTGTTTAAATAAATGTTATGTATGTATGTATGTATGTACATCCGAATAAAACTCGTGAAATTGTTTGTTATTTGTGGTCTCCCTGTGTAGGCGTGACCCTGAAGGGTGACCAGGATGGATGTGGCTGCACCGTGACGTCTGTCATGAGGGGCGGGGCTATCGGCATCGATGGTAGGATTGGAGTCGGCGATCATATTGTTGCAGTTAACGACGAGAGTATGATTGGCCTCACACGCCACGCCGCCCGGTATGTGTATTCAATATTCTCGGATTTAAGCGATTCTTGGAAATTCAAGTTTCTCAGAATCTTCTAGTATATATAGTTTTGAGCTCACCAAAGCTATCAAGAAAAGGAGGCGATGTCCGTGACGTCACGGGAATTCCCAGAAAGTGGATCCGGCAGCTGATTGGCTGCTGGCACGTGATGACCACGTGGACTGCGATTACCAGCTTGGTCCCCGCGTTACTTGGTGACAGATGAATTTCAACTTAGGAAAAAAACAAATGGTTACGCACCTCAAAAGATAGAAGTCTTAACAGCAATAAGGGTAAAAGTAGCAAACCTTTATTTTTCCTTTTGTATTATTTTACAGCGCTGTTCTCCGCAAGCAATCACTTCAGAAAGACATCGTGTAAGTCTTGCTCTCTCCACTTTATATGTAAATTGAACATTGATCTGTTACTCTTTCATTTTCCTACTGAACCTGTGCACGTTGCTCAGCAACTTAGAATTGTATGACAACAACAGCAACAATTATTATGACTCATACACAAATTATGCGCGCGCTGCGTCTTCTATTCCAGTCTGGCTTGACTACAGTCAGGTTACCCGAGTCCGACAGCTCCTGTCACCGACACTTTTATCGGCTTGTTACTGTAGATAAAAAGAGGGCAAAACAGCATATTCATGGTGTATTTGAAAGCAGCACGCGCACAGACATGTTGATCATAAGGCGGGGGAGGCTCTGGTGACAGGCACTGACGCATGTGTGCGATTTGATACAGAGCAGTTGAGAACCTTGGTAGCCTAAATTTATTTTAAGTACCATTTATGTAAGAACCTGTTTAGGCTAAACTAAAAAAATCCAGGTTCTTATACGCGGGTTTTAACTGTACCTTGAGTGTTTGATTCATACGTTTCTTGTGGTTCTGGTAACAAAGCTAAATCTTACTGAAAAATTCCCTCACTTTTCTCTTTAGTTTCACGTACATCGAAAGTGAGGAGACGCCCGCGCGCAGTGTCCAGCAGTCTCCGTCATCGTTTATGGACGACAGCTGTTCGTCCTCGCTCCAGTCCCTCCAGTCTGTGAGCTCGCAACCGGTCCCCGAAATAGAGCAAGACCAACCATTTCAAAGGTATGAGTCCCTGTTAGAAGTTCCCACTGTATAGAAAATTCTCTGCAGACCTAATTGTAGGTAAAACTTCGGTTGGGGGCGAAAATCCTCTTTTGCTCCCCCTATTCCCCAAACCTTGTTCGTGAATTAAAAAAAGAATAAAGGGCCGCGACGCAAGCAGCTTCTGTCTTGAACCTATTTCGCGTTTCCTCAAAAGGTGGGTCAAAATAATTTAAGGACTGTAAATAACAAAATCAAAAAGCTTAGAGTAACCTGAATATCAGGCGTAGTTCTGTTATTACTAGAAGAAAGTAATTCTTCTTGCGCGAGATTCCAACATCCTAAAAGAGACAGACCTCAACATGCGCGCGTGGAAAAAATATCAAATATACTTCTCTTACAAACCCCTAAATACCGCGCGAGATAAAAGGATGATACTCCGGTTAGTTGAAGAGACATTTGCAAGTGGTCGATAGGCAAACTACCAGTTGTTCAGAAAGGTTCATACTACCGAAATCACAACTGTCGGCATCTAGTCTAGTCGCCAGAGGGGGTTCACGTGCACCCCCCGGAACTAGTAACGAGACATACTTTTTTGGAACCCTTAGGATATCAAAAAACTGGATTTAGATGTCCCACCACTTTTTGGGCCGATTTTTGTTTTTTAATTATATTCTTTTGTTATTTAATGAGATTCAATGAGGCAATTTTATAGACTGTAGCACTGTTAAGAAAAGCATTCCAGTCTTGCCACTTATGCTATTATAGTGTCATAATAGACTGAACACATATGTGCAATTTACATGCCCGTTTTATACATGTTATGTTTCTTATTGATAGATATTTTCTAAGACTCTGTCAGCCTTTGTATTTCTATTAGGAAATACCAAAACGATATGCGTATGTGACGGGAAAAGGCTGAGACAGCAATGTAACTAGTCTACATGTGATCAGGGTATTCCCAAGATCGTAAAAGTATAGTTTTAGAATTTAAATAGCTTTTCTGAATAGTGATACAGTCTATAAAATTGGCTTATTGAATCTCATTAAAGAACGAAAGAATATAATTAAAACACAAACATCGGCCCAAAAAGTGGCCGTGGGACACTTTTCGAGCTGGGGACACCTCAAACCAGATTCTAGACACCCTAAGGGTTCTAAAAATATATGTCCCCATAAATGTTCCGGGGGGTGCACGTGAACCCCTCTGGCGACTAGACTAATCCGGGGTACGAACGATCGATCGCAGTTGGGAAAACGATCGACCGCTTTTTGCTTTCGGTTAACTCACGTGACCATTTCGATTGATCGAAATGGAGAAACGCAAGTCATGTGATCATTTCGATCGATCGTTTTTCAAATTGAGTTAACCGAAATCAAAAAGCGGTCGATCGTTTTCCCAAATGCGATCGATCGTTTGTACCCCGGGTGCCAACAGTTTAGTGATTTCGGTAGTATATGGATCCCGTATTGCGCTTTCCTTTGACTCTATAATGTTTTTACTCTTTTCAGACCGGAACCCGAGCCCGTTAGCGCCGTTAGCCGTGCTGACGTGCAAAGCCCGCCGTTCATTACTCCGTTCGATGTGCCGTTTGTTGAGCACGAGGCCGGATTACGCATGGTCGAGGTACCGCGTCAGCCTGATGTAGGACTGGGTATTAGTGTAGTGGGTAGTAGAGACCCCCAGCAGAGAGGCGTCTACATCAGAACGAGTCAACTGGACACTCTGAGGACTGGGGATCAAATCCTGGAGGTGCGTGTTGGTACATTGAATAGGCAATTGCACTAACTGGGTCATGTTACCTCTTAAGCCTAGTTTCCATATAGTCTTATCTGTCGTATCTGTCGCATCAGTCGACCGTGAAACAATGGAAATTGGAATTATTCTTTTGTTTCACGGTTGACTGATACGGCAGATACGACAGATAAGACTATATGGAAACCAGCCTTTAACGAGATGCTTTGTCAAAATCCATTCCAGAAATACAAAGAACCATGAGTAAAAAAACTGAAGTTTCAGCATAAAATCTCTAACCTAGAGCAAATGGCAGCGAGTTGCATTTTCAAGATTTTACTCAGAATGTACTGGATTTGGGTCACGTCCCAATTAGTGTGGCCTAATAGTTCTCACACAGGGCTTTCTCAGTGATTCGGACGGTTTGTCGGAAGCTCTGTGATCAGACGAAACGGAATTCCTAAAATTTTGAGTAGACTGGCAGGGGTATGCCCCAGAGAAAGTTTGAAACCAAGCCGCGAAAGCCAACACCACTTGCACTCGCCGAAAGAGACTCGCAAAGAGGCGTCTGCGCGCTTAGGACAAACAATCCATAGTACGTCATCAGTATGGAATATTTGGCTTGAGCGCGCAAACGCCTCCTTGCGCGAGTCTCTTTCTGCGAGCGCTATGTGGTGTCTGTTTTCGCACGCTACGGGACATCGGGCTACGAGGACGACCCTCTGACCACTCGGCCACTCCGTCTCCTAAAATGGACTCTTGATCTTCTCTACAGGTGAACGGACGAGATCTACGCGATGCCACGTACGAGGAGGCTGTGGATGTGATTAAGAAGGCCAAGAGTCCTGTCCGGTTAGCTGTCCGGACACCGGACGCCAAGGACATTCCTTTCGAGACCTCAGACATCAGCGTAGGTCATCAATATTATTTGGGTCACTGCAAGTAAACTTATTCTCAATTTCGCACTTTCGAGACAAAATGCAGAAACAATTAAATGGCGCGTAACTAATCTCGACACAGTATTTCTCTACGTGTAATTTTGCCCGTTGAGTATAAATTTATATGAAATACAGTAATTATGTTATGGTTCCTATCCCATGTGTTTTTTTCTTTGTTGGCGTCATCAAATATTGATTTGTTTATACACCTCATTAAACATTCATTAGCTAGAACACTCATTCGAGGAAATAAAACCCTATAAGCAAAGTCATAACAAAGTATAGTTTTTTTATTGTATTAAAGAAATTAATTTTTAGTTGTTTATAAATCTGTCTGAAACGTTTCTGTACCCGATGGGAGTATAGATAACTGGGTACAGCCTGCCCGTGGATTAGCGAATGAGATGATGGTATTGATAATTATGTATTTGCGGTTAGAGCCGTTTATAACGATTGTTTTTCCCGTATGGCAAATAAAACTTGAAACATCTCCACACATTTATGAGATGCCCTTCAAGTTTCGGAAATCTAAACGCCACCAGATTAAAGGAGATTCGGTTTTTCAGGTAAATGAATTACGAGCTGTTTAATTACGAGTTGTTTTAAGTGGAATATTTCAATGCATCTGTACTACAGAGTACAAGCTAACAGACAAAGCATGTTCATCCACTTATAAAATACACCATTGCTGGTATTTCGATGTTGAAAGGTTTGTAATGTAATTATATAAGATATACATTTTGTAGTGTAGTTTTGTAATATACAGTATGGTATGTATATATATCCACTTTTAAAATACTCCATTGCTGTTGGGTTTGTAATGTAATATAAACATGTAAGATATTTTGGAATGTAGTTTTGTAATATAAGATATTTGGTAGTTCTCGCATTTTTTCAAACTCCTAACATGGCAGTGTCTAGTGAATTATAGTGATAATCTTGGGGGTAACAATCAGCGGACAGGAACACATTCCTACCTAAAGGTTGTATGGAGAATTCCTCGGTCCCCTCCAAAAAAAAATAAAAAATAAGTACCCTATGGGTACATGGGTGCAAGTAGGAGTTCATGTAGGAGCCAGTGTCCTTCCATTCTTACACGTAGTTATAATCATCACATCTGTCCGTTTATAGTATGAGGGCCCAGTGACGACCATCAAGGCACGCCCTACCTCAGGCGAGGCCGTACCCATCCGAGTACGGGATGACTTGGAGAAGGACATCCCCATCCCGACCGAGAACCTACACAGCTCTGCAGACGATGGGGCGGTGGCGGCGTCCATATTGTCGAGGGAGGAGGGGCATCCAGCCACCGCAGAAGAACGGATCAGTAAGTGTCACGTTATCAGCTCGTGAATGGTCACTTTAGAAGTCAAGACTCTTAGACTTCGAGACGTTTAGGACTCACCATAGGACTTTCCCTTGGTGGGATCCCATGTGCGCTTGTGTCTTATTGTTGTGGTCTTTTTCCACAGGGATCCTAAAGCAGAAGTACCCGGATGTAACGGGCGAGTACCTGATAGCGAGTCTTACCAAGGGCGGATCAGGGCTGGGTAGGTAACCAGTTATATCAGGTTTTACTAGTTATGTCAAATGTACAAAACACTTCGTCCTGGCAAGCCGTATCTGATGTGTCTGTGGTTATGCCGTACAAGATGTGGATTTCCTGTTATCGACGTTAAAATGGGAAGGGAAATTCCAGACAATTCATGGGCGGAACAGAAATGTTAACAAACGAGTACAAGAAGTTCAGCGATACGCCGTCGTTCCCGCTGTTCCCGTCGTAGGAGCTTAGTATATGTAATCACATTAGGGGGCCGAGTACAATTTGAGATTAATTCAGTGTTTTCAATTTTTTCCCAAAATTGCCCGAGCCGTCTGTGGCGAGGGTAATTTAGAAAAAAACTTGAAAGCACAAGTGAAATTAATCCCAAATTTTACGAGGAACCCATGCGATTACATGTTTATGATATAAAATTCAGCGGACGTGTGACTGCAAAGCCAAAAAGATCGAAGAAACACTGTCAATCAAATTGAACCAATCTGAAGGCATTTTTATTCGTTCATTCATCAGAATTTGACCATTGTTGACAGCTTTGAAAAAATTCCAACGGCCTCACACGTGAACTTCCAGAATGGAAATGAAAAAAGAAACATTCCAGCGTTCAATCGCAGCCAAGTAATTTTGCCCTCGTTTAAGAAAAAAATGCCCTCGCTCTTAGCCAATCAGCATTGAGTAATTTTGCCCTGTATATTATAAATCTCCCTAACATCTCACTCTGATGCATAGCATGCCGAGGCGCGATGCCGATGTGATATATGGCTAATTGCGTGCGTGCCCTTATTATGAAACAATCCTCGAGATTACAAAAAGTGAGGTGATTTCCTGGTACAACTGTCGCGGCCTGTTTTCTCTCTTTAGGGCTGAGTATTGCCGGAGGTAAGGGTGCCGCAATCAACCGTATCTTCATAGTAGACGTGAAGCCTGGCGGACCCGCGGAACAGGACGGACGAGTAAAACAGGCTGACGAGATCCTGGAGGTCAATGGGGTCCCTGTGCGTGGCATGTCCCATTACCAGGCCTCCGCGGTGCTAAAGAACACAGGCTCTGACGTGGAGTTGGCGCTTGGGCGGTCACGTGAGGCGGCGGAATACCTCAACAGGACTAAACAACAGGCGAGCAGCGGGTCCATGGAGCCTGAGGCTAAGCCAATCAACATGGAACCGGTGGAGGTAGCACCCGAGGTGACAGTAGCAGCGATCAGTCCTCGCCGTAGCCCTCCCCCAGTAGCACCCAAACCACCGCGTGCCTCCCCCAGTCCTCGCCCTCAGACTACCTCCCCTGTCACGGTGTCGCCGACTCTGTTGGCGGAGTTATCTGGAGGCCAACAAGTGGAGTATATCGACTTTGTCAAGGTACAACCCGCAGCTATCGCTAGGTCTTGTGTTTACGCTAGAAGCTCTCTTGGGTTTTGCTGTAGAAAGTAATACACGTAGACAAGTTTCAGTTCCAGCACTTCTCAATTCTTACGCGCGCGTTGATTGGCTAAAAACGAGTGAGATTTCACGTGGAATTCAATGATTAAAACCTGAATTCGACCAAACACAGGTTACCCGCGCGCAAAGAAATTTCAAAGCTCGAATCATTTCACTAAAGTAATTTCAAATTTTTGCTGTGGGATTCAAGAAAAATTCATCATTCGACTTGTGTATTCCACTTCGCGTCTCGTGCAGGGTTCTTACGGCTCCTGGAAAACCTGGAAAATGCTTGAATTTGAAAATTATAAATTCCAGAGCTGGAAAGTCCTGGAATCTTTATTGAACTCCTGGAAAGTCCTGGAAATCGATCAGAATAAAAACACCCGTGAATATAAAATCGGCGGATATGTTATGTTGGCAGCAAATGAGCATTCATTTTCTTACACTCAACATGGCCAATACTCACGCCATGTACATGTTTGCGCGTTATTTGAATGGTTCACGTGAAAGGAAAAAGTCCTGGAAAATGTTCGAAAAAATCCTGCAAAAGTACTGGAAATCACTGAATTTTTGTCTTTACAAAAGCGTACAAACCCTGTGACGTGCGATATTGTTTTTGTTTTGCGTGAAATTTACCGTGGAATTCATTCGTCATGTGATTCACGGTTTCATTCACGTGATTTCTGTATAAACCCCCATCTCTTTGATCTCTTCTTCACTTCGGATATGATTCATGTCATCATTCCGAAATTCTACCATGCTGAACCTGTTCATAAATGTGTTGATTTCTCTTGCAGGGCCAACTGGGCTTGGGTTCGCTGTGGTGGAAGGTCCCGGATTTAGGGAGGGAGAGACGGGCATCTATGTGAAGAGCGTCACCGAGGGAGGCTCGGCCGCTAAGGTAGGGAAAAGGCCCTTGACTTGCGCACTGAGTGCGCGCTTACAATGTTGATCTGGGAATTTTCAAAAGGAAGTCTACTTTTCGGAAAAATCAACTCTTGTCTCTGGCGTGAGCGTTATTAAAAGAAACATTTTTATTGTGTATTAGTATGACCGTTTTGACGAGCAAAAGTGAAAACGGATTAAAAGATGCGGTTTCGAATGAACCTGGCGCAGACGGGCGCAGCTTTATAGCTTTACCGGGCAAAACGACCTTCCCGAAGGAACTTTAAATTGTTAGGGTTTCGCTCACCAAGTGAATTTAGTGCCCAGCACACATTCATTGATTGCTTTGCCAACTGCACGTGATAAACAAATAAAATTATTCCTAGCCTGCTTAGCAAGCAGAAGGAAAGGAGGAGGAACTGACGTTCCCTCGTCACTGTTCCATTATATGTGTATTGTTTATGTGGGAAATAAACTGATAAACTTGTGACTTATATTTGTTTCTTCTCAGGATGGTCGGCTTCGCAAAGGTGATCTCTTGATCGCCGTCGATGATCAAGCTATCGTGGGCCTATCTCATGCCGAGGTATATAAGCGACATAAGAATATGATGATACAGTATTTACTTTTAACTACAGTAGTTCAAATAGTATTTCATACATAGTGCCTGTCTTCTTGCTTCTTGCTGTTCTATTATTCAAATATGGCTAACATATTTTTGTTGTCTCACAGGCTGTCCGAATCCTCAAGAAAACCCAAGGCCGCGTGTCGCTGGTTATCGCGAGAAGGCAGCCCCAGCCGGTACCCCAGCCTGTACCCCAGCCGTCTCCCCCTCCCCCAGTGGTAGCTCCCCCAGTGGTAGCTCCCCCAGTGGTAGCGCCCCCAGTGGTGGCCATAACAGCTCAGGCATCACCACCCTCCCCTCGAGCGTCACCTAGGGCCTCACCCAGAGCTTCCCCTCGCGGTTCTCCTCGTATCTCCCCACGAGTGGAGGCGGAAGTCAAGAGGGACACTTCCCTTTGGCCAGGGAACCACCTTCGGGTATGTGACCATCCATGACGTTTAAATAATGATCACTTTCCCTGTCAAACAGCGAATTTCCTTGTAACCATGGCCGTTACTAAAAGCATATTACTAAAAGCTACTGTACAGAGTTCGTATCGGTTCTTATCAATTTCATTACATGCGTTTACATGAGGCCGGTCTGAAAAAAGTCCTGACCGGCACGAATTCATTCCTTTTGCTGACCCGATACGAACGACTAACTTTCGGTATGAAACCGGTATGAACTCAGATCGCTCTTGGCAAAGCAAGTGACCTTATGAAACAGTGACGCATGAAACTTACTACACTTAGGCACAGCGCGAACGTCCAACTTCTTCTGTCGAACCTTTCCTTTCTCAAAGGATGCCGCTTCATTAGACTTTATGATAGAAAACTTTCTATTGTCTTGGGTTGGAACGGCGCGACTCTGGCACGACGTTTTCCGTAGGCCTTAGTATCCAAGAAAGGGTGGAGAACCCTCCACTGTATTAATGTCATCGGTGACAAATAACAAGCGCACGCCTGTCCACCCTATGACACAGGAAACCCACGTTGTACGCAGAAAAACAACGCGCTCGCGCCCAACCCACGCAATCCAGAAGACAATCATTCTTTATTTAGAAAACAAAAAGGGAGCCTGTAAGCAAGGTACAAATAAATGTGTTTTCTCGTGCCATATTGACGCCAGAGTAGAATGTTTTTGCCATTTGACAATAGGAAACGAAGAATGGCAAATCCTTCGTCTGTGCGTCTCATACTGTGATCAACCTCGCGTGATTTTGTTTCAGTTCAAGTCGATCTGACGCCCCCATCCTCGGTACAACTGCCCAACCCGCGAAGCACGCCGGTCATACCCGGCCAAGAGTGTTTGATAGAGATTCCCAAAGGGACTACCGGACTTGGGCTTAGTATAGTTGGTGGAGCAGATACTTTACTGGTAAGGATACAAGATACGAACATTCCCCGGGTTCGACCAGGTTTGAGAGACTGCTAGAGGTATGGATGCCCAGTAGTTCAGGAGAAAGATGATGGACAGAACAAACTTTCAGTGCCTACTGGAAACAGAGAGGGGATGATGATGATGATGATGATGATGACCAGCGTTGGAAAAAAAGTTTTCCCTGGATTGGCGAGAATACAGCTTTGCCAAATTGCAATTTTTCTTTTCGTTTTCACGAAGGCCCCAAGAAATCAGTATCCAATATATAGGGCTATCGGTGGTAACCATGGTAACACAGTGCCGTGGTTGCGGTAACCATGGTAACTAATATAGTTGTCTATGTGTTTTCCAGGGCGCTATTGTCATCCACGAGGTGTACGAAGACGGTGCGGCAGCGAAGGATGGCAGGCTCTGGGCGGGAGACCAGATACTCGAGGTAAACTGGGCCCATTTAGCCAGACGCGAAGCTACCTGTGTTAAAACATGTCGACACAGTAATGCAACAATCCATCCTTGCAATCAATAGTATTGAAGAAAAAAGTATTTAAAAATTGCACACAACTTCCACGTTCTGCAGTGATGTCTGATGTTGAATTTCTTCTTGGAGATGAAATTTCAGAACCCCTTGTCTTTATTGTTCACTTTCCTATCTGCCAAACGTTCTCATGTAAACCACAATCAAACCCGTGCAATTTTGGCAAGAAAATATTTGTTTGGTAGGGAGGAGGTAACGGCAGGCAAGTGCGCAAACGTTGTGCATTTGGTTGCAGGTAGTCGAATATTAATTACGGGACATAAAATATTTATACTTTCTTCTTCATGGCGTATTCCTTTGTAAGTATAACCCCTGTATGCTGTGCTCATCAGGTGAATAGCGTGGATCTTCACGATGCTACACACGACATGGCCATCAGCGCTCTACGCCAAACTCCTGCCATAGTCAGACTCAAGGTCCTGAGAGACGAGTCTCAGTACAAGGACGAAGGTACGAGATCATATATGATTGACTTATCGGGGACAAAGAGGGCGGAGTGAGGGATGCAGGTTTTTGGGGGGTGATAGAGTTGTGGGACCTGCACTGAGGATGCGTCCCTCCTGTTCTGTAGTGTAGTGCGTCATTCTTGTACCGAGAGCTCCCCGCTCGTTTGCTCGCAGGGGATGCTCTGGGGACATCCATTTGAGGGCCTTCGCTGATTGGCTGATTTTGAACGTTGAAGCATGCGCTGAAAGTTGTTTCCCCCAACGGCTCTGTATCAAATCTCGCGCATGCGTCAATGGCTGTCACCAGAGCCTCGAGGTTATGAGCCGGGGAGCTCTGGGTTCGAGAATGGTAGTGTATGTGAGAGACAGGAGCTACGGTTTAACGTCCTTATCCGAGAAGACGCGAATGTCTAACAATTGCAAATGTTTGAGAAATGCAGCACCTCAATTATTTAGAAAAAGACCCTGAGTGTTGGTCCGGCCAAGGTTAAACTCCGAGACCTCACGCACGACATACCGGCGCTCTACCTGCTGGGCTACCCTGGAGACGAGTAATATACAGGTCAAGATAATGTGAAGTCATGCATGGTCACAGAAAACATCAAAAGTGTAACCAGATAAGCGAGTCAAAACGAAGAAATCAGTCTAAAAATACACCTCTTTGTCTCTATTTGTCTCTTTCAGACGCATTTGAGTTGATAACGGTTGACCTGAACAAGGTTCCCGGTCAAGGCCTGGGTCTGAGTATTGTAGGCAGAAGGTAAGGACCATAACGCGGGAAAATTGTCTTCCGCAAATCCCCAATACGTCCTTACCTGGAAATTTGGTCCTTGAAAACCTGGAAAGTCATAGATTTTAGAAATGCCCTTTTCCAGGCCTGGAAAGTCATTTTTTTACAAAACCTATCAAAGTCATTAAAAGTCATGGAAATATTTTCCTGAAGAAAGAATTTGCAAGGTGTTGAGTATCTATATTGTTAGATAAAAATAAAGGAACCCGAATAAAAACTATCAATGTGCTATCTTTGAAATAAAGGATACTCTTAATGCGCAAAAATCCGCATTTTTCAATATGAAAGGTCATTAAATTTTTTTCAAACGTCCTTGAAAAAGTCCTTGAAAGTCCTGCAAATTTGAAAGCCAGAAATCGTGGGAACCCTATTGTACTTACCATATTTGGACACCTAGGACTAACGCAAATTCACAAAGAGTGGTGGGGATTTCGATACGGAATATGATCGAGATCATTTAAGATCATGTTTTGCTCACTGGAATGCTATTTTTCTTCTCAGAAACGACACCGGCGTCTTTGTTTCAGATGTGGTGAGTAACAGATTCTGTCCGATTGTCTTTGGTTTGGTTTGTTTCTTCGCTTCTTTTATCATTCATCTCTGTTTTTTATCCTTACCTTTGTCTTTGGTGTGTTGTTATTTGCTCGTTTCTCTCTCATCTCTGTTTCTTATATTTATCTTTGTCTTTCGTGTGTTGTTATTTGCTCGTTTCTCTCTCGTCTCTGTTTCTTATATTTATCTTTGTCTTTGGTGTGTTGTTATTTGCTCGTTTCTCTCTCGTCTCTGTTTCTTATCTTTGTCTTTGTCTTTCGTGTGTTGTTATTTGCTCGTTTGCTCTCTCATCTGTTTTCTTATTCTTTGTCTTCGATTTGTTTTTGCTTATTTGCTCGTTTGAACTTTGTTTTTGAACTTTGTTTTTTTTTTTGCTTGTGTGATCACTCATCTTTTTTATTTTTGCCTTGGGTTTTTGTTTCTTGGTTTGATGATCCATTTATTTGTTTGTTTGCTCCTCTCACTGTTTGTTTGTATATTTGTTCAGTTTATTGTGTGTCCATCTGTCTTTTCGTTCATTGTTGATTGACTTGTTGTACTCTATTTCTTACCGTGTATCAGGTTCGAGGTGGAGTAGCCGAGAGGGATGGCCGGCTCATCCCAGGTGATCAGATCCTGTCGGTCAATGGCGAGGACCTTAGGAACGCTACACAAGACGTGGCCGCTAGCGTACTCAAGGTACGTTACCCTTCATCGGCTATTGAGAACAAGACATAACACCAACAGCAACCGAACTCAAAGAAAAGTCACATGAGAATATCCGTGGGTACACTAGACCTTGGCCAAGGTCTCCCGTGGTTGAAATGGAGTCAATGAGTTCACTCTGGGGGCCGGCGGAAGAACCTGTGTATAGATTTTACAAGTTGCGCAAAAAAGCATTTTATGTGAAAGGTTTACGAATATTTCTTTTCACCAACACAACGGTAACGCCGTCATCTGGCTGCAAAAACGTACCAAGCCTCGTTTTTATGTCCAGTGTGTGTAAGGAGTATTGACTAGTAGTGCAACAATGCAAATGTACCTCTTGGGCCCCGGTGAAATATGTTCATTGTACAGTATATCTACTATAACCTGTTACATTTTATTTCTATTCAGCGGACAACAGGTCGAGTTACTCTACAAATTTCTCGGCTCAAACCAGGAAACAGCTCTCGACCTTCCTCACTCAGTAGCTTACCGAACCTCCAGTTAGGGACGGAGTCTACCAATAGCATGGACAACGCCGTGCCACACATAACCACTTATGGTGAGTACCTTATCGCGTGATATTCACTTTGACAAATTTGAGGTGACGTGAGGAGAGGTGAGGTGAGGTGCGGTGAGGCGGAGCGAGGTGATGAATGCATGTTGAAATAAATAATGGAATCAATATTGCAATAATTAATACAATAGGCAGGTGCGTCGTGACCTCACAAAATCCACAACTTCGCATGCGTGCAAGCTAGCGAAAATTCCCAAAATTATTAGAATTACCAAGTTTAAGGGCGATAGGTTCAAAGAGAGCGAAGATATACCTCTGTTCATATTCTGGTGTTTGCAAAAGCTTGCCAACCATTGTAAAAATATGTTTTGCTTACTATATATGTTAGAAGGAATAGTCCGCCGTTAATTAACGGCGAGATATTTTGTTTACTATATATGTTAGAAGGAAAAGTCCGCCGTTAATTTACGGCGAGATATTTTGTTTACTATATGTGATAGAACGGATAGTCCGCCGTTAATTAACGGCGAGATAGGACTAACTAGTAACTGTATTGGACTTATTTGATAATGTGCTATCGTGTTTACCAGCCGGACGGCGAGCCCAAGAGAGGAGGAAACCACTGCTCGCAGGGTAGATGCTGGCCATTTTGCATGACGTCTTTGCTAATCCGTTTGTTCATTCGCAGGGCTTGATCAACCCGAGCCCGCCCCAGGCCTCCTGCTAGACCCGGCCTTCTTGCAAGGCTCGTCACCAGTCCCTCCCGCCAGTGATGAACCCGAGGGTGAAGAGATCATGGAAGAGGAAACGTAAGTTCGCCACAACAGGCTGGATGTTAGCAGCGGTTTTAAAGTTCAAAGCGACTTCTCTGTGATTCAACAGTGGCGTACGCATTCGAGAGCAGATTTCGTATGACTGTAAACCGTGCCGTGACACGGCGCGGCACTGTCGCGGTGGCGGTACGGAACCTGGCCTGCTGTAGATACCGAATGAAGAAAATGATCTCGAACTTAAAATTACGATTATCATAAATTGTTAAATGGCCTTAAAATTACGATAATTATCATCATTTTGGGGACATGACTTACAGTAAAAACCCGCATAAAAGAACAAGTGGTTTAAGAACACTCAGGCTGAAATTTGGTCAAAAAGGTACCTTATACATAAGAACACATGCAGCCTGAAAAATGAAAATTGTTCTTGTATAAAAAATTGCTGCCAGTTAGTACAGTAACCCACTGTGTGGTAGAGTACCGAGGAGATCAATATAATGTGCTAGACCATAGTTCTACAGCAGGAATTCCAGGATACATGTAGCAATTGTTTTTTAGACTTGACTAATTGTTGGTACTAAATGACTGTCACCTTTCTACCAATCACATTCTTTATTTGACCTTAAGAACATTTGCAGAAAACACCCAATATACAAGAACGAAATCAGCCTGATTCCCCAAAACACCTGTTCTTTTATGCGGGTTTTTACTGTATATCAGTTATCTTCGTTCTATTAAAACTATTACTAGAACGAAGCAACGTGTATAAATGAACATGATCCAAAATAGTCCGAAAAAAAAAAACCTGGCCCCTACGCACAGCCCCCTTTCAGAGCGCTTGATACAAGTGTACTACTTCAACCTAGAGCCATGTGGGCCACTTGCGCATGTCAAATAACCATGTCCCCAACATGATGATCATCGTTATTTTCAGGCCATTTAACAATTGATAATAATCGTAATTTCAAGTTGGAGATCATGGTGGAATGAAATCGCGTAGTCGCGGCACGGTCGCGGCACAGCTTTGCCGCGGCACTTTTTACGGGCATGCAAATTTGGATGGGGTACTTTGGTCCAAGTACTGCGCTGCATTCATGAGCTTTGGCCTGTAGATATGAAAAATCCTGTGTACACCCGAGGCTGTGTCTGCAACTTTTTAAAATCCTACGTACGCCAGTCGCCAGTGCATGGTTCATGATACACGAAGCAACGGTAATTGAAATAGGTGTACAACCATGTCTAGCAACTGGTGTACATTATACATGAAAACCTCAGAACAATTTTATTGACTTCCAAAACTAAAAGGTCGACTGACAAAAGCCATCTTTGTATTTGCCCCTGCAGTCCAACACAGACGAAGACGATTGAGCTGCAGCGCGGCCCCGAGGGACTGGGTTTCAGCATTGTTGGAGGTCACGGTAGTCCCCATGGCGACCTGCCCATCTACGTCAAGACAGTCTTCCCGACAGGCGCCGCGTCCCGTGACGGCAGGCTCAAGCGTGGTGATCAGATCATAGCAGTGAATGGGCAAAGCCTTGTTGGCGTGTCACATGAATCGGCCGTGTCACAACTCAAGAAGACGCGCGGAAAGATTGTCTTGACCGTCTTGTCGTGAGAGTAGGATACTTCCAATGAATCATTGCGATGCGAGCATGAAATCGAGGCCATGGCCAATGGACCAACCTCGTCCCCAGGGTCTTCTCGGTCGTTTTCAAAATGGCGGTTAGCTCGAGAGAAGACCCTGGGGGAGGCTGAGTCACATGACCACTGTTTGAAAACATTGGAACGAGGTTTGTTCTTTGTTTCGAGATGGTCATGTGACTCAGCCTCCCCAGGGTCTTCTCTCGAGCTAACCGCCATTTTGAAAACGACCGAGAAGACCCTGGGGACGAGGTTGCCAATGGACCTGAAAAACGCGCGCGTTGCATTCTAGTAAATGTAACTCTCTTCCTATATTAGCGCGCGCAATCGGTTTAACTGGAACAGTCCATTTGTCAACACACAAAACCGTCTTCCACTTGAAAATTCACTACTGCCAAAGGCTCCTAATTCCCGCAATATAATAATTTCGAAAATAAGGCTTTAGACCGTGGATGAAAGACAAACATGCTCCAAACTGTAAACGTTTACGTACATGGGAGCCTGCGCAGTACGTTACCAAATGTTGATAACCCACATGGAGAAGGTTGAACCGAAAATGTAAGTATAAGTTAATGGCGAGGGGAGGGTGGTCGGTGGGGCGGCAACCCACTGTCTCATGGTGGCACAAATTCTTGAGATTCTTCAAAACACATTGAACGCTCTATTCAAGAAAATTTGAATAGATTGAGAATTCTTGAGATTCTTCAAACCACTTTCAACGCTCTATTCAATAGATTTTATTAGTGATGAATTAGATATCAATTCTGATCAGAATAGAGGTTGAAGGCTGCTCAATGATAGAATTTCAATATTTACATATGTAGATTTGCATTGATTTTATACTGAATAATCTTAACAAAAGTAAAGTTTTTATTAGCGTCACATAGTGTGAAATTGATATGTACATGTCAGGAGAATATATTACGCGATTAAAACAAGTTTTATTTAGAGATCTGTCTTTCTATCTGTCTCCCTGCATGCCTACCTTAATCTACCTTAATTGATGATAAAAAGGAAAAGTAAGGCCTTGGGCGAACGTTGAATTCAAGTCGCGTCGATTACATTATTTTCCAAAGATTGCAATTTCAAATACAAATTATCTATTGTTTTAAATGTATTCGAGGAGAGTTTAATTTGCTTAGCACATGAATAATCGCTATATATAATTTTTATAGGAAATGATGGGTACTGAAAATTTCTCGTAATAAAAATCCGAGCCCAGCAGGAATTTATTATTTTTTAATTCGACGTTTGCCCAGGCCTATTGCGTCTCAATCGAACCCCAGTCGTTACTTGTGTTTCTTTCCGTTAATCCGTTTCATGTAAGTGCGTTTTTGCGTTACTGGAATGTTAGCGGTATTGCGTTACTTGGCAAACGCCCTAAAGACGATGGTCTACAATTGTTGGCCTCTTGGTTGCTTCACATAGGAACATGCACCAATAATCTGTTGCAGCGTTTTAGTAAAGACTGTAGGGCTCAAAATTGCGACCATCCGCTGCGACTACTTGTTCATGTTCGTTGCCAAACTGGCATCGTCCCTTTACTAATACAAAGCGGCTCATAAGGACTATTTTGGCGGCCAAGTTGTTTCCAATGGCGATGTGATAAGCCACGCAGTGGTCAGATATAACGATTAAGGCATCCATAAATCCCATCTATAGATCCTATTCAAAGGATCTACAGAATCTACATTCCCAGGAGCCCATGATTTCGAGCTTCCATCTGAGATACATTCTTGAAAACGCGTTTTGACTGACCAGCTATTTTTAGAAACAGTTTTCTATTGTTAAACGTAGGTCAGTTGTGGCAAGGCAAGAAGTCAACATAACCCTCTTTCAAGAGTAACAGTGTTGCAAAAATAATTTTTGAGTTGTGTGGCCTTCAAGGGAATCAGACCTTTGGAAAACAATAGAAAACTGCTTCTAAAAATAGCCATGCCAGTCAAACTGCTGCCTCCATAGCCTAGTAGAGATGAAAGCTCCTACTCGTGGACTCCTGACAGTTCAGATCTTTTCGAAAATCACCTGATCATCAGATGAAGTAATCGCTGTTTCTAATCCAAGCCACTCGACGTCTTCCATCTAATGACCACTGCGATTCTCCAGTTGTGGATCTAGATGTTGACGACTGACTAGTCCTTGAGCGTGATGTTGATAATTTTCACGTCCTCGTAAGGTTTGTCGTTCTTCGGATTCGTCTTGACCAAGCTCATCTGTTGAACCACGTCCATTCCCTTCACGACTCTCCCGAATATCGTGTGCTTGTTGTCTAGCCAGGGCTGGGGAGAGAAACCGTTCATCTCAGCAACAGAACATTGTGCTGCCTCGTACCTATGCGTTTCAGGGCAAAAACCCGCGGCGATCCGCGAAGGGTAAAACAGGGTCCGTACAGGTTTTGGAAAGTTTTGGAAATTGATAATGCCATTTTCCAGGACCTGGAAAGTTTTGGAAAAAGGAGCTTTTTAATGGGCTATGGAAAAGTTATCAATTTTCGTCTCCACTTTCTGAAATTATATAGAGGATATTACATGGCCGCGCGGAGATACGAATTTTATCTTCGAGTGTTGAAAATGTATCTCACGAGTGAGCGCAGCGAACTTGCCTTTGCATCCAGCAAAGGCAAGTGTGATATTTTCACATGTGAAAATAACATGATATTTTCACGTGTGACGATATCAAGTTTTCGCGCGGGAGATCACCTGGTATTTTATTGGTGTTATATAATAAAATTATATATTATGTCTGCCCATTCATTGTATTGTATTTATTGATAACCAGAAACATATAAGTGAGTTGAAACGTGTAACACACATACATTGCTTTAGTGCCAAGCTGCGGAATATTCGCAGAATAAACAATTGAACTGATTTTGAAAATAATGTTGTTGAAAGACTTCAAGATGTTTAATGTTAGTATATTATCACTTTCCACTGTTGCTCTTCTTTATTTAAGCGAAAAATGAAATATTATGCAAAGAAAACCTGCTTGGGTTAGCAGTCGAGAGTTCATTATTGACAAAATATGGTCATAAACTCGATACGAATAATCCGAAGCATGGTTCACCGTTACATGTTTCAACTAAGTTATATGTTTCTGTTGATAACCTACCGGAAAAAAAATAAAATTGAAAAAATACGTTATAAATACGCACTGAACACTATCGTGAGTGTTTTTTAATTTGATTGTTTTTAATTCTTGAATTCCACTCATTTGTTTTCATAGTGTGGTTTTGGAAATTTAGGTCAGTGGGCTTCGGAAAAAAAATAAGGAGCGGGAACCATAGTTCATCAGAAACGGAATCCAAGGAGGTATTGTTGGTACAACTTGCGTTAGTCATAACAAAGGAGTTTTGGTTTGGTCACGACCAAGGAGTTTTTGGTTTGGTCGCGACCAAGGAGTTTTTGGTTCGGTTGCGACTAAGGAGTTTTTGGTTCGGTCGCGACTAAGGAGTTTTTGGTTCGGTCGCGACTAAGGAGTTTTTGGTTCGGTCGCGACTAAGGAGTTTTTGGTTCGGTCGCGACTAAGGAGTTTTTGGTTCGGTCGCGACTAACGAGTTTTTGGTTCGGTCGCGACTAAGGAGTTTTTGTTTCGGTCGCGACTAAGGAGTTTTGGTTTGGTCACGACCAAGGAGTTTTTGGTTTGGTCGCGACTAAGGAGTTTTTGGTTCGGTTGCGACTAAGGAGTTTTTGGTTTGGTCGCGACTAAGGAGTTTTTGGTTCGGTCGCGACTAAGGAGTTTTTGGTTCGGTCGCGACTAAGGAGTTTTTGGTTCGGTCGCGTTAAACCAGTTTACAGGTGGTAAAATTAAACTGGTGCAAGAGTTCATAACTAAGAGTGAACAACTCCGATATATATAGTGCAGGAATTTGGTGAAAAATTGTTCATTTTGATGGAAAAAGCATGAAACTTGGCAGGATAATAGAGCTTCCCATGCTGAGCAATTCTGGATGTAGACCCACCCTAAATAATGCATACTTCCAGTTTTATAGCAGTGGAATTAATTATCCTTTAAACTAGTCAAACGACATGTTGCCTTTTATGTTCATACATGAAATTTTGTATCGTGATAGAGTATTGATGAATCTACAATTCTACAATAAGTGGCACCCCCTGATCATGTATTTCCAGTGTACCAAGGTGGAATTCATTATTGCATAAAATCAGTAACAGAGGGCATTGCCTTCAGGATACACGCATGGACTTTATGTGACAACCGACCATAGTGATTTGGTCTAATCGGCATGTATACCCACGCCCTAAGTCATGTACTAAGTCATGTATTTCCAGTTTTATCAAAGTGGAATTCATTAATTTATTAAGGGTATTCAGGGGCGTAGCCAGCACTTATGAGAGGGGGGTTCCAAAATTCAAAAAATAAAAAACTCCACATAAATCGGCCGTTTTTTGCGTTCTCGCCACAGGAAACCAAGCCAAAAATATTGATCTCGGGAAAAAACTAGCGTTTGAAGAAATTTGCTACATTTTATTGGAGCTTTTATTTGTTGTCTATTAGATATTTGCCGAATTTTAGTAATAAGTCGGTCCAGAACAGAGGCGAGGGGGGGTTCCGCTGCGGGAGAGGGGGGGTTCCGGAACCCCTGGAACCCCCCCTGGCTACGCCCCTGGTATTATGCTTTTGAAGATCAATAGTAAAATTCGGTATTTTAATAGTGTATCGCATGTTTTACAATTCATGATCAAGCAAGTCCCCCTCGTCGTATGCTTCGAGTGTCAAGGATGGAATAAATCATAACACGATTTCAGTAACAAAATTAACAAAATAATTCCTGCGACTGCTGACGTCCACCATGTGACTGTGGTCAACATGTAACGCCACGCCTTTGAACCCAGGAACTCGCAGTTTTGTGACATTGGAATCAATTGCGTTTCATGAGAGTTCTTTTCCTAAAGAAGTAGCCACAAAAGAAACAGTTCTATATTTTTTTCTAACAACATGATGAATTAATCGTCCTTGCTTGTGGGAGTCACTATAAACTATAAAAAAATAACAAATACCATATCCTCGGTTTATCTGACTTGTCTCCTTTCCATTGCACACCGATGTGTTGTTCCTATCCACTATTCCCGCCATATTCGATTATGGAGGGACTAGAAATTCTAGGCGGGTGGGGGGAAGGGGGTTCAATTTATAGTTCCTAAATTCAATGTAGTTGAGGTCAGAAATCAGTAGAAATTCCTCAATTTAAGACTTCAAATGGGTATGGTTCAGAGCGAGGACGATGTAGATCAAGTGTAATAGATCAAAACTGAAACTGGGACGTCAAACAAAACTGAAATGTCGTCTTCTTCGAAGCTTTGCTTATTGGTGAGCAAGAGCCCATCTGCAGAGCCGCCATGTGCGATATTGGGATCAAGTATTGACGCTTTCTATCCAACTTACTCTAGACAGTCATCTTCAGTGAAGCCTTCTCCATGTTATTACCCCCAAACATCACCACGAATCTCTTTTAGACATGTTGTTCTGGAAAGTACCACTGAAAGTCAACTTGAAAACACCCCAAACACGGTTGATTGCCAGCACTGGACGACATTTTTTCTTCCTTGGTTTAGAAATTCCACGGCGTGCTTTAACTCAGTCATTTTAAGCACTTTGACGCCCCATCCTACTAATGCTAATGTGTAAACGATACCAGTCCTGCCACTATAAAAGCATGAATATTACTAAATAATTAACAAAACTGTAAGTTTTGGGGCGTGGTCCTCCATGGGGTGACCGAAGAAGTACCATAGTCGATGTCGGTTTGTCGCTGGAATTATTACGTATGTATCTGTGAAAGGTTATGACCTTTGACTGAAATCACTGCTGAGATTTATTCCACCCCTGGCACTGGAAGTATATGACGAGGGGGAGTTGCTTGATCATGAATTAAACCATGCGATATTATGCGATACACTATCAAATACTGAATTTTACTCGACCTTCAAAAGCCTATTAATGATTTTCCACTTCAATAAAACTGGAATTACATGACGTAGGGCGTGAGTCTACATTCGAATTAGACCAAAGCACTATGGTCGGTTGTCGCATGAATTTCCATGCGTGTATCCTGAAGGCAACGCCCTCTGTTGCTGATTTTATGCAATAATGAATTTCACCTTGGTACACTGGAAATACATGATCAGGGGGCGTCACTTATTGTAGAATTGTAGTGTAGTCAGTACTCTATCACGATACAAGATTTCATGCATGAACATCAAAGGCAACATGTTGTTTTACTAGTTTAAAGGATAATTAATTCCACCGCTATAAAACTGGAAGTATACGTTTTCGAGGGTGGGTCTACATCCAGAATTGCTCGGCATTGTATTGGCAGCTCTATCATCCTGTCAAGTTTCATGTTTTTTTTCATCAAAATGAACAATTACGTGCTTTTTCTTCACGATATTCCTGCAGTATTCGTGAGAGATCCTTTGTACAGACCTAGTTATTTTTAGAACTGTTTTTCTCGTTGAATTGCAATGCTATTGTTTTTGTAGCCAATCAAATTCATTCATCAGTAGCTCATTAAAACTTCGGTATTTGCAACCGCTCAACCGATACGCACGTTCTTGCAAAACTGTATTCTTTAATTTGGCCTATTGTGTTCTGCCTTTGTTATTCTCTGTGAGTGACCTTAGGGAAATATAAAGAAGACTAAGTACCAATCTAAAAATAACGAGGTCTATCTAAAGGTTCTCTCACGCCATATTATCATGTTGTACACTCTTATTGATGTACTCTTGACTGGTGTAAATCCTTATCTCCAAAGAGGAGGCAGTTCCAAGGACAAAACTGAATAGACTGTACTGTACATGTTAATAAGTGATCATTTAGCTAGTGAGAGGTTATCGCAGCAAGAACATGGTTTTGGTGTGAATGGGGTATAAGTCTCTCCTCAATTCAACCTTGCCCAGGCTTACAAAATAGTGGCGCCAAACGCAAGACGTTGTACCTCCTTGTACTTGCCTCTAATAGGAATTACGCCGACGCAAGCGCATGCGCGTCAATAGGTTCACACTTGTCTTGCGCATGCGTTTAAGTGTGAGCCAACGTGATAACAACCTCGTACCCAGAGCCCGTCATCTTTTGGCCAGCGGCAAGATTCAGGGCCCTGGGGGAATCCGATTTGTGAGCATGCGTGGTAGGTCAAAAACGTAACGAACTTTCATACAACAATCAAACCGGAAACCCAGAATCTGGGTTTTAAAAAAATCGATTCCCCCAGAGCCCTGAATCTTTGCCGCTGGCCAAAAGATGACGGGCTCTGGGTACGAGATTGACGTGATAATAGATCTGGGGACCTATAGATCCATCAGGATTCAGATCTGCCCTACGAGTCCTTATCTACCCAAAACTAGCCATTTCGACCATCCGTACTGTTCCCCATCTTGAAAAATGATCGCCATGGACGATTCCAGCTATAACGCAAGCGCGCGCTGCATGTCGGTAGATGTGGGACATTTGTTGAACAAACTGTTAAAAATGCGCGCGCTGCATTCTGGTAGTTGTGGAACACGGCTTGGGCAGTTATGAACAAAGAGCGCGCGTCCATTGAAATCGAACTTGGTTTCACGCTCCCACGATTATAAACGTCGGGTGGTCTTTCCATGTGCATGGGTCTTGTCAGGTGCAAAGTGCGATAAAAACGAACTCGACGTGTAAGGAGAATACAGTTCGAGGTCACACTACATGGTTGACCATTTCGTGGGGTTGGGGTGGGGGGTAAATGCTTGGCACGTTTAAGGATATCCTTACCGTAGGGACAGCTGTGATAAAGAACTGTGAGCCGTTGGTGTTGGGCCCAGCGTTAGCCATACTGACAGTGTACGGTCTGTCGTGGCGCAGGTTGCGGTGAAACTCGTCTTCAAACTCACCACCCCAGATGGACTCTCCCCCTGTGCCATCACCTGTACAAATATAAATATAAATCAAACTTGGATGTACATTCACATTTCCACTAAGAAAGTAAACAAAACTTTCTTTCTGCCATGCGTTACTGCTGTTTACATAATGCTGCGATCTCTGCAGCAACTAATTAAATTGTATTTTCAAAGCGTTCCCTAAATCAAACATCTAAGGCCTAGTACATACGCCGCTCTTATCATGAGCCGATCCTAATGCAAAATCTCAATAAAACAAAATTTTTTGGCCATCTCTCGTCTGCTTGTAGCCTAAACTATTCTAAATGAAACCGGGAATGTAGAATCGATTTTAACGCCGCGAGTTTCGAGTATTTCATGGTAACAGTTTGGTACGGCTCATGATGAGAGCGGCGTATGTACTAGGCCTCCGGTAGTTTTTGCAAAACCCTGAGTGATGTTTGTGATTGCTAAGTGTTAGTTGTGCAATCGAAGGAAGGTCATAAAACACGGCTTGACTGTAGCTTCAGAGTTCGCAGACTTCATTTTAAACCTGCAGTAGCCAATACAAATCATTCACAAAACAAGGTGACTTCTATAGTTTGCGAATGTACAATTACTTTGGAACCTGGGACGACAAGAGGGGGACAAGAGCCGCTACGGGGGCCATGGTCAGGGCGTAGCCAGCCTTTCCAAGGGAGTGGAGGGGAAGGGGAGTGGGGGTCAAGTATACATATGGAGAGCAGTACAGGGGGTTCCGGAACCCCTGGAACCTCCCCTGGCCACGCCCCTGCATGTTTCCCAAACAAAGAGTGGTGCCGTTACCTTGCGGGTCTCCTGTTTGTACCATGAACTGCTTGATAATCCGATGGAAGATGTGACTGTTGTAATAACCATTTTTACTGTGCGTGGCAAAGTTCTCGACGGTCTTTGGGCACCTGGAAATGACAGAAGAACGTGAAAATGTACTTACTTCATTCAACCAAGTAGCGTCCCAACGGATCATTTACACGCGGCAATTTGTCGGGCGGATTGTAATTTGTGCCGCGACGTATTTATTTTGCCTGATGAAACATCGGCCCTAACACGAAACAACCCGTTGGGAATGAAACAGTTAACAGTTATGCCCCAGGAATGTAATCAACACTGGAATATGAGTCTTGAATATGAGATGATGTAAGGCTTATGTACTCGTTGTTAATATCTGTAACATAGTGGCATTTATTATATAGACACGAGTGTTTTACTGGGAAATACGCCACTCGTAGATCTCATATGAAGCTACATCCGGGTCCTGAGTGACATATTTTCCATATCCTCACTAGTGAGGATATCGATCAAAACTAAAGTGCTTGCAAATCAATTTGGAATATTTTTTTCTGGTTTGTTTATATAATAAAAAGAACATTACACGGTGGCTTGAAGATATGAGTTTTATTTTCTCGTGTCAAAAACCACTCGAAAATAAAACTCATATCTTCGCGCCACCGTGTAATATCCTCTATATAAATACGGAGATCAGGTCAATAAATACGAAGTCAGAACTCTGGTTTGTGTGCGCTTGTTTTGTTTGGTGATTGGATTAAAGAGTCGGGTTCGTTGGGCTCGCTGCGAGATGTTTTCTTAGTTATATTTTTCAGGTTATCGACACAAGTTGTTTCGATTTTAGAAGTCGGGCCGACATCGAATGAAGCTTACAAAAAATCGACCCGACAAATTGCGGTGTGTAGACCAGCCATAAAATAATGCTCTTCAACTTACTCTTTGCTGAAGAGCTTGAACGTGATATCACCCAGAGTGGTGTGGAGGGTGGCCATCTCAGGGAGTTTGGCAGGCGCACCGGATCCCTGCACACAAATCACAACCTCTCGTTACATACATCTACATCATTTTTGTCGTAACAATTAGTATATATAATAGGACTCCATGCTGTCCAATTAAGAAAAATTGGATGATTCAGAGGAACTCTAAAATTGGTCGAGGCCGCAGGCCGAGTCCAATTTGGAGTTCCGAGGAATCATCCATTTTTTCTTAATTGGACAAGCATGGAGTTCTGTTTATTATTATATAGTGAATGATAAAATGCCGAAATTGTCCAATTTCAGCGCGCGCGATCCAATTAAA
Organism: Scolanthus callimorphus; assembly: GCA_033964015.1. NCBI lineage: Eukaryota > Metazoa > Cnidaria > Anthozoa > Actiniaria > Edwardsiidae > Scolanthus > Scolanthus callimorphus. Next base: position 20,704,536 of record CM066913.1, read on the forward strand.
AAATAATTGGACAGTTGACAACAATGGATTTCGCACTGGCTATATAATTATAGGAATTATAGGAGTTTGATTATTAAACCATTTTCACTGATCTCATTGTGCTCCATAAAGTTACGGGAGGAGACCTGGCGGAGCCCAAACGGCTATGACGATCAATGGAAAAGGGGGAGGGAGAGAGGGGCAAAGAAAGGAGCCACGCCAGTATGGGTGAGCACAAAGAGACCGAATCCCAACATGATCACCCACATGTCCGCACAAAGGCTTTGAGAGTCAACCTGGCCGCGGGAGTCGAAAACAGAGTGATTATGCTAATGAATAGAATGCCTTATATTCGCACTAACTAGATCAGTGAAACTAGCCTGATTCGGTAGAGTTTGTTGACACTTCCTGATCAAATTCACGGTGCGAAACTCTGCATGAGAATCACGTGGGGAATATTGAACAATCACAATGAAGCTTACATTTTCCTCTTTCTATCTGCCAATCAGTGGTTAGCTTATAACTCGCAAGCTACAAGATTTTCACCGAGTCAACTTGCTAGAGGGAATTTATTTTTTCCTCTGTTTTTATTGTTTTTCGAAAATAATCACGGGTAAATTTTAAGTAATTTAAACAGATGAAAGAACTCTTGACACCGTGACATTGATCAGACGCAGAGATAGGAAGTGCCAACGTACTCACCGTAGCGGATGGAATCAGGCTAGAGCTTGAGGGGGCAAAAAGGATATGAGGATAAGGTATATCAGCAATAGAGGTCGGTTCAATTAAAGTATCTTTAGGATTTCGCAAGGTGCACAATTGGTGGGCATGTGTACCTGTGTAGCTGCTAGTATTTCCTCTCGCGAAGGCTTTTCATTGAAGATATCCGGTCACTCTCTCCACTACAAGAAACAAAATCAACTTGTCACATGATTTTATAGCTTGGGCTCAAATGGACGCAACATGAATTTACCATCGAGATATGATACATCTTACTACAAAGAATGGGTGCATATCAAGATAACGGTGTCGTCTTTTTAGAGATCGAGCGGGCTTCCTGTGGTGTCTTGTCTACCTTGTTTACAGGTTCTTCACCGTGAAAAACACAGTGGAAAATCCACATAACATCTTTTCTCGAGTGTATCTGAATTCTGGTTGAGTTTTAAGCTTTCTGGGCCAATAAAAATAGTGAAAAACTTACTGGGATTCCAAATATGGAGCTGAAGAAAGTCGACACTTTTTCAAGGGATCTTGATATGTATTGAAATGTTTTTCTCGGATTTAAGAGATGAACCCCCACACTACTTCACCGTGATCATTTTTTATTTTGTTGTGACAAGCGATGAAATATTCACGCGCCGAATGCAATGAGCCGTACCACTAGGTGGTTCATTCATTAATTTTGATTCTGATTCTGATCTCTAATTACGATTTTATGTAGAGCTGGGAGGGTAAAAAGGTGTCAGCCCTATAGACCTCTACCTTGGGCGTAATGTTGTCCCATTTCAGATCACGTGGCATTCATTTGAGTAATCTTTCTTTGTTTGGGTTGCTTCCATATTCATATTTCCTTCGGTGCGTAGCAGAAAAACAAAGAAAGAATACTTATTGCAGGGGCGGCGGAGCACTCTCAAAAGTGGGGGTGCCGAAGAGGCAAAAAATGTAATTTCGTTTTGTCATGTTTCTACCTCATATACATTTCAGATGAAAATATGTCACAATATAATCTTAACCCCTACGTTCTCCGAGCTTAATGTCAAAACAGAAACAAAAAGGACACCCTTCTGTTCTTCTGTTCCTTTCTAGCTTCAAAAAGTGGGGGTGCTCCCCCCCCCCCCCCCCCCCCCAGTTCAAAAAGTGGGGGTGCTCGAGCACCCCCCCCCCCCCCACCCTGGTCCGCCACCTATGCATGGGAATGCCACGCGATCTGAAATAGGACAATATTACGCCCAAGGTAAAAAGGTCTAGTTTACGCTCTGTGCAAAGCGGACTCTCTTTTTTGGTGAAGCTTACGGCCACATTTTTATTCTTTCGCGAATTCCCTTCGCCTCTAGCACAGGGAATTTCAGCAGAAACCCATCCATGGCTAAAGTTTACTTTCCAAGTGTAGAACAATGGGATGATGAGAAATACGAACATTTTCCATTTTCTGCCTTGGGATATTCCGCAGTGTTTCTGAAGACAATTTCCTTTGTAGGTCTCAGCCAAGTCACGACATTATATCACTCCTTGCAAAAGAAATTCTAAAGGCACTAACCTGAGTTCAGGACCTCTTGAGGAAAAGATGTAAAACCTGTTTTTCTTGTATCCAGAACAGAACACTGTCGGGTCTGCAGACTCCATGGTCAGGGACGGATTGTCGGCGGTTTGTATTTCCTGTGTAATATATCGTTTAGGATTAGGAAACGATCGGTTTTAGACTTGTTCTTTATGACACTTGCTTCTAGCACTTTTGTGAATAGAGTTTATCTGAGTAAACATGGTCTTCCCTGATGCTTACTGTTGATTGTTTGTGTAAACACGAAGAAGTGTACTTAACTGGGCTGCTTGAATTTGGTAATAGAGCGGATTTCAGATGACTATCGAAAGTAAATCAGACTTGTGTTTTCTACGTGTTCCTATGGTTGAGATCGTGAGATCGTTAAGTCAGCCAATCAGAATGCGAAGAAAAACCAAAATACGTCGACTCTTGTTTTCTTTGGTCACGACCTCTGATTGGTTTGTTGCAGCATGGCTTTCGTTTCTCTTGGCTGTATTTTCTTCTGTATTATTTTGCGTTTTAACACTTTCAACAATCGTGTGAAATGCTCTAACCAGCCAATCTAAACCATGTCATATTTACTTCATTTCCTGATTGGTTTGACTGTGAATGGATTTCGCTCCTGATTCGCTGCCTCTATTCACAGGGAATTTCTGCACAATCAATCCATGGGAAAGCTGCATTTCCCACACAAGGTACACACATCGAAGTGTTCGGACACTTCCCATTCTTCTACCATAAGAAATTCAGCTTTTCCCATGGATGGGTTTCGGCATAAATTCCCAGTGATTTGCCGGACACAGTTAAAGATGGACACATAAGCACGTCACGCTCCGTTTCTTTTGTCGCGGGCTCTATGTGCTTGACGACTGTCTTTCAAATAAAAGCGAGGCGCAAATGGTGAGGCCATTTTCACTAAAATGTCGATTGCTATTCTCGTACCAACAGGCTCCCGGCTGTTCAGCTCGCGGGGGAGGCTTTGGTAGCAGCCGTTTGGAGGACTTTGCTGCTGTTGAACGTTGGGGCAGAATGTCATGCGAGATTCAGCCGGCTGATGGAGTAGACGGGTGGTTTACGGACCTGAATGGACCCCGGCCGCTCGGTTTGCCCTCCCGACCGTTCCACTTAGGGCACCGTTGTAATTGGCTATCGCTGTAGTGGCTCCCGGCCTGAGCCATTTTACATGTTTTTCTTTTCAACCCTCTTTTTGTATTGTAATTGCAGGCGAAGATAAAAAATAAATGTAATTTCACTTAAAGGCCCATAGTCAACCGGGAACCTTTGCGCTTTGTTTTCAATTTGATCCATTGTTATTCAACAGCTGTGATTGGCTGATACTGAAGTTCCCAAAGGGTTCCTGTTGAAACTGAAAATTTAACGGCTCATGTATAAAATCTTGCACATGCTTAAATGGCTCTTACCAGAGCCTCCCCACCCACCCACCCAAATCCGAGTTGACGAGCAGGGGAGCTCTGGGTACGAGAGTGGTCGATTGCCAGTGGCTCTACTCAAGATGAATCACATGTTTCTCTAAACAAAACGTCCTGCGTTGAAGACGTTACAATGAATAGTTTCTTCGGCTCTTTCCCGTTTTCTTTCCAGTCAGCTACGTAAGTTTGTACACATGTCGGCAACCCAACTAAAATGGCCGTCAACTCACCAGTGTCATGGCGGCAGTACTCTCCTTGGGTTTGCCTTGGTAGAGCGCCAGCTGCAACACGCGCACGTTCTCCAGCTAAAGATAGAAATTATCAAGACTCAGGCACTGCCTAAAAGCACCAAAGAGCTCCGCTAAGGATGCGATTACAATATATATATACGATTGAATGCTCCGGTTTGTTGCCATGAATGGCAACTTCGCACGTTTTTCTTTTCGTTTCATGTGCGATTTATGATTACGAAAACGTGTTTTGAAAGGCGTAGTTGTAGAGCCGACATATTGCAGCTTGCATTTCGTGCAAGAAACGAAAGTTGCGAAGTTGCCATTCATGGCAACAAACCGGAGCATTCAATTTCTAATTTTTCATTCATGTGCATTGAACGGGTCACTGCACAGGCCGACGAAGCTAAGATAAACAGCATTCTAGAGAAGCCTATTGGAGCGCGCAGCTATTTACCTTGCAACCCCATGGATTGAATAAAAGGCAGGAGTTCAGATCAAAAAACAGAATTAAATACACCAATTAGCTTTTCATAGAAAATTTGCATCTGAACTTTTGTCTTTATAATTTTTTGGACAAAAAGGGCCTCCGTAATACGGCATTATGATGTAATTTTTAGAGTCTTGTATATAGGTGGCCAGGTTAAAATATTGTTTGCCAGTTTAGCCGAACCATGTATTAGTTTTTATTTTTTTACAAATTTTGATTTTAGCTGAAGAAGGCTGAATAGCCGAAACGTCCAATAAAGTTTTTGACAGTTATGCGTTGGAAGTTTTTGTCAAATTTTTTAATTCAAATCTATATATATATATATCTTATTGCGACCATTGGGTCAGTAACGTAAGTGCCGCTCTTGATCAACAAAAGGCGTCTTACTCGCTAAGACCACTCTGAACCATATTATTCTTGAAGTGCCAACAAACAGGAAGTTTGGTACACAAGCAGAAAAGCACGCTTGTTTATTGATTTTGCAGCAACAGGGGCTGAGCGATTTTGTTGCTCGATATTTTGCCATCTGGAAACAAAGCATAACACCATGATTGTAATTTGGTGGTTTCGATACTTTGTTCGATGCAAATAATGTTTAAAGCCAAAAGGATAGAGTATTACACAGGGTTCCCACGTTTTCAGGCTTTCAAAATTCCAGGACTTTTAAGGATCTTTTCTTGAATAAAATTAATGACATTTCATAATGAAAAATGCGGGTTTTCGCGCACTTATAAGATATCCTTTGTTTTATTCAGGTTCCATTATATTTATTTATATACACACTCAACATCTTGCAAATCGTTCTTCAGAAGAATATTTCCATATTTCCGTATTATACAAACGCGCTTGAGCGCCAGTAAGTAAAGAGGGAATATGAGCTTAGGATAAGTTGCTATTCGACAGAGCGAAAATAACCTGTTTAGATCACTAAATTTCAAATAATAAGGTCAGGTTAACTCAGAAAAGCTTGATTTTTTGCATACAGACTCCTTGTCTTATTAGAAACAAAATATCAAAAATGACTTTTTCTAATGGATCCGTCTTTGAGATATTAGGCTTTAAACTTTGGTTTCTGTGCCATTTTATGGGAGAATTGGTATTTTGATCAGGAATTCTGCAAACTTTGTTCAATCATATCTAAAATTCATATTCTTCAAATTTCTTGAAAATTTGGAATTATGCTTTTGGTCATAGAAACTCTTTGTATACGGAATCTTGAGCTTATATATTTAAATATGGCGAAGTTAGACATTTCATTTTTGGTCATTTCCGCTCTGTTTTGCTATTCAGATACCTTGCCTATCATTCGGACGCAGCGATTGGTGTGGACATTGACAACTGCGATGAGAAAAACAAAATATGTTTTACTGATGGCGATGGTAGCTACAATCATATACGAGGATACAGGGTCATTTGTGGGCCTCCAGGAAAGTTTAACTGGCAAAAGATGGCGACAGGACCCTCGGAGGTTGGGATGGACAAAATCATTGGAGCAAGAACGCGCCGTGCAATAACCCTACTAAGAACAGTCGGCATTTCTCCATAACGAATGAGGGTTGTCCAATACACAGACAAATTTATGCAAGGCATTGTCTAAAACAATGGAGTGTATTATAGAACGAGGCAATACAATGGAGGAGAACAATACCATGCATAGATTAGTCAGTAGCAAAACAAGTAAAATAGCTGCCGGTAGGAAAAACGCACCGAGTATAAACACAACAGTATTTTATTTCCTCCGAGCGTACGGAACAAGGATAACCTTCATGGTCTTTTCGATACAAAATTTGGCGCTCTAGTAGGCCTGTTATTGGACCAAAACTCGCATATTCCCCTGCAAGATTGGGCAATAGTAGAAATTTCAGAGGAAGAAATGCTGACGAGAAAGCGAGGAAGAGCAAGAAGAAAAAGCGAGAATAGAAAATTTCGGTCAACAATAAATGGCAAGAAAAGACAAGACTAGGTGAGAATAGAAAATTGGGCGTGAAGAGGTGAGATGAGCTGAAAACTCTTGACGGGGGCGGGCGGGAAGAGGCTTGATCTGTTGATTAGCCTAAAAGTTGTGTTGGAGGTAAGCGGGAAGAGACGAGAACAGGCGAGAATAACCATGACCAGTGCTTCTTGCTGAAAGGGAGAGACTCGAGCATGAAATGCAGTATTCCTCAACTAATTGCAGAGATGACCAAGGGGAGATACTCTGCTGGTTACACTTCTGTGAAACTTACTTTTTATCCCTAACATGGTCGCGTAGAGTATGAAATAACCGCTTTCATCAAACACTGAAATTAAAAATACAAAAACAAGAAATTCCAATGTGTTTGGCTATTTATACTGACTAGAACTCTTCACAAGACACTTATCAGTTATAACTTGTCAGTAGCACAAGGTTAAGACTGCTTGCAGACCCTTGGCGAACATCCGTAAATCGAGAGAAAGTCCTACATTACATTGTCCTAGTTTGTTTGCGCGCTCCACGCTCGTGCCTTCGGCACTCACACCATCGTCGCGCCTTGGGCGCTGTTTCTCTCGGGAATTAGGACTTTCTCTCGATTTACAGACGTTCGCCAAAGAAGGGACTGTAATCAGTCTACACAAGGTTTGAAGTTGGAAGACTAACAACAGCCAAAAGACAATTTAAACAGACAAAAGCCAGTTGTATATTTGAAAACTGGAAATCCTTACCAGCATTAGAATACTTGAATGCATCAGACTTTTCTAACTCCCTCTCGATAGCAACACGCCGGCCAAACTCCATGTTTGGTAACTGTTGCTTTTGCTGTAGGAAAACAGTTAATTTGGGGGGTGAACAAACTTCAAGAGCAGTCAGCAGCACAGAGGAAGAGAGAGAAATTCAACATTTTGTAACAGAGTTAAAAAGATTTCCATTTTAATACCTGTTGCATTTCAGTGAAGACTTGTAATGCCTCGTCAAACACGCGCGTCTTTTTACCAGTGAGAAACCGGAACACTCTGACCTGGAATGAAGGGGTATAGAAGAAGGTTTCAGACCCTCTTGTTTTGCTAGCGTAAGCCCGGCATAATGTAACTAAATAAATGTATGAAAACCACCTCAGTACTAATGTTTAGAGGGAATAGAGCGGATTTCAGATGACCGTTGAAAGTAAGTCAGACTTGCGTTTAGTCAGCGTTTCGAGAGCGAAATGTTTCGTCTTTCAACCAATCAAAGTGTGGAATCTAAACTTCGCCTCCTAATTGGTTTGTTATTGTATGGCTTCCACTTCTGAATGGCTGTTGGTTTTGTATTTGCGTTTAGTATTCGACAGTCATCTGAAATCCGGTCTATAGAGGCGAAACAATTCAGTTGTAGATTCAATAAATTTCAATGGCATTCAGACCCTGTTCACACTAGACCGGTACAAAACCGGACCGGTACAATTCTGGTACGGTACCGTCGCGCGTTCACACGGGACCGGCGGTACCGGACCGATTTTGGTACGGCTGGGCGTGCTTTTTTGGGACCGGCAAAATCCAGGTCGGTTCCAGACTCGTACCGGACCAGTGTGAACACCGGTACCGTGCTGGTTTTGGCACACTTCCACGGTAAAGGCCTGGGTCTAGTTGCTAATCATAACAAGACGCGGATGCTAAGCTAAAACTTGAAACATTTTTCATTGCCATTTTGTCGCCACTTTTGTTTTATTTTTAACCAAAAAACTTTAATTCTCAACAAAAACATGTAAATCAACGTCAAACAAGAGGACGATGAGGCAAACGGCCGTAGCATGTGTCGCTATTTTGGCTGGTCTAACAGGACTAATGCAGTTCATGCTCCTTCAAATGGCGATCGTATACCTACAACGTGATTGGCTAAACGAGTTGCCTTGAGCCAATCAGAGAGGGAGGCCGAAAAAGCCATTCAAATGTAGCAGAGATGACAAAATCCGGCACGGTCCGGTGTGAACACTGTTGCAAAACGTGCCAGAATTGTACCGGTACCGTATGAACAGGCGGTACCGTACCAGAATTGTACCGGTCCGGTTTTGTACCGGTCTAGTGTGAACCTGGGCGTATTTATTTTGGTACATTTTGGGTGCCCAACCCTTTGATTAATAAAATTGATCACGAGAGGTTTCAGCGACATCAAAGCGAGCGATGTGCAGGTGGTCAAAATGACTTCCTGCACATCCACAAGCATGTCAAGGTTTTCTGTTGATGACCACGAAATTAGTTCAATGTCTAAAGAAGCCATTCCCTACTGTGATGTTCTACGAACAATTATTAGCTTAGTCTTACATTTGTTGACATTTATTTCATTTCCGGTACAATCAATTTCCGGTACAGTCAGGCCGCCGGACCACGTGACTACCTGCCCGGACTTGTTTAGCTCAGTTTTAGATTTTTGTCTAGAGAATTCAGAAGGCTCAACTGCAATGTACAACTCGAGTTTAATAGTCATTTAGTCACTCATTTCAGCCTGGAATAACGTGAGTAGTAGCTTTCAGTGTTTCTTTTCTATATTATGCAAAGCTAGTGTGTAATATTTTTTATTTCTTTTTCTTAGTTCTCACCTATTATGTACGGTAACACGCGAATAAAGTTGTTTGTATTTATTCGAGTGCATGATTGAGTTCGAGAGTCTTTGCTGAACGATCTCCGCTCCGGGAACGCGACAGTGAGAAGTTATTCCAGGTTATTGGAAGGAAATACGGAAATCCCATCGGTCAAACGCCAGTCAAGTTGGTCTACACGCGTGAGTTATGGCCACCGAAGGTAAAACACATCTAGTTAGCTCGGCGGACGACACGAAGTCAGGAGGCACTCGTTCAAGCGAGCTAACCAGTTCAGGGTCTCGAAAATCCAGTGCTTCCTCGGCGAGGAGGAAAGCAGCCGCTAAGGCCGCCGTGGCTAAAAAGCAAGCCGAATTCGATAAGGTTTTGGCTGACAAAGAAAGAGAACGTAGAAAACTAGATCTAGACTCGCAAATGAAACGTGCAGACATAGATTACGAGATGGCAGTCTTGAAAGCGGAGAAAACTAATGCTATGGCTAGTGCAGAGTTAACTGCAATCGAGGAAGTTATCCGTGAAGAAGCTGAGGAAGTCAGGGAACAAAGTATAGAACACTTAGGAGCAGAAATGAGTACATCTGACCGCACGGATGCGTGGGTCAAGGAACACTCTCCCGTATGTTTTGCGCACGTGTTGCCTGATATACCCAATCCCGAACAAATGTCCCCATTCAATAACCCCTTCTATGAGGAAGACACACAGCCCTCCGTTGCCCCCCTACTCCGGCGCGCACTCTTCACACCCAAGGGGGAGGTAATGATCAAAATATTGCTGTGGTCCCCCCTGAAAGCGTTAAATTAAACTTCGCCTCGCCATCGCAAGAACTCGCTGGTACCCAGTCCACCCAGGGACACGCCCCGAGACAAGTAACAAAGACTGTACCGCAGATATTCACTTATGTCGAGTCCCCTTTCACAACTCACGAGACCCAGTCTCCGTCAAGTAAAGACCCCAGGAATGACAAGGGCCTACCCCAGCCTCCAGGCCAGTCGTTTTTAATTAGCAAAGGCGAAACTAAAATGGTTGGGAACCACGCCCCCACATGGGAGAAAGGGACCGAGCCCCAGAGCTCCTCCAACATTCCTTTAGCGCCCTGGAACGCGCAAACGCCCTTTTGCAATCACGCCCAGCGCGAAACAAAGTCTCCCAAATGTCACCCGGATGTCTTTAAAGGCGATGTTGCTATATTCCATTCGTGGAAGCGCTCTTTTGAGGCAATGATTAAGGACGCAGACATTACAGCGGAGCAAGAACTAAATTATCTCAGGACTTACACAAGCGGCGACGCCCAAGAATTAGTAGACAATTTTCGTAAGAGACAACAAAGTGATCCTGCTAAAACGCTTAAGGAATTATGGGTAGAACTGGAGAAACGCTTTGGCAACTCGGCGGCGCTAACGCAAACATTGATCACACGCTTATGCGAAGCTGCTAAATTTGGGGATAAGGATAACACGAAGCTAAGAAAGTTTGCAGATCTTTGCGCGGACATAGACTGTCAGGTTGCGCAGCTACCAGGGTTGGCTTGTCTCAACTATTCTATCGCGATACGCCCCGTGGTAGAAAAGCTCCCAGCTTATCTAGAAACAAATGGGAAAAGACGATCGTGGACTATGCGGACAAACACCAGGACGCGTACCCTACGTTCCATGAATTTACGCGGATGGTACAGAAGCAGTCACGGATCAAGAACCACCCGAACGTCCTCGCCACCCCCGAGAGCGGCACCCAGGAACGCCGCCCCGATCATAACAAAGGAAAGGGGCGTGGCAGTACACCACGAGAACCGGAAGAGAGACGCACCTTGAAGACGAGTGCAACTTGCGATGCTAAAGAAGTATCCATCCAAACTCCATCGACACGCGTCGAAGACGACAAGCCCGGCGAGAGCCCGCCTACAAAGTTTTGTCCCTATCACGACAGAAAGAGCCACGATCTAGCCGACTGTAGAGCCTTCAAGGAGATGTCCCCAGACGAGAGAAAAGAGTGGATTTTTCAAACGGGTCTCTGCTACCGTTGCTTTTCGCCATCCCACAAGGCCGCAGCCTGTAATACCGACACGAAGTGCTCCCTGTGTGGAAGTGAACGTCACCCGGACCTCCTTCACAAAGATCCCACAGAGAAGAAAAACGTCGGTAACATTCGAGAGGGCGACAGCGGGTCGTCTGAGAGTCACGTGATAAGCAAGTGCACGTCTGTTTGCGACAAGAAGCCCGGTGGTTTCTCTTGCAGCAAAGTCGTCCTCCTGGAAGTCTACAAGGCCGAGAATCCAAGCGAATCTCACCGTACGTATGCCATTCTAGACGATCAAAGTAACGCCTCTATGATAACACCGGAGCTCGCGGATAAACTTGGGTTAAACGGCACTCGATGGAAATACTATTTATCTACCTGCAGCGGCGAGAAGGAGGAACGTTACGGCCGTAGAGCGACAGGTCTGGTAGCCAGGTCAGTTCAAGGAAGTACTGCGAAGCTACCCACCCTGATAGAATGTGACGGACTCCCCAGAAACAAGGAAGAAATCCCGACACCGGACATCGTCAAACAGCATTCCCACCTGCAAGGCATAGCAGACGAGATCCCGCCTCTAGACAAAGACACGGATATAGGACTCCTAGTTGGAAGAGACGCGCCTGAACTGTTAAAGGTGCGAGCCTTTAAGAATGGCCCTAAAGGCGCCCCGTGGGCGCAGAAGACAACTTTGGGATGGACGATTTCCGTACAAGCTTGTCTCGATATGGTGAACGGAGCTATCCACGTCAACGCGAGAAGAACAGTTGTCTCGGTGAACGAAGAAAGTGAGGACCCGTCACACGAAGTACCGCCTCAGACAGCCGCGAAGGGGCCAGAAAAAGAGTTGTCGAACTGCCCTTATCACCTGAATGTCAAAGATACGTTCACTCAACCACAGGATGAAGATGTTTACCTCACGACGGCGAACGACAACGACACAAGTTTATCTCAGGAGGATAGGCGATTTCTCGACATCATGGAAAAGACCATTCATAAGGACGCCGAAGGATTCTGGGAAATGCCTCTACCGTTCCGTTCAAGCGATGTTAAGATGCCCAACAACAAAGAGTACGCAATCAAACGCCTAAACGGTCTGCTACGGACACTTAAACGTAAACCAGACATGCAACAAGAGTACGTAGAGTTCATGGGAAGCTGTTAGAGCGCAAGCACGCAGTTCCGGTACCGCCCGAAGAGCTTTCAGCACACCAGAGCGACGGCAAGAGTTGGTATTTGTGCCATTTCGGGGTCTACCATCCCAAGAAGGGTCAAATTAGAGTCGTGTTCGATTCTTCAGCCGAATATCAAGGTGTTTCTCTGAATAAGGAACTTCTTGCCGGCCCAGATATGACCAACAGCTTATTAGGTGTGTTACTGCGCTTCCGAGCACAGAGATCACAGCGATATGCTGTGATGTTGAACAGATGTTTCATTCTTTTCGCGTATGCAAAGAACATCAGGATTTCTTAAGATTCATGTGGTACAAGGACAATGACCTATCGAAGCCTATCATCGAGTATAAAATGACGGTGCACATCTTTGGGAATTCTCCAAGCCCTGCGGTGGCAGCATTCGGTTTGAGAAGGTCAGTTGTGGACGGCGAGGAGAGCACAAGTGAAGAGGTGAGACAGTTCGTACGCAGGAATTTCTACGTGGACGATGGCTTAATATCGGTGCCGACCCCCGAGCAAGCCGTTTGTCTAGTACAAGAGACTCAGAAGGTGCTTGCGAGGTCGAATCTAAGACTCCACAAAGTAGTCTCCAACTCAAAGGCGGTCATGGAAGCTTTCCCTTCGGAAGATATAGCCAAGGACTTACGAGATTTAGATTTCCGCAGCGATGGTCTGCCGGCGCAACGCTCGTTAGGTGTTCAGTGGGACTTAGAAAGTGATGCATTCGCGTTTAAACTCTCTATGGCCGACAAACCGTTCACAAGAAGGGGCGTTCTCTCAGTCATCAACTCCGTATACGACCCGATCGGCCTAGCCGCGCCAGTGATCATAGAAGGGAAACGACTGCTCCAGGAGCTGGTAGTACTGGGTAAGCACGGCAATGGAAGCGAACCCTTGGGATGGGATGATCCTCTTCCCGCAAGTAAGATGCAACGCTGGAAATGCTGGAAGGAAGCTCTCGTCGACCTCGAAGGCGTTAAGGTGCCCCGATGTTATCACCCGAAGGAGTCGGAGCGATAGGAAAGGCCGAGCTCCATACATTTGCCGACGCGAGCAAAGATGCAATTGCAGCAGCTGTTTACCTTCGCCTCATTAACGGAAACATGAGGGCGAAACCACCACTTCTTTCGTTTGGCCAGGCGAAGGTAGCGCCATCACACCCTACGAGCATACCAAGGTTAGAATTATGTGCCGCTGTATTAGCTGTGCAAGCTGCCAAGAAAGTCGCAACAGAGCTAGACATCCAAATATCCGAAGCCGTCTACTACTCAGACTCCAAAGTTGTACTGGGTTATATTAACAATGAAGCGAGACGTTTCCACGTATATGTTGCCAACCGGGTTCAGATAATCCGAAGCCTCTCATCCCCTACACAATGGAAGCATGTACCAAGCGAAGACAACCCCGCGGATTTGGCCACACGAGGGATACGCCCTGATGCCTTGAAAGAGTCAACATGGATCCAAGGCCCGGACTTCCTCAGGAAGGGGGAAGACTTGAAGGTAACATCAGAGATGCCAATGAATCTGGACGAGAGTGACCTTGAAGTAAGAAGACAAGTGAATACGCGCAAGACGGAACTCGGAGACTCCCGGCGTAAAGGTCTGGGGTCAGATAGATTCAAGAGATTCTCAAGCTTTGCTACCCTAAGAAGGGCAATTGCCACCTTGATCGTCAAGATCCGAGAGTTCAAGAGACAGAGAATCACAAAGAAAGTCTTATCGAATAGGACAAGATCGAAAACGAGCATCCCAGACCAGGGCAGAAGACTGCGACTGCCGACAGCTGAAGAGCTCGAACAAGCTACAATAGTAATCCTGAAGGAGACTCAAGAAGAAGGTTTCAGTGGTGATACGGCATGGAAGCTGAAACAAGTCAAAGGGAATGACGAACGTGTGAAGCGCAAGCGTGAAGTAGAAAGAAAGAAAGCCCTTCGAAAGTCTAAGTTGTATCGACTAGACGCGTTCATCGACCAAGACGGGATCCTGAGAGTAGGTGGTAGACTCAAGCGCGCGAAGCTGGAGCACCTAGAGAAGCACCGATTCTACTCCCGAAGACTCACCATATCACAGCGCTGATAATTCATCACTACCATCAGCTATCGCATCATCAAGGCAGACAAATCACCCACGGGACAATACGTAGTGCCGGATACTGGATCGTGGGAGGCCATGGATCTGTCAATAGAGTCATATCAAGCTGTGTGACGTGTCGTAAACTCAGAGGGCCGTTACTCGAACAACAGATGGCAGACCTACCGCCAGACAGAGTGGAACCCGGTCCAGCCTTCACCCAGGTAGGGTTCGATGTGTTTGGACCGTGGTCAGTGCAGACAAGAAAGACGCGAGGTGGAGCCGCTGATTCCAAACGTTGGGGTTTAATTTTTACGTGCTTGGCTAGCAGAGCAATTCACGTGGAATTGATAGAATCAATGGACGCGAGCTCGTTTATTTGTGCTCTTAGACGCTTCTTTGCTATACGTGGACCCGCCGAGCTTCTCCGATGTGATAGAGGAAGTAATTTCGTCGGCGGCAAGAATGAGATCGATGATGCATTAGCGGAAATGGATCACGATGCTATACAGAGGTACCTGACCGACAACGGATGTGAGTGGATTTTCAACCCACCCTGTGCTCACCATTTTGGAGGCTCATGGGAGCGTCAGATAGGGACAATAAGGCGTATCCTAGACGCCATGCTCGTCCAACTGTCCCAAAAGCTCACCCACGAGTTACTAGTGACATTGATGTCAGAAGTCACAGCTATCGTCAATGGGCGACCTCTTACAAGTATCCCCACGGACACAGATGAACCACAAGCGCTCACCCCGTCAATGCTTTTGACGCTCAAGACTCGTCCCCTCGGACCATTACCCGGCAAATTCACTCCCTCAGATGTCTACGCGCGACGCAGGTGGAGGAAGGTTCAATATCTCGCAGATCAATTTTGGTCCAGGTGGCGGAGGGAATACATCCAGAATTTGCAAGTGAGACCGAAATGGAACCGAGAGAGACGTAACCTTGCAGTTGGTGATATCGTACTGATGGAAGACGAAGGCGCGCACAGGAACAGCTGGCCGCTTGGCAAGATCACCAAGGTAACACCAAGCGCGGATGGAAGAGTACGGAAGGCCACGGTGCTAGTGTACAAGGATGATACTCGGAAGGTGTTCGACCGGCCGATCAGCGCGCTGGTGCTGTTGGTTCCTAAGGACGACGATGACAACTCCACTACAGATGATTAGATAGGTAGCAAGGATCGCCGATCCCTGAGCGAGGAGTGTGATGTTCTACGAACAATTATTAGCTTAGTCTTACATTGTTGACATTTATTTCATTTCCGGTATAATCAATTTCCGGTACAGTCAGGCCGCCGGACCACGTGACTACCTGCCCGGACTTGTTTAGCTCAGTTTTAGATTTTTATCTAGAGAATTCAGAAGGCTCAACTGCAATGTACAACTCGAGTTTAATAGTCATTTTAGTCACTCATTTCAGCCTGGAATAACGTGAGTAGTAGCTTTCAGTGTTCTTTTCTATATTATGCAAAGCTAGTGTGTAATATTTTTATTTCTATTTCTTAGTTCTCACCTATTATGTACGGTAACACGCGAATAAAGTTGTTTGTATTTATTCGAGTGCATGATTGAGTTCGAGAGTCTTTGCTGAACAATCTCCGCTCCGGGAGCGCGACACCTACTAGGAAAACACACACTAAGTTGCATAATTCTATTTTCAGTCAACTGGAAAAGAATTCTAAGCAACCGGGAAACCATTCCTATACAACTGCACACAGTGAACTCAGATTGTATATGTTAGAGACTTAGTTTGTGTTTGTTAGTTTGTGATTTGTTTACAAAAGGCTTACTTAATAAATATCCCATTCATTGTACAGCCCCAAGAAACATATAAGTGAGTTATGTTTCTGACGGTCACTATGTGCAGCACTCATTAATTTGAGCCCACTCCCTGTGGTTACTAGTATTCTTTGCAGAAGAGGGGGGCGGACTTGTGCAGAGAGCAAAGTTCCTTTTACCAGGGTATTTAACTCACAACTCTACCTTTCTGTCTGTTGCCATGGTAACAAAGAGATTGCCATTGGGAGAAAATGCTAATGAGACAGGATGTGTTTTGCACTGCAACAGAAAATAACAAAAACATGAAACAAGATCTAAATTGCATGAGGTAACATAAGGGGCAAAATAAAGCCAATAAAAAAGCTTACCATTATAAACTCAAAGAGATCTGTGTCTGTTTTAAATTCAAATTTGACATTTTTTGGAAACTTGAAGTCTCCTTTGAGAGTGGACCAGTATTCAATCATTCCTGCTTTATCTGCTGACACTGCTACATTGTACTGTGGATTGTACTAAAGAACAAGAAAGCAATGAACAATAATTACTCATTTAAGTGATTATTGATAAAGACAATTTACAAATTTGACAAACTTTTTAACTATGGTGGATTTTCATAACACAACCCTATGAAACATTAGAGTGTAGTAGAAGGCTTTCCTGTCTGAAGGTTGGATCTTTAGTAGGGATTCTTCCTATAAGGGGATATATTCAAAGTAGGGGGAGGTGTTCATTTAACCCTTTCAGGTCCAACTTGTTTCTACATATAAATAGCTTTTTTTTTTTAGACCAAACAGACATGCCCCTGTCCATATTTTTCATATCGGATCTAGGTTTCTGGGTTTCCTGTGTTTTGTTAGCAGGGAGGTTGGTACTTCTTGCAGACCAATACCGGTGACTCATAAGTTGCTACCGGGTATTTCCAGTGGTGGTGGTTTGAACGAAATCCACAGGTATCCCAAAGAAGAAGTTCTGTTGTTGTGAATTTTGTAAAACCGATTTCAAACTTCAAGCACAATATTTCGCTTGAAACCTCACTTGGAAACTTGTGCTTGGAAGTCAGGAATAAAGGTTAAACAAAATACAATATGCTGCATGTGAATTGTTTTTGTCTAGCTTAAAATTTAACAAGAAATGAAGCCCTTGGAGCATACACATCAATGTGTTTGTCTTATTTCATCAAAACAAGTGATTGTTTCTGTAGTAAAAGCAAAGCTCAAAGCCGGTAACGCTGCTTTTCTTTATCAAAAGTTCACTGCTTTATCTGCGTTGTGAAGGAAAAGTTTGGAGTTTGTTTAGAGAGTCTTTGAATGTATGTGCTAGTGTTAAAAATACAGATTTTTCCGTATAAGGGCATGAAAGGGTTAAAAAAATATTAACCCAAACAACCATTTTGGGTTAATTAGGACCCAAGGATTTAGCTGAGCATGTTAAAACACCTGGTCTTGTGACCTCAACTAGTTTTGCATTTAAGCAACAAGCAAAAAATAATAATAATAGCAAAATATAGCAAATGCATCTACCAGTGCTGGTTACCAGTAGATGCCACTGTGGGAATGGATCCCAATGGGGGAGTGATTTTGGAAATTCTGGTTGCATGGGGGAGGCAAAATATAGCAGTAATGTCACCAGTGGTGGGAGGTCCAGGGGGGGTTTCTTCACATGCCGACCTGATAGGGGTGCTCAACGTATTTGTTAGGGGTCAAAATCGACTCTCATGTATTTTCAGGGGGTATTGGAGAAATATTGTGGCTTTCACTTAGAAATGGTATTTTTTAGGGTGAATGAAAGGGTCACAAACCAAGCAAAATGTTTTCTGGCTTTCTTTATTCATTTCTAGCTCTAAAAAGGGATATGCTAGATGATAACAATAACAAATAAGGTTTATTGTTGGTATTTTTTTAGGGGTCATTTTGTTTCAAAAGGTATTTTTAGGGGGTGGATTTTTTATGTCCTGGTATTTTTAGGGTGTATTTTCCGATTTCCTGACGAGCACCCCTATCACTCTTACTTGGGAGAACCCCCCAGGTGGGAGGTATAGGTATTTCCCAATGAATGGTTTCTGTATAGTTCCTTCTGACAGGGCAGCTACCCAGTGCTACATATAATGGGCAATTCCAGAAAATAAAGGTACTCCCCCACGGGTGGCATTTGGAAATTCCGATGGGATGGGGGGTTTAAGAGCTCGGAATTCTGATTGCAAGGGGGGTTTTCGAAGCTAGATTTCTTTAACCTGCCCGGAATTCTATATGCATGGGGGGGTAAACCATTTCGGAAATTCTGGATGCATGGGGGGGTCAAAAACTAGTGCCGCCCATGGGAGGGTACCTTTATTTTCTGGAATTGCCCAATGGCACATTACTTACTCTGATAACTGAGACTGTACTGGAATGAAGCTTGAGGGTGTGTAGTGGGGTGTTTGTGCCTCTGCCATCATAAATGTGGATTTCACCAGTTTCTGCATCTGAGCTGCAAGTTAGATTTCCACAGCAAAAAGGAGTGTTGAAAAAAAAATGGAAAATACCCTAACATGTGAGCTGTCAGAATCAAACACGTCAATATGTAATTACTTCTTATGAATGCAAATAAGCTGCATGCTTTATGGTACAACAGCAAATGGGGAACTTTCTTTATTCTATTTTTTCTTACCAAGCAACAGTGGCGATAGCTGCTCCTCTTGGGTAGACCCACTCACACTGCCCAGGTTGGTGAGTCAGCTTCAACATGTTGATCATATCTGGTGATATTAATGATGGTATTAAAGTGCAGAATATAAAACGAAATCAGTTGTTACATTTTTAAACACATTGTTTTTAAAGAAGTAAGCACTGCAAGTTTTAAAGATTTTTGGTAAAATGCTGCAAATGTTATGGCGGTTCATAGTTACATATTAATTTGCTGTGAGCTCTAGCTGGCTAGCACGTTACGGTAGGCATTCAGGATATCAGATGACACTATTTCAATGTTTTCCCAATTGTAGAGTCAAACATTGAGTGCATATATTGAAGGCCTCAACTTGATTAAATGACATTGGCTGGTTATGGGTGCTCCGGTTTAAAATCATTATTTATATGGGTATTTCAGTTCAATTCATTGAGATTCCAAAATGCTGAGCAGAAATCTGTTGTACTATTATGGTAGTTCTGTATGATGCCTTCAATGCACTGCATTTACAAGTGGCATGATGCTTACCGAAGTTGATAATATCAAACACTTTCATGGACTTGTCATTGGCCACAGAACAAAAGAGGTGTCCATCAGCACTAGCAGAGATACACTGAACAGCACCTGTCAGGATACATTCACCAATAACAATACTAGGAGAATGAGAAGTCCCTGAGTTTTTGAAAACATGGTCTAGAAAGTCCTTGAATTTTATCTTCTGTGATTTTGTACAAACTCTGATCTGCTAGTGAATTTCCAGCTACTGGTAAATAGTACCAGTATAAAATATGAAATTTGGGGTCAAGCTTTCCAAGCATTACAAATTAAACACTAAGCTTTCAAGCTCTGAAATATTCAATATCAAAACCTTATGAGTCGGTATGGTAAAAGATTAATGCCTTTAACTCAGCCGCTTCCTACCTGTGCCACCCGACAGCTTTTCAAAAACAGCAATTCTTAGCTTCAAAGTTGTTGTAGAAAAAGCTCTCACAAAATTTCAAGCACTTGAGTTCTTTCAAGGCATTGAATTTTCATATTCAAATTTTAAGCATTTTCAAGGACTTTCAAGGCTTGTATTGGTAGGCAGTAGTAGGCAGTAGGGTGTACCTACTGCCTACTGTGTACTGTCTGCAAAATTAATGGCCAGCAGGCTTAAGATTACTGAAAAAAAAAACACCCAAAAAGAGCCATCTAGCTGCACTAATAAACACATGGCATACTGGAACACCTAAAGAAATACATAGAGGATATTACATGGTGGCGCGAAGATATGAGTTTTATTTTCGAGTGGCAAGAACAATATTTTACGAATGAGCGCAGCGAATGAGTAAAATATTGTTTTTGACACGAGAAAATAAAACTCATATCTTCAAGCCACCGTGTAATTTTCTTTTTATTATAATATAGACAAACCAGAAAAAATATTCCAAATTGATTTCCAAGCACTTTTGTTTTGACCGATATCCTCACTAGTGAGGATATGGAAAATATGTCACTGAGGACCTGGATGTAGCTTCGTATGAGATCTACGAGTGGCGTATTTCCCAGTAAAACACTCGCGTCTATATAATAAAAAGAAATACATGGTTTTACATGGTTGAGAAGCCAGAATAATTGATGGTTAGAAAATGGACTCAATTAGAGGTCTGTATATCGTTAAGGTCATAGTTTATTACCTAAGTGACTTTTGAAATGTTTGACAAACTCAATGCCTTCTTCTAGCTTCTTCCAGAACTTGATGTGGCCATCACAGCTTGCAGTGATCAGGAAGTTTGTGCTGCAGCAAAAAGTGTAGGTATAGAAGCCAATTACAATAATCCTTTTTGTCATTTGCAGTCTGACCAGAAAAGACAAAACTGTAGCAATTGCTTACTTGTTGGTGCATGGAGTTAGTTAGCTGGTATTGTGCCAACTGCAACTGGTAAGTTAACAATATAATGTATATTGTGGCCTAATTTGACATGATAGTGACATGACATGCCAGACATGACCTATTCAGTGAGAACTGTAGCAACAGTATGGAAAAATTCAAATACTGTCTGTAACATATTTGCATGGGCACCCTGTGTCACCCATAATGCCTAGCAGTAGTAAACTGAACAGCATGCTGCCATCGTGGCTAAGTTTCTGACTCTCAGCTGAGTTTAAAGGGAGCCTGTCACGCAACTGTGCAGCTATTCTGCGCATCTCAAAACAAAGTATTGTCCTGTAACGAAGACTAACAAAGTCTAAAAACCTCGAAAACAATTGTTATAATCTTGCTATTTGTTGATCCATTGGACCATTCTTTTTAACTTTACATAATCTTAAATAAGTATCTAATAAGATGGTCTAATTAGTTTTGCTGATGAATCAGAGTGATCGCTCCTGGAGCATGTGTGTATTGTGACAGGCTCCCTTTTATAAAAGTGTTTAGTTCAACCAAGAACCCTCAAGCAAATCATTACACTGTCGGTTGCTTCAACCTGTCTATATGCTCAACAACAATTTGTTCTGTCTCCATGTGAAACTTAGAAGTTTTGACAGTTAGAGTTTAAGGTTTGCTTGACCATATGCAAATCTTTGGTACAGCTTGTGAGTGGAAAAGGTCAAAAAGTTTACAGTAGTTGTTTTGCTTCTTTCTGGCCAGAGAAACTATAAAACTACAGGAATATTAGCTTTTTTTCAATCATTATTAGTTGCGGTTACACTAGCGCCTTTTCCCGTATGGAAAGAGCATTTCGACCACGTTGAGAAAACGATTTAGTGTAACTGCTGTTCCCAGACCGAAATCTCCTAGTTGAGGTTTCCAAGGATATGTCAAAAAGAACAAAAGAATTTCATGCGACAGTTCCAGACCTAAAGAGCTCAGGAAATACAGCCCCGAGACGCCTAGGCCAATCATGTTGCAAGAAAGAAAAGATCACCGAGGGCATGTCTGTACAGTGTGACCACTGTACCATAGGCAATTTCAAACCCGAGATGAACCCAGCCCACACCTGTAGCCTTGGGTAGACCCAAAACCCAAGATGTGTGTAACACATTTGTAAGAGCATTGAGGTAATATAATGCTCCAAATACTTATTATTATTATTATTAACTGCAACTATTGCAGATTTGAATATTGTGGCAAAAGGGTTCACGTTTTCCTGTCCAAACATTGAAGTTTTACTGTCAAACTTTGAAGTTTCACGTGCAGACAAAATGAGAACATGTTTTTATTGCATGTGTGCGTAGACCTGGTGGGTAGATCTAACCCTAACCAAGGGCATTCCTTCATCCACCATATGACAACAAACAGAGCAATTCTTACTTTGTGGCAACAAGATGTGTAATGACATCCCTGTGCATGTAGCTTTTCTCGTACCCCTCAGCAGACGGCAGATTGTGAAGGTAAACTTGTTCAAACTCTAAAACTATACAGAACAAACAAACCATGTTTCTCATCACAAAACTAGTAAACCTAGTAGCAATTTAGCCGTAGACATTTAGCCACTAACCTTTCTTCTTTTTCGGCTTTGGTTCTGGTGCCGGCATGGGCCCGATAACATCGTCATCGTCGCTTTCTTCTCCAGTTGACGGTTCTGCCGCTCTTTTGCGTTCCGCCATTTTGATTTTCCTAATTTCTAAAGGGCTCCTGGGAAATCACACAGGAAGACCGACTAGCACAAAAGGGGTGCTTTGAAAAGCAAGCTAGTGGCACGAGTATAACTACGGCTGGAAACCGAGCCTAGTATTTTGAGCTTTTTCATACAAATCTGCGGAATAGCTTCAGTTTTTGAAGATGAATATTTTGTTTCAAAATTAAAACAATTTCTCGCCATTTTGCACTGAAAAATCTGGTTTGAAAATTGATTACCCAGAAGTCTAAGCAGGAAGAGTATTACCCAGAATCCTTAGCACGACATTGGGTTTTGGGGTTTTGGGTTCTGCTGCCATCGCAAATAATATGGTGAGTTTGTCTCAGAAAACTCTTTTTTTTTCTTCTTTAGATTTAGCTAATTCGGGCACTAAAACATCGTCTGATCCTTCTTTAATGTCTCTTTATGCTAGGGTGGCGGAAAAAAGTTCGCATATCCCAAATACGTTTGGTCACCGGCCGGTGGTTGGTGGTGTAACCCAAGGAACTGGAGGCGAAACACTGTGATAGCATTTGCTGGCATAGCGGCTGTTTGTATTCCTATCGCCTATGCAACACTACAGTTAGAGGTACACATTATTTCTTTGTTGTCTGAGATTTAAGATTACTGTTGTCTTTGTCAAGATCGGAAAGAGGAATGCCAAACAAACATAAGAAGCGATTTTTCTTAGAAAAAGTAACCAAGCCTCTCTAGTCACTAGAAATTACTTTTTTTGGTTTTAGAGTGGATTTTCAGATGACTGTCGTGAGTAATTCGCAATTACTATGTAAATACTCCTATACATTTTATTCCGAATTGGTGTAAGTACTTTGCAATTGGTTTTACTACAGTCTATGAAATCCGCTCTATACTACAACACTACCAAATGTGGTTTTGGTAGCAAGCATGCACTATTACATCAATCGTGTGCACAATGCAATCACACTCAGACCCCGTTCACACGAGACCGGTACAAAACCGGACCGGTACAATTCTGGCATGTTTTGCAACAGTGTTCACACGGGACCGTGCACACCTAGCCGTGCCAAAATTGGTCCGGTACCGCAGGTCCCGTGTGAACGCGTGCCGGTAGCGTACCAGAATTGTACCGGTCCGGTTTTGTACCGGTCTAGTGTGAACGGTGTCACAGATCAATCAGAGCTTTTTTACAGGCTATGATGTCATTGTGCATCTATAGTAAAGATACATGGAAAATGAGATCTATTTTGTAAAGCTCTCCTAGCAGAACTACATTTTGTCTCCACTCAATGTGTAGTTCCACTAGGAGCTACATGGATTTCATGATCGAAAGGGGCTCTTAATGTATCAGTCAATTCCAGCAATGACCATCCCCCCCCCCCGGACACCGTGGGGCATTTGCACACCAGTGCCTTCCCTGGGGTGGGGAATTTTGAAAATTTTGCTGGCCCCGGGGTCGGGAATTGTTTTTCCCCGGGGGAGGGGGGTGGGGAATTTTGATTTTCTCATCTCAAGCGCGTCGGGTTTTGCGAACTACAACCCAGTTACAGAAAATAACGCCACATAAAATATAATGCAGAGCATGGCCCGTATACACCACGTTTGGAGACTGACACATTTGCACATTTCACAGTTAACGTCTTCTATAGAGAAGAAACAGATTTCGCAATTTCGTCTCAGTGGAAAAACATAAAAATGAATTAACACTATAAACAGAGTTCCAATTTCGCAAAAAGTCAAGTAACATAACTGCGAAATAGTTGCTCTGCAAATAGAATAAAGGTAAATTTCGCATTGAAAGATGCAGCTAAATGGCTACAACCGCGAATGGCCTAGGAATGTCACTTCTTATTTATATTTTGTCTCACTTTCAGTGAAATGAGAACTCGTTCATAGACGAGAAAACTAAAGTACATTTAAAAACGAATTGTGAATGCTCGGACAGTATAAATGGAGTTGAAGTTTTTGTTGTAAAGCTTTGTCACGCAGAATTACCGTCTTTTTCTCGTCCCGGGGGTGGGGCATTTTTCCGCTTTTTGTGTTCCCCGCCGTGGGGTATTCTGCATTTTTGCTAGCCCGGGGGCGGGGAATTTTCAGTTTTATTTTTAGAAATGACCAAATGCCCGGGGGGGGCATGGTCACCGCTGGAATTGACTGATACATAAATCTATGGTACCTGGAAAGTAGAAGACAATCACCAGATAAACAAGGGGCAATTAGGTTTTAGTTTGATCTCAATTGTTGGAATATTTTTCTCAAAAGAAAACAAAATGTAAATGACTCATGTGATAATAAATAGAGAGTAGTGAAGAAAAGTAGATCCCACATGGAACCCCATGTAATGTCAGCTCGGTTGGATTCTGGGTGGCTGTTTTAGCTGGCATCCAAAAAATGAGATTGAACCCCAGTTGGGGATGTGGGATCACTCAAAGGCACACCATACTTGCGTTGTACTGATATATAGCTTCTTTTCTTTTCCAGAGAAGACCTGTTGCACCATACAGGCACATCCCCTCTCAAAGATTAGCCAAATATGCAAAGGTACAGAATGGCATTTTATTTATGTAGACACAGTTATATTTATAATAGTAATTGTTCTGGATACTCTTAAATTTTATTGAAGTTAGGCACCTTTGTTTGCTGCAGTTTTCATAATTTTGCAAACTCTGCATCAACTAATTAACTATGTTTTCAAAGTGTTCCCTAAATCAAACATCTCAGCAACCTGGTAGCAATCAGTGCTGTCAGAAGAAGCTGGCGACTGCTGGAGCTCTGGTGGCTACTTCACGTTTAATCGCCGGCTACTTTTTGCCAAATGTGAGACACAAGAAAATTCGAACCAAAGAACTTTGTTAAATGCAGCCTGAAGCTCACCTCATGGTTAGCAAAAATGAAATAAAAAGTGGAATCCTTAAATTGTAGTTTCTCTTAAAATCTCTGCGCCTGTGTCAGAAATGGCTTGGCAAGGAAACTTACTTTGTTGCTTTGAAGCTATGAAATTTGCATGTTGGCTGTCAGTTTTTCATTTGCAGCTGGCTACTCTTTTTTGAGCAGCCGCCTACTTCAAAACATTCTGACAGCTCTGATACCTGTGAATGATGTTTGTGGTTGCTTAGTTTTGTGCGGTCAGAGGTAGCTGTTGAAACACAGTTTGAAAGTTTCTTCTGTGTATTACAGAATTATAAATACCGCAGTAAGATTATGATAAATTGTCCAGGAAATGCTGTTGATATTAAGAGAACATTGGATGAGGTTGAGCATGACAGGCAGATAAAACAGGCACAAGGTTTTGCTAACTCACGATGTCATGCGAATTCAGTAATTGTTTTATTACACATTTTAAAGAAGACAAATTGATACGATGCCAAATGATTTTATTCAAAATGGCTATGTTCAAATTCAAAATGCAGACACGGACGAGGGGCTTGGGAATGGCTCGTTTGAACTTGACATGCTAAATGCAATATCTGCTGCAGCTATTGCATTTAGCATGTCAAGTTCATGTGACATTGACAATTAATTGTTTGCTGTCGACCAATCAGATTTGCAATAGTGAGTTCAATGTATAATGTGTGTTGTCTTCTTCTTACTCAGGTTGATGACCCAAGCCTACCAGATGGCTACCAACTTATTAACACTAAGAAATAACTTCATTGTTAATATATGTGTTCTTACAAACTCTGAAAATAACTGTTTCTCATCTCATGCTTTGTAAAAATTAATGTACAGCTACAATTATTCTATGGGTTGTGTTGCTGTAAACAGAAATAAAGTGCTCTCCAGTATTTTACTGAATACAGTGATTCAACAGATTTGTCCAAAGTTAATGGTTACTGCCTGTGAGAGGAAGGAGGGAGCAGAGCTACATTCCAGTGGTCCTTTTATAATGCATTCACACTCGTCAAGTAAACATGTTTCATTAGATAAATATTAAAACCTCAGGTGGAATTTGGTACAAATGTCACAACAGTAGATATTATTAAAGACAAACACGACGTATAACGACGTATAATTAAGTGATTCCGCGCGCTGATTGGTCGAGACGTTCGGAATATTTAACAATTAGACCTCAAGGCCGAATGTGCTATGATGAATATCTATTGATATCATAGCACATGAGGACGAGAGGTCTAATTGTTTTAGTATAAACCAACTAGTTGGTCGGTTTTGGCAATGAATTCCATTATTGTATGTTGAAAAAATCAAGTTTTCTTGTAAAGAAAGGTGGTGGTTTTGCCAGGCACGGTCTATCACTAATAGAGCATTAGTAGCTCAGCCAATCAGAATGCAGGATTTGTAATAGACCATTAGTTGGTTTATGCTAATTTGCTATATTCACCTACATGTGAATATAACATTGAAAGCATTGGGGATCGCGCGCAAACTTTCTTACAAGAAACCAAAAAAATACCCCTAATCCGATTTTTTGTCAAAAAATCTTAAAAGTCGCTTGAGTAATTATTCGCCGAAATTTACGTCGCCTTCGGAAACTAATTGTTAAATATACTAGGCATGTTTGGAGCTCTCGTGAGGTTTCTTCTGCACTGTGTCTCCTCGGGTTTTCGAACTGCACAAAAAAGGTTTGCAATTTGCGAAATGTAGGGCAAAATCCTTTGATAAAAAGATCGCCTATAATTTCGGAAACGGAGTTCTGTCTCGAATAACCCTAAAATTTTCGGACTCGCAGCCTTTTTATTCCGAACAGACAGACCATAGGGAATAAAAACGTACCCTTGTCTGTATTTTTGTTCAAGGACATAATAATAATACTAATTCACAAGAAGTTTTGAACTATTTCCCGTTTGGTGCCCAGATCGAATTTACTTACTCGCGTACAGAAACGTTTTTATTTTCTTGTTTTCTTGCTTTAACAATTTTTAGTCGTTTTTAAAGTTGTTTACTTCGTCTTCATCCTTTGCAGGAAATGTAGCTTTGCACGATTTTTTTTCATGAGAAATACTTGGGACTTAGGGGGACTTATATCGTTGAGGAAAACGTGATGTGGCAAAGGTCTCGCAGCAATCCTGAACTCGCAAAACAGAGCGGAACAGCCTTATGTTTTGCGATATCCTACTGGGCTTTCAGCTTCCTTCAGCTCCAAGATTTTTTCCTTCTCTGCAATAGCAAACCAACGTTTTTTAAAGGTGGTGCCGAACACAAGCTTTTACAGTTTTATGCACCATGCAAAGCCTGATAACAAGTATGCGATACATCAAAGCGATAGAAAGTGATGGAGAAAGTAGTGAAGATGACCATTATGATGTTGCAAACACCATTTCTGTTTTGGAATTGTGCAGGTTAGTCAAAAACGTCCTTGACTCATACGTTTACAGAAAAAGAAGGAAGAATTAGAGGGGAAAACATTGAACTGTGCGAACTACAGAGGCGTACCTCTATTCGCCCCATGTAAGGTAATCCAAGCAGATCTTGTATTCCGGATTCCAGCACTTGTATTCCGGATTCCAACCTACTGGATTCCGGATTCCATACAAGTGGATTCCGGATTCCATAACTCTCAAAGAATCCGGATTCTTTATCTGAATAAATTCTTGGATTCCGGATTCTCAAGGCGTTTGGATTCTGGATTCCTGCTATATGGATTCCGGATTCCATTCTAGGGATTCCGGATTCCAAAGCTAACAAAAAGTCGGATTCAGGATTCTGGATTACCTTACATGGGGCGACTCTATTAAGCGGCCACCCTCGGGACCAAGCCAAGTGGCCGCTTACAGGGGCGCAGCCAGGAATTTTGGCTTGGGGGGAGGCCGGATAGTGAAAACATGGCACGAAAATTTTCAAATTTCCTTCAGTAAATACAGTAAATGTATGGGAGAATCTCGTGAGAAAGGGGCTTAATGTAGGTAGTATAAAAAAAGTTAGATAGATAGATAGATAGAAAATTGCTTATATAGCGCTTTTATCATCGCTCAAAGCGCTTTACATTAACGGATAACTCATCCTATAAGAACCAGCTTTATAAACATGAGTGTGCGTTAGTATTGTGAGTTCTATGACACTGAGGTTGGGCAACTTCCGACGGTCCTAGTGGTTCTTTAACGTCCCTCTGGTTCCGGTTAGTGTGGTGTATGTGAGAGACGGGACCTACGGTTTAACGTCCTTATCCGAGAAGACGCGAAGGTCTAACCATTTGCAGATGTTAGAGCAAAGGCAGCACCTTCTCCTCAATTATTAGAAAAGACCCTGAGTGTTGGCCCGGCCAGGGTTTGAACTCCCAACCTCCCGAACATAAGCCCGGCGCTCTACCACTGCGCTAACCGGTCGTCGGTAAACTAGAACCACCACCGGAGGTTTGAGTTGCATTGTCACAACAAAGATTAAAGAAGAATTTCCTGTTGTTGTCAATTGTCACAACATTTTCTGTCACCAAAATGGTATAAACAATCATTAGTAGGACTTTTTGGAATAATAGCTTGGGACTTTAAAAATTGGCCGCTTAATAGAGGGTGGCCGCTCAGTAATGGAGGTACCACCGTATATTGCTCGTGTATTATACTGTGAAAAATTGTGTCCATGTATTTGTTAATTCGCCTTGCCAATGAATAATAAACCTGTGCTTTTCTTTCCAAGCGTGGGCCTTATCGTTCGTTTGTAAAATCATCAGTTTTAGAAGCTCTTCCATATTTTTAGCCTGTGAGACACAACTCAGATAACCACTATGCCTATTTTGCTCGTTCAGTGGTTGCAGAAACATAGTATAATGTTTCTGGTGCTTAGCCTCCATTTGTTCGTACGTGCACGCAAGCGTAAACTAAACTCTCTTTATGACGGGCTTCCTGTGGTACAGGAAACCCAGCCCCTGCTGGTAAAGCTGGCAACAGGCCACGCACGATGTACTCGTGCATACTTCTTGGACATTATCGTATTCAGTTTTCACACGTGCGAATTACGATATTTCTCAGTGGCCGAAATCCTGATTTATATAATATATTTTATGTTCATTTTACTCTCTGATTACTCGATGTAAAAATAGAGAGTATTTAGGGAGCATTCATTATTTATGCCAGGGGGTGGGCTGGCAAGAATTAAGGGGGGGGGGGGCATGTTAAATTCGGCACGTTCAAGTAGGGGGTCACCAGAAAATATGAAAACAACTGTGAGGGGTCATCTACATTTTATGGCAGTGACTTTATTCAGCATATGGATACAAGGAGACGCACGCCTGTAAAATTGCAACAAAACTGTTCATGCACGCAGGAAATGTGTCCTAAAAATACAGGAAATGGTCTACTTGGTATCTAGATGTCCCAACATTTCGTCCTGATCTAAAGTGGGAGGGAGGGGGGGGAGGGGGGGCTATCATTATTATAAAAATTACCTAACGGTTTTTTTTAGGTTTTTATTGATACTTGGAGGGGGGTAAGAGGTTTTTGGGGCTGAATGAAAAATGAAAAATCTTGCCAGCCCACCCCTGGCATAAATAATGAATGCTCCCTTATGAGTATCACGGAATGTCCTTCTAGATAAACTAATGGCTTATCCAGGAAACCTGGTATTAGGATGTAAGAAACCCAAAAGCGACAGAACTGATTGATCACTGTGAAAGGAGCTAGGATAGCCGAGAGTAGAGCAGGTAGTGTTGCGTGACTTGACCCGAGCGGTTGCGAGTAGGCTGACTTTCTGAAGGGCTTTCGAGGTCTCTCACGTGAGGATCGCCTAGCTCTTTGGTCGATGAATCAAAGTTTCTAGTTCATTGCTACGCATTGTGTACTATTTCTGAAGATGTCGCATTTGGATTATAGGACACGGGGGCTAGCGGGCCTGTGGCTTCAGCCCCGGGAAGTGTTTTTCTCTAGCTGCCATTCCGTTCGCGTTTCAGCCCTGTTTACGTTTCAGTCCAGACTTCATTACAATAAAAAAATTCAAATTTAACTTCGTGACTCTTAGTAATGCGATTTATTTATTGACTGCAGCAATATATTTATTATCTACAAGAAGTGTAGCCAATGGTAACTCGTGTTTTATCCACCCCTGTCAACTATGACGTCACGGGTGACGGAGTAAGTATTTTTATTTTGATAGAATCAAAGATCGGCGTTACGTTACACAAAACACGATCACGGGTTTTCCTGTGATTGAACTGGGTATAAATCGGAGTATGCTTCTGTATCGCCTCGAACTAAGGTCAATAGTGACAGAGCTGATAACATATGGCGTGGAATAAAGTAATGGAACTGCAGGTCGATGATAGTATACTGGAAAGTACAGATAGTGGGTTCGAAAGCGAATCCGAAACAAACGATGCTGTGTGGCTCACACGAAGACTTTGCCAAGCTTACTGGTTAGTAATTATAACATATTAGCTTCTGAATCTCTCTCCTCCGTTCCTAAAGAAAACATTTGGCCATTGTAGGTGAACAAACACTAAGCTAAATCAACCCATATATAAAGCTTAGTTTCCTGCAAAAGCAGTGATGTGGCTAAGAGCTACGACGTGGCTAAAATGATTGAGGGGTTTGGTTTTACTTCATAAGTCGTCCGTACTGTACTTGTGTCGACCTTTGTTTTCGATACGATATGAAAATAAATATGTTCGTATCCTCGTAAATATCTATATTTCGCAATGACCTAAAGGCTCGGTACGTGCTGTCAGCCGCTGTCACGTAATCTATTTGTTCAAGTGGCTGTCACACAATCTATTTGTTCAAGTCAGTGGCTGGCACCACTGACCCCTTTTTGGCACACACATATGTCACATATTACCTGGCATTCGCATCTGCACGTGGACTTCAGGTTTCTTTATATAAGTAATATGTCACTTTCATTATTAACCAATATGTACTGTACATAGCTGTCTATGCTGGGTCGGCCACTCACTATATAGGCCCTAGGGGGGGGGGGGGGGGGGAGGTTAATGTGTCGCTTGCCTGCATCTCAAAACTGAGCGTGTCCCAATTTTGCAAGGCTGGCGTCGTGTCGTTCGTCGATATTTCGGTTATTTTGATGATTGCCCAAGAAAGAGGTTCTGAATATAAAGAACATCCGATCCTTTTGTGAGCCATGAAATCTGAAAGTAATCTAATGACCGTATTTATACTATACTAGGAGAGGCTAAACCGTCCAGGCGGCCTTAACATTTTTCGTTAAAGTGCCACTATTATCAAGTTTGAAAATTATTTACTTGATGCCTTATTTGAAAGAGCTGAGGCTCAGAAGAAATATGCTTCTTTCCGTTTTCAAAAATCTTTTTTGGTTCCGAAGATATTAGAGTTTGAAATTTGGCCGCCATTGCTCCAAAGTGTGACTTGATGACGTCACACTCTCAACAAACAAAGTGGTGAATTATTTGATGGTCTATATTTTGTTGGATTTCCATCAAATCCTATCAAATTTGCCACAGTTATTGAACTCACTCTTCCTGATAATTTTGTTTACCTTAATTGATTGCCATGGCAACAGCCTTTGTTCCAGACCACCCCTATCCAAAATTTTAGATGAGGCTATATCTTTTGAAGAAATCAATTGTAACCTACATTGCCTTGCCCACTTATCTTATTTAGTAGTAGCTCGCTTTTAGTAACAAGCAAATTGGTTAATTCTGAAATCTGGGCAGGAAAAAATCGGGAAATCTTAAAATCGTCTGGGGAGTCTGGGATTCAGGGGGTTGCCATGGCAACCCTGATTGATGAGTCACATCACTCTGTTCAAGTCAAGCATTTAATTCTGCCAAGTTTGAGCACTCTAACTTCAAGAGGTATAGAGATATACCTCTTTTTAGTATTTAGGCATTGATCAAGTTGAGAGTGTGACGTCATCACCCATGCTAATTGCATATCGTTCTTACCTTAATAACTTCTGAACAAAAAACAGCTATCGGAAAACGGCATTGTTCTAGTTTTGCAAACCTGCCTAACATATGGAGAATTGACAAAGATTGGAGACCCTAATTTTTGATAATAGTGGCACTTTAAGGACGTCTAGTATAAAATTCGGAAGTACGTTAGGCCGTCTAGATGACTTAGCCGTCTCTAGTACCTTGCCAATCTAGTTCACCTATTTGATGTTCGTAAGATGTGATTTTTGACCCATGTTTTACTGAAAGTTGTCACCTCCAAATTGCAATAGCGGGCTATATCTCAGTCGCGTTTCAACCGATTCGCCTCATTTTTTGCATGCAACGTTCTTTAGAGTAATCTATTATTCGTGGACAAGAATCTGACATTCGAATTTTTTCAAATATGTGACGTCACACTTTAGAACTCTTTTCTTTTCACAAAAAGGCTGAATCATCTGTCATGGAGACATGAAATCTTCAACAATCCAGTGTAGCCCCAATTCGCTCTAAATTATTTGTTTTTACACTTCCCATGTCTTCCCATAATGATTTGCCACATTGTTTAATTTAATAGAACACGCCGAAAAAGATACACTTTTCTGATTCAGTGATGACCCCTGCTGTGTACAAAACGGAGTAGCCTAAATAAAACATACTGCCGAAGGGGGGAGGGGGCTCCTATAGCTATGTTTTGAAGTTTCGTGTCAACATGTGGGGAAAAACCTGTTTGCTCCCTCCCTCCCAGCAAAAACAAAGGATGACCAACTTCCTCCCCCCCCCCCCCCCCCCCTCCGTGCCAAAAAATAAGGAGTAAGCGTAGAATCTGCTGTAGCATAGACGAATATTTCGATAGTCAAAATTCATATGTTTTCTTTTTGTAATCAGTATTTTGTTCTCGAGTGTAATAAAATTCTTACTGGAGTAGTCCGAGGAAAAAGAAATCCTGTCGATGGCATCGAAAATTAAAAGGAGTAATTTATATATTTTCTTTTAGCCTCGGTTCCAAGTGAGAATTTAAACATATCGAAATTGGTCTATGCTGGTCCCAAAATTTATTAGTGATATCAAATTGTTATAATTAGCGGTCTTTTCACGCCGCCCGGGCTACTAGCCCAGCTCACGAGAAGCTCTCGACCTCTGATGGTACTGTGACGAAATTCTTGTAGACGTTCATGCATGTGCACCAAATTCAACAAAAGAATTAACTTCGTACGTATAGAGATAACCTGGAGCGTTTTCGATGGCAATATGTGCAAGAAAAGTTATATGATAGTTGTATTGTATGAATCGGAGTGGCGAATCTACCACTACGTTTGATTGACAAGGACTTCCTTTCGTACGGCCCGTGACACCAGACATGGTTTGCGTGACCTAGTATGGCTGATGTGCGTCATGCTTGAGCTGCCAGCTCTTCATTATTCACGTAAACTCTTGAACGGAACAAACAGTTTATTGAGTCAAGTATACAGTAGCCGTAGTTTGGGACAAGAATATTCTAAAACGCCACTCATATCCTTATGGTAACTGGTTGCGAAAGCCACGGAAAAAGGAGCAAAACGACGATGGTTGGATCTGAAAAGCGCTGAGATGCAAGCACCTTATGACACTATGAGGTATGCAGTTTTACAAAAGATGCTCTAGGCAGCATTTGTAATTTCTTGATGTTGAAGTGCGCTTGTGACAAATGGGTGAAATTCTTCTTCGTCTTGCATTTAACAACATTTTCTGAAACATAATTGCTCTCCAAGAAGCTTAGTTGAAGCTCCTTTTTTTAACTTTTCCGTTTTAGAAACTTAGCTTAGCGTTTAGGATGTTAGTGAACTGTGCATATCCAAAGAAATCAACAACATTGGAAATGTTTCAATCCGATCAATTTTATTAACCCGATTGCGAGGACAAATGCTCTTACTACATCTCAGATACGTCGTTTGCCTTTTTGTGGTCTAACAAGCTCTTTCTAAGTAGTTTTGGGAACTTTTCTCTTATAGCATATAATGTGCTCACAAACAATGTGCATTGTCCTTATAGATAGTTTGTTTTTATTACATGTAAATAACTAAGTGATCTAAGTGCGCCTTCCGAGACGTTGGTTTGAAATGTTTTTTTTGGGTGACTCTCCAACCGATATGACGTGATCGCCATTTTGCGTGCGTGATCGCGTAGGGGTACTCACTTTACAATCTTTTGGCGCAAATCCGTTTTTCTGCACGTACTCAGTATACTACAATGCTGACTCAGTGTGATTAGCAATTCCCCATTCACTTTCGCCTTCGTCTAAGTAATAGGCTTATAGAATAACTAGGGGCTTGGATGCGATTCCTATGCCATCATATGTAACCCCTCCAAATTATACAAGAACTAGACAATATCACCCCGAAAAATTTGCAACCATAACCTGCAAAACAAATGTCTTTAAGAAAGCTTTTTCCCACAGGCAATAAAACTATGGAATGGTCTGCCTGTTGGCGCCATAACCCAGCCCACTATTGACAGTTTCCATAGTTTCCTCTACTAACTATGCCTATACTGACCACGTATACTATTTATTTATTTATTCTTTCTCTTAGTTATATGATTGTATTTTATACCTTCACGTAATGGCTATGCCTTTGTGAAGTAAAGTATTAAACGTAAACGTGCAGTTCTTCAAAATAATTTTAACAAAAAAAAAATATATCGATGCTGAAAAAACGTTTTGAGAATTATTTCAAGACTGTGCGTATTGAAGAGGTAAGTTTCGCCAATAACCCTTTTTTCGCTTTCAATTCTAATTGCTTTTCTTCTTTATTTCTTTTTAAAATGAGCTGTTTTAAGAAACCCCGTAGACAGCTCTCGAAAGTGGAGTGTTTTTGTCATTTCAGACATGAATCCTATTTTGAGTTTTTTTTATTGAAGTCGATTAAAAAGTCCATTAAAAAGTTATAGTGAAATTCCTAAAAAGAATCGGTCAATGAATCAATGAAGCTTCAATGGAGAATGATTGAATGAATAAATGGTTTGGATTTTCTACTTGACAATGCAGGCTTGCAAGCCAACCCGTACATCGTATGTCGACATTTTGATGAGCAGTTCTTTGACCTATAGTTGACCTCTAGGATCACGAGATTATACAGGCTTGAGTTTCGCGCACGCCATCTAAGCTAACAACATACGGAGGTCCCACTGAGCTGCGGCTTGTCGCGATGCCTCGGGTTCCTAAAAAATTATGGCAAATTCACGCAGTTCTATTGATCAGGGCGTCAGGCAATTCATTGATATCCCAGACGTTTCCGAGATAAGCGAGATAGATACCCTCTCAGAGGACCCTATAACAACATTAGTAAGACGGGATTTCGAGCAAACTCAGCGCAGAGCAAGTAGTGCACTGCGAAGATTTTCACTTGCAGTTCCACGTATGGTAGAAAGACCTCGGCACCTGCAGTACCGGTAAAGTACATCTGCAATACCTTTTTGCCTGCGCATTCTGTCGGTTTAAATACGATCGCTGCCGCCTTCTTACTGTCGTAAGTCGCTCTTACAAATAGGTGTAATCTAATTACCTCGACTGCGCCTTGTCTCTACTCACACCTACGATCTCAATTATCAGTATAGTGCCTCTAACAGGTTGCTTTCGCGTGCGTTCCTTTTTTCCTTGAAGTACTGATTAGAGATAATTGAAATCATTATTTATACCTTTTGTTGCGCAAGTATTTCTACATTCCTAAAGCCTATGTTATCCGATTTCACCCTGAACTGCCAAGTGAAGCAGATTATGCCTTGACCTGCTTCCCAGCTCGAGTGTACTCTCGACTCGGCGGAGTCGCGTTGTTTTGTTCTATCTAATTATACTGCCTTGGGCTATGAGAAACATTTTCATCAAAATATTTTAGACCTAAAATTGCGCGCGAGAGAAAGGGGCACGGGGGCTTCATTTCCATTAATCGTATCTGTAATGGAAACCTTTGTTTTGGTAATATCGGTTACGCGCGGAATGCACGCGCGCTGTAATATCGATTTTTGGGACGAGATTACTAGACAAAAGACAATTCAAAACCTTCGTACATTGTAATGACAGGAGCTACCAGCCCTTTTTTCGCCGAATGCGTAATTGCATTGCCCCAAATGGCGGGGTACATGCCGTGAACGTACAAACTGTTTAACCATATTTATCACATGGAATTTGCACAGTAGGGTGAACTAAGCCTCTGTTTTAACCTTTACTGAAGCCTTCCGCACTGTCAATGGGTTTAGAAACATTGTTACATACTGTTTAGCCATATTCATTACACGGAATTTGCACAGTAGAGTGAACATAACTAATAGCCTCTGTTTAATACTGAAGCCTTCCGCTCTCTCAATGGGCTTAGAAACGTGGTCGATCCTTATGGATCAGTCATTTTAGAAGCGAACTGTTTATAATTTCTTCCATGCTGTAGAACCCTGTTTCAGATAGAAAATTCAAACTTTATTTATTATCCTTTGAGCTAAAACGCACTAATACTTTTTTCGCTGAATTGTTTCTCTCGTCTTTGTACCCTAGGAAGCAGCGGTTTCTTTCTGTCAGTCTAATACAATCTAGCAAAAAAGAAAGTCTAACTTTTTCGCTGAATTGTTTCCTCGTATTCGCGGTGTCTGGTATTTCGCGTGTCTGTTTTGCGCAATAACAGGCAAAAGGCTGACAGAAAACGAATTTTCTGAATAACAAAGCGATGAGATCTTTCCAACTGCGTTTACTTTACATTAAAGAATGTTTATGTTCTAATAGAAGCCATCGCAGAGGGTTATTTACCTGGGCTGGGAGCCGAAAGTGAAAGCGAGTTGTTCAGCGTTTGTCTAGCACGCTCAGGAATTCCCCTTTGTCTGACTCTGAGTGACGCAAAGGCTGTAAATATACCTTTGGTCGAAAAGGGTTGCTTTGGGCACTAATGTTTTGTGGTCCTTCAAGCAAAGAATCGCATCCTTCTCCGGCAGGTCCAAAATGCAGACTGAAAAATGCATACCGGATAATGCATACCACGTCTCTTCTCTCTGAAAACTCAAAAGATCAGTTTTATTTCATCGTGTGACGGAATGGCTAGCACGACATTATATTATATTACACTGACAAACTGCGGTAAAAGGCAGGAATATACTTTTCTATGGAAAATCCTGAAATTTGCGTGTATTGATCGGAGACGAAAATGAAACCCCCTTGAGATGTAAAAGATAAAACAAACACTACATAGTAACGGCATCCTGACAGTTCAAAATTCTTTGACTGTATATTCCTGCCTTTTACCGCAGTTTGTCAGTGTAATATAATATAATGTGCTAGCCATTCCGTCACACGATGAAATAAAACTGATCTTTTGAGTTTTCAGAGAGAAGAGACTTGGTATGCATTATCCGGTATGCATTTTTCAGTCTGCATTTTGGACCTGCCGGAGAACTCTTTGCTTCCACGGGCACACAACGGTTTTGTGCGTGTGTGTGTGTCAATGACCAAATCCGAAAGCAACCTTTATTGTCTTTATTGAATTTGGTGTATATCTTGAAAGGTTATTGTTGTCCACATTTGAAATATTGCTTATCCATTCGCCTAGGTTAGCCTTTTATAAACCTACCACGCCCAAATTCTATTGTTCAATGCAGGTTTTGAACCCTGATGCAAAACCTACACTATTTAAAAGATGGTAGCGGCATTTGAATAATTTAGGGGAGTGTGGGGCTGAATGTAAGACCCGGTACAGGTCTTACATCCAAATATAAAACCTGTACCGGGTCTTACATTAAGCTACACGCTCCTCTAAACTAATCAAATCACAAATCAACCCTAGCACCAGAATTAAATGATTAGTCGCGCTCCCAAAAAATCAATTTTAAATTGTGCACTACTACTATTCTGTCTCAAAATTACACGAAAGTAAAACAATATCCATTGACTATCGTTAGGAAATTTAATGTAAACAATAAAACCAATACAATGATCATGTTCAATCCCTCAGTTCAATTCTATTCAATACAAATTGTATTTCTTTCCTTTGCTTTTTCAAGAAAAAAGTCAAATTAAAACTCACAACATCGTCATTGCTTGTCATATTTCGCCGGTATGCAGTAATATCCAGGAAACAAATTGCTCAATCTGAAATGAAGAAAAAACAACATGTTAGGAATGTATACAAAGCTACTTTTAGAACAAAATAGAGCGAGAAACATTATACTATGATTAGCTACTAGAATTCACACAAGAGACGAGTTTCCCATCTGAGATTCTCGTCTTGAATGTTTCTTCCCTGTTCTTCTTTGATCACGCGAAAAAAACACAAAACGTTTTAGAAGGAGAACGTCTGGCTATTCAATCATGTACACCAGTTTTCTTGACTACAGAAACTGAAATTAAGCAAAAATGTACTTCAATCTCAAACATTGCGTATTTACCTTTCTTTATCCATCCCATGGACGACGTTAACGTTCATCCCAAATTTTGCTGGCCATCTGCAGTTTACAAAATGCGCAACTATTCCGCACACATGTTTACACG
The DNA here is from genome assembly GCA_033964015.1 of Scolanthus callimorphus. Taxonomy (NCBI): domain Eukaryota; kingdom Metazoa; phylum Cnidaria; class Anthozoa; order Actiniaria; family Edwardsiidae; genus Scolanthus; species Scolanthus callimorphus. Next base: position 20,743,026 of record CM066913.1, read on the forward strand.
GCAAGCATTGAAGCAATCTGAAATTCAAATATCCCACTGCCAAGCCCCAGAAAAGGCGACTCGTTGTGTTGCTCTGCTATTGGATAGAATTTCTATAGAACAAGACACTTGTTAACCTTTTGTTAACAAACCTTTTGTTCGGGGTAACGTTATTAGGACTTTTTGTTCATTTCTGCCATTTCTGACAATGGCACACAGAACGCGATAAAACAGTGATAATGAGCTTTCCATAAAAACAATAGAATTTGGGTGTGGTAGGTATGTTAACAAGTTCAAAACTACGTAGATGACAATAGATGTACATTTCAAGAACAAAACAATGAAATATTGAATAATAGAATTTTGGCGTGATATGTCATAATAAACAAGTTTAAAACAACGGAATCGGTCTTGCGTTTCGGCTTCAATCACCTGTCAGCCTTGTCATCAATAGCAGTCAATAGGGCTTTTAATATCACAAAACATCGTGTTATCATGGTTTTATTTATTTGCTAATGAGTTTTCCATTGAAACAATAGAATTTGGGCGTAATAGGTTTTATAAACAAGTTCAAAACTACGGAGTCGGTCTTGCATAGAAATTCAAAACCTCCCGCTCCGCGGTCGGTTTTGAATTTCTATGCAAGACCTCCTCCTATGTTTTGAACCTATATTTAGCAATGGGTATATACATCCCAAACCCAGTCCCTAAGCCAGTGTTTTCAAACGTCTACTCAACGGTTGATACGCATGATTAATCGAAATCCAGTTCTCGTTTTATCACAAATATTAATACTTTTGTATCGTTTTTTCTTGTCAATAGGGAGAGAATGAAAATCGATAACAAAGTTGAATGGAGCAAAAGATACACAGACCTCCCCTGTGAAAGGCTATGTCCAGTGAAAAGGTCCATCAGTGTAGCTACAACAGGCCCTGGGGAGGGCATTATGGGTATTACCTTGGACCAGAGACATTTAGATTCGTTTAAACCCGAGGAGCTGTCGGGCGCAAAGTCAAATCACATGGTAACTGAATGGACGAGGAGACACTATAGGGCGTACGGTATAGGGACCTCTCTCTACGAGCGTGATCCGCACACACCCGCGTATGTTGGCGATCCGATAGCGGACGTCTACGCGGTCATAGCACGTCCAAACAACAGCATTATTTCCGTAGCAGACGGCGTGAACTGGGCAAGAAATCTCGCTTGGCAGCCCGCTGTGGAGTAGCGGGCTCAGTGCAGTACCTCAAACAGTACTTGAGTACAGCGGCGTCTACCCACGATGTCATGCACTTACTACTCAAGTCCTTCGAGTTTGCACAGTCGTGTATTATCAAGAGCGATGCTACCTTGACAACGCTCTGTACTGCTGTAGTTGTGGAGTTGGAAGGCATAGACCAATGGGGATTGTGCGTGTTAAATGTCGGCGATAGTCTAGCGTTTGTTTATAATAGTGAAGACGGTGTTCGAGAAATCACTATAGGATCACATTGTGAGCAACGGGATATGCAGTGTCCGGGTGGCTCACTAGGGCCAGTATACGGCTACAACCCGGACTTAAGAAACCTTACTTTCTCGTTCACTAAAGTGTCTCCGGGTGACGTGGTGTTCCTGACTAGCGATGGTGTGTCGGATAATTTCGACCCTGTGGTGTCTCACTGCGGCCACTGCCAAGGCACCATGAGGCCATCCCTAAGCGCCGACTCCCTGGTGGAGCTCTACCACCAAACCTGTGCCTCGGAAAGAAGGGACAACCCTGTTACCCTCCCCTCCCGTACAGAGCAAAACTACTCCCCCTGGGATGTCCCTCCAGTCAGGCTCAGCAAGACTCTTCATGACATGACGCAGGTAACGTTCATTGTCATGCAGCACTGACTTGTACTTTTCAATACACTTGCAATAGCGCTGTTCACGCTGGCGTCATCCATTGTTATTAATGTGCCAACCAGAGATCGATTGGTTCACAGAACAAAGGGCGCTATTCAATCTACGGTTGGCACATAGCATTAGAATGGTAATGTTGATAAACGAGTGAATAGCGCTATAAGACCATTCACAAGATCGTCGAAAACTATTGGAATATGCGTTTACGATGCATGGCCGCTCATTTCTATCAACCAATCATATTTACAACTAAACGCAGCTGTGCATCAGTGATCACGTGCTCACCGCGTGATAGTGATTCTACTTCGCTTCTCTTACAAACCATGCGCTACGTGTTCAATGAGTGATAGCGTTTTTCATTGGTCCTGTGGATGACTGACGAGGAAACCATTCAGCAGCAACTTGTATTTTCTCTCGTTCCTGTTTGGATATTTGGTAGTAGATATTTCGTCTTCCTGCAGTCAATTCAAATTTGCTCTAAAAGCAAGATTTGGCGTAATTTGATGGGGTTATTATTCCATTAATTCATATCCTTCAGGTGATACAAGCAGAGTCCCCCGCGGATCATCTTTCAGCAAGCGAAGTGTGTGCGAACCTCCTGTCGCACGTGATTAAATGCACAAACGAGAAGCGGACATTTCTAGAGCAAGTTAGTCACGATGGCCAGAGCTTGGCCAATGGGAGAATGAGGAGAGCGAAAGACGGGGAGATCAAAAGACGTGTGAAACAATTCCCAGGGAAACTCGACCACGCTACGGTAGTGGCATTTGAGGTGGGGGACTTCCCTCAGGAGCACCTCCGGCTTGTGTCCGCTGGTCCGGAGGCTCACCGGTCCCAAGGCATAGTAGACAGATTACAGACCACATTCAGATCATTAAGGCGCGGTAATGGTTACGAGCTGAGTAGCAATGACGAAGCAAGTTACAATGAGCTTTACAATTTGCTCGCACCTAGCTAGTCGTGTTTTATCAATTTGCTCTCCCCTAGCTAGTCGTGTTTTATCAACTTGCTCTCCCCTAGCTAGTCGTGTTTTATCAACTTGCTCTCCCCTAGCTAGTCGTGTTTTATCAACTTGCTCTCCCCTAGCTAGTCGTGTTTTATCAACTTGCTCTCCCCTAGCTAGTCGTGTTTTATCAACTTGCTCTCCCCTAGCTAGTCGTGTTTTATCAACTTGCTCTCCCCTAGCTAGTCGTGTTTTATCAACTTGCTCTCCCCTAGCTAGTCGTGTTTTATCAACTTGCTCTCCCCTAGCTAGTCGTGTTTTATCAACTTGCTCTCCCCTAGCTAGTCGTGTTTTATCAACTTGCTCTCCCCTAGCTAGTCGTGTTTTATCAACTTGCTCTCCCCTAGCTAGTCGTGTTTTATTAACTTGCTCTCCCTAGCTAGTCGTGTTTTACCAACTTGCTCTCCCCTAGCTAGTCGTGTTTTATCAACTTGCTCTCCCCTAGCTAGTCGTGTTTTACCAACTTACTCTCCCCTAGCTAGTCGTGTTTTACCAACTTGCTCTCACCTAGCTAGTCGTGTTTTATCAATTTGCTCTCACCTAGCTAGTCGTGTTTTATTAACTTGCTCTCCCCTAGTTAGTCGTGTTTTACCAACTTGCTCTCCCCTAGCTAGTCGTGTTTTACCAACTTGCTCTCCCCTAGCTAGTCGTGTTTTACCAACTTGCTCTTCCCTAGCTAGTCGTGTTTTACCAACTTGCTCTCCCCTAGTTAGTCGTGTTTTACCAACTTGCTCTCCCCTAGTTAGTCGTGTTTTATCAGTTCAAAAGAGCGTATTTTAGGTGACTGTTTTAGAATTTAGAACTCAGAATAGTTACTCCCTAGATACCTCGCGCGACGGGAGGGGCAGTCAGGCCCGGGGGGGGGGGGGGGGGGGACTCCCATATTTTTTGTCGGGGATGATCGTCGTATCTTTAAGGGGTTAAAATCACGACGGTTTGGTCTCTTTTAGGGGTGATTTTGATCTTCAATAAATTTTAGGTAGATTGGTATCTTTTAGGGCCGAAACTGTGTCCAAATTGTTTTTTCTTATGATGGTGCTTCTAAAAACCGTGTAAGAAAAATATATTATTCGATGAGAAGACGATAAATTAGAAAGAAACACGGAAATTTCTTGTTGGGTATCTCTTCACCTGCTACCTGTGTCCTTCGCACCCACTTGGTACATAAGAGCTCATCTTTTAGGGTAATAAATTTTTGGAGCCACGCCATGGCCCGCCATGTTTGGTATGTTTTAGGGGTAAAACTGAAAATTTCCGACGATCATCCCCGACAAAAAAATATTGGAGTCGTCCCCCCCCCCCCCCCCCCCCCCCCCCCCCACCTGTAAGATCTTACAGCAGGTAAATCAGCTGATTTAAATGCTGGCAGGTCAGACATTACGGGAGACAGTTCCAGATTCGTACTGTCCTTTGAAACTAAACGCGGAGCGAGACATATTCAACATTGACTGGCCAATCAATTTGTAAGCCAGTGCTTCCTTGGCTTACAAGCAGATACGCCCCTGAAAATAAGAGATATATAATTATTGCCGTAACTAACGTTGTTGAGATGTTTCCCAGGGAAACATCCGTCCGCTGGCGGACGAAAAACAACAACTACAGGCAATAAATAACAGTACACGGAATACGTCTTAAGCTATTTTCAAGAACAACGCTTCTCTAAACGATTTACTTTCAGCGACATTATTTCATCGTTTCGCTTGCATAAAAAAACATTAAAATCGTTTCCGCCGTTTTTTAAATACAGTTTTGGATCTTAAAAGATCGTACGTGAATGTGACTACATATTGCTTAGATTAGAAATCCTCCCCTTTTTACCTCCCAGTAATGCCTTATTGTGTTATTATGACTGGAAAAAGTAAATTAAGTTCAAGAACAACGCTTCTCTAAACGATTTACTTGCATCAGTTTCAGTTTATTTTCTCGTTATAAACTAAAAAGGATCGTACTTTTGAGTACATATTGGTACAACTTGCATCCATGTTTTATCTCCAAGTATTGTGTGATTATGACTGGAAAAAGTAAATTAAGGTTACTGAGAACCTTCGCGCACGTTGTTCGGAAAAAAAATCATACACGTCCTTAGTTTAATCAAAATATGACAACCTATATATCGTTGGAAAGCTTATAGAATTGACTAGCGCGCTATGGCAAAAAGAAATCACTTATCGATACCTGTAATTTTTCTTAAAGCATTGATTAAATATTTTGGTGTGCTATTTTCACGAGCTAACCCTGTCGAACTGCTGGACCATGACTCCCAAGTAACATATTGTTTTAATCCTTAAAGGTGTTCCTCAAAAACCATGTCTGCGATTTTTAAATTTCGTTTACTTCAAAAGTTATGAATTTTTTAAATTTTTAGAGCGTGAAAATTCTACAAAATTTGACCTTCCAAATTTAAAAGTTCGATAACTTTTGAACAAAGCAAAATTTTAAAAAACGCAGACACGGTTTTTGAGAAACACCTTTAAGGGTGGAAACAATGTGTTACTTGGGAGTCGAGGTCGAGCAGTTCGACAGCGTTAGCTCTTGGAAATCTCACACCCGAATTTTTAGTATAACCTTTAAAAATTTCTAATTATGAAAAAATTATTTCTTTTTGCCATAGTTCGCTAGTCCATTCTATAAGCTTTCCAACGATATATAGGTGATATGTTTTGGTTAAACTAAGGACGTGTATGATTTTTTTTTGGAACACGTGCGCGAAGGTACTCAGTAACCTTAAAAAAGAAATTGCAAAGCATAAACTATTTGTAGCTTTTGTGATTCAGAGGTGAATATATGTGGTTTGTAGGAACTTAGTTTAAAAGACTTTGTACATGTTAAATGAACTAGTTGTATTGTACATAATGCAGTTTTGTAATTATTGAAGATCTTGAAAATATTTTGTAGAAAGTATATACCTTATATATAATGATGATTTGAGATAATTGTTCTGGACAATACTGAATTTAGAATTTTTGTACAGACAGCAATATTTTATATTGGAAGAGTTGTAAATAAACACCAGAAGACATCTCGGATTGTTGTTGTGTTTGTTGGATGTTCGGCCCGAAAGGGGCAGGGTTTTCAGTGCAGGGGCGTACGCAGGGTTTTGAAAGGTCTCAGACACAGTCCCCCGAAAATAGACCTTTTTCCAAAATGACCGCCGCAAATTCACATGTCTTAAAATTAAACTGACTGAAAATCAAATACTAGCACTAGAAAGAGTATCCTCACATTAGTAATCCTTTAAATTTTCGTTATGCCAAGTGCCATGTCAGCTGAGAAATCAGAGTCTGAAAATTGAAAATTTTACACTGAGACATTTGTATGACTGGGGGTATGACGCATACCCCCAGTCATACAACGAAATTTTGGAGTTTTACTAAAGTGATGATGTGTGCTGGTGTTCATTTTTGACAAAAATCGATTTGAATTTTCGGCGGCCATTTTGGAAAAAGGTCTATTGAAGGCGCTATGTAACGTACGCCTTCACTATTTCAATCGCACCCTTGAAATTTCACGTGATGACCAATTTTTTTTTCGCTTTCACTTCCCTCCATTGCAGGACATAATAAACCCTGGCCGCGCGCAGTGAACACCCGATGGTGCTGCTCCGCCCGAAGATTTTGGTCCAGCAATACTGGATAAAATCAATTTTGTTCAGCTGATTTCACTACCAAACCTAGTTAAGGAACCACCGAGAACGTAATAAACCCTAGCAGTGACCACCTTAAGTGTCCCGTTTTCAAGAATTCAAAATTTTGAAATCTCTAGAAAATAAACCCTCCAAATAGACCTCTGATTAGATCAAGAAAATGTTCTACTGCTTTTCCAGGAAAATTAGGTTAAGGACGACTCTTCTATACAAATTCAACAATGGCATAGTATTACTGCTCCCGAGGGAAACAGCGAGATTCGAGGGAACATAAAACTAACAGCCTTAGATCTACACGTATAGACACTCCTTGGCATACCAGCATCTTCAGTCAAACCTGCAGTCCTTCAGCTACGGAACTCTCCCTAGCACTGTTGTCTCCTCAAAGACCGCCTTGCCCGCAATACGGGCATTGAAGGTGCCAGCCCACCTTTGGAGGCTATAAAACACCCCCTGACCACCCTTCTAGTATTAGCGGAAGCTAAGTTCTAAGGAGGGCCTTGGATGGTTTCAGTTGCGTTTGATAGTTTCAGACGTTTCAGTCGTTCATTTTCATTACAATTCAATTTTGTTAAAATGTACAGATGACACCAACCTTCTTTTCCAGCTTTTGCGCGAAACTTTCTTTGCCAGTCTTTGGTGACCATCAATCAGCTTTCAGATTTCGGTAGCGATACTTGTAGTTTTCATTGACGCCGTTATTACTTTCCGGCGTCAATTTTCAACTGATCGAAATATGTTCAGAAATTTGATTTTCTAATTCACAAATCCACCTAATTAAGTCCCAAAGGGCGATTGAAAAGGCTTATTAACAGCAAAGGACCAATCCCATCGCCTCCCAAATAGTTGATGAGATGTCATTTCGAAGCTTCAAAGGAATTTGCACCATGAAATCATTCGACTATAACCAGAACCCTGTTCAGTTTTCTTTTCTAATATTCAGATCAACAAATTCCTTAAGAATTTGGAAACAATAGCTTAATTTTCTACATATTAGCAGTATTCACACTAGAGGACGGAAATCTCGGTTTCACACTAAGACGAGTTTTCCGTCTCTAGTCTGAATACGGCTAATAAGACGCAACAAAAAGGTTCCTACTCATTTCAGGCGCCATTTTGGCAGCAACATACTGATAATTTTTTTATTGAATTTGGTAAACCAAACATCATTTTTTGTTCGTAGATATTTATACGTATCGTATACACCCATTCAGAAAAATTTCACCGTTGCAACTTTCTGTTGTAGTCGGCGGCGCGTCTTGGGGAGAATTGCTAGTATGATTCTGTTGTACAACTATTTGCTCCCATGACGCATAGCGGGCTACAATATAAAATAGACAGTTGAGACAGTGCAACCTTTCTGTTGTAGTCCGCGGCGCGTCTTGGGGAGAATTGCTAGTATGATTCTGTTGGTACAACTATTTGCTCCCATGACGCATAGCGGGCTACAATATAAAATAGACAGTTGTGACGGTGCAACCTTTCTGTTGTAGTCCGCGGCGCGTCTTGGGGAGAATTGCTAGTATGATTCTGTTGTACAACTATTTGCTCCCATGACGCATAGCGGGCTACAATATAAAATAGACAGTTGAGACGGTGCAACCTTTTCTGAAATGGGTGTTTTCGTCTTATAAATTAAATGAAAACGATACCAAAGGAGTGCATGTCTAGTCCTCTTTAACAAAAGGCATGGATATTTCCCCATAACCCATCACGCGCTAAAACATATTGCCATGTTTAATTTAGTCAGTCCTAGGATTTTGACCCGCAAAACCTTGCATAAGGTTTTGTTATTATGCTTGGCATGTCATGTGATTCGCCTAGCACCTTAAAAGAAAAGACGGCTGAAAATTCAGGCTTAGATCTAAAGGAAACAAGTTGTTACAATCAAAGGAGGCAAGATACATGTTTAAAATGTCACATTTATTGTAAAATCTTTTATCTTTATAGTAAAACTAGCGATGATCAAGCAAACCGCACCCATAACGTCTGATACAATTCAATGGAATTCAGCAAAATTTGGATCAAGTGTTTCATTTTTTTGTGTTATCCCTCAACATGATCTGGTTATTGTCCAGACTTATAATATATATCTGTTTCACCGTCATGAGGGACGGACCATTAGATATTTCCGGGGGAGGTTGCAGGTTTTTCCTCCTTGTGCAAGGATGTTTTTTCCTGGCTCAGAGACGTGCCGGGATTTTTTGTGAGCCGAAGCTGTTATTTTCTTCTCCCTAATCAGCTTACAGGAATTTATTTTTCTAAATCAGAAGTTTGCGCGTGATTTTTGAGAGATTTCTTCAACCCTCCCGGAGTTATCTAATGGACTGTCCTGTATAAACGACAAAATTTCCATCAGGGAATGTTCTAGATGTGCTGGCCATCCTCCATAATCACGAGTGATGCACGCGAACCTCACGTGGCTTCCTCCTCTGACGGTGAGGTCTTTTCTGCATTCTCTTCATTCAAAATCTTCTGTAGGAGTCTATCATAAACCCAATGACCGCCGACCTCGTGGAAAAGCTGAAATAAACCAGTAGATAAATTTGCTGTGTGTCTGTGCGAGGAGCGTTTCTGATTGGTTGATGTTCCTGTCTAAATTCCCGCCATTTTTGACGCGCGCGTTGACACAGGAAGCCCGTAATATAAATATTTTTAATAAGCTACGAATTTAAAGATTACGAGGTCTACTTTCCATTTGTTTTCTGTAAGAAGACTTGGTGAATTGTAAAGCAGCTGCTACAGAAGTAAGTCATTGCTACGTGTATGGTAATATTCAAATGCATGCCAGTTGATTGTAAAACTGGAGTGCCTGAGGATAGCATAATGCACCATACTTCAAATGACTTGTCCCATGAAAACGCGAGTATGTTCAAGAGGAACTCCGTCGCTGATTCTTTAACAATTAGTCGCCGAAGGTGATGTGATTATTTAACCATTATCCTGCGAGATTGCGCAGAATATCGTCTGATACTTAGCCGACGAGGGACGAAGTCCCGAGTTGGCTAAAATCAGACGATATTCTGCAAAATCGAGCAGGATTATGGTTTTATTATTCAGCAAATCGATAGCACAAAAACCCTGAAAAAAAAATGACTTTTGTGTATTATTTACGAGCTCAAAACATCATATTTTCCTCAGAGACGGATATCGCACAATAGCTGTCATGTACAGAAGACAGCTATTGGCGTTCCAATGACCATATTTGGGCAGTGCATCGATGTGCTGAATAATAAAGGAGAATAGTCGCCGAGACGAAGTCGCCGAGACGAAGTCGAGGTAACTATTCGCCGATAATCACGGAGCCTGAGGCGACTAATATTATAATTGATCAAGTGATTCATAAGGTTTTTAGACAGAGAAACTTGTTTTTGTTGGACTTTTTCACGATCATAAGAAAATTCGCGCTATAATCACCTGTAGGCGATTATAGCAAGAGAAAACAAACCTCACGACCAATCAGCGCGCGGATGGTCTTATAATCACTTGAGTAATTATAATAAAAGCGATTATTGGATGAGGTTTTTGGGATATCCGGATTCCGGATATCACAAAAACAGAATTCAATAATTGTTTTATTATACATTGATTCTGTAAAAAATACTTTCGCGATTAACAAAGTTTATTTTTCTCTCAAGCAATTTCTTTTACACAAGCGCTTTTTCTACGGAAGCTATCCAAGTGCTCTAGGACCATGATGCATTGCGTGCGTCGAATCAAGAAACAGCAAGCTGATTCAAATAGCTGCGTGATTCCCAAATCCCTAAAGTAAAGCGCGCGCTCTTAGCCAATCAGAATCGAGATAGTGAGTACAATGTATAATAAACTATATAACAGAAACTGAATGACTATGGTTGGTGTGTGTACGCCAGTGCAGTGAGGACTCGTTCTTTTGCCCCAGCCTCTGTTCCTTTTATCGCAGAATATCGAAGAATAGCCACATAGAACTAACGTTACAGATGCAAATGCTTCTGCAATCACAGAACTTTATTGTAACACATTAAAGATGTAACGTACCTTCGTTTCCCATGATACGCCAATCTCTTTCCTCTGACGTGCCTCGGCTCGCTGTCGCTCCTCAAGCTGAAAAGAGTTCACGAGGGCAAGAGGAAAGGGTCGATAGAATTCATTCGAATAGTCCAGCTGTACTGCGATTTTCATAATTCTGGTAACTCCCACTTCGAGTGGACTGACAAAAATGGCAGCGTTAATGCGAAACTTACGTTGGACCTTGAAAATCGCTTATGCCCCTTGACGTTGAATGACAAATATTCAAAAAGCCTTTTGCAGACAGACTAGCAGCCCCCTGACTCAATGCTCCCAGCACTTTACTTCCTCGCAGGAATTTCTAGTCCAAGCGTATCTAAATACAAAACAACAAATTGCTGTTGCCATTACACGGACGAATATTATTTAGAGGAGAGTTTACCTTGTGTTTCGCCTCAGTTGCGCCATCTACGTTGCCTTTCTTTAGATTAACCGTCACGTGTTGCCACAACCTGGCAAGGGTAGAACAAGATATAAAACACAATTCAACAACATGGAATGATTTGCGCGCTAAAGCTTTCCAAAGGCCTCACTCTCGAACTGTCGTCCAATGAAAATATTATAAAGAGTAGGCATATACTCTATAAAGCCATTGGACCATTTTTTCCAAGTGTAAGCGGCTAGGTGACCATATCGGTTTCCCACGGCTTCTTTGACAAGTTGGATCGTCAGCCATGATCTCTTGACCTTAGTGTATCCCCTTAGGGGGACCACTTGCTATCTGAAACAACAATACTGAGGGACGCGTCTTCCAAATTTGAAATGAAAATTCCACGTTACATGGCACTGATCTCGTCCCAGTTCTGCTGATGCTAGCTCGCAATTCTCGTGCCAGTTCTGCTGATGATCGCAATTCATTGAACAAGACCTTGCAGAAACAACATGGGGCATTCGCGTAGCCGAAAGGGTAAACATAAACCGATAAACGCCTCGTGAAGAAAACGGATTTCCTTCGCACAACATTTGAGCTTTGTCAATGTATATCTTGCTGAGTTGGTTTTAATGGAGAAAAATACTGACCTTCTCGACTCAAATTCCTCCTGCTTCCCTATCTTCCTGACCATCTTTCGGACGATAGGTAGGGTTTTTGTATCTATAAACAGTTCTTCCTCCTGGAAAAAACAAACGTTCAGTCAAGCTTAAAGTGCCAGAACGACCAGAAACGTATAATTTCTTTGATGTGGAAATATTAAAGAAGAAGTATCTAGTAATAATGTCTGAATGTCAAGTTCACACAAAAGTTTTTTATCATATCTGAGTTAAACGGGGAAATAGCCAGATAAGGAATCTGGAGATCGCCCGCCATCTTGAAAAAGCGTACCGGAAATGAAATGAATTCGGCTGGTGCAACCTGATGTAAAATGACGTCAC